>CM060958.1:126920407-128182907 GCA_030765055.1 Mantis religiosa
CTTTCACTCATTACTTGCATATGGGGAAATGCAACAGGCTCTGACAGACTTTTCCGAATTCAAAAGAAAATCATACGCATAATGACACATTCGAGTTATAGAGCAACCTGCAGACCACTTTTTAAAAAATTAGGAATTTTGACGCAACCTTGCCTCTATATGTCTTATATAGTTCTATATGTACACATTTATTATAAGTTTTCTAAAAACTCAACATCATCATGGCCATAACACAAGAGGAAAAAGAGATATGAAATACCCTACTCATAGGTTAGCACTGCTCGAGAAAAGTCCACAATATATCGGGATTAAAATATATAATAAATTGTCACAAACAGTTAGGGAAATCCAAAACCAAAATCTTTTTAAGAAAACAGTCAAAAGTTTATTCACCAACGAAGCATACTATTTAATTCAGGAACACATGGATGACGCCCTTTGATCTCAATTTTATGTTCAACTTTAGGAAAACTATATACTCTAGATTTTGTAAATATTGTAGACTTATTTCTGATCTTAAAGTTTAGGTTTAAAATGTTGACGAGTCACAAATTTACGAGCGCCTGCTCAACTATGTAAGTGTAATGTGACTAATAAAGTATTGTATTGTAAGTATGAGGTATACATTGAGGAATTCTTGAAAGACATAAATACTGGCGATGTTTCTCTGAAGGATGACGAAACAACGGACATAGCTTGCCGCAGTGAACTGTTTATCATTTTACAATACATTAAATCCGTTGATAGGTTTATTTCTTTGGAACAGCTTCGTAATCGAATAATCAGTGATCTCAGTGAAGTTTTGATAAATAAGTTGTAATATTTTAATAATAAATGAAAGCTCATAACTCAAGAATACGATGGTGCCGCGGTAATGAGAGGTACGCAAGTGTTACAACTTTAATGCAAGATCCTTCCTCCTGTGCCAAGTGTGTATACTGCTATGCTCACCAATTAAATCTTTTTAAACAGAATTTTTGCTACAAAATCATAAAATCAGTTAAGTTATAGTTCGCCAAAATTGGTGGACTCACAACATTCTTATCTTCTCCACAACGCAGTGATCTGTTGTGTTAACTTTGCAACAAATGCATTCGAGCTACTTCTACAACAAGATGGAACCTTTAGTCATCGCATGTGAACAAAGTTAATGTAAAAACCTTATTTATTAAAGTGTTTTGAGAAGATTGAGCAGGAAATTGGGTGTGATGATGTAATAATACGGGAAGCTTTTAGTTTGAAGGGATTACTGTTGGTGTGGCGGCACGTTTCTGCTATTGCAATGTTTTCTGCAAAGAAATTAATAGTGACATGTTTTAAAAGATATAACCTCACTTTCCTTTCATTACTATCATCTTCATATTTGGCATCAACAAATGAAATGCTCACGATCTAACAATGAAGCAAAATATTACTACACGTTTATGGTGTCTCTTGTAGTAACACAGTTTGTGTCTGCTACACTTTTTCCATAGTTAACTACTTCAGAGATATTTCTTTTTATTTGCTTGAATGTTTTGTAATTTGTAATGTACGTCCTCCAAAGTTAAATCACATCGGACGATAACTGGAATGTGTGAAATGATGCTCAAATCAGCCCGGGGTACATAGAGCTTAGAGTTACCCGACATTCTAGGTAGCTCACCCTGACCGAGATTCGAACTCGGAACCTGTTGAACGTGAGGCAGACATGCTACCACAACACTACCGAGGCGGGCAGATACGTTTCAGTAGATACCTATAGCTTACATTAACGCAAATCGAGATGGAGTTGTAGTTGTGATATGTATTGTAATGTCTAGATTTTATTGGAAATTAATATTTTGAAGTTCTTTCGATGAAATAACTTTTGGCAATTCTCTGTAGCGTAGATGGTAGCGTGTCTTCCTCACGTTCAAGAGATCCTGAGTTCGAATCTCGGTCAGGGTGAGTTACTTGGATAAGGCTTTTCTGGGGTTTATCCTAAAATACACATGTCTAGCAATTCTAATCTCCATGAACCATGGGCCCATTTGAGCATAATTTCACCCATTCCATTCATTGTCCGATATGACTTAAAAAGTTAAAGGACGTAAATTACAAAAATAATAATAATAATAATAATAATAATAATAATAATAATAATAATAATAATAATAATAATAATAATAATAATAATAATAATAATAATAATAATAATAATAATAATAATAATAATAATAATAATAATAATAATAATAATAATAATAATAATAATAATAATAATAATAATAATAATAATAATAATAATAATAATAATAATAATAATAATAATAATAATAATAATAATAATAATAATAATAATAATAATAATAATAATAATAATAATAATAATAATAATAATAATAATAATAATAATAATAATAATAATAATAATAATAATAATAATAATAATAATAATAATAATAATAATAATAATAATAATAATAATAATAATAATAATAATAATAATAATAATAATAATAATAATAATAATAATAATAATAATAATAATAATAATAATAATAATAATAATAATAATAATAATAATAATAATAATAATAATAATAATAATAATAATAATAATAATAATAATAATAATAATAATAATAATAATAATAATAATAATAATAATAATAATAATAATAATAATAATAATAATAATAATAATAATAATAATAATAATAATAATAATAATAATAATAATAATAATAATAATAATAATTACGATTTTGAGGAATATATTATTTAGAACATAGGTTCAGACTAAAGAGATTAAATGCCATAGTCAGGATTTGAACGTAGTGTCATAGATTGTTATATAATATATAAAAATATTGGAAGATGCTTCCAGTTTTAATAACTTGGTGAACAAAATTTATGTACCTAACCTAGATCGACTGGTAAATGAATACAGATCTGCCAACCGGTCATGATGTCATCTGTAAAGTGTTGGGTTACGTTATAGATACTTAAATGGCACAATTGTGCACTTTACAAAGTGCTATAATTGCACGTGAGTTGAATTGCAATAACATTATAAACGAAATTGGTTAAAATGATCAGAGTTGTACAACTTTGTGTATACTTTCGTTCCGAAACACAATGAATGATATTCCTCAATATTAATTGTTCTATATATAACAGCTGAAATCTAATATAGTTCATATTCCCTATGAGGTTTGCTCCACAACAAAGTATTAATGTTTTCGTGTTTTTTAAAATGTCT
Source organism: Mantis religiosa (assembly GCA_030765055.1). Taxonomy (NCBI): domain Eukaryota; kingdom Metazoa; phylum Arthropoda; class Insecta; order Mantodea; family Mantidae; genus Mantis; species Mantis religiosa. The sequence continues at coordinate 126,923,634 of CM060958.1, forward strand.
CTAATTAATAATACACATTAATATATACACAGAAATTGCGACTTGCCTGTCATCTTTGACATCCTGCTTGTACTTCGTGTTGCATCAGATTTCCGCTGTGTCGCTGTGTTCGCAAGCTTTCAGATAACAGGCGGGACGTCTGAACTGCACGTTTATAACGTGTTGCCCCCGCCCCAATGGCTTTGTATTTCATGTTGAACATTACTTTCCCTACCATGAACTTCAGGGTAGATAGAGCAGGGATTGTACTCTACCCAAATATATAGTTAATATATCATGGTGGCTCTCTCAGAAGAACTTTGTTCTGAGAAACCACTGCATATCTCGTAAGAGTTATGAATTATTCGAATACATGATGACTGTCCTACAGTAAACCGTAATCCAGTTACTTAACTAATTACATTCACAGAAATTTGAGTATTCACTTATTTTTTTATCTTCTACATAACTTTTTATTTATTATAATTGCTTATTTTTGCAGAACAATCCAGTTATTTTTTCTTAAAAATAATATTAATTCGAATGCATTCTAATAATCTTGAGGCAATGTTTATTAGAAGTCATTAATCCTGTGTACCATAACATTTTGATCACAACTTGAATTAAAAATAAATCAACAACTAGTTCGAAACCTTTCACATTTGATAGAAACTGGGGCTCAATAAAGATCCTTGAGGTAAGCCTGGATTTGTTGTTGTAATATCACACAGTACATGTGGCCGCCGCTGTAGCGTAGATGGTAGCGTATCTGCCCCACGCCCAACAGGTCACGAGTGCCAATTCCGATCAGGGTGAGTTACCCGGATAAGTTTTTTCCCAGTGTTTTCCCCTATGCTGAAAGGCAAATGTCTGGTAACTCTAAGCTCTATGGTCCGTGGGCTCATTTGAGCTTAATTTCAGTCATTCCATTCATTGTCCGATATGACTTAAAAAGTTAAAGGACGTAAATCACAAAAAATGGTAAAAATTTCGAGGTCGTGTATTAAACTTAGTATTTAAAACATAGGGTCAGACTGAAGAGATTAAATGCCATAGCCGGGATTTGAACTAAGAGACGTAGATTGTTATTCAATATATACAAATATTGGAACAAGTTTCCAGTATCAAGAACTTGGCGAACAAAATTCATGTACCTAATCTCGGTTGACCTAAGTGGTAAATGCATAAAAATTTCCGTTTCCTATGAAGGTTTACAACGAAGACCCACGCTATTTTAACCTGGTGGACTAAGCAGGAATCTATGCTCACTCCGAGTCCGCACAGAGAATAGAAAAGAGAGTGTAGCTAGTATAGCTTCGCCACAATATATAAATGGTACAATTATTGCTCACAAATTATATCTTAGAAAACAATATGGACATAAATAATAAACAAAAGTTTTTGATCTTTTCATTTATATACAAGTTTCTGTGGACTCTCGTTCCATTATAAAAATTTATATATCTCTATTGATATCTTATATACTATATTGCTTGGTCTACGATGGTTCTCAGTAAGCAGGCGTTTTTCTACAGGGCAAGTCATTACTATTTTAATATTTGAAGAAAGGTGCTTAATAAATAATAAATATTGATATATACAGGAATAATGTGACCTGCGTGACATTTGTAGTGACCTAAATGTACTTCGTGTTGCATGAGATTTCCACTGTGTCGCTGTGGTCGCAATCACTCTGCATACAAGCGAGAAGTTTTACTGTGTTTTACCTATTACTTTCTATTTTGTGTTTAATAATACCTTACGTACCACGAACGTACATAGCAGGTAGAGGAGGAATTGTACAGCTAGAATTTCACTGTAGTACTCTCTGAAAATCTCGGTTGTTAATGACTTTTGTATATATGGTAAGAGTTAGATAAAGAATTCTTACTACATAGAAAATATAGATCTTGCTGAAACACACTATTCATGTCAAATGCATTTTTTCGTTCAATGAACCACTTTGAAGATTTCCCTTGTCATTTGTCTGATTTTGTCACATTTGAGGGTGTTTTGAGTGTGGAATTTAGGACTATTTTTGCTCTTCCTATTTTATTCTCATAGATATAGTTTAGAAAATATTTAAGTCTTCAAATTTGCAAGGATTTCTAACTGCTTCCTTCCTTTCGTTTACAGCTTGCTAGCAGTCAGTGTTGTATGTGTCCAGAAATGCACTAAGTTCTTTATAAAACATATTAGAAACTTATTCGTCTTTTATAACTCCTTTAAGTGAGTACAATTGATCTTTAAGTCGCCCAAGCTTAATAAAGATGGCGAAGTGATCACTGCCTAGGTCATACTCATTGCAGTAAGTCGTGAACATTAGTTCATTGTAATTAAAACATAGAACTGATGTTTGTGGAAGTGAAGGCAATCTATCATTTAGTACACACATATCTAATATAGCTAACCAGTTAATTAGACGAATGTTCAGACTTATAACTAAACTCTCTGCAGATTAAATCTTCTGGCATACTGTTTAACAAAGTGTATTGGTAGAAAGACAGTTTGAACTTTGGATGATAATAAAAATGCCATAGGCCTTTTTAACACATTATTCGCTGTACTGTCTGTTCGGGGTTTCCTGTTAAGCAGTGATTGGAAAGAATCATATTCTACTCATATCCAACCTCCATGTTTGTTCCTTTCAAATCATAATATTTTAAAATGTGAAACGTTATATTTGATTCCTAGTTTTAATCATCATAACGGAAAAGTGTATACCACTATGGGATAACGAATATTGAAATTTTTGTTTCCTGTTAGCTATACTACTAAATTTCCAAAACTGTAATTTTACGAGTATATTACCTTGAGTCCATCATTCTATTTTAAAGATGCTTCATACTGTCACACAATTATCGGAAAGCACGACCAACTGCCAGCTGGGTAGGGTACCAGAGGTATTCGGACCACGCCCACCCATTTATCTCAGTCACTAACTGAGGGGATGATTAGGGAAGTTTCACTGGTCGCTGGCCACCTCTTGCACCTTCCCCGGCCGTCTGGAACCTTCGTGAGGATTCACTGAACCGCGAGATTTCGAGAAAACATCGATATTCCCATAAACGAGGCTGCAGTGCCGAGTGAGTTCAGTTCTTGTCGAGCAGTCGTGATGATCGCCCAGTGAGAGAACGGACTGTCTACGTGCATCGGAGAAGAGTACGTAACTGCGTGCAGTGGACCTGTGACAGAAGAACTGGTGAATTGTAATTGTGTGTATAGGTAATTCTATGTAATCGGCAAGTGTTCCGATTGTAATTCGGTGGAAATAAAGAACATTTTTGAGTGGTGCAATTGGACATTCAATTTCACGAACCCACAAAGTCACAATATGCTACAAACATAAGCAGTACTTAAACTAAATTCTCAGGACTTTGAGTAGTCTTTATGTTTAAGAATTTCTTTAGACGTTTATTTATACTTTGCACGGTCAGAAGGACATTAAGGGCAGAGAAGTCAGGCCGTACCGATGATATTACGTAACGTATGGGCGCCTCTCAATTTGAAGAAAAAATAACTTTATATTTTTGAGTTCTAATGATTATTACACGCATTAATGAATTATACCGCGATTTTCAGTGCAGACCCGAGCTTGCAACCCGCGGTTTAGTGCACCACCAATCTCCTTGCCTCTAAGTGCCAGATTATATGGGAAAGCGGTCTCTACTCTACAGACTTTGACAGTCACGTGTCACTGCCTCCCTTTCTCCGCTGCTCACCTCTTCCTACATCGCTCACAGCAACTCAGGAAGCCTGGCAGTTGCGGCTCGTTAGATGAAGCTTAGCATTCCTGTGGGTATTGTTAAAATGCTAAATGTTAAGTGAACAAAGTAATGCAGTTTTAAAATAAATAAATAGGATTATTTATTGTAAAGTCCATACCATGGCTTAAAGTTAGAGGAACAAAGGGAAATTAAATTATTACTAAGCTGAACAATTTTACATTCACGCAACAATATTGTAAAGACAGAGGACTTTGTGTAACACATGGCTTAGTAAGAAATCGTAGCTAACTACAAATGAGAAGAAACAATGTGTCCTTTTCCTTTACTTTTAGTTATTTGGTGAAGAAGGCAGACGGCTGGTTGTATGTATCTGAATAATTTGAGTGAAGGAATTGCAAATCATTAAGCAAGTGCACTACAGTTTAAATTGTCTTAAATTTAAATTATTGGGAACTGTGAACGTTGCTGTTAAGGCAGCTGCTGCACATGAAGAATTAATCTAGAAATACAATGAACTACCTGCTAATATGGATACACACATAATAGACAGATGGAATGCATAATAATCGATGAACTATCACTGAGGAGGCACGGTAGAAACACAGGAATCTGCAAAAAATGAGCTATTGTATTGTAGGTATGAGGTACACATTGAGAAATTCTTGAAAGACATAAATACTGACGATTATGTGTCTCTGAAGGATGACGAAACAACGGACAGAGCTTGCAGCAATCAATTGCTTATCATTTTACGTTACATTAAACCCGTTGATACCTTTCTTTCTTTGGAAGAGCTTATAATCGAATAATCAGTGGTTTCAGTCATGTTTTGATAAATAAGTTGTAATATTTTAATAATAAATGAAAGCTCATAACTCAAGAATACGATGGTCCAGCGGTAATGAGAGGTACGCAAGTGAGTTACAACTTTAATGCAAGACTCTTCCTCTTGTGCCAAATGTGTACACTGCTATGCCCACCAATTAAATTTGTTTATACGAAATGTTTGTTTCAAATTCGTGAAATCAGTTCAATTATACCGTGTATTTTACCTAAATTAGTGGATTCACGACATTTTTCTTATTTTCTCCACTACGCAGTGATCTGTTGTTTACTTTGCAACAAATGCATTGGAGCTACTTTAATAACAAGTTGGGACTCTCAGTCATGGCTTGGGAACAAAGTCCAGAAAAACAAACTTTATTTATGAAAGTGTTTTGAGAAGATTGAGCAGGAAAACGGGACGGATAATGTAAGAATACGGGAAGCTTTTGGTTTGAAGGAGTTACTCTTGGTGTGTTGGCACATTTCTGTTATTGCAATGAAACTAATGGGGACATGCTTTAAAAGATGTAACTCAATTTCCTTTCATTTATATCTTAATATTTGGCATCACCAAAGAGAATACTTCTGTTCTGCCACTGATAAAAATATTACTACACGTTTAAAGTGAACCTAAGTAACCCAGTTTAAATCCGTTACACTTTGTCATTGTTAACTACTTCAGAGATATTCCTTCTTATTTGCTTGAATGTTTCAGTAGATACCTATATGTTACACTAACGCAAATCGATATGGAGTTGTGACTGTTTTAGGTACTGTAATGTCTAGATTTTACTGGAAATCAATATTTCGACGTTCTTTCGATAAAAGAACTTATAGCCCGCCTCAGTAGCGTAGATCGTAGCATGTCTGCCTTACGTTCAAGAGGACCCGAGTTCAAATCTCATTCAGGGTGAGTTACCTGGTTAAGGTTTTTATGGGGTTTATCCTAAAAGGCGAATGTCTAGTAACTCTAAGCTCCATGGATTGTGGGCCCATTTGAGCATTACTTCACCCATTTAATTTATCGTCCGATATGACTTAAAAAGCTAAAGGTCGTAAATTAAAAAAGAACAGTAAAGATTTTGAGGTCGTGTATTGAACTTCGTATTAAAAAACATAGGGTCACACCGAACAGATTAAATGCCATAGTCGGGATTTAAACGCAGTCATAGATTGTTAATTAATATATAGAAATATTGAAACAAGTTTCCAGCTTCAATAACTTGGCGAACAAAATTCATGTACCTAACCTAGATCGACTAGTAAATGTATACCGATCTGTCCTCCGGTCAAGATTTCATCTGTAAGGTGTTGGGTTACCTTATAGTAATTTAAATGACAATTGTCACTTTAGAAGAGGCTAAATTGACATATAGCTTTATTGCAATAAATATATAAACGAAATTAATTGAATTTACCAAACTTATACAATTTTGTGTATACTTTCGTTCCCAAACAAAACGAAAGATATTTTTCTATATTAGTTGTTCCATATATAACAGCTGAAATCTGATATAGTTCATATTTGTTATGAGTTTTGGTCCATGACAAAGCATTACTGATTTCGTGTCATCTGTGATATCCTACGCGTACTTCGTGTTGCATGAGATTTCCGCTGTGTCGCTGTGTTCCAAGTTCTCAGATAACAGGCGGGACGTCTGAACTGCACGTTAATAACGTGTTTTTTTCCAATGGCTTTGTATTTGGTGTTGAATATTACTTTCTCTGCCATGAACCTCAGGGTAGATAGACCAGGGATTGTACTCTACCCAAATATATAGTTAATATTTCATGGTGGCTCTCTCAAAAGAACTTTGTTCTGAGTGACCATTGCATATCTGCTAAGACTTAAAGTACGTCCACAAAGAGAATGTAAACCTTGTTAAAATACACAATTTATGTTACATTATTTCTCGTGATGTACAGCAATTCGTAGGTATTCCGTTATTTGTCTCATTTGAATGTTTCTGGGATTCTTTTATAGTGCTTATATTTTCGTTTTTAGCGCCTTGTGTAACTTTTCTAAAACTTAGTCTTGACTTCTAATTTATAAATTTTGTAATTTGAATAGGTTCACGGAAGGCTTCTTCTAATAATTATACTAGTTCCTCGTTTTCTATTTTATTAATACTGCAACCTATTGACATATCTGTCAACGCAGCCCCGGTAGCGTAGATGGTAGCCTGTCTATCTCATGATCAAGATGTGCCGAGTTGGAATCTCGGTCAGGGTGAGTTATCTGGATAAGGTTTCGGCAGGAAATTCCTTATCCTTGCAGACAAATGTCGGGTAGGTCTGGGCTCCATGGATCCTGGACTCATTTAATCATGTCACCCAATTCATTCACCGTCCGATATGACTTAACTTTGGAGACGTGAATTACAAAACAATAAATAAAACATTTGACCTCAGCAACAATATTTGTCATCCATTTGTACAGTTATATTCTGTTAGCTTTATGTGAAACAAACACGCCACAGTAGTTTCATCGTTGTTACTCGTGGTTTCCGCCTGTGATAGCCAGGTAAGTTCAGACATGTTCAATATCGCTTACCGGGGCGATGGAGGTAACTTGTAGCTAAAGGTGGTGTTAGTGGAAGATCCGGTGTTTCTTTCAAACGTAATCACTGCTGATGAAACTTGGCTACATCATTTTGATCCTGAGAGCAAACAGCAAAGGTCAGTGTGGAAATCTTCTTCATCACCAGTAGTAGGTAAATACAGAAACTGGCACATGAATCTCTGTTCCAAAGCCTGCCCAATGCATTTTAAATGGGAGAAATATTGTTCCAGAAACCTATGACAGATTTTGTAACAGTCGTATCGTTGTTTTTGAAACACCCTATGCGAGACGAAGGCAGCACAGCGATGCGCAGATGCCTGAAACATTGTTTCAGAATCCCCTGGTGGATTTTGGAACCATCGAATCGTTGTTGTTTTTTTGGAGTAGAAAAGAATCCTATGCTAGAGTAGGCGGGACGATATGTTTTTCGGGTCAGAAAGTTTGGAAATGTGAATGAAGAGAGATGTGCTAATCTGTATGAAAATCATTGCAATGCTGGAGTGTGTAAATCGGTTTATGTGGTAAGGAATGACATAAATATGTTAAAAATAAGAATTATCATCATCTCTTAGGAAGTCGTATGCCTGTGTGTATGATCATGAGAGATAGCAGCTGAAAAGATATGCTTCATGTGCAATCCTCGCTTTTGAAAAAAAACTAAGATCGCCCCCCCCCCACACACTGCCGTTCCCCGGTGCAAGAATCAACATGTTCAAATCATTTCCCATTCCATCCAAATTGCTCTTATAGCTTTATGAGCAATCCGTGCCCGAAAAAAGGTCAACAAAAAGGAGGTCATCAAGTTATACACGTGTACAGAGAACGTCCTCCTCCCCACCATCCCTACCTTGATGCAAGAATGAACAGGTTTAAATCGTCTCCTATCCAGCCGCGTCTGATGTGTGAAAGTATAATCGAATTGTGTGCACAGTTACTTGTGAGTCGTCAAGATGAGCAGTGAAATAATCAAAAGTGCTATCGAGAGCGACAATGCATGCTGGGTGAATCTTGCCGATTACGAGAAGATGTAGCAGCACTGTCTGGAAAAGCATGAGGGACATTGTAATGGTGATACGCATAGCATCATCTGCAAGGAACCTTCACAACATGATCAAATGACCACATTCTTTCGTTGTGGAGAATACTGTGATGTGTACCATAAGTTAAAGGGGTAAGTAAGATAATGCAAAAAATATATTTTTGACTGATATTACTATATGAGGTATCAGAACTAAAACAATACGAACTGTGTAATTGCAGAATGCATGAAAGTGAGGATGTGCCACCCTATCAGGACGTGGATCGTTCGAAGCCTGTGCCTGAAAGAACCGTGCAGCCCATGGACGAGAAAGAATGTGTAGAAGAAGAAGAAGAAGAAGAAGAAGAAGAAGAAGAAGAAGAAGAAGAAGAAGAAGAAGAAGAAGAAGAAGGCAGGTTAGTACAAAGAAACAAGACAGACATATTGGCAAAAGAGCAAGATATGTTTTATTTTCATTTTTAGTCGTCTGTATATATGTCTCCAGGTCCGATAAGAAGCCTGATAAGAAGAGGAGGAAACCGAAGATTGTCAGCAAGAAGAAGGTGAACGACGCTGCTCTGGATAATATTATAGTACTCATCTTCGATGCCATTCCAGAAAAGCCCTTGAAAGAAGAATCCAAATAGCGTGTATATGCTTGACAACATCTCCATCAGTGTGAACTGTCGTGTGAATGTAGGGCTCCACTACGAACTCCCCACCCTATACATCATAGCAGCTGACGAGACATTCGTATACATAACAAAAGAAGACTGGGTGATTATACTTGAAAAGATGTCAGTGATTGAAACATATCTTAGACACGGTAAGCTCCCAAGTGTTTCATACAGTGAAAATATAATATATGGTTATAATATAATATTGCATATGAATAAAATCAGTGAAATAGTTTTGAGTAATACTTGTCTAAACGAAAATATTATAAATCTAGACATAGCTGCAATAGCTGGACTCAAGAGACTAATTCCATACATTGAAAGACATTTATTTCAATTGCATGAAGCTTATAAATCAGGCTGTTCATATGACATTTCAGGTAGGAGTATCAAGAAAACGGTTAAGGAGATGTATGCTAAAATCAATAAAAAGGTCATATAATTGGTAATGTATTTTTTATTGACAGCCAAAGAATAAAACATTTTTCCTATATGATAGGTTGAACAACATGAGTTAGAGGTTTGTAAATGAACAATTTGTCATGAATAATTAAACAAAAAATGATGTTTATGGAGGAAAGTTTGCTGATGCTTGAACTTCTAGTCTGATGTTAACTGCTCCAGTAACTGTCTCCTCAGCTTGATGAGAGCAGTCAATAACAAATAGCGGTGCATATTTCAGAAAGTCACTTCTCTTCAAAAGGGGATAATTCTCCTTACCGTAGTAAGGTATTAAATTTTAGAATACTGATCATATAGAGAAGCAAACTTTGAATTTGCGAAATCCAAATTCATGTCATGATAGGGATAACATTCACTGTTGAGATAAAGTTTCAGGTTTGTGATATTACAATGATCAAAGAGAGAGCTATCTTTAGCGAGATAATTTAATCTGTCGATTTGTGCACCAATTATGACAAATCGAGGTTTCTCAAGCTTTGTTGTTGCAACGTTCCAAGTGAAAGCTTTAGTCTGTGGTACTGCAGGTTGAGTATGAAGGTCCATCGTTCGAAAGGCCACGTGTAGAGGCTGATCCGACTTGACGAGTTTAAGTTTCTCCACTCTCTCGGCATCGGAAAGTCGCAGTACTGGCATCCTCCATTCGATCCTGGTTAGTTCAATAACAGTCGGTTCATTGCCCACTATACAATTATTAGAATTTTTCGGTCTAATGAGAACAAGTTCAAACTTGCTATTAAGTATGACTTCCCTGTGATCATCGGCAAAACCCAAAAGCATCGAAAGAGGAACGATAGCGTTGAAGATACCATTCGATGCGTTCACGATGTCCACATCGTCTCTAGGATGGGTCCATTCTGCGTTCTGCAAACGCAGAATGTTGAGAGCTGCATAGTTGCGCATGGTTGAAGAAATGCCCGGATTTCTAGTTCTATCAATATTAGTACCATTCATATCCAATCGAATTTCATCAAACAGAAACGCCGTGGCATTGTTGCTCAGCTTTGAAGAAGAGGGTCCTCCTTCAGGCTTAGCAAGAGCTCCCTCCATGTACAAATAACTTCTGCTAGGAAGCGTGTACAAATCTTCAGCTTGGCAAGTTATTCTAATTTCATCATTCGCTTCAAGGGCTGATGTGCTGTAAGGTAAGAATATGTGTCCCTCCTATTTACTAATCTTATCGTCAAATGCTGGAACTCCCGTCACATCTAAAACATCCATTACAGAACCTTGAAGCCTAACCTCTGGAGGAACTTCCGATTAGATGATGTTAGCAGTTTGCGTGCTGAAGAGCGAGTAGGCTTCATTCTAGAGATAAGCTTTTTATTATAGCAAGATCGCTTAAAATTTAGTCCCATTCCGTCTTATGTGTAGTCTCACGGTAATAGTCTCGTTTCTAAAGTCGAGGGTATCACCGTTCTGATCTACCACTCGAATGTTGAGATGATCAATGAGATTTGTATCAATGATTGGTAGATATATAGGATTGGATGGTTCCTGCGAGATAGGTAGCCTGGGGGAACAGATGGAAAGAATTCGTAAAGAGAGTGACCGCTTTTGCCGTCGATGAAGGAACCGCTTGCAAGGCTACACTCGATGCGTATTATGCTAACCTTAAAGATGTTCACCAGTTCATCAGACTCTGTCAGAATATGAGGCTCCAACTTTCGTACCCGGTGAAACCGAGAATAGAACCGATCGATTTCTCTTGAGTAAAATCGATAGCGTAAGGGCATCGAATCTCTGCTTTCATAGTGTTATTGTTGGGGCGTAGAATGAAGTCATCGCCGACCTCCAGCCTTTCCTTGAGTAAACTGTTTATATCATCCAATCCGTACGTGCCAGGCGGAATCACTATGGTCTCCAGCCTTCCATCGCGAACGAAATGAAAACGGTTATTACTCTGATCAATATTTGGTATCGAGTAAAATGTATCAAAATCAAAAGAGCAATCTCTAAACACCATCAGGATCTAGATGGAGTGGCGTATTTAGAAAAGTAGAGAGGCTGGAATCAGAACCGCTCACAGTAATGGTATAACTCATTTTGACCATGCAAACACTGTAGCTAAAGCGTTTTATGAGAGAAACTGCAAGCACAAGTAACCACAAATTACAGAATCGAAATCTTGATACCCTTGTCTGTTATACATGATTCTGACTCCTGCGAGATATGACTCAATCTCCGCCGGAGGCTTCAGATTGCTGAAACTATCAAAATAAAATGCTAAATTTCCATCCTTGCGTATGGAAATCCCAGTGAGTTCCTGGATTATACGAAGTGTCCAAGTTAATGACAATCCTCTCTGTATGTCTAGGTATAGCAGGTAGTTTATCTAGCATTCACACGTCTCTATAGTTGGGAATACGTAGACGTTTAGCATAGGCTTCAATCTCTAATCTACTTAACGCTTTTTCCGGGATATGTACAGGCCTCGCCCCGAGTTTTTTGGAGGCAAATAGAGTCCTTTACCCATCCTCTTCTTCTTCAGTTGCCTGCGTCCATGCTTAAGACCTCTACCCTTTGCTGAAGCCTCCATCTGCTGATGGTGATGAATCATCTCGTTCAGCTGCTTATCTGCAGCGCGTTTCTTATTCACAGATGTAGCGATCTGAGCAGCACCCCCGGCCAGGCTACCCGCTGCACCCAAGGCAGCCAGCAATGGGATTAAGGGTAAAAACCCTCCCCTAGCGGCTGGCGGCAGTGTCCTCTTTCGGCGCTTACGCAACCCTGCACCTAAGGCTAGCTTTCCCTTCATTATGGCGGTTACAAATCGAGCAGCAAGCTTTTCGCCCAAAGAAACGTCAGCGGAATGTGCACGCTTCCAAGCTTTCTCTATAAGAACCTTATCAGCCGAATGTCTCGAACCGGTGTCCCGATGTGTAGCGTTGGCCAAGTAGTGCTCGCGGCAAGTGGTGTCCAGTCCGTTAAGGGGTTCGACGCCTTGTTGTAAACGCTTTTGTAGTTTTGTTCCAGGACCGCAGAATCTGTATCCTGGCAAATGAGCCTCAAAAGGAACAGAGTTAATTAATGAATTAATTATTCCAGAACCTTTTTTGCTAGACTTCCGAACTCGTCCAGAGTTCATCGTATACTATGAAATAAAAATCAATAGATATGGCTTATAACCTTAGTTGCAAGATGGAAGTAGTGAAGCAAAAGTGTTCGCTGCCTATACAAGTCTTGGATTTTGACGATGATATCCGCGTCGGAAGACATGGATCTCTCTTCCCGAGCAACGTCAGAGCTCTCATACTGGGAAGCTCAAATGCCGGGAAGACGAACGTACTACTCAATCTGTTAATCCACGAGAATGGCCTAAGGTTTGAAAATCTCTACATTTACTTGAAATCGTTACATCAATCGAAATATCTATATCTACTATAAGTACTGAAAACCATACCCGATATAGGAGTATACACTTTTGAGGACGGCGAAAAAGTGCTCCCGACCTCTGACGCTAAGGAAAACTCGATATTTGTATTCGATGATGTCATCAATGAGAAACAGAGTAAGATAGCATCGTATTACAGCATGGGTAGACATCGTAACGTCGATGCAGTGTACCTGGCACAGTCATATGCAAAAGTACCCAAACACTTAATTAGGGATAATGCAAATATGATAGTACTCTTCAGACAGGACAATCTCAACTTAAAGCATATATATGATGATTATGTAAATACTGATATGAATTATACAGAATTTAAAGAGCTGTGTAAGCAAGTGTGGGAGAGTATTCAGGAACAAACACGAGACCTTTCGTTGCTATAGTACCTGAATTTGCTTTGAATGAAGGACGATACCGGCACGGTTTTGACGTCTTTATCAGAGTGAATAAATAAGTAGCGTCAATCATTGCAGCTATGAGTATTGATAGATTCGGATCTAGGAGAATCATACCCTCTAGGGGTGTGCTTAACCGCTATATCGTAAGTCGAGATGGCTCGGGAAACTATCAGTTCAGTAAGAAACGATTGTGCAACATCCAGGATCCTGAAGAAGCCGCTGATGCAACGACTAAACACTATGTGGATACGCTTACGGCTGTCATTGAAACTCGGATGCAAACTTTCGCCGAAAAGACTTCATATCAGCACATGGGTGACTTTGAAGCTATGCTTAGGAACCATGTGCAAACCTCACTCGATGCACAATATGAAAACCTAATGCAATTTCTAAGTAAATATGCATTCAAACGTGATGCCGAAAACAATGTTATTCTGGACACGATAGGAATGAAGGTACTACTGCCTCCAATTGACGACGACGATGTTCCAAATAAAAAATACATGCTAGATTATACACATGCAAGAACGCCCATTCAGGATTCGAACGGTAATGTTTCTTTTCAAAAGAAACGAATCAGGGAGGTAGCCGATCCTGTGGACGATAGCGACGCAGCAACCAAAAAATTTGTTAAACAATTTGTTGTAAAGAAACAAAATGAATCACAGCCTGCATTAAACAGAGCTCTATCTTCCATGGCTAATGATATTGCTTCGGCAGTAGACAAAAATATCGAGTCTCTAGTAAATCGTCAGTCCTCCCTGGATAAATACATAACCTCAACAATGGATAGTGTCAGTGTGCTTAAATCGCAAGTGAATGTTATAAATGCTATTTTAGACCAAATGAGGGGACAGCTCATTATTAAACTGCAAACGAAACCGTACAGAGGAAGTTCACAAAGATACACCTTAACATCAGGACTTGAATACTACAAGTCTTCTGTAAATGGAGAGGTGATCGACTGCAGTATGATATCTCCACCCCATCCCTATACGAGATCAGATACGATTTTTTCAATAAACGATGAAATTATTGAAAGTTATCCAGCACCCATTCAGATAGGTGATAAATTAACCTTCACCGCTCCACCCAATCGTACAAAAGATGGGCATATTCTAAGTATTGAGCTGAAAATTTCCTATAAATTGACATCACATATTTAAATATTCATTCAATATAAAGATGGATGCTGAAGGTATCAGACTCAAACAATCCATCGCCCGACACAGTAAGGCAATAAGGGAAAAGTTACGTTCCCTAAAGGGTGTCAAGTTCGAAACTCAACGTATAATGTCCGAGGTGCTACAGCCTGTAACCGATCCTCTAAATAATATAATCAAGAATCAGGAGAAGCAAAATCCTAAAGAAGAAGAAGAAGAAGAAGAAGAAGAAAATGATGATGATTATGACGATGACGATCTCTCAAAGTATTTGCAGAAGGTTCGTACAGCTAGCGCTAGCGATATGGATGCCACCTATGGTGTACGCTACGAAGATGCTGATTATAAGTTAGGTAATAAAAGAATCATATTTGTAGACGACACTATTCAAATAGGAGAAGAGACCTATAAGGCTAGCCCTGGGCTGTACGAGTTGTTATTCAAGCGAGTACCTCGAAGTTCAGCGTATACTGAAGATGATCTGGATACATATTCAGAGATTTTGAAAAAAACTCTAGTTCACAGACAGGGATACAACAGAAGCGGTCGACTGAGGTCGAGCAAGGGATATAAATATAAAAATATAATACGAGGTCTAATTGCTAGTAGGACTGGATCGGGTCTCAAATGGAAGGAACACGTGCCCGATAGGGGTCTGGATTATGTGTACTGGTCTGACCCTAACATTCTGGTCAATAGACTCAAATTACTTATCGCATCGCAGCAGGCTGGAAATTTAAATCATTCATCTGAAATTCAAGAGATCGTCACGGAATTGAAAACCACGAAAGTAATAGCATGATCAGACGAAACATCGCTGGCGAGTTACATTCCCCTGCCAGACGGAGGTTCCTTCGCAGAAAAATAATTAGGAAAGGTCTTAATGACTTATTGCAAATAGATCTTATAGAAATGATTCCATATGCAAAAGAAAATAGGAACTATAAGTACATTCTTATTGCCATTAATTTTTATTCAAAAATGGCTTGTGCAAGACCTCTGAAGGACAAGAGTGGGATTAATGTTACAAAAGCAATGAGTAATATATTAGCTCAATTGGATTCGGCACCAAAGAATATCCAATCGGATAATGGCAAAGAATTTTACAATAGACACTTCAGGCAATTAATGGCTAAACATAGAATTAATCATTATAGTACATTCAGCGTCATAAAGGCTGCTGCTGTCGAGCGTTTAATACGAACACTTAAAGGTATGATGCATAGAGAATTTTTGGCTAGAGGTTCTCATAAATGGCTTGATCTCCTACCGGAAATCATAAATACCTACAACAATACTTACCACTCGACGATCAGAATGCGACCTGTCGACGTCAGCAACAATGATCTGCTCCTCACCGTGTATCGTCGTGACAATTTCGGTAAAGAGAAGCGGAATGCCAAGAAATTCAACATCGGAGATTATGTCAGAATATCTAGACATAAGGGCTTACTGGAAAAAGGGTACACACCCAATTGGAGCACTGAAATATTTCGTATTATTAGGATAAGGAATACAATTCCGGTTACTTATGTTCTTCAGGACAGTGATGGAGTGGAAATACAGGGAGGAGTTTATGGTCATGAATTATTAAAAACTCAGTACCCTGATACCTATCTGATTGAAAAAGTCGTGCGCCGACGTGGGAATAAGTTACTTGTTAAGTGGTTAGGTTTTCCTAAAGCTGAGTGGATAGAACACGATGCTGTAGTGTAGCTGCAATAAAAAAAAGCTGTGAAAAAAATGAAGGATTTCGGGATGTGTTTGTATATTTGATCTTTGGGATGAAATAAAAAGAAACGTTATTCAAATAAACCTCAGTTTTATTATTTTTGTTACCCCCCCACATTCCCAACCATCATGTTATTTTTATCCATATTCCCATCCACCATCGATCACATCGTGAAATATTAATTACAATCACCATGTATTGATATACATCCCTCAGCCACATAAAAAACATTAATCTAATGTATACAAACGAAAGTACTTATAAATGTTTTTTTGAGTATCAAATTCAGACATGTAAGAGCCCCATATTAGGCAGAGACTTTTAACTATGGGGAACACAGCTTCTCAGTGTTCAAAACTGTTTCACTTTTAGCATGGCATCAAATATTTGCATCAATGGCATCAAATTTTATCCATATTCCCATCCAACATCAATCACATCGTGAAATATTAATTACAATCATCATGTATTGCTATACATCCCACAGCCACATAAAAACATTAATCTAAAGTTTTATACTGTTACAAGATATAATGTATATAAACGAAAGTACTTATAAATGTTTTTTGAGTATAAAATTCTGACATGTAAGAGCCCTTATTAGGCAGAGACTTTTAACTATGGGGAACACAGCTTCTCAGTGTTCAAAACTGTTTTCACTTTTAGCATGGCATCAAATCTTGAAAACATAACTATGACATGCAACATCCATGCGTTAAATGTGAAAAGAACAGAGAAAATATTTCTTTCTTTATTTTAAATCCACCCTCCCCTCTAGCATCTTTTGTTTGATGCATAAAAAGCTACACTTATTTAAGTTTTTTTACAAAAACTTCAATTTTTCACTGAATGTGCACAATTTTTTTTTACAAATTCACACAGGCTCACACATACAGGTACATTACAATATCTCAGTCATGAGCAGATGAAAAAGGATTTTAATAAAGTTAAATGAAATTGTTTAAGCATGTAACACACATTTATTCCCCTGACTATGTCAGCATCTTTCACTTAAGAGTAAATATTTCCCTCTCTCCCCTCAACATGACAATGTATATTTAAGCTGCACAAAAATTTCAATGGTTATAAACATTTTTTCAAAAATAATCTCCCTTTTAATTTCAATGGTTATAAACATTTTTTCAAAATTAATCCCCCTTTTTTTTTACATTAAATATCTTGTTTCTTTTATTTCTTTTTTTTAACTTAATACTCTGTCATGCTCAGAGGAAAAGGTATTTGTGTCAATTGAATAATGATTCCAAGCTAAAGTGGAATGAGATTGTTTGAGCATATAACGCTTCGTGTCTAAGCCTCTCAGAGCCACTTTATTCATTTCTACCGTGTGAACGTCATGTTTATAACTCCTGAAAGACACTTGTTTAGAGAAATGTGTTGCATTCATGTCGTGCAGGCATGACAAATAATCTTCAAATGTGCTTGAGCGCATTCCCATTTTTGAAATTCCTTTTGATTTTTTAACAAGCTGACCGTCATAACGAAAAGCATACAATTTAGATCGTAATCCTGCATATTCAGTCATGACTCTACCGGAGAGTTCATCCTTAAAAAGTCCGGGCACTTTTTTGTTTACCAAAGGTATTGCATATACGTTATCCGACGGGTAATTTGATGTATCAAAATACTGTATGTGAGTTTTGATAAATTCATAGATATCAGTACTTGTTTCAAAAAGAAATGCATCTGTGTCCATATAATTCAAAGTTAAATCATTTAAGTTCTTTTTCAGAACGTTATAATAAAAGTCATACATGATAAATTTGGATAAGTCAAGAATCGCCTGACCGATGTATATAGGCTTACACATATGAATTTCCTCTCTTAATAACTCGATTCCGACAAGATTTTCATCAAAAATTATATAACGTTGAAATGTTTGGCGCGATATGAGCTTTCTCGCCTGTTTCCAGCTCGTAACGAGCTTGAAGTCCTTATAAGAACGGACATTCTCCATAAATTTTCCATAAACACAATTGCTCATTTTTTTCCATAGATTCTGACCAAATTTAGACTTTTCCTCGGCTCGTTTTTTAGCATTTAGATCAATATACTTTTTCAACCAATGTGATTGCTGATAAGCTAACGCTCTATGTATGCATTTCAATTTCAAACCCAACTGTATGCACTGTTGCAGATTGCGGTAATGTATAATGTATTTCTCTTTATCCGACAGTGTAGCTAGCAACTTTTTATGTTTATCATTGGGAGGAATCTCACTCCTCGGACATAGTGGTAGATCGTTATGTGCATCGTGAATTTCTTTAGGATATTCCAGATCGACCTCTAATACATATCCTATTTCAGCGTCTTCCGGTATTTTTAAGAAATCGATCTCGTTAATTTCTACCTCAGTTAACCATTTAAGTTCGCCATAAGGGATATTTTCATGCCCCATCACAGAACCATAAAGAGAATTCGAATCTGTATAAAATAAATATTTAGACGGTAAAGACTCATTATAATTAGTCATATACTTGTTATTTGCCTTGGAGTAACGTTTAGACACTGTACATAATCCCCCCCTTATGCCAGATTCGAAAAATTCCATCATCTCTCTATCGGTAATTAGTGATATTTGAATGCCTGTCGTCTTAAGCATCGCATTGAATGCCAATCCTGGTATGGTATAATATTGACAAGGGTCCAGCTCGTATAAATTTAGACATAACGCTCTGAATTGTTGAAAAATGTCTGCGAGCAATAACGTGTCAGTTTTAAGATATAAATCACTATATTCTCCTAAAGTTTGGATATTGAATGTTCTCCATACTGTTTGAGCGTGCAAGTAATCTTCATGACTTATGTCGTCAAAGAATATTTCATCCGGTAATGCATTTTCATCCAATTTCTCTATACAATCTAGATAAGTGTATGGAAAAATACCCTTCCGCGTCATCAACTCTCGATGTATAGGATTTTTGTATTCTTCATTAATAATTTTAAAGTTCTCGGGGTTTAGCATGTCAGCTAAGCTGCTCAATTTATCATCTAAGAATCTATAACTGTCAAGAAATCTGAAATATATGGTTTTCCCACCTGAGGTATATCTCTTACTGAACGAAAGATAGTTCTCAGATGTCTGCGAGATGCATGTTATAGGCTCTTGATCGTAAGCTAGATTTTTTACAAGAAAATGAGCATCATAATTTGATAGACAATGAAAATTAATTGGAATGAAGTTTGGTAGTTTTCTGTTCAAGTTACAAGAATTGTGAGCTGCCCCTAAATATTTACCCGAAATGTGACAGTGATCTCTGACTTTTGTCACATTAGTCTCAAAGTCATGTTTACATAGGTAACACTGATTTGCATTTTGAAAATTGGTTTCATCCTCATCGGACATATTCAGTTCTTTTTTATGTGAATATACCTCCATGACATCATCGGCAATTACAGTAAGTTCCTTGAAAAAATCTTGAATCGCATTGGGGCCTCTAAAAATTTTGAATTTTGATAAGGAATCATCATAGTCGCATACTAATTTTAGCGATATTGAAATCGCTTCATGTCTCTGCACGCTTCTTGTCCAACTACTGTCATCAGATGGCTGCATTGAGTGAACCTTTTTAAGTATCGATTCGATATCAGCGTAAATGACGAATGGAACCGCTGTACACTTGGAATATGCATTGAATTCAATTTTATCATTTACACCTATTTCAGGCATAGTTAAAACTTGAGATTTCTCGCATTTAAGTTTATGTTTGGCTAAATTTGTCTCATTTGAAAAATTCCTCAAACAACTTTCACATATACACATTTTATGTTTGCTTTTATTTATCTGTTTAGACAACAGTCGGGATATATCATTTATTAAACAATAGTGTGATTTGCTATCATTGCCTATTCTTAACAGGTTTACATGATGTTTTTTTATTTCTCTGGTATGATAGAGCAAAGTTATTGAATGGTCCTCTAGGCCGTATACTGTAATAGATATATTTTGATTCTGCTTTTCGAATTTTTCAATATCATCAAGAGATACAGGAAATGTTATTCCACTGAAATCGAATTCTTTAAACATGTTATACTTAGAGTAAGATCTAACTCTATGTTTATTAGTCTTTGCAGGATATTTAGATGCAAGCAGACAATAGCCGAAACATTTGTTATCTTCATTTTTTATATTAGTTACCGCCTTTTTGTTCTTTATGTATTCCGGAAGCTTTGTATAACATCCTGCATTTAAAGGATCATATTGACAGGCATTTAGCACTAACGAGCTTATCTGATATAGAGATTTGGAACTACTTTTTGATTCGAATGTATCGATACTTGAAAGAATAGGTTCTTTAAGTTTACTCTCATACCATTCAGTAGTATCTGTACTCTTTAATATAGCTTCCATTT
The DNA here is from genome assembly GCA_030765055.1 of Mantis religiosa. Lineage (NCBI taxonomy): Eukaryota > Metazoa > Arthropoda > Insecta > Mantodea > Mantidae > Mantis > Mantis religiosa. The sequence continues at coordinate 126,943,938 of CM060958.1, forward strand.
TGCTATGAAAATTAAATGATTCAATTTTTTCATCATCAGGAGTCTGTATTATATACTGGCATACTAACGTACCACAAAATTTTATTCCCGAAGTGTATCGTGTCAGATTATTCCTAATTTCATTGGTAACTAGAGCCTTACATTCATTCAAAAATAACTCGGGATCTATCATATTCAATGTATTGTTTATCTGACTTGTGTAAATGCGATTTTTAAATGCTGATTCTATAATGTTACATGTCAAATCCTTTTTTCTCTGCTCACTCACCGATTCCATTTTAGATATCTTTGCAGAGGTCCCATCGGTTTCCAAGGATTTTCTCTTCGTTCCAGATATAACAGGAGCCTGCGTAACACTGTCTGAAATAATACAAATCTTATTAGTATATTCCGACCTTACTAGCCGCTATAATCTGAAAAGAAAAGCGTGTTATGCATTAACATGTCTTTTTTATTTTTAAGCCGGAATATATATGATATGCATGCATTATGACCTTTTTCTAAACACATTTATTATCCTGCCTAACAGGTAAAGAGAAGCGAATTATGCAGTAAAATGTCTTGTTTCTTATGCATGAAATATATAAGGTATGCATGCATTATAACTTTTTAATAATTTTTTATGGTAAGATAAATTTTGTAAAGTTAATATTATACTTCACACATTATATATGCTGTATGTTTTATCAAATACATATAAGAAAAACATTCTAATGTTTTAACAACAATAACATCAACAACAATAATAATAAACAGAAATAATAGTAATGATAATAATATAAATAATAACCAATATTAATTATAAATCTCAATGGAAAGTTTTTCTACGATTGTGCTCATGACAGACATCAAAATTTAAAGATGTTTATATGTAATGTTGATTATGACTTCTATTTTTTCTAACTGTATGTGTTTTTTAAGTACAAAATTATTGTTTTTTTATATACTATGTATTAAGATGATTTATATAAGACTGAATGAAAGCAAGATACTTTTATTTTTTAAAAAAAGTAATAATGCGAAAAAAGATAACGTTACTTTTTAAAAAAAACAATAAATAAGTAGATTTATAATTTGTCTTACCTTGGCGGTCTGATGGTACTGCTGTGACGCTGTGTGAAACTCCTCCGTCTGACTTTACTGAGATGTCTGAAATAATAAAATGCATTATTAGAAACTTTTGAACAATGGTTTTTACAGGTGTTGTATATAAAACTGCTTCTTTTCATAACACATACCTTTGCTTGTAAAAAAGTAATCCTGTGCCTCTTGTATCCCGTGGATAGGGCCTCTTGCCCCATATAGACCAATTGAACACCTCCCTCATTTATTGTCTTCTTCTGAACATCAGTCATATTCTTAAAGCGTTCCGGTAGAAATATTTGGAATTCGTCTAGCTCTAAGACGATCCTGTCTCCATATTTGGTCGCTACTGTTTTCAGTGACTTGATTTGAAATGGCGTATTTTGATCTACTTCCCTCAGCTTTCTTGTTGGAAGAATCTTACATCCTCCCGCCAATTCATTTAATTCTTGCATGAGTTGATCTGTAACATAACGATTTAAAACAAACTCTTTTAGTCTAGAATATATATATATATGTACAGTCCAATTTACAGATATTAAGAACATATTTTTGAAGACTTCGAATACTGATATATGTGGTTAAACATGACTCCCGTTCAATGATTGACAAAAAAAATAACTGAAAGTGTTCCATTTATATAGATCAAACTAAGTTGGTAATTTCGATCATAATTGAAACGTTTAAACTTACAAAAAACGAGATAAAGAGTTTCAATTATTAACACTTTTTTTTTCACGAAACACATGCATGAATAAGCTAATATAGAAGGGAAACAGAACGTATATGTTTTTTAAAAAAGCACGCTATTATAATATTGAAAAAAGATGATATCCATACAAAATGATTATACTTCTCAAACACATAACATATTCAAGTACTTACCAGCCATTGCTCGTTCCTTCCGTGTATATCTGCGGTCACAGTTGAATTAGATGTTTCATTTCAGTCGAGGCTTCTTTTATATTATCAGGAAAGACACACACGCAGATCAGATTTACAGGATTTAACAAGTTAAAATCCCCCCACTACCTACGGAACTAGCCTTGACACACTTGAAACTACTCCACCCATAGTTTAAGAGTCTCTACCTAATATTGCTCTTACATTTCAAAATTTGATACTAAAGTCTAAAGTACTAAGACCAGCGTCTTTATACTCAAAAGTATTTTTCCATATGGAGGCGGGAACTTCCACCCCACCATACAGAAAAACTTTCTCTATGCGCACGCATATCTATTTCTATTGGATAATTCTTTTTTGTACTTATACACATTACCTTCTTCAAGGTGCCCGGAGGGGAGGTCAACTCGAAAGAGTGGACACATTCTCAGCCCATCGTTAGGATCGAGAGATCCGCCCTTCCATAAATGTTTCTCCTTACATCCGAAAGTTAATTATATACATGAGATTTTAGAGGATAACCATGCCCCGTCCTCGACAGAAAGTTATAAAACATCGATATTTATCATCCTGCTAGCCTTTTTCTCACCGTACAACTTAACATGTATACAAGATAGATAAGAGGAGCTTCATTTAACACTCTGGACATGTCCAGAGAGAAATATACTTGACCTCAAAAACGAAAGTATACACACACCTGCTCATCCTTAGTCAAAATATAAAAGTCATGACATACAAGTATCCGAAAGTTAATTATATACATGAGATTTTAGAGGATAACCATGCCCCGTCCTCGACAGAAAGTTATAAAACATCGATATTTATCATCCTGCTAGCCTTTTTCTCACCGTACAACTTAACATGTATACAAGATAGATAAGAGGAGCTTCATTTAACACTCTGGACATGTCACTCGACCTCAAAACGAAAGTATACACACACCTGCTCATCCTTAGTCAAAATATAAAAGTCACGACATACAATAATAACCATTAGCATTAATTTCCTATGACATCGGGGCGTATCCTGCTCACACACGTACACAACGGTTCACTAAGACCCCTTTCCACCGCGCAACACCACTTCCGCCCCTACTGAAGCATAGGGTGTTTCAAAAACAACGATACGACTGTTCCAAAATCTGTCATAGGTTTTTGGAACAATTTTTCTCCCATTTAAAATGCATTGGACAGCCTTTGGCACAGGGATTCATGTGCCAGTTCCTGTCATTCCCTACTACTTGTCTTTTTCAAAAGTGTAACAAAATATTAACTTCACAATATTTAGGATACAAGTTTTATGAGAAAATCTGCAAAAAGTACCCGTAGTCTTTCAGAAGAACTTATTACATGAAAGGATAGAAGACATCTAAACATTAAGACACTTGGGAAATCATACAGAAGCTGTACATCTGTACCTCATGAACTGACACCTCAACAGGCTGAACGTAGAGTGGATATCTGTCGTCAGCGTATCCGTAATCCTATAGCTGATAGATTTGTCAGGAGAATTGTCACTTCCGATGATAAATGAGTATATTACTGAAACTTCTGATTCCTCCAAACAGTGGCTTGTTCCCCACCAAACTGCCAAAGTCATGGTTAACAGAAATCAGTTTGGTCACAAAGTAATATTGGTTATGCTGTTAAAACGGTTAGGCTGTTTGGTTTAGCGAAGTTAATGGACGTTTTCCTTTATTTACATACGTACGATAAACGTCTCCCTTAAGTACAGTACTGTAAGTAGTTTTGTGATCACTGCTCTGTGCGAGATAATTTCAGAGAGAGAAGTATGAAAATGTTTCGATTCTTATAAACGTAATTGCCTCACATTTTATCTTTCTGCTTCACATATCACATAGATGTATTCTGTATACTATATACAGATTAGACCGAAGACAGGTGAAATTATACACACTATTAACTTATTATTTTAAATTAAGCTGCATTTTATTTAACAATTACTTAAGGACACTGCTGATATATAATATTTTTGTATTCATATACGAGGCAGCTCTCTCACAACGAAGTCTGTATCGAGTTGAATGCTAATTAAGATGTTACTGTTTATAGTGTGGTGTTACTTCTGATATTTAACACTGTATTTCCTGTCTATCTCGTGTACCTCACAACCCAAGAACACTTATGTATATGCAATTTAAAATCAGTAAACTTTTCATCACGGAGCCGGCCAGTGCTCCAGCCAAAATAAAACACAATCGAGGCAAACCTTTAAAACGCGGTGAGAGTCAAATGATCGCCCATTGTTTTGCGCTAAGACATCAGATAAACTACAAGAAAATGATTTTTGGAAAGAAATAGCACATAACGAGATTTTGGAACTTATCACCATAAATTTGCAGTACTCAGGCGTTGAAGACAATGACAATGGCGTAAGTAACCATTCAGAGCTATATGGATACACCGCTGGTATTTTCGTTGGATTATAAAAATAAATAATTCCTAAACTATAATTACAACGATCCTCGTGTACCGCTGGTGGAAAAAATAATTAATTTTGAAAGAGGAAATTTGTAAAGGTATTGATAGTCCAGACAAGGAACTCGGGTAGGTAAATTTCGTTAAGTCTGGTATAGTGGCCTGAGGGTTACGGGTATTGACCACAAGATATGCGGGACAGCCAATATGGCTTTAGTTGGCGTTCTCGGGGAATATAGTACCTAGGGATCTAACCAGGGTGCTCTGTTGTGCTGGTGTGCTAGCATTTGGTGTGCTTTATTCATCTGCTGTTTACTGTCGTGAATATTTCTAATCTATGTTTCATATAACCTTGCCCCGCTGACATATATCACTCGGCGTGCGGCTACCTTCCTCCTCATCCTAATTTGCTAATGCTTTCGCACCGTAGGCCATAGGCGGTGCCTACTCGTCATATTGAAACCTTCAGTAAACGTCATAATAATTGCCAGGAAGATACATAAAATCATACAAATTGAATTTATAATGAAGCTGAGCAAGTTGAGACTGAATGAATGAGCAATGTAACTAAAACAAGTTTATAATGAAAGGCCTTCGGTCTTTTCCACTGTTTTTTTCCAGCACACATACCTTGCAAAAATGCTTGTTTTTCAATCTTAGATGTCGTGTCACGCCATACTTGAGTGTTCTTCATTTAGCAAAGTCTCGCCAAGGTAGTATATTTTGCGACTTGTATCCCGGTGCAGTCTGATTGTCCCTAAAGAACGTCTTCGCCATACAGCAATATCGCCTCCGGAGTGGTAAGTTTTCCTGTTGTCTCAATTTCATGTCGCGATGTTCCTACGGATCTAACACACCTGTACGTTCAGGGCACAGCTGTTTGACTTCTCTCACTAAGAAAGACGCATTCTTCTCTGTGAGTGCATTAAACACATGTAACACAATTCTTTTTTCGCCGCTTTGTAAAGGTTTTCCCTTGCGATGCTTCTGCGAAAAGCTGGCGGTAGACTCTGCCATTATACATATAATAAGTACACGCGCAATAAACGATCAGTAAAATAGTTTGTGTCTCGCAGTCGGCATAGCACACTGTCGAATGCCGATATATGACTAATCCAGTTCAAAACAAGGTCTGTGATAAAAGTCATATAAACAAATATGTCATCACTACTCCTAAATCACGTGCTATCGTACCATGTGCTTGAGAGCAAAGGAACCTCCTCTTTACTTCGTTTAAGAATTAACATGCATTTCAGATAAATCAATTCTGTTGCCTAAGATATTTAATTCAAATAGTTACAAAAATATAGATTTGACAATTTTCTTCCAACATATTAAGATATATCACCATGTTAAATAACGAACTAATTTTTACCGCACAACAGTCTGCACCACAATAGCAGTCAATGAGTGGTGATAAGGTCACGTGACCGTTAAGAGATTCGTGCAAGCTTACGTGAAACAACTATTAATTAATATTATATTGATGATCTTTAAATTTGTTAAATTATATTTTCATGGTAGCATTCTGTAATTCGAGTGGCATAGTGAACCAGGGCAATGAGCTGCTGCACTTTGGAGCTTATCCTGGTATCGCAAACACGTCTTCGATCCGAAATTACCTTCCGCATTACCGGCTATCACTACCTCAGTGTCGACGTGTAGGCCGTCGCGGCGATCTTGCTACTGAAACCTTGGTATTTATTTACACTGGTCAACAAGGTTCTTTTTATCACAAGTGATCTGAATAGTGAATCTAGTGGCATTTTCCATCCTGAATTCAGATATGTAGTCAGAATTTTCCCATCAGGCATAGTTTTTCTGTAAAAGCTACTTTTCAAAATATGATTTTAGCGTTTTCTTTGACCTGTGATAGGAACCGTTACCTCATATGTAGCTATTTTACGCAAGCTGTATTATTGAAATTATTTGCAATGTCATGCTGAAGCGCAATAAAACATGACTGTGCAGGTTCATTGTTGTTCATTGTTGCTGTTTAGACATGTTCAGAGCTGTTTGGCATTGTGATGTGTCAGTACTGAGCTGACTGTGATTTTGTTGAATAGTAAAATATTTCCTTCCTTTCTGTTTAGAAGTGTATTGTGTAGGTTGTGCATGTTGTTTTTCTATGCTTCATTTTTTCATCATGCCAAGAAATTGTGTAAATAATGCAGATAATTTCTGCTATATTTGTGGTGAGCTGACCTTCAAGACTCCGAGGCGAAATTTGACCCCACTTGTAAAGAAGTGTTATAAACTTTACTTTGGCTCTTGATAAGAGCTGGGCCCCAAATGCATGCTGTGTTTCGTGTGTTAGACTGCTGACTGGGTGGAAAAATAGTACACATCATATGTCATTTGCAATTCCCATGATTTGGAGGGAACCGAAGGATCATTTAACTGACTGTTATTTTTGTTTGACAAATATTAAAGGAGTCACATCTAAAACAAAATATACAGTTAAGTATTCGATTTTGCAATCTGCAATGAGACCTGTCTTACATAGCGAGTTCCCCGTACCAGTATATGCAGATACGACCTTAAGTGATAACTCTGGTTCTGACCTGACTGAAACTCCAAATGATTCAGATGAAAATAAAAATGATCTTACATATGAAGCCAGTAGCTGTTCATCAGAACCATACTTTCCCAATCAGCAAGACCTTAGTGACCTGATTCGCGATTTAAATCTGTCTAAACAGCAAGCGGAAGTTTTAGCTTCCAGACTCAAAGATGGAATCTACTCCAAAAAGATGTAATAATTAGTAGATATCGTAACCGCCATAGTGTTTTCAAAGTATACTTCTCTGATGAAAATGGCTTTGTGTTTGTAATACTATTTGTTCAGTTATGGAAACTTTTGGGCTTCAACACCGGCTTAGATGAGTGGCGATTGTTCATAGACTCCTCTAAAGTACGTTTAAAGACTGTGCTGCTATATATTGGCAATAAACTTTCATCAATACCGGTAGTGAATGCCGCTGATATTAAAGAGACATATGAAAATATGGAACTAGTTTTAGAGAAAATACAATATGGAAAATATAAATGGAATATCTGTGGTGATTTTAAGGTCATTGCTTTATTGCTTTGTTTGAAACTTAGGTTCGCCAAATGTTGCTGTTTTTGTGCGAGTGGGACAGCAGAGATAAGAAGTCTCATTACGTTAGAAAGTCATGGCCAAAACGTGAATATCTTATCCCTGGCCAGAAAAATGTGGCATGTGTCCATTTAGTGAAACCTGAAAAAATATTTTTACCTCCATTGCATATTAAGTTAGGAGTTATGAAAAATTTCGTCAAAGCTATCGATAAACCTTCTGATAGATTCTTGTACTTGAAATCGAAATTCCCCAAAGTCAGTAATGCTAAATTGAAAGAAGGAGTTTTTATAGGACCACAAACCCGATCATATGAACATTTCAAGGGACTGTTAAATCCACTGGATAAGGCAGCCTGGTAGTCTTTCAAAATCTTGTGTTGCAATTTTCTTGGAAACCATAAAGCAGAAAACTATCGTGACATAGTGGCTGTATTCCTCTGTATTCTTATAAAGCTATGGGATGCAATATATCTTTAAAAATTCACTTCTTGGACTCTCACTTGGACTTCTTCCCCAAAAACCTCGGAGCTGTCAGCGATGAACATGGTGAGCGTTTTCATCAGCAAATTTGTACAATAGAGAAGAGGTACCAAGGCAAGTGGAGTTCCAATATGCTGGCTGACTGCTGTTGGACTAAAATGAGAGACGTTCCACATGCAAAATATACCGGAAAATCAGTATCTGCCACTTTCTAGGTAAGTCAGAATCAGTAGTTATAATTTCGAGTCAGATAGCTAGTTACGGATTTTTTGGAATATTATAAAATTTCAAATAAATATCACACAAAACTCCTGCCCGATGGGTAAAAACTGTAATTATATTCGAATTCAGCACATAAAATACTTTTATAATCTGGTATTTTAATTCTTGTGAAAGAAAAAAGTTAAATTTTGTCGACCAGTGTTATTGGATGATAATGTACTAGTTTCCATGCTCAACTATGAAGAAATAAATATTGAAGGTAATAACGATTAGTTATTTTAGAAGAGAATTACTATTGCGAAATTGAGAAACATGATCAAGAATAAATCTGAAATAGCTGAACTCACAAAATAAAATGTATCAGACATAAATTGTGTGTTACAACGACATCTACATGATATGTGTAGTACGATTTTGTTTATGTCCTACAGTTTACTGTTATGTAAAGAGATTTAGAATGGCAAATATTTCTACATTCCCTACAAATGTACCATATCCCTGCTAATAGAATATATTCATTTCATTTGGCATAAATATATTTCAGTTATATACCACTTTAATTATAGAGATACTGCTATTTTTGACAGAAAATGTAAGAAATGTTTCTATGGATTTAGTAGTGGAATATTACGTGGTTGTCTTTAATTTCGTAGCGTCAAAATGTTGTTACAGTTTTGACTTTTGCTGAAAAATCTGTTTTTGTTTAGATTCAGGTGATCCTAAAATATAGATCTCCAGTACAATTTTGAAATATCCCTCTCTTCCGGGGTTTCAATATCCATATGACTTACACTTCTTGAATGTTTCGGTGCATTATCTTCCTGATCACATCATTCGGAGCCTTGACGTGAACGTCACCCTCTCCCATTTCTTGCAGATTACATGGCCAGATTTCACCACGATTTACACCGACGGTTCTAAATCTGCTTACGGAGTAGGTTATGCATACGTCTGTCCTTCTACTAATGCCCTGGCTCGATACCGCCTACCTATGAAGGCTTCCAGCTACACTGTGGAGGTGCTGGCCATTCGTGACGCTTTGCAATATGGGATTTATCAGGGTTTCCCCAAACTGCTGGTCTTAACCGATGCGCAGAGTGTGCTGCAGACTCTCATCTCCCCACTGGACGAGAGATATGCACTGTTATCTTTACGAGATACTGGCGTTGGTGAACAACGCTACCATAGCCGGACATCAAATTCACTTTGGATCAGAGGGCATGTCGGAATTCGATACAATGAAGTCGCCGATCGCCTGGCAAAAGAGGGACTCACCCAAGGCACCTTCCAAGGCATCCAACTGCCCTACACAGATTTCTTCCCGGTTCTGCAACGTGACGCCTATTGTCGCTGCAATTATGCCTGGATTCGTTCGCAGACCAGCAAAGGCAGACACAATACGCCGCCGTTCAGACGCATATATCCACGACACCTTGGTTCTCCAGCTTCAGGATTGCACGTCGACATCTCACCTCCATCATTAGAATGCGACTTGGACATGGATGTTACCATGCGCATCTATACCGACTACGTCTCATCGATTCCCCTGTATCTCATGATGACCCAGGCGAAACCGCTGACCTCAATCATCTCCTGTTCAGTTTCTCTCGCTACCGAGACCACCGTTCTTCCTTCCTCCACCGCCTACTTCAGCAGTCTGTTCCTTTTCCCGCTAGCGTCAACCATATTACAGTTATGCCACAAACCTGTATACCAAGCTCTTCTACAATTTCTTAAAGAAAGTGATCTACAGATCTAGTCTCCTCCCATACTCTTAATTTTCCTTACATTATTTTTCCCTACGATGGCCATATGGGATTTTACCGAAGGCCAAAAAACAATGCGTGATTAACTGTCTGGTTAGAGCGCAACTCCTCCTATCTCTGCTATGTATGTTCGTGGTAGAGAGAATAAAACAAGTTAGCACTAAAATAAACACGAAAAAAAAACCTGGGCAGAAGCCTGCAGTTGAAATTTCTCTCGTGTGTAGTGAGTGCGACCACAGCGCACATGGTGTAAGTCTCGTGAAACTTGAAGTGTACGTAGCAAGTTATAGATGACGCCGAAGTTGTAATTGCTTCACATGTTTCAATATGATTAGTTATTAAGAATGAGTTCCACAATAAAAGAATATTAATATTGACTTAGGTTTATAAGTTATCCTAAAAGTGAAGGATAATAAGCTGGAGCTGTGTTGCATTAAAAGTTTAATATAGAGAAGCAATAAATGTTTTTTAGGGCCGAAGTCCGCTAAAGTTAGTTTATGTACAACAGATTTAACAACGTCCCTTTATATTTTCACTCCGATACCCTACAGCTTTGGATTATATGTGAATAACTATTATTATAAACTAATAGCAACAAAATGTGAACATAGTTGTGATATAAAATCAATTAGACATGTTTATAAAATAACTCAGGGCCCACAAATGTGATGTCATCAAGACACTGGTTTGTCATTTTGTCATTTTGAACTATTCTCTACAACGTTTTGCGTAACCAATTTATCAGTAAGAGTACAGTGCAACAAAATTCTAAATATTGTACAAACATAATAGCGATTAAGAATATGGTATATCAAGATATTAGGAATTTTAAGACAATGTGATCACACATTGCTAAACAATAAGTACTAAGATTTGTAAACCATTAACACAATAAGAATATTGGGTTCAATAGTTTTGCTGGCAGAAATTTGCAAGTGAGTCATATGAAGTCATAATTATATTGATAACTAAATACAAAATAAGAGAAACATATTAGAACATAATACGAATGGCCAAAACTATAGAAATAAAGAAGAACTAAAGAGCCAAAAAAAATTAAGATTGTATTGAATCAAGTTGGAGGCTAATGGATTTTTGAACGCTTTTCTTTACTGTGCCTCAACACTACTAAGCAGCTAGCTGATATAAAGGTTGGATCGTGGTTAAGAAAACAGATATAATGTATTATTTGTGTAATATATATTATAAAGTGAGAGAAAACATTCATCTACGGATAAACATAATTGATTATCGAGGTATTCTTTTATTTGTGAATTAAATAATTCTAAAATTGTGATAGACAAATCTCAGACAACATACAATGGAGTATTAAGTATTAAAACTAATAAAATATATAAAGTTCGGTTTTATCCTTAGACACCCGAGTATGCCCTGATGGTAAAATCTGATTGGTCCTTGCGAGCTGCCGGAGAAAAAAGAAAGATGGCAGTGAAGTCGTCCAGATTCAACACGTCATTGTAAGTATAACATCAGATACACAACACCGCATCAATACATTTACAATTCTTAGTACCTAACGTTTTATACGATCTCATCTTGAGTAACCTTCAGCTCTTGTTGAGAACCTGATTTCTGCTGTCTATTTTCTTATCTTTCTGTCTCTCAGTGACGTAAAGTAACACAGGTACAGGGGCTTTTTAAGTTCTTAACTTTGTATCTTTACCATCCTTGTTTTTGGAATTCTTTCGGTAGTTCTACATTTATATTGCCAGGTTTTCGTTTTATGTTGCATATTTTGTCTTCATTCATATTTATCTCTCACTGTGAGCTATTGTAACTGGCAACTTGTTAGAATAGTTTATGGCATTTTCTATAATGCTCCATTAGCAGAGGAAAGGGAAGAGGCAACCTCCCATTCAGTGTTAGTACAATTGATAGCAGCACTTCGAAACGGGTTTGCCTAGTATCAGTCGAGAAATGAAACTTATTTCACAATAAGAGACCAGTCTTTCGAAGTCTAGTTATATTTGGTGTCGGCTACCAAATGTTTGTGTGGTTAGTTTCAAGTGAGTTACTTAACCGTTACCCAAGGTAATGTTTAGGTCTGACTCCCAGTTAACATCTAACGTGAGATCACAATAATGTCCAATTCTGGGATTGTCTGTATTAACAGTTGAGTATTATATTTTCTATAGTCATCCTGTCGAACTTGTCAATTCAGTGACCAGCAAGTGAAGTGAGAACTGCAATTGTGGAACTTAAACAGACAAGGTAATACCAACTTTGGATGGTATTTGCAATGGATTTCTGGAACAATCCGAGGAAATTCTCACCACGACAATCACTGTCATTTTAAATTCCTTATTAAAAACAAAAGTGATACGATAGTAACGGAAGGCCAGGAGGATCCTTCTGCTTCTCAAGAAAGGCAACAAAGTGAATAAGTCTGATATGTAATGTCTGTAAGCCATGTTCAGAAATTCGGACACGACGGTTGACAAAAATGCTAGATAAAAACCAGCCAACAGAGCTGCCCGGCATCTGTTCAGGCTAGAGCACAGCAGACATCTCTAAACAATTAACCAGATTATAAAAAGTAGAGAAATTCCAACTAACAGTTTAGCTAGCTTTTACATAGACTGTAAAACGCCTTTTGACTCTGTAAAACACACCAGCATAACACAAGACCTAACCAACCAAGGAGTCGAAACTAATTACATCCGAATTCATAACCAAATCTACAAAGTCTCGCCAAATTAAAAACAGAGATGGGTCACCCATTGCGACTAAGTAGAGGTGAACCAATCTCTCCCTAAATTTTCACGAGCATACCAGAAGACATTTCGAAAAGTAGAATGGAATAAACATTAATGGAGTAAGACTAACTAACCTGAGATTCGCTTACGACGTAGTGTTGTTCCCTACCACAACAGAGGAATTATAAGGTATGGTACAGGAAATCTGTCTCCATAGCAACAAGGCGGGTGTACAAGGCCCAAGTAATGACAAGCGGCGTCGAAACCCTGATAATAATCGAAAACAAATCCTCAACTTACACATCAGAATATGTCTATCTAGTTCAATTTCCAGAAAGTCATATTCTGCGCGTCGCCTCGATCAAAAATTTCGGCGCGGAAAGATAATGGACGGATAGTGTATCACGAAGATAAAGAGCCAGTATGTGGGGAACTTGGTGGACCGTCCCCACGGCATACTTCAGAACACCCAGAAGGCGAGGGACCGCATGAAGATCCTATACTACAGCCCAGCCAACAGCCAAGGATTCCAGCAAGGTAACCTGGTCTGGTTGTACAGACCTACCCGGACCAAGGGACGCTGCCCGAAACCTCAGAAACCATGTCAAGGGCCGTACCGGTTGATGAAGAGGAACAACGACGTGGTCTAGTGCATTCAGAATGGGCACCGAGGAAAGATTTAAGTGGTACACTGGATCATGTGGCCCGCTACGATGATGCTGTTCGGGAAGACCAGCCTTGAGGAGGGAGCAGTGTCACGGCGACGCGCACAAAATGTCCGGCGCGGAGAGATAATGGACGGATAGTGTATCTCGGAGACAAAGATCTACAGAAACAGATAAGTCAGATAGATGTAAAATTCTAGTGACAACCTGATCGATAGCGAACATTTGGGTTCTTGTTTGTTTTAGAACAGACTAGACTTGTCAATGCAGGTATATATAAGAGCCGTCATGTCAGCGGAGTAGTTGTAAACAGTGTCGTAACGAGAGTTGTAATTGAAGCTGGTGTGTGCTGAAAGTGAGAGGTTTGGTTTAAGGTCAACGACCTTGGTAGATTGAAATTGTGTATATGTCGTATTCTGCTACTGTAAGAATTGAACGGAGTGTATTTCTACGGAAATAAACAACATTTATAATTTCTGCAAATTGTGACTTTGTGGGTATGTGGAATTATCTCCGTGATACACTATCCGTCCGTATTCTCTCCGCGCCGAAGACTTTGTGCGCGTAACCGCAACAATATTTTCTCCCAGTTTTTAATAAAATACTAGAAAAGTTATTCGCTTGTGGAAAATACCACTACATTTCAAGAAATTCTGATTATTTTTCGAATGCTTTATGTTAATTGAGTAAACTAAATGTAACCAGCTATGAACAAATGTAAATATAATATAAATGTAAATAAAGCAAAAATCTACAGAAGGCATTATGTATCAAATTTATCCTGATTCCTGGACACAGCAATATCATTACACACTGTCAAGTGTATCTATTGACAAAGATGACAAGAAATAAGAGTAAATTTGTGGATATTCAGCTCAAGATATGTGGCATGTTTCAAGTATTTCTTTACAGTTTATTAGCTATACAAAATATATTCAGAATGAACAACACTACTCAGGAAAGTTCCGAAAAATGTAGCATATGTACTTCATTGGTCATGAATTTCCTCTATAAATTAATATTTAAATGGAAATTGCGAGAGTTGTTTTTGATAAAGTCATAATTTTCGAGAAAGATTCCAATTAAGGAGTAATATATTTTTAAACATTTTGGTAATCTCGGTTTAAAAGTTTGCTATGTAAATGACCATCCAGTTCTGAATTTTGCTGAAAGCTTATTTTCTTGTTCAGCTAGTACCAAAATATGTGCCTCCAGTTTATCGTGGCGTTTACTTTCTGTTTACGGCAAGGCTACACTGAAACTTTTCCGAAAATGTTGAAAACCATGGAGCTTTAATTTTTTGGAATTCTTTAGCGGCTTAGGGTGTGTAGTAATAGACGGCATACCATCATTTGCACCATTTTAGTCTATCACGTGACACTTTAAAGGGACCTTTAACAATGGCTAAATGTAATAATAATTATTTTAAGGATAATATTCTGAGGAACTCATTTCTAACACTTCTCGGTATACAAAATGCCTCACACATGGAAATTAATTGTTCTTTCACACTAGCCCTGTTCAGGACGCGCTATAAAAGTGTATAGCCACACTGAAAAATTTAATGTCATAGCCAGGATTTGAACCATTGATCTGCTGGTCTTCGTCCAGCCACTCTAAATCATTCGGGTACTATGGTCAACGTGCCAACATGACATTGAATTCTGCAACTGACTCGTATTTTCCCGGTAGGTCTCTAGGAGTTCGCATAAACACATATGAAAAACGGTAGACCCAGACTGAAAAATTCAGTTGTAGAATTTAGAATCATTTTGGCACGTTGGCCATAGCTGCTCACTGGTTTAGAGCAGCTGGACGGAGACCAGAGGATTCGTGGTTCAAATCCCGAATATGGCATTACATTTTTCAGTCTGGCTCTACCCTATTTCATATAACTTGTGAAACATAGAGGATAGGTCCGTAATATTTCAACAAGAAACTTCTCGTTCCGTTTTTTTTCTTAATGTTCATGTTTTGAAAAGTATTTGGTGTTAAGGAATAAAAAGGATAATATTTTCGAACTTTTTAGAGCTACCACATGGAAAATATTTTACAACAAACGCTACAATAATATTTCAAAATTAAGTATGTGACTCCTTTGAATTTGCTCTGTACTAGCCTAAAATAAAAATTCAACCTAAATGCTCACATTTTTTGACGTGTGCAACATTTTATATAGCGAGTAATGTTGACAATATTTTCACAAAAATAAATAATAATTAATGAGCTATTTTGTGTAGCAACATGGAAATTTGCGAGCGAGTTTAGAACGTTACTCTAATTATGTAACCAAATTTTCATAATAATAGGTTTATTATTATAGAAGTTGGAATTTTCAGTGTAGCCTTGCCTTACCGTGCATACACTCCTCTACCGACCTTTTACATATATCCCGTACCGAAAGTATTACTTTTAAAACTAAAATAAAGTGAAAAGAAGAAATTATCTGGTATAAACATGAAGTTCGAATGAACCGCGTGTCTCCTAAGCAGCTGCGACTACAGCGACACGCAGTAGCAGTCTCGTAAAACTAGAAGTACGCGTAGTACCTTAGAGATGGCGGATAAGTTGTAATTGTTATGTATATATCAATAGGTCTTAGTTATTAAGAAACGTGCAAAAATATGAGAATAATGACGCTTTGGTTTTATGTAGAATGTGTTCTAAATATCAACAATTGTATGTTGTACTTATGTTGCATATAAAAGTTAATATAGCCGGCAAAGATTTTTGCGCTTTAGAACAAAAGTCTACAGAAAGTTAAATAATTGTAATAATTATTCTTATTGTTATTCTTTGTGTTTTTGTCATAATCATATGTAACATGTGGGAAACTTTTTGAATACCTCTTTAATTCTACAAACGCACAAATTCATAATAGTATTACAATTAGTGTTAAACAACCGGCATTAACTGAAAAACAACTTAAGAAAGCTGTGTATATTTATGATTTATATTCATCAAGTTTTGATTAACATTACTCGGTACAAAATTTCTGGTAGTAAATTCCGTTCTCGTGCGTTTGTAGTACCGAACCTTGTAATGCATAGTAGGCCAAGTACAAGGTAATATGGTCAATATTTTGTTTGATTTACATATTTATAACATTTATTAAATCTCCGTGGTAGAGGCAACATGTGTGTCTTAGAACTGTGTCGCACTTTATTTTTACAGCTCTTTGGAAATTTTATCGTGCTTTTTCCGAAGGGTGTGAAAAGAAAGTCCAAGTTTTTTAGTTTAAGTGCTTTTTTCCGGATAGAAGTTATCCTTCAATTTGTGCAGCACCTGATGTTTTCCAATATCTTAGCAAGTTTACAATTTTAATGCGTTTAAAGAAGTAAGGTTGTCAGTATTTCCGTCTTTATTTTGTTATGTTTAAATAACAAATTCTGTATTTGAAAGCCTGAACGTGGCATTTGCAATACCTACCCGCAGTACATAACACCCTGGCGAAGGATAGTCTATGCTAAGGCATATTCCCATCTTACATATCACACGTAGAACTCAATATAGACGAAAAAGAAGAATGATAATTTAGAACGAAAGTCCACATAAAGTTGAATAAGTGCGACAAAATTTATTTCCATGGCTAACACCTCAGAGTCACAGGGGTGAAGTCGAGATAGAAGAGATGGCAACAAGAGATTTTAGTTCGCCACCCGAAAATAGGCGGGCTGTTGTACTGGATCACGAAGGTGATTGTCTGATTCAGGTTCCGCTCCAAATTTTAAAGATGTACTGGTTTCAAGTTCTGTTGTTTGGCCATCTGAAACTTTTAATGTGGAAAGATTTTTCCGATCGCTCTGTGTTGCTATGGAGGAAAGAAGAGCTCGCCTGATCTTGGGTACTTACTTCAGGTACAGAGAATAATAAGATACTGTGTTTAAAATTGTTATTATTGGATGTCTACTATAAATAGCTGTTGTACTGCAACACGTTATTCTATGGATTGCTGTGAAAACCATTCACGTAAAAATAAAAGCTTATTGGCATTGCATTTCCTTGATTTTATTTTCAGATACAAAATTTAAGGGGTGAATGTTTCAATATTGAAGCCGAACTTCGTTTGAGATCACAATCATGTTCCGTAATTTGCAGGTATAATATCAATGTTAAATGCATTTGTAATAGCTTGTTGCTGTATTTGGAATGTAATAATGTCATGCCTAATTGAGTGGTTGTAGTCATACAGCAATATGGACTTTCTAAAGTGCCCATGAGAATATTTTTCAGCAGATAGGTTAGAACACCACCAAAAAAATCATGCCATATTACATACCATTTTTTTGCGTCCGATACAAGTTGTAATTTCTTTACTATTTTATATTGCTACCACTTTAAATGAAATAGGTGCTAATTTTGGAAATTACAAAGCTGTAACTTGTCAGTTTACGCAGAGGTTCTGAAGCAATTACTTCAAGAAGCAAATTTTTTAGGGGTGCTTGATCTTAACACAATGATGATATTATGTTGAAATCAGCCCATGATCCATATAGATAAGAGATACGCCATACTGTACATTACTTTCTGCCAGGCTATAATACCATTCAATAATTTATTATTGGACATTTCTCTTGGTTAGGTAGATGTTTAGGATATTTCCACATATTAGTTTGTTTATTCTTAACGGGATATTCACACTGCCAGACTTCGACTGAAGTATTTCTGCAAATTCCCACAGTGTTGGGGGAGCCATTATCAGTCAGTACAACTGTGCACCACGTACACTAATGCGCACTTCTACAAATTTCCCCGGGAGCCAGCAGTACTACAGAAGTGGAATGACATTTGTAAAGTTTACAATGAAAGTTGCGCTTCTTTTCATGTGTGCGAGTACCACTTCTTGGACGAAGACTTCATAGTTGGTTCGAGACGGATCTTAAAGCATGGAGTGGTCCCAAAACGTTTGGAAATGGTCATATGCAGTGCTAAGTGTCAACATAGAAGTGTTAACGTCAACAATGAACCAGTCCAAGTGTTTCCAAACATTACTGACAGTTGTGAAGGTAATGTGGAGTTTGAGCCTTTTCTTGACAAGTATGTCCCCAAGTGAAACAGTGGCATTTGCTTCAGTAAGTAAGAAAAAGTGTGTTTTGGGTACTGGGGTGTCTAGTTTATCTTTGTCTCGGAAAAAGTGTCATATGTATGAAATACACAGAATCACGGTGACAAGATTGGCTAAGGCTGGTTCCGGAGCTCAGTCGGTAGAGCACCTACCTGCCCTGCTATGGGTCGCGGGTTCGATTCCCGGCGGTGGGGTTGGGGACTTTTCTCCGACCAAGATAATTCCACATCTTCCCCAGAGTCTGCAAGTATGAATGAGAGTGTGAATGTGTGCGTGATCTAATGTTTAAAAACCAAAGGTAACGAGTAGTTCAGTATTGGTTCAGGATGTTCCAAAGGAGAACGGCCGCTGATATGACTATAGCAGTTAAAGACAGGGCATAAATGGAACAAGGAAAAAGAATTGGCTAAATATGAAGAATTACTGGCTAAAGAAAGACATAATGTAGGATTGTGAAAAGAAAGTTTTAAATGCTAGTGACAGTAATGTCTAGCTAATTAAAACATTTATTAATTGTCAGTTGTGGAATGCCCGAAAGGCACCTAGTTCCCAAAGATGGACCGAACATGATAAAGTATTTGCATTATCAATTTACAAGCGAAGTCCACGCTTATACAGATACTTAAGTGTACAATTTATACTAGCTTCAGTAAGGCTCCTTAAACTTATGCTGCCTAAGATTCCTTTAGAAGCAGGCCTTAATCCTGCTGTGATTAAAGTATTAGAATCAGAAAATGTAAAAATGAAGGCAGCAGAAAAAACTGTAGTTTGTTATTTGACCAAACGTCTCTCGAAAATGGGTTGCATTATAAGTCAGAAAAACAGATGATTTGTGACTATGAAGATCTAGGACATTTGGGTCGATCAAAGAAGAAAGCAAACCATGCACTGGTATTCATGTTACGCGGCATTCGTAAAAGCTGGAAGCAGGTTATTGCATATTACTTTACTGCTGGTTCTCTATCCAGTGCTAATTTGAAAGTATTGACTTGCCATATAATAAGTGAAATTTAGAAAGCAGGACTGAAGATTCTTTGTACTGTGTGTGATCAGGGTGCTGCAAATCAAAGAGCATTAGAACCACTGTGAAAAGAAAATGTTAATAAACCATCAAACTTCTATTTTACTGAAAATGGAGAACAAATATTTGTTATCTTTGATGTGTAACGTTTGCTTAAGAATACCAGAAATGCACTTATTTACCACAGAATTGAATATGGACCACATAAGGAAGCCTGATTTCAGTATATTTAACAAGTTTTTGACATGGAGAAGATAAAAATATTCTAATTTTTTTCCAAAACTAACACACGAATGTTTCAATATTAGAGATTCATATATCAAAATGAAAGTTAGGGTAGCAGCAGTGTTGGATTGGCGATCGAAGCTAACACTGCATCACAATGATTGCCCTCTGAAGCAATCTATACAGCCAAGTTTGTGGGAAAGATAATCAATCTCTTTGATTCGCTAAACAGCTATGGGCGCTTCCCACAAATTTATAAAAGGTATAGATGTGCTCTCTCAGAGAAATCACCACACATTAAAATGTGGTATGACACTTTGAAGGAGATGGCAAATTGGAAGATTATAGAACTGGCAACAGGTAAAGACAAGATACCAGTGTTTAGCTTCTTAAATGGATGGCAGCTTACAATAAGATCAATGATGTTCATATGGAATGAGTTACGAAAAGAAGGACTTGAAAATCTTAATACAAGGGCCTTCAATCAAGATACTTTGGAAACTATTCTGTTGCATTTGACAGCATGGTTTTGGGAATACTAACCCTACTTGATTTCAGTTCAAGGCTGCCTGAAAAACTCTTATTTTAAATAACATGACCTAACCCTTCAAAAACATAATTGTGAGAATGATAAATGCACTGTTTTAAATATTTTGTCACTCTTTATGTCAGAGGCTGCTTCAATTCAGAACACAGATCTTAACAATGATGGTGCTGAAAGTTCCAGGGTAGCAGTTACTTGTGATATGTATTCTATTCCTGATTGCAATCTCTCGGCTGATGAACAGGCTTTGGCATATGTGGCTGGATATCTCTTGAAAAAGATCGGTCTTGATGCAGCCACCGAATGCAGTGAATGTACAAACAGCTGATTTTCCACAGACATCCTGCCTTGTCATTTATTTACGACATTCAAGGACACAGGTACTGAAACCTCCAAGTTAACATATGCCAGTTGAAATCAGATGCTACTATTACAAAACCTCCACAATCAGTTGTATAAATTACTGGATGATTTGGCCGCACTAGTTGTCTGGAGGATTATTTTATTTCAATTCACAAAGTGCCAGGTAGCATTAAACTATGTGCAGAACATGGAATGCACATAGATATAATTAAGACATTTGTCTCATTCTTAATTTATAAGTACATTAAAGATAACAAAATTAGCATTTTTAAAAAAGCAAACCTAC
The DNA here is from genome assembly GCA_030765055.1 of Mantis religiosa. NCBI lineage: Eukaryota > Metazoa > Arthropoda > Insecta > Mantodea > Mantidae > Mantis > Mantis religiosa. The sequence goes on from CM060958.1 coordinate 126,964,818, forward strand.
CGCAGTTCATGAAAAAAGATCAAAATATTGAGATCAGTGTAATTTCAGTCGATTTGGTGTTTGCTTTTGTTGACAAATTAAGTGGTATTGTTTAGATATTGTTTTACAGAGTTTTAAATTTTCCAAATTTATTTAGACAGTTATAGAATCCGTCTAAATTGCCTAAATAAATTTATTTCTTCGAACATTATTAGTTCTTGAAACATGTATTATGCTTAATACTTAGCTAGAGTGTTATAATGTTATGCTAAACTTTCCATGTACCTAATGAAATGAATTACTCATGTTATTTATCCCTTTAAACCCTTCAGCAATTCCTACAGTGTTATTACAAAACATTATGTCAAAGCTTATTTGTAAAATATTCAAGTTTGTCATTTCTGATATATATATATCGCTCCGTGCAGCAGCTGCAGCTTTATGTTAGTGTCCTTGTGTTAAATGAAAATGGTTACTGTATTATTCATATGATATACAAATATGTGTAATATTACACAGAATGTTTTGCTAAAGTTTCTTTGTAGTTAAATGAATTAGCCATGTTGCATAACTTTTAAGTGTTTTGAGTTATAGCTATTATTGTTCTATGGATTCTGTGTACATTATTTAGTTGAAATAGGCATGCTATTTAAGTAAATGTTAAATTAATTTGTTATATTAATGAGACAGAATTTTGAAAAGGAAGCAGTAACTGTCAAAACAATGTTATTTTTAAAATTTTCCTGTCAAATACCACATCCTCTTGTTAATTCCTTGAAAATTCATACAACATTTTGAGTTTATTAAGGTGGAAAATAATACAGGTTTCATGCAGAAAATACACTTAAAGATTCTGAGGTGCTACAGATTATATAATATAATTACGTGAGTTTTAGAAAATGCTACAGCTTTGAAACTGCAGCCACAACTCTCAAAGATCACGTAATTATTTTTGTGCTCCATCTGTAGCAATGCGGTATTGGAATATATCACCAGCTGACAGCTAAGCAGGTATGAAAAATACAGCTACAGTATACCGGCAACGTAAAATGTTTGCACGCGCAATATTTCATAATTTAGTTCGCTACCCGAAAATAGGGGCGCTGCGATCACCTCGTGTTGCCAACGATTAACATGGGGGGTTCACTTCTGCATTTACGTAGCAGTGATTTATTATGAGATTTTCATGAAGAGTTTTGAGTGTCTGCCTGGAAATGCTTAAAGTATGTACATTTTGACATTATGCATTGTGTTAGTACAAGCTGGCTTTGGAATGTTGTGGCATTTTCACTATCTCCCGAGAGTACATCATATCCTGACGATGGATAGTCCGTACTACAGCATCTTCTAGTCCAGTATCGATGTGTCTAAAGACCTACCTTCAAAATACATAACCTCATTCAAGTACCAGAGCATCCCTTATTAGAATTGCCGTGGTAATCCCTGGATGTTCCTCGAGAATAAGGAGCGTCGCCCTCCGCTCCTGCCGATCCAGACAACCTCGTTACGAACAATTACAGCACACCACTCCAAAGACAATTTCAAAAGAGGCTGCGTTTTGGCCAATGTTACTCATACGTATTTGATTGGTCACGGAAATATCTTAAAAATTTGCTATATAATTGAAAATAGTCATTTCGGAAAAGAAAACGACAATTGTTTCATATGAAGTGTATCTAACCTGAACATTTTCGTGTCGGAACATGTGAGTTTAATTTGCACTTTAATTTAAGGTTATTTAAGCGTTGAAGGTCGTCTATAAGAAAATAAATAAGTCGAAGAGGTAGAACTTAAGCTATAGTCAAATACTTTATATCTGGTCGCTATGAGATGATGCACTTTCTTTGCATGGCCCATAGATAACAAAAACAAACGACGACCACTTGTAATTTGAAAAAGTAAAAGTATTGATAAATTCAGCAATAAACAAAAAATATTTACGAATCTGTTAACTCCACGAAAAAATTCTATTTGACATAAATTGTATGTTTTACAAGATGTACATTTTGAATTATCTCTTACAGCTTATCAGTTATACAAATGTAATCCAGAATAAAGAACACTTCACAGATTACTATCATACTCGACAATAGTCATAAAATATCTCACACATACGGTATTCCGATCAAAATTATGTCGACGTTTATAGAATAAATTCTAAAAATCTTACATGTTTAAGTTGTCTGAAGCGGGATATTTTATTGGAAGATACAGAACTGCTCCCCGACACCTATATACATATGGGCCTATTTCTAAATTGTTTCATTGAAAGGACGTCAAAACCTGTATTGTACTGACATTTTGGAGGGTTATGCAACACTTTCCACACTAAAGTATAAAGAAAGAAATGTAGAAGGCAATAACAATTAATCGTTTAAGAAATATGTAACTATTACGGTAAATCTGAAATGGTTAACTACTGCGAAATTGACAGGTATAATCAAGAGTAAGTTTAAAATGGTTGACTCTACAAAATAAAATGTATCAGACATAAATTGTGTGTTATAACAATATCTAAATTATATGTGTAGTAACACTTTATCTTTTGCGGTTTAGAGTTACGTAAAGTGATTCAGAATGAAAACGACCTCTGAGGACATTCCCTGCAAATTTAGCATATCCAATTCATTTGGCATACACACATTTCAAACATATACTACTTCAATTAAAGTATTAGAGCTATTACTGACAAACATGTAAGACATGTTTCCATTTATTTAGTAGCGCAGTATTGCGGAGTTATCTTTAACTTCTTGGAGTCTAAATGTTCAATATGTTTGGTATATAGCCGATTTTCCAGTGACACTAAACTATATATCTCCAGTACAATATGACATTAAATGTTTGGTTAGATTGCAACTCCTCCTCTACCTGACAAACTAACACTAAAATAAAGCCGAAAAACAGCTGGCCAAAAACCAGTAGTTGACATTTCCCTCGTGTGTAGTAAGTGCAACTAGAGCACACATGGTGGAAGACTCAAGAAACAGGAAAGATGGTTGGATCTGTTTCAAATAAACTAGCATTAGCAGACTTTCGCTCCGAAATACAATATTTATTGCTTGTCTATATTGATTTATTGGTAATAGAATACTCAGGAGTACTAAGGATATAGTATTTTGAGTAAAATTAATATAGATTTACCAATTCCAACAGCTTAAATATTTTGACTCCGGTATGACACAGAAGCTTTATAGAAAACATATGTGGTATATCTGGATACTAGCTCGACGAATGACTGAATTAAGTACATAATACAGAAATTAAAAAACTATTTGCCATTTTAGAAAAGTATAACTATTGGAAAATTCAGAAAAACAACAAAGAAAAGTCCAATATAGCTCCCGCTTTACAAAATAATATGTATCAGACACATACCCTGATTTAAATTTGCGAAATTTACAGTATATACGTGGTAAATAATGTAACATTATTAGTATACAGAAAAGGCGACGAAGGAAAACGGTACAAACCTGCAGTTCAAATGCTACGCATGTACTACAGCGGCACACAGTGGCAGTCCCATACAACAGGAAGTACACCTTGGGTGTCATAGATGTCGCCACATTGTAATTGCTATGTATATATCAATATGTCTTAGTTGTTATTAATCATTTAGAAAATATTATAAAAGTAATGTTTCCCTTTTGGTTTGAAACATATCCCGGATGTGAGTGATACAAAATTCTAACTATATTATATACAGAAAACAATATAGACCGAGAAGGATTGTTGTGTTCTGGAACAAAGGTCCTGGGAAAACTCTATTTTTTCAGCAAATTGTTAGTCTTTGTATATTTTCATTCCCATCTGAGTTCTTCTGAAAGAAACTGTCTCTTAGTATGTTGTGCTCATCATTTACATATATTTTAAGAGAACTGCGTCAATTTTGGGAAACTCCTCTTGATGAACATCTTTGTAACATTTCACTAAATCATCTCTGCAGTGGTAAGACATGCCTTTTAAGATTGTCTTATACTAATGAGATGTGAGCGGGCTATGGTTGTACTTTAGTTTTCTCAGATCTTCTTGGATATTATAGCGTGCTTCTTCACAAAGCATTCCAAACGTGGAAGAATTTTTATATTTAGGTTTTATAACGAGCATTGAATTTATTTTTCAAGTTCTGAAATATCTGTTACTGCCAGAGATCTTCACTTTTAACAAATTTAATGGTTCTAATGAAGTAACTTTAACAAATTCTGCATATTGAGTGCCTTAGCTCTATCAAAACTTGTTCCTGCCCTGGGAAAACTATTTTAGTCATTAATACATACATGCAACAAGTTCAGGAGAGTTTAACATCCTTTTATCGTAAACAGAAATTAACGACGTACCATTTAGGAATTTCCTGGAATTCTTGTTGTATAATTAAGTTCTATATTTTATATTTTGCATTGTGGGATATTTCAACTAATTGCTGCTCTACTGAGCTAAGAAGTATGTCTACTTCTCGGAGAATTAATTAGTTATTGAACTTGTGTGTTTGATGTAGGCAATATAGGTTAAGTAATGACGTCATTGAAGGAAAAGTATTCAGTACTATAAAGGAAGTAAGTATGGATAATAAGATATTATATTATTAAAAAGTATTGTCATGAATGGTAACAATGTTAACGTAAGTAAATTCCCCGAACGAAGTTTGGGAAAACTAAAGAGAAAAACTAAAGGTAAAATGTTTGGTAGATATAAAACTGAGGTGACCTTCTACCTACACAGTAAATAACTCCTATCAGTCTGTTTAGTTAAAACTTATATTATCCTCTGAAATTGTATTACAAGAGATACTGTAAAGGAAATCTACCAACATTTGAAGACAGTAGTAATCAAGGTCAGGAAACACGCGGAAAATTTGAACTTCAGGTTAGTACTTCCTGCTTACGTTGGGCTTTACATTATGAACATACATAGTTGATAGAGCAGTAGTTACATTCTAACCTAAAAGTAACTGTCGAGGTTTCACTGGGTTAATATTGAAGCATGTTTTAAAAAATGATTAATTCAAGGAGAGTGTTTCGCCGTAAGTTATTGCTATGATTTAGCAAGATCTGCATTTTGGTGGATTTGTTTTCACGAAATTCAGGTTTATAACATTTTATAAAATGCAGTAAATGTAATTTATTTCAAACAAAATAGTTAGCAATTTTTGAGAAAGTTAGACCTTTAGAAGAAGCTTACATGTAAAGTGTATTATAGGAGGAGAATTTTCTTAAACTAAAATATCAAGTTTGATATGTAACTCAACTTACGTTTTTAAGTTATGTTCTTTATACATAAACACACAAAGTATGTTTCCAAATTGTAATTTTGATCATATCCCGATGCGGAATGGAATGTAAATGCCTCCTCTACTTGCTGTATGTACGTATTAGATAATGAAAAAGAATTACATTCTGTCATATATTTCAAGTATAGACAAATGAAGGCAAGAGATATAATGTTGGGCTTGCCAAGTATGTCTCATTCACTTATAGTTTAATCTGTGACAGAGTTTGATGACTTTAAGTGTACTTCATAGCGAGAGCCTCTTTTGTTTTTACTGATATGTCAAAGAACGGCTAAGAGACAAACTTCCGAACCACCGGTAGCCCGATATGATCCTGACAATTGACAGCAGGTTACTGAATAAAACATTTATTTAAATTATATCTCCTGTTAAGGGTAGTTTGGATAAACCTACTAGAAATGTAGTACATCTTTATAAAATCGTGAACTCATATTATTTTATTATGGGGAAAGATTTAAACGCTTTTGATAAAGTTTAGCGTGTGATTTGCCTTAGGTAAATAATTACAATAGGTTTAAGTCAACAGGAAGGTAGTTTAAATAGATTACTAAGTGACAGTTACATTTGAAACAAAAGCATATCAACACTTTAACCTTGTTGTTAAGTGACGAGATTTGCTCCACAATGTATCGCTGTGTATGGATAAAGCGTTTACGCCAATATTTCGAAACTAGAATGTGTATTTTTGTTCTTAAGTTGGCACCACGTTACCATGGTGAGGCATGTTTTACGATTGAAAGAATTCAAATGTTAAACGAAACAATTTTCCGTCCCACTTGTAGACTGAGGACCTAGGTGCGTATAATTGCAGAATATTTTGAAAATTAAAATAATTAATACTGCCAAAACTCCGTGACTATAACGTCTGCTTTCATGTTGTCCTTCGGAGTGTACAGTCTCTTTGGAAATGTACTTTATATAAGCGATAAGTTGTAGTTGCTTTCTTTACATTTCCTTATCTAATTTTCTATTTTCTTCACTTTGCCTTGTACTTTGATTCTTTTAGTGTGTTGAATGTGGATGCCGTTAATTTTCAGATATGTTACCATTTGAATCCGATTTAAAACTAAAATGAATTGGATATGTCTGGATGTGAACTCTAAAGCAAGTCGTAAAATGCCTCACATACGTTTTTAGTGTGAGTAGCTTCAGACGATAGCTCGGCCCATGCTGTACGATTAAACATGGCCTCCTCAGATATAGAATAATCAACAAGGTAGTCGCTAAATTGTTCTCTCTTTTTTATAACGGCTTGTTATCAGTCATATCAAATTCATAACAATTACCTACTTCCTGTAGAGGTAAATAAGACAAACCAAAACAATATTAAATCCACTTACCGGCTTCAGACGACCTTTCCTTGAACACACTTGCTCGTCCAATGGTTTGTAGTTGACGTCATCAGGCCTGGCCGAGATGGAACCTATAACCCAATAGTTGACTTGTGTCACTCCATGTTGACTTAATTACTTCCGGAATAGCAACCTCGAGATCTGTCTTAGGTTGAAGTTCCAGCCCTAAACATTCGCACTTTTCAACTATGGAACGAAGCACCAAGGCACACATGTATGTGACTATATTTGGCAGTAAACAAAAGACTGCTGCAATGTAACGTCCATGGTGAAGGAAATGTAATATAAACAAGTGAGCGCTACATTTGAAAGTTCCATCAATGTAAAGCGTTTCTACTTGACACAAATATTGCAAAACTACTTTCACATCCAAAAATAATCACTTTTCTTTTCGTGTTCGTTGAGTAGTAAAAGATCTTGGTTAATAGAGGACATTTGTTGCACTTTGGTTACAGCGGTGTCAACTTCAAGTATGTTTTAGGAAGTTTTGTCAAATGGGGACATCGTTCCCCTAATAGTTTAACGTCACTGAAATGTAAGACACTAGCACAAGTCTGTGGAGTTTCGTTCAATGTTGTACTTATTATAATGTCTGGTTCACTATCACACGACACACGTACACAGTCGTGATTATGGCCGTCTACAGTTAACGTTATTGTTTTTTCAGGACAACGCCAACGTATAGGTCCATCTATTATATGTGTTCCCCTTACGAAACTTGAACTTATATACAAGCAAGTCCTGCCCTCTGTTGTTACTTCCATGACAACCTTTACTGTTCGCTAGTCTATCCCTCACTGAAACAAAACACGGCCCTAAGTACTAGTCCATCTATTGTATGTGTACGCCTTACAAAACTTGAACTTATATACAAGCAAGTCCTGTCCTGTGTTGTTACTTCCATGACAACCTTTACTGTTCGCTGGTCTATCTCTCCTACTGAAACAAAACACGGCACTAAGTACTAGTCCATCTATTGTATGTGTACGCCTTACGAAACTTGAACTTATATACAAACAAATCCTGTTCTGTGTTGTTGTCCCTTTCAACTACTTTCGGGACAAACTAAACTGTTCGCTAGTCTATCCATCCCACTCGATGTGGCTACCACTGAAACAGAACACGGCACTAAGAACTAGTCTATTTATTGTACCACCAACTTAAGAAGAACACAAATTCTTAGCCAAATATATCATTGGCGCAAGTCGATATCCGTTGAGGAAAAACTTGCTTGCCATGTATTAAATCAGTAGCAAATCCACTGTCCCCCATGAGATTATAATGGTGTGAGTATATTTACAAAACGTGCGAGAGACCTATCAGGTATGTTATTATAGTCAAGTATCAGGCAACCGTGTGTCCAAGTTTAAAATATACTTTAATATATCCTACACTTACCTGAGGCTATAAGTACGTTGACCTCAACTTTCGCAGTGCATTCTTCGCCCTTATATCGCTCTGATTTATTTTTTGTCAACGGTTCTTTATTTGTCAGCATTTAGACAGGTCAATGACAATTTTTGGAGAAAGAAAATCCTCTGATTGAGATTTAAATGGGGCTACGTTTGTGTTTTAGGCAATTAGCTAATTCGTACCAATTTTTATCGAATATTCTAATTGTCACGCAATTTTCATTTGTACGCGTTAAGCGCGTTGTACGAAACATATAAATGGGTTATTCCAAAATTACTTACAACACTGCCCACCCTTGGCGCTCTCAGCGTTAAATCATGTAAGCTAATAACAATGAAACATAAGATCATCTAATGTTTTTAGCTGTGAGTTTGGAGATAAAAATTTTATATAACAAGACATTTTAGTAAGTTTAATTGTAGGTTGTTATCTTTAGTGTTCTAAATATGTTTAGTAAGTACGAACAAAGATGCTTCATTAAAAGCACCTTCCTGTCCAGTATCTACGTCTCTACAGACGCAACCACTACATAACCTCCTTCAAGGACTACAGTATCCTTTATTAGAGTCACCGTAGAGATCCCTGGATTCTCCTCGAGACTCATGAGCGTCGCACTCCGCTCCTGCCGATGCAGATAACCTCATTACGAACACTTACAGCGCTTCAATACAAAGTCAATTTCAAAAGAGGCTCCTTTTCTCCAAAGGGCCACTCCTACAGATATGTATTTGATGGTCACAGAAATAACTTAAATATATGGTATATAAATGGAAATAACAATTTGGAAGAAAACTTCTATAATAGTTGCAAATAAAGTATATCTAACCTGAAACTTTTCGTGTCTGAAAATGTGTGTTTAAAATTTGCATTTAATTCAAATTTAAATGAAATACACTCAAACAGAAGGCGTTAAATTGTGTATTTTTAAATTTTCAACATCGTCTGTAAGAAAATAAAGAAGTCGTAGACTTTACGCTATAGTCAAATACGTTATAGCTGTTCGCTATGTGATAACCTACTTTCTCTTTATGGTCTATAGATAACAAAAACAAAGGACGACTACCTTTAATGAGATAGAACTAAAATTATTGATAAATTCAGACAAATAAGAAGGAATATCTACGAATTGGTTCACTCCATGAAAACATATATTGAACATAAATTGTATGTTTTAACAAAATGTACTTTTTCTCTTATCTCTTAAACATTACCAGTTATACAAAGGTCATCCAGAATAAAGAACACCAGAGACTACTAACAAACTGTACATTTGTCATTTCATATCTCTCAAATGCCTCATTCGAATCAAAATTTTGTGTCAACTTATTATAAAATGTTCTAAAAATGTTACGTGTAAAGTTTGTCTGGAGAGGTATATTTTCATAGAATATACTGAACTTCTGCATTTTGAGGTATGGTATACTCTGGTCACCCACACATTCGTACATTAGGGCTCCTTTCTAACGTATTATTATTAGAAGGACCTAAAAACGAGTATTAATACCAAAATATAGGTATTGAATTATTGGTTGATAATAAAACAATTCCCATACTCAAGTATGAAGAAAGAAATGTAGAAGGCAATGAAGACTAGTCATTTTAGAAAAGTATAACTATTGGTAAATTGAGAAATATGATCAAGAGCAGTTTTGAAAGGTTGACTCTACAAAATAAAATGTATCAGATAAATTGTGAATTATAACAAGACCTACACTATATGTTTAGTAATATTTTGCTCATTTCTTACAGTTTGCAGTTATGTAAAGTTATTCCCCCAAATTTAGCGTATCCATTTTATATGGTATCAACTCATTTTAATCATATACCACTATATAAAATGTATTAAAGATACTTTTGACAAAAACATCAGAAATATCTACAGTTAATTGGTAGTGCAGTATTGCGAGGTTATCTTTAAGTTCCTAGTGTGGAGATGTTGTACAAGATTAGTATCTGACCAATTTTGAAGTTTTTAATTTTGCTGAAACATGTGTTTTTGCTTTAGATTCACGTGATCCTAAAGTATATATCTGCAGCACAATACGTCATTAAATGTCTGGCTAGAAGGCAACGCCTCCTCTACCTGCTATGTATGTTTGTGGTACAGAAAATAAAACAAGATAACACTAACATAAAGTCGAAAGGCGAAACTGGGTCTAAACTGCAGTTGAAATGTCCCTCGTGTGTAGCGCGTGCGACTATAGCGCACATGGTGGAAATTTCATGAAACAGGAAGTGCACACAGCAGCCTATAGATGACGGGAAGGTAATAACTGGTTCGTAAAAACGAATATGTCTAACTTATTAGGAACCATTACAAGAATACAACAAAAATAGTGTTTTGTTCAGATTTTAAACTTAAAATACATGTGGAGGATATTAAGCTGGAGCCCTGTTGTGTACAGGAATCAATATAGACAAGCAATATATATTGTATTTCGCAGCGAAAGTCTGCTAAAGCAAGTTTATATAAGACTGATTCAACCCGTTTTCAATGTATATTTATTATAATTACGCACCATAATTAGGGGTAGCTAAATGTGTGCACAGTTGTATCTGAAACCAATTAGATAGACTATATATATATATATATATATAGGATATATATATATATATATATATATATATATATATATATATATATATATAAAGAAGAATTAAAAATTATATATAAAAATAATTGAAAAGCTAACGAAAGTGTAGGATTTCTTGAATCAAGTGGGATGCTGTTGGATTTTTAAACGCTTTTCTTTACTGTGCCCCAACACTACTGAGCGACTAGCAGACATAAAGGACGGATCGTGGTTAAGAAAGCAGATACAATGTATTATTTGTGTAATATATACTATAAAGTAGGAGAAGACATTTATCCAAGGATAAATAAATTCCTCCCCATCAGTTTGGTTTTCGTCCTGGGCACTCGACATCACAGCAGTTGCTCCGTCTGGTGGAGGCCGCTGCCCTGGGTTTCCAGGAAAGGGCATCCACTGCGGCGGTATCTCTGGATGTCGAGAAGGCCTTCTCTACCACCTGGCATGCAGGCCTCCTACACAAACTAATCACCCTGGGGCTTCCTGCACACATGATACACATTTTACACTCATTCCTCAAACACAGACATTTCACAGTTGTTGTGGCGGGAAAGCTTTCTACCAGACGACCCATCAGAGGAGGCGTCCCCGAAGGCTCTGTCTTATCCCCTACACTCTTTAGCGTGTATGTGGCGGATCTCCCCACGGAGCTACACGTCAACATAGCCCAATATGCGGACGACGTGTTACTATACAATGCAAATAGAAACGCACGCAGAGCCTTCAACCCAATACAGCGACACCTAAGCCTCATTCATGATTGGTGTAGTCTTTGGCGATTGTCTATCAACCCAGAGAAAAGCCAAGCCATACTCTTCACTAAGCGTCACTTTCCCGCCAACCTCCCCGCCTTTAATTATTCTGGCAGAAGGATAGAGTGGACAAATTCTCTAAAATACTTAGGTGTAAAGCTGGACAAGGGCCTAACTTTTCGGGGTCACATCCAGGAGGTAACTCATCGGGCATGCGGAGCTTCGGCTTCGTTATACCCCATGATGCGCTCAGGAATGCCGACACCCCTTAAGTTGCGCCTTTTTCAGGCTTTAATTCTTCCAATCATGCTTTATGCTTGTGAGATCTGGGGCATGGCCGCAGGATCCAATCTGCGACAAATTCAGCGTGTACAAAATAGATGTCTTAGGGCCATCTATTCTGTTTGCTGGAGGTTTCCCGTGAGATACCTTCATGAAGCCTCATCTCTCCACTATGTGGAAGATGTCATTAGGCGCCGGGCCACAAAATTCTACGCGGGCTTGCCTCAACATCAGAGCGCCCTGGTTAGGTCTCTAGGGAACTATAGAACAACCGAAAGACGCTACAAGCTATACCGGCTTCCCCGCATGACATGCGGGCACACCCGGTAACAATAGATTTCTTATTTCAACCTAAAATTAGTACTGTTTGAATTTAATAGACTTTCTAAATTAAACTCTTCCTAAAAATTATCACACAAGCGGTGCTAACATAGCGTTGCACCCGAGTTGGCTCCCATGAGGAGCTACGCCTACCTCCCTTCTTTTCATCTACATTATCTTAAACCACCAACCTGCAAAACCCCACATTTCCTGTCATTAAGTGGTTAAGTCCGTGTAGGACAGGTACACGAATGACACACATCGTGCTGACCCTCAGTCAGCCGCCAGCTGCTTGAATGAATGAATGAATGAATGAATCCAAGGATAAACATAATAGTTTATCGAGGTATTCTATTTGTGAATGAAATCACTGTAAAATTGTGATCCAAAAACCTCAGACAACATAAAATGCAGTGTTAAGTGTTAAATCTAATAAAAGATACAAAGTTTTGTGTTATTTTTGGACACCCGAGTATACCCTGATGGTGAAATCTGATTGGTCCTTCCAAGCTGCCGTAGAAAACATAAAGATGGTGCGGAAGTCGTCCAGATTCGACACGAGTTTGTAAGTATAACATCAGATACACAACACCCCATCAATATATTTACAATACTTAGTACTTAACATTTTATATGATCTCTTCTAGAGCAACCTTCAGCTCTTGTTTAGAACCTGATTTCTGCTTTCTGTTTATGATACTACCTTTCATTTTCTCACTGACGTAAATTAACACAGGTACAGCTTAGTTTTTAAGCTCGTAACTTTGTACCTTTACTATACTTGTTTTTAGAATTCTTAGAGTACTGCTACATATATATTGAAATATTTTTGTTTTATGTTGCATATTTTGACTTTACTCACATTTATTTCAAACTTCTAGCTATTGAAACAGGCAACTTTTTCTAATATCTAATGGCATTTTCTATAATGCTCCATTGGAAAAAGAAAGGGAAGGCGCAACCTCGCATTCAGTGTTAGTACAATTGATAATAGCAGTTCTAAACGGGTTTATCTAGCATCAGTCGGGAGATTAAACTTATTTTACAAAAAGAGACAATTCTTTCCAAGTAAAATTATATTTGTCATCGACTACCAAATGTTTGTGTGGTTAGCTTCAAGTTAGATACTTAACCGTTACCCGAGGTAATGGTTAGGTCTGTCTCCCAGTTAACATCTAACCTGAAATCACAATACTGTCCAATTCTGGGATTGTCTCTATGTGCAGTTCAGTATTATATTTTCTATAGTCACACATTCCACCTTGTCAACTCACTGTCGCACCCATACTAACAAGTGAAGTGAAAACAACAGTTGTGGAAATTAAACAAACAAGGCAAAAGTGCCAGTGTGAAGGGTATTTGAAATGAATTTCTGAAACAAGCAGAGGAATTTCTCACCACGAGAATCAACGCCATTTTCATTTCTTTATTACAAGCAGATGTGATAGCCGAGTAACGGATGTCCAGGAAGACCCTGGCTTCTGTTCAGGCTACAGCAAATCAGACATCTCCGAAGTTAATCAGTTGATTGAAAAGTTAGAGAAATTCCAACTAACAGTTTACCTAGATTTTATAGATTATAAAATGACTTTTGACTCAGTAGAACAGGCAAACATAACACGAGACCTAACAAATCAATCTGTCGAAGATAAGTTCACCCGAATTCTAAACCAAAGCCACAAAGTCTCGCCAACGTAAAAACAGAGACGGAATGTCACCCATTGCGAAAAAGGAGAGGTGACCGAATCTACACCAACATTTTCACGAGCATACTAGAAGACGTATTTCGCAAAGTAGAATGGAATAAGCATTGAGTAAGACCAACTAAAATGAGATTCGCTGACGACTTGACGCTGTTCTCTACATCAACAGAGGAATTACAAAGAATAGTACAGGAGCTCTGTCTCCAAAGCAACAAGGCGGGTATCAGCGTGAATACGTCCAAGACCTCAGTAATGACAAACGGTGCAGATACCCTAATAATAATTGAAGGGAGGTCCTTAACCTGCACATCAGAATATGTCCATCTAGATCGATTTCCAGAAATTCATATTCTGCGCTTCGCCACGAACAAAAAGTTTACCGTGGAAAGACAATGGAGGGATAGTGTATCACGAAGTTAAAGAGCCAGCAACCGAGTATGTGGGGAACTTGGTGGACCGTCTCCACGACATACGTCAGAACATCCAGAAGGCGAGGGATCGCATGAAGACCCGATACGACAGGCAAGCCAACAGCCAAGGGTTCCAGCAAGGTCATCTGGTCTGGTTGTACAGACCTACCCGGACCAAGGGACGCTGCCCGAAACTTCAGAAACCATGTCAAGGACCGTACCGGGTGTTGAAGAGGATCAACGACGTGGACTACTGCATTCAGGAGGTGCACCAAGGAAAGTTGGTGGTACACCTGGATCGTGTGGCCCGCTACAATGGTGCTGTTCGGGACAATTAGCTTTAAGAAGGCAGCTGTTTCGCGGTTACGCGCACAAAGCGTTCGGCGCGGAGATTGTAATTGTAATTGGTAGATTGAAATTTGTATGTGTCGTACTCTACTACTGTAAGAATTGAACAGAGTGTATTTCTATGGTAATAAACAACATATAAAATTTCTGCAAATTGTTACTTTCTTGGTATGTGGAATTAACCGTGATACTCTATCCGTCCGTTATCTTTCCGCACTGAAGATTTTAAGCGCGACACCACGGCAATATTTTCTCCCAGTTTTTAATAAACTACTAGAAAAGTTATTCGCTTGTGGAAAATACCACTACATTTCAAGAAATGATATGTATCTTTCGGATGCTTTAGGTGATTTTAATAATCTAAAGAGAACCAGCTATCAACAAATGTTAATAAAATATAAATGCAAATAAAGAAAAAATCTACAGGAAGCAGTAAGTTTCAAATATATCGTGATTCCTGGACACAGTAATATCATTGTAAACTGTCAAGTGATCTATTGATACAAAAGAAATAAGAGTAAATTGGTGGATATTCAGCTCAAGATATGTGTCATATTTCAAGTATTTAGTTATACAAAAGATATGCAGAATGAACAAGACTACTGAGGAAAATTCCGAAAAATCTAGCATATGTACTTCATTTTTTATGAATATTCTCTATTAAAGTAATATTTTAAAGGAAATTACGAGATTTTTTGTTGTTAAAGTCATAATTTTCAAAGAGGTTTCCATTTAAGTAGTAATGCATTTTTAACATGTCTTTTAATCTTAAGTTTAAAAGTTTGCTATGTAACATACTATCCAGTTTTGAACTTTACTGAAAACACATTTTCTTGTTTATCTAGACCAAAAGATATACTTCCAGTTTTATCTAGGAGTTTAGATTTTGTTTACAGCAAGGCTACAGTGAAAATTTACCGAAAATGTTAAAATTCAATGGAATTTCCTTTTTTGGTATTTTTTTGATAGCTAAGGTTGTGTAGTAGGATGGCATGCTGTTTGTATCATCTGGACCATTGTAGGCCATCACGTGACAACTTTAAAAGACCTCTAAGAATCGTTAAAAGTAACAATTATTACTTTAACTTTAATTTTCTGAGAAATTTTTTTTCTAGCACTTTTCAGTATATAAAATGTCTCACGCGTCAAAGTTTTTGATATAACTTGGTGAAACTTACAGGGTAGGTCCATAATATGTAAACAGCAAACCTCGCAATCCCCTTTTGGTTAATACTCGTTTTTGAAAATTATATGGTGTTAAGCAATAAAAAAGATAATATTATCAAAATTTTTAGAGCTAACATTTGGAAAATGCTTTAGAACAAACGCAACGACATTTTAAAATTAAGTAGGTGGGTCCTTTAAAATTGCTCTGCACTAATCAAAAATAAAAATTCAATTTAAAAGCTCACATTTTTGGACGCCTGGAATATTTTATATAGCAAATAATGTATACAAAAATTTCTCGAAAAATAAATAATAATTAATGAGCTATTTTGTGTAGCAACATGCAAGTTTAAAACGACTCTCAAATTATATGACTAAATCTTCATAATAATACGTTACTTCTTATACAAGTTAGAATTTTCAGTGTAGCCATGCCTTAAAATGCATATACTCCTCTACTTACCACACATATCTATGCGGTGCAGAAAGTACTATTTTAACACTAAAATAAAGTCTAGAGAAGATACCGGTACAAACATGCAGTTCGAATGAGCCGCGTGTCTCCTAAGCGGCTGCGACCGCAGTGACACACATTGGAAGTCTCCTGAAGCTAGAGGTACACGTAGTGCTTTAGAGATGACCTGCTGGTTTGAATTGTTATGAATGTATCAATATGTCTTATTTATTAAGAAAGTTTTCTAAAACTTCGGACTAATGACGTTTCGTTTTGATGAAGGATGTATCCTAAATGTAAAAAATTGTATGTTGTACTTATATGGCACATAAAGGTCATTATAGAACGGGAAAGTTATTACGCCTTAGAACGAAAGTCTACAGAAAGTTAAATAATTGTAATAAATTCAACTGAATTGTTTGTATATTTGTTTCTATTCCACTACATTTTTCTGGGAAAAAATTTATGAATAAACTTTTAATTATCCCAAGGCACAAAGTCACAATAGTAATAAATGTGGCATTAACTAAGTAGCAACTTATGAAAATTTGTATATGTTTATGATTTAGATCGATCAAGTTTTGATTACCATTGCTCGGTGCAAAATATTTAGTAGTAAGCTCTGTTCTCGTGCGAACTTTGATACTGAACTTTGTAATATATAGTAGGACAAGTACAAGATAATATGATAGTTATTTTGTTTGATTTATATATTTATTACATTTTTTTAAATCGCCTTGGTATTGGCAATATCTGTGCTTTATAACTATTTCGTACTTTAGTTTTACAGCTCTTTGGAGATTTTATTCTACCTTTTCACAAGGGTGTGAAAGCAAAGTCAAATTTTTAAGTTTAAGTGCAATGACTAAGGTTTCTACCATAAAACCACTGCTCCCAGTGTATCATAACTTCCTTCCAAGGTATTTCCTTTATATGTAAGTAAATTTACTGGCCTGGGTTATAACCACAAAGGTCTATCTCTGTGGTTTACGGGTGGCGCATCAGGAGGTCCTCATTCCTAATCCCGACAAGGGAGATAACGTTTTACTTACTTTTCCCTTATACCAAAAGATGAATGGTAACTCTAAGCTCTATTTACCCTGTACTTATTTGAACATCATTTTATTCATCGTCCGATAAGACGTAGCGTTGGAAGTTTTCTCTTATGCTGAAAGATGAATGTCTGGTAACTAAGCTCTATGTACCCTGTACTTATTAGAAGATCATTTTATTCATCGTCCGACATGACATAACGTTGGAGGTTTTCTCTTATCATGAAAGATGAATGTCTGGTAACTATAAGCTCTAAGTACCTTGTACTTAATTGAGCATAATTTCATTCATCGTCCGATATGTCTTAAGGTTGGATGTTTTCTGTATTCCTTTCTTAATTGGAAATTGGCCTCTGCATTTTGTGCTTGGACGGGATATATCTGTAAATACGATTTAATTCGAAGGCATGGAAACGTGTGTTGCTACTGAAACCTCGGTATTGAAATATTGGACGGCAATACAATACCTTCCAACTCGAGTAAGTACGTATTAAAAAGTAATAAGAACTTGTCACTTCAGAAAAATATCACTATTGGGAAATTGTGAAACAAAACCAACACTAAATCTGAAATGGTTCACTATACAAAATAAAATGTATCAGACATAAAGTGTGTGTTTACAACAAGGTCTACATTATATGTGTTGTGAGGATTTGTTTCTGTCTTACAGTTTACAGTAATGTAAAGTGATTCATAATGAAAACAACTCCTGAGGACATTCCTTGCAAATTTAGCATATGCATTTCCTTTGGAATAAATATATATCAAACATACACTGCGTCAATTAAAGTATTAGAGCTATTTTAGACAAAGTAAGTGAGAAACGATTCCAGTTAATTGAGACTGGCGTATTGCGGGGCTTTAATTAACTTTCTAGCGTTAACATTACTATAACACGTCATTAAATGTCTGCGACTGTTCCTCTAACAGTTATGTATGTTTAAGATACAGGAAAAAAATCATATCACTGAAATGAAGCTGACAAACAAAACTGGGTGGAATTTCCTTGTGTCTACATAGGCGACTACAGCGCACATGGTGGAAATCTCATGAAATAGGAAGTACACGCAGCATGGAATTGATGACGTGAAAGTTGTAATGGCTTCGTAAGTGTTATATGCCTTAGTTATTAGTAATGATTTACAAAATATAAGGATAATAAAGTTTCGATTTCTCTTAAAACTTATTTTTCACATGAAAGATAATACGCTGGAGCTCTGTTATATAACCAATATAGACAAGTGATAAATACGTTATTGAGCGAAAGTCTACTAACGCTAGTTTAAGCAAAACGGATATAAACCGTTACAAATCGGCGCTTCTACGTCCAAGTTGGTCGCTCCTCCTCAAAGGAGATAGTGGTGCAGGCTGGCGTACCACAGGGAGCCATTATGTCTCCCTTCCTGTACATATTGTTCACCAACGACTTTCCTGGGGACGCCAGATGCAAAGTTGCAATGTATGCTGACGACACTGCAATATACAACCATCATAAAAATCCTCCTTATGGACTTTTAGAGATGCAGCGGTACATTGACCGCTTCCTTTCATGGCTTCATGACTGGAAAATCGAAATTAATGCGAACAAATGCCGGCTTAAACATTTTACAAAGCGGTGCCCTTTGGCGATGGACCTAACGGTTGATGGTCAAATATTGCAGTGCCGTCAGCAGCTCAAGTACCTTGGCGGGACGTTGACAGGCACGATGCAGTGGACTACCCACCTAAAAGATAGCGCCAACAAAGGGCAGCAGTGATTAAAGGTGTGCATCCCCATATTTTGGAACAACAGCTAAAGCAGCGCTCCAATATTGTGCTCTACAGATCTTTTATTTTGTCCGTGGTCCTGTACGCCTGCGTGGTCTGGGCCAACACCTCCAAAACAGCCCTGAAACACCTCCAAACCTTACAAAACCTCTCCATACGTAAAATCCTCTCTTTCCCTATCTGCACAACTACTGCAGCCCTCATCAATAAACCCATATCCCCTACAACCCCGAGGCCGTAATAAAACGAGCCTCTTCCATCTGGGCGCGCATACGGCAACATAGTAACCCAAAAATTAACAACATTGGGAAAGGTGAACCAAAACACCGTAAGCATGCACGCATAAAAATATTCTAATGCCACCGTTACACCACAATGCGCTCCGAAGTCCTTCCGACCCAGACCTTTCCCCATATGCAGAGGCCGCCGCCAAAACTGCCCAGGAAACAGCAGCACGCTGCCGCACGGAGCAGCGTAAATAGTGAAGTGTGTGTGTGTGTGTGTGTGTGTGTGTGTGTGTTGGTGTGTGTGTGTGTGTGTAAATAAAAGTGCAAAATAAGCGCCTGTAAATACTGTACATAACAAAAAGGGACACTGTAAGACACTAACAAAATAAATCTGTTCTCGTTGAGCTAAGAAAGGTCACCGTATGAGTTTTATATATACCAACGTAGACAATAAGCATTTAATGCCCAAAGTATAACCTCAATGAAAATTTTAGCATGTAAGCCGGGCCCCTTTGTACGTGCACCAGGCCATGAAACTGAAAATAAAAACCTCAGCCTGAACCCTTTCTTCATGCATTTATTTGAATACAGCTCTCATTGCAACCATAATATGTGAGCAGTTGTATCTAAAACCAATTAGACAATTGTAATGAAATAACTCCAAATGATATGTTATCAAGACACTGGTTTGGTACTTGCCAGTTAGATCTATTCTTGACAACGTTTTGCGTAACTATTTTAACAATATGAGTGCAATAGTTCAAAGTTGTAAATACTGAACAAACGAAACAGCGCTTAAACAAAATGGTGAATGAAGATATTAGTAACTTTAAGACAATATGATTATGTATTGCTAAACTATTAGTGCCCGATTTCACCAACATATGTTAAGACCTAACACGGGTTTAACAATAGTTATCACAAACATTTCATTTCACCATCAAGTATTAGCGTAACTCTCGTGTTAAGTTAACAATTAAGATTTCTGAGGTCTAGTCCTTAACAATTGTAAAGGGTCAAGATGTCGAGCCTGATCTCAGCTGTTTAAGTCGATTTACTATATTTAAGACCGTCTAAATGGCACTCGAAATAGAGCACCGGCTATGAGGAGAAATTTTTTGAGGATCAATCAGAAGACAACTTTCTAGAGGTTTAGACTGTCGAAAAAAGTTGCTATGAAGGTTACTGCGAAAGTACAAGAGGGGTTAAAACATGCATATGCCGATATCGCCTTTCTTCAAGTATTAATAACTTTGCGATTTTATAATTTACTGAATTATGTAGCTAATGCACTGTCCACCTCCAGTCTTGAAACGATCAAATCACTCGTCACCTGTCCCTCTTCGGATCTCGTTTTAAATTTACGTAATACTGAGTTAGAACATACACTGAAATAAATATGACGATCTTTCCTTTGCTTCAAGTATTAATAACTTTGCGATGTCATAATGCACTGAAGTATGCGCATAATAAGCTGTCCATCTCTCGTCTTGAAACGTTCCAGTCCCTCGTCTCCTGTCCTTCTACTCTCCTCATTTTAACTTCACATAATACTGAGCTAGAACGTGCATCGGAAGGAATATGCCGACCTCTTCTGTGCTTCAAATATTAACACCTTTGGGATTTTATAACTCACTGAATTATGTAGATAATACTGTCCACCTCCCTTCTTGAAACGTCCAATTCACTTGTCACTGGTATATCCTCGCACCTCGTTTTAAATTTACGTAATACCGAAGAAGTTTCATGTTTCTAGTAATGACACATACATTTGAAATAAATTCGTTTCCAATATTTTCCCACGTAACATCTTTCTCTTTTACATTCACCGCATCCGCTCTCTATGTGATACGATATCCTTACATTTCGTCACCAATTCAATTGACAAATTTGTTTCACGGATTTTGTTTACGATTTTGTTTACCCGCCATTTCTTCAGCTGCGTGCAGCCGAAAATGGCAACCAAAGCGCATCGCAGTACATCCATAAAATACTACGAATCATCCATAGGTCTCTATAGCTGTAATTGTTACAACTTCTTGGCGTTAACACGTGTTGATAACATTTTCAGAAAACAGGTTGGTGAAATGCAAAAAATTTAAAAATTTTTTTGCAATGTGTCAGTTGTTGCGTGGCATCTGTTAACGTCGATTTTAACATATGGTGGTGAAATCGGGCATGAATATTGTAAACAATGAGCACAATAAAATATGCTGTGTTCAATAGATTTGGCAGCAGAAAGTCGACAAATGAGTCACATCTAGTCGTAATTATATTGATATGTAAATACTAAATAAGAGAAACATATAGCCATAATAATACAAATGGGCAAAGTATAGAAATAAATAAAGAGGAAATAAAAATCTAATGAAGGTAAAGATTCGCTTGAATTAAGATGGAGGGCAATGGATTTTTAAACGCTTTTCTTTACTGTGCCTCACACTTAAAGTGTATCTATTGACAAAGGAGAGAAGAAATAAGAGTAATTTGGTGGATATCCAGCTCAAGATATGTGTAATATTTCAAGGATTTGCTTACAGTTTATTAGTTATACAAAAGACATTCATTTGTTATGAGCATCCCCTAAAAATTAATATTTCCTTGGAAATTATGAGAGCTTCTCTTGTGAGATCACAATTTCCGAACAAGTGTCCATCTATGGAGTAATGTGCTTTTGTGAAATTTTCTTGAACACCTTTAGTTTCAAAGTTTGTTAGTATCCAGTTCTGAGCTTTGTTGAAACCAGTATTTTATTAAGCTGTGCCAAAATATCTACTTACAGCTTTATATTGATGTTTAATGTTTGCATCAAATGCATATACTCTTCTGCTTACCTTACATATCTATGCGCTAAATATAGAATAAAGTCAAGAGAAGTTAACTGGTACAAACATGCAGTTCGAATAGCTCGTGTGACTCCTAGGTAGCTGGCAACACAGCTACACTACAGTGGAAGTCTCATAAAGCTAGAAGTGCACGTAAAAAGCCAGAGATGGCGCGCAAGTTGTAATTGATTTCTGTATATCTATGTGTATTGGTTATTAACAATCTTACCATAAAACTTTGGACTCATAACGTCTGATTTTTTTCAAACCATATCCTAAGTATGAGCGATTGCATGTTGGACCTATTTTGCACATAAAGACCAAATATCTTTTCCCCCAACCCAGTAATTGGGCAAGATGACTTCATAGCAGAAATCGAAAACGAAGTTAGAGACTTAGGGCAAAGACCGACTAACAATAAGATGCGCAAGACAAACTTAGGCGAAATAGGCTGTATCATACGGCATCTACCACACAGAAAAGCGCCTGGGCGAGACAAAATAACAAATGTGGTACTAAAGAACCTACCACCAAGAGCACTAAAGCTCTTAGTAAACATTCTTAACTTTACACTCGCAAATGGAAGGTTTCCTCCATGCTGGAAAGAAGCCAAAATACTCCTGTTCCCCAAGGCAAATAAAAATCAAGCACTTCCAGTCAACTACAGGACAAGTAGCCTATTAAACACAATAAGCAAAGTACTGGAAAAGATATTACTAAAGAGAATAAACAAACACATTCATAAGAACAATAATCTTATACCTGAGCAGTTTGGGTTCAGAGCTCAGCACTCTACCACACACCAACTTTTGCGAATGACCGAACAAATTACTAACGGATATAACACGAAAAAGACGACGGGCGCAATATATTTAGACATCGAAAGGGCATTTGAAAAAGTATGGCACGGAGGCCTTATTAAAAAGCTATAACGATACAATTCCCTGATTCGGCAGTAGACATTATCGGGGACTACCTCTCCGGTAGGCGCTTTCGCACCATGGTAGAGGACGCCGTATCTCGCGTTAAGCCAATCAAAGCAGGCGTGCCTCAAGGTAGTCTGCTGGGACCGACACTATTCAACTTACACATAAATTACATGCCCGATCTAGTATGAACGAACAAATATATATATATATATATATATATATATATATATATGCCGACGACACCGCTCTAGTCACACAGTCAACCCAACCGCGAATCATTCATCAACGTCCTCAATACGCCCTAAATTCACTAGAAGCTTGGTTCTCCTAGTTGAGAATTAAAGTAAATGCAACGAAAAGCGCAAGCTATAATCTTCATGAAAAGACTCCTGCATAGGAAAACCAAGCGTGCCCTTCAGCCGTTAATATATCAAGGCGAAGGAATCGACTGGAAGGACCAAGTGACGTATTTAGGTCTTGTAATGGACCAGGGACTCACCTGGAGCAAACACATTCCTACGATCAGAGCCAAGGCTAATGGCTAGCTAAATAAACTACTTCCAATATTAAATACTATCAGCCAGCTTAAAGTACATATGGGCCTTACGCTATATAAGACACTGATAAGGCCTATGATCACGCATACAGCCACCGTGTGGGGATACGCTGCAAAACCTCACTTACACAAATTGTAAACGCTACAAAACTGAATAACCGAATAATTACAAAGCAACCGCCGGTAGCACCGGCCAATCTGTGCACAACGAACTAAGACTACACTCAATTGAGGAATTTATCAAAAGGCTCAGCTTCAACCCATATAAGCGCTAAGAAAAAAACACAAACGCGCTAATACAGCAACTAGGCAATTACGAAACCAAACACAATAAACACAATAGCCGCTGTCCATATTTGATAG
Source organism: Mantis religiosa (assembly GCA_030765055.1). Taxonomy (NCBI): domain Eukaryota; kingdom Metazoa; phylum Arthropoda; class Insecta; order Mantodea; family Mantidae; genus Mantis; species Mantis religiosa. The sequence continues at coordinate 126,988,596 of CM060958.1, forward strand.
GACCATAGGGATGGGAAACACAAATATAGACATCCAAGAGTATCTTAACACTCTCGTAAGACTTCCATAGAAGTAGTAAGATTACCCATGACTGTACACCACACCCTGACATTTGGCTGTTCCACAAGTCCTTGCTCTTAGTCAAGGTGGCTCTGGTGTGGAGGCAACCCCCTCCCCCCATACTTACACGACAATTGCTATGAACAATGGTTATGATCAATCTAATGCGAACAAATTCAACTTAGAATTAACTTCATACTAGACGTAGCTTATGCATAGAACTAACAATCATACATATATACACCCTAACTTTACATGTAAAGATAATGCATGACTAGCGCTATCTTAGCGACCACCATTAACTTTAATGACACGTTCTACCCTCTCAGGGTAGACAATACATTAACTAAGAACTATAAACTATTGCAATTAACTAATGCATACATGACTATTTCCTCTATCATTGAGGATGCAACCAGCATGTTAGGATATGTTTCCTATTGGAAATGACACTACACCCAACAACATCCCTCACCACGAATCCGCGAGGGCATATTCCGGGCTTCGGCCATGCTTATGTCCTAGCATCCAGTCTCACCTTGGTTAGGCCATACGGCCAACCTCTACACGCTCTCCATGTATCCGCAGGTGCACATAGTGGTACTGCTGGAATTCCTCACCAATCTTCCCTCCGGTGTAGGTTTTAGTGGGTAGTACCTTCGGGTGAAGCTCACACTCCCGGCTGCACTATCCCAATACAGTCGGGGTTAGTCCACAGATGGATTTTTCCTCCACTTGAAAAAAAAGAAAATATGTTTATGCTTTTATTCCAATTCTTCTTGAAAATGTGTAATACCTGGGAATTCTTGTGGTCCTACCTTAAAGACCAAGAGTTTGACTTACAACGTCCAGTACGGCGAAGTATTGAAAGTGAAGTTAGTCATCTAAAATAGATGGTATTATAGAAATTAGTATATCCCCAAGAACAATAGTTCTAAAACCCGCTTATTGTTTGTTTCTGCCACAATCAGTATCATAGTCGTCCATAGTAAACGGGATTTCGAAGACATATTTACAAAATTTAATATAGACATTTCAAATTTTGGGAATACACCTTAAACATATTTTACTTTAATTTAAATCGTTTGCCGTTTTTGAGAATGATAGATCTTTCGAAAAAAATATTCCATATAAAGTCAAGTCTGTGTGCAGAATGTTCTTACAAAACTTGGTATCACATCCACGAGGGCGCTAAAGTAACATATTTTGTTACTCGATTATTTAACCACACTTTTTATACACAAACATAGCAGCGAGGTTTCCAACATGTACAAAGGTAGCGTGATACGATCCTGAACGTTGACAGCAACTTAATGAACAAAATGTTTATTTAAATCAGAGCTTTAGTTAGTTGGTATTCTAATTATACCAAATTGAGAAGTGATATATGCTCTTGCTTAAATAATTTTCGGTCAAATTTAATAAGAGGTTTAAGTCATTAGTAAACAATTTTAAATAGAAAACTAAAGGAAACAACAATATGACAATCGACATTTTAGCCTTGTTTATACCGAGCTGGATGGCTCAGGTGTTTCAATTGTCGCCCGCGTGATTGGGATTTCATTACGGAGGGGATTCGGTGCGTAGGTCACCATGCTGGGCCGTTTGTTCCTATACCCCCAAGTGGATCACCCCCAGGAGGAAGGATGAGGCGAAGGAGACAGAGGGTGGCCAAACAAGGAGCCAAGACAGACAAGAGGGCAAGGTCCCTAGAGTTTACTTAAATAGCAACTTCCCCTGACAGGCCAGGACAACGAAATCGCTCTCCTACTGCCGGATGGCAACGAGCCCAGCAGCCGACCCCTAATGCTACCAAAGCAGGCGATCTGAGTCCCAAAGGTCGCAGGCAGATGATCCGAAGCATAAAGTTCCCTGGCTAGCAGTCCCTAAATGGTCTCAGCAGAGGAACAGAGGACGGCAACCGACCTTCCGGAGGAGGAAGTAGTTTTCCTCAGTACATATCATCCTGCCATGCACCGCCGAGACACCCGCCGACATTTCTACCCTGAAAGAGATCACTAGATGAGAAATGATATGAAATGATAATGTAGATGAGATTGGAAAACCCCCGAAGGAACCCGCGGGTCAGGTAGGTCGGCCACGGGAATCGAACCCTGGTCTCCCGACTGCGGGCCACCAACTAAACCGACTGAGCCATCCCGCACTGTTCGTAGTCGAGAGTTTTAGGTGTGACTTCTGTGGACGATGTACCTGACTCGCGGGTTATTTCGGTGATCTCCTCGGTGATCTGATGGTCTCTTTCAGAGTAGCAGTGTCTCAGATGTCTCGGCGTTGTATGCCAGGATGATGTTATAAGTAAAACTTCTTTCTCCGGTTGGACGGTCTCCGGACCCGGACTGGTTGGACCGTCTCACGATCGGAGAGTGCTGACCTCCAGGTTGTGTTGCCCTGCCGGGAGTTACGTTTAGGAACCCTACCATTTGTACAGTCGTAACTCCTTTGGATGACCGCCCTCTACCTCCTCTCACCTCATCCTTTCTCTTGGGGATGTCCCATTTGGACATAGGTACAATAGATTAAGACAGTTCGTAGCGTAATAGAATCTAAGATTTATTTCATTTATTCTTATCATAACTGCAGTAGCTTTTGTCACTTTATTAGAACAAAAAGCATTAGAATACTTACGTTTACATAAAGCACCTAATACAGTAAGAATTTTACATCTCTTTATTATTCATTTTAATTTATTTTTAATAAACACTTGAATTCTTCCGTTTCCAAGTATTATTTAGTTTTAAGAAAATTGATAAGCTATATTAGAGGTTTCTTTACTTTTAATTTACCTATATATTTTTCTAATTTCTACTCTTTGATTTAACTTTGCTCTTTTAGGCAGTTTACGTTGTAGATTTAATTTTACCGTATTCTATGTTTTAATTACAAGATACTTATTGCCACCAACATTTAGATTTTTGTCTCTATGTAATATTATTTGGTTTATACTGAGCCAATCCGAGTCAATTTTATTTTACAGAATTGGCTTTGGTATTTTATACAGAGTATGGGAAAGGTGGATTTGATTTATTTTTAAGTGAATATTACAGAATTTTATATATAAGTACGTTAATATGTGTTACGTTTCTTGGATCTGATTTAATTTACTTAATTTTCTATATTATTTTTATGTATTTGTATGAATTACTTTACCCCGATATGGAAATGATTCATTAATGCATTTAGCACGAAAGCGATTTTTATCATGTTTTAATTATTTTTATTTTCGACTAAAACTTTTAATTTAAAGATTTTTAAGTGATAAGTTAATTCGGGATTTTAACCCTTTAATTAAGATATTTCAAAACGGAAGTGTATTGTTTATGACTTATTGGTTATTGATAATAAATGCAATTTCGGGGTTAAATAATTGCCGGACTTAAAATGTAAGCCATTGTCTGAGGTTTTAAATAAAGGATGAGTTTTACTTAAGGGTTTACATATTAGTTCATTTGTGTCAAATAAATCTGAATAATTTTAACTACCGTAATTAAGGTTAAAACAGACAAGATGGAATTATATAATAATCATAAAACTTAGAGCTAAATTGTTTTGTATTGTTTCATATAAGGTTGTGGTATAACTGTTATTTGTAAGATACGAATGTTCTATTGCACTCTCAGGAGTTGACATTATTATGTTACGTCAGTATTATGTTTACTGTATATTTAACTGTAGCTTATTGTCGTGAGTATTTGTTATTAATATGACATTGATTATCTTTAAATTTGAAAGTATTGTATTAATTTGTAGTGTTAGATCATGATGTATTTGTCTTTATGTTATATATAGAGAGATGTTACCCTTAAATGTTTAGTTATTTATTATCAGAACATAAAATCTTATAATGTTGGAATATTAATTCAAGTATGAGATGTAACTATTGAGTGAATACTGTAAGATAAAATTATATTTATTATTTAGATCGTATAATAAATGTTTAATTTTATTATTAGTTGTATTAGCGGACATAGCACTCAGATTAGCTGCGGCTATAGCAACTTCGACCTTAGTTCATTGTTAGACTTTAGACTGTGTTTATTAATTTGATTTCGTAAAACTTTTACTAATTCGTGTTTTATGCCTTTTAGCTCTAACTTTAATAATGTTAATTCCATTTTGAGTTTTAGGCTTCTTGCATTTTTAACATATTCCTTAATCTTTAAATGTTTAGCATTAGTAACAGATTTTCTCTTACAATTTACCAGATTTACAAAATCATTGAGAATGAAGAGGACTTCTGAGGCCAGTGTTTCAAAATTGATTTCTTAAACTAACCACTTAATTAATCATAAGAACAATTCTGATAACATACTTCAACTAAAGTCATTGAAACTGATTTTTACATCAAAGCTGCATTTGTGTAGTAATCATTTATTATGAGAGTTTCATGAAGAGTTTTGAGTGTCAGCCTGGAAATGCTTAAAGTATGTACATTTTGGTATCTAACCGAATTTCCTTGTGTGACTTTTGGTTCAAAGCCTTTTTATTCTTTTAGATTCAGATGTTAGCAGAATATATTTTGCACAGCAACTGTGACATTTAATTTTTAATAGAATGAAATTCCCTCCTTACCTACTATGTATGTTCGTGATACAGAAAGTATTAATTGAACGCCAAAAATAAAAAAGGGGGGAAACTACGAGATACAAACCTACAGTTCAAATGTTCTGCCTGTTTAGAGAATGACTGCGATCACAGTGGCATACGATGGAAGTGTTATGAAATTCTTGAAATGATAGTTCACGCAGACGTTAGCAGATGTCGCGCAAGCTATTATTACTATGTACGTATCAAAGTATCATAATTATTAGAAATATTTTCGAAAACATAAGGATACCTAAAATTCCATTTCGATATAGAAGATATGTTTAATTGCAAATGACTGAAATTTGGAGTTATATTTGCGATAGAAGCCAAGATAAAGTAACAGGAACTATTGTGCTTCGGAACAAAAACCAACAGAAATTTGTACAACTGCAACGAAATCAAGAAACTCTGTATATATTCATTTCAATATTGATATTACATAACACGTATTTCTGAGTAATGATGGTTGTGATATAGGTGCAAGTAAACAACCAACATTGTGAAATAACCAAGCACTTGCCAAATGAGAATAACACAGAAGTTGTATCCATTTGTGACTTCACTTTGTCATTTTCTAAACATTTGTATATTTTTATACCTGTAATTGAGAATAATATATAATTAATTACTAAATAAATACAACAGCTCAGGGGCCCAGATCGTCTCCAGTTTGCATTAAGTGTAAAATATGAGCAACACAGTATAGTATGTTGTGCAATAAAAAGTTGTACTTTTGGTTCAGCAAATAGCCGGAATTTTTACTTTGCAAATATTGCATGTCCAAAAGAAAATGTTTGTAAAGGCTACAAGTACTGGTGTTTGTCGTATTGGACCTCTAAAGATAGACAATTGCGATACGTGGAAAATGCCAGCACAAGCCACACTCACTCGTATTGGAGTTTCTGGCTTTGTGACCAGAGAAAAGACAAAGACGCCAAATAACTTCAAACTCAAAAACAAAGTGATTCAAATGCAAATACAGAACTGAACGAGTTATACAAGACGATTAACAATGAAACAGGCCTCTGACAACCTTCGCAGCTATCTTATCATGTACGTACATTTTATTTGTTATAAGTAAATTGATTTAAATTTCTTAGAGTTGGTTTTGAAAAAAAATAGACTTCGAAAATATTTCCATTACCTCTAGTCCTGTTATTAAATTTTCTTGAACATCTTCGCGTGTCATCCTTGAAGTTGCTGAACTTATATACAATTTTGGTATTTAACAGACTCTCCAGTACAGGTAAGTTGTTTATTTATACCTCTTAGTTATTCTGAATTCTTTTCAAAGCATTAGAGGGAAGGTGTTTTATTTTGATACAAAACAAAAGAGTGTGAACGAGAATGAGCTGTGGCTAAATTGCATATATAGGTTAATATAAAGCAACAAGAATAACTGTGTTTCGTAGTGAAAGTCAGTAGAAACTTGTATAAGTCTAACGAATTCGATTTATTTTTCATATATGCGTACAAATACTCTGGATCTCAATCTTCTGAAATAAATCCAATTAAGACACCGACATTACTTATGAAAGAACTCAGGCCTTTTCAAATGAGATGCTCTTTTTGACAAAGAAGAATTCTGTACACTGACGATTTTGATGGATCTATTTCTGTTTTTAGCATTATTCGGTACAATAGATTTGGCAGTAGACATTCGTATGATAACTGAAAACGTCTGTTCGCATCCGTATGTAGTACCAATCATAGACTTAATTTTTAGACAAGTGTGTACATTTCTGTAAATTGTTAACACTTTGCCTAGGTTTTAAGATTGTCATTCCTTGTTTTCACAGCACTGTCTGTGGTTTTTAGAGGGCACTGGGCACACTGTACAGGTTTTGTTTATGTGTAATTTTGGGTATTGATGCGTAACTTTGAGCATTGATTTGTCATTCAAATTCTGCAGCATCTGGTATTCTCCAAGATTTCAATATGGTCACTAATGTAATGACTTTATTGAAGGAAAATACTCAGTATTTCCGCGTTTATTTTGAAATCTCTCTATAAAATCTGTAGTTTGAAAGCCTGAATTGTATTACAACTGGTTTCTACTCCAAAAGCAAACATTTAACATCAGTTATATCTGACAAGAACGCCATGTCAGCATTGCATTGTGTTTGTACAAGCTGGCTGTGGAATGTTGTGACATTTCCACTATCCCCTGGTAGGACATCATATCCTGACGATGGATAGTCCGTATTACAGCTACTTCTAATCCAGTATCAACGTGTCTAAGGACCTACCTTCAAAATACATATCCTCATTCAAGTACTACCGCATCCCGATATTAGAATTACCGTGGGGAACCCTGGAGAACCTCGAGACTAAGGAGCGTCTCACTCCGCTCCATCCGAAACAGACAACCTCGTTACGAACACTTACAGCGCTCCACTCCAAAGTCAATTTCAAAAGAGGCTCCTTTTTGGTCAAGGCTACTGATATGTATTTGATTCATCACTGAAATATCTTAAGCATAGGGTATATAATTGAAAATAGCCATTTTGGAAAAAAATCGATAATAGTTTCATATAAAGTGTATCTAACCTGAATGTGTTCGTGTCCGAACATGTGAGTTTAATTTAAATGTGAAATTAAGGTTGTTTAAACAATGAAGACCGTGTATAAGCAAATAAAGAAGTAGAAGAAGTAGACCTTAAGCTACCTATATTCAAATAATTCATATCTGGTCGCTATGTTTTGATGTATTTTCTTTGCATAGTCTATAGATAATAAAAACAAACGACGCCCACTTGTAATTTGATAAAAGCAAAAGAATTGATAAACTCTGACATATAGCAAGGAATACTTACGAATTTGTTCAATCCAAGAAAAAAAAATGTATTTGACATAAATTGTATACTTTTAACAAGATGTGCATATTGTATTATCTCTTACAGTTTACCAGTTGTACAAATGTAGTCCAGAATAAAGTATACTTCAGAGATTATTATCATACTCTCTATTTGTCATAAAATATCTCACACATACTGTATATGGATCAGAATTGTTATGTCGAATCTTATAAAAGAAATTCTGAAAGTTTTACATGTTAAAGTTATCTTGAGCGGGTTATTTTCTTGGAAGATACAGCACTTCTGAATTTCGAAGTGTGTTATACACTGCTCACCCTCACGTACATACATATGGGCTTCTTTCTAGATTGTTTTGTTGAGAGGACCTCAAAACATGTATTGTACTGAGATCTTGGAGGACTATGCAACACTTTCCATACTAAAGTATAAATAAATAATGTAGAAGGCAATAGCGATTAGTCGTTTTAGAAATATGTAACTATTACGGTAAATCTGAAATGGTTAACTATTGCGAAATTGAGAATTATAATCAAGAGTAAGTTTGAAATGTTTGACTCTACAAAATAGAATCTATGGGACATAAATTGTGTGTTATAACAAGATCTACATTAAATGTGTAGTAAGACTTTATCTTTTGCGGTTTAGAGTTACGTAAAGTGATTCAGAATGACAACTACCTCTTAGGACATTCCCTGCAAATGTAGCAGTTCCATGTCATTTGGTATAAAGGTATATCAAACATATACTACTTCAATTAAAGTATTAGAGCTATTTTTGCCAATCATGTAAGATATGTTCCCATTTATTTGGTAGCACAGTATTGTAGGGTTATCTTTAACATCTTGGCGTGTAAGTTGGTATTCAATTGATTTTGCAGTGACCCTAACTATATATCTCCAGTAAAATCTGTTATTAAATGTTTGATTAGATTGTAACTCCTCTTCTACCTGCTATGTATGTTTGTGGTACATAGAATAAAACAAAATAACACTAAAATAAAGCAGAAAAAGAAAAGGTAGAAACCTGCAGTTGAAATTTCCCTCGTGTGTAGTTAGTGCGACTACAGCGCACATGGTGGAAGTCACAAGAAACAGGAGAGACGGTCGAATGTGTTTTAAATCAACTAGAATTAGCAGACTTTCGCTCCGAAACACAATATGTATTGCTTGTCTATATTGATTTATTGGTAATAGAATATTCAAGCGTACTAAGGATAAGGTATCTTGAGAAAAAATAATATAGATTTAGTACAACAAACAGCTTAATTATTTTGACTCCGGTAAGTCATAGAAGCTTTATAGAAAACAGATGTGGTATGTCTGGATAGTAGCTCGACGAATAACTGAATCAAGTACATAATACAGAATTTAATAACTACTTGCCATTTTAGAAAAGCATAACTATTGGGAAATTCAGAAAAACAACAAAGAAAAGTCTAAAATAGTTACTGCTCTACAAAATAATATGTATCAGACACATACCCTGACTTAAATTATAAAATTTACAGTATATGTGTGGTAAATAATGTAACATTACCAGTATACAGAAAAGGCAACGAAGGAAAACGGTACAAACCTGCAGTTCAAATGCCACGCATGTACTACAGCGGCACACAGTGGCAGTCTCATACAACACGAAGTACACTTTGGGTGTTATAGATGTCGCCACATTGTAATTGCTATGTATATATCCATATGTTTTAGTTGTTATTAATCATTTAGAAAATATTATAAAAGTAATGTTTCCTTTTTGGTTTGAAACATATCCCGGATGTGAGTGATACAAAATTCTAACTATATTATATACAGAAAACAATATAGACCGAGAAGGATTGTTGTGTTTTGGAACAAAGGTCCAGGGAAAACTGTATTTATTCAGCAAATTGTAATCGTAATGCATATTTTTCATTCCCATCGGAAACCATAAAATTGTGCATTTTAGTTGGTGTAGTGAACATTTACATTATTTTAAGACAACTACGTCATTTTTGGGAAACTCCTCTTGATGAACATCTTGGTAACATTTCACTAAATCATTTCTGAAGTGGCAACACATGTCTTTAAGATTGTGTTGTACTAATGAGATGTGAGCGGGCTATGATTTTACTTTAGTTTTCTCAGATTTCCTTGGATATTATAGCATGCTTCTTCATAAGGTACTCCAAACTTGGTAGAATTTTTATATTTAGGTTGTATAACGAGCATTGAATTTATTTTCAAGTTCTGAAATACCTGTTACTGCCAGAGATCTTCACTTTTAACCAATATAATGGTTCTAATGAAGTAACTTTAACAAATTCTGAATATTGAGTGCCTTAATTGTATCACAACTTGTTCCTACCCAAGGAAAACTATTTAAGGGACGTTTTAGTCATTAATACATACATGCAACAAGTTCTGGAGAGTATAACATCCTTTTATCGTAAACAGCAACTAACGAAGTACCATTTAGGTATTTCCGGAAATTCTTGTTGTATAACTAAGTTTTATACCTTATATTTTGCATTGTGGGTTATTTCAACTAATTGTTGCTCTACTGAGCTAAGAAGTATGTCTACTTCTCGGAGAATTAATTAGTTATTGAACTTGTGTGTTTGATGTAGGTAATATAAGTTAAGTAATGACGTAAAAGAAAGAAAAGTATTCAGTATTATAAAGGAAGTAAGTATGTATGATATGATATTAGATAATTACAAAGTATTGTCATGAATGGTTACAATGTTAACGAAAGCAAAGTCCCCTAACGAAGTATGGGGAAATGTTGTATGAGAAAAACCAAAGGTAAAATGTTTGGTAGATATAAAACTGGGGTGACCTTCAACCTACACATCGAAGTAAATAACTTCTTTCAATCTGTTTAGTTAAAATTTATGTTGTATCCTACAATTGTATTACAATATTACCAACATTTGAAGAAAGTAGTAATCAAAGTCAGGAAACACGCGGGAAGTTTGAACTTCAGGTTAGTACTTCTTGCTTACCTTGGGCTTTACTTTGTGAACTTGCATAGTAGATAGAGCAGTAGTTGCATTCTACCCCGAAAGTAAGTGTCGAGATTTCACTGGGTTAATATTGAAGCATGTTTTAAAAATGATAAATTCAACGAGAGTGCTTCGCCGTAAGTTATTGCTATGTTTTAGCATGATCTGCATTTTCTTGGATTTGTTTTCACGAAATTCAAGTTTATAACATTTTATAAAATGCAGTAAATGTAATTTATTTCAAACAAAATAATTAGCAACTTTTGAGAAAGTTCGAGTTTTAGAAGAAACTTACATGTAAAGTGTATTATAGCGGGAGAAATTTCTTAAATTAAATTTCAAGCTTGATATTTAACTGAACTTACGTTTTTAAGTTATCTTCTTTATACATAAACACACAAATGATGTTTCCAACTTGTAATTTTGATCAAATCTCGATACGGAATGGAATGTACATGCTTCCTCTACTTGCTGTATGAACATAGTACATTATGTCGAATATTTCAAGTATAGACAAATGAAGACAAGAGATATAATTTTGGGCGCGCCAAGTATGCCTCATATAATTATAGTTTGATCTGTGACACACTTTGACGGCTTTAAGTGTACTTCATAGCGAGAGCCTCTTTTGTTTTTACTGGCATGTCAAAGAACTGCTAAGAAACAAACTTACGGAACACCGGTAGCCCGATATGATCCTGACAATTGACAGCAGGTCACTGAATAAAACACTTACTTAAATTACATCTCCTGTTAAGGGTAGTTTAAATAAACCTACCAGAAATGCAGTACATCTTTATAAAATGGTGAACTCATATTATTTTGTTATGGGGAAACAGTTAAACGCTGTTGATAAAATTTAGCGTGTGCTTTACCTTAAGTAAATAATTACAACAGATTTAAGTCAATAGTAAAGTAGTTTAAATAGATAACTAAGTGACAGTAACATTTGAAACAAAAACATATCATCACTTTAACGTTGTGTTTATGTGAAGGGAATTGCTCCACATGTATCGCTGTGTATGGATAAAGCGTTTACGCCAATAATTCCAAACTAGAATGTGTATTTATATTCTTAAGTTGGCACCACGTTAGCATGGTGAAGCATCTTTCATGATTGAAGTAATTAAAATTTTAAACAAATCAATATTCTGTTCCACTTGTAGACTGAGGACTTACGTTCGTATAATTGCTAAAGCATTTTGAAAATTAAAATGATTAATACTGCTAAACCTTCCTGATTATAATATCTGCTTTCATGTTGTCATGTGGAGGCTACATTCAAATTGGATGGGTATTTTACATAAGCGATACGTGATAGTTGCCTTTCGCTGTACCACTTTATCTAATTTTCTATTTGCTCTACTTTGTTTTGTACTTTGTTTCTATAGTGGGTTGCATTTAAATGCCGTTAATTTTCAGGTATCTTTCCCTCTGAATCCGTTTTAAAACTTAAATGAATTTGTAAATGTCAGGATCTGACCTGTAAAACAAGTCGTGAAATGCCTCACATATGTTTGTAGTGCGAGTGGCGTCAGACAATAGCTCGGCCCATGCTGTACGATTAAACATGACCTACTCAGATGTACAATAATCAACAAGGTAGTGGCTAAATTGACCTATCTTTTTCATAACGGCTTGTTATCAGTCATATAAAATAAAAAACAATTACCTACTTCCTGCAGAGGTAAATAAGGCAAACCAAAACTACAGTAAATCCACTTACCGGCTTCAGACTTGTCTTTGAACACACTTGCTCGTCCAATGCTTTGTAGTTGACGTCACCAAGCCTGGCCGAGATGGAACCTATAACCCAATAGCTGACTTATGTCACTCCATGTTGACCTAATTACTTCATGTATAGCAACCTCGAAATTTGCTACTATTGTCTTAGGTTGAAGTTTCAGCCCTAAACATTCGCACCTTTCAACTATGGAACGAAGAACCAAGGCACACATGTATGTGACTATATTTGGCAGTAAACAAAAGACTGCTGCAATGTAACGTCCATTGTGAAGGAAATGCAATGTAAACAACTGAGCGCAACATTTGAGAGCTCCATCAATGTAAAGCGTTTCTACTTAACACAAATATTGCAAACTACTCTCACATCCCAAAATAATCACTTTTCCTTTCGTGTTCATTGAGTAATACAACATCTTGGTTAATAGAGGACACTGGTTGCACTTTAGTTACAGCGTTGTCAACTTGAAGTATGTTTTTGGTAGTTTCGTCAAATGGGGACGTCGTTCTCCTAATAGTTTAACGTCACTGAAATGTAAGACACTAGCACAAGTCTGTGGAGTTTCATTCAATGTTGTACTTATTATAATGTCTGGTTCACTATCACACGACACACGTACACAGTCGTGATTATGGCCGTCTACAGTTAACATTATAGTTTTGTCAGGACAACGCCAACGTATAGGTCCATCTATTGTATGTGTACGCCTTACGAAACTTGAACTTATATACCAGCAAGTCCTGTCCTGTGTTGTTACTTCCATGACAACCTTTACTGTTCACTAGTCTATCTCTCCTACTGAAACAAAACACGGCACTAAATACTAGTCCATCTATTATATGTGTACACCTTACGAAACTTGAACTTATATACAAGCAAGTCCTGACCTGTGTTGTTACTTCCATGACAACCTTTACTGTTCGTTGGTCTATCTCTCTCACTGAAACAAAGCACGACACTAAGTACTAGTCCATCTATTGTATGTGTACGCCTTACGAAACTTGAACTTATATACAAGCAAGTCCTGTCCTGTGTTGTTACTTCCATGACAACCTTTACTGTTCGCTAGTCTCTCTCACTGAAACAAAACACGACACTAAGTACTAGACCATTTATTGTATGTGTACGCCTTACGAAACTTGAACTTATATACAAGCAAGTCCTGTCCTCTGTTGTTACTTCCATGACAACTTTTACTGTTCGCTGGTCTATCTCTCCCACTGAAACAAAACACGGCACTAACTACTAGTCCATCTATCGTATGTGTAGCCTTACGAAACTTGAACTTATATACAAGCAAGTCCTGTCCTGTGTTGTTACTTCCATGACAACTTTTACTGTTCCCTGGTCTATCTCTCCCACTGAAACAAAACACGGCACTAACTACTAGTCCATATATTGTATGTGTAGCCTTACGAAACTTGAACTTATATACAAGCAAGTCCTGTCCTGTGTTGTTACTTCCATGACAACTTTTACTGTTCGCTGGTCTATCTCTCCCACTGAAACAAAACACGGCACTAAGTACTAGTCCATCTATCGTATGTGTAGCCTTACGAAACTTGAACTTATATACAAGCAAGTCCTGCCCTGTGTTGTTACTTCCAAGACAACTTTTACTGTTCGCTGGTCTATCTCTCCCACTGAAACAAAACACGGCACTAACTACTAGTCCATCTATTGTATGTGTAGCCTTACGAAACTTGAACTTATATACAAGCAAGTCCTGTCCTCTGTTGTTACTTCCATGACAACTTTTACTGTTCGCTGGTCTATCTCTCCCACTGAAACAAAACACGGCACTAACTACTAGTCCATCTATTGTATGTGTATGCCTTACGAAACTTGAACTTATATACAAGCAAGTCCTGTCCTCTCTTGTTACTTCCATGACAACTTTTACTGTTCGCTGGTCTATCTCTCCCACTGAAACAAAACACGGCACTAACTACTAGTCCATCTATTGTATGTGTATGCCTTACGAAACTTGAACTTATATACAAGCAAGTCCTGTCCTCTGTTGTTACTTCCATGACAACTTTTACTGTTCGCTGGTCTATCTCTCCCACTGAAACAAATCACGGCACTAAGTACTAGTCCATCTATTGTATGTGTACGCCTTACGAAACTTGAACTTATATACAAGCAAGTCCTGTCCTGTGTTGTTACTTCCATGACAACCTTTACTGTTCGCTAGTCTATCTCTCCCACTGAAACAAAACACGGCACTAACTACTAGTCCATCTATTGTATGTGTATGCCTTACGAAACTTGAACTTATATACAAGCAAGTCCTGTCCTGTGTTGTTACTTCCATGACAACTTTTACTGTTCGCTGGTCTATCTCTCCCACTGAAACAAAACACGGCACTAAGTACTAGTCCATCTATTGTATGTGTACGCCTTACGAAACTTGAACTTATATACAAGCAAGTCCTGTCCTGTGTTGTTACTTCCATGACAACCTTTACTGTTCGCTAGTCTATCTCTCCCACTGAAACAAAACACGGCACTAACTACTAGTCCATCTATTGTATGTGTACGCCTTACGAAACTTGAACTTATATACAAGCAAGTCCTGTCCTGTGTTGTTACTTCCATGACAACTTTTACTGTTCGCTGGTCTATCTCTCCCACTGAAACAAAACACGGCACTAAGTACTAGTCCATCTATTGTATGTGTACGCCTTACGAAACTTGAACTTATATACAAGCAAGTCCTGTCCTGTGTTGTTACTTCCATGACAACTTTTACTGTTCGCTAGTCTATCTCTGCCACTGAAACAAAACATGGCACTAAGTACTAGTCCATCTATTGTATGTGTACGCCTTACGAAACTTGAACTTATATACAAGTAAGTCCTGTCCTGTGTTGTTACTTCCATGACAACTTTTACTGTTCGCTAGTCTATCTCTCTCACTGAAACAAAACACGGCACTAAGTACTAGTCCATCTATTGTATGTGTACGCCTTACGAAACTTGAACTTATATACAAGCAAGTCCTGTCCTCTGTTGTTACTTCCATGACAACTTTTACTGTTCGCTGGTCTATCTCTCGCACTGAAACAAAACACGGCACTAAGTACTAGTCCATCTATTGTATGTGTACGCCTTACGAAACTTGAACTTATATACAAGCAAGTCCTGTCCTGTGTTGTTACTTCCATGACAACTTTTACTGTTCGCTAGTCTATCTCTCCCACTGAAACAAAACACGGCACTAAGTACTAGTCCATCTATTGTATGTGTACGCCTTACGAAACTTGAACTTATATACAAGTAAGTCCTGTCCTGTGTTGTTACTTCCATGACAACTTTTACTGTTCGCTAGTCTATCTCTCTCACTGAAACAAAACACGGCACTAAGTACTAGTCCATCTATTGTATGTGTGCGCCTTACGAAACTTGAACTTATATACAAGCAAGTCCTGTCCTCTGTTGTTACTTCCATGACAACTTTTACTGTTCGCTGGTCTATCTCTCGCACTGAAACAAAACACGGCACTAAGTACTAGTCCATCTATTGTATGTGTAGCCTTACGAAACTTGAACTTATATACAAGCAAGTCCTGTCCAGACCGCGCCGTGGCTCAGTGGTTAGACCGCTTGGCTCTCACCAAGGCGGCCCGGGTTCAATCCCAGGCGACCGCAAAGTGAGATTGTGTGGGACAACACGGCGCTGGGGCGTGTTTTCTCCGGGATCTGCGGTTTCCCCCGCCATCTCGTTCCACCGATGCTCCATCTTCATGTCATGTATCATCAGTGTCATCGCCTGCGGTGCCGTATGTGGTAAAAGCGGCCGTTAAACACCACACATTTCATTTCGTTTCAAGTCCTGTCCTGTGTTGTTACTTCCATGACAACCTTTACTGTTCGCTAGTCTACCTCTCCCACTGAAACAAAACACGGCCCTAAGTACTAGTCCATTTATTGTACTACCAACTTAATAAGCATAACATTTCTTAGCCAAGAATGTCATTGGCGCAGAGCCATATTCCTTAAAAATAACGTACTTCCCATATATTAAATCGGTAGCGAATCCATTGGCCCCGACGAGATTATAATGGTGTGAATATATTTTTAAAACAATTGAGTGACGTATCAGATATCTTATTATAGTCAAGTATGAGGCAACCGTGTGTCTAGGTTTAAAGTATGTTTTAATATATCCTACACGTACCTGAGGCAATACGTGCACTGACCTGAAGTTTCGCAATGCATTCTTCTCCCTTATGTCGCTCTGATTTACGTTTAGCTAAATGTTATAATCTTCTAGCATATAGGCAGGTCAATGAAAACTTAAAAAAAAAGTGCTGATTGAGATTTGAAAGGGGCTACGATAGTGTTATAGGCAATTTACACAAGCTAATTCGTCACAATTTGTGTCAAGTATTCTAATTGTTACGCAATTTTCATTTTTACGCGTTAAGCGCGTTATACGAAACATATAATTTTTTTTTTTCAAAATTACATAACACTGCTTGCCCTTGGCGCTATCAGCGGTAAATCATGTAAGCTAATAACAATGGAACATAGGAGTATCTAATGTTTGTTAGCTGTGAGTTTGGAGATAAAAATTTTATTTAATAAGACATTTTAGTAAGTTTAATTGTGGGTTGTTATCTTTAGTGTTCTAAATATGTTTAATAAGTTGGTACAAAGATGCTTCATTAAAAGCAACTTCCGGTCTAGCATCTACGTCTCAATAGACACAACTTCATACTACATAACCTCTTTCAAGTACTACAGCATCCTTTATTAGAGTCACAGTGGAGATCCCTGGATGTTCCTCGGGACTAAGGAGCGTCGCACTGCGCTCCTGCCGATACAGGCAACCTAGTTACGAACACTTCCATCGCTCCACTACGGTCAATTTCAAAAGAGGCTCCTTTTCCACAAATGACCACTCCTTCTGATATGTATTTGTATTTGATTGTTGACAGAAATATCTTAAACATATGGTATATAAATGAAAATAGACATTTCGGAAAACAATTCTATAATAGTTTCCTATAAAGTGTATCTAACTTGACAATTTTTGTGTCGGAAAATGTGTGTTTATAATTCCTGTTTAATTTACGTTTAAATGAAATACTCTCAAACAGAGGACGTTAAATTATGTTTGTTTAAGCTTTCAGTGTCGTCTGTAAACAAATAAAGAAGTCGAAGAGGTAGACCTTAAGCTATAGTCAAATACTTTAAAGCTGGTCGCTATGTGATTATCGACTTCCTTTTTATGGCCTATAGATAACAAAAACAGATATGAATACTTGAAATTTGATATAAGAGAAATTATTGATAAATTCAGACCAATAAAAAGGAACATCTACGAATTGGTTCACTCCACGAAAAAATATATTGAACATAAATTGTATATTTTAACGAGATGTACATTCTCTATTATCTCTTACAATTTATGGGTTATACAAAAGTCATCCAGAATAAGGAACACTTCAGAGATTACTAACAAACTGTAAATTTGTCATAACATATCTCAAAAATACGGCATTCTAATCAGCATTTTTATGTCAGCTTCATATAAAGAATTCTAAAAATGTTACATGGTAAGTTTGTGTGGAAGGAATATTTTCTTAGAAGATACTGAACTTCTGCATTTGGTGGTATGTTATACACCCGTCACCCACATATAGGTACATAAGGGGTTCTTTTCGAAGTATTATTACTAAAAGGACCTCAAGACGAGTATTAATATCAAAACCTGGGTATTGAATTATTGGACGATGATGCAACGTCTTCCATTCTTAAGTATGAAGAAAGAAATGTAGTAGGCAATAACGACGAGTCATTTTAGAAAAGTGTAACTGTTGTTAAATTGAGAAATATGATCAGGAGCAGATGTGAAACGTTGACTGTACAAAGTATAGTGTATGGCACCTGAATTCTTTATCCGTAGTTAATTTGTCTCCATCTTAATCAGCCACAGGTTCGGGGGCAATTTGGTGCGGGATTTCTATGTTTGAGATGGGATGCACGTTGTCTTTTCGAAGACCCACGTCGAGAAGCCAGCTTTTCATTGGATTCTGTTAAATGCTTCAGGGCATCTCTTTTCTTCATTTATCACATTCGTAATCTCTTCCAAAGTCGTTGGTACCTTTATTATGAGGGGTTCGGGTTGTTTACCAGTCATTAACTCTATTTGTGCGAATCTTGTAGTAGCGTTTGGCGTGTTATTTATTATCTTTTCTATGACATTACAATGTTTATACCAACCTCTGTGATTCGAATGACACAGTATTCGATGCTTGCTGTCTTGCTTGCTGTCTTATAGCTATGGGAAAAGGTCGGCTTTTATGTGTATAAGGAGCAGTATCATTCACTTTAAATGTGTGTGTGTGAGTGTGTGTGTGTGTGTGTTTGTGTGTGTATTTGTTACACAGTCCAGGTTTTGAACTAAAGGCTTTTCTGTGCTTTAATATACATAATTTCAGCTGTTATTTTCTCTCTTGGTCTAGATTGTATGTGTTTTCTCACTTTACTTGTAATGTTCTCTGGAATTCTATTTCTTCCTCCACTTGGCTTATGTCGTTCTTATCTTGTAGTGTATATATAATTGGCAACAATGCTTTTCAAGGTCAGTTACATTATTTTGCAATCCATCAATAATTAAATTCTTCCCACAACTTTCGTTTTCGTCGTATTCAATATTACCGTCTTCTTGCAAAAGTATATCTTCCACACAAAACTTTCATTATTTATATTATCTCTATTCTATTCTTTTCTTCCATCTTCTTCCAATAATTTTAGTACTAATAAATCATTTTCTGTCTTAACCTTCATTTCATGCATTTCGAAATTCAATACACTTTGCCATTTATATAATAAATCATTACCCACAATTACGTCTCTTGCCAAATGTGGAATTACCAACGCAATAAAATCGAAATTCCATTCACCTAATCGCCCCTTAATTAATACTTCCTATTTAATTCTATCCTTTTTCTTCCCAATTACAGTACTGCAGTAAACATTACACACATTTAAATATTCCACTTTATAGTTAGCTAACATATATTCAAACAGTTCTTCACTTATCACAGTAAAACTGGCTCCAATATCAATTAAGGCGTTATATTCCTTGTCCGATGGGCAAATAATTATTTGAGGTGGATTAACTAATTCCTTATTTTTCTGCGAAAGAGTGAGCTTTTTTCCGTTTTTATGTTCAATTTTCAAGTCGCCCAGTGTCATTCTCAGCGAACCACTTTCCAGAACACAAAATGACTTGGTTTATAGTTTTCCGTCTCGCTGTGATTATTACTTTCATTGTTGGTTAGGTTGATACTATCGTTTATATTCACATCATTCTCGGTGCTTTGTGTATTATCCACTCTCTTATTTTGATTGGTTCTTTCAAATCTTGAACCCTAAAATCTCTTTGATTTGCATTAAATAGACCAGTACCTCTACCCCTATTTAAGTTACCCATTCGCTGATTGTTTCCTGGATAAAATCTTACATGGTTTATTTGGTCACTTCTTACAATTCTCTTCGACTGGTTGTTATACTAATTCCTTTGCAAATTATTTTGAACTCCCCTTCCTGTTCCGGGAGTTACAGATTCATATGTTCGTCCAGGATTATAACCTCTTCCTTCAAATCTCTGATTTCTTACGGCTGCCCCGCCCCAATTTAAACTCGTCCTATTAGTCCTATTATTTGTAGATTGTGATTCCTGTCGATTTCTTCCTCGCTCAATATGGACGTTGTTATGGTTACCATCACACGATGTTGTATCATTAATGAGGTTATGTGCTTCAAATTCGGATAATAACTCAATCATATCAGAGAAACCGATAGGCTTAGCCACAACTAAATGATTTCTGATATGTGGTGGAAAATGCCGTATCAGCCTGTTGACAATTTGTCTCGGAAATTTCGGGATTAATCAACCTACATTTGTTTGCAAACTTTAAGAAATATTCAGTCATAGAAATTCCTTTTCTAAACTCAAACCTACCCGTTGCTAAGTCAACTTTTATTTTTCTTTGTCTCTAAGGTCCCCAAAATCGATTTATAAACAGATTTCTGAAAGTGCTGTATGTATCATGTGAAGCCAAGGTTAACCTCAGCCACTCAAGTGCATTTTTCTTCAAACAGCGTTTTACTATCACCATCCGAAATCCATTTGGAATTCTCTTAATACGGAAAAATTCTTCCAGTTTCCTAAGAAATACTTTTGGATTATCACCTGATTCCTCATCAAAACATGGTGGACTAATATCATTTAGTGAATAATGTACACATTCGTTTTGACCTAGACTGTGAAGCTGTGTGTGAGGACATGTTTTGTGTGTTTCTGTGATAATTAATATAATTATCTGGACTCACAAACTCACTACCTTCACGTACTACATCACCAGACTCCTGATGATTACTTAATTCACCAGGTAAGTTACAGTCATTTATATTTCTTACTCTAGACATTTCCTTCACATTATTTGCTTGACTAGTCTGTAATGCAATCACAACTTGTGTCAATTTTCCTAATTTATTCTTCTCTTTTTCAAAATTTTCTATAGCCTCTTTAATTTGCAAAACTACTTCTTCTTTCGCTTTACTTATCTCATCAACTTGTAACTTTATTTCCACCGGGTGTGCCTTACCTTCATCATGTTGCAAATGCATTTCAGAATAAATTACATTGATTCTTTGTTCTACTTTATCACCCAATTCTTCTCCTTGCATTTGTGTTATTTCTGCCTGTTGTATCCTAAATGTTTCAAACTCTTTGTTTAATTCCATTCTTATTTATTGTTTCACAGTGTCCTGACCTAACCTAGTTTCCTGAATTATGCCTCTTAATTCCATAACTTCCTGTCTATTTTGATTCTCATTCTGTTCTATTGTTTGCAATAACAATTCCATATTCCCTTTATATTCTCTTCTTCCCTCTCTAATTTCTTGTGCTATCTCACCCTTCAATTCCTGTTTTAACTTTTGTGACAAACTTACCTCTAAATTGTTAACAACTTGTGCCTATTCCTGTCTTACATTAACATCTAAATTACACATAATTTGTTTCAAATCTTTATTATTGTCCTTATTCTGAGCTAATTCTTCCCTCAATTCATTTATATTTTGTTCAAGATCTTGTTTTAATTCTGATTTTACATCTCCTATTTTAGCATCTAAATTACTCAACATTTTCGTTACCTTTCTAACATTAACTCGTTATATTTATTTAATCCTACATCTTCCCTACTCATTCCTGAACCATCACTAGCTTCTCCTTCCATTATTATTTCTTTGCTACTCGCCATCTTTTTATCGATTGTCTGATTTCTTAGCAACATAAATCTACTACTACTATTTTTTTATTTTAATTTCATTTACTGTGAAGCAGTTTTTTCTTCTTTCTTCTCTCATTTTTCTCCTTTCCTTTTAGATTATCACGTAGCTGTCCGAGGTTTTAATCTCCATTCTTCTTTATCCTATTCGTACACACGTTGCGGCGCCATTTGGGACAAGAATTCTATTCGTAGTTAATTTCTCTCCGTCTTCATCAGCCACACGTTCGGATGCAATTTGACGTGGGATTTATATGTTTGAGAGGGGTTGTACGTTGACTGTTTCGAAAACCCAAGTCGAGAAGCCAGATATAACAGGGCTACGCGTTGTATTTTGAGTTGTTTCTTCATAATTGTGTTTGATTAAATAAGAGTTATGTGACATTAAGCTTTCAGGCGTGGTACGGAATAAAGTTTTGGAGAAGTAAAAATTTTTTAACAGTTCAATTGTACTATTTTGATTACATTTCACTTGAACTTACTTTCCCATTCACTTGCAGGTTACCCCCGACATATAGATAAATTCTTACTTGGTTATATTTAAACAGTTCCAACAATTACATAAAGGTTCTTGATCCTACATCACTATTAATCACACTCACGATTACCGAACATATTTTCCAAGATTAGTGCCACGTCACAACATAACGTCATACAATTCTTACAACGGCCAGTCACAAAATTACATACATATTTACTTATTTATGTTACTAAATAGATTTACATAAACATTTTTTATAAATTTATAAGCTTTTCATGCCTTTCCTAAATATAACTCAAAACTACTGCTACTAACTTGTGGTTTCCGCTTCCGACTTCTAGGGACATTGCTTAAAATTGAACGTGGAACACTCAAACTGAGCACTTCATTAATCATAACAATCATAATTGACATACTTCAACTAAAGCCACTCAAATTTATTTTTGCAGCATCAAAGCTGCAATTATGTAGTAGCGACTTATTATGAGATTTTCTTGAAACGTTTCGAGTGTCAGCCTGAAAAGTGAGTGAGTGAGTGGTGTTTAAGGGCCCGTCGACAACAAGGTCATTTGGGCCGTCAGCCTGAAAATGTTTAAAGTATGTACCGTCTGATATTTAACAGACTTTCCTTGTTTGACTTTTGGTCAAAATCTTTTTATTGTTTTTGGATTTAGATGCTACCACAATATATTTTACAAAGTAACCTCAGCATTTAACTTTTGGTTAGAATGCAATCCCCTCCTTACCAGCTATGTATGCTTGTGATACAGAAAGTATTAATTTAACGCCAAAAAGGAAAAGGAGAAGAAATTACCAGTTACAAACCTTCAGTTCAAATGTCTGTTTACGTAGTGACTGCGATCACAGCGCCACACGGTGGAAGTGTTATGAAACACTAAGTACCCTTAGACGTTAGTAGATGTCGCGCAAGGTATAATAAATAAACAACCAACATTGTTAAATAATCCAGCACTTGCCAAATGAGCAAAACACAAAAGTTATATACATTTGTGACCGCATTTTGCCATTTTCTAAACGTTTGTATTTAGTATAGAAGTTTGTTGTTAGTTTGAAATGAAGTACATTACGTTTGAGTATACCTGTAAAATTTAATTAAATCGCAGCTATACCGACAATGCGTGTCTTAAAACTGCTTCTCACATTAGTTTTTTCGGCGCTCTTTGAAAATTTTTTATCCCTTTTATAGAACTCGTTGAAAGCTTAGTCAATATGTTTACGTTTAGGTGTACTTTTGGGCACTGAATACCGAAATTAAAATAATATATCATAGCATATTCTGCAAGTGCACATTTGTATGCTTATAATGAAGGATCTTTGGCAATATTTGCATGTACAGGTTAACAAACACAATTTCTGAAGGTGAACTATATCACAGCTTGTTTCTTGACTACAATAAATATTTAAAATTAATACCCAACAACAACGTGAGGTCGGTTATTCATTTTTTATTGGGCTACGGAGAGAACTTGTTGTCAAGTAAAGAAACTGTGCACTCTCAAGGACTCAGTTGATGTTGTGTAACCTGTTTTGTAGTGAATAAGTGACAGGTTTTCTATGTTATCAGGTTGTACATACTAAAATTGTTCCTCAACATGACTTTTGTATCTGTTTTATACATCTAATTGAGAAGAATATACAGTTAATAACTAAATAAATACAACAGCTGAAGGGCCCAGATTGTTTCCATTTTGTATAAAGTGTATAATATGTGTAACAAAAGCAGTATAGCACATTTTGAGGGAAAAATCTGTTGTTCTTTTTGTTGAATAAACAACCGCTATTTTTAATTCGCAGGAATTGTATGTCCAAAAGAAAGGGGTTATAGAAATCTATACAAATATCAGTGTTTCTCATGTCGAACCTCTAAAGAAAGACAATTGCGACACGTGGAAAATGCAAGTATAGGCCGTGCTCACTCGCAGGCTTTGTGACAGGAGAAGAAACAAAGACGCCACAAGACGTCAAATCCGAACAAAAGTGATTCAAAAATAAAGACAAAACTGATTATTATGATTTGATTACCAGATTCAAAACAGAAGACAGCATTACTTAACCTCAAAAGACGTAAAAGTTGAGGCCCTGCCTCTCAAGCAATTGTACAGAAAATGCACAGCGGATATAATATACGTAACCATCACAACAAACTCTTGTACAGCGTTGACAAACTAAAACAAAAGGATGTGGTGATAAATGAAGACCGATTGCACATAATTATGCTGTATTCTCTAACTTCTTAGTTTTAAAATTTTCGAACTGCCATTGAATCAAAGATGAGCTACCCAGTGTTGAAAACCTGAAAATTAGAACCTTAGAATAAAATTAAGCCAGACAAAGAGACAAGTCTTCGAATGATGGAGCACTATATGTAGGTAATAGCATATATCAACAGAGAAATGGTAATAATCAGAAGCAACAGCCATTCTCATAGCAATTTGTAGGAGGAAGCCTGTGAAGTCTGTTCGAAGACAAATTACAGTACATCCAAATACTGGTCAAATAAAAAGAATTTAAAGAAACCTGAGCAGACATTCATGGTAGAACAATGCTCAGTTCGAGACTGAATGTCTTCTGGCGATTTTAGTGTTACCAAAACTTGCATGTATTTGACAAGTTCATCAATTTTGTTCGAGGTATATTGCATATCTCTATCATCATTCATTGTTTTTCGTACATCAAATCAATTGAAGCTTGAAACTTGTTGCAATATTTTTATTTTCAGTAACTATTTTTTATTGTTCTAGTATTTTCTATAATGTTCCACAAGGAAAGGGAAGCGGAAGAGCAAAACTTATAAATAGGTTTAGTATAGCTGACAGCAGCGCCTCTACAGCATTCACCTAGCAATAGTCGGAACATTAAACCTACTACACAATAAGAAATGATTCTTTTTTGTGTTTAGCTTCAAGTTAGTTAATTCATGGATGCTTAATATACAAACTTTAGATATATTGTAGTAACATTTCTCTCTATAAAGTCGTGAAGAGGCAAGAGACACTAAATTTTAAGTGACAGTCAAATGTTTTAAAAGTGCCTAACTAGGGGATGGCATTGAAATTCTCTTCTCTTTGTATCTGAAGCATGAACTAAAAGATATTATGTTTACATTCATATAACATTCTCATAGCCTTTTAGATCGAAATTGCTCCTCTGTATTTCGTGCACGGACGGGACATATTTGTAAATACTTTCTAATTCGAGGGACAACTCCTGTTGCTACCGAAACCTGGGTATTGAATTATTGGGCGACAATGCAATACTAACTCCGTTAAGTACGTAAAGAAAGTAATAACGGCTTGTCAGTTTAGAAAAATATAACTATTGGGAAACTGTGAAATATAATCAAGAGTAAATCTGAAATTACTGACTCTACAAAATAAAATGTATCAGACATAAATTGTATGTTATAACAACATCTACATTATATGTATTGTAAGACTTTGTTTATGTCTTACAGTTTACAGCTATGTAAACTGATTCATAATGAAAACGACTATTGAGAACTTTCCCTGTCAATTTAAAATAAATATTTCTTTGGCATAAACATATTTCCATCATATTCTACTTAAATTAAAGTATTAGAGCTATTTTTGACAGAACAGGTCAGAAACGTGGAAGGAGAGTAAAACAAGATAACAATAAAGAAAAGCTGAGAAACAAAACTGGGTGGAATTTCCTTTTGTCTACTTAGGCGACTACAGCGCACCTGGTGTAAGTCTCATTAAACAGGAAGTACAATAAGCGAGTTATAGATGACGGGGAAGTTTTGGTTTCTTGGTATGCATTATATGCCTTAGTTATTAGGAATGATTTACAAAATATAAGCATAATAATTTTCCGATTTATCTTAGAACTTATCTGACACACAAAGGAAACTAAGTTGGAGGTGTGTTGTACACAAATATCAAAATGGACAAGTAATAAAGATTGTGCTATTGAGCAATTGTCTGCTAAGGCTAATTTATGTATAACAGATTTAATCGGTTTGTTTATATATTCATTGAGATAATGAGGCAACCATAGCCAGTGAGCATAATTTTATATAAAAGCAATTAGGCATTTGTTATGAAATAACTTAGACCTCTACAAATGAAATGTCATCAAGACACTGGTTTGGTATTTAACCATTGACTTAAGTTCTTGAAACGTTTTGTGTAACTAATTTATCAATGAGAAAAGTGGCTCAAAATTGATGTTGTCCAAACGTAATAGCGCTTAAGGAAAATTGTAAATCAAAGTATTAGAAATTTTAAGACAATATGATCACATATTGCTGAATATTAATTTCCAATTTCATAAACATATGCTAAGAGTTAACACGAGTTTAACAATATTTATAACAAAAATTGTAGTTTACCAACAAGTGTCAGCTAGAGTACGGCCAATGAGGAGAAATTATTTCGAATAGCTTCCAGAAGAAAATTTCCTACTGAGAAATATACTGACGGAACAAGTTGCTATGAAGGTTACTGCAGAAGTATAAGAGAGGTTATATACATGCATCAAAAGGAATATGCCGATCTCGGCTTTGCTTCAAGTTTTAATAACATTGAAATTTTATAATTCAATGAATTATGTGGATAATACACTGTCCACCTCCCGTCTTGAAACCGCCAAGTCACTTCTCCATTTTCGCACCTCGTTTTAAACTTACGTAATACCGAAGAAGTTTCGTGTTTCTAGTAATGACACATACATATTTAAAGTAAATTCGTTTCCAATATTTTCCCAATATTTTCTCTTTTATATTCACCGCATTCTTCCTCTTTCATTTTCTACGATATCTCTACATTTCGTCACCAGTTCAATTGACCATTTTTTCTCCATCGATGAGAAATTTGTTTCACGGCTTTTGTTTACGATTTTGTTTACCCGCCATTTCTTCAGCTGCGTGCAGACGAAAATGGCAACCAAAGCGCATCGCAGCACATCCATTAAGTACTACGACTCATCCATAGGCTTCTATAGCTGGAAATTTACAAGTTTATTGGGGTTAACACGTGTTGAAAACATTTTCAGGAATCAGGTTGGGGAAATATAAGAAATTTAACAGATTTTTTAGCTATATGGCAGGAGTTAGGTGACATTTGTTAACTTCGATTTTAACATAATCTGGTGAAATCAAGCGTAGGTATTGTAAACCATGAACACAAAGTCGTAATTATATTGATAAGTAAATGCAAAATAGGAGAAACATATCGCAATAATAATACGAATGGCCAAAGATGTAGAAATAAATAAATAAAAATTGAAATCTAACAAAGGTAAAGCTTGTGTGGAATCAAGTTGGAGGCTAATGGATTTTTTAAACGCTTTTCTTTACTGTGCCTCAAACTTAAACTGTATCTATTTACAAAGGAGACTAGAAATCAAAGTAAATTGGTGGATATTCGACTCAAGGTATTTGTAATATTTCAAGTGTTTCCTTACAGCTTCATTTATGAGATCATAATTTCCGAACAAGTCTAAATTTAAGGTGTAATGCGTTTTGGAGACATTTTCTTGAAAATCTTCAGTTTAAAGGTTTGTAGTATCCAGTTCTGTGTTTTGCTGAAGGCACAATCGTTATTCAGCTGTGCCAAAATACTGTGACTTTGTGGGTTCTTAGAATTAAAAGGCCAAGTTGCAGAAATTCTGAATCTCCTTTGTTTTTAAAAAATACTCCTATAGGTTACAGCAGGTCTACGTTAGTACACCATCAGTCTACCAAGGTCAATGACAATAACAAACAGTGACAGCAGATTACATCAATAGATCTCGTTACAATAACACTTCCAGCAGTCTCTCGTTCACAACAATGTTTCACAAATGTCTTTACAAAAACAACACCCTCAGATATTCTCTCGGCTTGCTCCCTCTGTTTACAACTACTCACTTTGAGAGCCATCACGTCCTTAAATACCTAATTCGTAACTCGAGAGTGTGTAAAATATAGCAGAACCCAAAAAATAACTATCAGTCCAGAAATTTCCGACAGAATACTGAAACCAAATGTTCTATCACATTCTGGAAGCGTAACTTAATGTATGATGGCAAATTCTTTACCACAGTTATCTTTGCTTGCTGGCGTTTGTTTACAATAGCCACGCTATCATTAACTGCTTAGCAAGGCTCATTATTACTATGAAACTTTATCCGCCAACTGTTTTCTTATTTGTGAGTATTAGTTCGACTCAAAATTGTATTACTTTTGTGCTTCATTGTATCATAGTCCTTAAACAACGGAACACAAAGTATTATTTTAACACTTAAATAAATTCAACAGAAGAAATCTGGTACAAACATGTAGTTCGAATGACCCGCGTGTCTCCTCAGCAGCTGCGATCACAGCGGCATACAGTGGAAGGCTTATGAAGCTAGAAGTACATGTAGTACGTTAGAGATGACGGGCAAGTTGGAACTGTTACGTATATATGAATATGTCTTAGATATTGAGAATCTTGTCTAAAACATTGGGAATAATGACTTTTTTGCTTCAGAATATAGCCAAAATATGAACGATATATGTTGGACCTATATTGTACACAAAGACCAATAATGACGGGAAAATATATTGCGCTTTAGAACGAAAGTTTACAGAAAGGTGAATAATGGTATGGAATGCAATTGTTTTGTTGTTATATTTATTTCATTATTTCGCTGACATTTTGTGAATAAGTATATGTATAAGCAGCGCTGAAGTGCTGCAGTGAATAGAGGATGTTCTGAAAGTCAGATCCCCCTTCACTTTTTCGTAGTATTGGCTGTTAGTTTATTAGGTACCTAAGCAACCTCATTAAACAACACAATCATCATAATCACCATTAATTCTTCGTGTTGGTCGTCTTGTCACCCCAAAGAGAAAGGTTTATTGTTATTTTTTATATTTTTGTAGAGAATTTTGCACAACATATAGTGAGATTCAAAGTAATTTGGTTGGCAACACTGCATTACCGAACGTTGGTATATCTTTTAAGGCAAGTATGTGCATTTTGTTCGTCTTATGTTGCATATATCTGTCCTCAGTAACATCTATTTCGCATTTAATCTGAAAACTTGTTTCAATAATTTCATTTTGAATAGCAAAAGCTGATTGATCTGGTATTTTAAAAACTGGTCCATAAAAATTGTACAGGACGCAAACCTTCCAATAGGGTTATTATAATTGACAACAGCGCCTCAATGAGACTTACTTCATGATAAGAAGTAATTCTTTAGAAGTCTAATTATATTTGCTATCAAAGTTATTTAACGTTACCCAAGGTAATATAGATATAAATAATATCAATATAGACAGACAAGAGGTAATGTGTTTCGGAACAAAGGTATGCAACATTCTATATAAATACCATAAATTCAACATTTTGATTATTCCTCCCTTACATCAACGAGGCCATCAACAAACGTGCCTCTTCCATCTGGGCGCGCATCCGACACCATCAAAACCCCACCATACACAATATAGGGAAAGGCAAACCTAAGCACCGAAAACACGCCAGAATCAAAGCATATTGAAGAAAAAAAAATAAAAAACCAACAAGACTGCAAAATTATGCGCGCCCAACCCTTCCTGGCTCTGGCCACGCTCCCCGGCAGAGGGCGCCATCATCGACAGCCCATCGGGCCCAAATGACCTTGTTTTCGACGGGCCCTAAAACACCACACACTCACTCACTCGACAGCCCAGGAGTCACCTACCCGCTGCCGCACAGCCTAACTGCGAACATTGTAAATATTGTACATAGCCAAGTTTGTACAGTGTAGTGCGTGTGATATTGGGACGTACGTGGTATGCCCAGGTGTGTGTGTGTGTGTGTGTGTGTGTGTGTGTGTGTGTGTGTGTGTGTGTGTGTGTGTGTGTCCGCGCGCGCGTGCAACATAAGCGCAGTGTAAATATGTAAATATAAAAACAAGAAAAAGGAACACAGAGACAAATAACGAGATCAAACTGGTTCTCGGCGGCCTCAGAACAGATCGCCGTATGGGTTTTAAAGAACCCCATAGACAATAAAAAAAAACATACCCAGGATTATAAACCCATGTAAATTTAGAGCCAGTAAGCCGGGTCCAATGTACCGGCACCAGGCAAATAAGTTACAATTAAAACCCTTAAAACCTTAAATCCTTGATTATTCCTTTATTCCCATATTTCGTTCAAGTGTATAATATTTGAATTATAGTACGATATGAACATAGTGTCAACACCTGAGGATTCTTGTAGTCCTATCTTAAATATGAAGTGTTAGACCTTGAACGTGCAGTACAAGGATGAATTGAAAGTGATGTTAGACATATAAACTAGATGATATTATAAAAATGAGAATATCTCCAAGAACAACACTTCTAAACCCCGCTTATTTTTTATTTCTGCCACAACCGGTATCTTAGTGGTCCATAGTGAAGGGGATTTCTAGGGTACATCTACACAATTGAATGTGGAAATTTCACCTTTTGGGTATACACCTTAAACATATTTTACTTTAATTTAAATCGTTTGTCGTGTTTGACAATGTCAGAGCTTCCGAAAAAAAGTTTCATTTACGGTGTATAGAATGCTTTCAACAATCTTGGTGTCTCATCCAAGAAGGTGCCAAAATAAAATATTTTGGTACTTAATTATACACAAACATGCGAGCGATGTTTCCAACATGTACACCGGTAGCGTGATACGATCCTGGAAATTTACAGCAAATTCATAATGAAAATATTTATTTATTCAATTTATAGCTTTAGTTAGCTGGTAATCTAAATATACCAAATGGAAAAGTGAAATATGCTCTTGGGTAAGTAATTTTCGGTCATATTTAATAAGTGAAGTACTAAACAAGGTTTAAGTCAATAGTAAAATAGCTTAAATAGAAAGCTAAGGGAAAGCAAAATATAACAATCGACATTTCAACCTTCTTTATACCGAGCTGGATGGTTCAGGTGGTTCCGTTGTCACCCACATTCGGTTGGTCCATGTTTGATTTCTGCGGGCGACGAACATGACCCACTGGTTTTTTTCCTGGGACTTTCCCTGGTCATTTACATTATTATTTCACATCATCTCACATCTAATGGTCTCTTTCAGAGTAGGAGTGTCTCAGATATCTCGGCGTGGTATGACAGGATGATATAATAAGTAAAAATTCTTTCTCCGATCGGGCGGTATCTGTTTTCTTTTTCAAGTGGAGGTAAAATACTTGTCACGCACTAACCCTGGGATTCGACTTTGGGACTCCTCTGGGGGTTTGAACCACCAACCCTACCGACTAAATTATCTCCACTGGTGAGTATTCAGGAGAGATGGTGTGGCAGTAACGTTCTAAGCACCTGAGGATACGTGGAAGTGATATATTGGCCTGGTCTAAGGTGTCGAAACCTGCAGGACGTAAGCATGACCGAGTACCTGCTTACGCTGTTTCAAATTAGTGATCTGTAGGGAATAGTTGTGTGTGATGCATTAGGATATTCAAGGGTGAGAATGTTTGTGGAATTCTAGGTAATGTTATTGCGGATTACTGTCTGTAGTTTGGCCCCTTAACCAGGTAGCGACGGCTTGTGCCGCTAGAGTCAGTTGGACATCTGGATGGCGCCCCAGCAGTGTGCTGTCCGTCGAACATCGTTTGGAGGGCTGCCACTTCCTTCTTGTTGTATCTCCGGAGCGTCAGTGTCTGTTCGTTGGTGATGTTGTTTAGAGTCGTTAGAGTGTTGTACAATATCCTTAGAGAGAAGTCGTGCTTGTCTTGGATGTAGTCCAGGAGATTTTAAGGTTTCGTGGCAATGTCTGCTATTGGAGTTGACGTGAGAGGCTCCTCCAGCTGGGATACTTTTTCGGCCAGGTACAGAATTTCAGCCCGAATATCTTCCAGAATTAACAGGATATCTGTCGAGGATGGAGAGCTAACGGCGTGGGCCGACTGGTCCTTTGTGGCATGTGACGGTGGGTGCAGATGTTGGAGGTGGGAGTAGCGACATATTCGTCCGGGGTGATCTATAGGAATTCCGGCGAGGGTATTCTGGACACTGCGCCTGTCCGTTAAAATTGCCGAAACAGTTACAAGCGGCGCAGTACCTGCGGTTGCCTCTGAAATCGTGTGCCCTGGACACAGCTGTAAGTATAGCGGCACCAAATTAGTGGTACCGTGGAGGGGCAGTGCACAATTATGCGGAATACCCGTAGGCTCAGCAGTGTGTGCAGAGTATGCGGCGCTGCAGCTTGCTAGCCTCAACTTTCAGGCATTGTCCTAGTATGGGCAGGCCGGACGTTAAGGCGGCGTCGCGCTTCCTTGGATCGACAAACTGAGGTGCATACAGGTTGTTCGTCCCCTTATAGATGAGATGCGGGTAGCTTCCATGAATGAGGGCCACCTCTGCACTCGGCGGTGAGCAGAAGCCTGGAAGGTATGTCCCGGGTGGCTCCGACGATAAGGGCGGTGTCAGTGATCGAAACTGGTGTCGGTAACTGTGAAGTGGCGGCGGCAGTTGAAGTCGGTCAGCTAGAAGGTGATGCTGGTGAGGCAGGAACTGTGTCAGCGCGGACGATTGGTGTTGCCACTTCCGGTAGAATTGTAGTTGGCTGTGTTGTGCTGACGGCCTCTGATGCCAGGTGAGGTGGCGGTTGGCTGGCTGACTAGCGGGCGTCCGATGCGGCAGGGAAAGCGGAACTAGATGCCAAGAACTTCCCGGTCAGCCTCCCCTCAGCTGCCGGAAATGGTGGAGAGGTGGGAAACAGCGCTCGAGAGCTGCCAGGCGCTGGCTGCGGTGCAGCTTTCCTCGCTGGCTGGCTGGTCTTCTTGCCCTTGGCGTGCGCCCTCTTTCCCATTCTGCGTAGTAAGTCGCCGTTTTCTCCTCACAGTGATGTTTCCTCGGAGTCTCGAAGAGAGGTCCTCTCCGGTATCCGAGGCCACGCCGTGGCTCAGTGGTTAGACCGCTTGGCTCTCACCAAGGCGGCCCGGGTTCGATCCCAGGCGACCGCAAAGTGAGATTTGTGGTAGACAACATGGCGCTGGGGCGGGTTTTCTCCGGAATCTCCGGTTTCCCCTGCCATCTCATTCCACCGGTGCTCCATCTTCATCTCATGTATCATCAGTGTCATCGCCTGCGGTGCCGTATGTAGTAAAAGCGGGTGTTAAACACTACACACACATTTCCGGTATCCGAGCCCGGACTGGTTGGTCCGTTTCATGACCGGAGTCGGGTATCCTGCTGGTTGCGCTTCCGTGCCGGAGAGTTACGTGTAGGAACTCTACCCTTTGTAAAGTCGTGAATCCTTTGGATGGCCACACACTAACTCCTCTAACCTCATCCATCCTCCTGGGAATGTCTCACTTGGGCCATTGGTACAATAGATTAAGACTGGTCGTAGCGTCATGCTATACCAATAATTATTTTTTTGTATAATAATTACAGCAGCTTTTGTCACTTTATTAGAACAAAGAGGATTAAGATACATACGTTTACAAAAAAGACCTAATACAGTAAGAATTGTACAACTCTTTAGTAAATATTTTAACTTATTTTTTTTAAAAAATGAATTCTTCAGTTTCAAAGAATTATTATTTGGTTTTAAGAACATTAATAAGTTATATTAGATGTCTGTTTACTATTAACTTAGCTATATATTTTTTCTACCATGTACTCTTTGATTTAACTGTGATTTGTTAGACAATTTACCTTGTAGCTTTAATTTTACAATACTTTATGTTTTCATTACAAGGTACTTATTGTCACATACATTTTCATTTTTGTGTCTATGTAATATTTGGTTTATACTGAGCGAATCCGAGTCAATATTATTTTACAGAGTTGGTTCATCTCTTACAGTTTACAGCTACGTAATGTTATTCCTTTATATTTAGCATATCATTTCATTTGGTATCAACTCATTTTAATCATATACCACTATAGGGAAAGTATTAGAACTGGTTTTGACAAGAATGTCAGAAATGATTCCCGTTAATTGGTAGTGCAGTATTGCGAGGTTATCCTCATCTTCTCAGTGTGAAGATGTACAAGTTCATATATAAAGTTAAAATATATATGTCCAGTACCATATCGCCATTAAAAGTCTAGTTAGAATGCAGCTCTTCCTCTACCTGTTATGTATGTTTGTGGTACAGAAAATAAAAGAGATAACATTAAAATAAAGCTGACAAACAAAATTGGGTAAAAAACTGCAGTTGAAATTTCTCTCCTGTGAGGTGAGTGCGACTACAGCGCTCATATTGGAGGTCTCAAGAAACAGAAAGTGCACGCAGCAAGTTACAGATGGCGCGAAGGTAGAAATTTCTTTGTATGTATGAATATGTCTTAGTTATTATGAACGATTACAAGTATATAATAATAGTAATGTTTTGTTTAGGTTTTGAACTTATATTAATTGTGAAGGATAACATGCTGGAGCTGTGTTGCATACAAGAATCAATATAGACAAGCAATAAGTATTGTGTTTTGGAGCGAAAGTCTGCTAAAGCTTGTTTATTGATAACATATTTAACTAGTTTCCTTTGTATATTTCTTTAAATAGTTTATACAGCTTCGGTAGTTAAATGTGTGAAAACTTGTATATTAAAACAATTTAACCTTTATGAAATAACTCAGAGCTCCCCATATTAAATGTCATCAGGACACAGGTTGATCACTGTGACACATAGATCTATTCTTTTCAACGGTTTGCACAACTAATTTATCAATATGAGTACAGATGTTCAAAATTGTAAATCCTGTACAATCATAATGTGCGAAAGTAAATGTTAAATGAAGATATTAGGAATTTTATAGCAATGTGATCACACATTGCTAAATATTAAGTATTATAAAACATGCAGCCAATAGATTTGGCAGCAGGAATTGGCAAATGGCTAAAATGAAGTCATAATTATATTGATAAACAAATAAAAAGTAGTAGAACCATATAACAATACGAAGTACCAAATATATTGAAAAAGTTAAGGATACTTAAAATGCCAACTGCAGCAAAGATTGTCGTGAATCAAGTTGGAGGCTAATGGATTTATTAAACGCTTTCCTTTACTTGCCTCAACATTACTGAGCGGCTAACAGACATACAGAACGGATTGTGGTTAAGAAAGAAGATAAAATGTATTATTTGTGTAATATATATTATAAATTGAGGAAAACATCTACGGATACACATAATAATTTATCGAGGTGTTCCTTTATTAATGAATGAAATAATTGTAAAATTGTCATGGACAAGTCTCAGACAACATACAAAGGAGTGTTAAGTATTAAAACTAATAAAAGATAGAAATTTAAGTTTGAATTTATGAGTCACTATGTTTACACTCAGTCTTCACTTACTTGTTGTTGTATAATTGAAACGTTTTCGAGATCATTCGATCTCATCCTCAGCTGTTTGGTGACTAGATGAACCTTCCTCTTCTTCCAGTACTACGGAGCTCCGATCAGTCTGCCATCTGGTGTTAGGGACACTAAGTTTTAATACTTCATTTAATGCCGGGATTTCAAAATTTGTAACTTTATCACGGTTTTTATTTATGAATATTTTTCCCAAATATCCAATTCTATGGGTGTACTTAAAGATTTTAACAGTTTAATGTTTTGGCCAATGTTGTGGTTTTCTGTCCAAAAATGGTGTGAAACTGCAGATTTTTCTGTTTGTTTCAACTTAATGTTCCTCTGGTGTTCTATTTGCCTGGATAACAAGTTTCTCTTAGTTTTTCCTATGTAGCTTTTTTCACAGGTTTCACAATTAATCTGATAAATTCCTGATTTCAAATTGTTGGGGATTGTATTTTTCAGTGGTTTATTTAGCAGGTTCCTTAGACTGAATTTGTTTTGGGGTGATAGCTTTAAGTTTAGTCTTTTGAAGATTCGTTCAAATGTTCTAAAAGCCCATGGATGGTGGGTGAATTTTCTATATTGCCAATTTGTGTTATCAAGTAGTGTCAGAGTGGTATTTTTTGATCTTATCTTCAGTTTTTCTTTCCTCTTCATCATGTTCCTTATGATGGCTGGGTTGAATCCATTTAATACCGCTATGTCTTTTAGGTGTTGCTGTTCTTTCAAAAATCCATCCTTACTCAGTGGGACGTTGTATATAGTATATAGTAGTGGAAGAAGAGGAAGGTTCATCTAGTCACCAAACAGCTGAGGATGAGATCGAATGATCTCGGAAACGTTTCAATTATACAACAAGTAAGTGAAGACTGAGTGTAAACATAGTGACTCATAAATTCAAACTTAAATATGAAGAATACTTCACTGTTAATAATGGTTCTGCTTTTAATATTTAAAAAGATACAAAGTTCTGTGTTATTCTTAGACACCAGAGTAACACATGTACAGCGGTTTTTAAGCTCTTAACCTTATAGCTATACTATCCTTGTCTATTGAATTATTTGGGTATGTCTACATGCACACACAGACAATATATAGACACCTTTTTTCGTTTTATGTTCTTATAAACGGGTTTACCTAGCATTAGTCGAGAGATGTAACTAATTTCACAATAAGAGACAATTCTTTCGAAATCTAATTATATTTGTTATCGCCTACCAAATGTTTGTGTGGTTAGCTTCAAGTTAGTTACGGAACTGGTACCCAAGGTAATGCTTAGGTCTGACTCCTAGGCATCATCTAACCTGAGATGACAATACGGTCCAATTCTGGGATTGCTTTTATTAACAGTTCAGTATTATATTGTCAATAGTCACTCTGTCCACCTTGTCAGCTCACTGCCCCACCCATACAAACAAATGAAGTGAGAACGGTAAACGTGGAACTTAAACAAACAAGGCAAAACTACCTGTGTTGATGGCATTTGCAATGAATTTCGAAAACAAGCGGAGAAAATTCTCGCGCGACAATCACCACCATCTTCAGTTCCTTATTACAAACAAAAGTGATACCAGAGAAATACAAGACCAGCACGCTCAACCTGCTTCCAAGAAAGGGCAACAAAGTGAATAAGTATCATATGCAATATCTATAAACTATGTTCAACAACTCTGACACGTCGGTTGAAAAAATTGGTACGCGAAAATATACCAGCAGAGCTACCCGGCTTGCGTTCAGGCTACAGCACAGCAGACATCTCCAAACAGTTAACCAGTTTATGGAAAAAGTAGACAAATTCCAACTAACAGCTTACCTAGCTTTTATAGATTATACAATGACTTTTGACTCAGTAGAACACACCAGTATAACACAAGACCTAACCAAACAAGGAGTCCAAAGTAAGTACATCCGTATTAACCAAATCTAAAAAGTCTCGCCAACGTAAAAACAGAAATGGAAGGTCACCCATTGTGACTGAGGAGAGGTGACCTAATCTACCCCAAAATTCTCACAATCATATTAGAAGACGTATTTCGCAAAGTGGAATGGAATATACATTAATGGAGTAAGACTAACTAACCTGAGATTCGTTGACGACGTGATGCTGTTCTCTACATCAACAGAGGAATTACAAAGAATAGTACAGGAACTCTGTCTCCATAGCAACAAGGCGGGTCTCAGCATGAATATGTCCAAGACCCAAGTAATGACAAATGGCGCAGAAACCCTAATACTAGTCGAAGAGAAATCCTTAACCTTGCACATCAGAATATGTCTATCTAGATCAATTTCCAGATATTCATATTTTGCGCGTAACCGCGAACAAAAAGTTTGCCGTGGAAGGATAATGGACGGAGAGGTGTACCACGGAGATAAGGAGCCAGAAACCGAGTATGTGGGGAACTTGGTGGACCGTCTCCGCGACATACGTCAGAACATCCAGAAGGCAAGGGATCGTATGAAGACCCGATACGACAGGCAAGCCAACAGCCAAGGATTCCAGCAAGGTGACCTGGTCTGGTTGTACTGCCCTACCCGGACCAAGGGACGCTGCCCGAATCACCAGAAACCTCGCCAAGGACCGTACCGTGTGGTGAAGAGGATCAATGGCGTGGTCTACTGCATTCAGAAGGTGCACCGAGGAAAGATGCTCGTGGTAAACCTGGATCGTCTGGCCCTCTACGATGGTGCTGTTCCGGATGACCTGCGGGATGACGCTGCGTCGCACACAAAATGTTCGGCGCGGAGAGATAACGGCAGATAGTGTGTGACGGAGATAAAGAGCCTGCAAATACCTACAGATAAAGATAGCGCGGAGATAAAGTTCTGCCGAAACAAACAAGTTAGATAGCTGGAAAATTCTAGTGACATCCTGATTGATAGCGAAAA
This sequence comes from Mantis religiosa, assembly GCA_030765055.1. Taxonomy (NCBI): domain Eukaryota; kingdom Metazoa; phylum Arthropoda; class Insecta; order Mantodea; family Mantidae; genus Mantis; species Mantis religiosa. The sequence goes on from CM060958.1 coordinate 127,026,789, forward strand.
TTTGGGTTCTTGTTTGTTTTGGAACAAAATAGAATTGTCAATGCAGGTATACATAAGAGTCGTCATGTCAGCGGAGTAGTTGTAAACAGTGTCGTAACGAGAGTTGTAATTGAAGCTGGTGTGTGCTGAAGGTGAGCGCTTTTGTTTGTGGTCAACGGCCTTGGTAGATTGTAATTGTGTATGTGTCGTATTCTACTACTGTAAGAATTGAACAGAGTGTATTTCTATGGAAATAAACAACATTTAGAATTTCTGCAAATTGTGACTTTGTGGGTATGTGGAATTATCTCCGTGATACACTATCCATCCGTTATCTCTCCGCGCCGAAAATTTTGTGTTCGTTACCGCGACAATATTTTCTCCCAATTTCTAATAAACTACTAGAAAAGTTATTCACTTGTGGAAAATACCACTACATTTCAAGAAGCTATATTTATGTTTTGGATGCTTTAGGTGATTTCAGTAAGCTAAAGGGAACTAGCTATCAACGAATGTTAAGAAAATATAAGTGTAAGTAAAGAAAAATCTACAGGAAGCATTAAGTATCAAATATATCGTGATTCCTGGACACAGCAATATTATTGTAAACTGTCAATGTATCTATTGATATTCAGCTCAGGATATGTGTCATATTTCAAGAATTTAGTTATACAAAGAATATTCAGAATGAACAAGACTACTGAGGAAAATTCTGGAAAATGTAGCATATGTACTTCATTTTTATGATTATTCTCTAAAAAAGTAATGTTTTAATGGAAATTACGAGAGCTTTCTTTGTTAAAGTCATAATTTTCAAGGAGGTTTCCATTTAAGTAGCAAGGCATTTTTAACATGTCTTTTAATCTTAAGTTTAAAGGTTTGCTGTGTAGCATACTATCCAGTTTTGACCTTTGCTGAAAACAAATTTTATGGTTTATGGTTTATCTAGTACCAAAATATATACTTCCAGTTTAGATTTTGTTTACAGCAAGGCTACACTGAAAAGTTACCGAAAATGTTAAAAATCAATGGAATTTCTTTTTTGTACTTTTGATAGCTAAGGTTGTGTAGCAATAGATGGCATGCTATTTGTATCATCTGCACCATTGTAGGCAATTACGTGACACTTTAAAAAGACCTCTAAGAATCGTTGAAAGTAAAACTTATTACTTTAAGATTCATTTTCTGACAAACTTTTTTTTCTAACACTTTTCAGTATACAAAATGTCTCACGCGTCGAAGTTTTTGATATAACTTGGTAAAACTTACAGGTTAGGTCCATAATAAGTAACCAAAGAACTTCGCATTCCCCTTTTTTTGTTAATAATCATGTTTTGAAAATTATATGGTGTTAAGGAATAAAAAAGGATAATATTTTCAAAATATTTAGAGTTAACATATGGAAAATGTTTTAGAACAAACGCAACAACGATATTTCAAAATTAAATAGGTGGGTCCTTTAAAATTACTCTGCACTAAACAAAAATAAAAATTCAACTTAAAAGCTCACATTTTTGGACGTCTGGAATATTTTATATATCAAAAAATGTTTACAATATTTCCTGGAAAAATAAATCATAATTAATGAGCTATTTCGTGTAGCAACATGCAAGTTTAAAGCGACTCTCAAATTATGTGACTGAATCTTCATAATGATACGTTTCTTATTATACAAGTTAGAATTTTCAGTGTAGCCGTGCCTTAAAATGCATATACTCCTCTACCTACCTCACATATATATGCGGTATGGAAAATAATTATTTTAACGCTAAAATAAAATCTAGAGAAGAAACCGGTACAAACATGTAGTTCGAATGACCCCGTGTCTCCTGAGCGGCTGCGAGCGCAGTGACACACTTTGGAAGGCTCGTGAAACCAGAGGTACACGTAGTGAGTTAGAGATGACGCGCTGTTTGGAATTGTTATAAATGTATCAATATGTCTTATTTATTAAGAAAGTTTCCTAAAACATCGGAATAATGACATTTCGTTTTGATGAAGAATGTATCCTAAATGTAAGCAATTGTATGTTGTACTTATATTGCACATCAAAGTCAATATAGAACGGAAAAAGTTATTGCGCTTTAGAACGAAACTCTACAGAACGTTAAATAATTGTATTAAATTCAACTATTTTGTTTGTGTATTTGTTTCAATTCATTGCAAAACGTTTGGGACAATTTTTGAATAGGCTTGTAATTCTCCAAACGCTCAAAGCCACCATAGCAATTGAATTAGTGTTAAACAATCGGCATTAACTAAGTAGCAACTTAAGGAGAGCTGTGTATGTTTATGATTTAGATCGATCAAATTTTGATTACCACTACTCGGTACAAAATATTTGGTAGTAAACTGTGTTCTCATGCGTTTGTGGTACTGAAAGTTGTAATAAATACACGTACAAGAAAATATGGTAATTATGTGGTTTGATTTACATCTTTATAACATTTATTAATTTGGAGGAGCACGTTATAATGGCAGGAGACTTCAACGCTCGACGCTCCTGGTGGTAATCACTTCGAGCAAACGCGGCTGGAAATCTCCTGATAGACCTTATAACAGGAAATGACGATCTCAAGGTGTACTCCCCCCCCCCCCCAAGGCTCCTTTTGTTACATGTCAGGGCACTTTAACCCTGAAATTTTGGACTTCGTCATTACAAAAAAGTGTGACATTACCAAACAACTTCACTGTGTATCACAGCCTAGACTCCGACCGTCTTCTAGTGCATTTAGGTAGCAGTGGCGCCATCACGGCCGGTCTTACCGGCCCTCTGAGGTGCGCAGAAACAGACTGGAGTAAGTCTACCCTTGAAATGCAAGGGATGGCTCAGCCTAGGCTGTCATACTACAGCGAGGCGGACATCGACGTCGCCATTGAAAACTACACTGCCTCGTAGCTCACGGCCAAAAAAAATTCCACCAGCTACACCACAAGCCCACCAACTTTTTGCACGTACACTGAGGTGGAGCAGCTCATTGCCAGGAGGCGACGCTTGACGAGACTTTAGCGGCTTACCCGCCAGCCTGACTACAAAGTGCTAGCAAAATGACTACGCAACGTCATTCTGCAACAAATTAAATTAAACAAAATTGAGCAGTGGTAGCAGAAAATGTTAAATACCACACATTCGGACAACTCCTTATGGAAATTATTAAAGGCATTTAAATTCTCCCCGAGCGCTAACTCAGGCACTGAGGCGCTACACAGTCACCCCGGCCTGCACTTCTCCTCTGAGGAGAAAGCCGAGGTCTTTGCAGACTGTCTGGAAACAAGTTTTACGGAAAACCCAGCGAAGAACCCCGAGTTAGAACGGGATTTCCAGACTTGGGTAAAAAACTGGGTGGCACAGAGGCATGAGCAACACTTGCCCCTCAAAACGCCGCAGGAGGTGTACAAGCTCATAGGAAGCTACCTAATGGGAAAGTCGCCGGACCGGACAGAGTGACTAATAAGGAACTCAAACATCTCCCGAGAAAAGCCCTGGTGCAAATTACAAAAAAATTCAACGCTTCTTTGCAGCAAAACTATTTCTCTGACACCTGGAAACGAGCCAAGGTAATAATGCTCCCTAAGCATGGGAAAGCACTAGGCAACCTCAAAATTACCGCCCCATTAGTATCCAGTCCACTATTGGTATATTGCTCGAGAAAGTATTTCTATTTCGACTCCAAAAACAAATTGCGGCGCTTGAAATTTCAAGCTCATAATTTGGCTTTAGAAAAGGGCACTTAACAGACCTTCAGCTTTTAAGACTAGTAGAAGATGCCACCGAGCAATTTAACAATTGGGGTTCAACGTTGGCGCTATTTTTGTGCGTAGAAGCCGCATTTGGTCGGTGCGGTCACAACGGCCTGATTTACAAGCTGCACCGAGTGTTTCCCGGCCTCCAAAATTCACTAGCATTGCTGCATAATTTTTTAAAAAGCAGGCGCTTCTACGTCCAAGTGGGCCGCTCCTCCTCAAAGGAGAGAGTGGTGCAGGCTGGCGTACACAAGGGGCTATTTTGTCACCTTTCCTTTATATACTCTTCACCACCGACTTCCCCGTGGACACCAGATGCAAAGTTGCAATGTATACTGACGACACCGCAATATACAATCATCATTAAAATCCGCGTTTTTTTCCTTTCAGAGATGCATCGGTACATTGACCGCTTCCTTTCATGGCTTCATGACTGGAAAATCAAAATTAATGCAAACAAATGTCGGCTTATACATTTTACAAAGCGGCTTCTTTGGCAATGGACCTAATGGTCTATGGTCAATTATTAACTGTCGTCAGCAGGTCAAGTACCTCGGCGTGACGTTGACACGCACGATGCACTGGACCACCCACCTAAGAGATAGCGCCAACAAAGGGCGGCAGCGACTAAAAATGTGCGCCCACATATTTAGGAGCAAACAGCTAAAGCTGCGCTCGAAGGTCATCGTATAAAGATCCTTTACTTTATCCGTGATCCTGTACGCCTTTCTGGTCTGGGCCAGCACCCCTGACACCGCCCTAAAGTATCTACAAACCCTACAAAACCTATCCCTACGCAAAATCCTGTCTGCTCCTATCCGAACAACAACAATGCCACCATTCACCAAGAAACCCACGTCCCTTACATCAACGAGGCCATCAACAAACGTGCCTCTTCCATCTGGGCGCGCATCCGACACCATGAAAACCCCACCATACACAATATTGGGAAGGCGAACCCAAGCACCAAAAACACGCCAGAATCAAAGCATATTCAAGAAAAAAACAAAAAACAACACGACTACAAAATTATGCGCGCCCAACCCTTCCTTGCTCAGGCCACACTCCCCGGCAGAGGCCGCCATCATCGGTAGCACAGGAGTCAGCTGCCCACTGTCGCACAGCCTAACTGCGAACATTGTAAATATTGGACATTGCCAAGTCTATACAGTGTAGTGCTTGTGATATTGGGACGTACGTGGTATGCCCAATTGTGTGTGTGTGTGTGTGTGTGTGTGTGTGTGTGTGTGTGTGTGTGTGTGTGTGTGTGTGTGTGTGTGGGTATGTGGGTGTGTGTGCGCGCGATATATAAGCGCAGTGTAAATATGTAAATATAAAAACAAGAAAAAGAAAGACAGAGACAAATAACGAGATAAAACTGGTTCTCGGCGGCCTCAGAACAGGTCGCCGTATGGGTCTTAGAAGAACTCCAAATACAATAAGAAACCATACACAGAATTATAAAACCATGTAAATTTAGAGCCTGTAAGACGGGTCCAATGTACCGGCACGAGGCAAATAAGTTACTAATAAAAAGCCTTAAGCCTTATTTCCTTTACATATTTCTTCAAATATCTTCATGAATTAAGGTTAGTTAAATGTGTGTATAGTTGTATATAAATCAATTATACATTTATGAAATATCTCAGACCTCCCCAAATGAGATGTCATTGAGACACTGGTTTATCGCTGTGATACACTGATCTATTCTTGCCAACGGTTTGCACAACTAATTTATCAATATGAGTACAGAGGTTCAAAATTTTAAATACTGTACAAACATTATGCGCTAAAGAAAATGGTAAGTCAAGATATTAGTAATTATAAGACAATGAGATCACACATTTCCAAATACTAAGTATTATAAACCATGCACGCAATAAATATATTTGGCAGCAGAAACTCGGTAAATGATTGATATGAACTCATAATTATATTGATAACTAAATCCAAAATAGTACAATCACATAACCATAATAATACGAAAGACCAAATATATAGAAATAAATAAGGAGGAATTAAAAAGCTTACAAAAGTAATGATTATCTTCAATCAAGTTGGAGCGGCTAGCAGATATAAAGAATGGATCGTGGTTAAGAAAGCAAATGTAATGTATCATTTGTGTAATATGTATTATAAAGTAAGTGATTAGATTTATCTACGGATAAACATAATAGTTTATCGAGGCATACAGTTATTTGTGAGTGAAATATCTGTAAAATTGTGATCGACAAATACCAGACAACATACAATGAAGTGTTAAGTATTAAAACTAATAAAAGATAAAAAGTTCTGTGTTATTCTTAGACACCCGAGTATACCCTAACGCTGGAATGTGATTGGTCGTTCCGAGCTGCCCTAGACTGTATTTATTAATTTGATTTATTAGGACTTTAGCTATTCCAGCTTTAAGTATTGTATTAGCAATTTCATATTCTGCCCTATTTTATTGAAACTTGTTGGGTATTATTCTTGAGGATGGTGATTTTATATAGAAATTTAGTACTTAGGAATTTTCAGTTCTGAGTTTTGCTGAAAAAAAGCTTTTTCTTTTTTTGGATTCAGCAGTGAATTTCGTTATAGAATTCAACTCCTCCATTACCTACTTTATACGTTCATGGTAAACACAGTATTATTGTAACGCCATAATAAATCCCAAAGAACATTAATGTTATATGCCCTTATAACAACCAGGCACGCTACCGATCGAAGTGGGCGTTTTTCTGTTGTATATAAAAGAAGTTCTATGGATTTTTATTTTATTCAGCAATATTTATAATATTTTCAATTAAAATGAGGTATACATTAATGTTTATCACCTAACAGTTAAACGTCTAGGAATAGTAATACACTTTCTCTTACAGTTTACCAGTTATACAAAATCATTAAGAATAAAGAGGACTTATGAGGACAGTTCTTGAAAATTTGGGATTGAACTCTTAGATTGAACACTTGGTTAATCATAACAACAAGCATAATAACATACTTCAACTAAAATCAAACTCATTTTTAACATCAAAGCTGCATTTAAGTAGAATGACTTATGTGATTTTCTTGAAAGGTTTCGAGTGTCAGCCTCAAAAATTTGAAAGTAAGTACAGTTTGATATTTGAATGACTTTCCTGGTTTGACATTTGATTCAAATTCTTTCTTAGATTCAGATGATACCACAATATATTTTATAAAAGCAGCCTCCGTGTTTAACTTTTAGATAGAAGGCAATCGCCTCCTTACATACTACGTATTTTCGTGATACAGAAAATATTAATTTAATGCTAAATTAAAAAGGAGAAGAAACTACGAGATATGGACCTACAGTTCAATTGTTCTGTCTGCCGTGATCTCAGCAGCACACGGTGGAAGTGTTATGAAACATTAAGTACACGTAGACGTTAGCAGATGTCGCGCAAAGTATAATTTCTATGTATGTATCAAAGTATCACAGTTATTAGAAACGTTTTCCAAAACATAAGCACACATGATGTTCTGTTTTTATAAAGAAGACGTGTTTATTGTGAATGGTAATAATTTCCAGTTATATTTATTAGATTAATAAATATAAAGTAACAAGAACTATCATACTTCGTAACAAAAGCCTAAAGAAAGTTCTATAAGTGCAACAAAATCAAGAAATTTTTTGCACATTCATTCCAATAAATTGTACTACGCATGGTATTTCTGATTAATTATAGATAGCTGTGATATAAATGCAATTAAACTAACTACATTGATAATTAATCCAGCACTTGATACTAAATGAGAAAACCACATAAATTGTATACATTTGTGACTTCATTTTGCCATTTTCTAAACATTTGCGTTTAGTATCGAACATTGATATAAATTTGGAGGCTGCCACATTATATTTAGGTATACCTGTAAAAGTTAATTAAATCACAGGTGTACAGGCAATACGTGTCATGAGACTTCATTTCACATTAGTCTTATCGGCCCTGTTTGAAAATTTGATATAACTTTTAAAAAACGCTCTGAAAATGTTTAAGTTTAGCTGTAATTTCGAGGACTGAACACCGAAATTAAAATTATGTATCACGGGATATTCTGCAAGTACACAATTTTATGCTTTTAGTGAAGGAAAATTGTTAATATTTCCATCTCTAGCTCAAGGCCGACTGATCTGTTCAGGCTAGAGCACAGCAGACATCTCCAAACAGTTAACCAGTGGATCGAAAAAGCACAGAAATTCCAAGTAACAGTTTACCTAGCTTTTATAAACTGTAAAATGGCCTTTGACTCAGTAGAACATACCAGCATAACACAACATCTAACCAATCAAGGAGTCGAAACTAAGTACATCCAAATCCTTAACCAAACCTACAAAGTCTCGCAAAACTAAATAAAGAGATGGAAGGCCACCTATTGCGACTAAGGAGAGGTGACCAATCTGCACCAGATTTTTCACGAGCGCTCTAGAAGACATAACTCGCAATGTAGAATGGAATAAGAATTAGTGGAGTAAGACTAACTAACCTGAGATTCCTTGACGACGAGGTGTTCTTCTCTATATCAACAGAGGAATTACAAAGTATAGTACGGCAACTCTGTCTCCATAGCAACAAGATGGGCCTCAACATGAATACGTACAGGACCCAAGTATTGACAAACGGCGCCGAAACTCTAACATTAATCGAAGAAAAGTCCTTAACCTGATATCAGAATAAGTCTATCTAGATCAATTTCCAAAAATCCTAGTTCTGCGCGTCGCAACGAACAAAAATTTCGGCGCGGAAAGTTAATGGACGGATAGTGAATCACGGAGATAAAGAGCCATCAACCGAGTATGTGAGGAACTTGGTGGACCGTCTCCACGACATACGTCAGAACATCCAGAAGGTTTGGGACTGCATGAAGACCCGATACGACAGGCAAGCCAGCATCCAAGGGTTCCAGCAAGGTGACCTGGTCTGGTTGTACCGCCCTACACGGACCAAGGAACGCTGTTCAAATCTTCAGAAACCATGTCCAGGACCGTACGGAGTGGTGAAGAGGATCAACGACGTGGACTAGTGCATTCAGAACGTGCACCGAGAAAGATGTTGGTTGTGCACCTGGTTCGTCTCGCCCGCTACGACGGTGCTGTTCCGGACAATCAACTTTGAGGAGGGAGCAGTGTCGCGGCGACGTGCACAAAATGATCGGCGCGGAGAGATAAATGACGAATAGTGTATCACCGAGATAAAGAGCCTGCAAATACAGATAAAGATAGCATGGAGATAAAGGTCTGCCGAAACAAACAAGTTGGATGGAAAATTCTAGTTAGAACCTGATCGATACCGAACATTTGGCTCCTTGTTTGTTTTAGAACAGTCTAGAATTGTCAATGCAGATATATACAGGTTGTTACAAAAAGGTACGGCCAAACTTTCAGGATCCATTGCTCACAAACAAAGAAAGAAAATATGTTATGTGGACATGTGACCGGAAACGCTAAATTTCCATGTTAGAGCTCATTTTAGTATTTCTCTTAAAATGTAAATTGAAATCATTCGTGCAGACAATTGTCAAAGTACCCCATTGTGGTTCATGCACGATGGAGCTCCTGCACATTTCAGTCGAAGTGTTCGTACGCTTCTCAACAACAGATTCGCTGACCAATAGATTGGTAGAGGCGGACCAATTCCATGGCCTCCACGCTCTGCTGACCTCAACCCTCTTGACTTTCATTTATGGGGGCATTTGAAAGCTCTTGGCTACACAACCCAGGTACCAAATGTAGAGACTCTTCGTGCTCGTATTGTGGACGGCTGTGATACAATACGCCATTCTCCAGGGTTGCATCAGCGCATCAGGGATTCCATGCGACGGAGGATGGATGCATGTAACCTCGCTAACGGAGGACATTTTGAACATTTCCTATAATAAAGTGCTTGAAGTCACGCTGGTACGTTCTGTTGTCGTGTGTTTCCATTCCATGATTACTGTGATTTGAAGAGAAGTAATAAAATGAGCCCTAACATGGAAATTAAGCGTTTCCGGACACATGTCCGCATAACATACTTTCTTTCTTTGTGTGTGAGGAATGTTTCCTGAAAGTTTGGCCGTACCTTTTTGTAACATCCTGTATAAGAGACGTCATATCAGCGGAGTAGTTGTAAACAGTGTGATAACGAGAGTTGTAATTGAAGCAGGGATGTGCTGAAAGTGAGCGCTTTTGTTTGTTATCAGCGACCTTGATAGATTGTAATTGTATATGTGTCGTACTCTGCTACTGTGAGAAGTGAACAGAGTGTATTTGTACGGAAATAAAGAACTTTTTTTTCAAATTCTGCAAATGGTGACTCTGGGTATGTGGAATTATCTCCGTGATACACTATCCGTCCGTTATCTCTCCGCGCCGAAGGTTTTGTGCTCGTCACGGTGACAATATCTTCTCCTAGTATTTAATAAATTACTAGAAAAGTTATTCGCTTGTGGAAAATACCACTACATTTTAAGAAATTCTATTTATGTTTCTGATGCTTTACGTGATTTGAGTAAACTAAACGTAACCAGCTATGAACAAATGTTAATTTAATAGAAATGTAAATAAAGCAAGCATCCAGAGGAAGCATTAAGCTTCAAATTCATCGTGATTCCTGGACACCGTTATATTATTATAAACTGTCAAGTGTATCTATTGATACACAAGAAATAAGAGTAAATTTGTGGATATTAAGCTCAACATATGTGTCATATTTCAAGTATTTTTTACAGTTTATTTGTTATACAAAGGCATTCAGAATGAACAAGACTACTGAGGAAACTTCCGAAAACTGTAGCATTTGTACTTCATTTGTCTTGAATTTCCTCTAAAAATTAATATTTAAATGGAATTTACGAGAGTTGTTTTTGATAAAGTCATAATTTTCGAGAAGGATTCCATTTAAGGAGTAATATATTTTTAAACATTTTGTTAATCTTCAGTTTAAAGTTTTGCTATGTAAATGAATATCCAGTTCTGAATTTTGATGAAAACTCATTTTCTTGTTCAGCTAGTGGCAAAATATCTTCTCCAGTTGGCGTTTACTTCTTGTTTACGGCAAGGCTACGCTGAAACTTTGTCGAAAATGTTGAAACTCATGGAGCTTATTTTTTTTAGAATTTCTTGGCAGCTTAGGGTGTGTAGTAATAGTCCGCATACTATCATTTGCACCATTTCAGTCTATCACGTGACACTTTAAATGGACCTTCAACAATGGCTAAAAGTAACAATAATTACTTTAAATTTAATATTCTGCGGAAACCTTTTCTAACACTTTTTAGTATACAAAATGCCTCACTCATATAAATTAATTGTTCTTTCACACTATCCCTGTGCAGGACGCGCTATAAAAGGGTAGAGCCAGATTGAAAAATTCAATGTCATAGCCAGGATTTGAACCACGGATCTTCTGTTCTCCGTCCAGCCGCTCTAAAGCATTGGGGTACTGTGGTCAACGTGCCAACATGACATCAAATTCTCCAACTGACTCGTGTTTTTCCCGGTAAACCTCTAGGAGTTCTCATAAACACATATGAAAAGAGTAGAACCAGACTGAAAAATTCAGTTGTAGAATATAAATTCATTTTGGGACGTTGGCCATTGCAGCTCAATGAGCGGCTGGCCGGAGACCAGAAGATCCGTGGTTCAAATACCGGCTATGGTATTGCATTTTTCAGTCTGGCTCTACCCCTTTTCATGTAACTTGTGAAACATAGAAGATAGGTCCGTAATATTTCAACAAGAAACTTCTCTTTCCGCTTTTTTGTTAATGCTCATGTTTTGAATAGTATTTGGTGTTAAGGAATAAAAAGGATAATATTTTCGAACTTTTTAGAGCAACCACATGGAAGATATTTTAGAACAAACGCTACAACAATATTTCAAAATTATGTGGGTCCTTTGCAATAGCTCTGAACTAGCCAAAAATAAATATTCAACTTAAAATCTCACATTTTTTGACGCGTGGAACATTTTATATAGCGAGTAATGTTTACAATACTTTCAAAAGTAAATAATAAGTAATGAGCTATTTGGTGTAGCAACATGAAAATTTGCGTGCGAGTTTAAAACGATACTCTAATTATGTGATTAAATCTTCATAATGATAGGTTCCTTATTATAGAAGTTAGAATTTTGAGTGTAGCAATGCATTAACATGCATACACTCCTCTACCTACATTACATATCTATGCGGTACAGAAAGTATTACCTTAACACTAAAATAAAGTGAAGGGAAGAAATAATCTGGTACAAACATGCAGTTCGAATGACCCGGATGTCTGTTGAGCAGCTGCCATAACAGCGACACACATTGGAAGTTTCGTGAAACTACAAGTACGCGTAATACCTTAGAGATGGCGCGCAAGTTGCAATTGTTATGTATATATCAATATATCTTGGCTATTAAGAAATTTTCCTAAAATATCAGAACAACGGCGCTTTTTTTTATGTACTGCGTGTTCTAGATATGAACAAGTTTATGTTGTACTTATATTGCACATAAAAGTCAATAAGGTCGGGAAAGGTTATTGCCCTTTAGAATGAAAGTCTACAGAATGTTAAATAATTGTAATAAATTCAACTATTTTGTTTGTGTATTTCATTCAATGCTGGGTAATTCCTGCGAAAATTTTTGTATAAACGTTTCATTCCAAAATTTCACAAAGTCACCATAGTATTCCAAATAGTGCTACACAACCGGCATTAACTAAGAATCAACTAAAGAAAAGCTGTGTATATTTGTTTTAGATTGATCAACTTTTCAATACTATTACTCGGTACAAAATATCTGGTAGTAAACTGTTCTCATGCGTTTGTGGTACTGAACGTTGTAATACATAGTAAATAGTTCGTTTGATTTACACATTTATTAAATCTTAGTGGTAGTGGCAATACTTGTGTTTTAAAACTGTGTCGTACTTTATTTTCACAGCTCTTTGGAGAGTTTATTGTGCTTTCTCACAAAGTTGTGAAAAAAAAAGTCAAAATTTTTAAGTTTAATTGCAATTTTCCGCAATGAATTTATCCTTCAATTTGTGCAACATCTGACATTTTGCAAGATGTTAGCAAGTTCGCAATTTTAATGCGTTTATCGAAGTAAGGTTTTCAATATCTCATCATTTATTTTGCTATGTTTAAATAACGAACTCTGTATTTTGAAAGCCTGAATTCCACATTTGCACTATCTACTGACAGTACATAATACCCTGGCGATGGATAGTCCATTCTAAGGCAGATTTCTGTCTTTTATCGACGTCACTGCAGTCACGTCTGCATACCACATTACTTCCTTCATACTTCATTAAAGTCATCGTGAAGATATCTGGATGTTGCTCGAGGTTAAAGTGTGTCACATCGTCTCGGCGGAGTCGCAGTCCGCTCCTGTCGATACAGGCAACCGTACTACGGAACAGAATGCTTTATAAATCTAACAGATTTAAACTAATGTTTCTTAGATAGTAATTCATATACATCATCAATGTTCTTTGATATATGTGATATGAAACTATTTAAACAATAGACTAACTCGAGCCTCCCGAATGAGGTGTTATCAACGCACTGGTTTGGTAATACGCCATTTATATCTATTTTTGACAACATTTTGTCAGAGCTAATTTACTTAAGCACAGGGATTTAAATTGGACATAGGTGTTGTCCTGCTGTTCTAAATATTGCCCTTGCTTTATTTTTGTTAATAGGCTTTCTCTCAGATAACGCAATATATAGGTACTCCACGTGGACACAACATCTATCTGTCACTTGTGATTCCTACACATTCAATGGACTGAAGTAATGGTTCATTGGAGCTTAGCGGTCGTTCGAGAACCGTGTCAGTGCCTCGCTCTTACGAGAATTATCAGTGCGTTATCTGAGACGTTTGTACTAACAAAGATAAAGTCATGGTAACATTCTGAGCAGCACAATAATATGTGCAAACATTATAATAGCTCTTAAAGTAAGGTATTCAAAAAGTTTACATGTAAGGGGTAGTCTGCTATAGGGAGAATTTTTTGAAAGTCTTGCTTGTCATCCTTGAGGACGTGGAACATCTATACAAGTTTGTCGCCTTTTCGGTTTTGTTGAGAAGGTTTTCTTAAACTCAGTTGTTAAAATATATATATATTCTCAGTGAAATCTCGACACTTTTTGTGTAAATTGCAACCACTCCTCTATCTAATATCTATGTTCATAATACGGAAAGTAAAGTTTTGACGCTAAAATAAAGCCCAAAGAGAACAAGTGTTACTACCTTGCAGTTCAAATTTCCCGCGTGTTTCCTGACTGACTGCAACCACAGCGACATAGTGGTGGTCTCATGAAACAGAAAGTACACCAGTGATATTACAGATGGTGCTCAGTTTGTCATTGCAAAGTATGTAGCAATATATCTTAGTTATTAAGTACCTTAATAAAAGATAAAAAAGCAAGGCACTACGGAATATGGGAATACAGTAGCTTTAAGTGATTGTCAAATGTTTCAAAACTGTTTGTCTACGTGACGTCTTTGTATTTCTGTTCTCTTTGTAGGTTAAAGCCTTCCGTTTTGAGAAAAGAATTTTAGTATTGACCTCCATAATAAGTCATTAATTAATTATTAATTTAACAAAAGTGGTTTGGCATAAATTGCTCCTATGTTACAGTAACATCTCTGTTTCTGTTTAGCAAAGTTCTAAACAATAGTTCTTAACAAGTTTAGACTTCTCAGAAGTAATGAAAAACGGCGCCGAAACCCTAATAATAATCGAAGACCAGTCCTTAACCTGCACATCACGATATTTCTATCTAGATGAATTTCCAGAATGTCATATTCTGCGCGTCGCCGCAAACAAAATTTTCGCCGCGGAAAGATAATGGACGGTTAGTGTATCACGGAGATAAAGAGCCAGCAACCGAGTATGTGGGGAATGGTGGGCCGTGTCCACAACATACGTCAGAACAATCAGAAGGTGGGGGACTGCATGAAGACCCGATACGACAGGCAAGCCAACAGCCAAAGGTTCCAGCAAGGTGACCTGGTCTGGTTTTACTGCCCTACTGGGCCCAAGGGACACTGCCCGAAGCATCAGAAACCATGTCAAGGACCTTACGGTTGGTGAAGTACATCAACGACGTGGGCTACTGCTTTCAGAAGGTGCACCGAGGAAAGATGTTGGTGGTACACCTGGATCGTCTGGCCCGCTACTATGGAGCTGTTCCGGACAATTAGCCCTGAGGAAGGAGCAATGCCGCGGCGACGTGCACGAAATGTTCGGCGCGGAGAGATATGTTCTCCCAGTTTTTAATAAACTACAAGAAAAGTTATTCGCTTGTTGAAAATACCACTACATTTCAAGAAATTCTATTTCTCTTTCTGATGCTTTAGATAATTTGAGTAAACTAAACGTAACCAGTATCTATTGATAAAGATGACAAGAAATAAGAGTAAATTGTTGGATTTTCAGCTGAAGATATGTGTCATATTTCAGTTATTTCTTTACAGTTTATTAGTTATAAAAAGAGATGCAGAATGAACAAGACTACTGAGGAAATTTCCGAAAAATGTAGCATATGCACTTCATTTGTCATGAATTTTCTCTAAAATGGTAGGTAAAATTTTAATGGAAATTACGAGAGTGTTTTTTAGAAAGTCATATTTTTCAAGAAGGTTTCCATTTAAGGAGTAGTGTATTTTTAACATGTTCTTTAACCTTTAGTTTAAAGGTTTGCTGTGTAAGAGACGATCCAGTTTTGAGTTTTGCTGAAAACTAATTTTCTTATTCAGCTAGTGCTGAAATATCTACTTCCAGTTTTATCTTGGCGTTCAGTTTTTGTTTACAGCAAGGCTACTCTGAAAATTCACAGAAAATTTTGAAATTCATGGAATTTTGTTTTCCTTTTTTTTTGGTAATTTTTGATTGCTAAGGTTGTGTAGTAATAGATGACATCTGCACCATTGTAGGCCATCACGTGACAATTTAAAGAGACTTTTAACAATCAGTAAAAGTAACAATAATTGCTTTAAAATTAATTTTCTGATAAAATTTTTTCTAACACTTTTCAGTATACAAAATGTCTCACGCGTCGAAGTTTTCCATATAACTTGGTTAAACGTACAGGATAGCTCCATAATATGTAAACAGCAAACTTCTCATTCCCCTTTTTTGTTAACACTTATGGTTTGAAAATGATATAGTGCTAAGGAATAAAAATGGTAATATTTTCAAAATTTTTAGAGTTAACACATGGAAAATATTTAAGGACAAACGTTACAACAATATTTCAAAACTAAGTATGCGGTTCCTTTGAAATTTTTCTGCACTAGCCAAAACTAAAATTTCAACTTAAAAGCTCACATTTTTTGACGCGTGCAACATTTTATATAGCGAGTAATGTTTACAATATTTTCGAAAAAAATAAATAAGAAATATAGTGTTATTTGGTGTAGCAACATGAAAATTTTCATGCGAGTTTAAAACGACACCCTTATTATGTGACTCGATTGTCATAATGATAAGTTTATTATTATATAAGTTGGAATTTTCAGTGAAGTCTTGCCTTAAAATCCATATACTTCTCTACCTACCTCACATAAATATGCGGTACAGAATGTATTACTTTTAGCACTAAAATAAAGTGAAGAGAAGAATTAATCTGGTACAAGCATGCAGTTAGAATGACCTGCGTGTCTCCTGTGAAGCTGTGATCGCCGCGACACACAGTGGAAGTCTCGTGAAACTAGAAGTACGCGTAGTACTTTAGAGATGGTGCGCAAGTTGTAATTGTTATGTAGATAGCAATATGTCTTAGTTATTACGAGACTTTCCTAAAACTTCGTAATAATGGCACTTAGTTTTCATGTAGAAAGTATTCTAAATATGAACAGTTGTATGTTGTACCTATATTGCACATAAAAGTCAATATAAAGTGGGAAAATTTATTGGGTTCTAGAACGAAAGTCTACAGAAAGTTAAATAATTGTAAAAAATTCATCTAATTTCTTTGTGTATGTTTCAATCTTGTGTCACTCTTGGGAAACGTTTTTAGTAGACTTTTAATTCTACAAACGCATAAAGTCTCAATTGTATTACAAATAGTGTTACACAACAAAGCAATAACTAAGAAAGAACTTAAGAGAAGCTGTGTATATTCATGAATTAGGTCCATCAAGTTTTGATTACCATTACTCGCCTCAAAATATTTGGTACTAAACTCTGTTCTCATGCGTTTGTGGCACTGAGCGTTGTAATACATAGTGGGACAAGTAAAAGAAAGTATAGTAGTTATTTTCTTTAGTTAACATATTTATTAAATCACCCTAGTATTGGCAATATCTGTGTTTTAGAACTGGATCTTACTTTAGTTTCAATGCTCTTTGGAAATTTTATTGTGATTTTTCAGAAGGGTGTGAAAACAAAGTCCAAATTTTTAAGTTTGAGTGCAATACTAAACTTTCTATCATAATGCCACTGCTCCCGGTGTATCGTAACTTCCTTCAAAGGTATTTATTTTATATGTAAGTCAATTTACTAGCCTGGGTTATAACCACAAAAGTCCATCTCTGTGTTTCGGTGGTAGCGCATCAGGAGGTCCTCAGCCCAAACCTCGTCAAGGGAGATAACGTTTTACTTACTTTTCCCTTATACCAAAAGATGAATGGTAACTCTAAGCTCTATGTACCTTGCACTTATTTAAACATCGGTTCATTCATCGTCCGAAATAACTTAACGTTGCAGGTTTTCTCTTATTATGAATTATGAATGTGGGGTAACTCTAAGCTCTATGTACAGAGTACTCATTTGATCATCAATTCATTCAACGTCCGATATGACTTAACGTTGGGAGTTTTCTCTTATCCAGAAACATGAATGTCTGGTAACTCTAAGCTCTATGTACCCTGTCCTTATTTGAACATCATTTCATTCGACGTCCGATATGACTTAACGTTAGTGGGTTTCTCTTATCCCGAAGGATGAATGTCTGTAACTCTAAGCTCTATGTACCCTGTACTTATTTGAACATCATTTCATTCATCGTCCGATATGACTTGACGTTGGAGGTTTTCTCTTATCCTGAAAGATAAATGTCTGTAACTCTAAGCTCTATGTACCCTGTACTTATTTGAACATCATTTCATTCGACGTCCGATATGACTTAACGTTGGGGGTTTCTCTTATCCCGAAGGATGAATGTCTGTAACTCTAAGCTCTATGTACCCTGTACTTATTTGAACATCATTTCATTCATCGTCCGATATGACTTAACGTTGAAGCATTTCCCTTATCCTGAAAGATGAATATCTCCGAAGTCTAAGCTCTAGGTACCCTGCACTCATTAAACATTATTTAGTTCATCGTCCGATATGACTTAACATTGGAATTTTCCTTTATTCCTTTCTTAAGTCGAAATTGGCCTTTGCATTTCGTACATGGACGGGATATATATGTTTTAATTCTATACGGTAGCTACTAAGCCAAGTTGTTTGTTAAATTCAATGAGAGCAAGCGATACACTTCTTGCTAGTCTGACAGAACATGTCTGTTCGCATTACATCTTTGTTTATGAATGGTTCGTAATCTCTATTTACTCTGGAGAATTCAAAACAGCACTATGCAGTTACTCTTCCATAAAAAAATGTATCAGCTGCATCAATGAGAGGCGATCCGCCTTCTCCCGTACTACTGCCAGAACAATCCAATAGAGTTAATGTGGGCTCAAATTATGTTGCAAATAGAAATAGTACGTCCAGAAAGTAAGTTCTATTTGGCAATAAAATTAAATTGTGTACAGATACAAAAAATTATTTATTTCACAAAATGCTACAGCTTTTAAGCTACTTTTCCACGTAGCTGCCGAAATTTTGCAGGCTACCTACCTTCTTTTCATCTACCTAAACTTAAACTACCAACCTGCAAAACTCCACATATCCTATCATTTAGTGGTTAAGTCCGTGTAGGACAGGTACACGAATGACACACATCGTGCTGACCCTCAGTCAGCCGCTAGCTGCTTGAATGAATGAATGAATGAATGAATGAATGAATAGCGGTAATGCTGGAATTCCTCGCCTGACTTCCCTCGGGTGGAGGGTTTTTTAGTGGGTAGTACCTTCGGGTGTAGCTCACACTCCCGGCTTCACCATCCCAGTACAGTCGGGGTTAGTCCATAAATGGATTTTTCTTCCACTTGAAAAAAAAAGTTTGTTAATATATTTATTTAAATTTAGATCCAAATGTAGGCATATTGAGCATCTATAAAACCAACTAGAAATTTGTTATGAAGTAACTCAGACCACTCCAAATGAAATTGTACCATTTAGATCTATTTTTGGCAACGTTTTGCGTAGGTAACCAATTTATCAATATGAGTTCAGTGGTTCAAAACTGTAAATATCGTACAAACGTAATAGCGCTTAAGGAAAATAGTAAATCAAGACATTAAAATTTTTATGAAAATATGGTCACTTATAATGCCCGATTTCATAAACAGATGTTAAGACTTGTGACGATATATATTCTCCAGCTTAATCAGCCACACGTTCGGGCGAAATATGTAGCGGTGTTTCTTCGCTGCAAGCACACTCCTTTCCCACGTCGTCATTTTGTACGGCTCAGTTTCTTCAGGTCACTAATTGTATCGCCTGAATTACATTAAATAAGAGTCATGAGATCTATTTTTAGGTGTGGATTTTAGTGACAAAAATAAAAACTTTATGTGACTCCGATTTCGTAATATATTAATTGTATATTCTGGATTACATTTTACTCGAACTGTCCTTCTTAATCAATCAATGTAGGTTACCTCCAACACGTCGATACGTCCTTATGCTCAAGTTATCAGAATTCCTGTTAATTACTTAAAATTCCTCTTCTATACGTCCACTCATTACTATTACGAATACCAAATAACTGTTTTTTAAATTTATTGATTCCCGTTTGAAAACTTTTATATTTACTGCGACGTTTTTCCATCGTCATGAAACCAGATTAAAGAACATATATCTATCTGAAGATTATTGGTTCTCCGTAACTATCGTTACTCTTCCCTTGATTTTGCTGCTACGTCACCGCCTTACGTATTACAGTTATTGCTATGGCCAATCACAAATTTACATATATATGTATATTTTGATATCATTACATGCCCTACTAAGTCATATCAGAAAACAGTATTCATATAAAAAGTTGTAGCTAAAATATATCGTTACAAATGCCCTCCTCAAAATATATGGAAAATAATTATAATTTAAATACTTCAACAAAGTGTCTCCATATATTTTGAAGATTGCACAAATTTAACAATTTTGTTTACAGCAATGAACTATAAGATAAATACAGCATACATAAAATATAAAAATAGACATACATTGAAAGAAACCTAACAATAAAGGAACATATAACAACTTAGCTTTACTATAACACGGTTTTTAATATATATTTTTGCCCTTATAAGGGAGGGGGTGCG
Organism: Mantis religiosa; assembly: GCA_030765055.1. NCBI lineage: Eukaryota > Metazoa > Arthropoda > Insecta > Mantodea > Mantidae > Mantis > Mantis religiosa. The sequence continues at coordinate 127,046,935 of CM060958.1, forward strand.
TCCCGCACCAAATTGGAATAAAATATTGCAATTAAAAGTTTTATATTACACATAATCAAGAAACATGATATAACTATACTAAGGATAGTTTTACTAACATAACAATTGATAAACGGGTATATAATTGAAATAAAATAAATTATATATACAATTTATAACCAAAAGAATTCTCTATTTTTTTCATTAATAATGGGTGATTTGCCCACATCTTTAACTTTTCTAGCTGCCTCTATCCATAAAAAAGTTAATACTTGTAAATTTGAACAGTTATGGTGTTACCTTTTTCTCAGTTGGCTAACCTGATATTTGCAAGCATCCAGAACTTGGTAAATCCATCCTTTGTTTTTATGTATATTACAAAGCTGTTTGAAGGTTAGGTTAGTTTTGAGTTCAAATATTTGACAAAACTTTAGCAACATTATATCGTGTGTTGTCTCATACACGTAACCACTATGACCATTGTGTAATTGTCTTGGTGTGAAAATTTCCTCTAGATATACATTACAGTTCACATAAAAATACTGATGGTTTGAATTTACAACATACATATTCTGATAAGAATCTGTATTATAACATTCATTGTTTGGTCAGTCACATTTGGCTGTAAATTTCTTATTGCTTGGCTAACTAGTTCCCTTAGTTTATTAGATTGGCTATTCTGTATAAATTCTAACCTCTCTTGTTGTTCACTTAGGTTAGTTATATCTTTCTCTTGTGAGCCTAATTGATTCACATTATCTATCTTGGCATCTGATTTTCTACAGAGTTCTGCATTCTGATTTTCCAACTTCCTGCTATGATTTGCATTTACGCTTTCTATTTTTCTACTCAAATCTGCATAATGATAGTCTATCCTATCTCCTAACTTGCTACTTAGTTCTGCTATCATCTTCACTATCTGGTTATTCGCTAACATGTGCCTCACCCTGTGCAGGCATTTTTGCTTCATGCAACTGTTCAGTAAATTGTTGGCGATGATCCATCCTTTCTCGCAATTTACGTCCGCTTCGGAGCCTCATACAGTTGGTCATCTTGATTCTCTACGATGTGTAGGTAATAGTAGGAAGTTTCTTTTGACCGTTGTACATATAAACTTGCCACCAAGTTGGGACGCCATATCGCCTTGGGTAGGCGATAGCTCCTTAGTCTCCTGGGGAGACGGTGATGGTATTGACAAGTGTATTCACCAGCTGTTTAGGGTGGGGAGTGATCTTGGCATTCAACGAGCGTGTTCGTTCACGCAAGTCTTCGACGTATGGTATGCCAGACTGGGTGTGCAGGAAATGAGATGGGAGGTCCTTCAGAGCTGCCGTAGAAAACCGAAAGATGACGGTGAAGTCGTCCAGATTCGACACGACATTGTAAGTATAACATCAAATACACAACACCGCATCAATAAATTTACAATTCTTAGTACTTAACATTTTATATGATCTCTTCTTGAGAAGCCTTCAGCTTTTGTTTAGAACCTTATTTCTGCTGTCTGTTTATGTTTTTATCTTTTGTTCTCACTAACGTAAAGCAACACAGGTACAGCCTGTGTACAGATTTCTTAAGTGCTTTACTTTGTATCTTTACTATGCTTGTTTTTTAGAATTCTTTGGTCGGTTCTACATATATACTGACATTTTCGTTTCATGTTGCATATTTTGACTTCATTCACATATATCTCTCACTGCGAGCTATTGAAACTGCCAACTTGTTCCAATATTTTTTTGGCATTTTTATAATGGTCCATTAGAAGAAAAAAGGGAAGAAACAACCTCTCATTCAGTGTCAGTAGAAATGACAGCAATACTTCTAAACGAGTTTACCTAGCATCCCTCGGGAGCAGAAACCTATTTCACAATTAGAGACAATTCTTTGAAAGTCTAATTATGTTTGTTATGGACTACCAAATGTTTGTTTTGTTAGCTTCAAGTTAGTTATTTAACCGTTACCCAAGATGATTGTTATGTCTGACTCCCAGTTAACATCTAACCTAACATCAGAATACTGTCCAATTCTGGGATTGTCTCTATTAACACTTCAGTCACTCTGCCCACCTTGTCAACTCACTGTCCCACCCATACTAAAAAGTGAAGTGAGTACTCCAATTTTGCAGCTTAAACAAACAAGGCAAAACTCCCTGTGTGGACGGCATTTGCAATGAATTTCTGAAAAAAGCGGAGGAAATTCTCCCCACGACAATCACCGCTATTTTCATTTCCTTATTAAAAACAGAAGTGATACCAGAGTAACGGAGATCAAGGAGGATCCTGCTGCTTCACAAGAAAGGCAACAAAGTGAAATAAGTCTGATATGTAATGTCTATAAACTCTGTTCAGAAAATCGGAGACGACAGTTCACAAAAAATGCTTGATAAAAATCAGATACTGAAACAGTCCCGCTTCCGTTCCGGCTACAGCACAACAGATATCACCAAAAAGTTAACGTGTTTTTTTAAAAAGTAGAGAAATGCCAATAAACAGGGACCTAACTTTGATAGACCATAAAAGGCTTTTGACTCAGTAGAACACACTAGCATAACACAAGACCTAACCAATCAAGGAGTCGAAACCAAGTACATCCGAATTCTTAACCAAATCTACAAAGTCTCGCCAAAGTAAAATCAGAGATGGAAGATCACCCATTACGACTAAGGAGAGGTGAACCAATCGACACCAAAATTTTCGCGAGCTTACTAGAAGACATATTTCGCAAAGTAGAATGGAATAAACATTATTGGAGTAATACTAACTAACCTGAGATTCGCTGACGACGTGATAGTTTCTACATCAACAGAGGAATTACAAAGCATAGTACAGGAACTATGTCTCCATAGCCACAAAGTGGATCTCACAATGAATATGTACTAGACTCAAGTAATGACAAACGGTGACGAAACCCTAATAATAATTGAAGAAAATTCCCTAAACTGCACATCAGAATATGCCTATGTAGATCAGTTTTCAAAAATTCATATTCTGCGCGATGCCGCGAACAAAGCGTTCGGAGCGGAAAGATAATGGACGGATAGTGAATCACGGAGATAAAGAGCCATCAACCGAGTTTGTGGGGAACTTGATGGACCGTCTCCACGACATACGTCAGAACATCCAGAAAGCATGGGACCGCATGAAGACCCGAAACGACAGGCAAGCCAGCAGCCAATGGTTCAAGCAAGGTGACCTGGTCTGGTTGTACAGACCTACCCGGACCAAGCGACGCTGCCTGAATCGTCAGAAACCTCGTCAAGGACCGTACGGAGTGGTGAAGAGGATCAAGGACGTGGACTACTGCATTCAGAAGGTGCACCGAGGAAAGATGTTGGTGGTAAACCGAGATCGTCTGGCCCGCTACGATGACGCTGTTCGAGACGTCCAGCCTTTAGGCGGGAGCAGTGTCGCGGCGATGCGCAAGAAATGTTTGGCGCGGAGAGATAACAGACAGATAGTGTATCACGGGGATAAAGAGCCTGCAAAAGCGGATAAAGATAGAATGGAGATAAAGGTCTGCCAAAACAAACAAGTTAGATAGATGGAAAATTCTAGTGACAGTCTGATTAATAGCGAACATTTGGGTTCTTGTTTGTTTTATAACAGTCTTGAATTGTCAATGCAGGTATATATAAGAGGCGACACGCCAGCGGAGTAGTTGTATACAGTGTCGTAACGAGAGTTGTAATTGAAACTGATGTGTGCTGAAAGTGAACGCTTTTGTTTGTTGTCAACGACCTTGATACATTGTAATTGTGTATGTGTCGTGTTCTGCTACTGTAAGAGTTTAGCAGAGCGTATTTCTACGAACCCGCTAAAGTTTTGACTTAAAAATACACTTTAATTAAAAAAAACCTTTATAATTTAAAATTTAACCCAATGACTTAAACATTTCTTTAAATGTAAAAACTTCAAGTCATTGGGTTAAATTTTAAATTATAAAGGTTTTTTAATTAAAGTTTATTTTTAAGTCAAAACTAAAATAAACAACATTTAGAATTTCTGCAAATTGTGACTTTGTGGGAATGTGGAATTATCTCCTTGATACACTAACCGTCCGTTATCTCTCCACGCCAAAGGTTTTGTTCGCTTCAAGGCGACAATATCTTCTCCCAGTTTTTAATAAACTACTAGCAAATTTATTCGCTTGTGGAATATTCCACTAAATTTCAAGAATTTATATTTATGTTTTTGATGCTTTAGGTAATTTGAGTAATCTAAACGTAACCAGCTGTGAACAACTGTTAATATAATATAAATGTAAATAAATCAAAAATCTACAGAGAGCATTAAGTATGAAATTCATCGTGATTCGTGGACACAGCAGTATCATTATCAACTGTCAAGTGTATGTATTGATAAAGATGACAAGAAACAAGAATAAATTGGTGGAAACTCAGCTCAAGATATGTGTCATATTTCAAGTATTTTACAGTTTATTAGTTATACAAAAGATAGTCAGAATGAACAAGACTACTGAGGACATTTCCGAAAAATGTAGCATAATCACTTCATTTGTCATGAAAATCCTCTAAAATTAATATCTTAATGGAAATTATGAGAGTTGGTTTTGATAAGGTCATAATTTTCCAGAAGGATTCTATTTAAGCAGTAATACACTTTTTAATATATTTTGTTAATCTTTACTTTAAAAGTTCGCTGCGCAACTGACTAGCCAGTTCTGAGTTTTGATGAAAACTCATTTTCTTGTTCAACTAGTGCCAAAATATCTGCTTCCAGTTTTACCTTGGCGTTTAGCTTTTGTTTACAGCAAGGCCACACGGAAAAATCAACGAAAATGTTGAAATTCATGGTTTTTCCTTTTTGGTATACTTTGATAGCTTGGGTTGTGCAGTAATAGAGGGCATGTTATTTGTATCATCAACACCATTGTAGAACATCACGTGACAATTTAAAGAGACCTTTAACAATCGCTAAATGTAACCATAATTACTGTAAAATTAATTTTCTGAGAAACTTCTTTTTCTAACACTTGTCAGTGTACAAAATGTCTCACGCGTCGAAGCATTCAATATATCTTGATGAAATATACCGGATAGGTCCATAATATGTAAACAATAAACTTCTCATTTCCATTTTTTGTTAATACTTATGTTTTGAAAATTATATATTTCTAAGTAATAAAAATGGTAATATTTTCAAAAGTTTTACAGTTAACACATGGAAAATATTATAGAACAAACGCTACAATAATATTTCAAAACTAATTATTCGATTCCTTTGAAATTTCTCTGCACTAGCCAAAAATAAAAATTCAACTTAAAAGCTCACATTTTTTGACGGTTGGAATATTCTATATAGGGAGTAATGTTTACAATATTTTCACAAATAATAAATAATAATTAATGTGCTATTTGGTGTAGCAACATGAAAATTTGTATGCGAGTTTAAAACGATACTCTAATGATGTGACTAAATTTTTATAACGATAGGTTTATTATTATAGAAGTTGGAGTTTTCAGTGTAGTCTTGTGCTAAAATGCATATATTCCTCTACGGACCTTACATATCTATGCGGTACAGAAAGTATAATTTTGACACTAAAATAAAGTCAAGAGAAGAAATCTGGCACAAACATGCAGTTCGAATGACCCGCGTGTCTCCTGAGCGGCTGCTAACATAGTGGCACACAGTGGAAGTCTCATGAAACTGGAAGTACAGTTAGTAGTTTAGAGATGGCGTGCAAGCTGTAATTGTTATGTATATATCAATATGTCTTAGTAATTTACAAGGTTTTTCTAAAATAACGGAATAATGACATTTTGTTTTCATGCAGAGCGTGTTCTAAACATGAAAAAATTGTATGTTGTACTTATATTGCACAACAAATTCAATATAGACCAGGAAAAATTATTGCGCTTGAGAACGACAGTCTATAGAAAACTAAATAATTCTAAAAAATTCAACTATTTTGTTTGTGTATTATAAGAAATTTGTAGCATAACTTTTGAATAGACAGATATGTTTGTTATACAACCGCACGAAGTCACAATAGTAATACAAATATTGTTCAAACAGCCGGCATTAATTGGGAAACAACTTAAGTAAGGCTATGCAAATTTATGATTTATATCGATCAAATTTTTATTTGCATTACTCGGTACAAAATATTTGGTAGTAAACTCTGTTACCATGCGTATGTGATACTGAACGTTCTACTACGTATTAGGACAAGTAAAAGAAAATATGGCAATTACTTTGTTTGATTTACATAATTATACCATTTATTAAATCGCCGTGGTAGCTGCAGTACCTGTATTTTTAGAACTGTATCGTACTTTAGTTCTACAGACCTTTACTGTGGTTTTTCAGAAGGGTGTGAAAACAAAGTTTAAGTGCAAAGCCTAAGCTTTCTACCATAATACCAATGTTCCCGGTGTATCGTAATTTCCTTCCAAGGCATTTCTTTTATAAGTAGGTAAATTTACTAGCATGGGTTATAAATACAAAAGCCTATCTCTGTGTTTCGGAGGTAGCGCATCAGTAGGTCCTCAGCCCTGACCTCAAAAACGGAGATAACATTTTACTTACAGTTACCTTATACCAAAAGATTAATAGTAAATCTAAGCTCTATATACCCTGTACTTATTTGAACCTCATTTCATTCATCGTCCAATATAACTTAACATTGGAGGTTTTCGCTTATCCTGAGGATGAATGTCTGGTAACTCTAAGCTCTGTGTGCCCTGTACTCATTTTATCATCAATTTATTCCTCGTCCGATAAAACTTAACGTTGAAGGTATTCTCTTATCCTGAAAGATGAATATCTGGTAACCCTTCTCTCGATGTACCCTGTACTTATTTGAACATCATTTCATTCATCGTCCGATATGACTTAACGTTGGCTGTTTCCCTTGTTCCTTTTTTAAATCTAAATTGGACTCTGCATTTCGTGCTTGGACAGGATATATCTGTATATACGTTTTAGTTCCAGGGCTTCGAAACGTGTTTTGCTACTGAAACCTCGGCATTGAACTATTGGACGGTAATGCATTACTTTCCAACTGGAGTAAGTAATTAATAGAAGGTTACAGAAACTTGTCACTTTAGAAAAATATCACTATCGGGAAATTGTGAAATAAACCAAGACTAAATCTGAAATGGTTCACTATACAAAATAAAATGTATCAGACATAAATTGTGTGTTAGAACAAGTTCGACATTATATGTGTAATAAGATTTTGTTTCTGTCCTACAGTTTACATTTATGTAAAGTGATTCATAATGAAAACAACTTCTGAGGACATTCCTTGCAATTTTAGCATATTCATTTCCTTTGGCATAAATATATTTTAATCATATACTAATTCAATTAAAGTATTAGAGCTCTTTTAGAAAAAGTAAGTCAGAAACGTTTCCAGTTAATTGTGAGTGGCGTATTGCGGGATTTTAATTAACTTCCTAGCGTGAAGATATCCAGTATAACTCGTCATTAAACGTCTGGTTAGGCGGCAACTACTCCTCTACCTGCTAGGTATGTTTGTGCTACAGAAAATAAAACAAGATAACACTAAAATGAAGCTGACAAACAAAACTGGGTGGAATTTCGTTGTGTCTACTGAGGCGACTACAGTGCACATGGTGGAAATCTAATGAAATAGGAAGTACATGCAGTGTGTTATAGGTGACGTGAAAATTGTGGTTGCTTCGTATGTATTATATGCCTTAGTTATTAGGGATGATTTACAAAATATAAGTGGAATAATGTTTCGGTTAGTCTTCGAACTTATCTGACACAAAAAGGAAAATAAGCTGGGGCTGTGTTATATACAAATATCAATATGGACAAGTAATAAATATCGTGTTACTGAGCGAAAGTCTGCTAAAGCTAATTTATGTATAACCGATTTAACCAGGGACAAATGCCAGCTTTTACATTCTACAAAGCGGCGTCGTTTGGCAATGGACCTAACGGTCGATGGTCAAACATTGCACAGTCGTCAGCAGGTCAAGTACCTCAGCGTCACGTTGACACGCACGATGCATTGGACCACCCATCTAATAGATAGCACCAACAAAGGGCGGCAGTGATTAAAGATGTGCGCCTCCATATTTAGGAGCAAACAGCTAAAGCTGCGCTCGAAGGTCGTCCTATATAGATCCATTATTTTATCCGTAGTCCTGTACGCCTGCGAGGTCTGGGCCAACGCCTCCAACACCGCCCTAAAGTATCTCCAAACCCTACGAAACCTATCCCTACGCAAAGTCCTGTGTGCTCCTCACCGAACAACAACTGCCACCATTCATCAAGAAACCCACGTCCCTTACATCAACGAGGCCATCAACAAACGTGCCTCTTCCATCTGGGCGCGCATCCGACACCATCAAAACCCCACCATACACAATATTGGGAAAGGTGAACCCAAGCACAGAAAACACGCCAGAATCAAAGCATATTGAAGAAAAACAACAATAACAAAACAACACAACTGCAAAATTATGCACGCCCAACCCTTCGTGTATCAGGCCACGCTCCCCGGCGGAGGCCACAATCATCGGCAGCCCAGGAGTCAGCTACCCGCTGCAGCCCATTTTAAACTTTCATTAGTAATTCCTGCCATAATAATATTTATATCAGGACAAGCAGGTGGTTATCGGGATGACTGTTGGTTAAATTATTACTTTATAAGGTTTAAGTTTTAATAACGAGAATAACAGTTATGGGTTTTCCTTTTTTAGCCTTTCTTCCTTTTTAAACATATCCGTTACTTTGTTACACATGTGCAGGAATAGAAATAGATTTTGTCTAACTTTTAAGGTTTCCGAGTTACACAAGATGATTAACAACGAAACAGACTTCTCAGAACCTTCGCAGCGATTTTATCCTGTAGGTACATTTTATATGTTATAAGTAAATTAATTGAAATTTCTTAGAGTTAGTTTTGAATAAAAATTTATATTTGGAAAATATTTCCTATACCTCCAGTCAGGTTATTAAGTTTTCTTGAACATCTTCGCGTGTCGTTCTTGAAGTTGCTGAACTTATATAAAAGTTTGGGTTTTAACAGAAATTGCAGTACAGGTACGGCAGTATAGATGACGCGGAAGATATAGTTGCTATCTGTATATTTATATCTCTTAGTAATTCTGAATTCCTTTCATAGCAATAGAGGGGAAATGTTTTATTTCGATACAAAACAAAAGAGTGTGAACGAGAATAAGCTGTGGCTAAATTGCATATATAGGTTAATATATAGCAACAAAATAAATTGTGTTTCGGAACGAAAGTCCGTAGAAACTTGTATAAGTCTAATGAATTCGATTTATTTTTCATATATTCGTACAAATGCTCTGGTTCTCATTCTTCTGATATAAATCCAATTAAACAAACGACATTACTTACGAATGAACTCAGGTCTTTTCAAATGATACGCTCTTTTTGGCAAACAAGAGCTCTGTACCTTGACGATTTGGATCGATCTATTTCCCTTGTTTACCATAATTTGGTACAATAGATCTGGTAGTAGACTTTCGTATCATCATAACTGAAAACGTCTTTTCGCATCTGTATGTAGTACCAAACATAGACATAATGTCCAGATAAATGTGTACATTTCTGTAAATTTCTAACAGTTTGTCTACATAGTGGCATTTTCTGCGTTTTAAGATTGTCATTCTTTGTTTTCACAGCCGTGTTTGGTAATTTCGTCTTTTTAGAAGGCACTGAGAACGGTGTAAGGTTTGGTTTGTGTGTAATTTGGTGTCTTGATACGTAACTTTGGGCACTGATTTGTCATTCAAATTCTGTAGCATCAGGTGTTCTCCAAGATACCAGTAAGTTCACTAATGTAATGATTTTAATGAAGGAAAATGCTCAACATTTCCGCGTTTATGTTGACATGTTTATATGAACTCTGCAGTGTGAAAGCCTAAATTGCATCACAGCTTTTTTCTACCTTAAAAATAAATATTTAACGTAAGTTATATCTGACAAGAACGCGATGTCACCTATGCATTGTGTTTGTACACGCTAGCTGTGGAGTGTTGTGACATTTTCACTATCTCCCGGGAGGACATCATATCCTGAGGATGGATAGTCCGTACTAAAGCATCCTCTAGTCCAGTATCGACGCTTCTAAAGACCTACCTTCAAAATACATAACCTCAATCATGTACTACAGAATCCTTTATTAGAATAACCGTGAAGATCCCTGGATGTTCCTCGAGAATAAGGAGCGTCGCACTCCGCTCCATCCGATATAGACAACCTCGTTACGAACACTTACAACGCTCCAATCCAAAGACAATTTCAAAAGGGGCTGCTTTTTGGCCAAATCCTACTGCAAAGTATTTGATTGGTCACGGAAATATCTTAAACATATGGTATATAAGTGAAAATAGCCATTTTGGAAAAAAAATCATTGTTTCATATAAAATGCCTCTAACCTGAACATTTTCATGTCTGGAAATTTGAGTTTAATTTACACTTTAAATTAAGGCTGTTTAAACATTGAAGATCGTCTATAAACAAATAAAGAAGTCGAAGAAGTAGACCTTAAGCTACCTATAGTCAAATACTTTATATCTGGTCGCTATGTGATAATGTACTTTCTTTGCATGGTCTATAGCTAGCAAAAAGAAACGACGATCACTTGTAACTTGATAAAAGCAAAAGAATTGATAAACTCTGAAAAATAACAAGGAATACTTACGAATTTGTTCACTCCACGAAAAAAGTATTTGGCGTAAATTGTATACTTTTAACAAGATGTACATATTGTAATATTTCTTACAGTTTACCAGTTATACAAATGTAGTCCAGAATAAAGAAAACTTCAGAGATTCCTATCATACCCTATATTTGTTATAAAATATCTCACACATACGGTATTCCGATCAAAATTGTTATGTCGACCTTTATAGAATAAATTCTAAAAGTTTGACATGTTAAAGTTATCAGGAACGGGTTATTTTCTCGGGAGATACAGCACTTATGAATTTCGTAGTGTGCTATACACTGCTCAACGACACGTACGTACATATGTGCTTCTTTCTAACGCCAATAACGATTAGGCGTTTTAGAAATATGTAACTATTACGGTAAATCTGAAATTGTTAACTATTGCGAAATTGAGAATTACAATCAATTGAAAGTGTGAAATATTTGGCTCTACAAAATAGAATGTTTTAGATATAAATTGTGTGTTATAACAAGATCTACATTATATCTGTAGTAACACTTTATCTTTTGCGGTTTAGAGCTACGTAAAGTGATTCAGAATGACCAACACTTCTTAGGACATTCCCCGCAAATTTGGCATTCCCATTTCATTTGGCATAAACGTATTTCATGAATATACTACTTCAGTTAAAGTATTAGAGCTATTTTTGACAAACATGTAAAACATGATTCCATTTATTTAGTACCGCAGTATTGCAGAGTTATCTTTAACCTCTTGGCGTGTAAATGTTGAATAATTTTGGTATATAATCGGTTTTCCAGTGATCCTAAACTCCAGTACAATTTGTCATTAAAATTAAACTGGGTAGAAACCTGGAATTGAAATTTCCCTCGTGTGCAGTGAGTGCAACTACAGCGCACATGGTGGGAGTCCCATTAAATAGGAAGTGCACGCAGCACCCCGAGTTAGAACGGGAAGTCCAGACATGGGTACAAAACTGGGTGGCACAGAGACATGAGCAACACTTGCCCCTCACAACACCGTGGGAAATCTACAAGCTCATTAGGAAGCTACCTAATGGGAAAGCCGCCGGCCAAGACATGGTGACTAATGAGGAACTCAAGTATCTCCCGAGAAAAGCCCTGGTGAACCACACAAAAATTTTCAACCCCTGTTTGCAGCAAAACTACTTCCCTGACTCTTGGAAACGAGCCAAAGTAATAATGCTCCCGAACATTGGGAAAAGCACCAGGCAGCATCAAAGCTACCGCCCCATTAGTCTCCTGTCTACTATTGGTAAATTGCTTTAAAAGGTGATACTGTTTCGACTCCAAAATCAACTTTCGTCACTGGATGATGTTTCCAAATCCAAATTCGGCTTTCGAAAACAGCAATCAACAGATCCACAACTCTTAAGATTAACTGATGATATGACAGTGCAATTTAACAATGGGCCTTCAACGCTGGCGCTATTTCTGGACGTAGAAGCTGCATTTGATCGGTACTGGCACAACGGCCTGATTTACAAACTGCACCGAAAGTTTCCCGGACTCGAAAAATTACTTAGCACTGCTACACAAATTTTTAAAAAACACACGCTGCTACGTCCAAGTGGGCGGCTCCTCCTCTAAGGAGAGAGTCATGCATGCTGGCGTCCCGCAAAGGGCCATCATGTCCCCCCTATTGTACATACTGTTTACCAACGACTTCCCCGTAGACGCCAGATGCAAAGTGGCCATGTATGGCGACGACACTGCAATATACAACCACCATTAGAATCCTCGTGTCGGCCTATTAGAGATGTAGCGGTATAATGGCCGCTACCTTTCATGGCTCCATGACTGGAAAATTAAAATTAATGCAATTAAATGCCAGTTTATCCATTTTTCAAAGCGGCGCCCTTGGCTGTGGACCTAACGGTCGGTGGTCAAGTATTGCATTGCCGCCAGCAGGTCAAATACCTCGGTGTGACTTTGACATGCACAATGAACTGGTCCACCCACATAAAAGATAGCGCCAACAAAGAGCGGCCGAGATTAAAGATGTGCGCCCCCATATTTAGGAGTAAACAACTGAAACTCCGCTCGATGGTTATCTTGTACAAGTCGTTATTTCTATCAGTGATTCTATATGCATGTGTGTCCTAGGCAAAAGCATCCAAAGCAACCATTAAATAGCTTCAAACACTGCGAAACATCTCCCTCAGGAAAATGCTTTCCGCTCCCAACCGCACCACAAACGACTACCTCCATCAAGAAGTCCGCATCCCGACCATTCCTGAGGCATTGGAAAAAAGAGCCTCTTCCATTTGGGCACGCATTCGTCGGCATACAAACCCTTTAATCCATAACTTCGGAAAAGGTGAGCCAAACACCTAAAATATAAACGGGTGAAAATACTGTAAATATGGACGGCTCGCCACCCATTGTGCGCACAAAATTCCCGGCCCAAGACCTAAAAAACCGCCGGCAGGGGCTGCCATTCGCGGGCTGCCAAAGGAACTGAGCGACATGCTGCCGCACAGCAGGACAGCTGAGTGTAAATAGTGTACAAAGTGAAGTGAAATGTAATGAATGAGTGTGTTAGTGCGAGGGGCGTACTACGTATGCCCATGAGTGCGTGCGTGAGTGTGAGTATGTGTTATATATGTAAATAAAATCACAAAAAATTCAAGGAAAAACTGTAGTCCTTAAAGGAACTGAACTAACTAAAGCTGTTCTCGGTGTGCCTATAAAGGCACGCCGTATGGGATTTATGTAAAACCATGACGTCAAAACCAACAAAAACTGAAAGGTGCAATATCATGCAAATGTAGAGCCTCAGGTGAATCAAACAAACATAAAAACCTAAGCCTGTATGTACCTTGCTTCCAATGAAGATTCGCGTGCAGTTTAAAACAACTATGCGAATTTTGGGAAATTTCTGTTGATGAACATCTTTGTAACATTTAACTGAATCATTTCTGTAGTGAGCATACATGTTTTTAAAGATTGTGTTGTGCTTTAATTTTCTCAGATCTCCTTGGATATTATAGCGTGCTTTTCATAAGGTGCTGGAAAGTGATAGAATTTGTATTTTTAGGTTGTATAACGAGCATTGAATTTATTGTTCAAGTTCTAAAATTTCTGTTGCTGCCAGAGGTCTTTGCTTTTAACAACTTTAATGGCTCTAATGATGTAAATTTAACAAAATTTGCGTATTGAGTGCCTGAATGCTATCACAACCTGTTTCTACCCTAGAAAACATATTTTAGGCAATATTTAGTGGTTAATACATACATGCAACAAGTTCAGGAGAGCTTTGCAGGCCTTTTGGCGTAAATAAGGATTAAAGAAGTATCTTTTGTGCATTTCTGGAAATTGTAATTGTATAATTGAGTTTTACACTTTATATATTGTGGGATATTTTAACTAATTGTTGCTATATTGAGTTAGGACTTACTTCTACTTCTCGAAGAATTAATTAGTTAGAGAACTGGTGTGTGTGTGTGTGTGTGTGTGTGTGTGTGTGTGTGTGTGTGTGTGTGATGTAGGTAACGTAAGTTCACTAATGACGTCACAGAAAGAAGTACAGATGGAAATGTGCACATTAATATAAAGGAAGCAAGTAGGAATAATGCGATATTATATTATTAGAAAGTCTGTACATATAATGTTAATGTCCGCCGAAAGAATTATAGGGAAATGTTATATAAGAAAAACTAAAGCTAAAATGTTTGGTAGATGTAAAACCGAGGTAAACTTTAACCGACACAGCGAAGCAAATGACTCCTTTCAATCTGATTAGATAAAAGTTCTATTCTCTTCTACAATTTAATTACAAGAGATGCAGTAAAGTAAATCTTACAACATTTGACGAAAGAAGTAATCAAAGTTTGTGAGAATGATGGATACTTAAAATACATAGGATCTCAATAAAAGTAATTTAAAATGGCGTAGTTAAATATATACCAAGTCAAACTACCTTAGTTACAGGACAAATGCTTCCAGGTACGATGAGACGTATAACATATCTGGTCAAACTGTTGTAACAAACAGGTCTGTATTAGCTGTAGTCATCAAACATTGATAAAGTAAAGTATATACATTGCGCCCTACAGCTGAATAAAAACTTTACAAGTAGCAGACGTTAGATTGAGATGGTTTAATATTTTAAAAGTGGTTATAAATAAAGAAGTCGAAGAGGTAGACAACAAGCTATAGGCAAATACTTTAAAGCAAGTCGCTATTTGATGACCCACTTTCTTTACATGGCCTATACATAATAAAAACAAACGACGACTACTTTTAGTTTGATAGGAGTAAAAGTAATGATAAATTCAGCAAATAACAAGGAATATCTACAAATGTGTTGACTGCACAAAATAAATGTATTTGACAAAAATTGTATGTTTTAACAAGTTGTACATTTTCTATTATCTCTTACAGTTTATCAGTTATACAAAAGTCATCCAGAATAAGAATAGTTTTTTTCAGCTGGTGCCAAAACATCTACCTCCAGTTTCAGTTTGACATATAGCTTTTGTTTAGAATGTAACTCCTCCTCTACCTATTATGTTTATTGCGTAACAGAAAGTATTACTTAACGCTAAAATATAGTTCAACGAAGTAACCGGGAGAAACCAGCAGTTGAAATGTCCCGAGAGTTCCCTCCTAAAACAGCGACACGCAGAGAAAGTGTCAGGCAACACAAAGTACACGTAGGAGTTTACAGTTGTCGCGGAGGTTTTGCTACGTATATATATATATATATATATATATATATATATATATATATATATATATATGACTCAGTTATTAAACATATTTTATAAAATTTTTGGAACAGCTAAGCTCGTTTTGGTGTAGAACATGTTACAGATGTGAATCGTAACACTTTGGAGCGATATATTATACAGAAGTTATTAATATCGAATTTAAACTCAGGTTGTTGTAATTGACGGAAAAGAAATGTAAGATATTGTTAGCGATTTTAGTTAAAGGATGACTTTTACTTAACGGTTTACATGTTAGTTTATTTGTGTTAAGTATTAATAATTTTAACAACTGTAATTAAGGTTAAAACCGATAAGATGGAATTATATTATGGTAATCAAAATTAGAGCTAAATTATTTTGTATTGTTTCAGATAATTTTGTTGTATACTTGTAATTTATAAGATACGAATTGTCTATTCGACTGCCAGGAGTTAACATTAGTATGTTTACCTCAAGTAACGCTTCAACTGTTTATTTAGTTGTAGCTTATTGTCGTGAGTATTTGTTATTAGTATGACGTTGATTACCCATAAATTTATTAGTTTTGTATTGATTTGTAGTGTTAGGTCATGACATATTTGTCTTTATGTTATATATAAGGAGATGTTACACTTAATTGGTTAGTTATTTATTATAAGAATGTGAAATCTTATAATGTCGGAATATTAAATCAAGTAGCAGATGTAGCTACTGTGTGAGTGTTGTAAGATAGAATTATATTTATTATTTACATTGTATAATAGATGTTCAATTTCATTATTAGTTGTATTAGCGGCCACCGTACTCAGATAACCTGCGGCTATAGCAACTCTGAACTCAGTTCGTTGTTAGACTTTATTAATGTGATTTAGCAAGACCTTTACTAATTCACGTTTTATGTATTTTAAATTCTAACTTTAACAACGTTAATTCCATTTTGGATTTTAGCCTTTCTTCATCTTTTAACTTGTCCCTTGTAACGATATGTTTTAGTTAGAACATTTTATATGAATATTGTTTTCAGATATGACTTAGTATGCTGTGTAATGACAATATTAGAACCAAATACATGTGTAATTTTGTGATTGGCCGTAGTAATGATTGTATTATGTAATGCGGTGACGTAGCAGTAAATCGGACAATCACAAAACTAATAGAGGAGTAACGATAGTTACGGAAAATCAATAATCTTGACTTCTGAGGACACCGTTTCAAAATTTAGCATTGAACTCTTAAACTAACCACTCCATTAACCATATCAACAATCCTAATAACATACTTCAACTTTCGGTCATTTAAACTAATTTTATAATATGTAGTAGTCATTTATTATGAGATTTCCTTGAAGAGTTCCGAGTGTCAGACTGAAAGTATGATACCGTCCTGGTTGGACTTTCGGTTTAAAACCTTTATTATTCCTTTTAGATTCAGAATATATTTTACAAACAAAACTCCTAATTTAATTTTGAATAGAACGCAGTCCCCTCCTTACCAACTATGTATGTTTATGATACAGAAATTATTAATTTAACGCCAAAAAGAAATAAAGAAGAAACTACCAGATACAAGCCTGCTGTTCTAATGTCCTGCCTGTTTACGAAGTGACTGCGATCACAGCGGCACACAGTGGAAGTGTTATGAAACACTAAGTACACGTTGACTATGGGAGATGTCGCGCGAGCTATAATTGTTACGTATGTATCAATACATCATAGTTATTAAAAACGTTTTCCAAAACATAAGAACAAATGATGTTCTGTTTTGATACAGAAGAAGTGTTTAAAGCGAATGAGAGTAATTTCCTGTTATACTTAATATATAAATCAATATCAAGTAACATGTACTATTGTGCTTCGGAACAAAAACCTACAGAAAGTTGTATAATTACAAGAAAATCAAGAAATTATTTGTATATTCCTTTCCATTTCATTTTTTCTTGTGATTACTTGCAGATGGTTGTAAACACAATGAAATAACCAACATTATGAAACAAACAAGCACTGAATGCGTTAGCTAAACATAAATCTTGTATGCAGTTAGATGTATTTGTAAGTGATTTTGCCATTTAAGTATTTCTAATTGGTATCGAACATTGACATTTATTTGAAGGCAAGTACATTATGTTTGTGTATACCTGTAAAGTTTAATTAAATCACAACTATACAGAAAATACGTGTCTTAAGACTGCGTTGGACATTAACCCTATCAGCTCTGTTTGAAAATTTGATATAACCTTTAGAGAACGCTTCGAAAATGTAGTCAAAATGTTTAAGTTTAGGTGTAATTGCGGGTAGTGAATACCTAAATTAAAGTTATTTATCATAGGGTATTCTGCAAAAATACAATTGCATTCTTATAATGAAGTAACTTTGTCAATATTTTCATGAATTAGTTTGAAATCAAATAACAAACAAAATTAGTAAAGCTAAACTATATCACAGATTGTTTCTTCACTATGAATACTTAAAGTGATGTTTTTTTTGTTATTTTTATACATATAATTGAGAATAATATGCAACTTATTAATTAATAAATACTTATTGCTTAATTATAGTATAATGCTATTACATAATGCTTATGGGCCAAGATCGCTCTCAGTTTGCATAAAGATTAAAATATGTGCAACAGAAGCAGTATATAATACAGCGAGGGAAAAAGTTGTGCTTTCCAATACTTTCCCACGTGACATCTTTCTCTTTCACATTCACAGCATCCGTCCTCTTATTTTCCACGATATCCTTATACTTCGTCAACAATTAAACTGACAATTCTCCATCGATAAGGAATATTTTTCACGGCTTTTGTTTATGATTTCGCTATCCGCCATTTCTTCAGCTGTATGCAGACGAAACTAAAACAAAAGCGCATCGCAGTGCATCCATAAACGAATACGACCCATCCATAGGCTTCTGTAGCTGCATTTTTACAAGTTTCTTGGCGTTAACACGTTTTTGTGAACATTTACAGAAAAAAGGTTGTCTAAATGCAGGAAATTTAACACCTTTGCCAGCACTATTACATTTCTTAGTTTTCATTTGCTAACGTGGATTTTAACATCTGTTGTTTTAATCGGCAATAAGTATTGTAAACCATGAACACAATAAAAATTTTGGGTTCAGTAGCAGAAATTCGGTCATGTGAAGTCATAATTATATTGATAGGTAAATACAAAACTGGTGAATTATATGACAACAATAATACGAATGGCCAAAGATATGGAAATAAATAAAGAAGAATTAAAAAGCTAACAAAAGTAAAGATTGTCTTGAATCAAGTTCGAGGCTAATGGACATTTAAAAGCATTTCTTTACAGCACCTCAAGCTTAAGGTGTATCTCTTGACAAAGGAAGAAATAAGAGTCAATTGGAGGATATTCAACTCAAGATATGTGTAATACTTCAAGTACTTCCTTGCAGTTTATAGTTATACAAAAGACATTCATTTGTAGTGAACTTCCCCTAAAATTAATGTTTTATTGGAAATAATGTTCGTGTCGTGCTTAATTTAATGCGGAGCACCACCTTGATTTAAGCAGAAATCAAGCAAACTGATTTTGTGGACTGTACTCGATAGAGCTGTATTCATATCACTAGAAAAATTTATTGCAGATGGTACATTTCTTATGTGAATAATCATGAGAAAGACAACAATACATTTAATATTTGAGATAAACTAAAACCGTTTTTTCATTGGAACAACCGCTGCACGCAGCCACACAACCAAGCACATCACATGTTTCGACATGTCTGTAACTAAAACAGGAAGCAGAAGACTATATTCTTGCACGCTGGCGAGTCACATGTCCAGCTGGCCGCATAACCAGCGCCAAGTGAAATATTCATGCGCCAGCCGGAACAAATGACGATAATGGCGCAAACATACTGGGGCCCAAAAAACTGAACAGTTTTTTAATTTAAAATAGGCACACTTTGAAGAATATCACTGTTGTTCTTGAACTGGCAGAGGACACAGTTTCACAATGGGACGCCTATATTCACCCTTAGAAGTTCGCACTGTAGCTACCCGCACTAAACCATCACCACCTGGATGATTCTCAGTGATGATTCCAAGTTCCCAATGCAGCGGAGATGAATTGTCTTCCATTAGCAGGACCATGGTGTCTGCCGTAAGATGTTCATTGGAACTGGACCACTTTTGCCTCTGCTGGAGCGAATGTAGATAGTCGGTTGACCACCGCCGCCACAGATGTTGTAGACGATCTTGAAGCTGTTGCCATTTCTGTAACTGATTCAGATTGTCAGAACAAGATGATGGTATGGAAGTTAATGGTTCTGCAATGAGGAAATGACCTGGAGAAAGGTAGGAAGTATCAAAAGGATCATCAGTAAGGAGTAGCAATGGACGGGAGTTCAAGCAAGCCTCAATTTGAATTAGTAATGTGGTTAATTGTTCATAGGTCAGTACTTATGTACCCATTACTCAAAGAAGATGATATTTCATGGATTTCACTGCAGCCTCATGTAATCCTACTGGGTGGTATAAAATGACATGTGCATTCATTAGATAAAGCGTGGTCTTGTACAATCGCTTGGTGCTTGCGAGATTGCAAAAGTAGTCTAAGTTCTCTAAGTTTTTTGTTAGCAACTACAAAATTTGTTCCATTTTCACTTAGGATCTCTTTACACAATCCTCGTCTAGCTGTAAGCATTCGTAAGGCAGCAGCAAAAACATCAGAAGTCATGTCTGAAACCAACTCAATGTGAATTGCCTTAGTGAATAAACAGACAAAGATAGCTATGTATGTTCACCTGAAACTTGCTGCAAGGCGAGCCATAACGTAGGAAGAATGGACCAGCGTAATCAACTGCAACTCGTAGGAAGGGTCTCGCTGGAGTCACTCTGTAACTAGGTAGATTGCCCATTAATTGTTGAGCTCCCTTGGTCTTGAGTTTGAAACACGGCTGGCACTTGTGTAGGACTGACTTAAGAGTTTCTCCTATTCTCGGTATCCAATACCGTTGTCGAAGAGAAGAGGTAAGTAGCTGATTGGAAGCGTGCAAAAGTTTAACATGTTCACTTTCAATAAGTAGCTTGGTAAGACGATGCTTAGGAGCTAAGATGAGCTGATGTCTTGACTGGAAGGGAATTTCATCCTTGTCAATTCTTCCCCCTACTCGGAGTAAACCTGCATTGTCCACAAATGGATGCAAAGATTTCAATGAGCTTTTAGTAGGAACGTGTCCTTTACCATTAAGTTCTGTTAACTCTGGGATATAAGCTGATTGTTGAGCAAGTTAAATGCAGCAGTGCAATGACCGTTGAAGCTCAAGTGCTGAGACAGGATCTTGCCGTCTCGTGTTGCTGTTTCTACTGTTGAATGCAAATCTCAGCATGTATGCTGTCACTCTCTGCAGGCGTAACAATTTTGTAAAACGAGAAATGATATTATCACTTTCTGTAGTGACCATCAAGCATGCAGTAGTGCGTTGCTCAGTGGCATCTTGAATATCTAATCGTTTGGGTTGTTCTGGCCAAGATGCAAAGGGTTGTGAGATCCAATCAGGACCTTTCCACCAGAAGTCATTTGAGGCAAGAGGTTTAGTCGAAACGCCTCTCGAAATGAGATCTGCTGGATTATTTTGAGTAGCTACATATCGCCAAGCAGTAGTTTCTGACAACTCTTGTATTTGTGAAACTCTGTTGGCTACAAAAGTCTTTCATTTGTGTGGGTTGGATTAAATCCATGCTAGAACAATCATAGCGTCCGTCCATAGATAGTTCTGTGAAGTCTGCAGCTTAAGGTTAGCTACAACCTTGTAAAGTTTAGCAAGTAGTAAAGCATCACAAAGTTCGAGCCGAGGAATGGTTTGTTTCTTTAATGGTGCAACCTTGGATTTGGAGCAAAGAGGTCTGGTTTTCACCTCATTGCAGCTGTTCATAGAACGAAGATAAATACAGGCACCATAAGCCTTTTCTGAGGCATGGCAAAACCCATGTATTTGTATGTCCCTTAA
Source organism: Mantis religiosa (assembly GCA_030765055.1). NCBI lineage: Eukaryota > Metazoa > Arthropoda > Insecta > Mantodea > Mantidae > Mantis > Mantis religiosa. The sequence goes on from CM060958.1 coordinate 127,068,268, forward strand.
TGTACCTGTGATTAGGACGTGTCTTGGAATACGTATAGCATGAATGATGGACAATATCTCGCATAAATTTAGCCTTGTTGGATGAGGTGAGATGGTATCAATTTATACCAACCGAGTTTTTCTAACCAAAGAGATTGCAGAAACATTTTGGCATTTATGACAATAGGACTCACTAGGCCTAAAGGATCAAAAATATATGATATGACAGAAAGTATGCTTCGTTTGGTGTAGCTAGAATTTAGATTATCCTGAAGAGATGGATTGTCTTGTATCTGGAATTGATCTGTTCCAGGATGCCAGAGGAGACCAAGAGCATGCACATTTTCACTGCTATCCAATGAAAGTGGAAGTTGTGTCTCTCTGTGTTCCGGTGGAATGGATTTTAAAATATCTTCATGATTAGAACACCATTTCCTAAGTGGGAGTCCACCACTGTCTAACATCTGAAGTAGCTTCCTCTGAATATGTAAAGCTTGCTGTAGATCATTATGACCACATTAGCAATCATCTACGTAGAAGGATTCACGGATAGCTTGAGTAGCTAGTGGATATTTAGCCTCTTCCTCTGAAGCTAGTTAATGCAAAGTCCTTATGGCCAAAAAGAATGCAGGTTTGGTACCATATGTGACTGTAGTAAGAGCGTAGTCCTTGATAGGTTCATATTTGTTTTCTCGCCATACTATTCTTTGGAAATCTTGATAATCAGGATGCATTTTCACTCGCCTGTACAGCTTAGAAATGTCGGCTGAGAATACATAGCGATAAGTTCTGAATCGTAAAATTATGGAGAAAAAGTCATCCTGAATAATAGGACCCAACTTCAGCGCATCATTCAAGGATAGTCCTGAAGATGACTGCGCAGATTCATCAAATACAACTCTGGTGCGAGTAGTAGTAGACAAATGTTTGAAAACTGCATGATGCGGAAGATAGTAAAAAAGTTCGCCTTCCTTTGGTGGTGACACTTGCTTCATGTGCCCTATGGATTCATATTCAGAGAGAAATTGGGTGTAATCTTCTTTAAGTGTGATGTCGTTTTGAAGACGTCGTTCAAAGTGCATAAAGCGATTGATGGCTTGCTGTCTAGATTCACCTAAGCGATTTTTGTTCTCCTTGACGGGTAGACGAACTATAAAGCTACTATCGACATTACGAGCGGTTGTTTTTACATAATATTCTTCACACTCCTTTTCCTCCTTAGTAAGAACATGCTGAGGAAATTCTTCCAAATCCCAGAAACGTTTTAACTGTTTGTCAAGGTTATCAGTGCTGATGAAGAAATTATGCTGAGGCGAAGACGTAGCCTTGTACTTGTATGATGATCTTGGAATAGGGCCTGATATTATCCAACCGAGGGCTGTGCTGGCTAGTATAGGATGTCCTTGTTTCTTTAAGGTTTTCCCATGCAATAACTCGAAGAATAAGGAACTTCCGATTAGGATCTCAACTTCATCAGGAATGTTGAACCTAGGATCTGCTAATGGAATGCTAGAAGTAATATTCCAGTTGCACAAATTGATATGTGTGGAAGGTAGTTTTCCTGTTACACGAGGACGTACTAGACATTCAATTTTAGTCTTAAAATCATGTACAATAGATTTCAGATTGACCTGATCATGGTGAGTTGCCTTCGAAATGGTGCCATTTGTACCATTGATAGGCGTATTATCTGTCACCTTGTTAAGCTGTAAGTGCTTCGCAAGATCTGCAGTTATGAAATTGGATTGACTGGCAGAGTCGAGGAGTGCTCTGCATTGTAAGAGATTGCCATATCTGTCTTCCACTTGCACTAGTGCGGTGGCAAGCAAAACCTGCTGTGTGGATTTTGATTTAAAAGAACAGTAGCTAGATGGCGCGTCAATCGCTCTAGTAGAATCATTTACAGGACCAGATGAAGTTGCACGTGAAGAATTTTCTCTGTTACTATCATGAAGCAACTTGCTGTGAGTGAATGAGCCAAAATTGCAGTATGAGGCACGATTACACTTACTTGATATGTGATTAGGAGCAAAGCATTTGATACAAAGGCGCTTGGATTTAATGAAAGTCCAGCGCTTATGCACATTAAGGTTTTCGAAGTTCTCACAATTATGTAGCATGTGATTGCACTGACAAAATGGACATACACGATCACTCGTGGATAAGTAGGGGTGTTTACTGTCTCTGCTGTTGGGCTTAGCAGAGCGTAAATCAGTCTTAGGCTTAACTAGCGTCTTGTTACATGCAGTGTTAGCAAGCAATTCAAAAGAGTGTGCTCTTGCTTATAAAAATTGCGTAAGATCCTTCAAAGAAGGGAAGTTTTGATAATCTACTTTACTCTTCTAGGAGAAGTTGCATTAAAATGATTTCATGCAACTTCACTTCAAGCTTTAATTCTTCAATGGCATTCAAGTTATTTTGAAAATGGTTAAGCAAGGTACGTAGTTCATTTATTGTTTCCTTATGCATTACTGGTGGTGCTAATAAAATTTTTATATGAGTTGTAGCTATTAATCTTGTGTTGTTATAGCGTGAGCATATGAGCTCCCATGCTACATCAAAATTTTCACTAGTGACAGGTATGTTCTGTATTAGTGAATGAGCTTGTCCCTTGAGAGAGGAAAGTAATAATATTTCTGAATAGCATCTAAGGCTTGGTTTTTTACCACTAATCTTGTAAATGCGTCATAGAAATGTTTGAAATTAGTGACATCACCCTCAAATTTAGGTAATTGCATCACAGGCTGTTTGATAGCTTTAGCTGCTTGTGACGATTGCGACTGCACTGTGTGCTGCGAATGTCCAGAACCATTTAATTGTTGTTCATGATCCTGTATTAATTCAGCTAACCTAGCCTTCAATTCGATGTAACTGTTTCTTGTTTCCTCCTTGTGTTCTGCATGCATATCTAATTCAGTTTCCGCTTCCACAAGATATACAATTTGGGTCTGAATAGCTTCATATTTGTCCCAAATTTCACTTAAGTTATCGAAATTAGCTCTCAATCTGAAAATGTTGACCTGTTCTGGTAATTTATTAAGAAATTTTCGAACAAAGACAAATTCTCTTTGGATTATACCCCTTCTTTTGACAAGAGCCTTCAAATCCTGCACCATATTGAATGGGTATGAGACTTGCTTAAAGGAGAGGAAGGAAGAAAAGGGATATTCTGACCTGAAATGTGTTGCGATGCAGGCTTCTACGTCGTTGCGAATGAAATGCTGATCATCTGCTGCATAGATCCCGATGCCTAGCGTCCTGGGGCCCACTGATGTATATCCATGCAGAAGAAACTGTTGCGTTGCACAATAAATATCCGCCCGTGAAGGACCAATGTTCGTGTCGTGCTTAATTTAATGAGGAGGACCACCTTGATTTTAGCTGTATCCAAGGAAACTGATTTTGTGGACTGTACTCGATAGAGCTGTATTCATATCACTAGATAAATTTATTGCACACGCTACATTTCTTATGTGAATAATCATGAAGAAGACAACAATACATAAATACTTGAGATAAACTAAAGTGGTTCTTTCATTGCAAAAACAGCTGCACGCAGCCACGCAACGAAGCACATCACATGTCTCAACATGTCTGTAAACTATAAAGGAAGAAGAAGCCTTTTTTCTTGCGATCTGGCGAGTCACATGATCAACTAGCCGCATAACCGGCGCCAAGTAAAATATTCATGCGCCCGCCGGAACAAATGACGATAATGGCGCAAACAATATGACTAAATCGTCATAATGATTGGTCTATTATTATAAAAGTTAGAATTTTCGGTGTAGCCTTACCATAAAATGCATATACTCCTCTACCTGCCTCACATATCTGTGCGGAATAGAAAGTATTTCTTTAGCACTAAAATAAAGTCAAGAGAAGAAATCGGTACAAACATGCAGTACGAATGACCCGCGTGTTTCCTGAGCAGCTGCTACCACAGTGACACACAGTGGAAGTCTCATGAAACTAGAGGTACACGTAGTACATTAGAGATGACGCGCAGGCTGGAATAGTTATAAATGTATCAATATGTCTTAGTAATTAAGAAAGTTTTCTAAATCATCGGAATAATAACATTTCGTTTTGATGAAGAAGGTATCCTAAATATAAACAATTGTATGTTGTACTTATATTGCACATAAAAGTCAATATAGTTCGGGAAAAGTTATTGCGCTTTAGAACGCAAGTCTACAGAAAGTTGAATAATTGTAATATATTCAACGATTTTAAAAAAATTTTGTTTATGCATCTGTTAAATTCAAATGGTTTTCGAAGGACGAATTTTGAACAGACTTAGTTTTTCAAACACACAACTTACAATAGTAATAAAATTAGTGTTAACTTAAGAAAAGCTGTGCATATTTATGATTTGGATCGAGCAAGTTTTGATTACCATTACTCGTCACAACGTATTTGGTATTAAACTCTGTTCTCATGCGTTTGTGATACTGAACGTTGTCATACATGGTAGCACAAATACAAGAAAATATGGTAATTATTTTGTTTGACTTACATATTTATAGCATTTAGTAAATCGCCGTGGTAGTGGCAATAACTGTGTTTTAGAATTGTTTTGTACTTTATTTTCACAGCTCTTTGGAAATTTTATTGTGGTTTTTCAGGAAGGTTGTGAATACAAAATCCAAATATTTAAGTTTAAGTGCAATGGCTAAACTTTCTGCCATAATACCATAATGTCACTACTCCCGGTGTATCGTAATTTCCTTCCAAGGTATTTCTTTTATATGTAAGTAAATTTACTGGCCTGGGTTATAACCGCAAACGTCCATCTCTGTGGATCGGAGGTAGCGCATCAGAAGGTTCTCAGCCCTAATCTCGAAAAGGGAGATAACGTTTAACTTACTGTACGCTTATACCAAAAGATGAAAGGTAACTGTAAGCTCTATGTACCTTGTACTTATTTGAACATCATTTAATTTATCGTCCGATATAACTTAACGTTGCAGGTTTGCTCTTATTCTGAAAGATGAATGTCTGGTAATTCTAAGCTCTATGTACCCTGCACTCGTTTGAACATCAATTCATTCATCATCCGACATAACTTAACGTTGGAGGTTTCCTCTTAGCCCGAAAGATGAATGCCTAGTAACTCTAAGCTCTATGTACCCTGTACATATTGGGACATCAATTCATTCATCGTCCGATATGACTTAACGTTGGATGTTTCCTTTATTCCTTTCTTAAATCGAAATTGGCCTCAGCATTTCGTGCTTGGACGGGATATATCTGTAAATACGTTTTAATTCGAGGGCTTCAAAACGTGTGTTGCTACTGAAACCTCGGTATTGAATTATTGGACGGTAATTTATTACATTCCAACTCGAGTAAGTACGTAATAGAAAGTAATAACGACTTGTCATTTCAGAAAAGTATCACAATTGGAAAGTTATGAAACAAACGCAAGACTAAATTTGAAATTGTTCACGATACAAAATAAAATGTATCAGACATAAATTGTGTGTTATAACAAGATTTACATTATGTGTGTAGTAAAGTTTTGTTTCTGCCTTACAGCTTACAGTTATGTAAAGTGATTCATAATGAAAACAACTTCTGAGGACATTCCCTGCAAATTTAGCATATCCATTTCGTTTGGCATAAACATATTTTAATCATATACTACTACAATTAACGTATTAGAGCTATTTTAGACAAAGTAAGTCAGAAACGTTTCCAGTTAACTGAGAGTGGCGTATTGCGGGATTTTAATTAACTTCTTAGCGCAAAGATACCCAGAATAACACGTCATTAAATATCTGGTTAGGGTGCAACTACTCCTCTGCCTGCTATGTATGTTTATGGTGCAGAAAATATAACAAGATAGCACTAATTTAAAGCTAACAAAACTGTGTGGAATTTCGTTGTGTCTACTGAGGTGACTACAGCGCACGTGGTGGAAATCTCATGAAATAGATGACGCGAAAGTTGTAATTGCTTCGTATGTATTATATGCCTTAGTTATTAGGAATGATTTACAAAATATAGGTCTAGTAATGTTTCGGTTAGTCTTAGAACTTATCTGACACATAAAGGAAAAGAAGTTGGAGCTGTGTTATATACAAATATCAATATGGACAAGTAGTAAATATTGTGCTATTGAGCGAAAGTCTGCAACACCCACATCCCGCCACTACGTGGTATAGTTCTTCCCTGAGCAGGTACACGATTTGACCACCTTTCGGGCTGTTCCAAACACCCCGCCAGCATGGTGTTGAGTTTGTTTATATATTCATTTAAATGCAGCGAAATTTGCCGCCATATGATGTGAGCAAAATTATATAAAAATAGCCATTTGTTATGACATAACTCTGAAATGAAATGTGTAGTGTTTAACGCCCGCTTTTACTACATACGTCACCACAGGCGATGACACTGTTGATACATGAGATGAAGATGGAGCACCGATGGAATGAGATGGCGGGGGAAACCGGAGATCCCGGAGAAAGCCCGCCCCAGCTCCCTGTTGTGCACCACGAATCTCACTTTGTGGTCGCCTGGGATCGAAGTCGGGCCGCCTTGGTGGGAGCCAAGCGGTCTAACCACTGAGCTACGGCGCGTCCGTCATAACTCAGACCTCTCCAAATGAAATGTCATCAAGCGATTGGTTTGGTGTTGAACCATTTGGACATATTACTGACAAAGTTTTGCGCAATTAATTTATCAATGAGTACTGTGGTTCAATATTTATATTGTTCAAACGTAATAGAGCTTAAGGTTAATGGCATATCAAGATATTAGGAATTTTAAGACAATGTGATCGTGCAGTTCTAAATAATAATGTCCAATTTCACCAACATATGTTGAGACTTAACACTGGTTTAATAAAAGTTAAAACAAGAGTTGCATTTCAAAAAGTGTCAGCTTAAGTTAGGTCTTTAGCTATTGTAAACAGTCAAGATAGTGGGCGTGAACGCAGCAGCTGATGCCGATTTGGCATCTTTAAGACCGTCTGCATGTCATTCGTAATAGAGTACGGCCTATGTGGAGAAACTATCTCGCGGATCTATCAGAAGAAAATATTCTACAGGGGTATAGACTGTCGAAACAACTTGCTATGAAGGTTACTGCGGAAGTACAAGAGAGGTTAGAACATGCATCGAAACATGCAGACATGCCGACCTCACCTTTGCTTCAAGTTTTAATAACGTTGTAATTTTATAATTCACTGAAATTTGTGGATAATACATTCTCCAGCTCCCGTCTTGAAACGTTCAAATCACTTGCCACTTGCCTTTGATTCTCGTTTTAAATTTACGTAATAATCACTTAGAACATGCATGGAAAATAATATGCTGATCTCGTCGTTGCTTCAAGTATTAATAAGTTTGCGATTTTATAATTCACTGAATTATGAGGATAATACATTGTCCATCTCCCGTCTTGAAATCTTCATGTCACTTCTCCCTATTCGCACATCATTTTAAAGTTACGTAATACCGAAGATATTTCGTATTTCTAGTAATGACACATATATTTGAAATAAATTCGTTTCCAATATTTTTCCACCTAACATCTTTCTCTTTTACATTCACCGCATCCGTCCTCCTATTTTCTACGATATCCTTACAGTTCCTCACCAGTTCAGTTGACAATTCTTTCTCCATCGATGAGAAATTTGTTTCACGGTTTTTGTTTACGATTTTGTTTACCTGCCATTTCTTCAGCTGCGTGCAGACGATAATGGCAACCAAAGCGCATCGCAGTACATCCATAAAATACTCCGACTCATCCATAGGCGTCTATAGCTGTAATTTTTAGAAGTTTCTTGGCGATAACACGTGTTGATAACATTTTCAGAAAACAGGTTGGTAAAATGCAAGAAATTTAACAGATCTTTTTAGCAATATGACAGCTGTTACGTGACATTTCTTAACGTCGATTTTAACAAATGCTGGTGAAATCGCGCATAAGTATTGTAAACGATGAACACAATAAAATATGTTGGTTTTAATAGATTTGGCAGCAGAAATTTGACAAATGAGTCACCTGTAGTCGTAAATTTATTGATAAGTAAATACAAAATAGGAGAAGCATATAGCAATAATAATACGAATGACCAAATATGTAGAAAGAAATAAAGAACAATTGAAAAGCTAACAAATGTAAAGATTGTGCGGAATCAAGTTGGAGGCTAATGGATTTTTTAAACGCTTGTTTTTACTGTGCCTCAAATTTAAAGAGTATCTACTGACAAAGGAGACAGGAAATAAGAGTAAACTGGTGAATATTGAGCTCAAGATATGAGTAATATTTCAAGTATTTCCTTTCAGATATCGGTTATACAAAAGACATTCATTTGTTATGAACCTCCACTAAAAAATCAACACTGTTTCACAACTGTCTTTAAAACAAAACCAACAAACCTGTAAGCTGTTCTCTCTGCTTACTCACTCTGTTTACAATTACTCACTTTGCAAGCCGTCACGTCCTTAAATACCTAATTCGTAATTCCAGATTGTTCTAAAATAAACCAGAACCAGAACAGTCTCTATTAGTCCAGAACTTTCCCAAGAATAAACAAACCAAACATTCTATCACATCGACGAGACTAAGAAGCCGGTGCCAGCGCAACACCTGGGGCCCCGGCTGGAAGTCTTTATGTAGAGGGCGGCCGATCACCTGACCGCAGAACAGCTCGAGAAGTTTCGACAACTGCTGAGACGATACCAGCCAAGGCAGAGAATTACTTCCTCACCCGACGAGACATACTGGCGGTAGTAAAGACCTAGGATTACTTCCAAAGATACCTGTATGATCAGCCATTCCACCTGCGGACTCACCTATCCGCCCTCACCTGGCTACTGAGCTTTAGAAGCCTGGAAGGGCAGACAACCCTTAGGGTACAGCGGCTGCAGGAGTACGACTTCACCTCTGAACATCGTAGAGGGAAGTGCCATGGTAACGCAGACGCCATGTCCCGAAGACCCTGCCCCGAGTGGTGCGGTCAATGCACAAGAGCGGAAGAGAAGGAGCGTGCCGCAGCAGTCCGAGTTGTCACGGCAGTGCCTGAGGATATCTGGGATAGCTCAGGCCTGAGCATGGAGCAGCTGGTGGACGCACACTTGAGACCACTCTTGAGGGAAGTGGAGGCAGGAACAAGACCAACCTGGGAGGACATCGCACCGAGGAGCGCCACCTACAAGTCGTAGTTCGCCCAATGGGACCCACTGAAGACAAGAGAGGGCGTGCTGTTCCGGGTTTGGGATTCGCCTAATGGGAAGATGCAGAGGGAGCAATTGGTACTTCCCCGAATTAAGGTCCCGGAATTCTTGAAGGAAGTGCATGCCGGAACTTCAGGTGGAAACCTGGGAGCATACCGGACGATCAACAAATTTCGGCAGTGCTACTACTGGCTGAGGCTCCAAGCAGACGGTGAGAGGTGGGGCCGTCAAAGTAATGTGCGCGGCGATTCGCGGCCCCCAGACTAGGAGCCGGGGTCGCATGCAGCAGTACAATTTCGGAGGGCAATTCGAAAGGACTACTCCAACTTCAGTTCATTGTTAGACTTAAGAGTTTATCTATTAATTTGATTTAGTAAGTCTCTTACTAATTGACCTTGAAAGTTCGTTATTAGTAATTTCTGTTTTGACATATTTATATCAGAATAAGGAGCTAATTTCCAGTTTGCTTGGAACCAAATATTCCTTTGAGGTTTAATAATAAGATTCTTATCTATGGTTTTGTTGAGATAGTTTTCTTCCTCTGTGAACTTTTGCCTTATTATTTATATATACATGAATAGTAATAGACTTTGTCTATCACTTACAGGTGACTAGTTATACCAAAGTAATTCAGAATGACGTACACTTAGGAGACATTCATTGAATCGTTACGATATACATGTTATTCGTTATAACGTTATCTCGTGCATAAATATTTTAGTCAACATTGTAAGATTCATGTTTTACAAAACCAGATATTTCCATGCTTGTTACAGTTAATAGAAAGTCTAGAAACTGACATTTTTTCAGATAATTACTGTCGTAACCTTAAAAGACGATAAACTTAAATACAAATTTTCTACAGAAAGACATGACGTTTCACAATAAGTCTATTTTACTCAAAGGCCTTTAGAATATGTATTTACATTGATATCCAGTTATCTGATATATGAGTAAGACGCAGTACATTCACAATAACTGAATATCGACTTGTATTTGTGTCAGAGGTATCTACTGAAACATTCAGACAAATAACAACGAATATCTCTGAAATGTTTCACTACAGGAAGTTATATCAGACATAAATTGTGTGTTATAACATGATTTACGTCATATGTGTACTAAGACCTTGTGTATCTCTTGCTATTTACATTTATGTAAAGTGATACAGAATGAAGCGAAAATCTGTGGACCTTCGCTACAAACTGAACAGATGGATTTCATTTGTCATTAAAATATTTTAACGATATACTCCTTTAATGGAAATCATTAGTTATTTTATAGAATAAACCTTTTTTTTAAAAAAATCCATTTTATGGGTAGTCGGATGTTACTGGGTTTCCTTCAACATTTTTCTGTTTCTTCAATTAAGATGTTTAACTTATATACAATTTTGTATCTAACAGAGTTTACTATTTTGAGTTTTGCGGAAAAAAGTTATATTCCGTTGAATCCAAATTATATATTTCCAGTAGAATCTCCGCACTTAATTCTGGGATATAATGTAAATCACCCTCTACCAACTATATATGTGCGCGCTAGATGAAGTAATATTTTAACGGTGAAGTAACGCACAAAGTGTTCAAGTGTCCCACGTGTTTACTGACTACGACCACAGCGACACACAGTGGAAGTTTCGTGCAACACAAAGTACACGTAAGGTGTGACAGATGTCGCGCAAGCTGTAATTGCTATCTACTTATCAATACGTCCTAGTTGTAAAGAATACTTTAAAGCCATTAGAATGGCAATGTTACCTTGTAGCTGATAACATATTATAATTATGAACGATATCAAATTAGAACAATAGTATCTACACACACAAAAACTCAAAATAGGTGAACATTTTTTTTGGAACAAACATTTATAAAATGTTGTATATTTTCAAAAAGTTTAACCGTTGCTGTTACTTTATAAAACACTTATACCACCAATCATTACAAACGGAGTCCCTGTCTGGAGCCATTGCGCAAAGTCACCCATAAAACAGCTCCAAGTACTTCAAAACAAAATACTAAGGATAATCACCAAAGTACCACGGACCGCACCAGTAGATATACTCCACAACAAACTCAACATGCATACCATAGAACAATTTATCAAACGGCTAGCTTTTAACATGTACAAAAGTTGCGAGAATCACTTTAATCCCCTCATTTCGAACTTGGGGCGGTATGACGCCAATATAGGCAAACACAAAGGTCCCTGTTGCTGTTTAAGAGGACCAGTCCGATAAATAAGCACACTGATGTCGAAGACGTAAATGACTACTTCACCCAACTTATGCAACCAGCCAATTAGCTAACAACACGCCATAAGGCACCCACTGCCCTTCTGCGTACCTCCAAGTCCTTATGCTACTCACCCAATGCGGACCCGGAAGTAGAGGCCCCCACCCACAAGGAGCACAGCTCGCCATGTGAGCACTGATGACAATTTGCACGCCCATGAACACGAGGGACAGACGCAGCCGTAAGGCTAAGAAGCATATATTAAACCCATAAACCAATAGTTATTATACACTATACATCAATTATGCTTGACGTTACCTCTAGGTGCTATATTATATAGTGATGACGCCACCAGGCTGAGTTTTTCTTAGGTCACTTGCATGTTATGTACAGTTGCATAGATACAACTTGACTCACCCGTACACCGGGACAAGGAGACTTAGACTAGACTACTAATGACGTAAGCGCTATGTGCAGAACTGATTACATCCTGAACGCGAGGCACATCGCCTAAGACTACCAATTATGGAAAGGTTCTGTGATCATGACGACTCCCTCCCCAAATCACCATATCGGTTCGCCGCATAGAAATAACCGACATTTGAATCTGGGTGCTTAATGCGGGACCAGCAAAGCATCGACAGGACTGCTGCCCTAGGTAGTGGAGGGTTTTTAATGGGTATTCTGCAACGGTGCACTCCACCTAGGCGGCGACTCCTATGTCACCAGCCCCATGGGCTGCTGTGGGTAAATTCCATTTTTTCCTTCAACGTTAAAAAAAGTTGTTATTAAACCATTCCAATCAACCCATACAGTATTTTTATTATATAGCACGCTATATAGAGGTATAGCACATTGAAATTTAATTCCAATTAAACGTTATTTATGAACTAAGCTAGAACCTTCTTAGTAACAAAGGGATTACGTACATATTCATTTGTCTTCCTCATCGTTTTGCCATTTGTCACCTTTGGTTACAACAGATTTGTTTAGTTTTATTTAAATTTAATTTATATTATTTTTATGTATTTGTATGAAGTGCTTTACCCCGATATCGTAATGATACATTAATTCATTTAGTGAGAAAGCGGTTTATATCATTTGAGTTCAAATTATTTTTACTTCCAATTAAAACTGTTAATTTAAAACTTTTAAGTGATCAGGTAATTCTGGATTTATATATATGTTATATACAAGGAAATGTTACACTTAATTGTTTATTTACTTATTATCAGAATGTAAATTCTTATAATTTCGGAATATTAACTCAAGTAGGATATGTAGCTATTGGGTGAATGTTGAAACATAAAATTTTATTTCTTATTTACATTGTATTGTAAATGTTTAATTTCATTATTAGTTGTATTAGCAGAGATATTACTCAGATTTGCTGCGGCTATAACAACTCGGACCTCATTTCATTGTTAGACTTTAGACTGTATTAATTAATTTGATTTAGTAAGGCTTTTGCTAATTCACTCTTAATCTCCATTTAAACTCTAACATTATTAACGTTAACTCTATTTTGGGTTTTAACCTTCCGTCATCTTTTAACTTATATAATGTTTAGCAATAGAAATAGATTTTCTCTTACACTTTACCAGTTATACAAAATCATTGGGAATACAGAGGACTTCTGAGGACATTGCTTCAAAATTGAACTCTTAAGCTAACAAAAATCCTAATAACATACTTCAACTAAAGTCACTCAAAATGATTTTCACAACATCAAAGCTGCATTTATGTGATAGTGATTTATTTTGAGATTTTCTTGAAGAGTATGGAGTGTAAGCCTGAATATGTGGAACGTATTTACAGTTTGGTATTGAATCAACTTTCCTGATTTGAATTCTGGTCCAAACCTTTATTTATTCTTTTTAGATGCGAATGCTACCAGAATATATTGTACAAAGCAACCTCGGCATTTAATTTTTTAATAGAATGCAATCACCTCCTAAACTACTATGTATGTCCGTGATACAAAGAGTATTAATTTAACGCCAAAAAGAATAAAAGAAGAAACTACCAGATACAGGCTTGCAGTTCAAATGTTCTGTCTCTTACGGAGTTACTGCGACCACAGCGGTGCTCGGTGGAAGTCTTATGAAACACTAAGTGCACGTAGACGTTTACAGATGTCGCGCAAGCTATTATTGCTATGTATTTATCAATGCATCATAGCTATTACAAAAGCTTTCCAAATGATAAAGATACGTGAAGTTCTGTTTTGATAAGGAAGATGTTCCTAATGCAAATGATAGTAATTTCGAGTTATATTTAATATGTATGTGAGTATAAAGTAACGAAAATTATAGTGCTTCGGAACAGAAGCCCACAGAAAGTTGTACAAGTACAGCAAAATCAAGACATTCTTGGTATATTCATTTCCAATATCATCAGAAAATTTTTAGATGGTTGTGATATAATTACAATAAACAACCAACATTGTGAAATGCTCCAGTTCTTTCCAAATAAGGAAAACACAAAAGTTGTATCCCCTAGTCATTTTCTAAACATTTGTGTTAAATAACGAGCATTGATAAAATTTGTAGGCAGGTGCATTGTGCTCTGGTATACCTGTTAAATTTAATTAAATGACATATACAGACAATACGTGTCCAAAGACTGTGTCGTATTATCTCTGAGTCTTAACGGCTCTCTTTGAAAATTTCATTTAAGATTTAGAGAACGCACTGAAAATGTGGTCCAAATGTTTATATGTAGGTGTAATTTCGGGAACTAAATGCCGAAATTTAGGTGTATTTAGGTGTATTTAGAAAATGAAGAAATGGTAAGTCAAGATATTAGGAAGTATAAGGAAATTTCGCACATTGCTAAACATTAAATATTGGAAAACATGAACAGAAGAAAGAACAATGGGTTCAACAGTTTTGACAGCTGAAATTCAGAAAATGCGTCATAATTATATAGAAAGTAAATGCAAAATAAGAGAAGCATATAACAAACATAATACGAATGGCCAAAGATATAGAAAAAATTAATAAAAATTATGAAGCTAACAAAAGTAAAGATTGTCTTGAATCATGTTGGCGGCTAATGGATTTTTAAACGCTCTTATTTACTGTACCTCAACACTACTGAGCGGCTACCACACATAAAGGAAAGAAAGCAGACTAATGTATTATTTGTGTAATATATGTGACAAAGTCAGAGAAAGCATTATCTACGGACAAATATAATGGTTTATCGAGGTATTCTTTTACTTTTGAATGAAATAATTGTAAAATTGTGATCGACAAATCTCAGACAACGTACAATGGAGTGTGAAGTACTAAAACTAATGAAAAATACAAAGCTCTGTGTTACTCTTAGACAACCGAGGATACCCTGATTGTGAAATCTGACTGGTCCTTCCGAGTTGCCGTAGAAATCAGAATGACGGCGGTGAAGTCGTCCAGATTCGACATGACATTGTAAGTATAACGTCAGATACACAACACCACATCAATATATCTACAATTCCTAGTACCTAACATTTTATATGATCTCTTCTTGAGCAACCTTCAGCTCTTGTTTGCACCTGATTTCTACTGTCAGAAATTTGTCACTGACAAAGTATAGGTAGAAATGATTCTTTAAGCTCCTAAACTTGTATCTTTACTATCCTTTTATTTACAATTATTTCGGTGGTTCTACATTTATATTGCCACCTTTTCATTTTATGTTTCATATTTTGACCTCATTCACATTTATCTCTCACTGCGAGCTATTTAAACTGCCTTCTTGTTGGAATATTTTATGGCATTTTCTATAATGATCCATTAGAAGAACAAATGGAAAACGCAACCTCGCATTCAGAGTTAGTGCAAATAATAGCAGCACTTCTGAACGGGATTACCTAGCATCAGTCGGGAGATGAAACTTATTACACAATGAGAGACAACTCTTTCGAAGTCTAATTATACTTGTTATCGACTATCAAATGTTTGTGTGCTTAGCTTCAGGTTAGTTACTTAACCGCTACACAAGGTAATGGTTAGCCAGACTCCCAGTTAACATCTAACCTGAGATCACAGTACTGTACAATTCTGGGATTGTCTCTATTAACTTTTCAATATTGTGGCATACCAGGGTTGTAAGGGGGGTTGAAAGACTTACAAACCTAATCTACAACTGGGGCTGTAGCTATTGGGATGGTAGGGTGAATAAAACATTAAATCAACTTAAACTGACTAACTCTATTTTAAGAAATCTAGTTATACAGAGTATCCGCTGAGTCTAGAAGAGACCAGGGGTGCTTTGGGAATACTTGGTGACATAATTATTTAATATAACCTTACCGTTGGTGATGTGTCAGGTGTATAGCTGGGCTTGTCCGGAGAGGTATAATCTGCTGAGTCCGGCGGGGGTTATGGTATTCGTAGACACACTGTCAGATAAATACTTCTGTTACCTCTCACAGGGACCTACACAGAGTCTCCTCTGACATCCCTGCGACGTTTCACACTGAGGGTTAACTCTACTATGCTTAAATAGCGGTTCTACAAAAAGTCAATTCAGCGATTCCCACTAACTATTAATTTTGCATCATACTGTTTGCATCATACCGAATGTTTAAGCCTGTACCGACCTATTATTTCTTCTGGTCAGCAGAATCAGTCTGGGTCACTGTGGATAATTTCCTTATGCCAACAGACTGCCAGTCAGCGGAATTTACGTTTGACATACATTTCTGTTAGAATCAATACATGTTACAGAATACCGAAATTTCCAAATCTAGCTCAGCTTATACACGTAACACATCCCCCCGTCTAGATTTTGCTGCCCTCAGCAAATCCAAACGACTGGTAACAAGATTTTTACATAAATAAAATAATAATTTACACTTCCATAGGCAATAGAGCATACAAACATTTACATGTACTTTTTTTTTTTTTTTTTTTTTTGAAAAGTCATAATTGTAACACCTGAAAAAGAAAATCAGAGGACAGGAAAATGGGAATTAGTTGCTGCGGGTTGGTTTCGAAGTATCCCACGCTGAATGAAGTCCATAGTTCCATAGAAACACACTGTTCCACCATTATGAGTTTATAGTTTTGGGAGACACTTCACAACACTTGGTCACTGAAGGGTTGTAATTACTTCTTTAAGTTTGTCTAACAAGACCCTAGCTGTCACAAGTAATGTAACTTCAAGGAGAAAACAGTTTAATGTGCTTCCTGCTCCAGTTTGATAGTCTGTACTTAGTCTTTTAAAACAGGGAAGTTGATGAATAACCTCGGTTGTGGCTTGCTGTTTATATGATATCGTGTTCAAGCGTACAGTGCTCTTTGGTATTGCTTGGAAAAGTCTGTACTAAAGAGCCGATGAAAGGTTTGAAAGTGGAGTTTATGGTCTTTTGAGTAGTCCGCTTAGCTTACACTCGCCTACCTCAGCTGAGTCTGAGTTCTTGCAGGTGAGAACACGAAAGAGTGACTTATAAGTTATTGTATTTGAGCTACTGTAAAAGTTTGCTGGGTAGAGTTGCTTTGGCTTTTACCCAGGGTTTCACAGCGAAAGCCATAAGTCCATGAAGTTGAGGAGGTCCTCTGGAACGATTAAGTGCCTGCCAGACGCGAGTAGTCTTGGTTGCCACTCCTGATGTGATACTTGGTCATCTGGTGTGCTTTGGTTTTCCCAGGAAAGAGTAACTGCTAGGGACCCTTGTGTCTCCTCTGCTTTCTCCTTATGGTGGTGGTGTTTCCTGATGCTTCGACGTGTTTGTTCATCCATGCCGCAACAGAAAATCAAATGATCTAGAGTTAGGTTTGATGCACAAGAATATTTCTATGGGGTGAGGATGGGTTAAAGTTCACGGGAATGTAATTAAATGAAAGGGATTTTCAGGTATCAGATTACCAAATGAATATTTATCTATTTACAAATTATGGTTATATATAATTAACATAAATGGAACATGTATGGAATTTATGTGGAACCATTTTTAGAGGTAGAAGGAGAAAAAAAAATTGGTTAAAGTTTATAGAGTAAACAAAAATGAAATTTTATGTTTGCCTTATGGCTGAATAACATAAGTAAATAAACTATGGAGACTGCATAGATGTTCCACTTAAGTATGGTTGTTCACACATTAGTGATAAACTTGGAATAAATTACAAGTATTCTACATAAAACCATTATACAATTGAATTATACATAATTAGTAATAATAATGATAACAATTTAGCTAAAGAAAAATGGAGTTCATTTAAAGAATAGTACTTGTTATAAATTATAGGGCATTATTTACAAAAATCATGTCTAATGACTTGCCATAATAGCATCGATATACTGGATTAGAACTACGCCTAAAAATGTCTACTGTTGTCATAACCTCAGTCAAATATCAGAGTTAACCTTGTCTTTCTATTTTGTTACAATAAATCTTGATGCTACTGAAGTGATTGTTTCTAGAGTTACATAACATACCTTCATAATACATGGTAATTGAAGTCACATTGATACAATCATCTTAGAATCTATAAGGATATCCTATGACTTTATGTTTTTACATAAATATAGCTAAAGTAACTCTGACATTTGCTGGTTTAGCATTGATTGTTTAAACAAGAGGTATAATGTTTTTCTTCTTTTCGCAAAAAAAAGTGTGATCAAAGATATCGATAAATAATATCGATCTTATTATCCGGAGATATGATGTACTCTACTGTCACTGGATGTTAGAACAAGTGTTAAATTACATTGCTTTGGGTTGTCTTATAAATGAAATGTTAATTGACAATAGTTAAGTCTTCTCTTGTTTATCAATCCCTAACAAATTTAGGCATGCTTTTATAGCATGGTAATTATGAGTGATAGCAACAGAAAGGGGAGGGGGTTTGTAGGTTGTAGATCTCATCGTGCTGTGACCTGTAAACAGAACTTAATATAACGATTAGTTTAATCTTGGTCATTGGTCATGTCTCAGATCCATAATGAATATTGTCAAAGAATGTATTTGAGTTATGTGCTGCCCGCTGAATTAAAAGTTCAATAAATGATAGAAAAACTGACTGGTGTAAGAGGAAGTACCCTTAGAATAGCATACCACGATAATTGCATCAAGTTGATCAGTCTGCTTTGATAGACAATAAATATAAGTCATGGGTTTCTTTATCAATACTTAAAGGTGAATTAGGGAAACATGTCTGAATTCTATGACTTAGAACCTTAGGTAACACCTAAATTCTGTGCCTTTCTTTTTGTTTATTTTGCTTTCAATCATTTTTCTTGCTAGTGAATCATCATTGTTTATATACTTATTTATTAAATCTTAGGATTTGTGTTGATTTGTCTTTTTCATACTAGAATCATTCTTCACTGATTGAGGGACGTCTCCCCCACAGCAAAAACTTCACATTCATGCTGCGCAGCTCTCATTCATACTTAAACATTAATGCTACTTTGTCTTCACAACTTCTTTATTTACACTGATCAGTAATTATATAACTTTAACTTGACAATGTTTATAGGGAAATCACTCGCGTGAAAAAAATCCCTTTTATATTATAACAGCTTTATCTATATCAAATCAACATGAGAGGCATACACAACCTAAGGGTCTCGCGAACACCAAAGGATGTACCCTCTGTCGCTCATACACAAAACTCTTATAGCTTGAAACCTTGAGACTTAAAGATACCATGGTATATGCACACATATTCACTAAAACTGTTTCCGAAAATCTTGCGATGGATTCGGAACAGAACACATTACTAATAGAATCTATAAACACTTAGAAATAGTCTCTAAGAACGCCTCGCGGTTGTTCTTAAGGTCAAAGGGTACTACAAGCATACATTATCTTCACAAATCCTAAGCATTTGGTTACAACGATCATAACTTATAACTTTTAAGCACAGAGAATATAAGGTCACTTTGAAATGATTTATAATAAAAAACACGGTGTACCGCTGGTGTAGTTGTTATTATTATTACATTATTACTTTTTTTTTATTTCTCTGAAGGGAGGGAATAAGAAAAGGGCTGAATGTGTGCCTTGTCATACTGGCGAATGTTCCAGAGGAGGATTGGTAGGGTCACTAAGGGCTGGGGAATCAATTTGCCGAGACATTGCTAAAAGTTTATAGTAACGTGAAGTAATGAGTATAACCAAATAATCATTCATAAGAGTCATGATTTAAAAAGGAATTAGTTGTCTATAATAACGGGTGAAGGAAGGGGCTTTTTGCTGTAAATAATATTAATACGTCTTAGAAATAATACCTATTCAGAAACTATGGTTATAACGTTGTATTGCTTGAAAATATAAATAATGTGTCGGATATGAATCACGGGACTTATCCACGATGGAAGTTTGTTATTTAGCGTGAACACGTCTGTCTTTCCTGTCGATCAATGTTTAGCTTGCAAAGTTTCATATTTCACAGTGTAATCGCAACGTCAGTATTTTAGTTTTTGCTGGCCTATGAAAGTCGGCAGCATGCCATTTTCATGAGCACCACGTAATAGCGTGTACAGATATGTAATTATTAGATTTGTGGGTCAGTTCTACGTATTTATAACTTTGGAAGAGAAAAAAATGCAGTAAAGTAACAGTGTGTTAAATCGTTTTCCATCGTTTAATGGGTGAATGTCATCTTAATACGTCGCGTGCTATTTTATTGAACTTAATGTGTATTATTGTGTTTGTATAGAATGAAATAACGTGATAGCTGGTTCAAATCAGGTCAGTGAAATACCAACCATTGTAATTATAGATTTAGAAAGATAACTTATAATCAAGAGACAAGATTTTTTTTTTTTTTTTTTTTTTTTTTTTTTTTTTTTTAGTGAGATTAAGCACATCGAGTGTTGTAAATGGAGTTACATGTGAGGGTAAACGAACATTTTTCTCTGTATTTTGAGTGTGGGGATTCGTTAGTTATAAATTTGTAGAAGGTATAATGCGTTCCCAAGGTTTGGAATTGCTTAACATGAGTGGGTGAGGTAAACATTCATATGTGTAACTACGAAAAGGATTGATTCCTGTTTCGCAAGAGCGTAACGCAAAATTTAAATTTCATGTAAAGCCATTCATTAAGTGAGAATTATAGGTAATTCAGGGCACATTTTAATAATTTTATGTATTCTTTGTCTTTTGTTTTATTTTTTTTCTGAAGTATTATGGGCTTTTCCGGGATATTAGATTGGTCATAGAATCAGCTCATAGTTATTAATTCTGTAGAGCTTTTCTTTTTTTTCTCTTTTTATGAAAACAACGTACCACTGTGTTGATTTCACGGCCCTTGGCCATTAGGGATAAGGCAAAACAAAATTTAACATTTAAGAAGAAGGAAGATAGAGACCGACAGTTTTTAAAATTTGATTACTTTTTGTGTGGATTGTTATGAATTCTAGGAATTTGGATTAATCGTTGAATCATCTTATTGAGTGAGAATTCATATGAAATATTACAAAAGTAGTGGAAAACCATATTGGATTTGTTGTGGTTTTATTTCTTATATGTGTAGGCATAAATAATTTACAGTAAAGTGATGCAATTAGAATAACGAGGTTTCACATAAATATTAAGCATGGACAAAACTTAGAGAGAGGAAATTAAATTAATGTCATCATTAACAAACGCTATGACTTACTTTAATATGTCTAATATCAGGAAAACTACTTTGACCAACTAACTGTACAGTTGACACACATTTACACATACACACGCATACACACTAGTCAACAAAAAGAAGCACATGCTCGTGCTAAAATCTCACGATGCATCAGTAATATGTCTTCAGTATTATAATATTTCATCATTAATATCTCAACATATCTCTTAATCAACATAACTGATATGCCAACGTCCATAACCAGGGCTTCGCAGCTAATCTGACTTATGGAAGGCAAAGTTAATCGCTATCTAGGGGGAATCTCGCGATTTTTAGCCCTTATCCTAGTATCGCTTTACTAACATCAGACTTTACTGCCTGGCAAACTAAAGGCAGGGAACTTCATCCTACATTATATACGAATAAAATATATCATAAGCGCGCAATATCTAAGTGCTAGATACGCTCTTAAGATGTATCGCGACTGAATCTAAGAGTTGGTATCAGCCAAACTATAAGTATATATTAGTCGTCAGTTCACATTCTCTCCTAAATCGCACAAATACACATGGTTCCTGATAGTCCTTGCCTCCACAAGCATTACAGCAAAAAATGACATTTAAACACACATGACTCACACTTAGTGGCATAGTACAGTTAGTCACACAGTCAATAATGATCACTATATGGCAGTAATGCCTTAAGGGGATGCAAACGGAAACAAAGTGACCGAAAATATCATCTTGAAACAAAATTTATAAAAATATGTTTCAGTGAAACCAGAAGAAATACTTCATTATCAATGAAATTCATAATTTATGTCTATGTTGCGAAGTTATAAAAATAAAATAAAACATTCTTTAAAGTGGCTCTATCACTTGTACTGATTTGGATTTATCTCAATCGTTATTCAAATTGAACATCACCTTTAAAATACTGTAAATAGACAACAGATAGCTTACACATTGCACTAAACCTTAAAGTTCGGAAACATTAAAAAAATTTTGTGAAAAACCACATGAAATCACATGTATTAATGATGCCAGAAAGATTTTTAAGTAACTGAGGGAACACGACAACACCTGTGGAGTTAACATTAGAATACTTGGTTCAAACAAAATTAAGCTACATTTTGAAAAAGTTCAAACTTAGCGAGTGGATGGGTGAGTTACACAGAATAATGATGGGGAAGACGCGGCTAAAATTAAACATAATCAGATTTTAGAGAATTAGGCATAGTCAAAGTCGTACAAGTAAGCAAAAATGTGCTGTCCTAATCGACCTTCAAAGATTCCTGGGTCAATAGCTGGAGATGTGAACGACATTTCTAAAGACAATGGAGATTTATTGTTTACGTTCTTCTGAGTTGTAGAACTGTTCTGGGGAACTGTAGGATTCATTATTTCGTGATTTAGTGCCGACTTGGAAGCTGAATTTGAGGATTGGTGGAGTTTGTATATCAAAGGAACATGCAGTTAAATCTCCTATTCTTAAACTTCTTCGTTTGTCAGGAATGTATGTGGAACAGTAGAGTAATTAGCCCATAACTTAGGAGTGCTTACAAAAGTCAATGAACTCGCAGTCAGCCCACAGCACAAAACATCAAATACACACAAAACATATGCCAATATAAAATATACAATCATTGTATTAGAACAAGAAAATGCAAAAGCAACAAATCTGAAAAAAACTATGCATTAATAATCTGTATTCATAACACAAAAAGATTGCATCATTATCACAATTTCAACCTGAAATCAATGAACAAACAGAACTAAATTTCTAATCTTTGAGTTTGCAAAGAAAGAAAAAAAAGTTATTCAAGTTAGAAAACATAAAAATAGTGTTTGACATTATTTATTATGTCTGCTATTGGAAAATCTATATGTGACAAAATTATAATTACAAAAATTATTTGTGAATTACAATAAAACTGATTTCACACTTGTAAAATAATCTAAACTCCATTAGGGTGGGCTGGGAGGGTAGTTAAGATACTATTATGATTAAACTTGAAAATGATATATTTAATAAAAGCAGCAATAAAATTTAAGCAAACTTAAGAGAATTTGAGGTATGAAAATCGTTATTTAACTGTTGCAAAATGGAATACCCTGGTACTCTGCCATACTATTACATGAAGATAGGAACTACGAGAGGTACCAAGGTACAGGAGTCGAAACCCGGTGCCGAGACCACATTGTTGCATACCAGGGTTGTAAGGGGGGTTGAAAGACTTACAAACCTAATCTACAACTTGGGGTGTAGCTATTGGGATGGTAGGGTGAATAAAATATTAAATAAACTTAAACTGACTAACTCTATTTTAAGAAATCTAGTTATTATACAGAGTATCCGCTGAGTCTAGAAGAGACCAGGGGTGCTTTGGTAATACTTGGTGACATAATTATTTAATATAACCTTACCGTTGGTGATGTGTCAGGCGTATAGCTGGGCTTGTCCGGAGAGGTATAATCTGCTGAGTCCGGCGGGGGTTATGGTATTCGTAGACACACTGTCAGATAAATACTTCTGTTACCTCTCACAGGGACCTACACAGAGTCTCCTCTGACATCCCTGCGACGTTTCACACTGAGGGTTAACTCTACTAGGCTTAAATAGCGGTTCTACAAAAAGTCAATTCAGCAATTCCCACTAACTATTAATTTTGCATCATACTGTTTGCATCGTACCGAATGTTTAAGCCTGTACCGACCTATTATTTCTTCTGGTCAGCAGAATCAGTCTGGGTCACATGTGGATAATTTCCTTATGCCAACAGACTGCCAGTCAGCGGAATTTACGTTTGACATACATTTCTGTTAGAATCAATACATGTTACAGAATACCGAAATTTCCAAATCTAGCTCAGCTTATACACGTAACAATATCATATAGTATTAAACATATACCACGTGACTAGGTATAAGACATACAGTGTATATTCTAAGATGAAAACATTGATCCTTTTAACAGACGTATTGTAGCATTAATGATTAAAGTCCTGAATTAGAAGTAAGAAGCTGTGAAAGTTTTAAAAAAGACGGCTATTCATAAATACAATGTCTGGCTGAGTGACAGAGGAATGATCTCGCGAAGAACGAGACACAAAACGTGGGTTATTATCTAGTGGTTTATCTGCCACACTGTAGTGAAGGAAATTCATCATTCCAGGACATCAAATTGTTCTTACTTTGACATACTTTCGTATGTTTTATACGTGTAACTTTATTTAATTTCACTGATAATCTGGATATCTGTATTTTAACGGAAGTGAGTGTTTTGTGACCTCCTCAATATAAAAGGATAACAAATTCCCATCTAACCATTGAGATTAAACCTACGTTGGTGTAACACCTTTCTAAATAAAGGTATATTAACAATTATGAAATTAAAGCATCTGCAAATCTCTTCGGAAACATAATTTCATTCTCATTGACTTTGGTACGTATAAATGGCAAGCGATGAGTATTTGTTATTAATATTACAATGATTCACCTTAAAGTTGTTACTTCTGCATTAATTTGGGAGTTAGTTTAACCAGAGTAACAAGTTTTAGTGTTAGGAGATGATCTGTGTTTATTTATATATCGGAATATGTTACAAAATATGTTGTATGTTCTTTTTTGTTTTAATACCTGCGTTATCAATATTACTTTAAATTATTACTCCTAATTTAATTGTTATTTTATTTGGTTGACATGTTGCTTATTGTTTAGTTATTTATTATCATAATATAAAATCTTATATAGTCGGAATATTAACTGAAGTAGAAGATGTAGCTACTGCGTTAATGTTGTAAGATAAAATTATATTTATTATTTAGATTGCATAATCATTGCTTAATTTCAGCAATGGCGGAGATAGCTACTCCAAACACACTTCGTTGTTAGACTTAAGAGTTTGTTAATTAATTTGATTTAGTAAGTCTTTTACTAATTAACCTTTAAAGTTCTTTATTAGTAAATTCTGTTTTGACATATTTATATCATTATAAGGAGCTAATTTCCAGTTTGCTTGGAACAAAATATTGCTTTGAGGTTTCACAATGAGATTCTTATCTATGTGTATTGTTGATTTAGTTCCTCTTCCTCTTTGAATTTTTCCTTATTATTTATATGTACATGAATAGTAATAGATTTTGTCTATCTCTTACAGTTTACTAGTTATACAAAAGTAATTCAGAATGACGTGCACTTAGGGGATATTCATTGACTTCTTATGATATACATTTTATTCGTTATAAGATTATCTCGTGCAAAAATATTCTAATCAAAATCGTTACATCCATGTTTTATAAGATCAGAAATTTCCAAGGTTGTTACATAAAAAGAAGCCTAGAATTGGACATTTTTTCAGATATCTTGCTCTCGTATCCTTGAAAGACGATAAAATTAAATACAAAGTTTATTACCCAAAGAGCGGACGTTTCCTAATAAGTCCATTTATTTCAAGGACTTCAGAATATGTATTTAAATGCCCGCCTCTGTAGCATGCTGGTAGCGTGTCTGCCTCAAGTTCAAGAGGTCCCAATTTCGGACCTCGGTAAACTGAGTTACCTGGATAAGGCTTTTTCCGGGGCTTTCCCTTATCCTGAAAGACGAATATCCGGTAGCTCTAAGCTTTATGGACCCTGGGCACATTTGAGCATTATTTCATCCATTCCATTCATCGTCCGATGCTACCAGGCGGGCGCAGCTCTTAATAATTGACGCTCTTAAAATGTAAGACATTTTCTGAGATTCTAGTTAAAGGATGAGTTTTACTTAAGGCTTTACATATTAGTTTAGAGTTAAATATTAATAATTTTAACTACTGTAATTAAAATATTTTGAATTGCTTCATAAAATTTGTTGTCTAATTGTAATTTGTAAGATACGAATTTTCTATTAGACTGTCAGGATTTGAAACTAGTATGTATACGTCAGGTAACACTTCAACTGTTTATTTATCTGTAGCTTATTGTCGTGAATATTTGTTCTTAATATTACATTGATTACCTTTAAATTTGTTAGTTTGTATTAATATTTAGTGTTAGGTCATGATATATTTGTCTTTATGTCATATACAAAGAGATGTTACACTTAATTGTTTAGTTATTTTTTATCAGAATGTAAAATCTTATAATGTCAGAATATTTACTCAAGTAGGAGATGTAGCTATTTATTGCGTGAATATTGTCAGATAAAGTTATATTTAGTATTTATATTGTATAATAATTACTCAATTTCATAATTAGTTGTATTAGCGGAGATAGTACTCAGATTACCTGTGGCTATAGCAAATCCGTCCTCAGTTTCCATGTTAGACCTTGAACTGTAATTATTAATTTGATTTTGTAAGAATTTTACTAATTCGCGTTTTACGTCTTTTAAACTTTAACTGTAATTATGTTAATTCCATTTTGGGGTCTAGCCTTCTTTCATATTTAACTCATTCCTTAATCTTTAAGTGTTTAGCAATGGTAATAGATATTCTCTTACATTTTACCAATTATACAAAATAATTGAGAACGGAGATGACTTCTGAGGACATTCCTTCAAAATTTAACATTGTACTCTCCACTGAGCACTTAATTAATCATAACAACCACCATAATAACATACGTCAACTAAAATCATTGAAACTGATTTCTACAACACCAAGGCTGAACTAAGCTTATGAAATTTTCTCGAAAAGTTTCGAGTGTCAGCCTGAAAATGTTTAACGTATGTACAGGTAGATATCCAATTGACTTTCCTGGTTTGATGTTTGTTCAAAATCTTTTTTATTATTTATAGAGTCAGAAGCTGCCAGATTATATTTTACAAAGCACCCTGGGTAATTAGTTTTTGAATAGAATGAAATCTCCTCCTTAGTTACTATTTACAATTGTGATAAAGAAAGTATTAATTTAATGCCAAAATGAAAAACAGAAAAGAAACTACGATATTCAAATCCGCAGATCAAATGTTGTGTTTACAGAGAGACTGCGATCACCGTGCCACGCGGTGTAAGTGTTATGAAACACTAAGTACACGTAGACGTTAGCAGATGTCGCGCAAGCTATAATTACTGTGTACGTATCAAGGTATCATAATTAATAGAAATATTTTCCAAAACATAAGAATATGTGATATATATTTTGGTTTAGAAAAACTGTTTCATGTGAATAATAGTACCTTGGTGGTATGTTCCTTATATAAGTCAATATAAAGGAACCGGACCTATTGTAACTCCGAACAAAAGCCTATAGAAAGTTGTATAAGTGCAACAAATCAAGAAATTCATTGTATATTAACTAATCTTATCCCTTCATTCCTAAGGTACTTCTGTAACATGAAACTAACCCCAACCAAAGGACCTACATCACCGTCATCCTACAAACTTCAATTTTAAATCTTACCTGCGGTAAAATCCTTAACATGTGGGCATGCAGCAAAAAACCTTCTGGCTATATACAGCCAGCCAGCACCTCATGGTCATTCATTATATATTCATTTAAATAGAGGAATGTCATTTAAATACAATTAAACAACCAACATTTAGAAATAATCCAGCACTTGCTAAATGAGAAACACACAAAAGTTGTATCCATAGGTGAGTTCATTTTGTCATTTTCTGAACATTTGTATCTAGTATCGAACATTGACGGCAATTACTCTGATATACCTGTACAATTTTATTAAATCACAGCTATACAGATAATACGTGTCTTAAGACTGCGTCGTCCTTCAGTCTTATCAGCCCTTTTGGAAAATTTTATATAACTTTAAGAGAACGCGTTGATATTTTTCAAAATATTTACTATAATGTGTAATTTCGGGCAATGAATACCGAAATTTCAATATATTTACTATAATGTGTAATTTCGGGCAATGAATACCGAAATTAAAATTATGTATCAAGAACACGATTTTAAGCTTTTAATGAAGGAAAATTGTCAATATGTCTATGTATACGTTTGAAATCAAATAACAAACAAAATTGTTAAAGCTGAAATATATCACAGTTTGTTTCGTGACTGCAGAGGTTATTTAAAATCAATTATGTCCAACAAGAACGTGAGGTCAGTTGTCCATTCTATATAGCACTACGGAGGGAACTTGTTGTCAAGTAAAGACATTGTACACTCTCAAGGTATCAGTTTGTTTATGTTGTGTAACCTGCTTTGTAGTGAACAATTGACAGGCTTTTTATGTTATAATTTGTACATTCTAAAATAGTTGGCTTCAGCGCATAGTGATTTTTGTATCCTTTTATACATGTAATTGAGAATAATATACAATTAACTACTAAATAAATACAACAGCGCAGTGATCCAGATCGTCCCCAGTTTGCATAAGTGTAAAACAAACACAGTATAGGATATTGTGAGGAGAAAGGATCTACTTCTTGTTCAGAAAATATCCGCCATATTTACTTTGCAAAAAATGTATGTCGGAAAGAAATGGTTTGTAAGGGCTACAAATACTAGTGTTTGTCGTATTGCAACTTTAAAGAAATTCAATTGCGATACTTGGAAAATGCAAACACAAGTCATACTCACTCGTATTGGAGTTTCTGGCTTTGTGACCGGATAATAAACAAAGGCGCCAAATGACGTCCAGCTCAAAGACAAATTGATTCAAATGCAAATACAGAACTCATTCTTATGATTTCACCTCCAAGGCATTTTAGTTAATTGATGGAAGTTTTTTTGTAGTCAACATTAAAAATTGAATATCATGGCCAGGATTTACACCACCGATCCCCTGGTTTCCATACAGTCGCTCTAACCCATTGAGCTACCATAGTCAACTTGCAGTCAAGACATTAATTTCCCCAATTGACTCATATTTCTCCGGTAGAGCACTAGGGGCTCGCATTCGATATAAGTTAGCCTGTATAGGATTTTAATTATTAGCTGTATTAGAGGAGATAGTTCTTAGAGTACCCGCGTCTATTGCAAATTCGATCTCAGTTAATTGTTAGAGTTTAGACTGTATTTATTAGTTTGATTTTGTAAACCGTTTACTATTTGACTATTAAACCTTTATTAGTAAATTCTGTATTAATGATATGAGGACTAGCAGCTGGTTATTGCAATGACTTTTCATCAAATTATTACTTTATAAGGTTTAAGTTTTAGTAACGAGAATGCCATTTATGGGTTTTACTTATTCAGATTTTCTTCCCCCTTAAACATATCCCTTGCTATATTACACATGTGCAGGAATACAAATAGATTTGGTCTAACTTTCCTAGTTATACGAGATAATTAACAATGAAACAGACTTCTGAGAAGCTTCGCAGCTATTTTATTATGTAGGTACAGTTTATTTGTTATAAATAAATTCCATAGAGTTACTTTTGAAAACATTTAGATTTTGAAAATATTTCCATTACCTCTAATTTTGCATTAAATTTTCTTGAACATCTTCGCGTGTCATCCTTGAAGTTGCTGAACTTATATACAAGTTTGTTATACTTTCCGGTATAGCTAGTCGCGGAATCTGTAGTTGCTCTCTGTATATTTATATCTCTTAGTGATTCTGAATTATTTTCAAAGTATTAGAGGGAAGAAGTTTTATATTGGCGTAAAACAAAGGAGTGTGAACGAGAATGAGCTGTGGCTAAATTGCATATTGTCACCCAATTACCGGAAAGCATGACCAACGACAGCTGAGTAATGGACCAGAGGCATCCGCGCCACACCCAACCACTTACCTCAGTCACTAACTGAGGGGATGATAGGGAAGTGTCACTTGTCGCAGGCTCCCTCTTCCCCCTTCCCCTGCCGTCTGGAAGCTTCGCGGTGATTCTCTGAAAACGAGATACTTCGAGAAAACTGTTATATGCATATAAAGGGGGTTGCAGTGAGTGAGTTCAGTCAGTTCTTGGCGAACAGCTGTGAGGAGCGCCCAGTGAGTGGGCGGACTGCGTACGTGCGTCGGAGGAGTTTACGTAATTGCGAGTGCAAGTGGAACTGTAACGGACGAACTGGTGAACCGTAATCTTGTGCATTACGTAATTCTGTGTAATTGGCAAGAGTTGAACTGTAAGTCGGTGGAAATAAAGAACATTTTTGAGTGGTGAAATTGGACTTTTAATTTCGCGAACCCACAAAGTCAGAGTGGTGTCAGGAAGCGGGATGACAACATCACCGAACATTACAACCATGGACGCGGAATTGGAAAAGATATTGGAGAAGATGATGGAAATGAAGGCCGAACTGACATCGGAAATGAAGGCGGCAAATGACAACACCACCGAGAAAATGGAAAAGAATTTGCAGATGGCAAATAACAACTTGGCCGCAAAGATGAACGATTTAACAACAAAAACAGAAGCGTCAAAAAACAACCTGGCCGCAGAGTTGAAACAAATGAAGACGGCGAACGACAACCCCACCGCCGAGTTGAAACAAATGAAAACGGTCAACGACAACATCACCAAGAAGATTGAAGAATTAAAGACCGAATTGATCACAGAAATGAGGGCAACGAACGACAGTCTGGCCACGGAAATGAAGGAGGCGACCGAGGTCCTCGCCGCCAAACTTGAGGAACAGTTGGCCGGCGTGCGGGATGACGTCGCGATGCTGGGCAGGCGGATGGGTCAGGTAGACGGCTGCCTTAATGATTTAGAGGAAAAGGCCGAACATAACGCCAAAACCCTGAACGCCATGGTGGAAGACGTCGAAGACCTTGCGAACCGCATAAACAACCTGGAGGGAAAGGCCGACAGCAACGTCAAGTCCCTGAACGTCATGGTGGAGGACGTCGTCGGCAGGAGGCTGAAGGATTTGAAGGCCGACGCGCCGGTACGCGACAAAACATCTGCGCGCGACAAACCTCCCAAGTATAACGGCGCCTCAACGTTTGAAATCTTCCGCCGCCAGTTCGACGCAGTGGCCAAGCACAACAAATGGTCACCAGAAGAGGAGGCCACACAGTTAATAGCTAGCCTCCAGGGGCGGGCCGCGGAAGTCCTGAAAGCGGTACAGTCAACGTTGGCACCCAAGGACATCTGGGAGGCCCTGGGGAATCGTTTTGGGAACCACCGCTTAGCCGCAGCGTACCGCAGCCAGCTAAAGGCAAGGTCACAGCAGCCAGGGAGACGCTGCAGGAGTTCGCCCTGGTAGTTGAACTGGCTACCAAGGCCCTACTCGACCTCCCACCAGAGTTCGTGTCCCGGGAAGCTGCCCACACATTCATTGACGGGGTTTAAGTCCAGAGGCTCTACCCCCATTAGCCTTGAACCCGTAGGAACAAGAACCGGGCCTCCTTCTACCTGAGAGTGTCCGAGCTGTCCCAAAAGGGCGCTCGGCGTCCTCCGAGGGGCTTTCCATGGGGCAAGACCTAGAGACCAACAAGCCCCCCATCTGGTCCTGAGGACACAAGACGGGATGGAAGTGGATACGCCACTTACGCGCGTCAACACTGAAGGTGAAGACTACCGAAAACCTCGGTGGGGCCACCTGGTGATCTAGCACACCTTCTACTAGCTAAGCAGGCTAGTACCCGGAAACTTAATGGCTTCCCTCAACCCCGTCCGAAGACGTACCCAATCTCCCACGGGGTATCGGGAACACACTGCCCCCTCGAGGCCAACCCATTCCGAACAACTCCCGAAGGAGGGGCTCGGCTGATCGGCCCGAGGTTCCTCTAGTAACGTCAGAGGTACCACGAGTGCTAAGGGTCCGCAGCGCCCGCACTTTGGCAGCTGAAAGGGACGGATACCTTCCCCTACGGGGATTCATTGATGGGGTACGGGACACGGAGATTCGTCAGCGCCTAATGCTTAGAGATTATAAAACAAACCACGAGGCACTAACGCCAGCACTAAGGATGGTGGCGGCCAAGGTAACAGCTATCCCGACGTCGAGAACGAGGAGTGTCCGCTACACCGGAGACAGAAGACCAGCCGAGGGACGCCGGCGAACACCTAGTGGCCCGTGTTGGGGGTCTGGACAGCCCGGAGGCCTGCAGAGAACCTGCCCACACCACGAAGAGCAGCCGGAAAACGAGTAAGGGCCGTCGTGGAGAAGGGAACATCATCACCATCACCTCGAGTGACACTGCGCGCCGTCAGCCGCCGTATGGATGACAGCTTCATCGCGGACGGTTGGGTAAGAGGAAAGCCATGCCACGTGCTGGTGGACGCCGGTGCGGCCGTGACCATCATCAGACCTGACGTGGCGAAAGGTTTGCCGACAATGAAGCCGAGCCGACCGTTACAGCTCGTCACGGCATCGGGCTACAACTTGCCTGTGGAGAAGCAGGCCCTGCTGAAGCTGACCTTGGGAAGGAGCACAGCACGTCTGTGGGTGTTCGTCGCTAAAGTGGCTGAGGAGTTGATACTGGGATTGGATGCCCTCAGGAGCCATGAGACGACGGTCGATGTCGGCAAGGAGGTCCTGCGTCTCAACGGAGAAGAGGTTATACTCCGTCAACGAGAAGAGCGCCTAGGAATTTGCAGGGTCGTCTTGAACAAAGAAGTGGCTTTCCCCGCGAGGAGCGAGGTGGTGGCGACGGCACCACTGGAAGGCCAGAGAACCAGAACCATGATAGTGGAACAGAAGACGCCTGTACACGGACTATGTTTAGCCATAGCATTGCTGCCATGCCGAGAGGAGTTGCCAGGAGACTACTAAATCCGACGGAAAACGATCACGACGTCCAGGCCGGGACGTAGTTGGGAACGTGTGATCCCGTGTTAAGCGTGACAGCAATCAACAAGACACAGGAGCCGGTGCCGACGCAACACCTGGGGCCCAGGCTAGAAGGCTTACAGGAGAGGGCGGTGTACCACCTGACCGCAGAACAATTGGCGAAAGGTCGACAACTGCTGAGGCGATAGCAGCGCGTCTTCAGCCAAGGCGACAGCGATTACGGCCGCACGGACACAGTGCTTCACTGCATCGACACGGGGACGCCCGGCCTATTTGGCAACATCATAGACGCGTTCCGCTGGCGAAGTAAGGGGCGGTAAGAGACATGCTGGAGGACATGAGATCCAGTGGAGTGATTGAAGAGTCCGCGCTGTAGGAGCGCCCAGTGAGTGGGGGTTACTTAATGGCGAGTGCAAGTGGAACTGTAACGGACGAACTGGTGAACCGTAATTGTGTGCATTACGTAATACTGTGTATTTGGCAAGCTGTCAACTGTAAGTCGGTGGAAATAAAGAACATTTTTGAGTGGTGCAATTAGACTTTTAACTTCACGAACCCACAAAGTCACATACATACGTTAAAGTAAAGCAACAAGAATAAATTGTGTTTCGGAACGAAAGTCCGTAGAAACTTGTATAAGTCTAACGAAACCGATGCTAGGGTTCTATATCGTCCTGACAAGAGGCCCTTGAAGTCCCTGCTATCTAGCGGTGCGATCCTGGGTTAGGGTCCCCCACAAACGTATACCTTATACAAGCTAATTTTACACGGCAAAATACTAAATATGACGTAGGGCTCGCACGTACGGTCCTGAACAAAATAATCCAAGCACTAATGAATTCGTCCTCTCTTTTAGGAATGCGATACCACATAATCCTTCGTAGGACCAAGTCTCCGGCTGGAGACAGCGAAATTCCAGACACTGCCACACCTGCAATTCCAAGGACACGAGCAGGTCCTCGGTCATGCTCATGTCCTGGCGCCTTCTTTCCTGGTCCAGGCCACCGCCTGACCATTATATCCTCACCCCGAATCCGCAGGTGCAATTGCGGTACTGCTGCACATCCTCTCCCGAATACTCACCGGTGGAGGTTTTTTAGTGATTAGGGCTGGTGGTTCAACCCCCCCCCCCCCGAGGAGACCCATACGCCAATCCCAGGATTAGTGCGTACAGGCATTTTCCTTCAATCGAAAAAGAATATACTTTTCATATAGGAGTACGAATGTTCTGGTTTTCATTCATCTGTTATAAATCCAATTAAACAACCGAAATTACCTATGAAAGAACTCAGGTCTTTTCAAATGATATGCTTTTTTGGCAAAGAAGAGCTCTGTACACTGACGATTTTGATCGATCTATTTCTGTTGTTTACCATTATTCGGTACAATAGATCTAGCAGTAGGGTTTCGTATCATCATAATTGAAAACGTCTGTTCGCATCTGTATGTAGTACCGAACATAGCAATAACGTTTAGACAAGTCTGTACATTTCTGTAAATTTTTAACGACTTTGACGGTGTGGTGGTATTGTTTGCGTTTAAAGATTGTCGTTCTTTGTTTTCTCAGCCCTGTTTGGTAATCTGCGCTTTTTCAGAATGCACTGAGAACGCTGTAGAGGTTTTCTTTATGTGTAATTTTGTGCCTAGATGCGTAACTCTGGGCACTGGTTAGTCATTCAAATTCTGTAGCTTCTGGTATTCTCCAGAATTTCAGTCAGTTCACTAACGTAATGACTTTAATGAAGGAAAATGCTCAATATTTCCGCGTTTATGTTGATATCTTTATATAAACTCTGTAGTGTGAAAGCCTAAATTGTACCGCAAGTTCTGTCTACCCTAAAAAGAAATATTTAACATCAGCTATATCTGTAAGGAACGCCAGGTCAGCTATGCATTGTGTTTGTACAAGCTGGCTGTGGAATCTTGTGACATTTTCACTATCTCCCGGGAGGACATCATATCCTGACGATGGATAGTCCGTACTACAGCATCTTTTAGTCCAGTGTCGACGTGTCTAACGACCTACCTACAGAATACATAACCTCATTTAGGTACTGCAGTATACCTTATTAGAATTACCCGGAGATCCCTGGATGTTCCTCGAGATTAAGGAGCGTCGCACTCCGCTCCATCCGATACAAACAACCTCGTTTGGAACACTTACAGCGCTCCATTCCAAAATCAATTTCAATAGAGACTCCATTTTGGCCAATGCTACTGATATACATTTGAGACGTCACGGAAATATCTTAAACATATGGTGTATAAATGAAAATAGCCATTTTGGAAGAAATTCGGTAATTGTTTTATATAAATTGTCTCTAACCTGAAAATTTTCGTGTTGGAAAATGTGACTTTAATTTACACGTTAAATTAAGGGAGTTTAAAAACTGAAGATCCTCTATAAACAAATAAAGAAGTCGAAGAGGTAGACCTTAAGCTATAGTAAAATACCTTATATCTGGTCGTTATGTGATGATGTACTTTCAATATTTGGTCTATAAATAATAAAAACAAACGACGATCACTTGTAACTTTATGAAAGTTAAAGTGTTGATAAATTCAGACAAATAACAAGGAATATTTACGAATTTGTTCACTCCATGAAAAAAATGTGTGTGACAAATTGTATGTTTTAACTTGATGTACATTTTGTATTATCTCTTACAGTTTTATCAGTTATACAAATGTAATCCAGAATAAAGAACACTTCAGGGATTATTATTATGCTCCACATCTGTCATGATATATCTCACACATACAGTATTCCGATGAAAATTGTTATGTCGACTTTTATAAAAGAAATTTTAAAAATTTTACGTGTTGTATTTGTCTGGAGCGCGATATTTTATTGGAAGATACAGAACTTCTGAATTTCGAAGTGTGTTATACACTGTTCACCCACACGTGCATACATATGGGCTTCTATCTAAAGTGTTTTTATTGTAAGGACGTCAAAACGCGTATTGTACTGAAATCTTGGAGGGTTAAGCAGCACTATCCATACTAAATTATGAAGAAAGAAATGTAGAAGAAAATAACGATTAGTCGTTTTAGAAATATGTAACTATTACGGTAAATCTTAAATGATTAACTATTGCGATATTAAGAATTATAATCAAGAGTAAGTTTGAAATGGTTGACTTTACAAAATAGAATGTATCAGACATAAATTGTGTGTTATAAAAAGATCTACATTATATGTGTAGTAACACTTTATCTTATCTTTTCACGTAAAGTGAATCAGAATGCAAACGACATCTGAGGACATTCCCTATAAATTTAGCATATCCATTTCATTGCGCATAAACATATTTCAAGCACATACTACTTTAAGTAAAGTATTAGAGCTATTTTTGACAAACATGTAAGACATGTTTCCATTTATTTAGTAGCGCAGTATTGCGGGGTTGTCTTTTACTTCTTGCCGCGTAAATGTTCAATAAGTTTGGTATATAATCGGTTTTCCAGTGACCTCAAGGTCCAGTACAATTTGTAATAAAATGTCTGGTTAGATTGCAACTAATCCTCTACCTGCTGTGTATGTTTGTGGTACATGAAATTAAAAAGATAACACTAAAATAAAACCGAGAATCAAACCTGGGCAGTAACCCGCAGTTGAAATTTCCCTCCTGTGTATTGTGTGCGACTACAGCACACATGGTGGAAGTCTCATGAAACAGGAAATGCACGCAGCGAGTTATAGATGACGCGAATGTAGAAATTGCTTTGTGAGCAGGAAAATGTCTCAGTTATTAGGGATCATTACAAGTATATAACAATAATAATGTTTTGTTTAGGTTTTACCCGTATATTAAATGTGAAGGGTAATAAACTGGAATCATGTTGCATTCAAGAATCAATATTGTGACTGTAGGTTCGTGAAATTAAAAGTCCTATTGCACCACTCAAAGTGTACTTTATTTCCACCGAATTACAGTTGAACTCTTCCCTATTACACAGAATTACGTAATGCACACGATTGCAGTTCACCAATTCGTCCGTTGCAGCTCCACTTTGCTCTCGCGGTTACGTACACTCTTCCGATTCACGTACACAGCCTTATCATCCGTTCACTAGCACGGCGATCATACGATGCTCGTCAACCAGGCGAAGGGGGAAGAGGCGTCCAGATCATGTGACATCCCTAATCATCCCCTCAGTTAGTGAATGAGATTAATGGGTGGGTGTGGCTCTGAATACCTCATGTTTGACCCTCCTGCTGGCCAGTTCTGTAGGGAGTTCCGACTTTCGTGTGACACTGCTCCCCCGTCAAAGCTGGTTGTCCCGAACAGCACCATCGTAGCGTGCCAGGCGATCCAGGTGTACCACCAACATCTTCCCTCGGGGAACCTTCTGGAAGCGGTAGACCACGACGTTAATCCTCTGCAACACCCGGTAGCGTCCTGGCCATGGCTGCTGAAGCTTCGGGCAGCGTCCCTTGGTCCGAGTAGGACGGTACAACCCGACCACGTCACCTTGCTCGAAAATTTGGCTTTTGGCTTGCCTGTCTTAACTGGTCTTCATGCGGTCTCTCGCCTTCTGGATGTCCTGGCGAGCCATCTTCTGCATGTCCTGGAGATGGTCCACCAAGTTCTCCACATACTCGGTCGCTGGCTGTTTCGCTTCCGGAGGGCTTCCAAAAGGCAGGTCATTTTGGGAGGCCCAACTCTCGGCTAAACATTAAGCTGACTGGCGTCATCCAATTTGTGTCGTGCGTATACGAGCGGTAGGCCAGCAAGAACAGAGGAACCCTGACGTCTCAGTCCCGCTGTTGGCTGGCCACGACCTTCCTCAGGTGTTCCTCTGAGGTCTTGATATATCTTTCGACCATGCCATCCGACTGGGGATGTAGAGGCGTCGTGTGGGTCTTGTACAGTCCCAGCCTTTGTAGTGCCTCCTTCATCAGGTTGGACTCAAAGTTGGTACCCTGGTCACTGTACAGCCCTAAAGGCACCCCAAATCGACAGAACACGTGCTCCGCGAGGCAGTCTGTAATTGTCTTTGCCTCTTGGTTTGGGATGGCATACACCTCCGGCCACTTGGTGAAGTAGTCAACGACCAACATTAGGTACTTGTTGCCTCGGTCGGAAAAAGGGAACGGTCAAGCAATGTCAACGGCGGTACGTTTGAATGGCGCTCCGACGTTTTACTGCTGCATGCGACCCCGGCTTCTAGTCTGGGGGCCGCGATTCGACAAGCACACGTGACACTGACGGCACCATCTCTCAGCTTCTGCTCGGAGGCTCAGCCAGTAGTAGCGCTGCCGTAGTGTGTCACTCGTTCGGTTCGCTCCAGGTGTCCTCCCGAAGTACCGGCGTGAACTTCCTCCAAGACTTCCGGGTCCTTACTCCGGGGAAGTGCCAAATGTTCTCTTTGCGTCTTCCCATCGGGTGACTCCCATACCCGGAACAGCACGCCCTCTCTGGTTCTCAACGAGTCCCACTAGGCCCAGTACGACTTGTAGGTGGCGCTCTTCGGTGCGATGTGGAGAAGCACTTTTTCCGTACGGCCATAGTCACTACTACCTTGGCTAAAGACGCGCTGGTATCGTTTTAGCAGTTGTCGAACTTTCTCCAGCTGCTCTGCGGTCAGATGGTCGGCCGCCCACTCCAGTAATCCTTCTGGCCGTGGCCCCAGGTGTTGCGTCGGCACCGGCACCTTCGTCTTGTCGATTGCTGTTACGCTTACCACGGGCTCGCACCATCCCAACTCCGTCCCGGCCTGAACGTCGTGATCGGTGTCCGTTGGATTTAGCAGTCTCACTGGCACCTCCTCTCTGCACGGCAGCAGTGCCCTGGCTACACATAGTCCGTGCACAGGCGTCTTCTGGTCCAGCATCATGTTCCTGGTTCTCTGGTCTTCCAGTCGCGCCGTCATCACCACCTCGCTCCTCGCAGGGACAAGCACGTCTTCGTTCAAGGTGACCCTGCAGATTCCAAGGCGCTCTTCTGGTTGACGGAGTATAACCTCTTCTCCGTTAAGCCGCAGGACATTCGTGTCGAAATCCACCGTTGCCTCGTGGCTCCCGAGGGCATCCAATCCCAGAAGCACCTCCTCAGCCACCTTCGCGACGAACACCCAAAGACGTACGGCACTCCGTCCCAAGTTCAGTTTTAGCAGCGCCTCCTTCTCCACAGGCAAGGTGTCCTCCGATGCCGTCACAAGCTGGTATGGTCGGCATGTCTTCCTCGTCGGCAAACCCTTCGCCAAGTCAGCTCTGATAATGGGCACGGCCGCCCCGGTGTCCACCAGCACGCGGCACGGCTTTCCTCTTACCCAGCCTTCCGCGATGAGACAGTCATCCATCCGTTGACTGAGGGCGCACAGTGACACTCGAGGAGATTTTGTGGAAGCCGCCGACGTGCTTCTCGTCACGCCGAGCCTTACTCGTTTTTCCGGCTACCCTTCCTGATTGTGGCAATCTCTCTCTAGGTTTCCAGGCTGTCCACATACCCAACACAGGCCACTAGGTCTTCGCCGGCGTCCCTCAGGTGGTCTTGTGTCTCCGGTGTAACGTACACTCCTCGTCCTCGACGTCGGGATAGATCTTATCTTGGCCGCCTCCATCCTTAATGCTGCTGTCAGCGCCTCGTGGATTGTTTTATAATCGGCGGGCATTAGGCGCTGACGAATCTCCGTATCCCGTACCCCGTCAACGAAGGTGCAGGCAGCTTCCCGGGACACGAACTCTGGTGGGAGGTCGAGTAGGTCCTTGCTTGCCAGTTATTCAACTGTCAGGGCGAACTGCTGCAGCGTCTCCCCCGGCTGCTGTGACCTTGCCTTTAGCTGGCTGCGGTACGCTGCGGCTAAGTTATTGTTTCCGAAACGATTCTGCAGGACCTCGTAGAGGTCCTTGGGGGGCGCCGTTGCCTGCACCGCGTTTGGGACATCCGCGGCCCGTCCCT
This sequence comes from Mantis religiosa, assembly GCA_030765055.1. Lineage (NCBI taxonomy): Eukaryota > Metazoa > Arthropoda > Insecta > Mantodea > Mantidae > Mantis > Mantis religiosa. Next base: position 127,107,766 of record CM060958.1, read on the forward strand.
GGAGGCTGGCTATTAACTGTGTGGCCTCCTCTTCTGGCGAACCTTTGTTGTGCTTGGCCACTGCGTCGAACTGGCAGCGGAAGACTTCAAACGTTTACGCGCCGTCATACCTGGGAAGTTTGACGCGCACAGAAGTTGTGTCGCGTCCCGGCGCGTCGGCCTTCAAATCCTTCAGCTTCCTACCAACGACGTCTTCCACAATGGCGTTCAGGGACTTGACGCTGCTGTCGGCCTTTCTCTCCAGGATGTTTACGCGGTTCGCATGGTCTTCGACGTCTTTCACCATGGCGTTAAGGGCATTGGTGTTATTGTCGGCCTTTTCCTCTAAATCATTATGGAGGTCGGCTACTTGACCCATCCGCTTGCCCAGCTTGGCGACGTTATCCCTCAGGCCGGCCAAACTCCTCAAATTTGGCGGCGAGGACCTCGTTCGCCTCCTTCATTTCCGAGGCCAGACTGTCGTTCGCTGGCCTCATTTCTGTGGTCAATTCGGTCTTTATTTTTTCCATCTTCTCGGTGATGTTGTCGTTCGCCGTCTTCATTTGTTTCAACTCGTCGGTGAGGTTGTTATTTCCCGCTTCTGTTTTTGTTGTTAACTCGTTCATCTTCGCGGCCAAGTTGTTATTTGCCGTCTCCAACTTCTTTTCCATTTTCTCGGTGATGTTGTCGTTGGCCGTCTTTATTTCTGCCAGTTCCGTCTTCATTTCCATCATCGTCTCCAAAATCTTTTCCAATGCCGCGTCCATGTCCGTAATGTTCGGTGATATTGTCGTCCCGCTTTCTGACACTACTGTGACTTTGTAGGTTTGTGAAATTAAAAGTCCGACTGCACCACTCAAAATGTCCTTTATTTCCACCGAGTTACAGTTGAACACTTGCAGATTACACAGAATTAGGTAATGCACACAATTACAATTCACCAGTTCGTCCGTTACAGTTCCACTTTGCTCTCGCAGTTACGTACACTCTTCCGATGCACGTACATATTCTTCTCGTCCGTTCACTAGCAGTGCGCTCATACGATGCTCGTCAAGCACTAACTAACCTCACTCATTGCAGACCTTTTTATAGGAATATCACTGTTTTCTAGAAGTCTCTGGTTTCAGTGTATCACCGCGAAGATTCCAGATGGCTGGTGAAGGGGGAAGAGGCGGCCAGCGACAAGTGACACTTCCCTAATCACACCCTCAATTAGTGTCTGATATTAATGGGTGGGTGTGGCCCTGAATATTTCACGTTTGACCCTCCTGCTGGCCAGTTCTCTAGGGAGTTCTGACGTTCGGGTGACAGTATAGACAAGAAATAAATATTGTGTTTCGCAGCGCAAGTCTGCAAATTTTAGTTTATTTAAAACAGATTCAACCAGTTTCCTTTATATATTAATTCAAATAAATGCATAGTTTGTATACAATACCAATTAGACATTGATGGTATAACTTGGATCTCCCCAAAATGAGATTTCATCAAGACATTGGTTTATCACTGTGACACATTGATCTATGCTTGAGAACTGTTTGCCCAACTACCTTACCAATATGAGATCAGTGCTCCTAAATGCTGTAAATATAATAAATACTTGTAGATACTGTAAAAACATATTACGCTTAAAGAAAATGCTAAATCAAGGTATTAGGAATTTTAGACAATGTGATCACTCATTGCTAAACATTGATTGTTATAAACCAGGCATGCAATAAATAGATTTGGCAGTTGAAATTCGGCAAATGACTGATATGAAGTCATAATTACATTAATAAGTAAATACCATATAGTAGCAACATATCAAAAGAATAATACGAACGGCTAGAGATATAGAAAAAAAAAATAAAGGAGAGTTAAAAAGCTAACAAAAGTAAAGATTGTCTTGAATCAAGTTGGAGGCTAATGGCTGTGCTTAAACACTACTGAGCGGCTAGCAGACATAAAGGACGGATCATATTTAAGAAATCAGTTATGTCTTATTTGTATAATATATATATATATATATATATATATATATATATATATATATATATATATATATATATATATTATAAAGTGAGACAAAACATTTATCCACGGATAAACATAATAGGTTATCGAGATATTCTTTTATTTTTAAATGAAATAATTGCAAAATTGTGATCGACAAATCTCAGACAACATACAATGGAGTGTTAAGAATTAAAACTAATAAAATATACAAAGTTCGGTGTTATTCTTAGACACCCAAGCATATCCTGATGGTGAAATCTGATTGCTGCTTCCGAGCTGCCGTAGAAAACAGAAAGATGGCGGTGGGGTCGTCCAGATTCGATACAACATTGTAAGTATAACATCAGATACACAACACCACATCATCTTTACAATTCTTAGTACTTAACATTTTATATAATCTCTTCTTGAGCAGCCTTCAGCTCTTGTTTAGAACCTCATTTCTGCTGTCTGTTTATGTTCTTACCTTTCTTTTTCTCACTGACCTAAGGTTACAGAGGTACAGCCGATTTTTAATTTCTTATCTTTGAATCTTTATTGTCCTTGTTTTTGGAATTCTTTCAGTGGTTCTACATTTATATTGCCACCTTTTCGTTTAATGCTGCATATTTTGATTTCATTCACATTATTTCTCACTGCGAGGTATTGAAACGGGCAACATTGTACAATATTTTATGGCATCTTACTATAATGCTCCATTAGAAGAACAAAGGGAAGATGCAACCTCTCATTCAGTGTGAGTACAATTGATAGCAGCACTTCTAAATGTGTTTACCTAGCTTCAGTCCAGAGATTAAACTTACTTTACAATAAGAGACAAATCTTTTGAAGTCTAATTATATTTGCTATCGGCTACCACATGTTTGTGTGCTTAGCTTCAAGTTAGTTACTTAACCGTTACTCAAGGTAATGTTTAGGTCAGACTCCAGGTAAACCTCTAACCTGAGGTCACAATGCTGCTCCATTCTGGGATTATCGCTATTAACAGTTCAGTATTATATTATCTATAGCCACTCTGCCCACCTTGTCAACTCAGTGCTCCAGCCATACTAACAAGTGAAGTGAGAAAGGGAATTGTGGATCTTAGAAAAAAACAAGGCAAAACTACATGTGTGGACGGCATTTGCAATGAATTTCTGAAACAAGCGGTGGAAATTCTCACCACGACAATCACAGCCATTTCCAATTCCTTATTACAAACACAAATTCCCAGAGTAAAGGAAATCCAGGAGAATCCTGCTGCTTCACAAGAAAGGCAACCAAGTGAATAAGACTGATATGTAATGTCTATAAACCGGGTTCTAAAATTCTGACACGACGGTTGACAAAAATGCTAGAAATAAAACCAACCACCGGATCAGCCCGGCTTCTGTTCAGGCTAAAGCACGGCAAACATCTCCAAACAGTTAACTAGTTGATCGAAAACGTAGAGAAATTCCAACTAACAGTTTACCTGATTTTTATAGACTATAAGACGGTTTTCTACTCAGTAGAACCCACCAGCGTAACACAAGACCTAACCAATCAAGGAGTCGAAAGTACGTACATCCATATTCTTAACCAAATCTAGAAAGTCTCGCCAACGTAAAATCAGAGATGGAAGGTCACCCATTGCGACTAAGGAGAGGTGACCCAATCTACACCAAAATTTTCACGAGCGTACTAGAAGACACATTTTGCAAAGTAGAATGGAATAAACATTAATGGGGTAAGACTAACTAACCTGCTACATCAACAGAGGAATTACAAAGCACAGTACAGGAACTCTGTCTCCATAGCAACAAAGTGGATCTCACAATGAATATGTACTAGACTCAAGTAATAACACACGGCGACGAAACCTTAATAATAATTGAAGAAAAGTCCTTAACCTGTACATCAGTATATGCCTATCAAGATCAATTTTCAAAAATTCATTTTTTGCGCGTTGCGGCGAACAAAGCGTTCGGCGCGGAAAGATTATGCACGGATAGTGTATCACGGAGATAAAGAGCCAGCAACCGAGTATCTGGGGAACCTGGTGGACCGTCTCCACAACACACGTCAGAACACCCAGAAGGCGAGGGACAGCATTAAGACCCGATACGACAGCAAGACAACAGCCAAGGTTTCCAGCAAGGTGAAATGGTCTGGTTGTACCGCCGTACCTGGACCAAGGGACCCTGCCCGAAACTTCAGAAACCATTTCAAGGACCTTACCGGGTGGTGAAGAGGATCAATGACGTGGACTACTGCATTCAGAAGGTGCACCGAGAAAAGATGTTGGTGGTACACCTGGATCGCCTGGACCACTACTATGGTGCTGTTCGGGACAACCAACCTTGAGGATGGAGCAGTGTCGCGGCGACGGGCACAAAATTTTCGGCGAGGAGAGATAACGGACGGATAGTGTATCACGGAGATAAATATCCTGCAAAAACAGATAAAGATAGCATGGAGATAAAGGTCTGCCGAAACAAACATGTTAGATAGATGGAAAATTTAGTGACGACTTGATCGATAGGGAAAATTTGGTTTCTTGTTTGTTTTAGAACAGTCTAGAATTGTCAATGCAGGTATATATAAGAGGCGTCATATCAGCGGAGTAGTTGTAAACAGTGTCGAAACGAGAGTTGTAATTGAAGCTGGTGTGTGCTGAAAGTGAGAGCATTTGTTTGTTGTCAACGACCTTGGTAGATTGTAATTGTGTATGTGAAGTATTCTGCTACTGAAAGAATTGAACAGAGTGTATTTCTATGGAAATAAACAACATTTAGAATTTCTGCAACTTGTGCCTTTATGGGTATGTGGAATTAACTCCGTGATACACTATCCGTCCGTTATCTCTCCGCGCCGAACATTTTGTGCACGTCGCCGTGACAATATTTTCTCCCAGTTTTTAATAAACTACTAGAAAAGTTATTCGCTTGTGGAGAATACCACTACATTTCATGAATTTCTATTTATGTTTCTGATGCCTTAGGTGATTTGAGTAAATTAATCGTAACCAGCTATGAACAATTGTTAATAAAATATAAGTGTAAATAAAGAAAAAATCAACAGGAAGCATTAAGTATCAAATTCATCGTGATTCCTGGACAAAGCAATATCATTGTAAACTGTGAAGTGTATCTATTGATACACAAGAGATAAGAGTAAATTGGTGGTTATTCAGCTCAAGATATGTGTCATATTTCAAGTATTTAGTTATACAAAAGATATTCAGAATGAACAAGACTACTGAGGAAAATTCCGAAAAACTAGCATATGTACTTCATTTTTTATGAATATTCTCTATAAAAGTAATATTTTAATGGAAATTACGAGAGTTTCTTTTTGTTAAAGTCATAATTTTCAAGGAGGTTTCCATTTAAGTAGTAATTTATTTTTAACATGTCTTTTAACCTTAAGTTTAAAAGTTTGATGTGTAACATAATATCCAGTTTTGACCTTTGCAGGAAACACATTCTCTGGTTTATATAGTCCCAAAATATATACTTCCAGTTTTATCTAGGCGTTTAGATTTTGTTTACAGCAAGGCTACACTGAAAATTTAGCGAAAATGTTAAAATTCAATGGAATGTCCTTTTTTGGTATTTTTTGATAGCTAGGGTTGTGTAGTTATAGATGGCATGCTAATTGTATCATCTGCACCATTGTGGGCCATCACATGACACCTAAAAGGACCTCTAAGAATCTTTGAAAGTAACAATTATTATTTTAAAATTAATTTTCTGAGAAAATTTTTTTCTAACACTTTTCAGTATACAAAATGTCTCACGCATCAAAGTTTTTGATATTACTTGGTGAAACTTACAGGATAGATCCATAATATGTAACCATCAAAATTCGCATTCCCCGTTTTTGTTAATACTCGTGTTTTGAAAATTATATGGTGTTAAGGAATAAAAAGGATAAGATTTTCAAAGTTTTTAGAGTTAACAAATGGAAACTGTTTTAGAACAAACGACACAACGATATTTCAAAATTAATTAGGTGGGTCCTTTAAAACTGCTCTGCACTAATCAAAAATAAGAATTCAACTTAAAAGCCCACCTTTTCCGACGCCTGGAATATTTTATATAGCAAATAATGTTTACAATATTTTCTCGAAAAATAAATAATAATTAATGAGCTATTTGGTGTAGCAGCATGCAAGCTTAAAACGAGTCTCAAATTATGTGACTAAATCTTCATAATGATACGTTTCTTATTATACAAGTTAGAATTTTCAGTGTAGCCTTGCCTTAAAATGCATATACTGCTCTACATACCTCACATAACTATGCGGTACAGCAGGTATAATTTTAACACTAAAATAAAGTCTAGAGAAGAAACCGGTACAAACATGCAGTTCGAATGACCCACGTGTCTCCTGAGCGGCTGCGACCGCAGTGACACACATTGGAAGTCTCGTGAACTAGAGGTACACGTTGTGAGTTAGAGATGACGCGCTAGTTGGAATTGTTATAAATGTATCAATATGCCTCAGATATTAAGAAAGTTTCCCAAAACGTCGGAATAATGACATTTCGCTTTGATAAAGAATGTATCCTAAATGTAAACAGTTATAAGTTGTACCTATATTGCACATAACAGTCAATATAGAACGGAAAACGTTATTGCGCTTTAGAACGAAAGTCTACAGAAAGTTAAATAATTGTATTAATTAAACTATTTTGTTTGTGTAATTTTCTCAGTTCATAACAACAAAATTTGGGACAATTTTTGAATAGGCTTTTAATTCTCCAAACGCTCAAAGTCACAATAGTAATTGAGTTAGTGTTAAACAACCGGCATTAACTAAGTAGCAACTTAGGGAAAGCTGTGTATGTTTATGATTTAGATCGATCAAGTTTTGATTACCACTACTCGGTACAAAATATTTGGTAGTAAACTCTGTTCTCATACGTTTGTGGTAGTAATATATAGTAGGACAAGTACAAGAAAATATGCTAATTATTTTGTTTGATTTACATGTTTATAACATTTATTAAATCGCCGTGGTAGTGGCAATAACTGTGTTTTAGAACTGTTTCGTACTTTAGTTCCACAGCTCTTTGAAAATTTTATTGCTCTTTTTCAGAAGGGTATGAAAACAAAGTCCAAAATCTTTAAGTTTATGCGCAATAGCTAAACTTTCTAACATAATATCACTGTTCCCGGTATATCGTAATTTACTTCCAAGGTATTTCTTTTATGTGTAAGTAAATTTTCTAGCCTGGGTTATAAACACAAAAGTCTATATCTGTGGTTCGGAGGTAGCGCATCAGGAGGTCCTCAGCCCTAATCTCGACAAGGGAGATAACGTTTTACTTACCTTTCCCTTATACCAATAAATGAATGGTGACTCCAGGACCATGTACCCTGTACTTTCTCCAGCATCATTTCATTCATCGTCCGATATAAGTTAACGTTGGAGGTTTTCTCTTATCCTGAAAGATGAATGTCAGGTAACTCTAAGCTCTATGTACCCTGTACTTATTTGAACATGATTTCATTCATCGTCCTATATGACTTAACTATGGATTTTTCCTTTATTCCTTTCTTAAATCGAAATTGACCTCTGCATTTCGTGCTTGGACGGAATATATCTGTAAATACGTTTTAAATGGAGGACGTCGAAACGTGTGTTGCTACTGAAACCTCGGTGTTGAATTATTGGACGGTAATACATTACTTTACAACTCAAGTAATTACGTAATAGAAATTAATAACGACTTGTCACTTTAGAGAAATATCACTATTGGGAAATTGAGAAGTAAACCAAAGACTAAATCAGACATAAATTGTGTGCTAGAACAAGATCTACAGTGTATGTGTAGTATGATTTTGTTTCTGTCTTACAGTTTACAGTTATGTAAAGTGATTCATAATGAAAACAACTTCTGAGGACATTCCCTGCAGGTTTAGCATATCCATTTAGTTTGGCATAAATATATTTCAAACATACACTGTCTCAATTAAAGTATTAGGGCTATTTTAGACAAAGTAAAACAGAAAGGTTTCCAGTTAATTTAGGGTGGCATATTGCGGGATTGTAATTAACTCCCTAGCCTGAAGATACGCAGAATAACACGTCATTAAATGTCTGGTTAGACTGCAAATCCTCCTCTACCTGCTATGTATATTTGTGGCACAGAAAATTAAACAAGATAGCACTAAAATGAAGCTGACAAACAAAATTGGGTGGAATTTCGTTGTGTCTACTGAGGCGACTACAGCGCACATGGTGGAGATCTTATGAAATAGGAAGTATACGCAATGTGTTATAGATGACGTGAAAGTATTAACTGCTTCGTATGTATTATATGCCTTAGTTATTAGGGAAGATTTACAAGATAAGTGTAGTAATGTTTTGGTTAGTCTTCGAACTTATCTGACACATAAAGGAAGATATACTGGAGCTCTGTTATATACACATATCAATATGGACAGGTAATAAATATTGTGTTATTGAACGAAAGTCTGCTAAAGCTGATTTATGTATAACCGATTTAACCAGTTTATTTATACACTCCTGGAAATTGAAATAAGAACACCGTGAATTCATTGCCCCAGGAAGGGGAAACTTTATTGACACATTCCTGGGGTCAGATGCATCAAATGATCATACTTGCAGAACCATAGGCACATAGACACAGGCAACAGAGCATGCACAATGTCGGCATTAGTACCGTGTATATCCACCTTTCGCAGCAATGGAGGCTGCTATTCTCCCATGGAGACGATCGTAGAGATGCTGGATGTAGTCCTGTGGAACGGCTTGCCATGCCATTTCCAGCTGGCGCCTCAGTTGGACCAGCGTTCGTGCTGGACGTGCAGACCGCGTGAGACGATGTTTCATCCAGTCCCCAACATGCTCAATGGGGGACAGATCCGGAGATCTTGTTGGCCAGGCTAGTTGACTTACACCTTCTAGAGCACGTTGGGTGGCACGGGATACATGCGGACGTGCACTGTCCTCTTGGAACAGCAAGTTCCCTTGCCGGTCTAGGAATGGTAGAATGATGGGTTCGATGTCGGTTTGGATGTACCGTGCACTACTCAGTGTCCCCTTGACGATCACCAGAGGTGTACGGCCAGTGTAAGAGATCGCTCCCCACACCATGATGCCGGGTGTTGGCCCTGTGTGCCTCGGTCGTATGCTGTCCTGATTGTGGCCCTCACCTTCACGGCGCAAAACACGTATACGACCACCATTGGCACCATGGCAGAAGCAACTCTCATCGCTGAAGACGACACGTCTCCATTCGTCCCTCAATTCACGCCTGTCGTGACACCACTGGAGGTGGGCTGCACGATGTTGTGGCGTGGGCGGAAGACGGCCTAATGGTGCGCGGGACCGTAGCCCAGCTTCATGGAGACGATTGCGAATGGTCCTCTCCGATACCCCAGGAGCAACAGTGTCCCTAATTTGCTGGGAAGTGGTGGTGCGGTCCCCTACGGCACTGCGTAGGATCCGACGGTCTTGGCGTGCATCCGTGCGTCGCTGCGGTCCGCTCCCGGGTCGACGGGCACGTGCACCTTCCGCCGACCACTGGCGACAACATCGATGTACTGTGGAGACCTCACGCCCCACGTATTGAACAATTCGGCGGTACGTCCACCCGGCCTCCCGCATGCCCACTATACGCCCTCGCTCAAAGTCCGCCAACTGCACATACGTTTCACGTCCACGCTGTCGCGGCATGCTACCAGTGTTAAAGACTGCGATGGAGCTCCGTATGCCACGGAAAACTGGCTGACACTGACGACGGCGGTGCCCAAACACTGCGCATCTATCGCAATTCGACGGCCAGCACCGTGGTTCCTAGTGTGTCCGCTGTGCCGTGCGTGTGATCTTTGTTTGTACAGCCCTCTCGCAGTGTTCGTAGCAAGTATGGTGGGTCTGACACATCGGCGTCAATGTGTTCTTATTTCCATTTCCAGGAGTGTATATGCATTTAAATATAGCAACGTTTGCCGCTATATTTTGTGAGCATAATTCTCTAATAGAACTATTAGCCATTTGTTATGACATAACTCAAACCTCTTCAAATGAAACGTCATCAAGACATTGGTTTGGTGTTGAACTATTGAGACATATTCCTGACAACGTTTTGCCTAAATAATTTATCAATGAGTACTGTAGTTCAATATTAATAATGTACAAACGTAATAGCGCTTAAGTAGAATGGCATATCAAGATATTAGGAATTTTAAGACATTTTGATCACGCATTTCTAAATATTAATGTCCGATTTCACGAACATATGTTAAGAGTTAACACGGGTTTAGCAAAAGTTATAACAAGAGTTGCATTTCACCAAGTGTCAGCTTAAGCTGAATCTTTAACTATTGTAAATAGTCAAGATGACTGGCGTGACCGCAGCTGTTGATGTCGATTTGGCATCCTTAAGACCGTCTGCATGACATTCGTAATAGAGTACGGCCTATGTGGAGAAATTATTTCGAGGATCTATCAGAAGAACATTATCTACAGAGGTATGGACTGTCGAAACAAGTTGCCATGAAGGTTACTGTGGAAGTACAAGTGAGGGTAGAACATGCATCGAAACATCGAGACATGGCGACCTCGCTTTTGCTTCAAGTTTTAATAACGTTGTAATGTTATAATTCATTCAAATATGTGGATAAAGCATCGTCCAGCTCCCGTCTAGAAACGTTCAAGTCACTTATCACTTGTCCTTTGATTCTCGTTTTAAATTTACGTAATACTCACTTAGAACTTGCATGGAAAAGAATATGCCGATCTCGTCCTTGCTTCAGGTATTAATAACTTTGCGATTTTATAATTCACTGAATTATGAGGATAATACACTGTCCACCTCTCGTCTTGAAACCTTCAAGTCACTTCTCCATATTCGCACCTCGTTTTGAAGTTACGTAATACCGAAGATGTTTCGTGTTTCTAGTAATGACACATACATTTGAAATAAATTCGTTTCCTATATTTTCCCAAGTAACATCTTTCTCTTTTACATTCACCGCATCCGTCCTATTATTTTCTACGATATTCTTACATTTTGTCACCAGTTCAATTGACAATTCTTTCTCCATCGATGAGAAATTTGTTTCACGGTTTTTGTTTACGATTTTGTTTACCCGTCATTTCTTCAGCTTTGTGTAGACGATAGTGGCAACCAAAGCGCATCGCAGTACATCCATAAAATACTACGACTCATCCATAATCTTATATAGCTGCAGTTTTTACAAGTTTCTTGGCGTTAACACGTGTTGATAACATTTTCACGAAATAGGTTGGTGAAATGCAAGAAATTTAACAAACTTTTTTTTAGAAAAATGACAGCTGTTATGTGACATTTGTTAACATAGATTTTAGCATATGTTGGTAAAATCGGTCATAAATATTGTAAACCATGAACACAATAAAATTAGTTGGGTTTAATAGATTTGGCAGCAGAAAATCGACAAATGAGTCACATGTAGTCGTAGTTATATTGATAAGTAAATACAAAATAGGAGAAACATATAGCAATAATAATACGAATAGCCAAAGATGTAGAAAGAAAGATAAAGAGGAACTGAAAAGCTAACAAATATAAAGCTTGTGCGGAATCAAGTTGGAGGCTAATGAATTCCTTAAACGCTTGTCTTAACTGTGCCTCAAATTTAAAGTGTATCTATTGACAAAGGAGACAAGAAATAAGAGTAAACTGGTGGATATTGAACTCAAGATATGAGCAATATCTCAAGTATTTCCTTATGGTTTATTGGTTATACAAAAGACATTCATTTGTTATGAACTTCCTCTAAAAATTAACACTGTTTTCACAACTCTCTTTACAACAACAACAACAGCAACACTCTCAGCTGTCCTCTCTGCCTACTCACTGTGTTTACATTTACTCACCTTGCAAGCCGCCACGTCCTTAAATACCTAATTCGTAATTCTAGATTGTTTTAAAATAAACCATAACCAGAACATTCTCTAGTAGTCCAGAATTTTCCGAAGAATAAACAAATCAAATATTCTATCACATCGACAAGACTCAGAAGCCGGTGCCAGCGCAACACCTGAGGCCCCGGCTGGAAGTCTTTCTGTAGAGGGCGGCCCATCACCTGACAGCAGAACAGCTCGAGATAGTTCGCCAACTGCTGAGACGATAACAGCCAAGGCAGACAACTACTGCGTCACCCGGCGAGACTTACTGGCGGTATAAAGACCTTGATGTAATAAGAATTCGTGTTAAAGTATTTATTGGCAAGGTTGTTCGGTTATCAACTTCAAGCAGACGAATATTATAAGGATTTAATTCATTTTGAGGAACTATATAAGAATCAAATTCTACTTCCACAAATACCTGTATGGTCAGCCATTCCACCTGCGGACTGACCTATCCTCCCTCACCTGGCTACTGAGCTTTAGAAACCTGGAAGGGCAGAGAGCCCGTTGGGTACAGCGCCTGCAGGAGTTCGACTTCACCTCTGAACATCGTAGAGGGAAAAGCCACGAAAACGCCATTTCCAGAAGACCCTGCCCTGGGGATGCGCGGTCAAGCACAAGAGCGGAAGAGAAGGAGCGTGCCGCAGCAGTCCGAGTTGTCAAGGCAGTGCCTGAGGATATCTGGGATAGCGCAGGCCTGAGGCGGGAGCAGCTGGCGGACGGAGATTATGGACCACTCTTCAGGGAACTGGAGGCAGGGACAAGACCAACCTGGGAGGACATCGCACCGAGGAGCGCCACCTAAAGGTCATACAGCTTGGTTAACATGAGGTGACAGCTAGCTGTGCAGTAGAAGAGGAGCAACCAGGAGGGGGGGGGGGTAGGACTGGCAGCCACATGCGTGCAAGAGAGATGAGAAATCGCATGCATCTTACCTTGAGGCTGGTTTCAGGCAACAGAGGTAACACTAGGAAACTGTTCAGCCACAGACTGAGGAGTTTTTTCTTCCGGAAAATTCCCCCCTTCATCTTCACTAGAAAACTCGGATGACTCACTGCTTTCCTCGCTGTCAACTCCTAGATATATTATGATTTCCTATTCTCCATCCAGCAAACCTTCATTGCGCATGAATTCATGTTCAATCTGAATGACGTGTTGACATCTTTTTTGCCAATCTTCCGTAGGAATGTCAGCAAACTACTCTTCAGCTAACTTACGGACGTCGTCCATTTTTAACGTGACATTTCGTTCTGCAATCCAGTTCTTTGCAGTAGCAAATCAGTTCGATTGGATTTAACTCAGGATGATAAGGTGGAAGGCGTAAAAGTGTGTGGTTATGTTCTTCAAGAAAACTGTCTATTTTGTACTTGGGGATTTTGGGTTTGAGGAGGATGATCATATTGTAAATGTCGGGTTCGTACAGGTAGGAGAAATCAATGTATGTAAGATGTTCCAAGGAGAGGTTTTGTTTCAGCCAGGAAATGATTGTATCTCATCTGGAACTTGCAGTGGGCGCCTTACTAAAGATTCCATTGTGGTAAGGTGCATTGTCAATTACCAATACGAAATTTTGGGGAAGATTACGGATCAGTCTTTCTCATAATTCGTATAGTTCAAGTCATGGTGGTAGTCACCGGTTTTCTGCTGGGACTTGAACCGAATATACGCGTTAGGGATAAAATCTTGCTAGCCTCCAGCATGCACGATGATAAGTCGCTGACCTTTGTATACCGGTGCTAAGAGGCCGTTGAAACTACCATCACTCCAAGCATACGGAGTAGTTTGAGATGAATTGATATACGTCTCGTCCATACATACCATGGGACGGTCCTCGCTTCTATATCGCTTCATCATTCTGACAAAATGGAGCTGCTTAGTTTTGATGTCATGGCGCTCCATTAAAATTTTCTGTTCTTCCTTGTCCGTTTCCATGTGAAACCCAGATTTAAGAGTATTTTTCTTAGTGTGGATACGCTCCCTTCAAAGTTTATCGGATCCTTTAATTTAACATGCACCTTCTTCAATGTCGGTCTTTGTCTGTGAATTATATAGAATTCGGTCACAGTTCGGCGCACTACTGCCTCATTAAATGTATCCAAACTGGCACGAGAACACCTCTTTCGTCTCTTTTTGTGTGGTGTGGAGAATGAAGTCGAAGTACCACGATCAAAATCTTTCGTTTCCTTATTAATTCTATTTATACTTATTTCAGAAACACCTGTTGACTCAGCCACACTCTCCCCATTGTTTTTTCTACTAAGAGTTACTAAGCCAGTTTCTGCATGCCTTTTCATGTACTTATAAACATTACTAACAAGTTCCCTGGTTCGGGAGTGCCACACTTTACCTTGTAGTTTGCTGCCCATGTTTTAAACTATTAAATTCTGCGGTAAAAAAGAAAAACAACATAACGCAGGCGCGTACGCACGCACACACACATTTACACAGCCAGGCACGCACTTACAAGTACGCTGAAAATAACCAAAAGCAACGGGAACAACTGTTTACTGTAAATATATTAAAGTACTTAGAGCCTTAACAAATTCACAAGAAGCACGTGCAACCTCAACGACTTCACAAGTGTTACTGGCCCCCACTATTAGTGCCAGTAGGTGGCGAAGAGGGTGGACCCAACGGGACTCACTGAAGACCAGAGAGGGCGTGCCGTACCCGGTTTAGCCCAGAGGTTCTACTCCCATTAGTCCTGAACCCTTAGGAACTGGACCCGGGCCTCCTTCGTCCAGGGAGTTATACGAGCTGTCCCAAAGGGCGCTCGGCGTCCTCCGTGGGGCTTTCCATGGGACAAGACCTAGGGACTAACAAGTCCTATGGACTCAAGACGGGGCCGTTCCAGTTATGGGAATCGCCTGATGGGAAGATGCAGAGGAAGCAATTGGTACTTCTCCGAATTAAGGTACCGGAGGTCTTGGAGGAAGTGCATGCCGGTACTTCAGTAGGACACATGGGAGCATACCAGACGATCGACAAACTTCGGCAGCGCAACTACTGGCTGAGGCTCCGAACAGACGCTGAGAGATGGTGCCGTCAACGTCATGTGCACGCACCTTTAGCTTATTACGTATTATAATTATGAACGATTGCAAATTAGAGCAATAGTACACAAAAAACTCAAAATTGATGAAATTTTTTTTAAACAAACGTTTATAAAAGGTTATATAATTTCAACCACTGCTGTTACTTTATAAAACATAGATGCCACCAATCATTACATACGCAGATCTAAACTGGGGCCATTGCGCAAAGTCGCACATAAAACAGCTCCGAGTACTTCGAAGCAAAATACTAAGAATAATCACCAAAGTACCACGGAGCGCACCAGTAGATATACTCCACAACAATCTCAACGTGCATACCATAGAACAATTTATCAAACGGCTAGCTTTTAACATGTACAAAAGATCCGAGAATCACTTTAATCCCCTCATTTCGAACCTGGGGAGTATGACGCCAACATAGGCAAACACAAAAGACCCCTGTCGCTGTTTAACAGGACCATCCCGATAAATAGACACACCGATGTCGAAGACGTCAATGACTATCTCACCCAGCTTATGCAACCACCCAATTAGCTAACAACACGCCATCAATACACCAGCTGCCCTTCTGCGGCACTCCAAGTCTTTTGTGCTACCCAACCATGCGGACCCGGTGGTAGAGGGCCCTCCCCCCTGCAAGGTGCACAGGCTCGCACCAGCATTAGCATAGGCAGACCGTCCGCCATGTGCGCACTGATGACGACAATTTGCACACCAATGGACACGAGCGACAGACCTAGCCGTAAGGCTAAGAGGCATATATTAATCCCATAAACCAATAGTTACTATACACTATACATCAATTAAGCTTGACGTTACCTCTAGATGATATACTATATACTGATGACGCCCCCAGGCTGATTGTTATGTGAGCTGCATGTTATGTACAATAGCATAGATACAGCTTGACACACCCGTACACCGGGACAAGGAGACTTAGACTAGATTACTAATGGCGTAAGCGCTATGCGCAGAACTGATTACATCTTGAACGAGCGGCACAACGCCTAAGATTACCAATTATGGCAGGGTGGGCATAAGGGTTGTGTGATCATGACGCCTCCCTCCCTAATACCTATAGCGGTTCGCCGCATAGAAATAACCGACATCTTGAATCTGGATGCTTACTGCGTGACCAGCCAAACATCGCCAGGGCTGCTGCCCCAGGTAGTGGAGGGTTTTTAATAGGTATTCCGCAAAGGTGCAATCCACCTAGCTGGGGACTCTTATGGTACCAGCCCCATGGGCTGCTGTGGGTAAATTCCACTTTTTCCTTCCACGTTAATAAAAGAGTTGCTGTTATCAAACCATTTCACAGTTTTAATGGTATAGCACGCTATATCTAAATATAGATGATTGAAACTTAATTCCAATTAAACGTTAATTGCGAACTAAGCTAGAACCTTCTTAGTAACATAGGGATTGCGTACATTTTTATTTGTCTTGCACATCGTTCTGTCACTTGGCAATATTTGTTACAACAGATTTGTTTAATTTTTTTTTTCAAATTAAATATATTATTTATACGTATTTGTATGAAGTGCTTAACCCTGATATTGTAATGGTACATTAATTCATTTTGTGAGAAAGCGGTTTCTATCATTATGTTGAAATTATTTTTATTAAAGCTGTTAATTAAAAACTTTTAACTGATAAGTTAAGTGAGTGAGTGAGTGAGTGGAAATATAGGGCCCGTCGACAGTAAGGTCATTTGGGCTCTAAGTCAATACTAAAACCTACACAAATTTAGTTTAAAAAGTACAATGAAATAAAACACTCAACCGTTAAAAGCACATAAAAACCATCTAAAAACTAATAATTTAAAACCTCTAAAATTGATAAATATAAAATGCAAGTTACACTTGTTTATTAAAACCTATTTTAAAAACAAACCGCAGTGCCTTATCCACGGCCACTGGGTCGTCACCTAAAACGCCTTGCAAGTTAGTCCCCAAGCCCAAGCACTGGCGAACTCGGGCGTACTGTGGGCAATGCAGAAGTACCTGCCGCACCGTGAGGCGTACAGAACACGAGGCACACACAGGGGCCGGTTCCCCTCTTAGCAGATGGCCATGAGTTGCTCGTGTGTGCCCAATTCTCAGCCGGGTGAGTATCACCTCGGCTCGCTGGTTATCACTGCAGGATGTTTGCCAGGGTTGTACGCTCTCCTTTATACCCCGGAGTTGTGTGCCTTCTAAAGCTGTCCAGGAGTGCTGCCAAGCAGATAGGAGATGGCGACGGAAAAAACGTTGCACATCCTGGTATGGCACCGTAGATGTTAAACTCCGGGGCAAACGGCAAGCAGACTTAGCAGCCGCGTCCGCCTCCTCGATCCCGGAAATGCCCACATGGCCTGGAGTCCAAGTAAAAACAAAATGGTATCCCCGACCGAGCATTTGCGAGATCTGGACCTGTATTTTTAAAGCAAGAGAGTGAGCAGCAGTGTGCTGTTTCAAGGCCTGAAGAGCTCTGAGAGTGTCGGTGCAAACAATAAAAGAGCCAGGAGCTAACTTGCAAATAAAAAGGAGCAAATAGAAGATGGCATACAGCTCTGCTGAGAAGAGCGAAGTTGAGTCCAGAAGTCGAAATTTGTGAGCCTCACCGTTAACGACAAAAGCGCAACCCGTAGCGTTACCTAACTGAGAACCGTCTGTAAAGACCGGAACATAGTTAGGGTAACGGCCCAGTAATTCGGCAAAAAGTTGTTGGAACACCAAATGTGGAGTAGCGAGTCTAGAATTGTTTGAAAGAGCGAGATCGAACTGCGCACGATTGAGCTGCCATGCAGGATAGGGGCAGATGGGCGACCTCTCCACGCGAGGCATTCGGAGGCCATGCGAATGTAGTAGATCCCGAAATCTTATTCCCACGGGGCGTGTGTGAGAACCAGGGCGCATATAACGGTGGACTAAATCTGGACACAGAACTGGTTTAAAACACGGATGATTGGGATAACTTGCCAACTTCGAAACGTATGTGCAGAGTAACAGCGAGCGACGAATATGGAGTGGAGGTTCGCCTGAGTCTGCATACAGGCAGTCGACTCGGCTGGTGCGGAATGCTCCTGTGGCAAGGCGGATGCCAGTATGATGCAAGGTGTCTAAAAGGCGAAGTTTAGAGGCGGTCGCTGCGCCATAAATAAAACAGCCATAGTCCAGCTTAGACGGAACCAGAGAGCGGTACAACCTCAACATTACCTTGCGATCGCCCCCCCCAAGATGCTCCAGATAATACCCTGAGCACCCGAAGAGAACGATCGCAAGAGGCTCGAAGGTGACGAATGTGGTGCTCCCAATTGTGTTGTCGGTCCAAGTAGAGGCCCAAGAACTTCGGGTGCGAGACAAATGGCAGGGGTGTGCCGTTCAAATGAAGATCAGGAGGCGGGTTAATACCTCGTAGGCGGTGAAAGTGGATACACTGCGTCTTCGCAGCTGAAAAACGGAAGCCGGTTTGAAGCGCCCAAACTGCTAGCTGGGTAATGGTCAGCTGCAGTTGGCGCTCAATGTGATCTATGTTGGCAGACCTATAATAGACTGCGAAGTCGTCAACATACAGGGATGATGGAATTCCACTTCGAACGGCACTAGTGATTCCGTTGATCGCTACGGCAAAAAGGGTGACGCTCAAAATTGACCCTTCAGGAACGCCGTTCTCCTGTATCCGCTCCCGTGATATCGTGTTTCCTATGTGAACCCGAAAACGGCGAAGTTTAAAAAAGTTGCATAGGAATTCGGGTAGATGACCACGCATACCGTAACCATGTAGGTTACGGAGTATGCCGTACCGCCAGGTGGTGTCATAAGCCTTCTCCAGGTCGAGGAACATGCCCACGGCGTGCTGTTTCAGTAGAAAGGCATCGGAAGTATACCCCTCAAGACGTGTTAAGTTATCGACACTTGAGCGATGGCTACGAAAACCGCATTGCAAGTTGGACAGATGGTTATGTTTTTCTAGCCACCAATTTAACCGAGCGTTTATCATCCGCTCGAAGGTCTTACAGATGACACTCGTCAGGCAAATGGGGCGGTAGCTAGATGGTAGCGTGCGGTCCTTTCCGGGTCGAGGGATGGAGATGACGATACCCTCTCGCCCGGAGGAAGGGAAAACCCGCTCATGCCAAATGCGGTTATAGATGTTTAAAAGGAAACATAGCGCCTCAGATGGAAGATGTAGCAGCATCTGTTGGTGTACGTCATCGGGACCTGGAGAAGAATCCTTTGCTAACGCCAGAGAATGGGCGAGCTCGGCTGCGGTAAAAGGTTGATTGTACGGCTCGGTGCAGTCACTATTAAAATTAAGTGGTCCCCGCTCCGCCTTTTCCTTAATCGGCAAAAAGAGAGCGTCATAGCGGGCAGTTTGGCTAGTAGCAGCAAATATGGTAGCTAGGGCTTCAGCCATATCCTGCTCGGTGGTGCACATGGAACCGTTGATGGCAAGGCCGGGAATTACCGTCCGGCGATACTTGCCATACATCCGCCGAACAGCTGACCATACTTGGTGGGTAGAGCTGCGCCGGGAAAGCGAAGACACATAGGCTTCCCAGGATTTACGCTTTGCGTTGCGCAGTATAAAGCGTGCCCTAGCGCGAGAACGTTTGAGGGCGACGAAGTTCCCATCCGTCGGGTGCCGCTGAAAAACGCGCAAAGCACGTTTGCGTGCTTTGACACCCAAACTGCATTCCTCAGACCACCACGGTACAGGGATACGACGTGGTGTAGGTGAACCTCGAGGAATGCTGGATTCTGCTGCGAGCAGGATCGAGCAAGTAAAATATTCGACCATTTCGTCGATGGTGTCGAAACCATCGTCGATGAGGTGTATGAGGGATTGGAATTTTCCCCAGTTAGCTTTGGAAATAATCCAGCGAGGATGTCGAGAAGGTACACATTGGCGGCCAGAAAAATGAATGTTAATGGGGTAATGATCATTGCCAAAGAGGTCGGAAAGTACTGACCACTCAAGTAGTGGTACTAATGAAGGACTGCAGAAAGAAAGGTCTAGTACGGAATGAGTACCATAGGCGGATGATAGGAATGTCGGGTCACCAGTATTTAGCAGACGCAGGTCAGACTTATCGAAGACGTCTACGAGGAGGCATCCACGGGCGTCATCAGTGTCTGATCCCCAGAGCGTGTGCTTGGCATTCAAATCTCCCACAAGGAGTAGTGGTGAGGGGAGCTGAGCCAATAGAGCTAGAAGATCCCGCTCTGTAACTATACTGAGCGGCGTCAGGTACATGTTACAGATGGTAAAACTAATGCTTTCCAGCTGTATCCGGACGGCCACAGCTTGCAATGGTGTGGTGAGACGAACGTGGGCGGCGGAAATGTTAGGCGCCACTAAGGTAGCAACGCCAATGCTTGCACGCATACCTGCAAGAGAATCACTTCTAAATGCCGAAAAAGAGTGAAGGTGTAACGAGTGATTGGGATGTAAGTGGGTTTCCTGGAGGTAAATAATTGACGGTGACCATTGAGAAACTAAATGTTGTAGGTCTTGAGCACGAGCTCGAAAACCATTGACATTCCACTGGATTATTTGCATGAAGAGTTTTTAATGGGCCGTTCTAATCTTTTTCTTGACCTTGGCTGACCTGGGCCCTACGATTCGAAAATCGTTAGCCTCCTGTGACTCCGCTGATGATCGGGAGTCAGAACTCCTACGGCTCGTAGAACGGGACCGGGATCTAACAGAAGGCGAGCGACTTCGCGATCTATGTTGTGGTCGGGATCGGCTTTTCGCATTTACTACTGGATGGTTGTTACCCGCTGATGGCTTGGTGGCTGGAGTCTGTACGGCTGAAGCGGAGGCTGTGCTGGTAGATACACAAACAGTCTGAGACGTGGGTTTAACGGCTAGAAAGTCAGTCTGCGTGGATGCGTGGACGACAGGGACGTGTTGAACAGCAACAGTGGTATTAGGAATACGGCGAGCTGCTGATGCATATCCAGTAGTAGTGTTAGCAGGCTTTAGTTGTTCAAAGCGCCGTCGTGCCTCTGGAAAAGTCAGGCGTTCTTTGACACGTAGCTCCTGAATGCTTTTTTCGTCCATGAATCTAGGACACTGTCGCGAGCTGGAGGGATGACTACCACCACAGTACACGCATCAAGGATTTCGGCTGCAGTTTGGGTCGTCGTGTTTAGCTAGGCCACATTGCTCACAAAGAGCAGGATTGGTACACGCGACCTTAGTATGTCCGAACCGCTGACATTGGAAACAGCGCATGGGGTTCGGGACATACTGGCGGACACTCGCACGCTCATAGCCGCAATAGATGTACTCCGGTAACTTAGTTCCAGCAAAAGTTAGAAAAACCGTACGTAGTGGGTACTCCTTCCCATCTTGCTTTCGTGTTAGCCGGTACGCCTGACAAGCGAGTTGGTCGGAGAGGCAACTTACTATTTCTTCATTTGCTAGACTATCTAAATTGGAGGTGGTGACTACTCCTCTGCAGGTGTTAAGGGTCTTGTGTGGGGCTACCCGGATCGGGTAGGAGCCCAACAAAGACGCCTTTTGCAGTTTTTTAGATTGGTCCGCTGTTGTGGTCTCTAATAGTAAGCTGCCGTCTCGGAGACGGGTAGCGTTTTTAACAGGGCCACTGATCTTATCGAGCTCGCGTTTTATATAGAATGGACTAATATCTTTAATGGTTTTGCCATCACATGCCAAGGTCATCTATATATATGGGTCAATGAAGGAGGTTTTGCGCGGAGACATGATGATATAGACCCCCATCCGGAACCGTCGGCGTCAGCCTGCCATCCGGAGGTTAAAGAAAGAAAGACACCGAATCTTCACGGTCTGTGCCGTCATGGGGACCCCAACCATGACCGATCTCATTTGTACCTCAGAAAAGCTACCCTTTAATCTCCACTGCTTGTCCGTATGGGTAAACCGTTCACCACGCACACCCCGGCTTTATTCCCCTACCACAGGAATAACCGCCTGTGGCTCCCCACTTTAGGCCGCGCATGCGTGTAATAGGCACACGCGGATTCAGGGGACTTGTGGTTGATTACACCGGGGTTCCGTCAGCGGTAACACGTCCGGTCCGTGATACTAACCCAACGGAACACGGCCGTCGGGAGATTAACACCGACCGGGCCCTCAAGGAGCTACGTGGGTGTACTTGACGGTGTGGACGGGCTCCGCACCTAAGGCTACACATAGGGGCAGTGGGAAGGGTCCGCTCAACCTTCACTTTTGAGACCTCCGGAGAGCACACATGTCGGAAGCCGCGCTGAAAACCGTGGGACTGAACCACGGAGATAGGAGAGATCCCTGCTTGTGAGACAGGAGTTATAAATCTAAGACCTTACGTGCTAATAATAAGAATAAAAAACTAGAAGAGGAAGAAGGTGATGCTTACTGACAAGCAGTAGCTCAACGTGGCACAGTTGATGGAGATGAAGGGGATGAATTGAGGGTGAGTGGCTAGGGACCCCGGGATCGCCAATCCCGTACCTACCGTAGTAGGTCCCTGGGGAAAAATACCAGAGCCTCTTCTGCCAGTTTTCAGGGTTACTGATGGGCCTTCTCGGCAGCCGTAGCGGTCGTGGAGTACACCAAGTCTCCACCGTACATCACCCCATCAGTCAGTCCCCTACTTCCTGTTGCCCACCCCTCGGGACGAGGACCGCAGAGGTTGGATTTTGAGGGGCTGATAAGTTAATTCTGGATTTAATAAGTTAATTCTAGATTTGACTGACTTAAAATGTAAAACATTGTTTGAGATTTTAGTGAATAGATAAGTGTTACATATGTGTTTACTTATTAGTTTATTTGTGTTAAATATTAATAATTTTAAGGTTAAAATAGATACGGTGGAATTATATCATAATCATAAAACTTAGAGTTTATTATTATTTTGTATTTTTTCATATAAGTTTGTTGTATAACTGTAATTTGTAAGACAGGAATTGTCTATTAGACTATCAGGAGCAGATATTAGTATGTTTAAATCACGTAACATTTCAACTGTTTATTTATCTGTCGCTTATTGTCGTGAGTATTTATTATTAATATTACATTGATTACCTTTAACTTTGTTAGCTGTGAATTAATTTGTAGTTTTAGGTCATGATATATTTGTCTTTATGTTATATATAAGGATATGTTGCACTTAATTTTAGTTATTTATTATCAGAATGCAAAATCTTAGAGTGTTGGAATATTAACTCAAGCAGCAGATGTAGTAATTGCGTGAATGTTGTAAGATAAAGTTATATTTATTACTTAGATTAGTTGTAATAGCGGAGATTGTACTCAGATTACCTGCGGCTATAGCAACTCCGACCTCAGTTCATTGTTAGACTTCAGACTGTGGTTCTTAATTTGATGTAGTACGACCTTTACTAATTCGCGTTTTATGTCTTAACTCTAACATTAATAATGTTAATTCCATTTTGATTTTTAGTCTTCTTGAATTTTTAACATATTCCATAATTTTTAAATGTTTAGCATTTTTAATAGATTTTCTGTTACAGATTACCAGTTATACAAAATCATTGTGATTGAAGAGGAGTTCTGAGGGCATAGCTTCAAAATTGGTTTCTTAAACTAACCAATTAATTAATCATAACAACAATCCTAATAACATAATTCAACTAAAGTCATGTAAGCTGATTTTCTCATCAAAGCTGCATTTATGTAGTAATGACTTATTATGAGATTTTCATACAGAGTTTTGAGTGTTAGCCTGGAAATGATTAAAGTAAGTATATTTTGATATTTAACCGACTTTCCTGGTTTTACTTTTGGTTCAAAGCATTTAATATTCTTTTTATATTCAGATGCCAGCTGAATGTACTTTGCAAAGCATACCCGACATATAATTTTTGAATAGAATGTAATTCTGTTATAGTCTACTACGCATGTTCGTGATACAGAAAGTATTAATTTAACGGAAAACAGGAATAAAGAAGAAACCACCAGATACAGGCCTTCAGTTCAAATATTCTGCTTGTTTACAGAATGATTGCGGTCGCAGCGGCACGCGGTGGAAGTGTTATGAAACATTGAGTACACGTATCCGTTAGCAGATGTCGCGCAAGCTATAATTACTATATATGTATGAAAGTATCATAGTTATGAGAAATGTTTTCCAAAATATAAGAATAGGTAATGTTCTTTTCCGATATAGATAAGGCGTTTAATGCGAATGAGAGTAATTTAAAGTTATATTTGGTATACAAGTCAATATATAGTAACAGGAACTATTGTGCTTCGGAACAAAATCCTACTGGAAGGTTTACAAGTAAAACGAAATCAAGTAATTCTGCATATATTCATTTTAATCCTTACCGTTTTCTCTTATTTCTGAGTAATGGTAGATGGTTGTTATATATTAAACAACCAACATTGTGAAATAATCCAGCAGTTGCCAAATGAGAAAAGCTCAAAAATATTGTATCCATTTCTGACTTCATTCTGTCGTTTGCTAAACATTTGTATTTAGTATCGAACATTGACATAAATTACAAAGCAAGTCAATTATACTCAGATATATCTGTAGGATATTATCAAATCACAGCTGTACAGACAATCCGTATCTTAAGACTGCGTCGTCCATTAGTCTTATCAGCCCTTTTGGAAAATTTGTTATACCTTTAAGAGAATGCGTTGAAAATTTTTAAAAATATACAGGTTTATGTGTCATTTCGGACAATGAATACCGAAATTAAAGATATGTATCACAAGGTATACTGCAAGTACACGATTTTATGCTTTTAGATAAGGAGAATTGTAAATATTTCCATGAATATGTTTCAAATCAAATAAACAAATTTGTAAAAACGGAATTATATCAGAGGTTGTTTCTTGACTGCAAAGTATGTTCAAAATCAATTATAGCGAATAAGAACGTGAGGTCAGTTATTCATTGTTTATTGCACTACGGAGAATACTTGTTAAGTAAAGACATTGTACACTCTCAAGGACTCAGTTTTTGATGTTTTCTAACCTGTTTTGTAGTGAATTTTGTTATCAAGTTGCACATTTTAAAATAATTGGCTTCAATGCATCCTGACTTTTGTATTTTTGTACATGTAATTGAGAATAATATAAATTAATTAATAAATAAAACAGCGTAGTGGCCCAGATCGTCCCCAGTTTGCGTAAAGTGTAAAAAATGAGCAACAAAAGCTATATAGGATATTGTGAAGGAAAAAGTTGTACTCTTTGTTCAGCAAGTATCCACCATTTTTACTTTGCAAAAATTGTGTGTCTCAAAGAAAAGGTTTGTAAAGGCTACAAATACCAGTGTTTGTCGTATTGGACCTCTAAAGAAAAACAATTGCGATACGTGGATAATGCAAGCTCAAGCCGTACTCAGTCGTATTGGACTTTCCGGCTTTGTGGCCGGAGAAAACACAAAGACGCCAAATGACGTCAAACACGAAGATAAAGTGATTCAAATGCAAAGACAGAATTGATTCTTATGATTTCACCTCCAAAGCACTTAAATAATTGATGGAAAATAATCGTTTCTTCACACTAGACGTATACAGGCTAAATTTTTTGGTAGTTTGAATCAACATGAAGAAATCAATACCATGGCCGGGATTTGAACCACGGCTATAAGCTATATAGATATAAATATTTATATGCTATATAAATGAAATAGCCATTTAGTAAAAAAACGACAGTTCTTTCATATAAATTGTATCGAACCTGAAAATATTTGTGTCGGAACATGTTAGTTTAACTTACAGGTTACATTAAGGTTGTTTAAACACTGAAGATCATCTACAAACAAATAAAGAAGTCGAAGAGGTAGACCTTAAGCTATAGTCAAATACTTAATATCTGCTCGCTATGTGATGACTTACTATGCATGGTCTATAGATAACAAAAACAAACAACGACTACTTGTAATTTGATAAAAGTAAAAGTATTCATAAATTCAGACAAATAACAAGGAATATTTAGGAATTTGTTCATTCCACAAAAATATTTATTTGACATAACTTGTATGTTTTAACAACATGTACATTTTTTATTATCTCTTAAAGTTTATCAGTTAATACAAACGTAATTCATAATAAGGAACACTTCAGAGATTACTATCATACTCTACATTTGTCATAAGTTATCTCACACATACGGTATTCCGATGAAAATTATGTCGACCTTTCTAAAATAAATTCTACAAATTTTACAGGTTAAATTGGTCTGGAGCGGGATATTTTCTTGAAAGATACACAACTTCTGTATTTCCAGGTTTGCTATACAGTGTTCAACCACACGAACATATGTATGGGCTTCTTTCTAAAGTGTTTTTATTGAAAGAATGTCAAAACTTGTAATGTACTGTAATCTTGGAAGGTTATGCAACACTTTCCATACTAAGGTATGACGAATAAATGTAGAAGGCAATAACTATTAGTCGTTTTAGAAATATGTAACTATTACGTTAAATTTGAAATTGTTAGCTATTGCGAAATTGAGAATTATAATCAAGAGTAAGTTTGAAATTGTTCACCTTACTAAATAAAATATATCAGACATAAATTGTGTGTTACAACACGATCTATATTATATGTGCAGTAACAATTTATCTTTTGTGGTTTAGAGCTACGTAAAGTGATTCAGAATGAAAACGTTTTCTGAGGACATTCCCTGCAAATTTAGCATATCCATTTCATTTGGCATTAATATTTTGAAGTATATACTACTTCAACTAAAGTATTAGAGCTAATTTTGACAAACTTGTTAGACATGTTTCCATTTATTAAGTAGTAGGGTTGTTGTAGGGTTATCTTTATCTTCTTGGCGTGTAAATGTTCAATGAGGTTTGTACATAATCGATTTTTCAGTGACCCTAAGCCCCAGTACAATTTGTCATTAAATGTCTGGTTAGATTTCATCTCCTCTACTACCTGCTATGTATGTCTGTGGTACATAAAATAAAACAAAATAAAACTAAAATAAAGCCTATAAACAACGGGGTAGAAACCTGCAATTAATATTTCCGTCGTGTGTAATGAATGCGACTAAAGCGCACATGGTGGTAGTCTCATTAAACAGGAAGCGCACGCAGCGAGTTATAGGTGACGCGAAAGTAAACAGAAAATATTTCATTGATTAGGAATCATTACAAGTATATAACAATAATAATGCTTTGTTTAGATTTTAAACGTATATTAAGTGCGAAGGATAAGAAGCTGGTGCCATGTTGCATGCAAGAATCAATATACACAACCAATAAATATTGTGTTTCGCAGCGAAAGTCTACATTCATAACAGATTTAACCAGTTTGCTTTATATATTTATTCAAATGGCTCCAGTAACTAAGGTTAGTTAAATGTGCGCATAGTTATATTTCAAACCAATTAGTCATTTATGAAATAACCCAGACCGGATGTCATAAAGGCACAGATTCATCACTGTGAAACATAGATCAATTCTTGTCAATGGTTTACACAACTAATTTATCAATATCAGCTCACTGCTCCTCAATACTGTAAATATATTAAATACTTGTAAATACTGTACGCACATAATGCGCTTAAATAAATGCTAAATCAAGGTATTAGGAGTATTAAGACAATGTGGTCAACATTGCTAAATATACAGTATTATAAAACATGCACGCAATAGATTTGGCAGCTGAATTCCGGCAAATGACTAATATGAAGTCATAATTATATGAGTAAGTAAATAACAAATAGTAGAAACATATAACACACATAATTAAAATGTCCAAAGATATAGAAATAAATAAAATAGAATTAAAGAGCTAACAAAAGTAAAGATTGTCTTGAATCAAGGTGGAGGCTCATGGATATTTTAAATGCCTTTCTTTACTGTGCCTCAACACTACTGAGCGTCTAGCAGACATAAAGGATGGATCGTGGTTAAGAAGATAGATATAAAGTATTATTTGTGTAATATATATTATAAAGTTAGAGAAAATTTTATCTACGAATAAACATAATAGTTTATCGAGTTGTTTTTATTTGTGAATGAAAGAATTGTAAAATTGTGATCGACAAATCTCAGAGCACATTAAACGGAGTGTTAAGTATTAAAAGTAATAAAATATAAAGGTTCTGTTATTCTTAGACACACGAGCACACCCTGATGGTGAAATCTGTTTGGTCGTCCCGAACTGACGTAGAAAAGAGAAAGATGGTGGTGAAGTCGTCCAGATTCGACAAGACATTTTAAGTATAACATCAAATACACAACACCGCATCGATATATTTACAATTGTTAGTACTTAACATTTTATATGGTCTCTTCTTGAGCAAACTTTGCTCTTGTTTAGATCGTAATTTCTGCTGTCTCTTTATGTTTTTATTTTTATTTTTCTCACTCACGTAAAATAACACAAGTACAGCCTATTTTTAAGTTCATAACTTTGTATCTGTACTATCCTTGCTTTTAGAATTATTGGGTAGTTCTGTATATATATATATATATATATATATATATATATACAGAATATATATATTGTCGCCCTGGCGGTAGACTCGCGAAGCCGAAGCCGAAGCCGGTGGAGATTCGGAAAACTTCGGAACCAATCGTTACCGGTAGCGACAGACAGTTGAATGTGGAGTTGGAAAAATAAACATTTTGAGTTTCTAGCAATTTTTGTAATGTTGAACAGTGTATTTCTAGGAGAATAAAGTGTAGTTTTTTGTGTTTCATAGCCTCGCTTTATCATTTCACGGACCCACAAAGTCACAACTGGTGTCAGGTAGCGGGATAACTACATCACCGAACATTATGGCCATGGAATCGGCATTGGAAATGCCTTTGCAGAAGATGAACGAATTAACAGCGAAGTCGGAAGCGGCAAATAACAACTTGGCCGCGAAGATGAACGAGTTAACAACAAAAACAGAAGCGGCAAGTCACAACCTGGCGGCAGAGTTGAAAGAATTAAAGACCGAATTGACCACAGAAATGAAGGAAGCGAACGACAGTCTGGCCACGGAAATGAAGGAGGCGATCGAGGTCCTCGCCGCCAAATTTGAGGAACAGTTGGCCGGCGTGAGGGATGATGTGACGGAGCTGGGCAAGCGGATGGGCCAAGTGGACGAGCTCGTCGAGGACCTGGCAAACCGCTTCAAGGACCTACAGGAAAAGGCCGACAATAGCCCTAAGTCCCTGAACGCCATGGTTGAAGACGTCGAAGACCTCGCGAACCGCGTAAACAACCTGGAGGGAAAGGCCGACAGCAGCGTCAAGTCCCTGATCGACATAATGGAGGACGTCGTCGTCAGGAGACTGAAGGATTTGAAGGCTGACGCACCGGCACGCGACACAACATCGGCGCGCGTCAAACCTCCGAAATATGACGGTGCGTCAACATTCGAGGTCTTCCGCCGCCAGTTCGACACAGTGGCCAAGCACAACAGATGGTCACCGGAGGAGGAGGCCACACAGTTAATAGCCAGCCTCCAGGGACGGGCCGCGGAAATCCTAAACGCGGTGCGACGACGGCGGCGCCCAAGGTCATCTGGGAGGCCCTGGAGAATCGCTTCGGGAACCACTGCTTAGCCGCATACCGCAGCCAGCTAAAGGCAAGGTCACAGCAGCCGGGGGAGACGCTGCAGGAGTTTGACACGGCGATTGAGCAGCTGGCTAGCAAGGCCTTGGTTGACCTGCCACTGAAGTTCGTAACCCGGGAAGCCGCCTACAATTTTGTCGACGGGGTACGGGACACGGAGATTCGTCAGCGCCTAATGCTCAGCGATTATAAAAACATCCACGAGGCGCTGACAGCAGCATTAAGGATGGAGGCGGCCAAGGCAGCATCTATCCCGACGTCGAGAACGAGGAGTGTCCGCTATGCCGGAGACAGAACACCACCTGTGGGACGCCGGCGAAAACCTAGTGGCCTGTTTTGGGGGTGTGGACAGCCCGGACACATGCTGACAGACTGCCCACACCAGGAAGAGCAGCCGGAAAACGAGTAAGGGCCGTCGAGGAGAGGGGTACGTCGGCGCCATTACCACCATCCCCTCGAGTGACAATCCGCGCCGTCAGTCGGCGGATGGATGACAACCTCTTCGCGGACGGCTGTGTAAGAGGAAAGCAGTGCCGCGTGCTGGTGGACACCGGGGCGGCCGTGACGATCATCAGACCTGACGTGGCGAAGGGTTTGCCGACGAGGAAACCGAGCCGACCATACCAGCTTGTGAAGGCATCGGGCGACACCATGCCTGTGCAGAAAGAGGCCCTGCTGGAGCTGAACTTGAGACGGAGTGCCGTGCGTCTGTGGGTGTTCGTCGCGAAGGTGGCTGAGGAGGTGGTTCTGGGACTGGATGCCCTCAGGAGCCACGAGGCGACGGTCGACGTCGGCAGGGAGGTCCTGAGCCTCAACGGAGAACACGTTATACTCCGTCAACCAGAAGAGCGCCTTGGAATTGGCAGGGTCGTCCTGAGCGAAGACGTGGTTGTCCCCGCGAGGAGCGAAGTGATAGTGACACGCGACCGGAAGGCCGGACAGCAGGTTTGATTCAGATGCCGCAGGAGTACGATTTCGCCTCGGAACATCGCAGAGGGAAGAGTCACTGTAACGCGGACGCTATGTCCAGAAGACCCTGTCCAGAAGAGTGCGGCCAATGCACAAGAGTGTAGGGGAATGAGCGTGCCTCAGCAGTTCGAATAGACACGGCAGTGCCTGCGGATGACTGAGATAGCGCAGGCCTGACGAGGGAGCAGCTGGTGGACGCAGACTTGGGGCCACTCTTGAGGGAAGTGGAGGCAGGGACGAGACCAACCTGGGAGGACATGGCACCGAGGAGCGCCACCTACAAGTCGTACTGGGCCCAATGGGACTCGTTGAAGACCAGAGAGGGCGTGCTGTTCCGGATATGGGGGTCACCCGATGGGAAGACGCAGAGAGAACAGTTGGTACTTCCCAGGAGTAAGGTCCCGGAAGTCTTGGAGGAAGTGCACGCCGGCACTTTGGGAGGACACCTGGGAGCGAACCGAACGATCGACAAACTTCGGCAGCGCTACTACTGGCTGAGACTCCGAGCAGATGCTGTGAGATGGTGCCGTCAGTGTCACGTGTGCGCGGCGAGTCGTGGCCCTTAGACTAGGAGCCGGGGTCGCATGCAGCAGTACAACGTCGGAGCGCCATTCGAACGAATCGCCGTTGACATTGCTGGACCGTTCCCAGTTACCGAGGCAACAAGTACCTAATGGTGGTCGTGGACTACTTCACCAAGTGGCCGGAGGTGTATGCCTTCCCAAACCAAGAGGCAAAGACAATCATAGACTGCCTCGTGAAGCAAGTGTTCTGTCGATTTGGGGTGTCGTTGGAGCTACACAGTGACCGGGGTACCAACTTTGAGTCCAACCTAATGAAGGAGGCATTACAAAGGCTTGGGGTGAACAAGACCCGCACGACGCCTCTACATACCCGGTCGGATGGCATGGTCGAAAGATACATCAAGACCTTAGAGGAACACCTGAGGAAGGTCGTGGTCAGCCATCGGCGAGACTGGGACGTCAAGGTACCACTCTTCTTGCTGGCCTGCCGCTCGTCTACACACGACACAACTGGGATAACGCCAGCCAGCCTCCCTTGTGACCTGGCTTTTGGAAGCCCACCGGAGGGGAAGCAGCCGGTGACCGATTATGTGGAGAACCTGGT
This sequence comes from Mantis religiosa, assembly GCA_030765055.1. Taxonomy (NCBI): domain Eukaryota; kingdom Metazoa; phylum Arthropoda; class Insecta; order Mantodea; family Mantidae; genus Mantis; species Mantis religiosa. The sequence continues at coordinate 127,139,301 of CM060958.1, forward strand.
GGACCACCTCCTCGACATGCACGAGATCGCTCGCCAGAACATACAGAAGGCCTGCGATCGCATAAAAACCCGATACGACAGGCAAGCCAACAGCCAAGGGTTCCAGCAAGGTGACCTGGTCTGGTTGTACCGCCCGACCCGGACCAAGGGACGCTGCCCAAAGCTTCAGCAGCCATTGTAAGGACCGTACCGTGTGATGATGAGGATTAACGACGTGGTCTACCGCATCCAGAAGGTGCCCCGAGGAAAGATGTTGATGGTACACCTGGATCGCCTGGCACGCTACGAAGGCGCTGTTGGGGACGACCAGCCTTGAGGACGTAACAGTCACCCTGGCGGTAGACTCGCGAAGCCGAAGCCGAAGCCGGAGGAGATTCGGAAAACTTCGGAACCAATCGTTACCGGTAGCGACAGACAGTTGAATGTGGAGTTGGAAAAATAAACAGTTTGAGTTTCTAGCAATTTTTGTAATGTTGAATAGTGTATTTCGAGGAGAAAAAAGTGTAGTTTTTTGTGTTTTATAACCTCGTTTTATCATTTCACGAACCCACAAAGTCACTATATATACCCACCTTTTCGTTTTATGTTGCATATGTTCACTTCATTCACATTTATTTCTCATTGCGAGCCATTAAAACTGGCAACTTGTTCCAATATTTTATGGCATTTTCTATAATGCTGCATTAGATGAAGAAAGGCAAGGCGCAACCTCGCATTCAGTGTTAGTACAATTGATAGCAGCATTTCTAAACGTGTTTACCTAACATCAGTCGGGAGATCAATCTTATTTCACCATAAGAGACAATCCTTTCAAGGTCTAATTACATTTGCTATCGACTACCAAATGTTTGTGTGGTTAGCTTCAATTTACCTACTTAACCGTTACCGAAGGTAATGGTTAGGTTGACTCCCAGTTAAAGTCTAACCTGAGATCACAATACCGTCAAATTATGGGATTGTCCCTATTAACAGTTCAGTATTATATTGTCTATAGTCACTCAGCCCACCTTATCAACTCACTATCCCACCAATACTAAAAAGTGAAGTGAGAACGGCAATTGTGGAACTTTAACAAACAAGGCGAAACTCGCTCTGTGGACGACAATTTGCAATGGATTTCTTTAACAAGCGGAGGAAATTCTCACCACGACAATCAGCGCCATTTTCAGTTCCCTATTACAAACGGAAGTGATACCAGAGTAACGGAAGGACAGGAGAAGCCTCCTTTTTCACAAGAAAGGCAACAAAGCCAATAAGACTGATATGTAATGTCTATAAACCGTGTTCTAAAATTATGACACGACGGTTGACCAAAATGCTAGATTAAAACCAGCCACCGGATCAGCCCGTCTTCTGTTCAGGCTAGAGCATAGCAGGCATTTCCAAACAGTTAACCAGTTGATCGAAAAAGCATAGATATTCCAACTAACAGTTTTCCTGACTTTTATAAACTATAAAACGGTTTTCTACTAAGTAGAACCCACCAGCATAACACAAGACCTAACCAATTAAGGAGTCGTAATTAAGTACACCGAATTGTTAAACAAGTCTACAAAGTCTCGCCAAAGTAAAAACAGAGATGGGAGGTTACTGATTGCGACTAAGGAGAGGTGACTCAATCTACCCCAAAATGTTCACGAGTATACTAGAAGACGTGTTTTGCAAAGTAAATTGGAATGATCGTAAATGGAATAAGACTAACTAACCTGAGATCCGCTGACGACGAGGTGCTGTTCTCTACATCAACAGAGGAATTACAAAGTATAATACATGAACTCTGTCTCCATAGTAACAAAGTGGGTCTCACTGTGAATATGTACAAGACCCAAGTAATGACAGACCGCGCCGAAACCATAATAATAATTGCAGAAAAGTCCTTAACCTGCACATCAGAATATGCCTGACTAGATGAATTTACAAATTTTCATATTCTGCGCGTTGCCGCGAACAAAGCGCTTGGCGCGGAAAGATAATGGACGGAGAGTGCAACACGGAGATAAAGAGTCAGCAACCGAGTATGTGGGGAACATGGTGGACAGTCTCCACGACATACGGCAGAACGTCCAGAAGGCGAGGGACCGCATGAAGACCCGATACGACAGGGAAGCCAACAGCAACGTGACCTGGTCTGGTTGTACCGCCCTACCCGGGCAAGCGACGCTGCCCGAAACCTCAGAAATTATGTCAAGGACCGTATCGGGTGATGAAGAGGATCAAAGAAGTGGTCTACTGAATTCAGAAGGTGCACTGAAGAAACATGTTGGTGGTATAACTGGATCGTCCGGCCCACTCGATGGTGCTGTTCGGGACGACCAGGGTTCAGGAGAGAGCAGTGTCGCGGCAACGTACACAAAAATTCGGTGTGGAGAGATAACGGACGGATAGTGTATCACGGAGATAAAGAGCCTCAAAAACAGATAAGATATCACGGAGATGAATGTCTGCCGAAACAAACAAGTAAGCTAGATGGAAAATTCTAGCGACAACCTGATCGATAGCGAACATTCGGGGTCTTGTTCGTTTTGGAACAGTCTAGAATTTTCAATGCAGCTATATATAAAAAAGGCGGAGTAGTTGTAAACAGTGTCGTAACAAGAGTTGCAATTGAAGCTGTTGAGTGCTGCAAGTGAGCGCTTTTGTTTGTGGTCAACGACCTTGGTAGATTGTAATTGTGTATGTGTCGTATTCTGCTACTGTAAGAATTGAACAGAGTGTATTTCTATGGAAATAAACAACATTTAGTATTTCTGCCAATTCTGACTCTGTGGTTATGTGGAATTATCTCCGTGATACACTATCCGTCCGTTATCTCTCCGCGCCGAACTTTTGTGCACGTCGCCGCGACAATTTTTCCTCCCAGTTTTTTATAAACTACTACAAAGGTTATTTGCTTGTGGAAAACTTCACTACATTTCAAGAATTTCTGTTTCTGTTTCTGATGCTGATATTCATCAATTAAAATACGAATACGAAGTGGAGGTAAATCAAAACTACACATAATAATATAAAATATATAAAATTAAAACAATAAATTCTAATCTCAACAATGTTATTAGTAAATAATAGATTTGAGTAAACTAAACGTAACCAGCTATGAACAAATGTTAACGTTATACAAATGTAAATAAAGCAAATATGTACAGGAAGAATTAAGCATCAAATTCATCGTGATTCCTGGATAAAGCAAAATCTTTATAAACTGCCAAGTATATCTATTGAGAAAGATTTCAAGAAATAATAGTAAATTGGTGGATATTCAGCTCAAGATATGTGTCATATTTCAAGTATTTCTCTACAGTTTATTAGTTATATAAAAGAAATTAAGAACGAACAAGACTACCGAGGAAATTTGCGAACAATGTAGCATTTGTACCTCATATATCATGTATTTTCTCTAAAAATGTAATATTTAATGGAAATTACGAGAGTTGCTTTTGATAAAGCCATTATTTTCGAGGATTCCATATAAGGATTAATACATCTTTAAACATATTTTTAATCTTCAGTTTAAAGGTTTGCTGTGAAAATGGCTATCCAGTTCTGAGTTTTGCTGAAAACCTATTTTATTTTTCAGATAGCGCCAAAATATTTACTTCCAGTTTATCTTGGCGTTTACCTTTTGTTTGCGGAAAGACTACACAGAAAAGTCGCTGAAAATAGTTGAAAATCATGGAGTTTTAATTTGTTGGAATTCTTTGGAAGCTTAGGGTGTGTAGTAATAGACGGCATACTATCATTTCCCCATTTTAGTCTGTCACGTGACACTCTAAAGGGACTTTTAACAATGGCTAAAAGTAACAATATTGACTATAAAGTTAATATTCTGAGGAACCTTTTTCTAACACTTTTCAGTATACAAAATACCTCACACATGGAAATTAATTGTCCTTTCACACTATCCCTGTGCTGGACGCTCTATAAAAGGGTAGAGCCAGACTGAAAAATTCAATGTCATAGCCAGGATATGAACCACGGATCTTCTGTTCTCCGTCCAGCCGCTCTAAAGCATTGGGGTACTGTGGTCAACGTACCAACATGACATCAAATTCTCCAACTGACTCGTGTTTTCCCGGTAAACCTCTAGGAGATCTCACAAACACATATGAAAAAGAGTAGAACCATACTGAAAAATTCAGTTGTAGAATTTAAAATCATTTTGGCACGTTGGCCATAGCAGTTCAATGAGCGGCTGATCGGAGACCAGAAGATCCCTGTTTCAAATACCGGCTATGGTGTTGAATTTTTCAGTCTGCCTCTACCCCTTTTCATATAACTTGTGAAACATAGAAGATAGGTCTGTAATATTTCAACAAGAAACTTCTCGTTCCGCTGTTTTGTTAATGCTCATGTTTTGAAAAGTATTTGGTGTTAAGGAATAAAAAGGATTATATTTTCGAACTTTTTAGAGCTACCACATGGAAGATATTTTAGACCAAACGCTACAACAATATTTCAAAATTATGTGGGTCCTTTGCAATTGCTCTGCACTAGCCAAAAATAAATATTCAACTTAAAATCTCACATTTTTTGACACGTGGGACATTTTATATAGCGAGTAATGTTTACAATACTTTCAAAAGTAAATAATAAGTAATGAGCTATTTGGTGTAGCAACATGAAAATTTGCGTGCGAGTTTAAAACGATACTCTAATTATGTGACTAAATGATAGATTCCTTATTATAGAAGTTAGAATTCTCAGTGTAGCCTTGCCTTAACATGCACACACTCCTCTACCTACCTTACATATCTATGCGGTACAGAAAGTATTACTTTTAAAACTAAAGTAAAGTAAAGGGAAGATATAATCTGGTACAAACATGCAGTTGGAATGACCCGCGTGTCTCCTGAGCAGCTGCGAACACAGCGGCACACATTGGAATCTCGTGAAACTAGAAGTGCGCGTAGTAGCTTAGAGATGGCAGGTAAGTTGTAATTGAGATGTATATATCAATATGTCTTAGTTATTAAGAAACTTTCCTAAAATATCTGAATAATGACGCTTTCTTTTTATGTAGAACGCGTTCTAAATATGAACAGTCATATGTTGTACTTATATTGCAAATAAAAGTCAATATAGAGCGGAAAAGATGATTGCGCTTTGGAACTAAAGTCTACAGAAAGTTAAATAGTTGTAATAAATTCAACTATTGTGTTTGTGTATTTCTTTCCATATGATGAATTCGTAGGAAAATTTTTGAATAGACTTTATTCTACAAACGCACAGTCACAATGGTATTTCAAATAGTGCTTCGCAACCGGCATTAATTAAGAAACAACTTAAGAAAAGCTGTGTATATCTATGACTTAGACGGTCAAGTTTTGGTTACCATTACTGGGTACAAAATATCTGGTGGTAAACTCTGTTCTCATGCGTTGTGGTACTGAACGCTGTAATACATAGTAGAATAAGTACAAGAAAAAATAGTGAATAGTTTGTTTGATTTACATATTTATAAAATTTATTAAATCGTCGTTGTAATGGCAATACTTGTGTTCTACAACTGTGTCGTACTTTATTTTCACAGCTATTTGGCGATTTTATTGTGCTTTCTCAGAAGGTTGTGAAAACAAAGTCAAAATTTTTAAGTTTAAGTGCAATTTTCCGCAATGAATGTATCTTTCAATTTGTGCAACATCTTATATTTTCCAAGATCTTAGCTAGTTCACAATTTCAATGCGTTTATCGAGGTAACTTTTTCAATATTTCAGCATTTATTTTGTTATGTTTAAATAACAAACTCTGTAGTTTGAAAGCCTGAATTCCTCATTTGGACTACCTCCTGGCAGTACATAATACGCTGGTGATGGATAGTCCATCCTTAGGCATAGTCCCGTCTTGTATCGACGTCACTGCAACCACGTCTGCATACCACGTTACTGCCATCATACTTCATTAAAGTCATCGTGAAGATACCTGGATGTTGCTCGAGATTAAGGTTGCGTCACATCGTCTCGGCGGAGTCGCAGTCCGCACCTGTCGATACAGGCAACCGTACTAAGTAACATAATCCTTTATAAGTGTAACCGATTTAAAGTAATTTTTCTTAGATAGTAATTCATATACATCGTTAATGTTCTTTGAGTGCTTAAATGTGTGATATAGAACTATTTAAACAATAGACTAACTAGGAAGACTCCAAATCAGGTGTCATCAACGCACTGGTCTTGTAATACGTCGTTTAGATATATTTTTGACAACATTTTGTCAGAACTAATTTATATGAGCACAGGGGTTTAAATTGTATTTAGGTGTTATCCTGCTGTTCTAAATGTTGCCCTTGCTTTATTTTTGTTAATAGGCTTTCCCTCAGATAACACATTACTCCACTTGGACACAACATCCATATGCCATTTGTGGTTCCTGCACATTCAATGGGCTGAAGTAATGGTTCATTGGAGCTTAGCGGTCGCTCGAGAAGCGTGGCAGTCCCTCATTCTTACGAGAATTATCAGTGCGTTATCTGAGACGTTTGTACTAACAAAGATAAAGTCTTGGTAAATTCTGAGCAGCACAATAATATGTGCAAACATTATAATGGCTCTTAAAGTAAGGTATTCAAAAAGTTTCCATGTAACGGGTAGTCTGCTGATGGGAGAATTTCTTGAAAGTCCTGCTTGTCGTCCTTAACGAGGCGAACTTATATACAAGTTTGTTGCGTTTTAGGTTTTGATGAGATGGTTTTCTTATGTATATATATATATATATTCTCTGTGAAATCTCAACACTTTTTGTGTAAATTGCAACCACTCCTCTAAATAATATGTATGTCCATAATACGGAAAGTAAATTTTTGACGCCAAAATAAAGTCCAAAGAAAACAAGTTGTACTTACTTGCAGTTCAAATTTCCCGCGTTTTTCCTGACTGCAACCACAGCGACACAGTGGTGGTCTCATGCGACAGAAAGTACACCAGTGATATTACAGATGGCGCTCGGATTTTAATTGCAAAGTATGTAGCAATATGTCTTAGTTATTAAGTATCTTAGTAAAAGATAAAAAAGCAAGGTACTACGGAATATGGGTATACAGTAGCTTTAAGTGATAGTCAAATGTTTTAAAACTGGTTGTTGAGGTGACGGCTTTGAAATTTCGTTCTTTTTGTATGTCCAAGAGATAAAAAGCGAATAAACAAGGGAATATGGGAATACAGTAGGCTTTAAGTGAAGGTCAAATGTTTTAAAACAGTTTGTCTACGCGACGTCTTTGTATATCCGTTCTCTTTGTCGGTTAAAGCCTTCCGTTTTGAGAAAAGAAATTTAGTATTATCTCAAAAATCAGTCATTAATTAATTATTTATTTAACAAAGTGGTTTCGCATAAATTGCTCCTATGTTACAGTAGCATCTGTGTTTTTGTTTAGCAAACTTCTAAAAAAAATTGTAAGTACAGAAGTACTGAAAAATGGCGCCGGAACCCTAATAATAATCGAAGATTAGTCCTTAACCTGCACATCACGATGTCTATCTAGATGTATTTCCAGAAAGTCATATTCTGCGCGTCGCCGCGAACAAAAATTTCGCCGCGGAAAGATAATGGACGGATAGTGTATCACGTAAATAAAGAGCCAGAAACCGAGTCTGTGGGGATCATGGTGGAACGTCTCCACGACATACGTCAGAACATCCAGAAGGTGTGGGATCGCATGAAGACCCGATACGACAGGCAAGCCAACAGCCAAGGTTTCCCTGTACTGCCCTAACCGGACCAAGGGACGCAGCCCGAATCTTCGGAAATCATGTCAAGGGCCATACGGTGGTGAAGTGTATCAACGACGTGGTCTACTGCATTCAGAAGGTGCACCGAGGAAAGATGGTGGTACACCTGGATCGTCTGGCCCGATACGATGGTGCTGTTCCGCACAATCAGCCTTGAGGAAGGAGTAGTGTAGCGGCGACGTGCACGAAATATTCGGCGCGGAGAGATAACTGACGGATAGTGCATCACGGAGATAAAGAGCCTGCAAATACAGATAAAGATAGCATGGAGATAAAGGTCTGCCGAAACAAGCAAGTCAGATAGATGGAAAATTCTAGGGACAACCTGATCAATAGCGAACATTCTGTTTCTTGTTTGTTTTAGAACAGTCTAGGGTTGTCAATGCAGGTATACATAAGAGGCGTCATGTCAGCGGAGTAGTTGTAAACAGTGTCGTAACGTGAGTTGTAATTGAAGGTGATGTGTGCTGAAAGCGAGCGCTTTTGTTTGTGGTAAATGACCTTGGTAGATTGAATTGTGTATCTGTCGTATTCTGCTACTGCAGGAGTTGAACATAGTGTACTTCTACGGAAATAAAGGACACCAGGAATTTTAGCAAATTGTGACTTTGTGGGTATGTGGAATTATCTCCGTGATACACTATCCGTCCGTTATCTCTCCGCGCCGAACATTCTGTGCTTGTCACAGCGACAGTATTTTCTCGTAGTCTTTAATAGCTACTATAGAAGTTATTCGCTTGTGAAACATACAACTACATTTCAAGAAATTATATTTATGTTTCTGATGCCTTAGGTGATTTGAGTAAACTTAACGTAAACAGCTATGAACAAATGTTAATATAATATAAATGTAAATAAAGCAAACATCTACAGGAAGCATTAAGTATCAAATTCATAGTAATTCCTGGACAGAGCAGTATCATTATAAACTGTCAAGTATATCTGTTGATACACAAGAAATAAGCGTAAATTGGTGGATATTCAGCGCAAGATATGTGTCATATTTCAGGTATTTCTTTACAGTTTATTAGTTATTCAAAAGACATTCAGAATGAAAAAGGCTACTGAGGATACGTCCGAAAAATGTAGCATATGTACTTCATTTGTCATGAACTTCCTCAAAAACTAATATCTCAATGGAAATTATGAGAGTTGTTTTTGTTATTGCTGTTAAAGTCATAATTTTCCAGAAGGATTCTATTTTATAAGCAGTAATACATTTTTTAACATTTGTCTTTAATCCTTAATTCAAAAGTTTGCTGCGTAACAGACTCATGAAAACTCATTTTCTTGTTCAACCAGTGCCAAAATATCTTCTTCCTGTTTTATCTTGCCGTTTAGTTTTTGTTTACAGCAAGGTTACACAGAAGATTAGCTAAAGAGTTTGAAATTCATGGATTTTTTTGTATTTTTTGATAGCTTAGGCTGTGTAGTAATATATGGCATACTATTTATATCATCTGCATCACTGTAGACCATCACGTTACAATTTAAAGGTACCTCTAACAATCGCTAAAGGTAACAATAATTACTTTAAGATTAATTTTCTGAGAAACTTTTTTTCTAATATTTTGCAGTATATAGAATGTCTCACGCGTCAAAGTTTTTCATATAACTTGATGAGGTATCCGGGCTAGGTCCATAATATGTAAAAAGCAAATTTCTCGTACCCCTTTTTTGTTAATATTCATGCTTAGAAAAGTATATGGTGTTAAGTAACAAAAAAGAAAATATTTTCAAAATTTTTAGAGCTTACACATGGAAAATATTTTAAAACAAACGCTACAATAATATTTCAAAACTAAGTATTCGGTTCCTTTGAAATGCCTCTGCACTAGGCAAAAATCAAAATTCTACTTAAAAGCTCACCTTTTTGAACGTGTGGAACATTTAAGATAGCGAGTAATGTTTACAATATTTTCCCAAAAGATAAATAATAATTGTTGAGGTATTTGATGAAGCAACACGACAATTGGCATGCGAGTTTAAAACCACACTCTTATTATGTGACTAAATCTTCATAATGATACGTTTTTTATTATAGAAGTTACAATTTTCAGTGTAGCCTTGCCTTAAAACGCATATACTCCTTTAACTACCCCACATACTTATGCGGTACAGAAACTATTACTTTAAGACTAAAATAAAGTCAAGGGAAGAAATCGGTACAAACATGCAGTTCGAATGACCCGCGTGTCTCCTGAGCGGCTGCGACCACAGCGACACACTGGAAGTCCCATGAACCTAGAGGTACACGTAGTACGTTAGAGATGACGCGCTGGTTGGAATCGTTATAAATGTATCAGTATGACTTAGTTATTAAGAATGTTTCCTAAAACATCGGAAGAGTGACAATTTGTTTTGATGAAGAACGTATCCCAAGTATAAACAATTGTATGTTGTACTTATATTGCATATAAAAGTCAATATAGAACAGGAAAAAGTTACTGCGCTTTAGAATGAAAGTCTACAGAAGGTTAAATAATAGTAATACATTCAACAATTTTGTTCGTGTATTTGTTTCAATGAAGCGCTCCACATTTGGGACAATTTTTGAATAGGCTTTTAATTCTCCAAACGGTCAGTCAATATAGTAATTAAATTAGTGTTAAACAACCGACACTAAGAAACAACTTAAGAAAAGCTGTGTATATCTATGATTTTGATCGATCAAGTTTTGATTACCATTACTCGGTACAAAGTATTAGGTAATAAACTCTGCTCTCATGCGTCTGTGGTACCATATTCGTAATTCTAGATTGTTCTATAATAAACCAGATCTCGAACAGTTTCTATTAGTCCAGCAGTTACCAAATAATAAAGAAACAAAAACTTCTACCACATCGACAAGATTCAGGAGCCGGTGCAAGCGCAACACCTGGGGCCCCGGCTGGAAGTCTTACTGGAGAGGACGGCCGATCACCTGACACCAGAACAGCTCGAGAAAGTTCGACAACTGATGAGACGATATCAGCGCGACTTCAGCTAAGGCAGAGAACTACTGCGTCACCCAACGAGAGTTACTGGCGGTAGTAAAGATCTTAGAGCACTTCCACAAATACCTGTATGGTCAGCCATTCCACCCTCGGACTGACCTATCTGCCCTCATCTGGCTACTGAGCTTTAGAAACCTGGAAGGGCAGACAGCCCTTTGGGTACAGCGGCTGCAGGAGTACGACTTCACCTCTGAACATCGTAGAGGGAAGAGCCACAGTAACGCAGACGCCATGACCCGAAGACCCTGCCCAGATTTGTGCGGTCAATGCACAAGAGCGGGAAGAGAAGGTGCGTGCTGCAGCGGTCCGAGTTGTCACGGCAGTGCCTGAGGTTATTTGGGATAGCGCAGGCCTGAGGAGGGAGCAGCTGGCGGACGCAGACTTGGGACACTGTTGAGGGAAGTGGAAGCAGGGACAATACCAACCTGGGCGGTTGGTTGTTGCTGGTTGTTGAAGACAAGGGAGGGCGTGCTGTTCCTGGTATGTGACTCACCTGATGGGAAGTTACAAAGGGGGCAATTGGTGCTTCCCGGAATAAAGGTGCAGGAGGTCTTGGAGTAAGCGCATGCCAGTACTTCAGAAGGACACCTGGGGGCATACCGGACGCTAGACTAATTTCGGCAGCGCTACTACTGGCTGAGGCTCCGAGCAGACTCTGAGAGATGGTGTCGTCAATGTCACGTGTGCGCGGTGAGTCGCGGCCGCCAGACTAGTTGCCGTGGTCACATCCAACAATACAACTTCGGAGCGCCATTCCAAAGGGCTACTCCAACCTCAGTTCATTGTTAGACCGAAGAGTTTATTTATTAATTTGATATAGTAATTTAATTACTGGTTGACCTTTAGGGTTCTTTATCAGTAACTTCTGTTTTGACATATCTATATCAGAATTAGAAGCTAATTTCCAGTTTGCTTGGACCAAATATCTCTTTGAGGTTTGATAGTAAGATTAATATCCATGGGTTTTGTTGATTTAGTTTCTCGTCCTTTTAGAAATGTTGCCTTATTATTTATATGTACATGAATAGTAATACATTTTGTCTATCTCTAACAGTTCACTAGTAATAAAATAGTAATAAAGAATGACCTGCACTTAGGAGACTTTCATTGAATACTTATGATATACATTTTATTCGTTATAAGATTATCTCGTGCATAAATATTTTAATCACAATTATTAGATTCATGTTCTATAAAATCAGAAATTTCCAAGGTTGTTACATATAAAAAATTCGAGAATTACACATGTTATCAGATATCTTACTTTCGTATCTCTGAAATACGACCATCTTAAATTCTAATTCAATGACAGGATGTTTCCGACAAGTCTATTTTATTCAAAGGACTTTAGAATATATATTAACATGCCGGTCTGGTTAGCTGGGTGGTAGCATGTCTGCCTCACGTTCAAGTGGTCCCTAGTTCGAATCTTGGTCAGGGTGAGTTACCTAAATAAGGTTTTTCCGGGGTTTTCCCTTACCTGAAAACGAATATCGGGTAGCTCGAAGCTCTGTGGACCCTGGGCTCATTTGAGCATCATTTCAACCACTCCATTCATCGTCCGGCATGACTAACGTTGAAGGGCGTAAATTGAATAGAAAAGTATTTACATTGTTATCTAGTTATCTTATTTGTGAGTAAGACGCAATACATTCACAGCAACTGAATATCGACTTGTATTTGTGTAAGATATAAGTATCTGCTGAAACATGCAGACATATAACAACGAATATCTCTGAAAACGTTCACTACTGAAATATATATCAGACATAAATTGTGTGTTATAACATGATTTACGTCATATGTGCACTAGGACTTTGTTTATCTCTTACAACTTACATTTATGTAAAGTGATACAGAGTGAAACGCAATTCTGAGGACCATCCCTACAAATGCAACAGGTGCATTTCATTTGTCATCAAAATATATTAAGGATATACTCCTTTAATGGAAATCATTACATTTATTTTTATAGAATCAAATTTTAAAAAAAAAATTGCCATTTTAATGGTAGTCGGTCATTAGGGGTATCCATGAAATTTTTCCTGTCTTCATTCAAGATGCAAAAGTTATATACATTTTTGGTATCTAACAGATGTTCCTATTTTGAGTCTTTCTAAAAAATTATATTCCGTTGAATCCAAAATATAAATTTTCAGTATAATCGCTGCACTTAATTTTGGGATATAAAGAAAATCATCCTCTACCCACTATATATGTACGTGCTAGAGAAAGTAATATTTTAACGGTGAAGTAAAGCAAAAACAAAAGGCTACAAACCTGCAGATCAAGTGTTCCGCATGTTTGATAACTGCGACCACAGTGACACACAGTGGAACTCTCATGCAACAAAAAGTACACGTAAAGTGTGACAAATGTCGCGCAAGCTGTAATTGCTATCTACTCTTCAATATGTTCTAGTTGTTAAGAATACTTTAAAGCAATTAGAATGACAATGTTACCTTTTAGATTATATCATATTATAGGTATGAACTATGGCATATTAGAAGAAGAGTATACAAAAAACTCAAAATAGTTCACCAACAAATGTTTCTTTGGAACCAACGTTTATAAAACGTATGTAATTCTTCTAAATTAAACCCTTAATTTTCTCACACCAGCGGTGCACACAAGCATTGCACCCGAGTCGGCAACAATGAAGTGCTACAGCTACCTCCTTTCTTTTTCATCCACCTAAATTTAACCCATCACCCTGCAAGACCCCACATTTCCAGTCATTAAGTGGTTAAGTCCGTATAGGACAGGTACACGAATCACACACGTCGTGCTGACCCTCAGTCAGCCGCCAGCTGCTTGTTAATAATCCATTCAAACCAAAGCATGTACCCTTTTTATGTTATAAAACGCTATATCTCAATACAGCTCATTGAAATATAATTCCAATTAAGCGTTAATTTTAAACTAAGCTAGAACCTTCCTAGTAACATAGGCATTGCGTACATTTTCATTTGTCTTCCACGTCGTTTTGTCATTTGGCAATATAGTTTTCAACAGATCTGTTTAATTTTACTTAAAATTAATTTATATTTTTTTATGTATTTATATGAAGTACTTTGTCCCAATATCGTAGTGATACATTAATGCATTTGGTACGCAAGCGATTTTTATCTTTATGTTCCAATTATATTCATTTCTGATTAAAACTTTTCATTTTAGACCTTTTTAAGCGATTAGTTAATTCGGGATTTAAATGCTTTCATTATGAAATTTTGAGACATAAGTTTATTATTTATAACTTATCGATTATTGATAACGAATATCATCTCAAGGTTTAATAATTGATGGACTTAAAATGTAAGACACTGTCTGAGATTTTAGTTAAAGGATGAGTTTTACTTAAGGTTTACATATTAGTTTACTTGTGTTAAATGTTAATAGTTTTAAGGCTAAAATAGATCAGAATGATTTAAAATATTATTATATTATAAATATAAAACTTAGAGTTAAATTTCTTTGTGTTGTTTCATATAAGTTTGTTGTATAATTATAATTTGTAAGATAGGAATTGTCTATTATACTGTCAGAAGTTGGCATTAGTACGTTTGCGTCAAGTAACACTTCAACTGTTTATTTATCTGTACCTTATTGTCGTGAGTATGTGTTATTAATATTACATTGATTACCTATAAATTTGTTAGTTTTGTATTAATTTGTAGTGTCAGGTCATGATATATTTGTCTTTATGTTATACATGATTTTACTCTTAATTGTTTAGCTAGTTATTAAAGTCCTATAATGTCGGAATATTACCTCAAGTAGGAGATGTATATGTGCCAGAATGTTGTAACATAAAATTATATTTATTATTTAGATTGTATAATAAATGTTTAATTTCATTATTAATTGTATTAGCGTAAATAGAACTCAGATTACCGGCGGCTATAGCAACTCTAACCGCAGTTCATTGTTAGACTTAAACTGTATTTATTAATTTGATTTAGTAAGACTCTTACTAATTCACATTTAATATCATTTTGAGCTCTAACTTTAATGATATCAATTCCATTTTGGAGTGTTGCCTTCCTTCGTCACTTAACTTATTCCTTAATCTTTAAATGTTAGGCAATAGTAATAGATTTTCTCTTACAGCTTACCACTCATACAGAATCGTTGAGAATGAGTGAGTGAGTGAGTGATAGAGTGAGTGGGGTTTAAGGGCCCGTGGACAACAAGGTCATTTGGGCCCCAAGTCAACACTAAAAACCTAAAAACTATAAAAATTCAGTTAAAAAGGTAAAAGTCAATAAAAACACTCAAATGTTAAAAGGACATTAAAAGCGATCTGAAGACTCATAATTTAAAAGCTCTAAAATTTATAAGTATAAAATTCAAGTCAGACTTGTGTATTAAAACCGATTTTAAAAACAAACCGCAGTGCCTTCTCCACGGCCACAGGGTCGTCACCTAAAACATCGGGCAAGTTAGCTCCCAGGCCTAAAGACTGGCGAACGCGGGCATACTGCGGACAATCCAGTAATATATGCCGCACAGTGAGGCGTACGGCACACGGAGCACACACTGGGGCCGGTTCCCCTCTTAATAAATGACCATGGGTCGCTCGCGTGTGCCCAATTCTCAGCCGGGTGAGTATCACCTCGGCTCGCCGGTTATCCCTGCAGGAGGTTAGCCAGGGTTGTACGCTCTCCTTTATTGCCCGGAGTTGTGTGCCTTCAAGAGCTGTCCAGGAGTGCTGCCAAGCAGAGAGGAATTGGCGACGGAAAAAACGTTGCACATCTTGGTATGGCACAGTAGTTGTTAAACTCCGGGGCAAACGGCAAGCGGACTTTGCAGCCGCGTCCGCCTCCACGTTTCCGGAAATCCACACATGGTCTGGGGTCCAAGTAAAAACAAAATTGTACCCGCGACCGAGCATTTGCGAGATCTGGGCCTGTATTTTTAAAACGAGGGTGTGAGCGGCAGTGTGCTGTTGCAAGGCCTGAAGAGCACTCAGAGAATCAGTGCAGATAATAAAAGAGCCAGGAGCTAACTTGCAAATAAAAAGGAGCAAATAGAAGATGGCATACAGTTCTGCGGAAAAAACTGAAGTGGAGTCCAGAAGTCGAAATTTGTGAGCCTCACCGTTAACGAAGAACGCGCAACCCATAGCGTTACCTAACTGAGAACCGTCTGTAAAGACCGGAACATAGTTAGGGTAACGGCCCAGTAATTCGGAAAAAAGTTGTTGGAACACCGAATGTGGAGTAGCGAGTCTAGAGCTGTTTGAAAGAGCGAGATCGAAACGCGCACGATTGAGCTGCCATGCTGGATAGGGGCAGATGGACGACCTCTCCACGCGAGGCATTCGGAGGCCATGAGATTGTAGGAGATCCCGAAATCTTATTCCCACGGGGCGTGTCCGAGAACCAGGGCGCAGATAACGGTGGACTAAATCTGGACACAGAACTGGTTTGAAACAAGGATGATTGGGGTAGCTTGCCAACTTCGAGACGTACGAGCAGAGTTACAGCAAGCGACGAATATGGAGTGGAGGTTCGCCTGAGTCTGCATACAGGCAGTCTACTCGACTGGTGCGGAAAGCTCCTGTGGCAAGGCGGATGCCAGTGTGATGCACGGTGCCTAAAAGGCGAAGTTTAGAGGCGGTCGCTGCGCCATAAATAAAACGGCCATAGTCCAGCTTGGACCGAACCAGAGAGCCTCAACATTACCGTGCGATCGCCCCCCCCCAAGATGCTCCAGATAATACCTTGAGCACCCGAAGAGAACGATAGCAAGAGGCTCGAAGGTGACGAATGTGGTGCTCCCAATTGAGTTGTCGGTCCAAGTAGAGGCCCAAGAACTTCAGGTGTGAGACAAATGGCAGGGGTGTGCCGTTCAAATGAAGATCAGGAGGTGGGTGAATACCTCGTAGGCGGTGAAAGTGGATACACTGCGTCTTCGCAGCTGAAAAACGGAAGCCGGTTTGAAGCGCCCAAGCTGCTAGCTGGGTAATGGTCAGCTGCAGTTGGCGCTCAATGTGATCTATGTTGGCAGACCTATAATAGACTGCGAAGTCGTCAACATAGAGGGATGATGGAATTCCACTTCGGACGGCACTAGTGATTCCGTTAATCGCTACGGCAAAAAGGGTGACGCTCAAAATTGACCCTTGAGGTACGCCGTTCTCCTGCATCCGCTCCCGTGATATCGTGTTTCCTATGCGAACCCGAAAACGGCGAAGTTTTAAAAAGTTGCATAGGAATTCGGGCATATGACCACGCATACCGTAACCATGTAGGTTACGGAGTATGCCGTACCGCCAGGTGGTGTCATAAGCCTTCTCCAGGTCGAGGAACACGCCCACGGCGTGCTGTTTCAGTAGAAACGCATCGGAAATATACCCCTCAAGGCGTGTTAGATTATCGACACTTGAGCGATGGCGACGAAAACCGAATTGCAAGTTGGAGAGATGGTTATGTTTTTCTAGTCACCAATTTAACCGAGCGTTTATCATTCGCTCCAACGTCTTACAGATGACACTTGTTAGACAAATGGGGCGGTAGCTAGATGGTAGCGTGCGGTCCTTTCCGGGTCGAGGGATGGGGATGACGACACCCTCTCGCCAGGAGGAAGGGAAAACTCGCTCATGCCAAATGCGGTTATAGATGTTTAAAAGAAAACATAGCGCCTCAGATGGAAGATGTAGCAGCATCTGTCGGTGTACGTCATCGGGACCTGGAGAAGAATCCTTTGCTAACGCCAGAGAATGGGCGAGCTCGGCTGCGGTAAAAGGTTGGTTGTACGGCTCGGTGCAGTCACTATTAAAATTAAGTGGTACCCGCTCCGCCTTTTCCTTAATAGGCAGGAAGAGAGCGTCATAGCGGGCAGTTTGGCTCGTGGCAGCAAATGTGGTAGCTAGGGCTTCAGCTATGTCCTGCTCGGTGGTGCACATGGAACCGTTGATGGCAAGGCCGGGAATTACCGTCCGGCGATACTTGCCATACATCCGCCGAACAGCTGACCATACTTGTTGGGTAGAGCTGCGCCGGGAAAGCGAAGTCACATAGGCTTCCCAAGATTTACGCTTTGCGTTGCGCAGTATAAAGCGTGCCCTAGCACGAGAACGTTTGAAAGCGACGAAGTTCCCTTCCGTCGGGTGCCGCTGAAAAACGTGCAAAGCACGTTTGCGTGCTTTGACAGTCAAATTGCATTCCTCGGACCACCACGGTACAGGGATATGACGTGGTGTAGGTGATCCTCGACGAATGCTGCATTCTGCTGCGAGCAGGATCGAGCAAGTAAAATATTTGACCATTTCATCGATGGTGTCTAAATTATCGTCGATGAGGTGAATAAGGGATTGGAATTTTCCCCAGTTAGCTTTGGAAATAATCCAGCGGGGATGTCGAGAAGGTACACATTGGCGGCCAGAAAAATGGATGTTAATGGGGTAATGATCACTGCCAAAGAGGTCGGAAAGTACTGACCACTCAAGTAGTGGTACCCATGACGGACTGCAGAAAGAAAAGTCTAGTACGGAATGTGTACCATAAGCGGATGATAGAAATGTCGTGTCACCAGTATTTAGCAGAAGCAGGTCAGACTTATCGAAGACGTCTACGAGGAGGCATCCACGGGCGTCATCTGTGTCTGATCCCCAGAGCGTGTGCTTGGCATTCAAATCTCCCACAAGGAGTAGTGGTGAGGGGAGCTGAGCCAATAGAGCTTGAAGATCACGCTCTGGAACTATACTGAGCGGCGGCAGGTACATGTTGCATATGGTAAAACCGATGCTCTCCAGCTGTATCCGAACGGCCACGGCTTGCAATGGTGTGGTGAGAGGAACGTTGGCGGCTGAGATGTTAGGCGCCACTAAGGTAGCAACGCCACCGCTCGCACGCATACCTGCAAGAGAGTCGCTTCTAAATGCAGAGAAAGAGTGAAGGTGTAACGAGTGATTGGGATGTAAGTGGGTTTCCTGGAGGCAAATATTTGATAGTGACCGTTGAGAAAGTAAATGTTGTAGGTCTTGAGCACGAGCTCGAAAACCATTGATATTCCACTGGATTATATCCATTTAGAGTAATTTAATGGCCTGTCTTGACTTTTTTCTTGACCTTGGCTGATTTGGGCCCTACGATTCGAAAATCGTTAGCGTCCTGTGACTCCGCTGATGACCGGGAGTCAGAACTCCTACGGCTCGTAGAACGAGACCGGGATCTAACAGAAGGCGAGTGACTTCGCGATCTATGTTGTGGTCGGGATCGGCTTTTCGCATTCACTACGGGATGGTTGTTACCCGCTGATGGCTTGGTGGCTGGAGTCTGTCCGGTTGAAACGGAGGTAGTGCTGGTGGATATACAAACAGTCTGAGACGTGGGTTTAATGGCTAGAAAGTCAGTCTGCGTGGATGCGTGGGCGACAGGGACGTGTTGAACAGCAACAGTGGTATAAGGAGTACGGCGAGCTGCTGATGCATAGCCAGTAGTAGTGTTAGCAGGCTTCAGTTGCTCAAAGCGCCGTCGTGCCTCTGGAAATGTCAGGCGTTCTTTTACACGTAGCACCTGTATGCTTTTTTCGTCCATGAATCTAGGGCACTGTCGCGAGCTGGAGGGATGACTACCGCCACAGTTCACGCAACAAGGTGTTCGACTGCAGTTTGGGTCTTCATGTGTTGGTAGGCCACATTTCTCACAAAGTGCAGGATTTGTACACGTGACCTTAGTATGTCCGAGCCGCTGACATTGAAAACAGCGCATGGGGTTCGGGACATACTGCCGGACGCTAGCACGTTCATATCCGTATTAGATGAATTCTGGAAACTTTGTCCCAGCAAAAGTGAGAAAAACCGTACGTAATGGGTATTCCTTGCCATCCTGTTTCCGTGTCAGCCGGTACGCCTGACAAACCAGTTGATCAGAGAGGCAACTTACAATTACTTCATTTGCAAGACCGTCTAAGCTGGAGGTGGTGACTATTCCTCTGCAGGTGTTAAGCGTCCTGTGTGGGGCTACCCGGATAAGGTAGGAGCCCAACAAAGTCGCTTTCTATAGCTTCTTAGACTGGTCCGCACTTGTGCTCTCTAATAATAAGCTGCCGTCCCGCAGACGCGTAGCGTTTTTCACAGGGCCACTGATCTTATCGAGTTCGCGTTTTATGTCGAAGGGACTGATATCCTTAAACGTTTTGCCATTACATGCCAAGGTCATCACAATATACGGGTCGATGAAAGAGGTTTTGCGCGGATGCGTTTTGAAAAGGACCCCCTTCCGGAACCGTCGGCGTCAGCCTGTCATCCGAGGGTTAAACAAAGGAAGACACCGAATCTTCACGGTCTGTGCCGTCATGGGGACCCCACCCATGACCGATCTCATTTGTACCTCAGAAAAACTACCCTTCAAAATCCACTGCTTGTCCGTATAGGTAAACCGTTCACCACGCACACCCCGGCTTTATTCCCCTACCACAGGAATAACCGCCTGTGGCTCCCCACTTTAGGCCGCGCTGCGTATAATAGGCACACGCGGATTCAGGGGACTTGTGGTTGATTACACCGGGGTTCCGTCAGCGGTAACACGTCCGGTCCGTGATACTAACCCAACGGCAACACGGCCGTCGGGAGAATAACACAGACCGGGCCCTCAAGGAGCTACGTGGGTGTACTTGACGGTGTGGACGGGCTCCGCACCTAAGGCTACACATAGGGGCAGTGCGAAGGGTCCGCTCAACCTTCACTTTTGAGACCTCCGGAGAGCACACATGTCGGAAGCCGCGCTGAAAACCGTGGGACAGGACCACGGAGATAGGAGAGATCCCTGCTGGTGAGACAGGAGTTATAAACCTAAGACATTACGTGCTAATAATAATAAAAACTAGAAGAGGAAGAGTTGTGATGCTTACTGACAAGCAGTAACTCAACGTGGCACAGTTGATGGAGATGAAGGGGATGAATTGGGGGTGAGTGGCTAGGGAACCCGGGATCGCCAATCCCGTACCTACCGTAGTAGGTCCCTGGGGAAAAATACCAGAGCCTCTTCTGCCAGTTTTCGGGGTTACTGATGGGCCTTCTCGGCTGCCGTAGCGGTCCTGGGGTAAACCATGTCCCCACCGTACATCACCCCATCAGTCAGTCCCCTACTTCCCGTTGCCCACCCCTCGGGACGAGGACCGCAGAGGTTGGATTTTGAGGGGCTCGTTGAGAATGAAGAGGACATCCGAGGATATTGATTAAAAACTTGGAATTGATCTCTTGATTTGAGCACTTCATTAATCATAACAACATTCATAACATACTTCAACTAAAGCCATTCAAACTCATGCTTACAACTTCAAGGCTGTATTTATGAAGTAGTGATTTATTGTAAGATCTTCTTGAAAATTTTCGAGTGCCACCCTGAAAATATTGAACGTATGTACAGTTTGATATTTAACCAACTTTCCTGCTTTGACTTTTGGTTCAAAACCTTTAGTATTCGCTTTAGATTCAGATGCTGCCACACATATTTTGCAAAGCAATCCTGAAATTTTATTTTTGAATGGAATGCAATTCCGTCCTTACTATGTATGTTCGTGATAAAGAAAGTATTGATTTAAGGCCAAAAAGAGAAAAAGAGAAGAACCCCCAGATACACTTTCTGTTTACAGAGTGACTGCGATCACAGCGACACGCGGTGAAAGTGTTGTGAAACACTAAGTGCACGCAGACGCTAGTAGATGTCGTGCAAGCTATAATTACTGTTAATGTATCAAAATATCATAGTAATTACAAATGTTTTCCAATACATAAGAACATGATGTCATGTTTCAATGTAGAAGAAGCATTTAATGTGAACTGTAATAAGTTGGAGTTATATTTAACATATAAATAAATATAAAGTAACAAGAGCTATTTTGCTGAGGAACAAAAGCCTACAGAAAGTTATATAAGTACAACAAAATCAAAAGATTCTCTTTATATTTATTTCATTAACAAAATGACCAATTGCAGATGGTTGTGATATAAATACGATTAAACAATGAACATTCAGCACTTGCCAAACGAGAAAACCATGAAAGTTATATCCATTTGTGACTTCATTTTGTCATTTTCTAAATATAACTGCATTTAGCATCCAATATTGACATATATTTGAAGGCAAATACATTATGTGCCGGTATACCTGTAACATTTAATGAAATCACAGCTTTACAGAGAACAGGTGTTTAAAAACTGCATCGCTCATTAGTCTTCTCAGCCCTGTTAGAAAATTTGATATAAAGTTTAGAGAACGCGCTGAAAACGTAGTCAAGGAGTTTAAGTTTAGCTGTAATTTCGAGCACTGAATACCGAAATTAAAATTATGTATCATAGGGTATTCTACATGAACAGAATTTAATGCTTTTAGGGAACGAAAATTGTCTATATACCTATGTCCATATTTGAACTCAAATAACATACCAAATTGTTAAAGCTGAATTATATCGCAGCTTGTTTCTTCAGTGCAAAAAGAAAAAAAAAAAGCAATTTTATCCAACAAGAACTTGAGTGGGCACCAGAGATAACCCACGAGGTAATCCTACTAGCTGCTAAAGCTGAGCTCCACATAGTTTTTCTAAGCTGTTTGGCATCCAAATTTTCCAACTAAATAACTAACTATAAATTAAAACACCAGGGTGAAATGTATTGCATCCTTCCCTTCAACTTAAGGGTACATAAAAATTGTAGTCTCGAAAAGAAATCTCTTCCTCAAAACCTACAACACATGCTACAAAATCCCAAAAAGTGAAACCATACCTGCTGTAAAACCCTTAACGTGTGGTCACGCAGAAAACAATTTCTGGCTTTATGCAGCCAGCCAGCACTTAGGACGGTCGGTATTTTTAAATAAGACATTAAAGTGATGGGTTTTATACAGAGTTGTGATTTATAAAGCATTATTTTATGTGAATTAAACCAACACTTTCCAAATGAGGTGCTGATCTCAGTGCATTTAACTCGGTTTTTGATATCCTTTATTTCGTTTGGAATATCAAATTGTTGTAATACAAAAGCATCCGTTCGAATGTAGCATTAAACATCACTTAACGTTTTACCACAAATGTGTGAATTTTGGGAAATTCCTCCTGATTAATTAAATCACTGCTGTTTCGGCAATACTAGTTTTAAGTTTGTGTTTTACGTCAGTTTTCTCAGCCCTGAATAAAAAATAAAAAATAAACTACTTTAAAGGTTACGCAGCTCAAGTTAGTTCTCATTCAAGAGATGCGAGAGTTATTCGTAAAGCAATGTCCATTATTTTTTTTTTTACAAATTAGACCGCCATAGATATTTGCAGAAATAATATTTGGATTCCTTACATCTTTCTCTATTTTTCTACATAGTTGCCATATTTTTTTTAAACATTTATCATGCACGTTTGCCGCCTGTGGGGATAACGGTTTCTTTCACCTCGTCAAATCTGTGGAAACGCTTGCCACCGAGAAACTCCTTTAAGTAACGGAACAAGTGAAAATCGCTGGGTTTAAGGTCTGGACTATACGGTGGGTGATCAATCTGTTCCCATCTGAATGAGCTGATGACATCTTGGGTTCTCCTGGCAGGAATGTGGTGTGGCATTGTCATGCATCTACAAAACTCCAGACTTCAGAAGGCCACGTCGCTTATCCTGTATTGCAGTCGGAGGTTAGTCATAGTAGCGCAGTAAGCGTCTGCATTGGTGGTTGTCCCTCGTTTCGTAATTTCGACTAGCAGGACTCCATGCCTATCGGAAACCACGGATGCCATCACTTTTCGTGTTGAGATTTGCCGCTTGGCCTTGGCCTTGGCCTTGACTGGTGATGTGTGTCGCCATTCCATCGATTGACGTTTTGGCTCAGGAGCCATGTGAGAGACCCACGTCTCGTCCCAGGTGACAATGTGTTCAATAGTTGATCTCCTTCCTCATGATACCGGCTCAAAAAGTTCAGCGCACAAGCCATTCTTGTCATTTTGTGTTTTTCAGTAAGCAGCCCTGGAACCCAACCTGAACACAATTTGCGAAATTGCAAATTTCCAGAGACAATTGCGTGCAGATTTGTTCCACCCACATCCGGAAATTCCACTGCTAAAGTAGAAATTGTGAATCGTAGGTTTCCACAGATGTTTTCATCCACGGCATTGACCTAATCTTCTGTGATCACTGACGACCGGTCTGATCCCGGTTAATTATGGACATTGTTGTGTCTGTCTTTGAAAGCTCGAACCTGTTTAAGCACTTTGCTGTCACTCCTCGTATTGGGGCCGTACACTTCACTGATATATCGGTAAATGTCCGCTGTGAAATGTTCCTTGTCGTCAAAAACCGAATCACAGACCGTACTTCGCAATCGGCAGGCCACTCGATTGTTTGAAACTATTTTAACTGTCACTTCTAACAGCACATTGCCCCACTACCAATGCGAATGGTATCGCTTACGCGCAAGGCATGCCGGGAACTGATCCGCATGCGCGTTTCAATGTTCATGAGCGAATCGCAACATACTTTAAGGATAACCCTCGTAATGAACATAGGGTTCAATTAATCAAGTAACAGATCTATGCTTTATTTAAAAAGAATTAACCTCCAGGATTTACTGTAATAAAGAAAACCTAGGGATCGATCACCTACCAGTCTTTCTTAAACATAAATTTTAATACAAATGTTAGAAAGTCCAGAAGTAGATCTATGGATTGCACATTGTTTAGAAAGTACTTTGCTGTATCAGTCTCTAATGAAGCACGATAAAATTTTACAAACATCTTATTGTACTTCTGGATACGAACAACACTCTTTCAGTGGAAACTGTAAACAAAAGGAAAGAAGTAATGTGAAATTTGTGCAAACATAAGAGTTTATTAATAATATATCCATGTAGGGTCAGGTAGAAGGACCAGGATTGTTAGTTAATTAGTTTATTGGTATACCTTTGTAATTTATTTGCCCTATGTTCTATGAGTATAAATCGAATGTGGCACGGGGCAAGTTTTTTTGTAATGTACACATTCCAGTAAAACACAATTCTGAGCTATATTTTAATTTAAGAGCAAACATTCCTCCTGTTTTGTTAATTCATGTTCTAACAAGGATTACGCAGAATTTAATAGACCAGTAGCGAATAGAGATGGTCGTTTTCATTGATTAAATTCCGTAATTAATATACAAAGAAGGAACTCCTCACGTCTAGACCAACTTACTTATAAAATGATTCATAATTTACATGAAACATACACTGAAGGAACGATATTCATATGTTTTAAAAAACAGCAGAACTTCCAGTATTACAGAAAAAGCTCATCACTGTAAGTTGAAAGTCAAACAATGACCTAATGATTCAATTAGCTATCACCGAAGTGTATTAACACCAACTGTTAAAAAGCTTATTGCTAATAGTATACCATCTGTTTGGTAAAAAAAATATTTAGACAAATATTAATATGGATTTACTGCATAAACAGCTTAGACACTTTAATTTCGTGAAACCATATAAATTATTGAGACACCAGACGTAGAAAGGTTCTGGATACTAGTACAACTAATGACTCAGTACAAGTTATTAGACATTTTTGAAGAAATTAATATTTGTATATTTGTTATACATTTTTGAATAACTATAGCTGTACAATATGAGCTTAGTTGTGAACACAGGAAATAAGAGATTTTAGTTTGCCACCTGAAAATTGAGGCGCTGGCGTACTTGATTCCGACGGCGATTGGCTGATTCAGGTTCCGCTCAACTTTTAAATTTGAACAGGTTTGATATTCTGTGGCTTGGTCATGAAAACTTAAATGTGGAAGTATTGTTCTATGTTCCTGTGGAAGAATGAGCATTTAATAAATTCTTCTTCTTCACTTCATGGCATAGGCAATCTAGTGCCTATTCCGCCTTCAAAGCCCTCCAGTCCTCCAATCCAACTCTCAAGAATTTCATTTCTGAAGCCTGTATTTTACTCTGTTGCTTTTTATTTAACGTCCAAGTCTCACTTCCGTTTGTCAGTATAGGTACAGCCATAACTTTGTAGAACTTTAATTTTGTTTCCTTACGTATTTTCTTTCTAAATGTTCTATTTATTGTTCCACACACTCTTTGAAATTTGCATATTTTATTGTAGACATATATTCGTTGTCATAACTAACATCAGTTCCCAAGTAGTTAAAACGGCTTAGCTGTTCAGTGCAACGGTTATTTATAACTATTTTTGTTCTAACTGGCTCTTTCCCAATGAATGCCATTACCTTTGACTTTATAAAAGAAATTTTCATGTTATATTGCTTACAAGGTTCACTATGTTAAAAAATAGATTTTTGCAGGGCACACTCGCTATTTTGTATAACTAAGTCGTCAGCAAACAATAAAATATTTAAAAAGTTTTTATTTGACATCTTAAAAACTACATTCACTATCTGCTTCCATTTGCACACTAGGTCGTCTATATAAATACTAAAAAGTGTAGGTGATAAAGTACACACCCTGATTAGTAATAATTTCTTTTTAGAAATTTTACCATTGTTCCACAAATTTATTTTTGTTTGTAAGTAGAATCATTGTATTATTTTTATTAATTGTTGTGGGTATCCTCGTTCTTCCAATATTTGGAACATTTTGCATCGGTTTACCCTGTCAAAGGCTTTTTCAAAGTCAACAAATTCCATATGCGTTTCTTTGTTAAACTCCCTATGTTTTTCAATTACTTGTTCAACAATAAAAATGTTATCTACACAGGATCTGCCTCTTCTAAATCCACTTTGTTCTTCCGAAAGAAGACATTCATCTATATTCTGCAAATATTTTATAAGCCGTATCCAGTAAACATATTCCTCTGTAATTGCTACAGTCATTTCGTTTCCCTCTCTTAAAGATAGAGATGGTTTGAGCCATAAGCCAATCTTCTGGCATACATTGCTTCTTCCAGCACATATTATAGAAATGTAGCAGTCGGAGCTTTAGCAGTAACTCCCCATATTTAAATAACTCTGCGTTTAATCCATTTGGCCTGTTGCTTTCCTATTTTTAGTTTTTATGAGAGCTTCTTCTAATTATTCAATTAAAATTAAATCTCCTTCATATGTGACGTTGCCTTCTGCGTTTTCGTTATTTATCTCCGCATTTTCATCATTCCATAAAGCTTTGTAATGTTCTAGCCATTTAGACTCGGGTATTATACTTAAATATGCTGTATCTTTCTCATTTTGGTTTAAATGTTTCAGCAGTTTATATGCACAGAGCTGTCTTCCATGTAAGTCGTGTTCCACATCTCCTATAAATTTATGCCAAGATGCATCGTTTAACTTCCTCACCAAACTCTTAGCCATATTTCGTTTTGCCTTATATGCTTGTTTAGTTCCCTCAGTATTTAATTGTAAGTATCTATGATAAGCTTTATTTTTTCCTCAACTGCCTTTGCACTTTCTTCATTCCGCCTTTTCTAGTCCCTTTCTCCTTTTTTTTCCTTTTAATTATTTCTTCCTTGTCAGATTCTTCTATACAGCCTTTTATATTCCTCCACTCCTCTTCAACGTTAATACTAGCTTTTATTTCTTGTAATCGTTGAGATAAGCGGTTTTGATATAAGTATTTGATACTATCATGCTACAATTAATATACTTTAAATACTTCTTCATTTACTTTCGTAAAATTATTCTTTTTCTTCCATCAAGTTAATAAAGCAATTTCAGCTCCTACCAAGTAATGGTCTGAGCATATTTCAGCACCTCTATACGCATGTAGGGGAACAAGGGCAGGGCAGGGCACTTAATATTTGTGCATCTGTATTTCACATTTGAACATTTAGAAATTGTGTTTTGGTAATGTAAATGTGTTTATTATTGCATAATTACCTGAAAAACATAAATTAAATAGACACTCGCAATAAAAACAAAATTAGTAAATTTTCCCCGTTTTGCCCCAAAGGTGGGGCAGTAAGGGATATTATTTCTTTGAGCAATTTTTGATCAGTTATTTTACCTTTTTACATTTAGTTCATTTCTCACGATATGCACAAATATGTACAACATCTTCATCACTTTCGACACCTGCACAAGAATTACGAGCCCACTGCAGGCAGCAGGCATATCTAATCCACCCTCCTTCTGAATAATCGTGGCCTCGTCTTTTTCCACTTCTTTCCTGTTACCAGTAGACAGATGACTTCTGGGAAGTTTGGATACAGGCGGATTAGGAAATCTAGGCCTACCTATCGATGATTCCCGTTGTTACGAAAGAAAAAGAAATGTGTTTAGGTTGGCAGGACAGTTAAAGCTATAATGTCAAGGAAATTTGTGTTTTGTTCTTTGGAAAAAGAAACATGAAAGTTTGGCTTGTAAGAAAATAAATGTTTGTTAGTTTTTGCAGTGAAAGTTTAATTTGGTTAATACTAGATCAGTGATTTAGTCCCTTAACTGAACAATTTGGTGACCCCGACGTGATAGTGATACGTTTTATAAGGTAAGCAACAACAAAAATGGATAAACAGCAAAAACAGCGTAAGCCGATACGTGCATCATTTACGAAAACATATAATGAATTAACTGAGAATTTGGCAAGCGTGCAAGCATAAAGTGAAGCTACACACCTGATGCACGCAAAGTTAGAGGGATTAACTGCTGAGTTATCTTCTTTGGACCAGAAAATCCTTGTTTTGTGGTTAGAAGGTGTCGCTGATGGGTTTGTGGTTAGAAGGTGTCGCTGAGGTGTCGCATATAACCGTGAGTACAATGTCATTGAGAATTATAGAGATAAGATGGACGAGATTAAATTAAGAGTGTCAAGCATTTCTAATGGTAGACAAACAGTTGCAGATCATATCTTCATAACTTCCTCGAGTTCACAAAAGAAGAATCTGAAATTACCGAAGTTAGGGCTACACCAATATGGCGGTGAAGTCAAGGATTGGTTAGGATTCTGGAGCTTGTTTAAAAGAATCCACGAACATGACGAAAGTGATCCAGAAGACAAATTTGAATATTTAGTACAAAGTACAAAGCCAGATAGTAGAGCTAGAGAGCTGGTCAACAGTTTCCCGGCCACTGCAGAGAATCGCCCTAAAGTGATAGAAACTCTGACGAACAGGTCTGGACGTGAAGATCTACTGATTGAGCATTATACTAGGGAGCTTATTAATTTAGTGATACAAAATAGAACTTGCTAGAATGACAAATTGGGAATTGCTGCGTTGTATGATAGGTTAGAATGTCAGTTGAGAGCTTTAGAATCCATTGGTGTAATTAGAGATAAACATGCATCAATGTTATTTCCGCTGGTGGAATCGTGCTTGCCAGAAGAGGTTTTAAGGGCATGGCTTAGGAACCAATCACTGACGAATCCTGATACAGACAATGTACAAAATGAAAGAATAAAGTTCGCCCAAGCTGGCTATGATTTTTTCGAAAAGAAAAAGCAGGAAAGAACTAAAAGAAGAAAATTTGAAGATAAACATGTGCTCACTGCCAATTCCCTGTTTGCTGGCAAATCTGATGAGAAAAGGAAGCGATGCATTTTTTGCAGTAAACTACACGACAGCAAGGAGTGTCATGTTGCCCATCAGATGAGCTTAGAAGAAAAACGCAACAAGGTAGCAAAAGAAATGTGCTGCTTCTCATGTTTGAGGTTAGGTCATCGAACCAAAAATTGTAAAGCAATTCTGAAGTGCCATTTATGCAAACGGCAGCATACTGTTATCATGAGTCCACAGTTAAGTGTACAAGCAGTATCTGAACTCAAGACCCAAGAGAAAACAGAGAGCAATATATCCATGAACATTCACAGTGCTACAAAAGAAGTGTTGTTACAAACCTTAAGTGTAAAATTGAAACACAAAGGTAAATAAAAGATAGTGCGAGCACTGATAGATAGTGGGTCACAAAGATCATACATTTTGCAGAAAACTGCTAATGAAATGGGGTATCATTCTCTAAAAACAGAAACAATGGTACATAGATTGTTTGGAGTCACCGAAACCTGTGAAGAAGAGCATAATTTGAATGAAGTATGTGTTGGCAGTTGTGAAGGCTCACACACGGCTACTCTGCAATTGATTGGACAGAAAAATATTTGTGGCAAGATCCTCAGGATAAACCTGGACCATGGATGTAAGAATTAAAGGCGAAGAAGATATGGCTTTCGGACGTGGGATCGGATCCTCCTGAAGTGGAGATGCTGTTGGGAGCTGATGTTGCTAATTGCATTCTATTGGGCGAGATACGTAAATTGGCACGTGGATTAATTGCTGTGAAGACGGAGTTTGGATGGACGGTGACAGGAAAAACTGACGTGAAGAAGAATGGCTCGTTAGCAAGAGAAACTACTTCTCTGTTCATCCAATCTGCTTCCATACCTGATCTATGGAGCTTAGAAGCTCTAGGTTTTTCTGATCCATCAGAGCTGAAATTCAGAGAAGAGTTGGAGGAAACAGCACGTCGCTATTTCTTACATACTGCAAAGGTTACTGATAATGACAGCTATGAAGTTGCATTACCATGGCTGGAAAGTCGACAGTTTTTACAAAATAATAAGGAGATTGCTGAAAGAAGATTAGTATCCATCACCAACCGACTGATGAAAGAGAAAAAATATGAAGAATGTTTTCAAGGTGTAATTGAAGAAACTTTAGAGGAAAAAGAGGACCAATTTCGTTATTACTTACCACATCGAGGAACCTTTAAGGAAAACTCGACCATGAATGTGAGACCAGTATTCGATGGATCGTCAAAATCAAAAGATGCCTGAATGAATGTTTGCAAAAGGGGCCTAACTTATTGTTACAAATACCAGCATTGCTTTTAATGTTTAGGAAGAACAATATAGGAATCATCTCGGACATAAGAAAGGCATTTCTACAAATATCTGTCAGAGAAGAAGACAGGGATTATTTGCGATTCCTGTGGTGGAAGGACTAGGCGAGAAGTCAGCTGTAAATTTTGCGGCCTTGTAGAGTAGTGTTTGGCTTGAATTGTAGCCCATTTCTGCTCGAAGGAGTGCTAGATCTTCATTTAACAAAGTAAAGAACATCAAGAAACCGCAGAGATATTGGGGCACTCCTTTTATGTAGATAATTGCATCACATCCGTGACTACTGAGAAAGAATTTTTACACATTCATAGAAGAAGCCACGTCATTGTTAGGCTAGGCGCAGTTTGAACTATGAAATTGGGAATATATAGGACAAAGGTCATTAGAAAGTAACTTTCCCGATGTGACATCAGTATTGGGACTGTGCTGGGATAAAATACAAGATGTAATATCATGTGCGAAAAATAACTACACGACAAATGGCTAAAAAGTTACCAGGAGAAATGTCTTAGCAGCTGCCCAGAGGATATTCGATCCTATAGGTCTTACTTGTCCTGTTTCTCTTATACCTAAAGGGCTGTTACAAGAAACTTGGAAAAAAAGAATGAGCTGGGATGAAGAAATGCAAGAGGGCGTGAAAAAGAAGTTTAAAAGTTGGTAAGAAGAAGTGGAAGTCTTACATGAAATAAAGAGTCCGAGACAAATTGCTCCAAGTAATACCCAGGACTCTTGGAGCCTTCACACATTCTGTGGTGCTAGTCATGTGGCGTATGCAGCGGTAGTATATCTTCGTTCAGAAGAAGGTCAAAAAACACACGTAACACTTCTTCAAGCAAAGTCCCGTGTAGCACCTCTCAAGAAAATAACCATTCCACGACTGGAACTCCTTGCTTGTACTATAGGAGCTCGCCTTGCTCATTCAGTAAAGGAACACAGGAGTCGAGAATATACGGTCCTTTTATTGGCCTTTACTGTACTTTATTGTACTACATTGGATCAAAGAAAAAGATGTTTGGGGAACATTTGTTAAAAATAGAGTGAAAGAGATTAAGCAGATATCAGATCAAGAAAACTGCTGGTACCATGTACCAGTATTAAATAACCCAGCTGACCTACCCTCTAGAGGATCTTCAGCGACTACACTTCTGTCAACGAAATGGTGGGAGGGACCACCATGGTTGAAGCTCCAAGAATATGAATGGCTTAAAAAGAATGTTGAAGTCGATGAAGAAGAAATCATTCGAGAGCGCAAGAAGGGGAATTCGATGGTCCTAGTTTCTGCAAGAACAGAAGAGAAATGGTACCTTAGATATTTTTCAAACTACACTAAAGCTATCAGAATGACTGCATAGATTCTAAGAATCATACACAATACTAGAGCTGAAGGAGAGAAAAGAGATGCAAAGGAACTTGATGTTGAAGAACTCCAAAAAGCTGAAATAACACTTTTGAAGATTGTTGAGCAAGAGAGTTTTGATGGCAGAGAAGGCACCTTTAAGTCTTTAAATGTCTTTGAAAACCTAAATGGATTACTTCGGTTGCAAACCAGAATAGCACAAAGAAGGGATGAAAATGAGTTCCTCACACCAATTCTGTTGCCCTCTGATCATAAGTTAGTTCATATGATTATCATGCTGGAATACAACTCCTACTTTCCACAATAAGGGAACGATTTTGGATCATAAATGGAAGAAAAACCATACGAAAAGATATTTCTGGATGCATCAGGTGCAAGAGACATCTAGCAAAAGGAATTACCACAAAAGTTGCTCCTTTTCCAGAAGACAGAGTACGTGATGCTTCAGTTTTTGAAATAACAAAGGTGGACCTGGCTGGTCCATTGTATCTGCGCGGAGGTGAAAAGGCATTGATTGTGATATATACATGTGCAGTATTCAGAGCCGCACACTTTGAGTTGGTCAAGACCTTGTCAAATTCAGGGTTTCTTCAAACATTTAGAAGGTTTATTGCTCGAAGAGGAAGACCAGCCATAATTTACAGTGACAATGGAACCATTTTTGTAGAGACAGACAATTAATTTGGTCAACTAGATTGGTCAACATTGAACAAAGAATCAGCTAATATGAGAATTACTTGGAAATTCAATCTCCCTGCAGCAGCCTGGTGGGGAGGATTTTGGGAACATATAGTCCAGATATTGAAGAAGTTATTGAGACTAGTACTAGGGCCTGCATCTTTAGATTATGAAGAAATGTTGACAGTGTTAACAGACTGTGAGGCAAGCATAAACTCTCGGCCATTAACTTATCTGTCTGAAGATCCTGAGGATATGGTAGCCTTGACACCTGCTATGTTATTGCATGATATCTCAAGGGTAGGAGTACCTGACATTGACTGCATAGACAAGACAATTTTAGGAAAAAGATTTCGACATGTGCAACTTCATAGAGAACAGCTACGTAGAATATTCAGATCAGAATATTTTGGAATTTTTAAATCTAAAAAGAGTAAAAGCAATTTACAGAAGGATCTGAATATTGGAGATATTGTTCTTGTCGGAAGCAATAACACCCGAAGAATTGAGTGGCCTATGGGAAAGGTAGAAGAAGTGCACCCTGGAAATGACTAAGTCACCCGAGTGGTCCAAGTGAAAAATGCAAATGGGGAACTAAAACGTCGCGTCCAGAATATATACTCCTTAGAGGTAGACACTATTCCAGAAGAGCAGCATGATCTGGCGGAGAATGCTTCTGAGATTGAAAAAGCCTCACGAGTGATCACTAGCAAATCTGGAAGGTAGATCAGACTACCCTCCCGCTTAAATTTGTAATCAGTTTATATTTAAAGGGAAATTGTAATGTTTCAATTATATGTATAACATTGAAAGTAGGGAAGACGTTACGAAAGAAAAAGAAATGTTTTTAAGTTGGCAGGAGAGTTAAAGCTATAATGTCAAGGACGTTTGTGTTTTGTTCTTTGGAAAAAGAAACATGTAAGGTTGGCATGTAAGAAAATAATTTTTTTGTTATCCTTAACAGTGAAAGTTTAATTTGGTTAATACTATATCAGTGATTTAGTCCCTTAACGTAACAGTCTCCTCGTGCTTTCCAACATAGAGGAAATCCCATCTCAGAACTAAATGTCAGAAAATTCAAAATGAGATTTCGACTATCAAAGCATGTAGTTGAAGAACTGGAGCATAGGCTACATGGACAATTAAGAACACAAACCCTGAGGAAATACGCACTTAATCCAATATTTATGATCCTTCTCGCATTACGGTTCTATGCAACTGAAATCTTCCAGATGGTGATTGGGGATATATTTAATATAAATAAAGTGACTGCGTTTGGTGCAATACACAAAGTTACAAGGAAAATTGCAGCTTTAATATCTCAATTCCTCAGAATGTCTATGGAAAACGGTAAAATAAGTTCAAGATAGCTGAACGCATCTTCTCTTTTGCTTGAAGTTTATTTTTTGTTTATATTTTCCAACTCACAGTATTGTAAACAGACGAAAATGATAAAAGTTGTACATTGAGCATATAATGGAGTTAAAGTAAGAGAGCTAATTAACTTTATGGTAAATTCTTTTTCAATATGAAGTGAATTCTAATACGGTTTATTTAAAATAACATTATTTCTAGGACAAATAAGCGTAAAGTGAAATATTTATTTAGTTTTTGTTATGTCTAGATTGGCTACTCTGTGTTCTTGAATTAAACAGAGTCGAATACTTCCGATAATTCTGGTAAACTTTCGACATAACACGAAAGCTACAACATGTTTTGCGATGTTGCTGCATTTGTTTTTGTGATCTCATATCAGTACTAATCGACGTTCATCTGTTCTAAGATCAGTATTTTACAACTCATGCGGGTTCATAAACTTAGATAAATTTTGATCTTCGATTATAAATGAACTGCAGATATTGACTTTTATGCAACCGGGCCTAAGAAACATGACTTTCTCTACTCTTACAAAAAGCCATACTTACAGTATTTATTCCGCTGTCTACTTTATGTTAATCAAGACATATATTCTACTCCATTCCGCAACTCTTTGCCTTCTCCAAGATTGGTGCAGGCTTCGTCGGTTGCCCATCAACCCGGAGAAAAGCCAACTTCCCCCTCATTCAGCTACTCTGGACGAAGAATAAGATGGAAGAATTCTATAAAATACTTGAGAGTGAAACTGGACAAGGGCCTAACTATTCGGGAGTACATCCACGATCTCTCACATCAGGCGTGGGGACGTCGGCCTCGTTGTGCTCCTTGCTGCGGTTTGTGACGTCGGCTTCCCTAAAGTTGCATCTCTTCCGGGCTTTGGTCCTCCCCGTTACGCTATATGCCTGTGAGGTCTGCGGCATGGCCGCAGTCTCTAAAGTCTGTCTAGTCATCACGAGTGCAGTTGCGCCTCAAACGGAACTCAACCTCCACACTTCAGAAATGGAACACTGTCGTTGAGGACCAATAGCAACCCTGATTTTCTCGAAGTGACAGTCGCATGTTTACTCCACGTGGAGTCTCAGTTGACAAAGTTCCAACTTCCAGTTGATCTGTTTCATTACGTGCAGAAATTCGTTGTGTGTCACGATGTGGAGACCGTGGGAGGGAAATGCAGTGATAAATGCAAATGAAGTAGTAGATAACCTTCAGTCAAGTGAAAATAATCAAAGTGAAGACAATAGTGTGAGTAACTGGACCGACTTATATTACTGGAAAAGCCTCAAAAACAAAGTAATAACGGGAACTGTTTCTAAGCAAATTCAAGCGTTTGTTTTGAACACATATAAACATTTGCTGAGAAATAATCTTGGTAAGGGGTCGTGCAATGTACCTGATGATAAATTATGGCTTTTCACAGAAATACAGTAAGAAATATTGTGACGAAAGGAATACCAAAGACGCCGATCAAGTGTGAAAACAAAAGGGAACGTTTCTCTATAGTAGATAATTTCACATGTGATTTAATTCGTCGAGAAATTTATAGATTCTATGCAAAAGGGAGAGCGCCCAACTTAGATGAATTGGTTGCGCATTTGAAAGAAATTTGTGATTTTCCTTATGGGCACTGCACTTTGCGCGGTCTCCTAAGGGAGCTGGGTTTCAAATACCGCACTTTGAATAAGATAAGGGTCATTATGGAATCCAGTAGAATTGTAGCTTGGCGATATATATTTGTCAAAACTAAGGAAGTTTTACAGTAATGGCATAAGAAAATCTATTTAGACGAAACCTCGTACAATATCCATGACGTATCGAGAAAGGTGGCAACCTTGCAGAAAGGGATGGGAGAAGGAGGGTCTGTCTTGTAAAACGATTATCAGGATTCATCGAAGGCAGAGGCCGACCTGCACACGCGTTGACTAGACTGTTACTTCAACGCGTACAGAATAGTTGTCTTCGGTAATCTATTCCTTATTCAGTACATTTCGAGCTCCTCCATGTTTGGGAGTTCTTCGGCTTTAGTTGGTGTCGAGGAGGCAGTGGTTCGCGATACCCGTGGGACAACGGGTATGTCTCCGGACGGGGTTGAGGGAAGCCATCAATAGCCAGCGTAGCTAGTAGAAGGTGTGCTAGATCACCAGGCTGCCCTACCGAGGTCATATCGGTTGCCTTCCCATTTTGGAGTTGGCGCGCGTAAGTGGCGTATCTACTTCCATCCCGTCTTGGTCCTTGAACCAAATGGGAAGGGGCTTCTTAGTAAGCAAGGTCTTGTCCTATAGAAAGCCCCACGGGCACCCTTTGGGACAGCTCGGATACTCCCTGGTTGAAAGTGGCCCGGGTCTTGCTCTACAGGTCCAGGAAATAATTGCAATAGAACCTCTGGACTCAATAACTGTATACAGAACGTTCCCCGTGAGTTCACTTCACGAGGCCTTATCTCTCCACTCTGTGGAAGATGAAATCAGACACTGGCCAACAAATTCTTTGACATGTTGCTAGCACACCAGAGCGCCCTGGTTATTTCCCTAGGTACTATATTCCCTGAGAACGCCGACTAAAGCCACACCGGCAGTCCCGCATATCTTGTAGCCCATAACCGTAATCCTAAGGCCACTACACCAGGATTAAGGAAATTTAACTACCCGAGTACTTTGTATAAATTATCAACAATTTTACAAATTTCCTCTTTCAAAGGTAATTATTTTTTCACCAGCGGTACACGAGGACCGATTTAATTATAGTTTATGGGTTATTTTTCTAATTTAACAAAAATACCAGCGGTTCATCTGTATAACTGTGAATGTTTACTTACGTCATTGTCATTGCTTCAGTGTCTGAGTAATTCAAATTTATAACGATAAGTTCCAAAATCTCGTTAGGGCTATTTATTTCCAAAAGTCGTCTTCTTGCAGTTTATCTGATATCTCACCGCAAAACTATGGGCGATCATTCGCCTGTCGCTACCTTTTAAAGGTTTGCCTCGACTGTGTTTTATTTCGGCTGAAGCACCGACCTGCTCCATGATGAAAAGCTTAATGACTTAAAGTTGTATATACATTAGTGTTCAGGGGTTGTGAGGTACAAGAGATGTACAGGAAATATAGTGTTAAATATCAGAAGTAACTACACACTATAAACAATAACAACTTAATCATCATTCAACTCGATACAGACCTCGTTGTGAGAGAGCTGCCTCGTATAGGAATACAACAATATTATATAATAGCAGTGTCCTTTAGTAATTGTTAAATAAAATGCAGGTTAATTTAACATAATAGGTTAATAGTGTGTATAATTTCACCTGTCTTCTGTCTAATCTGTATATAGTATACAGAACACATCTATGTGATATGTGAAGCAGAAAGATAAAATGTGAGGCTATTAGGTTTATAATAATCGAAACATTTGCATACTTTTCTCACTCTGAAATTAGCTCACACAGAGCAGTGATCACAAAACTACTTACAGTACTGTATTTAAGGAGAGGTTTATCGTACGTATGTAAATAAAAGAAAACGTTCATTAACTTCGCTAAACCAATCAACAGCTTAACCGTTTTAATAGCATAACCAATATTTTGTGACCGAGCTGATTTCTGTTGACGATGACTTTGGCAGTTTGGCGGGAACAAGCCACTGTTTGGAGGAATCAGAAGTTTCGGTAATATACTCATTTATCATCGGAAGTGACAATTCTCCTGACAAATCTATCAGCTATAGGATTACGGATACGCTGACGACAGATATCCACTCTACGTTCAGCCTGTTGAGGTGTCAGTTCATGAGGTACAGATCTACAGCTTCTGTATGACTTCCCAAGTGTCTTAATGTGTCGATGTCTTGTATCCTTTCATGTACTAAGTTCTTCTGAAAGACTACGCGTACTTTTTGCGGATTTTCTCATAAAACTTGTATCCTCAATATTGTGACGTTAATATTTTGATACACTTTTAAAAAGGCAAAATTGGTAAAAATGGTATACCTGGAAGATAGAATAATATCGGTACACGCAACATCTGGTCGCGTAGGTTTGCAAGTCATGCTGGGCTGTTAGGCGGAGTTAGAAAGCCTTGCTGACATGGCTGACGAAGCAGTGAAACAGTTGCTACTTCGGCAGAGTTTCGGTGTTTAACCCCAGGGTTTTGGCCCAGGCGGGAGAAGTCTTGCACGTGCTACCGGAATCTCTGAAGGCCACGTCTATAATCTTCAAGAATGAACATCAGAAAGCAAGGAGCAGAAATCTTAGGCCATGTAAAAGCCACAATTGTCCTCGTATAGATAATTTCTTTTGGTTTTGGGTAGATTGTAGAATAAACGCTAGTTAACCAGAACTTCATGTCGAATTTTAACTTAAGCCAACCCTGCCAGGTAACCTAGACCTTGGTAGGAACATCACCCTCCTGAGATACCCTCCCTCTAGTAACGTTAAATGGGAAAGCGTAATTTACCTGTCAGTTGGCGCAACCGTGAACGTTACAATATTCCATACCTTAGGTCATCCGGAACGTGGTAAATGTTCAGTGTTTTCGTCTGTATTTTCGAAACGTTGGTACTATCGTTGTGTCACACGCTCACTAACGACAAGTCCTCATTACACATCACATGTCCTTCGAGCTGTGACAGCGACTTTGTAATCTTGTTTCCAGTAATGTTTTAGAAGGGATCAAAGTTCAGACGTGGTTATCTCCAGTTTATGATTGTTTCTTAACAACTGAAGACTGATAAATGCTCATAATGTACGAAACACTAGACATGGCATCATGTATATAGCACTGCCAAACCAAAGAATCCCAATAAACTCCCTAAAACACCAAAGTCAAAAAATCTTATTTTACTTATGAAATCACCTAATACTAATGTCGGCTGCAAACCGGAGGTGTTTGACTAGTAATTCATGGATCAGTGGTAAATGTTTGTAAAATTGATCAAAAGGGAGGTCATGGCCACTACATGGGTTAGTGCCACTTTGTACTCTGTGGCCTAGAGTCGCATTTCGCGCCAAGTTTCCGAAGTTGTTTTTCTGTGTGTTAGTATAAGCTCCTAAGAGCGACCCTGTAGCATCGGAACTCCCCGCTAAGTTCTCGTGCCAGCCGTTCTTATGAAATGTCCACTTTGTAACTGCCAGAGTTTATACATATTCTGTGGTCACTTCCTATAAATTAACGGGTACATAGTTTCAATACAATTTCACATGTTATAATAACACTGATAATTTTAAAACGTTTGATAGTATTTTCATATTCTATATATATTTTTATAAGCAGTTCAAAGCCAAGTATTTAACAAATACCAACAAGTATGGACTGGAAGTATATTATAGAATCCTTCCACATTTAAATAATGAAGTAGTTAAGCTTGACTGTAAGAAAAAGAAGAGCTGATCATCGGTAGTTAAACACTACACATTTAATGACACATCAAGTGCATATTTTGAATTTAGTAGAAATGTATCCTCAGAGTTTCTCACATTATAGATATGTTTTGGATAACTGATAAACTGTAAGAGATAATTTAAGTATAATTCCAAAAGTGTAAATCACATTAAAGCTCCCAATTTATGTTAAATAGAGTTTTTGTAGAGATTTTACATTTTGAATGAAGCATAAACCATAAATTCATCAACAGGAATACGTTGTGTGTGTGTGTGTGTGTGTGTGTGTGTGTGTGTGTGTGTGTGTGTTTGTGTGTGTGTGTACGTGTGTGTGTGAACAGCATAACATGTTAAAGTGTGACACGTTATAACGTACAACTTGAGACTGTTTAATGCTCTTTTCGACAATGAAGGAGTATAACCTGATATTAGTTTGAATTTGCCAATACTTACCTTTCTCTTACAAGAAGAGTTGATAAATTTTTATGTCCTGGACATACAAAGAGATATTTGAAAGATTTGATAATCGCTTAAGTCCACTACATTCCAGTATACA
This sequence comes from Mantis religiosa, assembly GCA_030765055.1. Lineage (NCBI taxonomy): Eukaryota > Metazoa > Arthropoda > Insecta > Mantodea > Mantidae > Mantis > Mantis religiosa. The sequence goes on from CM060958.1 coordinate 127,179,093, forward strand.
AATGATTTCACAAACAATTGCCGGTCAGTACAGCGCAGTATGAACAACCAGAAAAAAATAAGATCAGAAGGACAAATATGACAACCTGGTTTACTTAACATCAGAAAACGTTCATATCATTTCACTGAGGTTAATAAATGAGTGAAATGAAATAAATGAGTGGAAATTGATTATTTCTTCATACTAGCCGCATATAGGCTAAGATTTTGTATAGATGGAGTCAAATGAAAAATTCAATGCCATGGCCGGGATTTGAAACACGGATCTTCTGGTTTCCATCCATTCACTACAACCCATTGAGCTACTATGGTCAACGTGCCGTACTGACATTAAATTCTCCATCTGACTCATATATTTCACCGGTAGATCACTAGGGGCTCTCGCATCCGAGATTACACGTTTGTTGCGACTTACTGTTGTAAATACTTGAGCCCCAGGCTTCATCATTTAACTCTTATTATTTTAGTTAATTGATGGAAATTAATCATTTCTTCACACTAGCCATATACGAGTCAAATGGAGAGTTAAAATCAGTACGGAAAGTTGGCCATGTTAGCTCAATGGGTTAGAGCGACTGGACGGAAACCGGGAGATGCGTGACTCATATCCCAGCCATGGCATTGAATTTTTCGTGTTGTCTCTATCCATACAATAATACAAGTGTTATATACCTAGAGGAAAAGGAAATCCGAAGTACACAAATATGTACAGAATAGTAGCACCAGAAAATATGTTTAAAATTTTAACGAAGATAATAAATAACAAATTAATGTAAACGATTAACCCAAAACTTCCAGAGAACCAAATGGGATTTAGACCTCATTCCTCCACTAATAATGCCATTGCCACTCTGTCAGAGGTAGAGGAGGGCCTGAGACACCCCGGGGGAAAATATTCCGGTATGACTACAGAGGTCCTCGTAGGAGGAGATACAAGCTGCTGAAGGACGCCATGGGCTATTAGGCTATGAGTATTTCTCTCTATCTTTGCAAAAACCTCAGAATATATTATATTCTCGGAGCATTATTTCAATCAGACATACTTTGTCCTACACATGGCTTGTGTTAAATAATAATTAATTTCCATTAAAACGTGTATTTCTGCTGACAATCGAAATGGAATACATTACTCCGTCTACTTGCTTTACGTGACAAAACAAAAGATAGGTAGAAAATGTTTGTTAAAGACCGATGATCAGGTCTTCTTTTTCTTGCAGTCAAACTTATATTGTTAAGTGTTTAAATTTGGAAGGATTCTGTTTTTTTTCTGTAGCTCAGTCTGAATTAATTCTATTAATATTCTTCCAATCCATACTTGTTTATATTTGTAAAATACTTGGCTTTGAACTGCCTATACAAACAGCTCTAGAATGTCAAAACAATATCAAACGTTTTAAAATTATTAGTGTTGTTATTAAATGTAAAATTCTCTTAAAACTATGTAGGCTTTAATTTATAGGAAGTGAACATGGAATATATAAACTCTCGCGGATACAAAGTGGACATTTCATGTAGTATATAAGAACGGCTGTAAAGACAACTTAGCGGGGTTGCGTCCCCTGTATGGCATGTGGGCACCCTAGATAACCCAGGAGCTAACCCTACCAGCAGCTAAAGCATCCTCCCTTTCAACCCGAAGGTACCTTGGTAACCTCTAAATTAACTCCCAATCGAAAACCTACATCACCTTCATCCTACATGGTTCAATATTAATCCTACCTGTGGTAAAACCGTAATGGGTGGGCACGCAGCAAAAACCTTCTGGCTGTATACAGCCAGCCAGCACGAGCGAGCGAGCGAACCTAGCGGGGAGGTCCGATGCTACAGGTTCGCTCTTAGGAGCTTATACTAACAGTTACTCATCAAAACATCTCTTAACTTGGCGCGAAATGCGCCTCTAGGCACAAACCCACGTAGTGACCTTGACCTCGTTTTGATCAATTTTACAAACATTCACTACTGATACATGAATTACTATTCAAACTTCTCGGTATTTTCAGTATGTATGAGGTGGTTTCATAAGTAAAATAAAGCAGTAAAGTGAAGTATTTTGTTGTTTTGGAAAGTGTATGGGTGTCTATGTTTTGGCAATGTCATTTACAGGAGGCCATGTCTACAATAGTGTTGCGTATATTGCGAGAATGTATTACTCGACAAAGCGTTGAGGCGTACTGACCTTCAAGTGACCAGCACTGTGATCGTTTGTTTTCTGGTAGATTAGAAGAGTGAAATATTATTAAGTTGGCGTATAGTAAGTTACGAAACATTAGTGGAGTACTTGGAAGCTGCGGGTTTCCGCCGTGAGAGGTTAGTCAAAAGTTCTACGCAGCACGGGTGCATAATCATAAAAAAATTACTGTATTTATTATAAATGCATTAAATACGTAATCACGTAATTATTAATTATAATATTTTTCAAAGAATTAAAATAACGCTAAACAGCCCTAATTTCTGTAATTTCCATAACGGTTAAAATAAAGATAAAAGCAACTACACTTTTGTTATTAAATGACTATCACAATTACAGGATGTGTAATACAGCTAAATTTCTAATGTAATCCATCTGTATAACGGGAATAATTTCTAAAAAGGTCATTTACTCAACTGACAAACATATCATCAGCAATGTTCCGACACTTAAAGATGTCTCACTGTCATTGTCCCTAATATCAACCTCGAACTTCTTGTTTCAGTAATCCATCCCGTTTACCGATAAGTATCACATCTTTTAGTCTTCTTGTTAAAACAACTGACATTAGTGGAAAGGTTTCCTTATGATATACCTTCAGGAAGAACGGGGTGGGTCAAAAAGTAATGCCTCCTATTTTTTTTCTCTTTTAGTTGCCAAGAGAATTGAATTCTATGTACATAGCTTGAAAACACCAAGATTGAGGAATAATTTGTCACAATTCAATATAATCTCCGTCCTTTTCCACAGTTTTGGTCCACCTTTTAACTAGGACATGTATTCCAGTATGGTAAAACGCACTGTTTTGCTTCCTAAGACAATGACGCACGGACGATTTCACAGCCTCCTCATCTTCAAAATGAACCCCACGATGAGCTTCCTTTAGTGACCCGAACAGATGAAAGTCTAATGGTGCCAGGTCACGGCTGTAATACTTGCCATCCCAATTTCTCAATTTCTGCAGTGGTGTAACGTCTGGTATGCGGTCATGCAAGTGGTGTGTGACGAGCGCCAAACTAATCAATCTGTAGTTACTATTCGCGCCAAGATAAAAAGTCAGATATTTTTGATACTGATCCATATGGAAGGTAGAGAGTAATGTATCTAACATAACCATGAAAACCCCATATTTTTAGCTCAAATAGTTTTTCTAACACAAATAAATAAGCCAATATTACCTGTATTATAACAATAAATCTTGACGTAAGCACTGTATAAATTTGACATGTGAGTACGTATATTTGAAATTACTCAGAACTGAAACGTAAATGTTTGACATGACGTGATAAAAGAATTACTTTGAATAATCCAATTGGAGCGAGAGGAAACAATAAGCTTCCTGCTGCCCTGGCAGAACGTGTCTGGTCACATTATATCTTTGTTTATGAACGGTTCGTAATCTCTGTCTACTCCATAAGAGTTCAAAGTGGTTGGTGTGTATGTATGTATGTATGTATGTATGTACATATAATTTCAATTACTCAGAACTGAAATTTAAACTACTGAGATTCGTGATATAAGAATTACTGTGAATAAGTCAAGGTGTTACATGTGTGAAAGAGCAAACACTTCATTTCCTGTTAGCCTGTGGAATGTTGTATGCTTATGTTTATGAATGAATGCTGGATAAGAAATATTTATTTACTCTGGAGAGTTCAGATGAATATCATTCAGTTGTTCTTTACACAACAGTAGAGTAAGAGTTAAATGGTGCAATGGCTTCTTGCGGTAAATTTAGTGGCGAGTCAAAAAGGCAGGTATTGCGAAGTCAAGCTCGAAGTATTATTTTTAAGGTGTACACGTTCTTCAAAAAAATTTCGGAAACGGATACTAAAATTTAGTTACTGCAGAGAGTTTTTCCGTTTAAAAACACGGAAAAAGTGTATCAGCTGGCTCAACTTACAATTGAAACGGGACACGAGATAATACGCCTCCCACCATACCACTGCCAATATAATCCAATTGAGTTGGTGTGGGCTCAAATAAAAAGGGGGATTGCAAACAGAAATAATACTTTTAAACTGACGGACGTTTGGCCACTTGTTCACGAAGAAATTGACAAGGTAACACCACAGGACTGGGAAAACTGCGTGAGGCATGCGGAAAACCTTCAAGAACACAATTTTAAAAAGTAGATAACACATGAAGAGATTTTGGAACCTATAATCATAAATTTGCCAGACTCAGACGATGAAGACAGTGACAATGACGAATTGTCTCTTAACGGAAGTGACATTGACAGCGATATGGATGAGCCACTGGCAGTTCCATTGGATTACAAAAACAGGTGATTCATAAACTATAAATATAGTTATGGTACTTTAAAATATCCATAAATTGCGAAAACGCTTTTTACAATTTTTATTTTGTCAACTACATTATTGTAAAAGTTTGTAAAGTATAATTTGCTTACCCTTACGTCTGCGCCAAGCAGAGCTGCATGTTTTATGTGTGTGCGAGAGAGAGGGAAATTCAAAAGGAGTGGAGTAATAAGCTGGCAACGCTGGCATCTGATAAGCTGTGCTTCAGAATACTTCCCATTTGAAATGCATAATAAGATGTGATAACGGAGAGAACTGCCAGCAAAACACAAAAGCAAGGATTTTTTACAAATCTTTGAGCTATACCCGCCTTCCATTTCCGCTCTCCACACAGATCATCAGTGTTAGTGGTGGATCGACGACGTGGAACTGCAAACCCAGGACTGTAAATGTTGTTTACGAAAAGAACAAAGCATTTAAAAAATGTTTTCAAAGTTTGTCAGAATCAGAGACCTCAAGCAGTGCGACAATAAATGTGGCAACTGCTTTATTGGAGTATCTTGAAAATAATGAGTTTTGTTTCTGGCTTAATTTTTTCCCCTTTGGTTATGCCTCATGTAGATATACTGTAAAATCAGGTACAGAAAGCTCCAGTGTATATATCTACTTTCACTGCTGAAATTATAAAAGTAAGAAACAAGGTGGAGTCATCTGATTTGGCAGCAGAAAAGCCACACAAAAGAAAAATTGTTTCAAACTCACAGACCACGCAGCAGCAGCCAAAGAAGTATGTGATTTTATAGTGTCACAATTGGATCTCCGCTTCAAGTTTACAAAACATCTTTCTGTATCTTCCTTGCAATAAGATTCTCAGTTTGAGCAATTTAATTCAATATTTCCAGAAAATGCTTCCAATGAATTCAGAAAAATGATCCCAGTGTTTGATAAGGTCAAACTACATACAGAACTTTCAGTCATCTATTCAAGAGAAGAATTCAGGAATATTGATGGCGTTGTAAAATTGCTTCAATTTCTTAGAGCTAATAATCTTTCTTCCACTTTTTCAAGTGTTAAAATTTTGAAAATAACTCTCTAACAACAAGTGAATCTGAGCGCAGTTTCTCCACACTGAAAAGAATTAAAACATTCCTTAGGAACATTACTGGAGAAGATAGTTTAACTGCGCTCTCTATGTTGTCCATAGAAAACATCCCAAAGTTTAACGAGAGAGTGGTTAATAAGTTTGATACAAAGAAAGGTCGCCGTATGCCGTTCATCTTGATATAATTAAGATCAGCTAAAATGTCAATAATCAGTGCAGCCGCTCCTAGGTATAGACAACATGAGCCGCCACTGAGGATTGCTACTGCAGACTCTAAAGTTAACACTTTCTAATGGTAACGTAAATATTGGCAGCTACAGCTGTGTGTCGGCCTTGTTGACATTAAAATTGACAAATGAATTGTGAATTTAGCTTACACGAGCAATCAAGTATTGCAAAAATATCTTTAACTTATTGTATTTCAACACAAATTATCAAAGTTCATTATTAGAAAGTTGAGTGTTTTAACGGGTTTTCATTTTTGGGATAACATTTTATTTTTTATTTTATTATTATTTTGTAATTTACGTCCACCAACGTTAAGTCATATTGGCCAATGAATGCGGTGGATGAAATGATGCTCATATGAGTCCGGGGTCCATGGAGCTTAGAGTTACCCGACATTCGTCTTACGGGATAAGGGAAAACCCCGGAAAAACCGTATATAAGTAACTCACCCTGACCGAGATTCGAACTCGGGACCTCTTGAACGTGAGGAAGGACATGCCACCACCACGCTACCGAGGCGGGCTATTTTGTCTATCTATTTTCTTTATCTATTATATAAACGACACCTATAACGAGAGAAACTCTGAGGACACATTTCTAGTAAATTCAAAATATATATTTGATGTGTCATAAAATGTGTAATGTTTAACTAGCGATGATCAGGTCTTCTTTTTCTTACATCAAGCTTATCTACCTAATTATTTTTATGTGGAAGGTTTCTGTTTTTTTCTGTAGCCCAATCTGTGTTACCTCTGTTAATATACTTCCAATCCATAGGAATTGCCTAGGTATTGTTCTTTATAAGTTTACAAGTTCCAACAAATGATCCACAAAGAATTATGAAATTCCTATATAACCATGAAGAAACTGTAGAGAACACGTGGATATATATTTCCTTCAGAAGACGTGTATTCTCACGTACAATTACCTATATGCTCACTTTTATGACGGACATATATTACAGGTACCCTTTATCTTTTTATCATAAGGATCAATAGAATGTAAGCCATAATTAATGAACATAATTAAAACTTGTCCAAAAGCTCTGTAAATAAATTCAAACTTTGTTCTGTACTAATAGAAATTACAGGTGCTGCCATCTATGAACAACAATAAGAGGTCGTTATAAACAATCCATCCTTACCGAGAATCAGTACAACTAAGAGATCGTCTCTTATCTAAAGGCATATACTTATAATACTAAGTTGACATATTCCAACTACTTTCTCAAGTCAGTCTTCTAAACAGACTTACCCGTTTACAGAGGTAGCGCCATTACACGTTTTGTATACAGAATGTTACTGAACTTTACCGAAATACTTTCTGAGCAAGAGAGGATATATTAAACGAGTAATTTGTAATACTCTCAGCATTATCGTCATTAACAAATCTGTATTTTATAATACCTTAACAGTTAGTGTGTACCATTAAATTTGTAAACAAGTTCTTATGATAACTGTCGTTCCTTACCTCATATTTTCTGATATAATAGATTATTAACAAACGATTTATATTGACGTAAGTGTGCTTGTTTAGGTTCGTGACAGGAAGAAGCCCGAGTCTTTGTTTACACCAGTGAGAACTCTCCGTGTTGCTGAGTCTGCGGACAGTGTGTACAATACAGAGTAGAGTTGACAAGCAAATATCGGAGTTGTTGTGTCAGAGCAATGTAAAAGGGAAACGTTGTGTGTACATAGGAGAAATTACAGGCAGAGCAAGCTAAGTTAAGTTGAAGTTGGCCTTGTTGTTGTAATGATACAAGTAGGAATATAGACTCAAGGGCTTCAGCCAGATGTTATAAGAGTTGGTGTATTGCGATAACTTTACGTGGTCAGGTCACACAAAACAAACAACAACCTTCTCTTTGACAAATTATAAACATCTTGAAGTACAGACCAATATTAAGTAATATCCCGGAAATGGTTACAACAACAAATTTTATTTCACATAATTGAGTACTTCACGTCATCTACATTTTTTATGTTTTAAGAATTTGTCGATCTCTTACGATATACTAAATAAGGAAACGTTATTCAAAATGAAGACGCCTTCAGAAGACATTTGTGAGAAAATGAAGAAACACGTTTAAATTTTTATAAAAATATATTAAACACTTTTAACTTAACCAAAATCCTTAGAGACGTTTTGAGAAAATAAAAATTTCCGAAAAGGTTCGCATGTAAAGAACAGTTATATAGGAGTTATAGTTTTTTAATCTTGCTGATTGGATGAACTTGTATATCGTGTTTGTTATTTAAACAAGATTTGTTTTGAGCTCATCGATTGTTTACGGTTACGTGTTAAAATCTGTTTGAGTTTAGTTTTATTTTAATGAGATATACACGGCTCTGCAGTAACATTTTGTATGTTTTATCCACATTATTTATACAACGAGAATAAATCTATGTGAGAAAGTAAAAGACTACTCAACTACTGAATCCTTGTTGTTGATACTGAACAACTCTGTTCTTCCACAGAGACAGACATTCAACTGTCATTTATTTAGTAAGAGTTGGTAACTATATAATGCTTTACACTTACATTTGTATGATCATACACTGACACACGTCATATTTATATTTCTTCAAATACTTACCTCAAGTAATATAAGAATAAAATAAAACAAATAATATGTGTCTTTTTATATCATTTACAGTTTGCGAGGTATTCGTTACTTTTAGATTACGTCCTACAATTTATTTACATATTTAAAATGTTAAGTACCTTCTTGTACTTCTCTTGATGTCATGGTAACCTTATATAACATAAAAGTCAATGTACAGTGGTCTACTTGTTAAACATTTGACTATCACTTCAATCTCTTATATTTCTGTTTTATATACAAATGCGTAATGAAGCTACCTTAAATCTGTAAACGGTTTAGTCTTTGTAGAAGACTGTGTTGAGAAAATGATATGTCAACTTAGTGTTATAAACATATGCTTTTAGATATGGGATAATGTCTTAATTATAGTGATGGCCGCCAGGATTCATTCCTTTAACAATTTCGTCTTGCTATTCATAGATGGCTCTATCGGTAATATTGAATAGCGTAGAAGTATCATTATATTTGTTTATAAAGTCTTACAATAAAATGTAGTTATTTATTTTAAATATGTTTTAGTTTTAATTTATATGTATGATATAAAACAAGTAACAGCTATAATATACGTTAAGACAGTAATTGAACGAATGAATAGTTGTTGTCAGAAAAGAAGTCGTCTAAAGTTTATAGATGTTCACAATTTTTTGAACATTTTCATATAGTTCTATTAGGAATTAAATGATTTAATTAGCAACTTAATTAGCAATTAAAATATTGGAGTTATTCAGTAGGATCTTGTATACAATTATAATGAGCAAACGATTTAGTAGTTTCCTTACTTCACACATCTGTGTGACTTATACGGCTTTATCACAGAGTGAGAGCATTTCTAGGTCTGTACGTGTGAGAGAAGTACGTTCCATATGAATTTCTTGCAATAATTTATTACGTTTGGAGATTTCTATCGCCGCTCACATATTTTGTGTTCGTTTCCAAATTTCATTCATTTTAATTTTTGCACTCATGTCTAAAAAATTAATTATTATTGAACACAGGGATGACGCCGAGATAGGAGAAATGGCAACAAGAGATTTTAGTTTGTCACCCGAAAATAGAGGCGCTGGCGTACTGGATGACGAAGGCGATTGTCTCATTCAAGTTATGCTAATGGCTTGAGCATCTTGAAACTGTCAGTGAGGAAGAAGAACTGTTGTATGTTCCTGCAGAGGAAAGAACATTCGATAAATCGTCTCGTGGTCTTGGGTACTTACTCCAGGTACACAGAAATGAGAATAACCAGATTTTTGTGTTTAAAATTGTCATTATTATTGGAGGCCTACTGTGAATAGCTGTTGCTGCTATAACACGTGATATAATGGATTGCTGTGAAAACCATTCATGGAGAAATAAAAGCTTATTGACATTACATTACTTTGATTTTATTTTCAGATACGATAATCAAGAAGCGAATGTTCCAATATTGAAGCTGAACCTCGTTGGAGATTGCAATCATGTTCCGTAACTTGCTAACTTAACCTCCAAGTTAAAATACGTCAGTGAGAATGTGATGTTACTTTAACAATACCTCCACAATCAGTTATAGGAATTTCTGGATAATTTTGGTCATACTAGTTCTCTGTAGGAACGTTTTATCTCAAATTTCAAAGTACCAGATAACATAAGACTATCTGTAAAATATGGAACGCACATAGATATAGTTAAGACATGTGTCCCATTTCTAATTTATAAATACATTAAAGATAAGAAAAATAACATTTGTGATAAAAGAACGGCTACTAAAGACCATGAAAAAAACATGAAAATATTCAGATATGTATCATTTCAGTCCTTTTTTGTATTTGTTTTTGTTGACCAGTTATATGTTAGTTGTTTATGTATTGTGGTCCAGATTTTTAAATACATAGTGATATGAGTCCTTCGTGGGGCTTTCCATACGGCAAGACCTGGGTTACTAACGAGCCCCCACCCCCCACCTCATCTGATCCTGTGGACTGAAGACGGGATGGAAGTGTATACGCCACTTCCCAAAATGGGAAAGCTACCTTGGTAGCGCCCCCTAGCGATCTAGCACACCTTCTACTAGCTATGCTGGCTAGTACGCGGAAATATTGATGCCTTCCCTAAACCCTGTCCGGAGACGTACCCGTTCACCCATGGATATCAGGAACCACTGCCCCATCGACACCAACCAAAGCCGAAGAACTTCCAAACTGATAGGGGCTTGAAATATTCTGTAAACAGAATAGATTACCCTAAGACATCTATTCTGTACACGTTTAAGTAACAGTCGATTTAACACGTGTGCAGTTCGGCGCCTCCTTTGACGAACCCTTTTAGAACACAGACCATCCTTCTCCCAGTCCTTTCTGCAAGGTTGCAACATTTCTCGATACGTCATGGGTATCGTACGAGGTTTCATCTAAATAAATTATCTTATGTCCCTTACTGTAAAACTTCCTTAGTTTTAACAAATATATATAGCCAAGCTACAATTCTACTGGACTCCATAATAACCCTTAACTCATTCAAAGTATGGTATTTGAAACCCAGCTCCACTAGAACACCGCGCAAAGTGCAGCGCCCATAAGGAAAATCACAAATTTCTTGCAAATGTGCAACCAATTCATCCAAGATGGGCGCTCTTCATTTTGCACAGAATCTATAAATTTCTCGACGAATCAAATCGCTTGTGAAATTATCTACTTTAAGAAACGTTTCCTTTTGTTTTCGCACTTGATCGGCGTCTTTGGTATTCCTTTCGTCGCAATATTTCTTACTGTATTTCTGTGAATACCCAGAATTTATCATCAGGTTCATTGCATGACCCCTTACCAAGATTATTTGTCAGCATATATATATATATATATATATATATATATATATATATATATATATATGTGTGTGTGTGTGTGTGTATGTGTGTGTGTGTGTGTGTGTGTGTGTTCAAAACAAGTGCATGAATTTACTTAGAAACAGTTCCCGCTATAACTTTGTTTTTTGAGGCTTCTCCAATAACACAACTCGGCCCAGTTATTCACACTATTGTCTTCACTTTGATTATTTTCACCTGACTGAAAGTTATCTACTACTTCATTTGCATTTATCTGCATTTCTCTCCCATGGTCCCCACATCGTGACACACAACGAATGTCTGCACGCAATGAAACAGATCAACGGGAAGTTGGACCTTTGGCAAATGAGACTCCACATGGAGTAAAAATGCGACTCTCATTTCCAGAAAATCTGGGTTTCTATTGGTCCTCAATGACAGTGTTCCATTCCTGAAGTGTGGAGATAGATTTATGGCGGTCATTAGTGGGCGGTAGGGTCAGGTTCCTTTGAGACGCAACTGCACTCGTGTTGACTAGACAGACTTTAGAGACTGCGGCCATGCCCCAGACCTCGCACGCATAAAGCGTAACGGGGAGGACCAAAGCCCGGAAGAGATGCAACTTTAGGGGAACCGACATCACAGATCGCAGAAAGGGGCATTACAAGGGTGAGGATCCCCACGCCCGATGTGACAGCTCCTGGATGTGCTACCAAATAGTTAGGCCCTTGTCCAATTTCACTCTCAAGTATTTGATAGAATTCTCCCATATTATTTTTCACCCAGAGTAGCATAATGAGGGGAAAGTTGGCTTTTCTCCGGGTTGATGATCAACCGACAAAGCCTGCCCCAATCTTGGAGGAGGCAAAGAGTCGCGGAATGGGGTAGAATATTTATCTTGATTAACATGACGTAGACAGCGGAATAAATACTGTAGGTATAGTTTTTTGTAAGAGTAGAGAAAGTCATGTCTCTTATGTCCGGTTGCATAAAAGTCGCTAACTGCAGTTCATTTATAATCGAAGATCAAAATTGACTTAAGTTTGCGACCCAGCGTGAGTTGTAAAATGCTGATCTTAGAACAGATGAGCGTCGTTTAGTACTGATCTGAGATCACGAAAAAAAATGAGGCATCATCGCCAAACCTGTTGCAGCTTTCGTGTTGTATCGAAACGAATCGAGAACTATCGGAACAATTCGATTCTGTTTAATTCAAGAGTATAGAGCAGCCAATCTAGACATAACAAAAACTAAATAAATATTTCGTTTTAAGCTTATTTGTCCTAGAAATTATGCTATTTAAATAAACAGTATAAAAATTTACTCCATATTGAAGCAGTAGTCACCAAAAAGTTAATTATTTCGCTTACTTTATTTCCATTAAATGCTCAATGTACATCTTTTTCATTTTCGTCTGTTTACAATACTGTGAGTTGGGAAACAAACAAAAAATTGAAGTTCAAGCAAAGGAGAAGTTGCGTTCAGCTAACTTTCACTTATTTCACCCTTTACCATAGACATCCTGATGAAATGAGATCCTAAAGCTACAATGTCTCTTGTAGCTTTGTGTATTGTTCTAATCGCAGTCCCTTTATTTCTATTAAATATATTCCTAATCACCATCTGAAAGATTTCAGTTTCATAGAACCGTAATGTGAGCAGGATCATAAATATTGGATTAGGTGCGTATTTCCTCAGGGTTTGTGTTCTTAAATGTGCATGTAGCCAATGCTCCAGTTCTTCAAATACATGCTTTGATAGTCGAAATCTCATTTTGAATTTTCTGTCATTTAGTTCTGAGATGGGATTTCCTCTATGTTGGAAAACACGAGGAGAGCTTTCAAATTGAAAATTATAATCTTTGGAGATACCAGAGTAATCCGAATTCTGAAAATATTACAAATGTATAGGTTATGAACACAAACAATGCATCTTTAACATACATTTGAATCATAAAAAGGCTATTTATTTATGCAAGTAACCACAAAAATGCCTTATTTACTGTTTATTTATCACACATTTCTTTTTGACAACGTACCTTTACTCATCTTCATAATTTTAATGGTCCTTCTCAAAATAGTCTCCCCTGATTGCGATGTACTTATCCCAGCGTTTCTGTCAGTCTTCAAAGACATGCTGGAAACTATTTTTGAGAGATCCTTCAAAATCGCCTCCGCAGCCTTCACCACAGCTTTGGATGATGCATGTCTCCCACGAAGGCGCTTCTTTAACAGAATAGAAAAAAGTCACATGGGGCTAAATCCGGACTATAGGGAAGTTGAGGGATTTCGACGTTGATTTTTGTAAGATATTCAGCAACAACATTGGCAAAATGCAGCCGCGCATTTTCGTGGTGCAGCATCCAGCCTGCTTCACGGAAATGTGGTATTTTGCGCCTGATATGGACTTTCAATGTTTTCAGGATATCCCTGTAGTACTGTCCAGTTACTGATGTGTGTGCAGGTAAAACATGTTGATAAACCATTCCATGAATATCTAAGAATGAGGTGTCTTAACTTTCCAAGCAGAAGCAATCACTTTTGCTTTTTTGGGGTTTGGTGATGAAAGAGATTTCCACACTGAGCTTTGCTGTTTGCTCTCATGATCAAAATTATGTAGCCAAGTTTCATCGGCAGTGATTACGTTTGAAAGAAACTCCGGATCTTCCTCTAACATCAACTTTAACTACATACAGACCTGCATGCAAATGTCCTTTTGTTCGGGAATCAACATTCTTGGAACCCATTGCGCACAAACACGTCTCATGTGTAATGTTTCTGTAACCAACGTGTGGATGACACCCAATGAAATGTTCAGTATATCAGAAAGTGATCTTAAGGTAATTCGTCCATCCTCTCTCACAGTGGTCGCAGCATTGTTGATGTTTTCTTCCCTAAGAGCAGTAACAGGGGTACCAGGTACACCTTCCCTTGAAATTGATTTTCTCCACTCTTTAAACATTTTAAACAACCTTCGAGCTGTGCTGTAGGGAAGAACAGACTCTCCATAGGGCTCCTGTAACATTGTATAGGCCTCAACTGAAAATTTGTTGAAACGAAAGCAGAATTACAACACCACATATAGTTCCTCGCGTGTTACCTCCATCGGTAGGCGATACTGAATATGTCTTACCTTGGCTGGTTCTCACAGGCGGTAACCAGGAGTACCAAGAACGAAACTCCTAGGGCGTGTTTGTTTAACATTAAGCTAACATAATATAAGATTGAATTTTATTATGAAAAATTATGACCGCAAAAAATTGTGGTCATTCTTTATTGAACAACCCTCGTATTTATTGCGGATGTTTACCGTTAGCTGTTCTAACAGGAAGAGGTTTATAAAAACAATTGTACACGGAATAGAGCAAACATAAGCGATGCTCAGATATTTAAAAATAATTATAGACCTGAAATTGCCCGAAAATAACCACAATTAAACAGTCTGAAGTTGTACGTTGTAACGTGTATCAAGGCTTTGCCCATTATCTTTGTGTCTCTGTTTGGATGCTGCAGTACCAATCTGGACCTTTGAGTTTAGCTGTTGATGGACACACAGGCGTCCATTACCTTCTAAACTAAATGGATTTGTGATAACAAAGTGACTTAAAACTTATATTTCCAATTAAAGCTTGGTATCTAATTTCTGGGTGGAATGCAACACCTTTTGTACCTGCTATGTACATGATAGAATAAACAAAAAGTGTAAGTATTTAAAATTCAAACCAATAATAAGTAATAGCCGTCTCAGAAATAGCTGAGTGCTTTATTGTGATGTATACTTTTTAACTGAAGTAAAATTGTCTGTATTAATACATAACAACAATACATACTCCATAAGGACGAGAAGGAGTCTTATGACTTATTAAATTCCGGGAGCTGCTGACGTCATCACAGACATGTTTGGTTCAATTGATTGCGTCTGGGAGAGACTTTTTGGTTGGCAAGTTATACATAAGGTCTATATAGGTACTTCGGACAGCAGTACAGAGATGGCACCACTTGTAATATATTTTCGCAGGGAAGATTATTATTGATTATTTACAAAGTTTCATAGAAAGTTGTAATTGTATTTATTAGATACACTTAAAATTTGATTGAGGTTCAGTAACTTGGCAATAAGCAGTAGTTACAAAATATACGAGTGAATATCCAATGAACAAACAATTATGTGTCAGAAAGGAAAACTGCTAAATTAAAGTTGCCAGTCACGACATCTCGCTTCAAACGCGAGAGGTTGACTGGGAAGGCGTCAGGAACTGCCTCCGCACTTCCATCCCGCCATATCCCAGAATCACAAATATCCCTACCCTGGAGAACGCCGTCTCATCCTTCACTTCCATCGTGAAGCGGATCGCCTATAATCTGACAGTCCATGCTCCGGCTCCTCTTCATCCCGATGTCCCCCCTTTGGACATCCTTCTTCTAATCCGGCGATCCTGGGCGGCACGGAGATTATACCAACGTCAGCGCACGCCACATAATCGAGCGCTCCTAAGACGTTTACGTCGAGAGGTCAGTGTCCATCTGCGCGAGCACAAGGTGCAAGCGTGAGAGGACAAATGGCCAGGTTGCGCGTCGAGGATGGCTACGTGTGGAGGATAGCCAAAGCCCTCAGAAAACACAGAGGGCAGTACACCTCTCCCATTCATTGCACCCAGGGCCTGGCCTATGTACCCCAAGCCAAAGCCAATGCTTTCGCTGACTATCTTGAGCGCACTATGTATCCGAGAGATGACCCCCAGGACGACAACTTTTCTGAACGCGTCCGTCGGGAGGTGCGTCGTTTCTTACGTCCCCCTCCTGAGGATGCGGAGAGACTCCCTACCATCCGACCTGGTGAAGTCCAAGGCGCACTACAACGTCTCAAACCAAAGAAGGCGGCGGGGCCAGACGGGCTGACTCCCCTAAGGCTCCGCCATCTTCCCTTCAATGCGGATCTCTTCATGACTAGGATTTTCAATATGTACCTCGCCCTTGGTTACTTTCCACGAGAGTGGAGAGAGGCCCGGGTGATTTGCATATTGAAAGCTGGTAAGAATCCGGTACACACTTCCAGCTACCTATCCGTTAACCTCCTTTCCACCCTTTCGAAAGTTCTCGATAGGCTAATTCTTGCTCGCTTGTCCCTAATATTGGTAGACATTCAAGCCATTCCTGACCACCAGTTTGGTTTTCGTCCGGGGTACTCGACAGTTCAGCAGTTGCTGCGTGTGGTGGAGACCGCCGCCCTGGGTATCCAGGAAGGCGCCTTCACGGCCGCAGTTTCGCTGGATGTCGAGAAGGCCTTCTCTACGACATGGCATGCCGGACTCCTATACAAAATGATCCATCTGGGGCTCCCAACACAAGTGATCAACATTCTACACAGCTTCTTGCGACATCGCACATTTAAAGTCTCATCGCGTGGAACACATCAACACTAAGGCCAGTGAGAGGCGCAGTCTCTGAAGGCTCTGTGCTATTCCCTACACTCTTCGACGTCTTTATGGCAGATTTCCCCACAGAACCACGAGTCGTAATGGCACAATACGTGGACGACGTGTTTCTGTTCTGCAAGGACAAACACATCCTAAGAGCCTTCAACCCCATTCAAAGACATCTCCGCCTAACACAACAGTGGTGCCGGCGTTGGCGGATGTCCGTAAATCCGGACAAAAGTCACACCGTACTTTTTACAAAGCGCCACACCCCCGCAGACTGCCCCAACTTCAGCTATCGAGGTCGAAGGACAGAGTGGTCTAACTCTGTCCAGTACCTAGGATTAAACTTGGACACCCCGACACATCAGGGACCTTTCAGCGAAGATACAGGGAGCAATTGCTTCCCTGTACCCAATGCTGGGGTCGACCTCGATGCCAGTCCGCATGAAGTTGTACCTCTTCCGAGCGCTGGTAATCCCGGTGATGCTATATGCCTGCGAGATCTGGGGCATGGCAGCAGAAGCTGGATAGCATGGCTTCAACGCGCACAGAATAGAGGACTGCGGTCTGTCTATTGTGTGCGACGTTATTTCCCTACCAGGTTACTCCACGAAACATCGGGTCTTCCATTCGTGGAGGATGAAATTAGGCGCCGGGCTTCAAAATTATACGCAAGATTACCATCACATAGAAGCGCCCTTGTCAGATCATTGGGAAATTATGACCCCACTAGACGCCGATCTAGACTGCATCGGGTCCCCCGTATGGCATGCGGGCACCCTAGATAACCCAGGAGCTAAACCTATCAGCAGCTAAAGCTGAGCTCCTCATAATTCTTCCAAGCTGTTTGGCATCTAAATTTTCCCCAACTAAAATACAAAATATTTAAAACAAAAAAAAAAAATGGGTGCTAAGTACTGCATCCTCTCCTTCAACCCGAAGGTACTTTGGTAGCCTCAAAATTAAATCTCAATCAAAAACCCACATCACCTTCATCCTACATCTTTCAATAAAAATCCTACCTGCGGTAAAACCCTTAATGGGTGGGCACGCAGCAAAAACTTTCTGGCTGTATACAGCCAGCCAGCACGAGCGAGCGAGCGAGCGAGTGAGTTCAATGTATATATTAATATCGCTTTTAAAGTCACTAATTTATCAAGAAGAGTACAGTGGTTCAAAACTGTTAATACTGTGTAAACATGATGTGCTTAATGACCATGGTAAAGGAAGACATTAGGAATTTTAAGACAATATGATCACGCAATGCTAACACTAAATATTGGAAGCCATGAACACAAGAAGGTACAATGGCTTCAGTACTTTTGGCAGCTGATATTCAGCAAATGAGTAATAATTATATTGACAAGTAAATGGAAAATAAGAGACACATATAACAAACATAATACGAATGGCCAAAGATAAAAAAATGAAGAATAATTAAAAATCTAACAAAGGTAAAGATCAGTAGTGTATCATGTTGGAGGCTAATGCGTTTTTAAACGTTTTTCCTTACTCTACCTGAACACTACTGAGCGGCTAGCAGACAAAGTTCGGATCGAGGTTAAGAAAGCAGATCTAATGTATTATTTGTGTAATATATATTATAAAGTGAGAGAAAACATTTATCTACGGATAAACATAATAGTTTATCGAGGTAAAATTGTGATCGGCAAGTCTCAGACAACATACAATGGAGTGTTAAGTATTAAAGCTAATAAAAGATACAAAGTTCTGTGTTACTCTTAGATACCCGAGCATACCCTGATGGTGAAGTCTGATTGGTCCTGCCGAGCTGCCGTAGAAAACAGAAAGATGGTGGTGAAGTCCAGATTCGGCATGACATTGTAAGTATAACATCAGATACACAACACCGCATCAATATATTTACAATTCTCAATACTTAACATGTTATATTATCTCTTCTTGAGCAACTTTCAGCTGTTGTTTAGAACCTGATTTCTGCTGTCTGTTTATGTTTTTATCTTTCTTTTTCTCACTGACGTAAAGTAACACAGGTACAGGCGATTTTTTAAACTCTTAACTTTGTATCTTTACTAGGCTTGTTTTAAGAATTATTTCGGTAGTTCTACATATATAGTGCCTACTTTTCCTTTAATGTTCCATATTTTGGTTTCATTCACATTTATTTCTCACTACGAGCTATTGAAACTGGCAACTTGTTAAAATATTTTGTGGCATTTTCTATAATTCTCCATTAGAAGAAGAAAGGGAAGAAGCAACCTCGCATTCAGTGTTAGTACAATTGATAGCAGCACTTCTAAACGGGTTTACCTAGCATCAGTTAGCTTTAAGTTAGCTACTTGGCTGTTCCCCAAGGTAATGGTTAGGTTTGATTTCCTTTTATCATCTAAGGAGGCACGTATTTAGAAGTCAGTTGCAGGGAGGGATGGTCCAACAAATGTATGTTGAATTATTTGCTTTTAATAAGTAATTAATCACAGACCTGTTTTATCATATTTTTAAAAAAAATAAAAACACATGTAGTATAGTATATTCACATGACTTTCTCCACCCAAGCTGCTACAAATTGAACTTAGAAAAGTTTCTTTTTGTTTTGTTTCCTTGGTACAAATTTGCAGAAAGTCCTTGCACATTGCACATTTTTTGTTGTTATACCTATCTAGGATAAAGTGATATAAGCAGTAATCAGATATGTAAAAAGCTAACCACTGATTTATGCGTTTGAAATATTAGTTCTCCTTGCATGAAAAAGGGGAATAAGTACTTAGAAGTTAAAAATTACATACGCTTGAGTAAGTATCTGGGAACTCTAATCAACAAATGATAATATATCGGAATTGGTTAACTTCGCAGTATATTATTGTAATTGACATTATTTGTGTATATTAACGAGTTCTACTGCTGCTGTGCAGTAACTTTTCGTTTATCTCTTAAATAACTTCATGTTTGCCTGACAGTGAATAGAGATGTTAAGATGAGAAGCTTGAATATACTTTTTCGATTTATTTTAAACCAAGTTTTATTTCAAGTACTTATTAAAAGTTTGAAATGATAATTTAATTGGGGGGTCCGATCCCCCTGGACACCCTTTAAATACGTCCGTGCATCTAACCTAAGATCACAATACTGTCCAATTCTGGGATTGTCTTAGTATTATTATACTAAACATGTACCACCTGACATACAGTTTATAGTCTCAGGTAAAAGCATTGACGCTTTTAACAAGCAGACTTACTGTAACAATGTTTAGAGTGCTAAATGAGAACCAACAGCTGTGACATATGTATTAAACGACTGGCTAAGTGACAGAGGAATGATCTCCCTAAGAACGGGACACAAAGCCGCAATGGAGAGCACGAAATTCTAATCCAGTACATCATATTGTGATTACCTTGACAGTTATTTCAGCATTTTGAGATAGGAACTGTCCCTTTATATTTCTCTTACAACTTGCATTTTAATGAAGCGTCTTTGTTCGTATTTACCAAATACATTTAGAACACTAAAGACAACCGCCTACATTTAAGTTTACTAAAATGTCTTATTAAATAAAATTGTCTTCAAACTCACAGCTAACAAACTTTAGATGCTCTTATTTTTAATTGATTTAAGCTATTTATGTTGTGGTACCTAAAATAAAAATGTATTTAAAAATTAGAATTAATAATAAATCCAATTCTCTGAAATAACTTCTCCACAGAAAGTCTGTGTCAAATAATGTAACAAAAATCTGATAAGCTACACTTCCAAAGACCAACATCAGATGAGGAGCATAATAAAAGTTGTGAGTGTAGACTATTTAGTTTTATCTTTGACATAGTTTTGTTGCTTACCATTTGTTTAGACAGGGCTAAAATCTTCAAAAGACTCCGATCTTGGTGAGTGGAATCTTAACATATTTGACTTGACCCCTTCGGGCCAACGTGCTGTGTGTGTTGTCGGTTTATACTTATTTATCTTGTACGTCGAGCGGAATATTTTGTGAATAACTAGCACGTTATAACTGTGTTACACATAGGGTTGGTATAACACCAATTAAACAACCAAGATTGTGAATTATCCCAGATTTTGCCGCAGGAGATGATGAGTATCAGAAAATTTACGTGCATTGACTATTTAAGTTGATCTTTGATATCGTTTTGTAGTTTTATTCGATACAATAGGTCTGACAGTAGACATTCGTAACATTAAAGACATCATGCTTTAACTTGTATTTAAATTTATAATTGTAAACATGTATTCGTATGTGGTGCGAAACTTTGACATTAATTGTTACGTTCGTTTTATGTTGCATATCTCTGTCCTCCATAACACTCAGAATTATTAAATTATTCAAACCTAACATGCTTCTAGGAAATTCAAGTTAAAGATATAACCTTTTATCATAATGCTTTAATGTATTTTATTTTAATGAAAGTAGTTAGCAATTTTTGAGTCAGTCAGAGTTTTACAAGAAACTTCCATGTAAAGTGTAGTACGGGAGGAGAATTTCCTTAAACTAAAATATCAAGTTTGGCATTTCACTCAACTTACGATTTTAAGTTATGTTCTTTATACATAAACAGACAAACGATGTTTCCAACTTGTAATTTTGATCAAATCTCGACGTCGAATGTAATGTGACTACTTCCTCTACTTGCTGTATGTACGTAGTAGAGAATGTAACAATTACACTCTGTCGAGTATTTCAAATATAGACAAATGAAGAGAAGATATATAAGGTTGGGCGTGTCAAGTATGTTTCATACATTTATGGTTTAATCGGTGACACAGTTTGATGACGTTAAGTGTTCTAAATAGCGAGAGCCCACTTTGTATTTACTGACATGCAAATGAACAGCTGAGGGACAAACCTCCAGAACTTCGGCAGCGGGATGTAATGTTGACAATTGACAGCAGCTTACTAAACAAAATATGTATTTAATTTATATCTCCCATTAAGTGTAGTTTAAATACCCCAACTAGAAAGTTAATATATATTTTTATAAAATCGTGAATTCATATTATTTTATAATGGGGGCAAAAGATAAAAAACTTTTGGTCAAACTTAGTGTGTGCTTTACCTCAAATAAATGTTTACAACAGGCTTAAGTCAACAGTGAGGTAGCTTAAATAGATAACTGAATGACAGTAACATTTGAAACAAAACCACACCAACAATTTAACCTTGTGTTAAATGCAAGATTTGCTCCGGAATGTATCGCTCTGTATGGATAATGCGTTTAGATCAATAATTTGGAACTAGTATGTGTATATTTGTTCCTAAGTTGGCACCACGTTAACATGGTTAGGCATGTTTTAGGATTGAAGTAATTAAAATGTCAAACGAAACAATTTTCTATCCCACTTGCATAGTGAGGTTTTACGTGCGTATAATTGACAAAAATTTTTGAAAATTAAAATGACTAATATTGTCAAAACTCCGTGATTATAATTTTTGGTTTATGTTTTAATGCGGAGGGTATATTCAAATTGTAATTGTATTTTACTAAGTGATACGTGATAGTTGTCATTCTCTGTATTACTTTATCTAAGTTTCTTTAGTGTGTATTTGTATACGGATTATTTTAATGGGTTGCATGTAAAAGACATTAATTTTAAGATATGTCACCATCTGAATCCGTTTTAAAACTTAAATGAATTGGTATATGTCTGGATGTGAACTGTAACACAAGTCGTGAAATGCCTCACTTACGTTTGTAGTGTGAGTGGCCTCAGACGATAGATCGTCACAATACTGTACATGAGCTCCTCAAATATATAATGATCAACAAGGTAGTCGCTAAATTGTTATATCTTTTGGCATAACGGCTTATTATCAGCCATATAAAACACAAAACAATCACCTACATCATGTGGAGGTAAATAAGACAAACAAAAACAACGTTTAAGCCACTTACCCGCTTCAGTCGAATTGTCTTTGAGCACACTTGCTCGTCTCATGCTCTGTAGTTGACGTCACCAGGCCTGGCCGAGATGGAACCTACAACCCAAAATTTGAGTTGTGTCACTCCAAGTTGAGTTAATGACTTCATGTTTAGCAATTACAAAATATGATACTATTGTCCTAGGTTGGAGTCTCAGCCCTAAACATTCGCGATTTTCAACTATGGAACGAAGCACCAGGGAAAACATCTCTAAGCTTTTATTTAGCATAAACAAAAGACTGCTGCAATGTAAACAACTGAGCGCTATATCTGAAAGTTCCATCTACGTAAAGCGTTTGTACTTCATGCAAATACTGCAAACTACTTTCATATAAAAAATAATCACTTTTTTCGTTATCAGTGAGCAGCACACGATATTCGTTAATAGAGGACATTGGTTGTACTTTACTTACAGCGTCGTGAACTTCAAGTACTTTTCAGGTAGTTTCGGCATATGGGGACGTCGTTCTCCTAATAGTTTAACGTCAATGATATGTAATACATTAGCACAAGTATCTGGAATTCCATTCAATGTTGTACTTATGATAATGTCTGGTTCACTAGTCCACGACACACGTACGACAGTCGTGTTTATGGCCGACTACAGCTAACGATCTTGTTTTGTCAGGACAACATCAACGTATAAGTCCATGTATTGTATGTGTACGCCTTACGAAACTTGAACTTATATACAAGCAAGTCCTGTCCTGTGTTGCTGTCCCTTTCGACTACTTCCAAGACAACCTTTGGTGTTCGCTAGTGTATCTCTCCCACTCGGTGTAGCTAGTACTGAAACAGAACACGGCACTAAGTACTAGTCCTTTTAGTGTTCTACCAACTTAACAAAAATATAAACCCTTAGACAAACATGCCGTTGGGGAAAATCCATTTTCCGTTACGAAAAAACCTACTTGCCATATACTAAATCTGGAGCAAATCCACAGACCTAGACGAGATTATAATGGTGTGACTATATTTACAAAACGAGGCAGTGACGTATCAGGTATCTTATTATAGTCAAGAATCAGGCAACAGTGTGTCAAAGTTTAAAATATATTTTAATGTATCCTACACTTACCTGAGCTAATAAGTTCATTGACCTCCACTTTCGTAGTGCATTCTTCTCCCATATATCGTTCTGATTTACTTTTCGCTAACGGTTCTTTATTTTTCTGCATTTAGACGGGTCAATGACAATTTTTTAAGGAAAAAGAAAACTCCAGATCTAAAAGGGGCTACGATAGTGTTATACGCACTTTACAAAAACTAATTCGTTACAATTTGTATCGAATATTGTAACTGTTATGCAATTTTCATGTTTGCGCATTCAAGTGCGTTGTACGAAACATATATATGGGTTAATCCGAAATTACTTACAACACTGCCCGCCCTTGGCGCTGTCAGCCTTAAATCATGTAAGCTAATAACAATGAAACATAAGAGCATCTAATGTTTGTTAGCTGTCAGTTTGGAGATATACATTATATTTAATGACACATTTTATTAAGTTTAATTGTAGGTTGTTATCTTTAGTGTTCTAAATATGTTTAGTAAGTAGGAACAAAGATGCTTCCTTAAAAGCATCTTCCGGTCCAGTATCTACGTCTCTATAGACGCAGCTTGATACTACATAACCTCTTTCAAGTACTACAGCTTCCTTTATTAGGGTCACATTGGAGATTCTTGGATGTTCCTCGAGACAAAGGAGCGTCGCACTTCGCACCTGCCGATACAGACAAACCGATACGAACACTCCAATGTCAGTTTCAAAAGAGGCTACTTTTCCTTATTGGCCACTATAAGTATTCGATTGGTCACAGAAATATCTTAAACATATGGTATATAAATGAATATAACCATTTTGGAAGAACAATTCTATAACAGTTTCATATAAAGTGTACCTAGCCTGAAAATTTTCGTGTCGGAAAATGTGTGTTTAAAATTCCTGTTTAATTTACATTTAAATGAAGAACTGTCAAACAGAGGACCTTAAATTATGTTTGTTTAAACTTTCAAGATTTTCTGTAAACAAATAAAGAAGTTTAATAGGTAGAACTTAACCTATAGGCCAATACTATATATGGTTGCTATGTGATAACCTACTTTCTTTATATGGTGTATAGATAACAAAAACAAACGACGAGTACTTGTAATTTGATAAAAGAAAGGGTATTGACAAATTAAGACAAATAAAAAGGAATATCTGCGAATTGGTTTACTCCGCGAGAAAATATATTGACCATAATTTGTATGCTTTAACAAGCTGTACATTTACTATTATCTCTTACAGTTTGTCTGTTTTTCAAAAGTCATTCAGAATAAAGAACGCTTCAGAGATTACTATCAAACCCTAAATTTGTCATAATATATCTCACATATACGGCATTCTAATAAAACTATATATGTCAACATCTTATAAAAAATTCTAAAAATGTTACATATTAAGTTTGTGTGGAGCGGGATATTTTCTTAGAAGACACAGAGCTTCTGCATTTTGAGGTATGCTATACACTGGTAGCCCACACGTACGTACATTAGGACTTCTTTCTAAATTATTATTAAAAGGAACTCAAAACGCGTATTAATACCAAATTCTTGGTATTGATTTATTGAAGAATAATGCAACACTTTCCATACTCAAGTATACGCAAATTAATTTTGAAGGCAATAACCTATAGTCCTTTCGGAATAATATACTTATTGGTAAAATGTGAAATATGATCAAGAGCAGATGTGAAAGGTTGACACTACAAAATAAAATGTATCAGATAAATTGTGTATTATAACAAGATCTACATTAAATGTGTAGTAATATTTTGTTCATCTCTTACAGTTTACAGCTATGTAAAGCTATTCCTGCAAATTTAGCATTACCATTTCATTTGCAATCAATTCATTTTAATCATATACCACTACAGTTAAATAATTAAAACTATTTTTGACAAAAATGTCAGAAATATTTCCAGTTAACTGGTAGTACAGTATTGCGACGTTATCGTTAAGTTCTTAGTGTGCAGATCTTGTCCAAGTTAATATATATATATATATATATATATATATATATATATATATAAAGTTAAAATATACATACCTTCAGTAACATATCCTCATTAAAAGTATAGTTAGTATGCAGCCCCTCCTCTACCTGATATGTATGTTTGTGGTAAAGAAAATATAACAGAAAACATTAAAATAAAGCTGACAATTAAAAGTGGGTAGAAAACTGCAGGTGAAATTTCTCTCGTGTGTAGTGAGTGCAACTACAGCGCACATTGTGGAAGTCTCATGAAACAGGAAGTGCACGTAGTGAGTTATAGATGACGCGAAGGTAGAAATTGCTTTGTAAGTGTGAATATGTGTTAGTTATTAGGAATGATTACAAGTATATAACAATAGTAATCTTTTGTTTGGTTTTAGACTTATACTAATTGTAAGGGACAATATGCTGGAGCTCTGTTGCATACAAGCATCAATATAACAAGAAAAAAATATTGTGTTTTAGAGCGAAAGTCTGCTAAAGCTAGTTTATTTATAACGGATTTAACGAGTTACCTTTATATACTTCTTCAAATACCATGCTCAACTGAGGTTGATTGAATGTGTGAAAAGTTGTACATAAAACCAATTAGAATTTTGTGAAATAGCTCATCCTCGCCAAATGAGATGTCATTCAGACACTGGTGTATCACGGTGCCACATAGATCTATTCTTGTCAATGGTTTGCACAACTAATTTATTGTAATTTCTGTACAGACGTAATGCGCTAAAGAAAATGATAAGACAAGATATTAGGTATTTTAAGACTAGGTGATCACACATTGCTAAATATTAAGTATTATAATCCATGCACGCAATATATCGAATTGGCGACAGAAATTCAGCAACTGACTGATATGAAGTCTTAAGTATATTGATAAGTAAATACAAATTAGTAGAAACATATGGCATTAAGAATACGAAAAACTAAAGGCATAGAAATAAATAAAAATGAATTAAAAAGCTAACAAACCTAAAGATTGTCTTGAATCAAGTTGGAGGCTAATGGATTTTTAAACGCCTTTCTCCACTCTGCCTCAAAACTACTGAGCGGCTAGCAGACATATAGGACAGATCGTCGTTAAGAAAGCAGATATAATGTATTATTTGTGTAATATATACTATAAAGTGAGAGAAGACATTTATCTACGGATAAACATAATAGTTTATCGAGGTATTATTTTATTTGTGAATGAAATAATTGCAAAATTGTGATCGACAAATCTCAGACAATATACAATGCAGTGTTAAGAATTAAAACTAATAAAAGATACAAAGTTCTGTGTTATTCTTAGACACCCGAGTATACCGCGATGGTGAAATCTGATTGGTCCTTCCAAGCTGCCACAGAAAACAGAAAGATGGCAGTGAAGTCGTCCATATTTGACACAACATTCTAAGTATAACAAGAGATACACAACACCACATCAATATATTTACCATTCATAGTATTTAACAAATTATATGATCTCTTACTGAGAATACGGTAGGTACGGGATTGGCGACCCCGGGGTCCCTAGCCACTCACCCTCATTTCATCCCCTTCACCTCCATCAACTGTGCCACGCTCTGCTACTGCTGATCAGTATGCATCACCTTCTTCCCCTTCTAGTTTTTATTATAATTATTAGCACTTAAGGTCTTAGGATTATAACTCCTGTCTCACCAGCAGGGATCTCTCCTATCTCCGTGGTTCTGTCCCACAGTTTTCAGCGCGGCTTCCGACATGTGTGCCCTCCGGAGGTCTCAAAAGTGAAGGTTGAGCGGACCCTTCGCACTGACCCTATGTGTAGCCTTAGGTGCGGAGCCCGTCCACACCGTCAAGTACACCCACGTAGCTCCTTGAGGGCCTGGTCTGTGTTAATCTCCCGACGGCCGTGTTGCCGTTGGGTTAGTATCACGGACGGGACGTGTTACCGCTGACGGAACCCCGGTGTAATCAACCACAAGTCCCCTGAATCCGCGTGTGCCCTTTATGTGCAGCGCAGCCTAAAGTGGGGAGCCACAGGCGGTTATTCCTGTGGTAGGGGCATAAAGCCGGGGTGTGCGTGGTGAACGGTTTACCCATACGAACAAGCAGTGGATATTGAAGGGTAGCTTTTCTGAGGTACAAATGAGATCGGTCATAGGTGGGGTCCCCATGACCGCACAGACCGTGAAGATTCGGTGTCTTTCTTTCTTTAACCCCCGGATGGCAGGCTGACGCCGACGGTTCCGGATGGGGGTCTATATCATCATGTCTCCGCGCAAAACCTCCTTCATTGACCCTTATTTATTGATGACCTTGGCATGTGATGGCAAAACCTTTAAGGATATTAGTCCATTCTATATAAAACGTGAGCTGGATAAGATCAGTGGCCCTGTCAAAAACGCTACCCGTCTCCGAGACGGCAGCTTACTATTAGAGACCACAACAGCGGACCAATCTAAAAAACTGCAAAAAGCGTCTTTGTTGGGCTCCTACCCTATCCGGGTAGCCCCACACAAAACGCTCAATACCTGCAGAGGAGTAGTCACCACCTCCAGCTTAGATGGTCTAGCAAATGAAGAAATAGTAAGTTGCCTCTCCGACCAACTTGTTTGTCAGGCGTACCGGCTAAAACGAAAGCAAGATGGCAAGGAGTACCCACTGCGTACGGTTTTTCTAACTTTTGCTAGGACTAAGTTACCCGAGTACATCTATTGCGGCTATGAACGTGCGAGTGTCCGCCAGTATGTCCCGAACCCCATGCAGTGTTTCCAATGTCAGCGGTTCGGACATACTAAGGTCGCGTGTACCAATCCTGCTCTTTGTGAGCAATGTGGCCTAGCGAAACACGACGACCCAAACTGCAGTCGAACACCTTGCTGCGTGAACTGTGGCGGTAGTCATCCATCCAGCTCGCCACAGTGCCCTAGATTCATGGACGAAAAAAGCATTGAGGAGCTACGTGTAAAGGAACGCCTGACTTTTCCAGAGGCACGACGGCGCTTTGAACAACTAAAGCCTGCTACCACTACTACTGGATATGCATCAGCAGCTCGCCGTACTCCTAATACCACTGTTGCTGTTCAAATGTACCTGTCGCGCACGCATCCACGCAGACTGAATTTCTAGCCGTTAAACCCACGTCTCAGACTTCTTGTATATCCACCAGCGCTACCTCCGTTTCAGCAGTACAGACTGCAGCCACCAAGCCATCAGCGAATAACAACAATCCAGTAGTAAATGTGAAAAACCGATCCCGGCCAACACATAGATCGCGAAGTCGCCCGCCTTCTATTAGATCCCCGTCTCGTTCTACGAGCCGTAGGAGTTCTGACTCCCGAACATCAGCGGAGTCACAGGAGGCTAACGATTTTAGAATCGTAGGGCCCAAATCAGCCAAGGTCAAGAAAAAGTTTAAAACGGCCCGCTAAAAACTCTTTATGGAAATAATCCAGTGGAATGTCAATGGCTTTCGAGCTCATGCTCAAGACCTACAACATTTAGTTTCTCAACGGTCACCGTCAATTATTTGTCTCCAGGAAACCCACTTACATCCCAATCACTCGTTACACCTTCACTCTTTTTCGACATTTAGAAGCGATTCTCTTGCAGGTATGCGTGCAAGCGGTGGCGTTGCTACTTTAGTGGCGCCCAACATCTCCACCACCAACGTTCCTCTCACCACACCATTGCAAGCTGTGGCCGTTAGGATACAGCTGGAGAGCATCAGTTTTACCATCTGCAACATTCACCTGCCGCCGCTCAGTATAGTTCCAGAGCGTGATCTTCAAGCTCTATTGGCTCAGCTCCCATCACCACTACTCCTTGTGGGAGATTTGAATGCCAAGTACACGCTCTGGGGATCAGACACTGATGACGCCCGTGGATGCCTCCTCGTAGACGTCTTCGATAAGTCTGACCTGCTTCTGCTAAATACTGGTGACCCGACATTCCTATCATCCGCTTATGGTACACATTCCGTACTAGACCTTTCTTTCTGCAGTCCGTCATTAGTACCACTACTTGAGTGGTCAGTACTTTCCGACCTCTTTGGCAGCGATCATTACCCCATTAACATTCATTTTTCTGGCCGGCAATGTGTACCTTCTCGACATCCTTGCTGAATTATTTCCAAAGCTAACTGCGGAAAATTCCAATCCCTCATACACCTCATCGACGACAGTTTCGACACCATCGATGAAATGGTCGAATATTTCACTTGCTCGATCCTGCTCGCAGCAGAATCCAGCAATCCTCGAGGTTCACCTACATCACGTCGTATCCCTGTACCGTGGTGGTATGAGGAATGCAGTATGGCTGTCAAAGCACGCAAACGTGCTTTGCGCGTTTTTCAGCGGCACCCGGCGGAAGGGAACTTCGTCGCCTTCAAACGTTCTCGCACTAGGGCACGCTTTATACTGTGCAACGTAAAGCGTAAATCTTGGGAAGCCTATGTGTCTTCGCTTTCCCGGCGCAGCTCTACCCAACAAGTATGGTCAGCTGTTCGGCGGATGTATGGCAAGTATCGCCGGACGGTAATTCCCGGCCTTGCCATCAACGGTTCCATGTGCACCACCGAGCAGGACATAGCTGAAGCCTTAGCTACCACATTTGCTGCCACTAGCCAAACTGCCCGCTATGATGCTCTCTTCCTGCCTATTAAGGAAAAGCCGGAGCGGGTACCACTTAATTTTAATAGTGACTCACCGAGACGTACAACCAACCTTTTACCGCAGCCGAGCTCGCCCATTTTCTGGCGTTAGCAAAGGATTCTTCTCCAGGTCCCGATGACGTACACCGACAGATGCTACTACATCTTCCATCTGAGGCGCTATGTTTCCTTTTAAACATCTATAACCGCATTTGGCATGAGCGGGTTTTCCCTTCCTCCTGGCGAGAGGGTATAGTCATCCCCATCCCTCGACCTGGAAAGGACCGCACGCTACCATCTAGCTACCGCCCCATTTGCTTGACGAGTGTCATCTGTAAGACCTTCGAGCGAATGATAAACGCGCGGTTCAATTGGTGGCTAGAAAAACATAACCATCTGTCCAACTTGCAATGCGGTTTTCGTCGCCATCGCTCAAGTGTCGATAATCTAACACGCCTTGAGGGGTATATTTCCGATGCCTTTCTACTGATGCAACATACCGTGGGCGTGTTCCTCGACCTGGAGAAGGCCTATGACACCACATGGCGGTACGGCATACTCCGTAACCTACATGGTTACGGCATGCGTGGTCATCTACCCGAGTTTTTATGCAATTTTTTAAATCTTCGCCGTTTTCGTGTGCGCATAGGTAAAACGATATCCCAGGAACGGATACAGGAGAACGGTGTACCTCAAGGGTCGGTTTTGAGCGTCACCCTTTTTGCCGTAGCGATTAACGGTATCACTAGTGCCGTTCGAAGTGGAATTCCAACATCCCTCTATCTTGACGACTTCGCAGTCTATTATAGGTCTGCCAACATAGATCACATTGAGCTCCAACTGCAGCTGGCCATTACCCAGCTAGCAGCTTGGGCGCTTCAAACCGGCTTCCGTTTTTCAGCTGCGAAGACGCAGTGTATCCACTTTCACCGCCTACGAGGTATTCACCCACCTCCTGATCTTCATTTGAACGGCACACCCCTGCCATTTGTCTCACACCTGAAGTTCTTAGGCCTCTACTTGGACCGGCAACTCAATTGGGAGCACCACATTCGTCATCTTCGAGCCTCTTGCGATCGTTCTCTTCGGGTGCTGAAGGCATTTTCTGGAGCATCTTGGGGGGTGGGCGATCGCACGGTAATGTTGAGGATGTACCGCTCTCTGGTTCGGTCCAAGCTGGATACGGCAGTTTTATTTATGGCGCAGCGACCGCCTCTAAACTTCGCCTTTTAGACACCGTGCATCACACTGGCATCCGCCTTGCCACAGGAGCTTTCCGCACCAGTCGAGTCGAGTGCCTGTATGCAGACTCAGGCGAACCTCCACTCCTTATTCGTCGCTCGCTGTTACTCGGCTCGTACGTCACGAAGTTAGCAAGTTATCCCAATCATCCTTGTTTTAAACCAGTTCTGTGTCCAGATTTAGTCCAGCGTTATATGCGCCCTGGTTCTCGGACACGCCCCATGGGAATAAGATTTCGGGATCTCCTACATTCCCATGGCCTCCGAATGCCTCGCGTGGAGAGGTCGTCCATCTGCCCTTATCCTGCATGGCAGCTCGATCGTGCGGTGTTCGATCTCGCTCTTACAAGCACTCTAGACTCGCTACTCCACATTCGGTGTTCCAACTTTTTGCCGAACTATTGGGCCGTTACCCTAACTATGTTCCGGTCTTTACAGACGGTTCTCACTTAGGTAGCGCTACGGGTTGCGCATTCTTCATTAACGGTGAGGCTCATAAATTTCGCCTTCTGGACTCCACTTCAGTTTTTTCCGCAGAACTGTATGCCATCTTCTATTTGCTCCATTTTATTTGCAAGTTAGCTCCTGGCTCTTTTATTGTATGCACTGATTCTCTGAGTGCTCTTCAGGCCTTGCAACAGCACACTGCCGCTCACACCCTCGTTTTAAGAATACAGGCCCAGATCTCGCAAATGCTCAGGCGCGGGTACAATTTTGTTTTTACTTGGACCCCAGGCCATGTGGGGATTTCCGGAAACGAGGAGGCGGACGCGGCTGCAAAGTCCGCTTGTCGTTTGCCCCGGAGTTTAACAATTACTGTGCCATACCAGGATGTGCAACGTTTTTTCCGTCGCCAACTCTTCTCTGCTTGGCAGCACTCCTGGACAGCTTTGGAAGGCACACAACTCCGGGCAATAAAGGAGAGCGTACAACCCTGGCTAACTTCCTGCAGGGATAACCGGCGAGCCGAGGTGATACTCACCCGGCTGAGAATTGGACACACACGTGCGACTCATGTTCATTTGTTAAGAGGGGAACCGACCCCTGTGTGTGCTCCGTATGCAGTACGCCGCACGGTGCGGCACATACTGCTTGATTGCCCGCAGTACGCCCGCGTTCGCCAGTCAATTGGCTTGGAGACTAACTTGGTGGCAGTTTTAGGGGACGACCCAGTGGCCGTGGTAAAGGCACTGCGGTTTGTTGCCAAAATTGGTTTTTATAGACATATATGACCTATAATTTAAATTTGTTAATTTTAGAGATTTTAAATTGTTAGTCCTGGGATGGGCTTTTTAATATACTTTTAATAGTTGAGTGATTTTATTTTATTTTACTATTTAAGCCTAATTTGTGTAGCTTTTAGGTTTTAGTCTTGACTTAGGGCCCAAATGACCTTGCAGTCGACGGGCCCTAAAACACCACACACTCACTCACTCTTACTGAGAAACCTACAGCTCTTGTTTAGAACCTGACCTCTGCTGTCTGTTTACGTCATTATCTTTCTTTTTCTCACTGACGTAAAGTAACACAGGTGCAGCTGATTCTTTTAAGCTCTTAACTTTGTATAATTGCTATCGTTGTTTGTAGAATTATTTGGATAGTTCTACATATATAGTGACACCTTTTCTTTTTATGTTGCATACTTTGACTTCATTCACAGGTCTTTCTCACTGCGAACTATTGAAACAGACAACTTGATCGAATATCTTATGGCAATTTCTATAGTGGCCCATTAGAAGTAAAAAGGGAAGATACAACCTCGCATTCAGTGTTTGTACAATAGATAGCAGCACTTCCAAACGGGTTTACCTAGCATCAGTCGGGTGATTAAGCTTATTTCACAATAAGAAACAATCCTTTGGAAGTCCTATTATATTTGTTATCCAGTACCAAATGTTTGTGTGGTTAGCTACAAGTTGGTTACTTAACTGTTACCCAACGTAATGCTTAGGTCAGACTCCCAGGCTACATATAACCTAAGATCATGTTATGGACATATCATGGACATATAACTGTCCATTTCTGGGAATGTCTCTATTAACTGTTCAGTATTATATTGTCTATAGTCACTCTGCCTACCTTGTCAACTCACTCTCTCACCCATAGTAACAGGTGAAGTGAAAACGACAATTGTGGAGCTTAAACAAACAAGGCAAAACTATCTTTGTGGACGGCATTTGTAATAAATTTCTGAAACAAGCGAAGGAATTTGTCACCACGACAATTACTGCCATTTTCAATTCCCTTTTACAAACAAAAGTGTTACCAGAGTAACAGAGGTCAAGGAGGATCCTGCATGTTCACAGGAAAGGCAACAAAGTGAATAAGACTGATATGTAATGTCTGTAAACTCTTCAGAAAATCTGAGACGACGGTTGAGAAAAATGCTAGATAAAAATCAGCACAGGTTACAGCACAGCAGACATCTCCAAACAGTTAACCATTCGAAAACGTAGAGAAATTCAAGAAACAGTTCACCTATCTTTTATAGACTATAAAATGGCTTTTGACTCAGTAGAACACACCAGCATAACACAAGACCTAACCATTCAAGGAGGCGAAACTAAGTACTTCCGAATTCTTAATCAAATCTACAAAGTCTCGCCAAAGTAAAAACAGAGATGGAAGGTCATCAATTGCGACTAAGGAGAGGTGACCCAATCGACACCAAAATTATCACGAGCGTACTAGATAACATGTTTCCCAATGTAGAACGGAATAAACATTATTGGAGTAAGACTAACTAACCTGAGATTCGCTGACGACGTGATGCTGTTCTCTACATCAACAGAGGAATTACAAAGTATAGTACAGGATCTCTGTCTCCATAGCAACAAGGCGGTTCTCACCATGAACATGCACAGGACGCAGGTAATGACAAACGGCGCCGAAATCCTAATAATAATCGAAGAGAAGTCCTTAAACTACACATCAGATTATGTCTATCTAGATCAATTTTCAGAAATTCATATTCTGCCTGTCGCCGCGAACAAAAAGGTCGGCGCCGAAAGATAATGGACGGATAGCGTATCACGGAGATAAAGAGCCAGCAACCGAGTATGTGGGGAACTTGGTGGACCGTCTCCACCATATACGTCAGAACATCCAGAAGGCGAGGAAACGCATGAAGACCCGATTCGACAGGCAAGCCAACAGCCCAGGGATCCAGTAAGGTGACCTGGTCTGGTTGTACCGCCCTACGCGGAACAAGGGACGCTGCCCGAATCTTCAGAAACCACGTCTAGGACCCTACGGGGGGGGGGGGGTGAAGAGGATCAAATACGCGGACCACTGCATTCAGAAGGTGCACCGAGGAATAATGTTGGTGGTACACCTGATTCGTGTGGCCCGCTACGATGATGCTGTTCGGGACGACCAGCCTTGAGGACGGAGCAACGTCGCGGCGTCGCACATATAACTTTCGGCGCGTAGAGATAACGGACGGATAGTGTATCACTCAGATAAAGGATCTTTAAAAACAGATCAAGATAGCATTGAGATAAAGGTTTGCAAAAACACACGAGTTAGACAGATGGAAAATTCTAGTGACAACCTGATCGATAGCGAACACTTGGGTTCTTGTTTGTTTTAGAACAGTCTAGAATTGTCAATGCAGGTATATATAAGAGCCGTCATATCAGCGGAGTAGTTGTAAACAGTGTCGTAACGAGAGTTGTAACTGAAGCTGGTGTGTGCTGAAAGTGAGCACTTTTGTTTGCGATCAACGACCTTGGTAGATTGTAATTGTGTATGTGTCGTATTCTGCTACTATAAGAATTGTACAGAGTGTATTTCTATGGAAATAAAGAACATTTAGTTCTTCTGCAAATTGTAACTTTGTGGTTATGTGGAATTATCTCCGTGATACGCTATCCGTCCGTTATCTCTCCGCGCCGAACATTTTGTGCTCCTCACCGCGACAATATTTTCTCTCAGTTTTTAATAAACTACTAAAAAAGTTATTCGCCTGTTGAAAATACCACTACATTTCGATAAATTCTATTTATGTTTCTGATGCCTTAGGTGATTTGAGTAAACTAAACGGAGCCAGCTATGCACAAATATTACTATAATATAAGTGTAAATAAAGCAAAAATCTACAAGAAGCATTAAGTATCAAATTCATCGTGATTCCTGGACAAAGCAATATAATTATTAACTTTAAAGTGTATCTATGGATAAAGTCAGCTCAAGATATGTCTCACACTTCAAGTATTTCTTTCCCGTTTATTAGTTGTACAAAAAATATGCCGAATGAACAAGACTACTGAGGAAATTTCCGAAAATGTAGCATATGTACTTCATTTGTCAGGAATATTCTCTATCAAAGGTACTATTTTAATGGAAATTACGAGAGTATTTTTTTTGATAAAGTCATAATTTTAAAGGAGATTTCTATTTAAGCAGTAGTGCATTTTTAACATGTTTTTTAGTCTTTAGTTTAAAAGTTTCCTGTGTAAAAGACTATCCAGAGATAGTTGCTGAGAACTCATTTTCTTGTTAAGCTAGGGCCAAAATAAATACTTACAGGTTTATCTTGGCGTTTAGTTTTTGTTTACAGCAACGCTACACTGAAAATTCACCGAAAATGTTGAAATTCATGGAATATTATTTTTTGGTATTTTTGATAGCTAAGGTTGTGTAGTAATAGATGGCCTGTAATTTGTATCATCTGCACCATTGTAGGACATCACGTGACAATTTAAAGAGTCCTTTAGCAATCGCTAAAAGTAACCATAATTACTGTAAAATTAATTTTCTGAGAAAGTATTTTCTAACACTTTTCAGTATACAAAATGTCCCATGCGTCAAAGTTTTTCATATAACTTGGTGAAACTTACAGAATAGGTCCATAAAATGTAAACAACAAACTTCTCATTCCTCTCTTTTGTTAATACTCATGTTTTGAAAATTACATAGTTCTATGGAATAACAATGATAATATTTTCAAAAATTTTAGAGTTAACACATGGAAAATATGTAAGAACAAACGTTACAACAATATTTCAAAACTAAATATGCGGTTCCTTTGAAATTTGCTTTGCACTAGCCAAAAATAAAAATTCAACTTAAGGTCTCACATGTTTTGTCGCGTAGAACATTTTATATAGCGAGTAACGTTTACAATATTTTCACAAAAATAAATAATAACTAGTGTACTATTTGGTGTGGCAACATGAAAATTCGCATGCAAGTTTAAAACGATATCCTAATTATGTTACTAAATTTTCATAATGTTAGGTTTATTACCTACTGTAGAAGTAGAAGTTTTCAGTGTAGCCTTGCCTTAACCTGCATACACTCCTCTACCTACCTTACATATCTATGCGGTGCAGAAAGTATTATTTTAACACTAAAATAAAGTCAAGCGAAGAAACCTGGTACTAACATGCAGTTCCAATGACCGCGTGACTCTTGAGCGGCTGCTATCACAGTGACATACAGTGGAAGTCTCATGAAGCTAGAAGTACACGTAGCACTTTAGAGATGACGCGCAGGTTGGAATTGTTATAAATGTATCAATATGTCTTAGTTATTAAGAAAGTTTCCAAAAACCTCGGAATTATGGCATTTTGTTTTGAGGAAGAACGTATTCTAAATATAAGAATTTATATGTTGTAGTTATATATTACATAAGAGCCAATATATACCGGGAAAAATTATTATGCTTTAGAACGAAAGTGTACAGAAAGTTAAATAATTGCAATAAATTCAACTATTTTGTTGTACATTCGTTTCAATTCCAACGATTCTTGTAGGAAAATTTTTGAATAGACTTTTAATTCTCCAAACGCAATAAGTCACAATAGTAATACAAATAACGTTAAGCAACCGGCATCAACTACTGTCCGGCCGCTGTATCTTCGGCTCTGACATTTAGTGGCTGCGGGAGGTGGAGGGGGAAGGTTACTAGTACCAACATATAATAATGAGTAATTGAAAACATATCGTCAGAATTATCTTTATAATGAGAGTATAGGAATCTATTAGCTTCCAAACATTGAAATGCAACTTGTAATTTCATTATCATGCAAGATATTCTTTACAGCATCACTCCATTCAAATATATCGTTCACACCTTTCACGCACACCAACTGCTTCTGTTGGTGATACTGGGAGTCTGTACATCCGGTGTCGTGGTCAGGAAGCTAAAACTGTCTGCTAGCGCCAATCAGCGTTGTGTAGGCGTGGCTCCCGAACCCAACACCG
Organism: Mantis religiosa; assembly: GCA_030765055.1. NCBI lineage: Eukaryota > Metazoa > Arthropoda > Insecta > Mantodea > Mantidae > Mantis > Mantis religiosa. The sequence goes on from CM060958.1 coordinate 127,216,701, forward strand.
TGTTGCCAGCTTAAATTTGTTTGAGCCACGTGGCCTAATAGAGGCTTGCGCTGGTGAACTTTCTTTGCTATAATTTTCGTGCGTGAACTCCGATGTTTAGTGTTCGTAAGTCCTATTATTATCGCTATTATAATAATATGGCTACTGGTTCGTGAAATATGCAAATACATGAAATATTTAAAATACGCATTGTTCCTCTGCTTGAAATTCCCGCTAAAGAACTGGCAACAGCCTGCTTCCCCCTCTCGAGAAATGTCAGAGCCGCAGATAGAACGGCAGAGGTATAGGAATCAACTTATGATAAGCTATGTAAATTTGAAAATTTCAATGTGGAAGGATGTTCCGATCGCTCTATGTTCCTGTGGAACAAAGAAGAGCTCGCCTGATCTTGGGTACTTACTCCAGGTTCAGAGAATAATAATATATTTGTGTTTAAAATTGTCATTACTATTGGATGTCTACTGTAAGTAGCTGTTGTCCTGAAAGTTGCTATAACACGTCATTCAATGGATTCCTGTGAAAACCATTCACAGAAAAATATAAGCTAATTGATAATACATTACTTTGATTTTATATTCAGATACAAAAACCAAGTGGTGGATGTTTCAATATTGAAGCTGAACTTCGTTGGAGATCACAATCATGTTCCGTCACTTGCAGGTATAATATCAATGTTAATTAAATTTGGAATAGCTTGTTGCTGTATTTTGAATTTATGACTGCCATATGTAATAAAGGAGTGGTTGTAGTTATAAAAACATTGAAACGTGGAATAGGATGAACTCTTACAGCAATATGGACTTTCTCAAGTGCACATGAGAATATTTTAGAGCAGATCGGTTAGAATACCACCAACAAAATCATGCAATATTTCATACCATTTTATTTGCGTCAGATATAAGCTGTAGTTTATTTAGTATTTTATGTTGCTACCACTTTAATTGAAATAGTATATGTTAATCTTGGAAATTGCAAGGGTGTAACTTGTCAGTTTATGCAAAAGGTCCGAAGCAATTATTTCAAGAAGCAAATTTTTGGGGGCACTTGATCTTAACGCAATGATGAAATTATGTTGAAATCAGCCGATGGTCCATATAGCTAATAGGAACGCCGTTCTGTACTTTACTTTCTGCCAGGCTATATTACCATTCATTCATTTATTATTGGACATTTCTCTTGCTTAGGATGATGTTTAGAATATTTCAACATTGTTTGTTTATTCTTTACAGAATATTCACACTGCCAGACTTCGACTGAAGTATTTCTGCAAATTCCCACAGTTTTGGAGGGACTATTACACTAGCAAGCGATGAAATTCCGGCCTCCAAAGTTTGAAAGTTTTTGGGGTATTTTTAGCATGCTGAATTCAAATTCAAAGCCAGATAGTTCGTATCACATACCATTTTTCCACATTTTCAATCTTTTGTTTCCTTAGAGCGTAATTTTCTAATGTTTGTAGGAACTTATAACATCATTATATATAGTATAGTGCTTTAAGCTGTGTAGTTTTATAATGCCAGGATTTGAAAACAAAATGCTTTTAAGATTGTTCATAGTAATAACGCAAGGCACCGGAAGTTTCTTATCTGATATGGGAATTTAGAGTGCACTAACCTGCTACCTTGCCATTAGTGTATGTTTATTTGTGGGAGATAACTACTCTATGGCTGCACTCTCTTATCTAATGTTTGTGAGCACATACACATGCGGTGTAGTGTCTTTCACACTTTTTACTCTGTGTTTCATCTGGAAACAAAATCAGTTGCAGGCTTTATCACGGAGTAGAATGATGTGATCTATTAGTTCAATACAAAAGTATTTACCAGGTCGCATCGCACTTGTATAATGATCCAGACCACTTTTGTTATATATGTGAGAAATACACATTGCCTAAGCAGAGACGTAATATTACAGATTTTGTGAAAAAAGCATATCTCGCCTACTCTGGAATTAAACTTGGAGACCAAAGTAAAGCTTGGGTACCACACAAGGTATGTAGAGCATGCATTGAAGAACTTCGTAATTGGGTCAACGGCAGAAGACCGTCGCTATCTTTTGGAATACCTATGGTTTAGAGAGAGCAGATGAACCATAGTGATGACTGGTGGTTCTGTTCGTGTGAAAGGGTACAATTCTAAAAATAAGAAGCAAATTGTGTATCCAGTTGTACGGTCAGCCATTTTACCTGTGCCCCATGGGCCTGGTGTACCAATCCCTATACGACCACAAAATCTTGAACAGTTTTCATCAGAGTCTGATGTAGAAGTGGGGGAAATTAAGACGAGTGATAGTGACTATATATCACACAAATGTGCTACACAACATGGGTGCTTTAACCAGAGTGAATTAAATGTCTTAGTGAGAGATCTTGCTCTCTCTAAAGAGTTAGTTGAGTTGTTAGGCTCTAGACTCAAAGAAAAGAATCTGCTTTGCCCTGAAACATCATTCTATTGGTACCGACAACATGAAAGAGATTTTAAACCCTATTTCTCCGAAGATGGCTATCTTGTATACTGCAATAATGTGAAAGAGCTTATTCTACAAGTTGGACTTCCAAACTATGACCCAAGAGAATGGAGACCATTCATTGATGCTTCGAAGCGAAGTATAAAGGGTGTCCTCCTACACAATGGAAACGTTTTTGGTTCAGTGCCTGTTGCCTATTCAATGATTCTCAAAGAATCATATGCAAATTTGCAACTGATGGTATTGCGAGTGAATTACAGTGAACACAACTGGCAAGTATGTGGCGATTTAAAAGTTATTACTGTGCTGATGGGTCAACAATCTGGGTTTACCAAATTCCCATGTTTTCTTTGCCTATGGGATAGCAGGGCACGAGTCCATCACTGGACCAAGAAAGACTGGCCACCTCGAGAACATTTGGAAGTCGGCTCTAAGAACGTTGCGTGCCAGAACCTTGTGAGTCCTTCTAAAGTTCTGCTGCCACCTCTCCACATTCAGCTTGGCTTAATGAAACTGTTTGTTAAGGCTTTAGATACGGAAAAATACTGCTACAAGTATATATGTGAGATATTCCCACTTCTCTCTGAAGCAAAATTAAAGGAAAGTATATTTAATGGCCCGGATATAAGAAGATTGATGTCTGATGCAGCATTCAAAAACACCATGGATAAAGGATAAAGCTGCATGGATATCCTTCTGTGAAGCTGTTTCAAAATTTCTTGGTAACTACATAGAACCCAATTACCGAAACATTGTGGCTAACATTCTTGAAGCATATAAGGAACTTGGTTGTAGTATGAGTGTGAAAATTCATTTCCTGTTTTCTCATCTATATTATTTCCCCGAAAATCTAGCATTTCTTAGTGAGGAGCAAGGCGAGCGATTTCACAAGGATATGGAGCAGTTCGAACGCAGGTACCAGGACCATGGAGCATAAGTATGCTTGCTGACTATTGCTGGAAGTTTAAGCGTGAAATACCTGAGCATAAACATAAAAGTAAAAGGACCAGGAGAACTTTCTCAACTAAGAAGCAACGGGTGTTAAATGCGTGTGATGCATTCCAATAGTCAAGGAGATAAGGCAATATAAAGCGAAGTAAATAAGACTAAACAGAACAAAAAAACTCTAGTGACATGTACGAATAACCATACACATAATGTCAATAAGATCTGTATATTATTCATTGTTTTCATTTAAAATAAAAAAGTATAATTTGAAAGTCTGTGGTCAATTTCACTTAATTCTACATATATGTATAGTGACTTCGCAAGAAAAACTTACGTGATAGAAATAAATGGATTGAAAATTCTGATTCAGCCCGTCAACATTATACAGAATCACATTATTTAGTTTAGGCAACAAACAAAAAGTTTTAATTCGCAGGCTAGTGTGATTAAAGTCCTGAATGAGAAACAAGCAGCTGTGAAATTTCTAAAAAACAGATGGCTATCCATGAATTCAATGTCTGGCTGAGTGACAGTGGAATGATCTTCCGAAGAACGGGACACAAAACGTGGGTTATTATCCAGTCGTTTATCTGCCACACCGTAGTGAAGGAAATTCTAATCCAGTACATCAAATTGTTCTTACTTTGAAATACTTTCGTATGTTCTATACGTGTAACTTAATTTAATTGCACTGAAAATCTGGATATTTGTAATTTAACGGCAATGTGTGTTTCGATACCTCCTCAATATAAAAGGGTTACTAATTTCCCATCTATCCATTGCGATTAAACCAAAATGGGTATAAAACCTTTTTAAAGAATGGTACATTAACAATTATTATTAACATGAATTATCTGAAAATCTCTTCTGAAACCTAATTTCATTCTCATTGACTTTGGTATGTATAAATCTCAAACCATGAGTATTTGATATTAATGTTACAATAATTAACCTTAAATTTGTTACTTCTGCATGAATATGGGAGTTCGTTTAACTAGAATTATAGCTTTTAGTGTTAGCACATGTGCTGTCTTTAGTTATATATCAGTATATGTTACAAAAATTGATATGATGTTTTTTTGTTTTTATATTTAAGATATCCATATTACTTTTAAATATTACTCTTAATGTAATTATTATTTTATTTGGTTGAGATGTTTCTTATTGTTTAGTTATTTATTATCAGAATATAAAATCTTATAATATCGGAATATTAACTCAATATCAGAATAAGGAGCTAATTTCCAGTTGGCTTGAAACAAAATAATGCTTTGAGGTTTAATAATAAGATCCTTTTCTATGAGTTTTGATGATTTATTTTCTCTTGCCCTTTGAATTTTTGCCTTATTATTTATATGTTCATGAATAATAATAGAATCTGTTTATCTTCTTCAGTTTACTAGTTATACCAGGGTAATTCAGAATGCCCTGCACTTAGGGGACATTTATTGCCGCCTTTGTAATCTGCTTGTTGCAGTAAATATTCTTATTAAGCGAATTCCACATTTCATTAGCCTTACTCTAACATTTTAGAAATGAAACCTTGATAGAAAAACCCCAAGCCCTCCACAAAGTGTGTAGTTCTGCTCTGAGTTTTTGCCCCCGTGTTCAACCTGACCACGTGTTGCTTAATTTTCACAAACTAAGATCAGGTCGTCACAATATTAGTTTATTTGTGTTACATATTCATAATTTTAAGTTTAAAATGGATAAGATGGAATTATATTCTAATCATAAAACTTAGAGTTAAATTATTTTGTATTATTACATATAAGTTTGTTGTGTAACTGTAATTTGTGAGATACGAATTGTCAATTGGACTATCAGGAGTTGACATTAGTATTGTGACATTGTGGGTTCGTGAAATGAAAAGTCCAATTTCACCACTCAAAAATGTTCTTTATTTCCACCGACTTACAGTTAAACACTTGCCAATTACACAAAATTACGTAATGCTCACAATTACGATTCACCAGTTCGTCCGTTATCGTTCCGATGCACGTACACGGCGCTACTTCACTAGCACGTCAAACACTAACTGACTCACTGTCTCTCTGAAACCCTTTTTATAAGAATGTCAGTGTTTTTCTAGAAGTCTCTAATCACCGAACGTTCCAGACCACCGGAGAAGGGGAGAGAAACATCGAAGGACCGGCGACACTACCGCAAATCACCCCTCAGTTAGTGACAGGAGACAGATGAGTGGGCGTGGCGAGGCCTCCGGCCCCTTCTCAGCTGTTGCTTGTGGTGCTTCCCGATAACTGGGTGACACTGCTCCCTCCTCAAAGCTGGTCGTCCCGAACAGCACCATCATAGCGGGCTAGACGATCCAGGTGTACCACCAACATCTTCCCTCGGGGAACCTTCTGGATGCGGTAGACCACGTCGTTAATCCTCTTCACCACCCGGTACGGTCCTTGCCATGGCTGCTGGAGCTTCGGGCACCGTCCCTTGGTCCGGGTAGGACGGTACAACCAGACTAGGTCACCTTGCTGGAACCCTTGGCTGTTGGCTTGCCTGTCATACCTGGTCTTCATGCGGTCGCTCGCCTTCTGGATGTTCTGGCGAGCCATCTCGTGCATGTCGTGGAGATGGTCCACCAAGTTCTCCACATACTCGGTCGCTGGCTGTTTCACTTCCGGAGGGCTTCCAAAAGCCAGGTCACAAGGGAGGCGTAACTCTCGGCCGAACACTAAGCTGGCTGGCGTCATCCCAGTTGTGTCGTGTGTAGACGAGCGATAGGCCACCAAGAACAGTGGCACCTTGACGTCCCAGTCTCGCTGATGGCTGGCCACGACTTTCCTCAGGTGTTCCTCTAAGGTCTTGATGTACCTTTCGACCATGCCATCCGATTGGGGATGTAGAGGCGTAGTGCGAGTCTTGTTCACCCCAAGCCTTTGTAGAGCCTCCTTCATTAGGTTGGACTCAAAGTTGGTACCCTGGTCACTGTGTAGCTCTAACGGCACCCCAAATCGACAGAATACTTGCTCCACGAGGCAGTCTGTGACTGTCTTTGCCTCTTGGTTTGGGATGGCATACACCTCCGGCCACTTGGTGAAGTAGTCCACGACCACCATTAGGTACTTGTTGCCTCGGTCGGAAACTGGGAACGGTCCAGCAATATCAACGGCGATCCGTTCGAATGGCGCTCCGACGTTGTACTGCTGCATGCGACCCCGGCTCCTAGTCTGAGGGCCACGACACGCCGCGCACACGTGACACTGACGGCACCATCTCTCAGCATCTGCTCGGAGTCTCAGCCAGTAGTAGCGCTGCCGTAGTTTGTCAATCGTTCGGTTCGCTCCCAGGTGTCCTCCCGAAGTACCGGCGTGTACTGCCTCCAGGACTTCCGGGACCTTACTCCGGGGAAGTACCAACTGCTCTCTCTGCGTCTTCCCATCGGGTGATTCCCATACCCGGAACAGCACGCCCTCTCTGATCTTCAACGAGTCCCATTGGGCCCAGTACGACTTGTAGGTGGCGCTCCTTGGTGCGATATCCTCCCAGGTTGGTCTTGTCCCTGGCTCCACTTCCCTCAAGAGTAGCCCCAAGTCTGCGTCCGCCAGCTGCTCCCTCCTCAGGCCTGCGCTATCCCAACCGTCCGCAGGCACTGCCACAACTACTCGGACTGCAGCGGCACGCTCCTTCTCTTCCACTCTTGTGCACTGGCCGCACTCTTCTGGACAGGGTCTTCGGGACATGGCGTCTGCGTTACCGTGGCTCTTCCCTCTACGATGTTCCGAGGTGAAGTCGTACTCCTGCAGCCTCTGGACCCAACGTGCTGTCTGGCCTTCCAGGTTCTTAAAGCTCAATAGCCAGGTTAGGGCGGAATGGTCAGTCCTCAGGTGGAATGGCTGACCGTACAGGTACTTGTGGAAGTGCTCCAAGGTCTTTACTACCGCCAATAATTCTCGTCGGGTGACGCAGTAGTTTTTCTCTGCCTTGGATAGCGTCTTGCTGTAGTAGGCTATCACCCGCTCATGGCCGTCCTGGATCTGCGATAGGACACCTCCAATGCAATGGTCGCTAGCGTCGGTGTCCACAATGAAGGCGCCACCCGGTTGTGGGAAACCCAAAATTGGAGCACTGCACAGGGTCTCCTTCAGGTGCTGGAAAGCGTTTTCGGCGTCCTCCGTCCACACAAATGGCCGGTGTTCCTCTGTCAGGCGGGTGAGTGGTTTTGCGATGTTGGAGAACCCCTTTATGAAGCGGCGGTAATAACTGCACAGCCCCAGGAAACTGCGCAACTCTTTCCTATCCTTTGGGCGAGGCCAATCTCTCACAGCCTGTGTCTTCTCCGGGTCTGTGGCCACTCCGGTTGCTGAGACTATGTGGCCTAAGTAGTTCACTTTCTTGCGGAAGAGCTGGCAATTCTTCGCGTTCAGCTTCAAGTTGGTCGCCTGCAGTCTCTGTAGCACCTTACTCAGATTCTCGAGGTGATCTTCAAAAGTCTTCCCGACGATGATGATGTCGTCCAGGTATAGCAGGCAGGCATCGTAAGTCAGTCCTCTCATCACTGACTCCATGAGGCGTTGGAAGGTAGCTGGTGCGTTGCAGAGGCCAAAGGGCATAACCGTGAACTGCCAAAGACCTTGGCCCGTCGAGAATGCGGTCTTCTCCTTGTCTCTCGGGTCTAGAGCTACCTGCCAGTAGCCCGACTTCAGGTCCAGGGTCGAGAACCACTGTGCACCAGCTAGCGTGTCCAGGGTGTCGTCAATCAGGGGTAAGGGAAAGCAGTCCTTCCGGGTGACAGCGTTCAGCTTTCTGTAGTCTACGCAGAAGCGCAGCTCGCCGTTCTTCTTCGTCACCAAGACTACAGGGGAACACCAAGGGCTGTCGGACTCTTCAATCACTCCCCTGGATCTCATGTCCTCCAGCATGTCTCGTACCGCCCCTTGCTTCGCCAGCGGAACGCGTCTATGTGGTTGCCGAATAGGCCGGGCGTCTCCGGTGTCGATGCGGTGAAGCACTTTGTCCGTGCGGCCGTAGTCACTATCGCCTTGGCTGAAGACGCGCTCGTATCGCCCCAGTAGTTGTCGAACCTGCTCCAGCTGTTCTGCGGTCAGGTGGTCGGCCGCCCTCTCCAGTAAGCCTTCTAGCCGGGGCCCCAGGTGTTGCTTCGGCGCCGGCTCCTGTGTCTTGTCGATTGCTGTTACGCTCACTACGGGCTCGCACGTTCCCAACTCCGTCCCGGCCTGGACGTCGTGATCGGTGTCCGTTGGATTTAGCAGTCTCACTGGCACCTCCTCTCGGCACGGCAGCAATGCCCTGGCTACACACAGTCCGTGTACAGGCGTCTTCTGGTCCAGCATCATGTTCCTGGTTCTCTGGCCCTCAAGTCGCGCCGTCACCACCACCTCGCTCCTCGCGGGAACAACCACGTCTTCGTCCAAGACGACCCTGCACATTCCAAGGCGCTCTTCGGGTTGACGGAGTATAACCTCTTCTCCGTTAAGCCGCAGGACCTTCTTGCCGACGTCGACCGTCGCCTCATGGCTCCTGAGGGCATCCAGTCCCAGGATCACCTCCTCAGCCACCTTCGCGACGAACACCCACAGACGAACGGCACTCCGTCCCAAGTTCAGCTCCAGCAGGGCCTCCTTCTCCACAGGCAAGGTGTCACCCGATGCCGTGACAAGCTGGTATGGCCGGCTTGGCTTCCTTGTCGGCAAACCCTTCGCCACGTCAGGTCTGATGATGGTCACGGCCGCCCCGGTGTCCACCAGCAAGCGGCACGGCTTTCCTCTTATCCAACCGTCCGCGATGAGGCTGTCATCCATACGCCGGCTGACGGCGCGCAGTGTCACTCGAGGGGATGGTGGTGATGGCGCCGACGTGCCCCTCTCCACGACGGCCCTTACTCGTTTTCCGGCTGCTCTTCCTGGCGTGGGCAGTCTCTCTGTAGGTGTCCGGGCTGTCCACACCCCCCAACACAGGCCACTAGGTGTTCGCCGGCGTCCTTCAGCTGGTCTCCTGTCTCCGGCGTAGCGGACACTCCTCGTTCTCGACGTCGGAATAGATGTTACTTTGGCCGCCTCCATCCTTAATGCCGCTGTCAGCGCCTTGTGTATGGTTTTATATTCGCCGAGCATTAGGCGCTGACGAATCTCCGTGTCCCGTACCCCGTCGACAAAATTGTAGGCGGCTTCCCGGGATACGAACTCCAGTGGCAGGTCAACCAAGGCCTTGCTAGCCAGCTGCTCGATGGCTATGGCGAACTCCTGCAGCGTCTCCCCCGGCTGCTGCGCCCTTGCCTTTAGCTGGCTTCGGTATGCTGCGGCTAAGCGGTGGTTCCCGAAGCGATTCTCCAGGGCCTCCCAGATGTCCTTGGGCGCCGCCATCGTCTGCACCGCGTTTAGCACTTCCGCGGCCCGTCCCTGGAGGCTGGCTATTAACTGTGTGGCCTCCTCCTCCAGTGACCATCCGTTGTGCCTGGCCACTGTGTCGAACTGGCGGCGGAAGACCTCAAACGTTGACGCGCCGTCATACTTGGGAGGTTTGACGCGCGCAGATGTTGTGTCGCGTCCCGGCGCGTCGGCCTTCAAATCCTTCAGCTTCCTGCAGACGACGTCCTCCACCATGGCGTTCAGGGACTTCGCGCTGCTGTCGGCTTTCCCTTCCAGGTCGTTAACGCGGCTCGCCAGGTCCTCGACGCGCTCGTCCACTTGGCCCATCCGCTTGCCCAGCTCCGTCACGTCATCCCTCACGCCGGCCAACTGTTCTTGAAATTTGGCGGCGAGAGCCTCGTTCGCCACCTTCATTTCCGTGGTCAGTTCGGCCATCTTTGAGGTCATTGTCGTGGCCAAGTTGTTGTTAGCCGTTTCCGACTTCGCTGTTAATTCGGCCTTCATTTCTTCCATCTTCCCGGTGATGTTGTCGTTGGCCGTCTTCATTTGTTTCAACTCGGCGGTGATGCTGTCATTGGCCGTCTTCATTTGTTTCAACTCGGCGGTGAGGTTGTTATTTGTAGTCTCCAGCTTCGCGTCCAGGCTGTCATTTGCCGCTTCCGTTTTTGCAGCGAGGTTTTCATTTGCCGTCTTCATTTCTTTCAGTTCCGCTAAAATCTTTTCTAATGCTGCCTCCATTGTGTTATGTCGCACTTCTGACACCAATTGTGACTTTGTGGGTTCGTGAAATGAAAAGTCCAATTTCACCACTCAAAAATGTTCTTTATTTCCACCGACTTACAGTTAAACACTTGCCAATTACACAAAATTACGTAATGCTCACAATTACGATTCACCAGTTCGTCCGTTATCGTTCCGATGCACGTACACGGCGCTACTTCACTAGCACGTCAAACACTAACTGACTCACTGTCTCTCTGAAACCCTTTTTATAAGAATGTCAGTGTTTTTCTAGAAGTCTCTAATCACCGAACGTTCCAGACCACCGTAGAAGGGGAGAGAAACATCGAAGGACCGGCGACACTACCGCAAATCACCCCTCAGTTAGTGACAGGAGACAGATGAGTGGGCGTGGCGAGGCCTCCGGCCCCTTCTCAGCTGTTGCTTGTGGTGCTTCCCGATAACTGGGTGACAGTATGTTTACGTCAAGTAACGCTTTCACTGTTTATTAGTCTGTAGCTTGTTGTCGTGAATATTTATTATAAATATTATATTGATTACCTATAAATTTGTTAGTTTTGTATTAATTAGTAGTGATAGGTCATGATATATTTGTCTTTATTTTATATATGAGGAGATGTTACACTTAATTGTTCAGTTATTTATTATCAGAATGTAAAATCTTATAAAGTCGGAACATTAACTCAATCAGGATATATAGCTATTGCGTGATTGTTGTAAGAGAAAATATATTTATTATTTAGATTATATAATAATTGTTTAATTTCATTATTAGTTGTATTAGCAGAGATAGTACTCAGATTACCTGCGCCTATAGAAACTCCCACCTCAGTTCATTGTTAGACTTTAGACTGTACTTATTATTTGGATTTAGTAACACTTTTGTTAATTCGCATTTTATCTCCTTTTTAAAGTCTAACTTTATTAACGTTAGCTCTATTTTGGGTTTTAACCTTCCTTTATCTTTTAACTTATTCCTTAATCTTTAAATGTTTAGCAATAGTAATAGATTTTCTCTTACAGTTTGCCTGTTATACAATATCATTGAGAATGAAGAGCACTTCCGGAGAGATTACTTCAAAATTGAACTCTTAAGCTAACCACCTAATTAATCATAACAACAATCCCCATAACTTCACCTAAAGTCTTTCAAACTGATTTTTACACCATCAAAGCTGCATTTATGTAGTAATGACTTATTATGAGATTTTCTTGAAAAGTTTGGAGTGTCGGCATGAAAATATTGAACGTATGTACAGTTTGATATTGAATAAACCTTCCTGGTTCGACTTCTGGTCCAAAAAATTTGTATTCTTTTTAGATGCAGATGCTACCGGAATATATTGTACAAAGCAAACCCGGCAATTAGTTTCCTAATAGACTGCAACCTCCTCCTTAACTACTATGTATGTTTTTTGATACAGAAAGTATTAATTTAACGCCAAAAAGAAATAAACATGATACTAACAGATACAGACGTGCAGTTCAAATAATCTGCCTGTTTACGGAGTGACTGCGATCACAGCGGCACATGGTGGAAGGGTTATGAAACACTAAGTACACGTAAACGTTAGCAGATGTCGAGCAAGCTATAATTACTATGTCTAAATCACAATATCATAGTTATTACAAATGCTTACTAAACGATAAGGATACTAGTAGTTCTGTTTCTATATGGAAGGCGTTTCTGATGCGAAAGATAGTAATTTCGAGTTATATTTAATATATAAATGAGTATACTGTAACAGAAACTGTAGTTCTTCGGAACAAAAGACCACAGAAAGTTGTACAAGTGCAACAAAATCAAAAGATTCTTTGTAAATACATTTCAATAAAGCGTTCAAAAGTTCTAGATGGATGTGAAATAAATACAATAAACAACATAGATTGTGAAATAATCCAGCTCTTGCCAAATAAGTAATTCATAAAAGTTATATGCACCAGTGATTTTGTCATTTTCTAAACCCTTGTGTTTAATATCCAACATCGATATAAATTTATAGGCAGGTGCATTATGTTTGGGTATACTTGTAAAATTTAATTAAATCAGAGCTGTACAGAAAATGTGTGTCTTGAGACTGTGTCGAATTTACTGCGACTGATCCTTATGGACTTCGTTTGAAAATTTGAAGATGTAGTTCAAATGTTTACATGTAGGTGTAAATTCGGGCACTGAATACCCTAAATTAAAATTATGTATCATAGTGTACTCTGGAAGTACACATTTTTATGATTTTAATGAAGGAAAATTGTCAATATTTCCATGTCTAGGTTAGAAATCAAATAACAAGTAGGTTGTTAAACTGAATTATATCACAGCTATTTTCTTGACTGCAAAAATATTTAAAATCAATTATATACCACAAGAACGTGAGGTCGGTTATCCTCAGTTTATTGCGCTACCAAGAGAACCTGTTTTGTAGTGAATAATTGACAGGTTTTTTATGCTATCAGGTTGTACATACCAACAATGTTGGCTTCAACCCATTATGAATTTGTATCACTTTTATAGATGTAGTTGAGAATAATATAGATTTAACTAACAAATAAATAGAACAGCTCGGTGGCCTAGAACTTTCCCAGTTTTCATAGAGTGTAAAATACGTGTAACAAACGGAGTATACAATATTGTGAGGAAAAAAGTTGTATTCTTTGTTCAGCTAATTATTTAAGTATCCGCCAATTTTAATTTGCAAAATTGTACATCAAAAAGAAAATATTTATAAAAAATGGCTACAAATACCAGTGTTTGTCAAATTGAACCTCTAAAGAAAGACAATTGCGATACGTGGAAAATGCAAGTACAGCTGTGCTCACTCGCATTGGACTTTCTGACTTTGTGACCGAAGAAAAAACAAAGACACCTAATGACATCAAGCCCAAAGACAAAGTGATTTAAATGCAAAGGCAGAACTGATTGTTATCAATTCACATCCTGAATCAAAACTCAAAACACGTAAAATTTAAGTCCTGCTTGGAAAGCTACGCTTCTAAAGTAATTAAATGTACAGAAAATACACAGCACAGACAATATACGTGTCCATCAGAACACACTCTTGGACACTGTTGAGAAACAAAAGGACATGAACATCGTGATATATGAAGACTGATTGGTCATATTTATGCTGTATTCCCTACCATCTTAATTTGCATAATTTCGAATTGCCATTGAATCTGGCGATGAGTTACCCAGCGTTAGAAACCTAAAAATTAGAATCTTGGAAGAAAATGCCGTTGGACTAAGAGACAACACTTCAATTAAAGGGGCACTATGCAGGTAATAACGGATAAGAACAGAGACGTGCCAATGATCAGAAGAAACGAACGTTCACAAAGCAATTTGCAAGAGGAAGTCCTAAGAAGTCTTCCTGTGAAGCCTCTTCGAAGACAAATGACAGTACATCTGAATGCTGGTCAAAGAAAAAGAATTTAAAGTAACCTGAGCACAGCTTCAATGTAGAACAATGTTCAGTTAGAGCCTGAATGTCTACTCGCGACTGTAGTGGTACCTACACTCGCATGTATTTGACAAGTTCATCAATTTTGTTCGAGTTATGTTGCATATCTCTGTCCTCATTCACACTTATTCTTACACCAAATTAATTGAAGTGTGAAACGTGTCGCAATATCCTTATTTTCAATAACTACTTTTATTGTTCTAGTATTTTCTATAATGTTTCGCAAGGAAGGAGAGCGGAAGAGAAAAACTCATAAGCAGGGGTAATATAGCTGACAGCAGCGCATCTACAGGACTTATCTAACCATAGTCGGGACATTAAACATACTTTACAATAAGAAATTAATCATTCTTGTGTTTAGCTTAAAGTTAGTTAATTCATTGACACTTAATATTAATATACAAACTTTAGATATATCGCAGTAACATTTCTGTCTATAAAGCCGTGAAGAGACAAGGAACTGTAGATTTTAAGTGACAGTCATATGTTTTAAAACTGCTAAACTAGGGGATAGCTTTGAAATTGCGTTCTGTCTGTATCTCCAACAGAAAATAAAAGAGCTCATTCTTAAACTCATATAGGTTTCTCACACCTTCCTTACATTGAAATTGGGTCTCTGCATTTCCTGCCCGGATGGGACACATTTGTAAATACGTTCTAATTCTGGGGACTTCAAAACGTATGGTGCTACTGAAACATCAGTATTCAAATATTGGACGGTAATGCAATACCATCAAACTCGAGTAAGTACGTAATAGAAAATAACAATGACTTGTCACTTTAGAAAAATATAACTATTGGGAAAATGTGAAGTATAACCAAGAGTAATTCTGAAATGTTTGACTCTACCACGAAATTGTATGCGATATAAATTGTGTGTTATAACAGGATCCACGTCATATGTGTAGTAAGGCTTTTATTATCTCTTACAGTTTGCCGTTATGTAAGGTGATTCAGGATGAAAAGGACTTCCGAGAACGTACCTTGTAGATTTAGCATATCCATTTCATTTAGCATAAATGTATTTATTAAACCACATACTACTTCAATTAAAGTATTAGAGCTATTTTTGGCAAAAAATGTAAGAAACATTTTCGGTTGATTGGTGGTACTATATGGCGAGTTTTGTCTTTAAATTCTTGGCGTGTAAATGTCCTATAAGTTTGCTATATAACAGATTTTGCAGTTTTGAGTTTTGCTGAATAATCTGTTTTGGTTTTAGATTCGAGTTGATCCTACAATATATATCTCCAGTACTATATTGTTGTTAAATGTCTGGTTAGATTGCAACTCAACTACCTGCTATGTGTGTTTCTGGCACATAACATAAAGCAAGATAACAATAAAAAAGTCGAAAAGCGAAACTCGGCAGAAAACTGCAGTTGAAACTTCCGTCTTGTCTACTGAATGCGACTACAGTGCCCATGGGGGAAGTCTCATGAAGCATAAGGTACACATAGAGAATTATAAATGACGCGAAAGTTCAAATTGCTCCTTACATATGAATATGTCTTTTACTTAATTAGCAATTGTTTAAAAAGTATATGAATAATAATGTTTCTTTCAGGGTTACAATTAATTATAAATTTGAATTATAATAAACTGGAGCTGTGTTGCATACACATATCAATATAAATAAGCAATGATTATAGTGTTTCAGAGGGAAACTCTCCAAATGCTGGTTTATATATAACAGATTGAACCAGTTTTGTTTATATATCCATTTTAATTTAAAGGTTTTTGATTATATGTGTGTGAATCATACATTTGTTATGAATTAAACCTAGATCTCTCCAAATGAGGTATCACCAGGACACTGGGTTGGTGTTATACCATTTAGATCTGTCTTGACAACGTTTAGAGTAACAAGTTTATCAATTTGATTACGGTGCTTCAAAATTGTAAAAATTGTACAAACATAATAACACTTAAAAAATTATAAACCAAGATATCAGGAATTTCAAGTCAATGTGATCATAAATTGTTAACAATTAATCATCGTAAAAGATAAACACAATGAGATATATTGGGTTCAATAGATTTGGCACCAGAAAATCTGCAAATGAGCCATGCGAAGCCTAAATTATAAATAGGAGAAACATATAAGTATAATACGAACGGCCAAAGATTTGGAAATAAATAAAGAAGAGTTACAAAGCTAACAAAAGTTAAGATTGTCTTGAATCAAGTTGGAGGTGTAATTTTGTAAACGCTTTTCTTTACTGTGCCTCAAACTTAAAGTCTATCAATTGACAAAGGAGTCAAGAAATTTGAGTAAATTGGTGCATATTCAGCTCAACATATGTGTAATTTTTCATGTATTTCATTAGAGTTTATTTGTTATATAAAAGACATTCTGTTGTTAACCTCCCCTAAAAAATAAATATTTCTTTGGAAATTATGAGAGCTTCTTTCAAGACATCGTAATATTCGAACAAGTGTTCACTTAAGATGTAATGTGTTTTTGTGATATTTTCTGGAAACTCCTCAGATTAAAAGTTTGGTAGTATCCAGTATTGTTGAAAACCAGTTTTGTTAAACAGTTCCAAAATATCTACTTCCAGTTTTATATTGACATTTTATTTTTGTACAGAATGCATATACTCCTCTGCTTACCTTGCATATCTATTCGGTACAGAAAGTATTACCTTAACACTAAAATAAGGTCAAGAGAAGAAATATGGTAAAATTATGCAGTTCGAATTACCCGTGTGTCGTCTGAGAAGCTGCGAACACAGCGACACACTGTGGAGGCCTCATGAAGCTAGAAGGACACGTAGTACATCAGAGATGGCGTGTAAGTTGTAATTGTTTTCTGTATATTTAATTGTATTAGTTGTTAAGAATCTTATATAAAGTATGTTGACAATTAAGGTTTTGCTCTGCTTCAGAACTTATCCTAAATATTAACGATTGTATATGGGATCTATATTGGACATAAAGACCAATAAAGACGGGAAAACATATTGCGCCTTAGAACGAAAGTCTACAGAAAGTTGAATTATTGTAACAAATTCACCTATTTTGTAGAAGATAATTTTACCCAACAAGGAATTTTTGGCAGGGGCCAATTTCAAATGGTAATTCGTGCCCTCATTTAATCACCACTATTGACTAAAGTATACTTCTGAACAATTAGAACAGCATGCTGCATTCCGTGTGAGGAGGTGGAAGCTCTCTGTGGAGTCATATCGGGAAGAATGGTTCCGTCGGTAAACCAGCGAGTCTCTATTTTTGCCATAGTTATGATATACCCGCTTCCACCTCACACTGTCCAGACATCGAGGGGTGAACAACTGCAGAACTTCAAGAATTTACGAGAATCACGAAGAGCCCGACGTAGGCGTCCAAGCCAGATGAAAGGAGACCGAGCTAGCTAGAACGTCTACGCACCGAGCGCTAGCTCGGCCGGCAATTGCCAGCTCGCTTCCAAGGAAGCGACCAGCTCTGCACCTGGGTATAGCAGCAAGACCATAGCCAACGGACTCTCGGCCAGTATCTAGGTGCCCCCGCAGGGATCGTTAGTCTGCTACTCGGGCTTGTGAGCAGACCGTATCTCTCTATCTGTCTCTATTCTATTAGTGTTTGAGGCCCCCATTTAGGCCCCCCTCACCATGGTAACGACAGGCAGGATAACGTCGGCTGCCAAATCTTCCCCTTCGAAGACCAAGACCGAGAAGAGTAGAACTCTCCCGAGAAACTTTCGCCCTCTCCCTCTCGCTCCAAAGCACCACCACAATCTCAGCCTATCTCAACCCCACAACTCCTTCCAAAACCAAGGCACCCTCTCCTTCTAGGCCTCCTTCACCCAAACCCAGCTCTTCCAACTGACTCAGGAACACTGACACATATTGCCTCAACCGACAGCGGGGACAGGAGAACTGATATTGCGCCGATTCTTGTTAGTAAATTCCAGGCCGCAACTATCCACCAACTAACTTAAGACCTAGACAGGACTTGCAAATTTAAATTCACCTATAGAGTGGACCTAGCTCGTAACTCCTTGGACTTTAGTTTCAAGATATTCTCGCTTGAGGACTACTAGAATTTGGTAAAACACATCAAGACGAACAGCGTACAGCATTAACTGATGAACCCAACATGAAGAACTCTCGATTTGTAATAAAGGGGCGGTACACTAAATTTACGGGGGAGGAAATCAAACAAGACCTTACAAACTACGAGTTCCAGGCTATAAGTCCAGTTCAAATGAGAAGGCGCAACAGGAAAGAGCCCCCCCCATGCCCATGTTCCCTGTATAATTGCAGCACACCCTTGAAAACGAAAGGATTATGGAACTTAAATACCTGGCGCATTTTAAAATACATGTAGAAGAGTACAGAGCAGCAACAGCACCGAAATATTGCCCAAGCTGCCAACAATTTTTGCACGTGTAAAAGCATTGTAGGTCCCAAACTCCCATCTGCGCCAAATGTGCAGGACCCCACTACTCCGGCACATGCACTGTTGCACCCCTGGAACGACTTTGCGTACTATGTGGCGCTCAGGGCCATGGTGCAACTTGGAGCGGTTGCACCGCATATTACGCTGCATGCAACGAACTAATGAAGAACCCTCGTACACAGCCTTCCAAACCCCAGACAGACCAGAGAACGCAAGCTGTATATTCTCAGGCTGTTGCACAAACTAGCAAAGCGGAATAGTTCACCAGGAACAGGATAGGCTGCTTGCGCCCAGCCCCTCTAGCAGAACCTTCCGCGATTGAGCAGCTGCGGGTCAGTTCTGCTGCCAGCCCAATCAGAAGTGAGCGAACTCCACGACCAACACCAACACCAAACACTCAGGCAGGCCCCTCTAAGGTAGCTGCGGCTCCCGCAGCTACAAGGTCGCTCCGGACCCGAAGCAGACGCGATCCTACCACGGCACTCCGCTCACTAGTGAGGTCACTGGGACTTCCAACACATAGAGTGCCACTTAGCGAGGTGGACGAACACATTTCAATTCTTTGTGGCATATTCTCACAACCAGGGAACGATCTAGTTCAGAGAGCACACTACCTGACAGAACTTATTAGGGACATCAACCGATACAGCCATGGCTAATTCTGACACACTTAGGATTGTCTCCTGGAACTGCATTGGCATCCGAAAAGGATCAAAAGAATTATCAGACATCTTACAAACATACTCCATTCAGATAGCTTTGCTAAACGAGACACATTTAAACCATAAACATCGTTTCTCCGTTCCCGGTTACCAAGTTTATAGGAATGACCGCTACCGCAGAGGAGGTGGGACAGGAATAGTCATTCAAAACAATATTCTTCATTATAGAATTAACTCACCTAATTAAGCTCGTGCAGAAACCATGGCTATCAAACTAAACATCCACAACACGGATATAGTGATAGCCTCTGTTTACAATCCCCCGGGGGATATAGACGCAGAAGACACCAATAAAATAATGAACCTAGGACACAGAGTACTCGCTGCAGGTGATTACAACTGCAAGCACCAGCTCTGGAACTGCACAAATCCTAACCCTCAAGGGACCAAACTACTAAACTATATCAACAACACAAATTATCTTATCTCAGGTCCGGATGAACCAACTTTCATTCCCCATATGCCAAACCATACACCGGACATCCTAGACATCGCACTTTTAAACAATATCCCATACGTAACGCACTTTGAAGTCCTACAGGAGCTTATCACTTGCCTGTGATAATAAACATTAAAGCTCCTATTACGTTCAAGCCAGCTGCTTTAAATTTTAATTACAACCAAGTAGACTGGGAAGAATTCAAAGAGTCTATTAACTATGACCTACCAGAGCTGCATATCAATTCTGCAGAGGAACAAGACACAGCAGTAAATAAACTCGAAACAGCTATAAAGATAGCCACTTCTGCATGTGTTCTCTTAAGGCAACAGGGGACTATCAATGCTAGATTTCCCCACGACATTAAGATTCTCCAGCAAACGCAAAACAAAGCCCGACGCAAGTGGCAAAGAACAAGAAACATCCTACATCACGCAGAATACCACAAAGCTAGAGAGGTAGCTAACGCACGCGCTAGAAATTACACCCAAAATCAATGGGATAACACGCTGGAAAATTTAAATCCCCAACAAAACTCAACTTGGCGAATATCACTCCCCTCCAAATTAATAATACAATAGCCGAAACACCCCAGGCCAAGGCTGAAGCTTTTGCGATCACCTTGAAGAATGTCTTTTCTGACAACCCAGTACTTGGGCAAGATGTCTTCATAGGTGAAATTGAAAACGAAGTTAGCGAATTAGGGCAAAGACCAACTCACAGTAAGATGCGCAAGACAAACCCAGGCGAAACAGGCTGGATCATACGGCATCTACCAAACAGGAAATCGCCTGGGCCAGACAAAATACCAAATGTGGTACTAAGGAATATACCACCAAGAGCACTAAAGTTCCTAGCAAAAATTTTTAACTTCAAACTCGAAAGTGGAAGGTTTCCTTAATGCTGGAAGGAACCAAAGTACTCCTGTTCCCCAAAGCAAATAAAAATCTAGCACTTCCAGTCAACTACAGGCCAATTAGCCTATTAAACACAATAAGCAAAGTACTGGAAAAGATAATACTAAAGAGAATAAACAAAAACATTCATAAGAACAATACTCTTATACCTGATCAGTTTGTGTTCAGAGCTCAGCACTCTACCACACTCCAACTCTTGCGAATGACCGAACAAGTCACTAACAGATTTAACACGAAAAAGTCAACGGGCGCCCTATATTTAGACATCGAAAGAGCCTTTGATAAGGTATGGCACGCAGGCCTAATTAAAAAGCTAAAACAAAACGAATTCCCTGATTCGGCAGTAGCCCTACTTGGGGACTACCTCTCCGGTAGGTGCTTTCGCACCTCGGTAGAAGACGCAGTATCCAGCGTTAAGCCAATCAAAGCAGGCGTACCTCAAGGAAGTCTAGTAACGCAGTCAACCCAAACGCGACTCATTCATCAACGTCTCCAAAACGCCTTAAATACACTAGAACCTTGGTTCTCTAAATGGAGAATTAAAGTAAATGCACGAAAAACGCAAGCTATAACCTTCACGAAAAGACTCCTGCATAGGAAAAACAAGCGTGCCCTTCAGCCGCTAATATATCAAGGCGAAGGAATCGACTGGAAGGACCGAGTGACCTATTTAGGCCTTGTAATGGACCAGGGACTCACCTGGGCCAAACACATTACTACGATCAGAGCCAAGGCCAATGGCCAGCTAAATAAATTATTTCCAATATTTAATATTAACAACCAACTCAGAGTACATATGGGCCTTACCCTATATAAGACACTGATAAAGCCTATTATCACGTATGCAGCCCCCGTGTGGGTATACGCTGCAAAAACTCACTTACACAAATTGCAAACGCTACAAAACTGAATAATCCGAATAATCACAAAACAACCGCCGGTAGCACCGGCCAATCTGTTGCACAACGAACTAAGACTACACTCAATTGAGGAATTTATCAAAAGACTCAGCTTCAACGTATATAAGCGCAAAGATAAAAACACTAACGCACTAATACAGCAACTAGGCAATTACGAAACCGAATACAATAAACACAAAAGACCGCTGTCCATATTTGGTAGGACCATAGGGATGGGAGATCTAGAGATAGACATCCAAGAGTACCTGAGCACTCTCGTAAGACTTCCATAGAAGTAGTAAGATTACACATGACTGTACACGACTCCCTGACATTTGGCAGTTCCACAAAGTCCTTGCTCTTAGTCAAGGCGGCTCTGGTGGGGAGGCAACCCCCTCCCCCCATACTTACACGACATATCGCTATGAAAAATGGTTATGATCAATCTAATGCGAACAAATTCAACTTAGGATTAACCTCATACTAGACGCAGCTTACGCGCAGAACTAATAATCATACATATATACACACTAACTTTACATGTAAAGATCATGCATGACTAACGCTATCTAGGCGACCAACACTAGCCTTAATGACACGTTCTACCCTCTCAGGGTAGACAATACATTAACTCAGAACTAAAACTAATGCAAATAAAGTAGTATAACTAACAGATGACCATTTCCTCTATCATTGAGGATGCAACCACTATGTTAGGACGGTGTTTCCTATTGGAAACGACACTACACCCAACTACATTCCTCACCACGAATCCGCGAGGGCATATTCAGGGCTTCGGCCATGCTTATATACTAGCATCCAATCTCACCTTGGTTAGGCCATAGGACCAACCTCTACACGCTCTCCGTGAATCCGCAGGTGCATAAGCGGTACTGCTGGAGTTCCTCTCCTGACTTCTCTCCGGTGGAGGTTTTTTAGTGAGTAGTACCTTCTGGTGAAGCTCACACTCCCGGCTGCACCATCCCAGTTCAGTCGGGGTCAGTCCATAAATGGATTTTTCCTCCACTTGAAAAAAAATGTGTTTATGTATTCATTTAAATGCAGCAAGGTTATACAAGCACAGTTTGATCTGCAAGCAATTAGGCATTTGTTATGAAATAATTGAGACGTCACCAAAGAAATGTCATCGAGACATTAGTTTGGTGTTGAACTATTTAGACATATTCCTGACAAAGTGTTGCGTAACTAATTTATCGACGAGTACTGTGGTTCAATATTAATATTGTACAAACGTAATAGCGCTTAAGGAAAATAGCATATCAAGATATTGGGAATTTTAGACAATGTGATCACGCATTTCTAAATATTAATGTCCGATTACAACAACATATGTTAAGAGTTAACACGGGTATAACAAAAGTTATAACATGAGTTGCATTTCACCAAGTGTCAGCTTAAGTTGAGTTTTTAACTATTGTAAATAGTCAAGATGGTGGGCGTGAACGCAGCTGTTGATGTCGATTTGGCATCTTTAAGACTGTCTGCATGACATTCGTAATAGAGTACGGCCTTTGTGGAGAACTTATTTCGAGGATCTATCAAAAGAAATATTTTCTACAGAGGAATAGACTGTCGAAACAAGTTGCTATGACGGTTACTGCGGAAGTACAAGAGAAGTTAGAACATGCATCGAAATATCTAGACATGCCGATCTCCTCTTGGTTTCAAGTTTTAATAACGTTGTCATTTTATAATTCACTGAAATATGTGGTTCGTCTTGAAACGTTCAGGACACTTGTCCTTTGTTTCTCGTTTTAAGTTTACGTAATACTCACTTAGAACATGCATGGAAAAGAATGTGCCAATCTCGTCGTTGCTTCAAGTATTAATAACTTTGCCATTTTATAATTCACTGAAATATGAAGATAATACACTGTCCACCTCCCACCTTGAAACCTTCTGGTCACTTCTCCCTATTCGCACCTCGTATTAAAACTACGTAATACCGAAGATGTTTCGCGTTTCTAGTAATGACAGACACATTTGAAATAAATTTGTTTCCAATATTTTTCCACGTAACAACTTTCTCTTTTACATTCACCGCATCCGTCGTCTTATTCTCTACGATATCCTTACATCTCGTCACCAGTTCAATTGACAATTCTTTCTCCATGGATGAGAGATTTGTTTCACGGTTTCAGTTTACCCGCCAATTCTTCAGCTGCGTGCAGGCGAAAATGGCAACCAAAGCGCATCGCAGTACATCCATAAAATACTACGACTCATCCATAAGCTCCTATAGCTGCAATTTTTACAAGTTTCTTGACGTTAACACGTGTTGATAACATTTTCAGAAAACAGTTTGGTGAAGTGCAAGAAATTTAACAGATGCTCTTTAGCAATACGACAGCTGTTACGTGACATTTGTTAACGTCGACTTTTATATATGCTAGTGAACTCGGGCATAAGTATTGTAAACCTTAAACACAATAAAATAAATTGGGTTTAATAGATTTGGCAGCAGAAATTCGACAAATGAGTCACCTGTAGTCGTAATTATATTGATAAGTATTTACAAAATAGGAGAAATATATAGCAATAATAATACGAATGGCCAAATATGTAGAAAGAAATAAAGAATAATTGAAAAGCTAACAAATGTAAAGATTGTGCGGAATCAAGTTGGAGGCTAATGGAGTTTTTAAACGCTTGTCTTTACTGTGCATCATATTTAAAGTGATCTAATGAAAAAGGAGACAAGAAATAAGAGTAAACTGGTGGATACTGATCTCAAGGTATGAGAAATATTTCAATTATTTCCTTATGGTTTATTGGTTATGCAAAAGACATTCATTTGTTATGAACTTCCTCTAAAAAATTAACACTGTCTCACTACTGTCTTTACAACAACACTCTCAGCTGTTCTCTCTGCTTACTCACTCTGTTTACAACTACTCACTTTTTTGAGCCATCCCGTCCTTAAATACCTAATTCATAATTCTAGATTGCTCTAAAATAAACCAGAACCCGAAAAATCTCAATTAGTCCAGAAATTTCCGAGGAATAAAGAAACCATATGTTCTATCACATCGACAAGACTAAGGAGATGGTGCCAGCGCAACACCTGAGGCCCCGGTTGGAAGGCTTACTTGAGAGGGCGGCCGATCACATGAAGGCAGAACAGCTCAAGAAGGTTCGACAACCGCTGAGACGATGCCAGCTCGTTTTCTGGCAAGGCAGAGAACTACTGCAACACCCGACGAGATTTACTGGTGGTAGTAAAGTACTTGGAATACTTCCACAAATACCTGTATCGTCAGCCATTCCACCTTCGGACTGACCTATACACCCTCACCTGGCTACTGAGCTTTAGAAACCTGGAAGGGCAGACAGCCCGTGATGTACAACAGCTGCAGGAGTACGATTTCACCTCTGAACATCGTAGAGGGAAGAACCACGATAACGCAGACGTAATGTCCCGAAAACCCTGCCCAGAGATGTGCGGTCAATGCACAAGAGTGAAAGAGAAGAACCGTGCCGCAGCAGTCCGAGTTGTCACGGCAGTGCCTGAGGATATCTGGGATAGCGCAGGCCTGAGCAGGGAGCAGCTGGCGGACGCACACTTGAGACCACTCTTGAGGGAAGTGGAGGCAGGGACAAGACCAACCTGGGAGGACATCGCACCGAGGAGCGCCACCTGTAAGTCGTAGTGAGCCCAATGGGACTCACTGAAGACAAGAGAGGGCGTGCTGTTCCGGGTTTGGGATTCGCCTAATGGGAAGATGCAGAGGGAGCAATTGGTACTTCCCCGAATTAAGGTCCAGGAGGTCTTGGAGGAAGTGCATGCCGGTACTTCAGGAGGACACCTGGGAGCATACAGGACGATCGACAAACTTCGGCAGCGTTACTACTGTCTGAAGCTCCGAGCAGACGCTGAGAGGTGGTGCCGTCACCGTCATGTGTGCGCTGCGAGTCGCGGACTCCAGACTAGGAGCCGGGGTCACATGCAGCAGCAAAACGTCGGAGCGCCATTCGAAAGGGCTACTCCAACCTCAGTTCGTTGTTAGACTTAAGAGTTTATTTATTAATTTGATTTAGTAAGTCTTTTACAAATTGACCTTTAAAGTTCTTTATTAGTAATTTCTGTTTTGACAAATTTATATCAGTGTAAGGAGCTAATTTCCAGTTTGCTTGGAACAATATATTGCTTTGAGGTTTAATAATAAGATTCTTATCTTTGGTTTTTCTTGATTTCGATTCTCTTCCTCTCTGAATTTTTGCCTTATTATTTATATGTGCATGGTAGATTTTGTATATCTCTTACAGTTTACTGGTTATACAAGAGTAATTCAGAAAGACGTGCACTTAGGGGTCCTTCATTAAATACTTATGATTTTCATTTTATTCGTGATAAGATTATCTTGTGCATAAATATTGTAATCAACATTGTTAGATTCCTGTTATATAAAATAAGAAATTTCAAAGGTTGCGACATATGAAAGAAAGTCTAGAACTGGACATTTTTCAGATATCTTATTCTGGTATCCTTGAAAGACAATAAACTTAAATACAAGGTGTAGTACACAAAGACAGGACGTTTCCTAATAAGTCTAATTTATTCAAAGTATTTTAGAATATGTATTTACACTGTTGTCTAGTTAGCTGACTTATGAGTAAGACGCAATACCTTCACAATAACGGAAAGTCAACTTCTATTTGTGTAAGATGTAAGTATCTACTAAAACATTCAGACAAATAACAACGAATATCTCTGAAATGGTTCACTACAGAAAGGTATATCTAATATAGATTGTGTGTTATAACATGATTTACGTCAAATGTGTCCTAAGACTTTGTTTATCTTTTACAGTTTACATTTATGCAAAGTGATACAGAATGGAACGCAATTCTGAGGACCTTCCCTACAAATCGTAAAGATTCATTTCATTTATCATCAAAATATTTTAACGATATACTCCTTTAATAGAAATCATTACAGTTATATTTATAGAATCAACATTTTTGAAAAAATTTCCATTTTAGTGGTAGTCGGTCATTACAGAGTATCCTTGAACATTTGTATGTGTCTTTATTCAACATTCTTAACTTATATACAATTTAGGTATGTATCAGACATTACTATTTCGAGTTCTGCTGAAAAAATTATATTCCGTTGTATCGAAAATATATATTTCGAGTAGAATCTCCGCACTTAATTTTAGGATATAATGTAAATCATCCTCTACCCACTATATATGTGCGTGCTGGAGAAAGTAATATTTTAACGGTGAAGTAAAGCACAAAAAGTTACAAACCTGCAGTTCAAGTGTCTCGCATATTACCTGATTGACCACGACCACAGCGACACACAGTGGAAGTCTCATGGAGCACAAAGTACACGTAAAGTGGGACAGATGTCGCGCAAGCTGTAATTGCTATCTACTTACCAATATTTCCTAGTTGTTAAGAATACTTTAAAGCATTAGAATCACAATGCTAACCTTCAACTGATCACATATTATAATTATGAACGATGGCAAATTAGAACAATAGTTGCTGTTACTTTATAAAACACTGATACGAACAATCATTACATACGCAGCACCTGTCTGGGGCCATTGTGCAAAGTCACACATAAAACAGCTACAAATACCTCAAAACAAAATACTGAGGATAATCACCAAAGTATCACGGACCGCACCAGTAGATATACTCCACAACAATCTCAACATGCATACTATAGAACAATTTATCAAACGGCTAGCTTTTAACACGTACAAAAGTTGCAAGAATCACTTTAATCCCCTCATTTCGAACTTGGGGCAGTATGACGCCACTATAGGCAAACACAAAAGATCCCTGTCGCTGTTTAAGAGGACCAGTCCGATAAATAAGCACACTGATGTCGAAGACGTAAATGACTACTTCACCCAACGTATGCAACCAGCAAATTAGCTAACAACACGCCTTTAAGGCACCCACTGCCCTTCTGCGGCCCTCCAAGTTCTTGTGCTACCCACCCAAGGTGGACCCGGGGGTAGAGGGCGCAACCGCAACTGGCACAGGATCGCACCTGCATCAGCAAAGGCAGCCCGCCCGTTATGTGCGCACTGATGACGACCCTTTGCACTTCTATGGACACGAGCGACAGACGCAGCCGTAAGGCTAAGAGGCATATATTAATCCCATAAACCAATAGTTATTATACACTATACATCAATTAAGCTTGACGTTACCTCTAGATGCTATACTATATAGTGATGGCGACCCTAGGCTGATTTTTTTAGGTCACCTGCATGTTATGTACAGTAGCATAGATACAACTTGACCCACCCGTACACTGGGACAAGGAGACTTAGATTAGACTACTAATGACGTAAGAGCTATGCGCAGAACTGATTAAATCCTGAACGCGAGGCACATCGCTTAAGACTACTACTTACGGAAAAGTGGGCATCAGGGTCCTGTGATCATGACGCCTCCCTCCCCAATACACAATAGCGGTTCGCGGCATAGAAATAACCGACATCTTGAATCTGGGTGCTTAATGTGGGACCAGTAAAACAACGCCAGGGCTGCTGCTCTAGGTAGTGGAAGGTTTTTAGTAGATATTCCGCTAAGGTGCACTCCACGGAGGCGGGGACTCCTATATCACCAGCCCCATGGGCTGCTCTGGGCAATTAACAATTTTTCCTTCCATGTTAAAAAAAAAGGTTGCTGCTAATAAACCATTCCAATCAACTCTTGCGTAGTTTTATGATATAGCACACTATATCTATATATAGCTCATTGGCATTTAATTCCAGTTAAAAGTTAATTATGAACTAAGCTAGAAGCTTCCTGGTCACACAGGGATTACGTACATTTTCATTTGTCTTCCCCATCCTTTCGTCATTTGGCAATATTGGTTACAACAGATTTGTTTAATTTTATTTTCATTTAATTTATATTATTGTTATGTATTCGTATGAAGTGCTTTACCCCGATATCGTAATGATACATTAATGCATTTACTGAGCAAGCGGTTTCTATCACTATGTTCAAATTATTTATATTTACGATAAAACAGTTAATTTAAAACATTTAAGTGATCAGTTAATTCTGGATTTGTCTGAATTAAAGTGTAAGATATTGCCTGACATTTTATTAAAGGATGAGCCTTATAGGTACTTAAGGGTTTACATATTAGTTTATATGTGTTCAAGCTATAACTAATTTTAAGGTTAAAATAGATAAGATGAAATTATATTTCAATCGTAAAATTAAAGCTAAATTAATTTGTATTGTTTCATATATGTTTGTTGTGCAATTTTAATTTGTTAGACACGAATTGTCAATTGGAATGTCAGGAGTTGACATTAGTATGTTTACGTCAAGTCACACTTCAACTGTTATTTATCTGTAGCTTATTGTAGTGAGTATTTGTTATTAACATTACATTGATTACCATTATATTTGTTCGTTTTGTTTTAATTTGTAGTGTTAGGCCATGATATATTTTTCTTTATGTTATATATAAGGAAATGTTACACTTAATTCTTTATTTACTTATTATCAGAATGCAAAATCTTATAATTTCGGAATATTAACTCGTGTAGGATATGTAGCTATTGCGTGAATATTGAAACATAAATTAATATTTCTTATTTACATTGTATAGAAAATGTTTAATTTCATTATGTGTTGTATTAGCAGAGATATTACACAGATTAGCTGCGGCTATAACAAATCCGACCTCATTTCATTGTTAGACATTAGACTGTATTTATTAATTTGATTTAACAAGACTTTTGCTAATTCAGTGTTAATCTGCTTTTAAACTCTAACTTTAGTAACGTTAACTGTATTTTGGGTTTTAACCTTCCATCATCTTTCAACTTATTCCTTGGTCTTCAAATATTTGGCAACAGTAATAGATTTTCTCTTACAGTTTACCAATTATACAAAACCATTGGGAATAAAGAGGACTTCTGAGGACTTTGCTTCAAAATTGAACTCTTAAACTAACCACTTAATTAATCATAACAAAAATCCTAATAACATACTTCATCTAAAGTCATTAAAAATGATTTTTACAACATAGCTGCATTTATGTGGTAGTGATTTATTTTGAAACTTTCTTGAAAAGTATGGAGTGTCAGCCTGAATATGTTGAACGTGTATACAGTTTGGTGTTGAATCAACTTTCGTGGTTTGAATTCTGGTCCAAACCTTCATTTATTCTTTTTAGATGCGAGTGCTACCAGAATATACTGTACACAGCAACATCAGCATTTAATTTTTTAATAGAATGCAATTACCTCCTTACCTACTATGTATGTCCGTGATACAGAAAGTATTAATTTATCTCCAAAAAGAATAAAAGAAGAAACTGCCAGATACAGGCCGGCAGTTCAAATGTTCTGCCTCTTACGGAGTTACTACGATCACAGCGGTACACGGTGTAAGTCTTATGAAACACTAAGTGCACGTAGACGTTTGCAGATGTCGCGCAAGCTATAATTGCTATGTATGTATCAATGTTTCATAGTTATTACAAATGTTTTCCAAATCATAAGGATACATGAAGTCCTATTTTGATAAGGAAGGAGTTTCTAATGCAAATGATAGTAGTTTCGAGTAATATTTAATATGTATGTGAGTATAAAGTAATGGAAATTATAGTGGTTCGGAACAAAAGCCCACAGAAAGTTGTACAAGTACAGCAAAATCAAGACATTCTTTGCACATTCCTTTTCAATAAAATCAGAAATGTTTTAGATGGTTGTGATATAATTCAAATAAACAAACAACGTTGTAAAATGCGCCAGTTCTTGCCAAAAAAGGAAAGCACCAAAGTTGTATCCTCTGGTCATTTTGTCATTTTTTAAACATTTGTGTTTAATAACGAACATTGATAATATTTGTAGGCAGGTGCTTTATGCTTTGGTATACCTGTAAAATTTAATTACATGACAGATCTACAGACGATACGTGTCTTAAGACTGTGTCGTATTAACTGCGACTAAAACGTAACGTCTCTCTTTGAAAATTTCAATTAAGATTTAGAGAACGCACTGAAAATGTAGTCCAAATGTTTATTTGTAGGTGTAATTTCGGGAACTAAATACCGAAATTAATGAAATGCTATATTAAGAAAATGCAGAAATGGGAAGTCAAGATATTCGGAAGTATAAGAAAATATCACACATTGCTAAATGTTGGAAAACATGAACAGAAGAAAGAACAATGGGTTCAAATGTTTTGGCAGCAGAAATTCAGAAAATGCGTCATAATTATATAGATAAGTAAATGCGAAATAAGAGAAACATATAAAAAATATAACACGAATTGCCAAAGATATAGAAATAAATAAAGAAAAATTATAAAGCTGACAAAAGTAGAGATTGTCTTGAAACAAGTTGGCGGCTAATGGATTTTTAAACGCTTTTATTTGCCGTACCTCAACTCTCCTAAGCGGCTACCTCACATAAAGGACAGAAAGCAGACATAATGTATTATTTGTGTAATATATGTTATAAAGTGAGAGAAAGCATTTCTCTAAGGACAAAAATAATAGCTTATTGACAGAATTCTTGTACCTGTAAATGAAACAATTGTAAAATTGTGATCGACAAATCTCAGACAACATACAATGGAGTGTTAAGTACTAAAACTAATAAAAGATGCAAAGTTCTGTGTTATTCTTAGATACCCGAGCATACCCTGATTGTGAAGTCAGACTGGTCCTTCCGAGTTGCCGTAGAAAACAGAATGATGGCAGTGAAGTCGTCCAGATTCGACACGACATTGTAAGTATAACATCAGATACACAACACCGCATCAATATATTTACAAATCTTAGTACCTAACATTTGATATGATCTCTTCTTGAGCAACCTTCAGCTCTTGTTTGCACCTAATTTCTGCTGTCAGAAATTTGTCGCTGACAAAGAAACATAGGTACAAATGATTCTTTAAGGCCTTAAATTTGTATCTTTACTATGCTTGTTTTTACAATTATTTCGGTGGTTCTACATTTATATTTCCGCCTTTTCATTTTATGTTTCATATTTTGACCTCATCCACATTTATTTCTCACTGCGAGCTATTTTAACTGCCAACTTGTTCGAATATTTTATGGCATTTTCTATAATGCTCCATTAGAAGAAGAAATGGAAGACGCATTCTCGCATTCAGTGTTAATACAATTGATAGTAGGACTTCTAAACGGGTTAACCTAGCATCTGTCGGGAGATGAAAATTATTTCACATTAAGAGACAATCCGTTCGAAGTCTAATTATATTTGCTATCGACTAGCAAATGTTTGTGTGGTCAGCTTCAAGTTAGTTACTTAACTAACCTGAGGTAATGGTTAGGTCTGACTCTCAGTTAACATTTAACCCGGATCACGATACTGTCCAAATCTTGGATTATCTC
This sequence comes from Mantis religiosa, assembly GCA_030765055.1. Lineage (NCBI taxonomy): Eukaryota > Metazoa > Arthropoda > Insecta > Mantodea > Mantidae > Mantis > Mantis religiosa. The sequence goes on from CM060958.1 coordinate 127,248,423, forward strand.
TAATAACAGTTCAGTATTATATTGTCTTAAACATATACCACGCGAGTTGAGATACAGCATACAGTTTATAGTCTATGGTGAAAACATTGACACTTTTAACAGACTTATTGTAGTATTAATGAATACATTCCTGAATGGGAAACAAGCAGCTGTGAAAGTTTCAAAAAAGACGGCTATTCGTGAATACAATGTCTGGCTGAGTGACAGAGGAATGATTTCCCGAAGAATGGGACACAAAACGTGGGTTTTTATCCAGTGGTTTATCTGCCACACTGTAGTGAATTAAATTCTAATCCAGTACATCAAATTGTTCTTACTTTGAAATACTTTCTTATGTTCTATACGTGTAACTTTATTTAGTTTAACCGAAAATCTGGATATATGTAATTTAATGGAAATGAGTTTTCTTAGACCTCCTCAATATAAAAGGATTACTAATTTCCCATCTAACTACTGAGATGAAACCAAAATTGGTATAATTCCTTTTTAAATAAAGTTACATTAACAATAATTTTTAAATGTAATTATCTGCAAATCTCTTCTGAAACCCAATTTCATTCTCAATGACTTTGGTACGTTTAAATGGCAATCCATGAGCATTTGTTATTTATATTACAATGATTTACTTTATATTTGTTCCTTTTTAATTGATTTGGTAGTTAGTTTTACCAGAATAATAATTTTTAGAGCTCAGACATGATCTGTCTTTATTTACATATCAGGATATGTTTTAACATATGTTATACGTTGTTTTTCAGTTTTAATATTTGCGTTACCAGTATTACTTTTCATTATAACTCCTAATTTAATTATTATTTTATTTGGTTTGACATGTTTCTTATTGTTTAGTTATTTATTATAAGGATTATATCTATCGGAATACTAACTCAAGTAGGAGATGTAGCTACTGCGTTAATGTTATAAGATAAAATTATATTTATTATTTGGATTGTATAATAAATTTTTAATTTCATTATTAGTTGTATTAGCGGAGATAGCTACTCCAACCTCAGTTCATTGTTAGACTTCAGGGTTTATTTATTAATTTGGTTTAGTGCGTTTTTTATTAATTGACCTTTAAAATTCTTTATTAGCAATTTCTCTTTTGACATATTTATGTCATTATATGGAGCTAATTTCCAATTTGCTTGCAACAAAATATTACTTTGAGGTTTAATAATGATATTCTTATCTATGTGTATTGCTGATTTAGTTCCTCTTCCTCTTTGAATTTTCCTTAAAACTTATATGTACATGAATAGTAATAGATTCTGTCTAATTCTAATTCTTTGTCCTGACATTAAAGTCTTCATTTGACTCATATTTTCCCGGTAGACCACTAGCGGCTCTCGCAACCGAGACACGTTAACTTCTATAGGACTTTCATTATTAGTTGTATTAGTGGAGATAGTACTCAGATTTACTGCGGCTATAGCAACTCCGACCTCAGTTCATTGTTAGACTTTAGACTGTATTTATTAATTTGATTTAGTAATACTTTTACTAATTGATGTATAAACTTTTATTAGTTCTTTATATTTTAAAAGTATCTATATCAGGAGAAGCAGGTGGTTATCAGGATGGCTTTTTTTTAAATTATTGCTTTATAAAGTTTAAGTTTTAGAAACGAGAATTTGATACTAGTCGACCAAGATAGGAATGCACTTGGAGGAGGGCAGCACTGTTTCTGTTTACTACTTGAAGATTTGGGAACTGCGCGATGAGAGGGCAGCGAGGGGAAGGCGATACTGGCAATGTACAGTCGCACAATTGAAGCAATACTCACCTGCCGATGTCTTCACGTTAATTCTCGGAAGTAGCACGTCCAGGAAAGTTTGTGTCAAGTCCTTCATCTGCTGCATCCGTGTCAGTATTCCCTTCATTAGCTGTATCTGTGTCACTGCGCTCTTTTTCTTCAATATCCATATTCTTGAAATAACATTCATCATGACTGCAGTCTTCGTCATCATCATCGCTGCTCTCTAGACCCACGTTTATAACAATATCTTCAATTTCTTCCTCCATTAACCCATCTCGGCGCTTAAAATCTTCCTCAATTCTTTTCACGTGTTTGCATGCTTCTATCCAATCATTTTTTGTAATTTGAGCTATGCAGCTTTTTGTCATAGCTTTCAGATAAAGTAATAGGTGATACGTAGTTTGCTGCGATTATTTGTTTAATTAAATTCCAGATAAGCTCCATAGGCTTAAGGTTACAGTGGTATGGAGGAGGGCGTAAGACTGTAAAACCTCTTTGTTCCATTATTCTCTCAAGCAACGAAACGGGTTTTTCTTGATTGATTTTCACTATATCTAGAAGTTCACTTTTTGTCAGTTGCGGAATGTGTTCAATTTTCTTTTCTGTTAGTCAATTAATAATCTGTGCCTTTCGAGATGAAGTGTTAAGGGATTTATTTTCCTGTACGGTATGGTAGGATGCATTGTCGACCACAACATTTGCTTTCAGGTAGAATATTTGGTATTTATTTCTCTTCTACCCACTTTTTATAATTTTGACTACTCATTTCATCATGATAATCTGCTGATTTGGATTTTGAATAGTAAATCAGTTCAGCTCCCTCAATGAATCCCATTGATCCCCCTGCATGTACAACAATTGCTCTTTGACCAGCACTAGAAAAACACCTGGTACTTCCTCATGTTCCCAGAACTTCTTGACGGTATAGTGAGTATGAACCCAAGTCTCGTCTTCATAAACTACTGGATTACGAGGTCCTGTTTCATTTAAACTAATAACCCTTAAGTACTCTGCACGTTATGCAACAATTTGTGGTTTCTCCATTAGCACAGACCCTTTGTTTTTGCACTTCCTAATCTGAAATTCCATTTCCCTTAAAATTTTCCTAAATGTTTCTTTGCCACCCTGAAAGTTTATTTCTTCTTTTGCGAATTTCAGTAGTTTTCTCAAAGCAGGAATTTCCTTTTTCTGTTCATAATACTCCAAAAACCTTCTAGGCACAACGCACTTATCAAAATCATCAAGAGATCTGATTTTCCGTGATTTTCGATTTTTCCTCGGAGTTGTAACCTTAACTCCACTCTCCGAATCATCTTCGAAATCCTTTATTATGTTCATGACGGTTCTCCTAGACCTTGCCACTATTTTTGCTGCCCTAAGTGTTGCTTCTTCAATGGGTAGGAGTAACTTTTTCTCATGTTTTTCTTGTCTACAGAACTGTATAACCTGATATGATATGTTTTTCATCAAAATGGGATGCTTTTCTTGTTGTTTTTTTTAACTTTGTAGGTGTCTCCGTGATTAAACTCTTTACCAGCACAACCCACTTCTATTACGAGCACTGCAACTGCCACTACACTAAACTGCACAGAAGTTGGTTCGAAGAAGCACGGTGTTGAACTGCACTACATTTGCACGTCACACTGGAAGCGTCTCGGCATTGTTGATGTTTGCGTTATCTGAACTGTACCTGCGGTACTCCGCCCACTTGTGACGTATCTGTTTAGTAACTCTTCTCGCCGAGTGCATTCATATCGTGGCCGACTAGTATATGGGTTTCTCTTAGTTAGCTTTTCTTCCTCTTTGAAGTTATCCCTTACTATGTTATGTACATATGTGCAGGGATAGAAATAGATTTTATCTAACTGGTAAGGTCTCCGAGTTATACAAAATGATGTACATTGAAATACACTTCTGAGCAACTTCGCTGCTATTTCATCATGTACATTTCATTTGTTATAAGTAAATTGATTTTAAATTATTAGAGTTACTTTTGAAAAATTTAGATTTTGAAAAAAATTTCCATTACCTCTAGTCTTGTTTTTAAATTTTCTTGAACAGCTTCACATCTCATACTTGAAGTTGCTGAACGTATTAACATGTTTATTATTTAACAGACTTTGCAGTTTTGGGATTTACTAAAAGAAACTTTCTGGATCCAGGTTATCCCAAAATAAGTATTACTAATATTCTCTACACTGGATTTATTTACAGAATCAACTGCTCCTCTACCTAATTTTACGTACGTGTTACAGAAATTATTATTGTCGCGCTAAAGTAAATCCCAAAGGAGATAATTGGTACAAATGTCCCGCGAACATAGCGACACACAGTGGAAGTCTCATGTAACACTAAGTATACGTAGGACCGTATAGCTGACGCGGAAGTTGAAGTTGCTCTTGTGTATGTTGATATTCTGAATTCTTTTCAATGAATTAAGGAGGAAATATTTTATTTTGATGTAAAACAAAAAAGTGAGTACGATAATAAGCTTCGACTATATCGAATATAAAGGTTAATATAAGGCAACAAGAGTAATTGTGTTTCGCAACGAAATTCCGTAGAAACTTGTATGAGTAAGTATAACGAATTTGATTTATTTTTCATATCTTCACTCAAATGCTCTAATTGACTTATTTGTGATATAACTCCAATTGAACAACCGACATTACTTATGAAGGAACTCAAATGATGTACTTCTTTCTAAAGTATTATTATTAAAAGGCCTCAAAACGAGTATTAATTCCAAAATGTTGGTATTGAATTATTGGACGATACTGCAACTCCTTCCATACTCAAGTATGACGAAAGAAATGTAGAAGGCAATAACGGCTAGAGCAGATGTGAAAGGTTGACTCTGCAAAATAAAATGTATCAGGTAAATTGTGTATTATATCAAGATCTACATTATATGTGTTGTAATATTTTGTTAATCTCTTACAGTTTACAGTTATGTAAAGTTATACCATTTCATTTGGTATAAACTCATTGAAATCATATACCACTAATGTTAAGCATTAAAAATATTACTGACAAAAGTGTAAGAAATGTTTCCAGTTAATTGGTCGTGCATTTTTGCGAGTTTATTTTTATCTTCTTGGTGTGGAGATCTTGTACAAGTTAATACATATAAAGTTAAAACGCATATCTCCATTACAATACCGTTATTCAATGTCGGGTTAGCATGCAGCTCCTCCTCTACCTGCTATGTATGCTTGTGGTACAGAAAATATAAAGGATAACATTAAAATAAGGCTGACAAACAAAACAGGTTATAAAACTGCAACTGACATTTCTCTCGTGCGTAGTGAGTGCGACATCAGCGCACATGGAGGAAGTCTCATGAAACAGGAAGTGCACTTAGCGAGTTATAGATGACGCGAAAGTAGAAATTGCTTTGTAAGTATAATATGTGTTAGTTATTAGGGATGACTACAACTTTATAACAATATTAATGTTTTGTTTAAATTTTGAACTCATATTAATTTTAAAGGATAATATGCTGGAGCTGTGTTGCATACAAGAATCAACATGGAGAAGCAATAAGTATTGTGTTTCGGAGCGAAAGTCGCCTAAAGCTGGTTTATTTAAAACAGATTTAACGAGTAACCTTTATATAATTCAGCAAATAAGGTTGACAACCGCGGTTAGTTAACTGTGACAATAGTTCTATATAAAACCAATTAGACTTTCACGAAATGTCTCAGAACTCCCCAAATGAGATATAATGAAGACTCAGGTTTATCACTGTGACACATATATCTATTCATGGCAACGGTTTGCACAACTAATTTATCAATATGAGGACAGAGGTTCAGAATTGTGAATACTGTACAAACTTAATTGCGCTAAAGAAAGTGGTAAATCAAGATGTTAAGCATTTTAGGACAATGTGATCATACATTGCGAAATATTCAGTATTATATACCATGCACGCAATAAATAGATTTGGCAGCAGAAATTGGGCAAATGAGTGATATGAAGTCATTATTATATTGATAAGTAAATACAAAATGGTACAGTCTTATAATAATACGAAAGACCAAATATATAAAGAAGAATTAAAAGGCTAACGAAAGTAAAGATTGTCCTTAGTCAAGTTGGAGGCTAATGGATTTTAAACGCTTTTTTTACTATGTGTCAAAACTGCTGAGCGGCCAGCAGGCATAAACGACGGATCGTGGATCAGAAAGCGGATAAACATAATAGTTCATCGAGGTATTCTTTTATTTGTGAATGAAATAATAGTAAAATTGTGATCGACAAATCTCAGACAACATACAATGGAGTGTTAAGTTCATGTTATTCTTAGACTCCCAGGTATACCGTGATGGTGAAACTGATTGGTCCTTCCGAGCTGCCGTAGAAAACAGAACGAAGTGAAGGCGTCCAGATTCGACATGACATTGTAAGTATAACATCAGATACACAACACCGCATCACTATATTTACAATTCTTAGTACTTAACATTTTATATGATCTCTTCTTGGGCTACCTTCATCTCTTGTTTAGAACCTGATTTCTACTGTCTGTTTATGTTTTTATCTTAATTTTTCTCACTGACGTAAAGTAACACAGGTACAGCTAATTTTATAAGTGCTTAACTTTGTATCTCTACTATCAATGTTTTTTGGAATTCATTCGGTGGTTCTACATTTATATTGCCACTATTTCGTTTTATGTTGCATATTTTGACTTCATTCACATTTATTTCTCACTGCGAGCTATTGAAACTGGCAACTTGTTACAACACTTTATGGCATTTTCTCTAACGCTCCATTAGAAGAAGAAAGGGAAGGCACAACCTCGCATTCAGTGTTAGTACAATTGATAGCAACACTTCTAAACGGGTTTACCTCGCATTACTCGGGAGATAAAACTTATTTCACAATAAGAGACAATTCTTTCGAATTCTAATTATATTTGTTATCGAATGCGAAATGTTTGTGTTGTTAGCTTCAAGTTAGTTACTTAACCGTTACCCAAGGTAATGTTTAGGTCAGACTCCCAGCTAACATCTAACCTGAGATCACAATACAGTCCAATTCTGGAAATGTCTCTATAAACAGTTCAGTATTATATTGTCTACAGTCACTCTGCCTACCTTGTCAACTCACTTGACCTAACCAATCAAGGAGTCGAACTTAAGTACTTCCGAATTCTTAACAAAAACTACAAAGTCTCGCCAAAGTAAAAACAGAGTTGGAAGGTCAACCATTCCGACTAAGGAAAGGTGACCCAATCTACACCAAAATTTTCACGAGCGTACTAGAAGACACATTTCGGAATGTAAAATGGAATAAACATTATGGGAGTAAGACTAACTCACCTGAGATTCGCTGACGACGTGGTGTTGTTCTCTACATCAACAGAAGAATTACAAAGAATAGTACAGGAACTCTGTCTCCATAGCAGCAAAGCCGGTCTCACCATGAATATGTGCAGGTCCCAAGTAATGGCAAACAGCGCCGACACCCTAATAATAATCATCGAAGACAAATCATTAACCTACACATCAGGATATGCCTATCTAGATCAATTTCCAGAAATTCATATTGTGCGCGTCGCCGCGAACAAAATGTTCGCCGCGGAAATGTAAAGGACAAATAGTGTTATAAATAATAACTAAACACTAGTAACACAACTTCACTTATCTTATTTAACTCTTGGGGACCGGTTTCAAAGCAAACATCTGCTTTATCCTCAGCCATTCAGCTTGACACTCACCCACTAACTGACGGACTGACCTTGACCACTACCGGAGTTTGAAGGATAGCTCCTTATATAACTGCCATCTATCGGGGACAACACAAACTTATTGATGATGTCTATAGGAGGGATATCAAAATTCATTACGCGATCCTTATTTTTCAAAATAAATATCTTCTCCCAAACCATTAAATCTATCGGTTCCTTCAATTGTTTCAATAATTTAACTTCTGGATTTACTTCATGATTATATGACCAAAAATGATCAGCTACTGCCGATTTCTCGGTCTGTTTATATTTAATATTTCTAAAATGTTCTTTCGCTCTGGTTTCTAAATTACGCTTGGTTCTACCAATATAGATCTTATCGCATTCTAAACAGTTAACTTGATAAATACCAGATTTTTTGTTGTCTGAAATTTTGTCTTTTTTAGAAAACTGTAGCAAATTCTTTATACTGTAATTATTATGAGGTGCTAGTATTATACCCACTTCTTTGAAAATTTTTTGGAACTTTTTATTTGCCCACGGATGATAAGTAAATTTTTTGAAAATATAGTCCTCTTTTACTTTTTTAAGAGTGGAAACATCATTAACATTTTTTTGATATTTAAATTTTTCCATTCTTCTGATGATAAAATCTTTATTAAAGCCGTTAATTAAAGCAGTGTTTACAATATGTTTATATTCCGCATTAAATTCTTCTTCATTTAGAGGTATGTTTATCAATCTGTAAATCAAACTATTAAAAACAGCAAATTTGTGTGACATAGGGTTAAAACTTTTATTTTTGATATAATTATCCGTGTGAGTTGACTTTCTATAGATGCCAAAACTTAATTTATTGTTATTTTTCATTATTTTTAGATCTAGAAAGGGGATGTAGCCATTGTTTTCAATTTCTATTGTGAACTTGATAGCTTTATCCTGTGAATTTAGAATATTTAAAGCCTCATCTATATATCTTTCAGGAACTATGGCAAAAATGTCATCTACGTATCTATACCATATTTTAAAAATTGAAGGAAAAGATTTAGTGACTTCTATTTCAAAAAAACTCATAAATAGATCAGCAAGAAAGGGTGAAAGGGGACTACCCATGGCTACTCCTGAAATTTGTTGAAAAACATTTCCATTGAAAGTAAAGAAATTTTGATCTAAACACAGATTTGTAAGTTTCATAAAATCTTCTATTGACTCCTTATCCAAATCATAAGAGCTCAACCATTTTCTTAAAAACGTTAGAAGTTTTTCCTTGGGAATACTGGGAACAAATTTAGACAAATTTAGACAAATAGTGTATCACAGAGATAAAGAGCCAGCAACCGAGTATGTGGGGAACTTGGTGGACCGTCTCCATGACATACGTCAGAAAATCCAGAAGGCGAGGGATCGCATGAAGACCCGATACGACAGGCAAGCCAAAAGCTAAGGGTTCCAGCAAGGTGAACTCGTATGGTTGTACCGACCGAGGGACGCTACCCTAATTTTTGGAAACAATGTCAAGGAACGTACCGGGTGGTGAAGAGCATCAATGACGTGGTCTACTGCATTCATATGGTACACCGAGTAAAGATGTTGGTGGTATACCTGGATCGTCTGGCCCGCTAGGATGGTGCTGTTCGGGACGACCGGCCTTGAGGAGGGAGTTGTATCGCGGCGACGCGAATAAAATGTTCGGCGCGAAGAGATAACGGACGGATAGTGTATCACTGAGATAAAGAGCCTGCAAAAACTGATAAAGATAGCACGGAGATTAAGGTCTACCGAAACAAACAAGTTAGATAGATGGAAAAATCTGGTGGATCCATAGAAAACATTTGTGTTCTTGACTGTTTTAGAACAGTTTAGAATTATCAACACAGGTATATATAAGAGGCGACACGTCAGCGGAGTAGTTGTAAACAATGCCGTAACGAGAGTTGTAATTGAAGCTGGTGTGTACTGAAAGTGAGCGCTTTTGTTTGTGGTCAACGATCTTTGTAGATTGTAATTGTATATGTGTCGTTTTCTGCTACTGTAAGAATTGAACAGAGTGTATTTCTACGGAAATAAAGAACATTTAGAATTTTTGCAAATTGTGACTCTGGGTATGTGGAATTATCTCCGTGATACACTATCCGTCCGTTATCTCTCCGCTCCGAAGATTTTGTCCTCGTCACCGCGACAATATTATCTCCCAGTTTTTAATAAACTACTAGAAAAGTTATTCGCTTGTGGAAAATACCACTACATTTCAAGAATTTCTATTTATATTTCTGATGCTTTAGGTGATTTGAGTAAACTAAACGTAACCAGCGATGAACAAATGTTAATATAATATAAATGTAAATAAAACAAAGTTCTACAGGAAGCATTACCTAATTAATCGTGATACCTGGACACAGCAATATCATTATAAACTGACAAGTATATCTATTGATACACAAGAAATAAGAGTAAATTTGTGGATATTCACTTAAATATGTGCCCTATTTCAAGTGTTTCTTTACAGTTTATTAGTTATACAAAAGATACTCTGAATGAAAAAGACTGCTGAGGAAATTTCCGAAAAAATGTAGCATATGTACTTCATTTGCTATGAATTTTCGCTAAAAATGTAATATTTTAATAGAATTTACGAGAGCTTTTTTTATAAAGTCATAATTTTCAATAAGGTTTCCATTTAAGGAGTAATGTATTTTTAACATGTTCTTTAAAGGTTTGCTATGTAAGAGACTATACAGTTTTGTGGTTTGCTAAAAACTAATTTTCTTCTTCAGCTAGTGCCGAAATATCTAGTTCCAGTTTTATCTTGGCGTTTAGTTTTCGTTTGGAGCAAGGCTACACTGAAAATTCACCGAAAATGTTCAAATTCATGACATTTTCTCACTTGGTATTTTTTGGCAGCTTAGGTTGTGTAGTAATAGATGGCATGCTAATTGTATCATCTGGAGTATTGTGGGCCATAACGTGGCAATTTAAAGAGACCTCTGATTATCGTTAAATGTAACAATAATTACTTTAAAATTAATTTTTTAAGAAACTTTTTTCTAACACTTTTCAGTATACAAAATGTCTCAGGCGTCTAAGCTTTTCATATAACTTGGTGAAATATACCGCATAGGTCCATAATATGTATACAACAAGCTTCTCATTTGCATCGTTTGTTAATACTCATGTTTTGAAAATTATATAGTTCTACGGAATAAAAATGATAATATTTTCAAAATTTTGAGAGCTAACGCATGGAAAATATTTTAGAGCAAACGCTACAATAATATTTCAAAAATAAGTATGTGGGTCCTTTGCAAATGCTCTGCACTAGACAAAAATAAAAATTCAAATTAAAAGCTCACATTTTTTGACGCGTGGAACATTTTATATAGCGAGTAATCTTTACAATATTTTTAGGAAAAATAAATAATAAGTAATGAGCTATTTGGTGTAGCAACATGAACATATGCGTGCGAGTTTAAACCGCTACTCTAATTATGTGACAATCTTGATAATGTTAGGTTCATTATTATAGAAGTGTAGCCCTGCCTTAACATGCATACACTCCTCTACCTACCTTACGTATCTATGTCTTACAGAAAGTATTACTTAACACTAAAATAAGGTGAAGAGACGAATTAATCTGGTACAAATATGCAGTTCGAATGACCCGCGTGTCTCCTGAGCAGCTGAGATCACAGCGACACATATTGGAAGTCTCATGAAACTGGAAGTACACGTAGTAGTTTAGAGATGGCGGGCAAGTTGTAATTGTTATGTATATATCAATATGCCTTAGTTATTAAGAAACGTTTCTAAAATATCAGAATAATGACGCTTCGCTTTTATGCAGAACGTGTTATAAATATGAACAATTGTATGTTGTACGTATTTTGCACATGAAAATCAACATAAAGCGGGAAAGTTTATTGCACTTTGGAATGAAAGTCTACAGAAAGTTAAGTAACTGTAATAAATTCAACTATCTTCCGACTAGGACTACCTCTGGACCTCTGGATCTTTTTGTCAATATATTTCAATTTCATAAAATCTTTGGGAAATTTTTTGAATAGACTTTTCATTCTACAAACGCACAAAGTCACCATAGTATTTCAAATAATGCTTCACAACCGGCATTAACTAAGACGGTACAAAGTATTTAGTAGTAAACTCTGTTCTAATGCGCTTGTGGTACTGAACGTTGTAATACTTAGTAGGATAAGTAAAAGAAAACATAGTAAATAGTTTGTTTGATTTACATATTTATACAATTTATTAAATCGACGTAGTATTGGTAATACCTATATTATACAACTCTGTCGTACTTTAATTTCACAGCTCTTTGGAAATTTTACTGTGCTTTTTCAGAAGGGTGTATAAACAAAGTCCAAATTAAGTTTAAGTGAAATTATTCGCAACGAATTTTTCCATCTATTTGTGCAGCACCTGATATTTACCAGGATCTTAGCAAGTTCACAATTTTAATACGTTTATCGAAGTAAGTTCATCCATTATTTTGTTTTGTTTAAATATCAAACTCTGTAGTTTGAAAGCCTGAATGCCACATTTGCAATACCTCCTGGCAGTACATAATAACCTGGCGATGGATAGTCCATCCTAAGGCATATTCCCGTCTTGTATCGACGTCACTGCAACCACGTCTGCATACCACATTACTTCCTTCATACTTCATTAAAGTCATCGTGAAGATATCTGGATGTTGCTCGAGGTTAATGTACGTCACATCGTCTCGGCGGAGTCGTAGTCCGCTCCTGTCAATGTAGGCAACCGTACTATAGAACAGAATCCTTTATAAGTGTAACCGATTTAAAGTAATTTTTCTTAGATGGTAATTCATACACATCATTAATAGTTTTGAGTGCTTATATATGTGATATAAAACTATTTAAACAACAGACTAACTCGGGACTCTCCAAATGAGGTGTCGGGTTTGGTAATACGCCATTTAGATCTATTTTTGACAACATTTTGTCAGAATTAATTTATATGAGCACAGGGGTTTAAATTGTATATAGGTGTAATCCTGCTGCTCTAACTGTCGCCCTTGATTTAGTTTTTTTAATAGGATTCTCTCAGATAACGCAACATTACTCCACTTGGACATAACATCTGTCATTTATGATTTCTGCACATTCAATTGACTGAAGTAATGTTTCATTGGAGCTTAGCAGTCGTTCGAGAAGCGTGGAGGTACCTCAATTACGAGAATTATCAGTGCGTTATCTGAGACGTTTGTACTAACAAAGATAAAATCATAATAACATTCTGAGCAGTACAATAATATGTGCAAATTTTTATAACAGTTCTTAAAGTAAGGTATTCAAAAAGTTTCCATGTAAGGGGTAGTCACTATTGGGAGAATTTCTTCAATGTCTTGCTTGTCGTCCTTGAGGACGCGGAACTTCTATAAAAGTTTGTTGCGTTTAGGGCTTTGATTAGAAGGTTTTCTTAACCTCAGCGAAATCTCGAACTATTATGTATGTTCATAATACGGAAGGTAAAGTTTTGACGCCAAAATAAAGTACAAAGAAAACAAGTGGTACTAACTTGCAGTTGAAATTTTCCGCCTGTTTCCTGACTGCAACCACAGCTACACAGTGGTGATCTCATGCAACAGAAAGTACACCAATGTTATTACAGATGGCGCTCAGATTATATGTGCAAGTATGTAGCAATATGTCTTAGTTATTAAGTACCTCAATAAGAGATAAAAAAGCAAGGTACTACGGAATATGGTATCACAGTAGACTAAGTGATAGTCAAATGTTTTAAAACTGGTTGTTGAGGTGCCCTTCTCTTTGAATGTCCAAGAGATTAAAATGAGGGAACAAGGAAATATCGGAATATAGTAGTCTTTAAGTGATAGTCAAGTGTTTTAAAACTGGTTGTCTAGGTGACATCTTTGAAATTCCGTTCTCTTTGCATATCCAAGAGAAAAAAGTGAAGGAACAAGGAAATATCGGAATATAGTAGTCTTTAAGTGATAGTCAAATGTTTTAAAACTGGTTGTTGAGGTGCCGTTCTCTTTGTATGTCCAAGAGAAAAAAGTGAAGGAACAAGGAAATATTGGAATATAGTAGTCTTTAAGTGATAGTCAAATGTTTTAAAACTGGTTGTTGAGGTGCCGTTCTCTTTGTATGTCCAAGAGATAAAAATGAGGGAACAGGGTATTATCGGAATATAGTAGTCTTTAAGTGATAGTCAAATATTTTAAAACAGGATTTCTAGGTGACATCTTTGAAATTCCGTTTTCTTTGTATGTCCAAGAGATAAAATGAAGGTACAATGGAATATGAGAATACAGTAGGCTTTAAGTAATAGTCAAATGTATAAATACTGGTTGTCTAGGTGACGTCTTTGAAATTCCGTTCTCTTCGTTTGTTCAAGAGATAAAAATGGAGGTAAAACGGAATATCGGAATACAATAGGTATAAGTGATGGTCAAATGTATTAAAACTGTTTGTCTGCGTGACGTCATTGTATTTCCGTTCTCTTTGTAGTTTAAAGCCTTCCGTTTTGACAAAATAATTTCAGTATTGACCTCAATAATGTCATATTTAAAAATTATTAATTTAAAAAAAAGGTATGGCATAAATTGTTCCTATGTTCCAGTAAGAACTGAAATTTTGTTTAGCAAAGATCTATACGAGTTTAAAAACTTAAAGAGGGGGACTTGCTGAGAAAATTTACAGGTAATTCAAGTTGAACATATTTTATGAAAATTTAGTAAATGTATTTCAGTTTATTGAAAGTAGTTGGCAATTGGTGTGAAAGTCAGAGTTCTAGAAGAAGCTTACATGCAAGGAGTAGTTTGGGAGGGGCATTTCTTAAACCAAAATATCAAGATTGGTACTTAAGTGAACTTGGGTTTTTAAGTTATGTTCTTTATTCATAAACATGCGAGCGATGTCTCCAACTTGTAATTTTGATGAAATCTCGACATCGAATGGAATGTAAATACGTCCTCTACTTGCTGTATCTACGTAGTAGAGAATATAACAATAACGTTCTGTCGAATTTTTCAAGTATAGACAAATGAATTCTTCTTTACTGTGTCTCAACACTGCTGAGCAGCTAGCAGACATAAACGACGGATCGTGGTTAAGATAGCGGATTTAATGTAGTATTTGTGTAATATATATTATAAAGTGAGAGAAGATATTTATCTACGGATATACATAATAGTATATCGAGGTATTCTTTTATTTGTGAATGAAATCAATGTAAAATTGTGATCGACAAATCTCAGACAACATACAATGGAGTGTTAAGTATTAAAACTAATAAAAGATACAAAGTTCTGTGTTATTCTTAGACACCCAAGTATTCCCTGATGGTGAAATCTGATTGGTCCTTCCAAGCTGCCGTAGAAATCAGAAAGATGGCGATGAAGTCGTCCAGATACGGCACGACATTGTAAGTATAACATCAGATACACGACACCGCATCGATATATTTACAATTCTTAGTACTTAACATTTTATATGATCTCTTCTTGAGCAACTTTCAGCTCTTGTTTACAACCTGATTTCTGCCGTCTGTTTTTGTTTTTATCTTTCGTGTTCTCACTGACGTAAAGTAACACAGGTACAGCCGATTTTTTAAGCTCTTAATTTTGTATCTTTACTATTCTTGTTTTTAGAATTAATTCGGTAGTTCTACATATATATCGCCACCTTTTCGTTTTATGTTGCATATTTAGACTTCATTAACATTTATTTCTCTCTGCGAGGTATTGGAACTGACAACTTGTTGCAATATTTTATGGAATTTTCTATAATGCTCCGTTAGAAGAACAAAGGGAAGAAGCAACTTCTCTTTTAGTGTTAGTACAATTGATAGCAGCACTTCTAAACGGGTTTAAGTAGCATCAGTCGCGAGATGAAACTTACTTTACAATACGAGACAATTCTTTCAAAGTTTAATTCTATTTGCTATCGACTACCAAACGTTTGTGTGGTTAGCTTCAAGTTAGTTACTTATCCGTTACCCAAGGTAATGGTTAGGTCTGACTCTCAGTTAACATCTAACCTGAGATCACAATACTGTCCAATTCTGTGATTGTCTCTAATAACAGTTCGGTATTATATTTTCTATAGTCATCCTGTCAAACTTGTCAATTCACTGACTCACCCATACCAGCAAGTTAAGTGAGAAATTCAACTGCGGAGCTTAAACAAACAAGGGAAACTCGCTGTGTGGATGGATTTTGCAATGAATTTCTGAAACAAGCAGAGAAAATTCGCACCATGACAATCACCGCCATTTTCAATTCCTTATAACAAACAGAAATGATACAGGAGTAACGGAAGTCCAGCACGATCAACCTGCTTCACAAGAAAGGCAACAAAATGAGTAAGTCTGATTTGCAATGTCTATAAATTCTGTTCAGAAAATCTGAGACGACGGTTGACAAAAATGAAAGATAAAAGTCACCTACCGAAACAGTCCCGCTTCCGTTCAGGTTAAAGCACACCAGACATCTCCAAACAGTTAACCAGTTGATCGAAAATGTAGAGAAATTCCAACAAAGAGTACACCTAACTTTTATAGAATATATAATGGTTTTTGGCTCAGTACAATACACCAGCATAACACAAGACCTAGCCAATCAAGGAGTCGAAAAGAGGTACACCGAATTCTTAATCAAATCTACAAAGTCTCACCAAAGTAAAAACAGAGATGCAAGGTCACCGATTGCGACAAAGAAGAGGTGACCCAATCGACACCAAAATGTTCACGAGTATACTAGAAGACACATTTCGCAAAGGAAAATGGAATAAAAATCTTTGGAGTAAGACTAACTAACCTGAGATTCTCTGACGACGTGGTGTTCTCTACATCAACAGAGGAATTACAAAGCATAGTACAGGAACTCTGTCTCCATAGCAACAAAGTGGATCTCACAATGAATATCTTCTAGACTCAAGTAATGACAAACGGTGACGAAATCCTAATAATAGTTGAAGAAAAGTCCTTAACCTGCACATTAGAATATGCCTATCTAGATCAATTTCCAGAAATTCATATTCTGCGCGTTGCCGCGAATAAAACCTTCGGCGCGGAAAGATAATGGACGGATAGTGTATCACGGAGTTAAAGAGCCAGCAACCGAGTATGCGTGGAACATGGTGGACAGTCTGCACGACATACGTCAGAACATCCAGAAAGCGAGGGACATCATGAAAACCCGATACGACAAGCCAGCCAACAGCCAAGGGTTCCAGCAAGGTGACTTAGTCTGGCTGCACCACCCTACCCTGACCAAGGGACGCTGCCCGAAACTTCAGAAGGCATGTCAAGGACCTAATGGGTGGCGAAGAGAATCAACGCCGTAGTCTACTGCATTCAGAAGGTGCACCGAGGAAAGAAGTAGGTCGTAAATCTGGATCGTCTGGCCCGCTACGATGGTGCTGTTAAGGACAACCAGCCTTGAGGAGAGAGCAGTGTCGCGGCGACGCGCACAAAATGTTTGGCGCGGAGAGATAACGGACAGATAGTGTATCACGGAGATTAAGAGCCTGCAAGAACAGATAAGGATAGCACGGAGATAAAGTTCTGCCGAAACAAACAAGTTAGATAGCTGGAAAATTCTAGTTACATCCTGATTAATAGCGAAAATTTGGGTTCTTGTTTGTTTTAGAACAAAATGGAATTGTCAATGCAGGTATACATAAGAGTCATCATGTCAGCGGAGTAGTTGTAAGCAGTGTCGTAACGAGAGTTGTAATTGAAGCTGGTGTGTGCTGAAGGTGAGCGCTTTTGTTTGTGGTCAACGGCATTGGTAGATTGTAATTGTGTATGTGTCGTATTCTACTACTGTAAGAACTGAACGGAGTGTATTTCTACGGAAATAAACAACATTTAGAATTTCTGCAAATTGTGACTTTGTGGGTATGTGGAATTATCTCCGTGATACACTATCCGTCCGTTATCTCTCCGCGCCGAAGATTTTGTGCTCGTTACCGCGACAATATTTTCTCCCAATTTTTAATAAACTACTAGAAAAGTTATTCACTTATGGAAAATACCACTACATTTCAAGAAGCTATATTTATGTTTTGGATGTTTTAGGTGATTTCAGTAAGCTAAAGGGAACCAGCTATCAACGAATGTTAATAAAATATAAGTGTAAATAAGGAAAAAATCTACAGGAAGCATTAAGTATCAAATAAATCGTGATTCCTGGACACAGCAATATTATTGTAAACTGTCAATGTATCTATTGATATTCAGCTCAGGATATGTGTCATACTTCAAGAATTCAGTTATACAAAGAATATTCAGAAAGAACAAGACTACTGAGGAAAATTCCGGAAAATGTAGCATATGTACTTCAGTTTTATGATTATTCTCTAAAAAAGTAATGTTTTAATGGAAATTACGAGAGCTTTTTTTGTTAAAGTCATAATTTTCAAGGAGGTTTCCATTTAAGTAGCAATGCATTTTTAACATGTCTTTTAATCTTAAGTTTAAAAGTTTGCTGTGTAGCATACTATCCAGTTTTGACCTTTGCTGAAAACACATTTTATGGTTTATGGTTTATCTAGTACCAAAATATATACTTCCAGTGTAGATTTTGTTTACAGCAAGGCTACACTGAAAAGTTACCGAAAATGTTAAAAAACAATGGAATTTCCTTTTTTGTATTTTTTTGATAGCTAAGGTTGTGTAGTAATAGATGGCATGCCATTTGTATCATCTGCACCATTGTAGGCAATTACGTGACACTTTAAAAACACCTCTAAGAATCGTTGAAAGTAAAACTTTTTACTTTAAGATTCATTTTCTGACAAACTTTTTTTTCTAACACTTTTCAGTATACAAAATGTCTCACGCATCGAAGTTTTTGATATAATTTGGTGAAACTTACAGGTTAGGTCCATAATAAGTAACCAAAGAACGTCGCATTCCCCTTTTTTGTTAATAATCGTGTTTTGAAAATTATATGGTGTTAAGGAATAAAAAAGGATAATATTTTCAAAATATTTAGAGTTAACATATGGAAAATGTTTTAGAACAAACGCAACAACGATATTTCAAAATTAAGTAATTGGGTCCTTTAAAATTACTCTGCACTAAACAAAAATAAAAAATTCAACTTAAAACATTTTTGGACGTCTGGAATATTTTATATAGCAAAAAATGTTTACAATATTTCCTCGAAAAATAAATCATAATTAATGAGCTATTTGGTGTAGCAAAATGCAAGTTTAAAACGACTCTCAAATTATGTCACTGAATCTTCATAATGATACGTTTCTTATTATACAAGTTAGAATTTTCAGTGTAGCCTTGCCTTAAAATGCATATACTCCTCTACCTACCTCACATATATATGCGGTACAGAAAATATTATTTTAACGCTAAAATAAAATCTAGAGAAGAAACCGGTACAAACGTGTAGTTCGAATGACCCGCGTGTCTCCTGAGCGGCCGCGAGCGCAGTGACACACATTGGAAGTCTGGTGAAACCAGAGGAGCGCATAGTGAGTTAGAGATGACGCGCTGTTTGGAATTGTTATAAATATATCAATATGTCTTATTTATTAAGAAAGTTTCCTAAAACATCGGAATAATGACATTTCGTTTTGATGAAGAATGTATCCTAAATGTAAGCAGTTGTATGTTGTACTTATATTGCACATCAAAGTCAATATAGAATGGAAAAAGTTATTGCACTATAGAACGAAACTCTACAGAAAGTTAAATAATTGTATTAAATTCAACTGTTTTGTTTGTATATTTCTTTCAATTCATTGGAAAACGTTTGGGACAATTTTTGAATAGGCTTGTAATTCTCCAAACGCTCAAAGCCACAATAGTAATTGAATTAGTGTTAAACAATCGGCATTAACGAAGTAGCAACTTAAGGAAAGCTGTGTATGTTTATGATTTACATCGATCAAATTTTGATTACCATTACTCGGTACAAAATATTTGGTAGTTAACTGTGTTCTCATGCGTTTGTGGTACTGAAAGTTGTAATAAATACACGTACAAGAAAATATGGTAATTATGTGGTTTGATTGGCATATTTATAACATTTATTAAATCGCCGTGGTAGCGGTAATACCTATGTTTTACAACTGTTTCGTACTTTAGTTTCACAGCCCTTTGGAAACTTTATTGTGCTTTTTCGCAAAGGTGTGAAAACAAAGTCCAAATTTTTAAGTTTAAGTGCAATAGCTAAACTATCTACCATAATGCCACTGCTCCCGGTGTATCGTAATTTCCTTCCAAGGTATTTCTTTTATATGTAAGTAAATTTACTAGCCTGTTTTAATACCATAAGCTCTTTGTGGTTCGGAGGTAGCGCATCAGGAGGTTTTTAGTCCTAATCTCGACAAAAGAGACAACGTTTTACTTACTTTTCCTTTATACCAAAAGATGAATGGTAACTCTAAGCTCTATGTGCCTTGTACTTAATTGCACATCATTTCATTCATCGTCCGAAATGACTTAACGTCGGAGGCTTTCTCTTATCCTGAAAGATGAATATCTGGTAACTCTAAGCTCTATGTACCCCGTACTCACTTAAGCATCATTTCACTCATCGTACAATATGACAAAGTTGGTGGATTTCTCTTATCCTGAAAGATGAATGTCTGATAACTCTTAGCTCTATGTACCCTTTACTTATTTGAACATCATTTCATCCATTTCCGATATGGCTTAACGTTGGATGTTTCCTTTATTCCTTTCTTAAATCGAAATTGGCCTCTGCATTTTGTGCACAAATATACGTGTTAATTTGAGGGCTTCGAAACGTGTGTTGCTACTGAAACCTCGGTATGGAAATATTGGACGGTAATACACTTTCTTCGAACTCGAGTAAGGTGTATTAGAAAGTAATAACGACTGGTCACTTTAGAAAAATATCACTATTGGGAAATTGTGAAATAAAGACAATACTATATCTGAAATGTTTCACTATACAAAATAAAATGTACCAGATATCAAGTATGGGTTAGAACAAGATGTACACAGCTCGAGCAAATCCTCACTTTGGAGGAGCACGTTATAATGGCAGGAGACTTCACCGCTCGACACTCCTGGTGGTAATCACTTCGACCAAACGCGGCTGGAAATCTCCTGGTATACCTTATAAGAGGAAATGACGATCTTAAGGTGTACTCCCCCCCAAGGCTCCTTTTGGCACATGTCAGGCACTTCGACCCTGAAATTTTGGACTTCGTCATTACAAAAAAGTGCGACATTACTAAACAACTTCACTGTGTATCACAGCCTAGACTCCGACCGTCTTCTAGTGCATTTAGTTATCAGTGGCGCCATCACGGCCGGTCTTACCGGCCCTCTGAGGTGCGCAGAAACAGACTGGAGTACGTCTACCCTTGAAATGCAAGGGATGGCTCAGCCTAGGCTGTCATACTACAGCGAGGCGGACATCGACGTCGCCATTGAAAATTACACTGCCTCGATGCTCACGGCCAAAAGAAATTCCACCAGCTACACCACAAGCCCACCAAGTTTTTGCACGTACACTGAGGTGGAGCAGCTCATTGCCAGGAGGCGACGCTTGACGAGACTTTAGCGTCTTACCCGCCAGCCTGACTACAAAGTGCTAGCAAAATGGCTACGCAACGTCATTCTGCAACAAATTAAATTAAACAAAATTGAGCAGTGGTATCAGAAAGTGTTAAATACCACACATTCGGACAATTCCTTATGGAAATTATTAAAGGCATTTAAATTCTCCCCGAGCGCTAACTCAGACACTGAGGCGCTACACAGTCACCTCGGCCTGCACTTCTCCTCTGAGGAGAAAGCCGAGGTCTTTGCAGACTGTCTGGAAACAAGTTTTACGGAAAACCCAGCGAAGAACCCCGAGTTAGAACGGGATTTCCAGACTTGGGTAAAAAACTGGGTGCCACAGAGTCATGAGCAACACTTGCCCCTCAAAACGCCGCAGGAGGTGTACAAGCTCATAGGAAGCTACCTAATGGGAAAGCCGCCGGACCCGACAGAGTGACTAATGAGGAAATCAAACATCTCCCGAGAAAAGCCCTGGTGCAAATCACAAAAAATTTCAACGCTTCTTTGCAGCAAAATTATTTCCCTGACACTTGGAAACGAGCCAAGGTAATAATGCTCCCTAAGCATGGGAAAGCACCAGGCAACCTCAAAATTACCGCCCCATTAGTATCCAGTCCACTATTGGTATATTGCTCGAGAAAGTATTTCTATTTCAACTACAAAAACAAATTGCGGCGCTTGAAATTTCAAACTCATAATTTGGCTTTAGAAAGGGGCACTCAACAGACCTTCAGCTTTTAAGACTAGTAGAAGATGCCACCGAGCAATTTAACAATTGGGGTTCAACGTTGGCGCTATTTTTGGACGTAGAAGCCGCATTTGATCGGTGCGGTCACAACGGCCTGATTTACAAGCTGCACCGAGTGTTTCCCGGCCTCCAAAATTCATTAGCATTGCTGCATAATTTTTTAAAAAGCAGGCGCTTCTACGTCCAAGTGGGCCGCTCCTCCTCAAAGGAGAGAGTGGTGCAGGCTGGCGTACCACAAGGGGCTATTTTGTCACCTTTCCTTTATATACTCTTCACCACCGACTTCCCCGTGGACACCAGATGCAAAGTTGCAATGTATGCTGACGACACCGCAATATACAATCATCATTAAAATCCGCGTTTTTTCCTTTTAGAGATGCATCGGTACATTGACCACTTCCTTTCATGGCTTCATGACTGGAAAATCAAAATTAATGCAAACAAATGTCGGCTTATACATTTTACAAAGCGGCTTCTTTGGCAATGGACCTAATGGTCTATGGTCAATTATTAACTCTCGTCAGCAGGTCAAGTACCTCGGCGTGACGTTGACACGCACGATGCACTGGACCACCCACCTAAGAGATAGCGCCAACAAAGGGCGGCAGCGACTAAAGATGTGCGCCCCCATATTTAGGAGTAAACAGCTAAAGCTGCGCTCGAAGGTCATCGTATGAAGATCCTTTACTTTATCCGTGATCCTGTACGCCTTTCTGGTGTGGGCCAGCGCCCCTGACACCGCCCTAAAGTATCTACAAACCCTACAAAACCTATCCCTACGCAAAATCCAGTCTGCTCCTATCCGAACAACAACAATGCCACCATTCACCAAGAAACCCACGTCCCTTACATCAACGAGGCCATCAACAAACGTGCCTCTTCCATCTGGGCGCGCATCCGACACCATGAAAACCCCACCATACACAATATTGGGAAGGCGAACCCAAGCACCGGAAACATGCCAGAATCAAAGCATATTCAAGGGAAAAAGAAGAAAAAACACGACTACAAAATTATGCGCGCCCAACCCTTCATTGCTCAGGCCACACTCCACGGCAGAGGCCGCCATCATCGGTAGCCCAGGAGTCAGCTGCCCACTGTCGTACAGCCTAACTGCGAACATTGTAAATATTGTACATAGACAAGTCTATACAGTGTAGTGCTTGTGATATTGGGATGTACGTGGTATGCCCAATTGTGTGTGTGTGTGTGTGTGTGTGTGGGTGTGTGTGTGTGGGTGTGTGTGGGTGGGTGTGTGTGTGCGCGCGCAATATAAGCGCAGTGTAAATATGTAAATATAAAAACAAGAAAAAGAAAGACAGAGACAAATAACGAGATAAAACTGGTTC
Source organism: Mantis religiosa (assembly GCA_030765055.1). NCBI lineage: Eukaryota > Metazoa > Arthropoda > Insecta > Mantodea > Mantidae > Mantis > Mantis religiosa. The sequence goes on from CM060958.1 coordinate 127,271,543, forward strand.
TCGGCGGCCTCAGAACAGATCGCCATATGGGTCTTAGAAGAACTCCAAATACAATAAGAAACCATACACAGAATTATAAAACCATGTAAATTTAGAGCCTGTAAGACGGGTACAATGTACCGGCACCAGACAAACAAGTTACTAATAAAAAGCCTTAAGCCTTATTTCCTTTACATATTTCTTCAAATATCTTCATGAACTAAGGTTAGTTAAATGTGTGTATAGTTGTATATAAATCAATTATACAATTATGAAATATCTCAGACCTCCCCAAAAGAGATGTCATTGAGACACTGGTTTATCGCTGTGATACACTGATCTATTCTTGCCAACGGTTTGCACAACTAATTTATCAATATGTGTACAGCGGTTCAAAATTTTAAATACTGTACAAACATTATGCGCTAAAGAAAATGGTAAGTCAAGATATTCGTAATTATAAGACAATGAGATCACACATTTCCAAATACTAAGTATTATAAACCATGCACGCAATAAATATATTTGGCAGCAGAAATCGGTAAATGATTGATATGAACTCATAATTATATTGATAAGTAAATCCAAAATAGTACAATCACATTTACAATAATAATACGAAAGACCAAATATATAGAAATAAATAAGGAGGAATTAAAAAGCTTACAAAAGTAATGATTATCTTCAATCAAGTTGGAGCGGCTAGCAGATATAAAGAATGGATCGTGGTTAAGAAAGCAAATGTGATGTATCATTTGTGTAATATGTATTATAAAGTAAGTGAATAGATTTATCTACGGATAAACATAATAGTTTATCGAGGCATACAGTTATTTGTGAGTGAAATATCTGTAAAATTGTGATCGACAAATACCAGACAACATACAATGGAATGTTAAGTATTAAAACTAATAAAAGATAAAGAGTTCTGTGTTATTCTTAGACACCCGAGTATACCCTAACGCTGGAATGTGATTGGTCATTCCGAGCTGCCCTAGACTGTATTTATTAATTTGATTTATTAGGACTTTAGCTATTCCAGCTTTAAGTATTGTATTAGCAATTTCATATTCTGTCCTATTTTATTGAAACTTGCTGCGTATTATTCTTGAGGATGGTGATTTTATATAGAAATTTGGTACTTAGGAATTTTCAGTTCTGAGTTTTGTTGAAAAAAAAAGCTTTTTTTTTGGATTCAGCAGTGAATTTCGTTATAGAATTCAACTCCTCCATTACCTACTTTATACGTTCATGGTAAACACAGTATTATTGTAACGCCATAATAAATCCCAAAGAACATTAATGTTATATGCCCTTATAACAACTAGGCACGCTACCGATCGAAGTGGGCGTTTTTCTGTTGTATATAAAAGAAGTTCTATGGATTTTTATTTTATTCAGCAATATTTATAATATTTTCAATTAAAATGAGGTATACATTAATGTTTATCACCTAACAGTTAAACGTCTAGGAATATTAATAGACTTTCTCTTACAGTTTACCAGTTATACAAAATCATTAAGAATAAAGAGGACTTCTGAGGACAGTTCTTGAAAATTTGTGATTGAACTCTTAGATTGAACACTTGGTTAATCATAACAACAAGCATAATAACATACTTCAACTAAAGTCAAACTCATTTTTAACATCAAAGCTGCATTTAAGTAGAATGATTTATTATGTGATTTTCTTGAAAGGTTTCGAGTGTCAGCCTCAAAAATTTGAAAGTAAGTACAGTTTGATATTTGAATGACTTTCCTGGTTTGACATTTGATTCAAATTCTTTCTTAGATTCAGATGGTACCAGAATATATTTTATAAAAGCAGCCTACGCGTTTAACTTTTAGATAGAAGGCAATCCCCTCCTTACATACTATGTATGTTCGTGATACAGAAAATATTAATTTAATGCTAAAAATAAAAAGGAGAAGAGACTACGAGATATGGACCTACAGTTCAATTGTTCTGTCTGCCGCGATCTCAGCAGCACATGGTGGAAGTGTTATGAAACATTAAGTACACGTAGACGTTAACAGATGTCGGGCAAAGTATAATTTCTATGAATGTATCAAAGTATCGCAGTTATTAAAAACGTTTTCCAAAACATAAGCACACATGATGTTCTGTTTTTATATAGAAGACGTGTTTATTGTGAATGGTAATAGTTTCCGGTTTTATTTAATAGATTAATAAATATAAAGTAACAAGAACTATCATGCTTCGTAACAAAAGCCTAAAGAAAGTTCTATAAGTGCAACAAAATCAAGAAATTTTTTGCACATTCATTGCAATAACTTGTACTACGTATGGTATTTCTGATAAATTATAGATAGTTGTGATATAAATACAATTAAACTAACTACATTGATAATTAATCCAGCACTTGCCACCAAATGAGAAAACCACATAAATTGTATACATTTGTGACTTCATTTTGCCATTTTCTAAACATTTGCGTTTAGTATCGAACATTGATATAAATTTGGAGGCTGCCACATTATGTTTAGGTATACCTGTAAAAGTTAATTGAATCACAGGTGTACAGGCAATACGTATCATATTACATTAGTCTTATCGGCCCTGTTTGAAAATTTGATATAACTTTTAAAAAACGCTCTGAAAATGTTTAAGTTTAGCTGTAATTTCGAGGACTGAACACCGAAATTAAAATTATGTATCACAGGATATTCTGCAAGTACACAATTTTATGCTTTTAGTGAAGGAAAATTGTTAATATTTCCATCTCTAGCTCAAGGCCGACTGATCTGTTCAGGCTAGAGCACAGCAGACATCTCCAAACAGTTAACCAGTGGATCGAAAAAGCACAGAAATTCCAAGTAACAGTTTACCTAGCTTTTATAAACTGTAAAATGGCCTTTGACTCAGTAGAAAATACCAGCATAACACAACATCTAACCAATCAAGGAGTCGAAACTAAGTACATCCAAATCCTTAACCAAACCTACAAAGTCTCGCAAAACTAAATAAAGAGATGGAAGGCCACCCATTGCGACTAAGGAGAGGTGACCAATCTGCACCAGATTTTTCACGAGCGCTCTAGAAGACATAACTCGCAATGTAGAATGGAATAAGAATTAGTGGAGTAAGACTAACTAACCTGAGATTCCTTGACGATGTGGTGTTCTTCTCTATATCAACAGAGGAATTACACAATATAGTACGGCAACTCTGTCTCCATAGCAACAAGATGGGCCTCAACATGAATATGTACAGGACCCAAGTATTGACAAACGGCGCCGAAACTCTAACATTAATCGAAGAAAAGTCCTTAACCTGATATCAGAATAAGTCTATCTAGATCAATTTCCAAAAATCCCAGTTCTGCGCGTCGCAACGAACAAAAATTTCGGCGCGGGAAGATAATGGACGGATAGCGAATCACGGAGATAAAGAGCCATCAACCGAGTATGTGAGGAACTTGGTGGACCGTCTCCACGACATACGTCAGAACATCCAGAAGGTTTGGGACTGCATGAAGACCCGATACGACAGGCAAGCCAGCAGCCAAGGTTTCCAGGAAGGTGACCTGGTCTGGTTGTACCGCCCTACACGGACCAAGGAACACTGTTCAATTCTTCAGAAACCATGTCCAGGACCGTACGGAGTGGTGAAGAGGATCAACGACGTGGACTACTGCATTCAGAAGGTGCACCGAGAAAGATGTTGGTTGTGCACTGGGTTCGTCTCGCCCGCTACGACGGTGCTGTTCCGGACAATCAGCTTTGAGGAGGGAGCAGTGTCGCGGCGACGTGCACAAAATGTTCGGCGGGGAGAGATAAATGACGAATAGTGCATCACCGAGATAAAGAGCCTTCAAATACAGATAAAGATAGCATGGAGATAAAGGTCTGCCGAAACAAACAAGTTAGATGGATGGAAAATTCTAGTTAGAACCTGATCGATAGCGAACATTTGGCTCCTTGTTTGTTTGTTTTAGAACAGTCTAGAATTTTCAATGCAGATATATACAGGTTGTTACAAAAAGGTACGGCTAAACTTTCAGGATCCATTCCTCACACACAAAGAAAGAAAATATGTTATGTGGACATGTGACCGGAAACGCTAAATTTCCATGTTAGAGCTCATTTTAGTATTTCTCTTAAAATGTAAATTGAAATCATTCGTGCAGACAATTGTCAAAATACCCCATTGTGGTTCATGCACGATGGAGCTCCTGCACATTTCAGTCGAAGTGTTCGTACGCTTCTCAACAACAGATTCGCTGACCAATAGATTGGTAGAGGCGGACCAATTCCATGGCCTCCACGCTCTGCTGACCTCAACCCTCTTGACTTTCATTTATGGGGGCATTTGAAAGCTCTTGGCTACACAACCCAGGTACCAAATGTAGAGACTCTTCGTGCTCGTATTGTGGACGGCTGTGGCACAATACGCCATTCTCCAGGGTTGCATCAGCGCATCAGGGATTCCATGCGACGGAGGATGGATGCATGTAACCTCGCTAACGGAGGACATTTTGAACATTTCCTATAATAAAGTGTTTGAAGTCACGCTGGTACGTTCTGTTGTCGTGTGTTTCCATTCCATAATTAATGTGATTTGAAGAGAAGTAATAAAATGAGCACTAACATGGAAATTAAGCGTTTCCGGACACATGTCCGCATAACATATTTTCTTTCTTTGTGTGTGAGGAATGTTTCCTGAAAGTTTGGCCGTACCTTTTTGAAACATCCTGTATAAGAGACGTCATATCAGCGGAGTAGTTGTAAACAGTGTGATAACGAGAGTTGTAATTGAAGCTGGGGTGTGCTGAAAGTGAGCGCTTTTGTTTGTTATCAGCGACCTTGATAGATTGTAATTGTATATGTGTCGTACTCTGCTACTGTGAGAAGTGAACAGAGTGTATTTCTACGAAAATAAAGAACTTTTTTTTCAATTTCTGCAAATGGTGACTCTGGGTATGTGGAATTATCTCCGTGATACACTATCCGTCCGTTATCTCTCCGCGCCGAAGGTTTTGTGCTCGTCACGGTGACAATATCTTCTCCCAGTATTTAATAAATTACTAGAAAAGTTATTCGCTTGTGGAAAATACCACTACAGTTTAAGAAATTCTATTTATGTTTCTGATGCTTTACGTGATTTGAGTAAACTAAAGGTAACCAGCTATGAACAAATGTTAATTTAATATAAATGTAAATAAAGCAAGCATCCACAGGAAGCATTAAGCTTCAAATTCATCGTGATTCCTGGACACCATTATATCATTATAAACTGTCAAGTGTATCTATTGATACACAAGAAATAAGAGTAAATTTGTGGATATTAAGCTCAAGGTATGTGTCATATTTCAAGTATTTCTTTACAGTTTATTTGTTATACAATGGCATTCAGAATGAACAAGACTACTGAGGAAACTTCCGAAAACTGTAGCATTTGTACTTCATTTGTCTTGAATTCCCTCTAAAAATTAATATCTAAATGGAATTTACGAGAGTTGTTTTTGATAAAGTCATAATTTTCGAGAAGGATTCCATTTAAGGAGTAATATATTTTTAAACATTTTGTTAATCTTCAGTTTAAAGTTTTGCTATGTAAATGAACATCCAGTTCTGAATTTTGATCAAAACTCATTCTCTTGTTCAACTAGTGGCAAAATATCTTCTCCAGTTGGCGTTTACTTTTTGTTTACGGCAAGGCTACTCTGAAACTTTGTCGAAAATGTTGAAAGTCATGGAGCTTATTTTGTTTGGAATTTCTTGGCAGCTTAGGGTGTGTAGTAATAGTCCGCATACTATCATTTGCACTATTTCAGTCTATCACGTGAAACTTTAAAGGGACCTTCAACAATGGCTAAAAGTAACAATAATTACTTTAAATTTAATATTCTGCGGAAACCTTTTCTAACACTTTTTAGTATACAAAATGCCTCACACATGGAAATTAATTGTTCTTTCACACTATCCCTGTGCAGGACGCGCTATAAAAGGGTAGAGCCAGATTGAAAAATTCAATGTCATAGCCAGGATTTGAACCACGGATCTTCTGTTCTCCGTCCAGCCGCTCTAAAGCATTGGGGTACTGTGGTCAACGTGCCAACATGACATCAAATTCTTCAACTGACTCGTGTTTTTCCCGGTAAACCTCTAGGAGTTCTCATAAACACATATGAAAAAGAGTAGAACCATACTGAAAAATTCAGTTGTACAATTTAAAATCATTTTGGCACGTTGGCCATTGCAGCTCAATGAACGGCTGGCCGGAGACCAGAAGATCCGTGGTTCAAATACCGGCTATGGTATTGCATTTTTCAGTCTGGCTCTACCCCTTTTCATGTAACTTGTGAAACATAGAAGATAGGTCCGTAATATTTCAACAAGAAACTTCTCTTTCCGCTTTTTTGTTAATGCTCATGTTTTGAAAATTATTTGGTGTTAAGGAATAAAAAGATTATATTTTCGAACTTTTTAGAGCTACCACATGGAGGGTATTTTAGAACAAACGCTACAACAATATTTCAAAATTATGTGGGTCCTTTGCAATTTCTCTGCACTAGCCAAAAATACAAATTCAACTTAAAATCTCACATTTTTTGACATTTGGAACATTTTATATAGCGAGTAATGTTTACAATACTTTCAAAAGTAAACAATAAGTAATGAGCTATGTGGTGTAGCAACATGAAAATTTGCGTGCGAGTTTAAAACGATACTCTAATTATGTGATTAAATCTTCATAATGATAGGTTCCTTATTATAGAAGTTAGAATTCTCAGTGTAGCCCTGCCTTAATATGCATACACTCCTCTACCTACCTTACATATCTATGCGGTACAGAAAGTATTACCTTAACACTAAAATAAAGTGAAGAGAAGAAATGATCTGGTACAAACATGCAGTTGGAATGACTTGCGTGTCTGCTGAGCAGCTGCTACCACAGCGGCACACATTGGAAGTCTCGTGTAACTAGAAGTACGCCTGGTACCTTAGAGATGGCGTGCTAGTTGTAATTGTTATTTACATATCAACATGTCTTAGATATTAAGAAACCTTCCTAAAATATTCGAATAACGACGCTTTGATTTTATTTACAACGTGTTCTAAATACGAACAACTTTATTTTGTACTTATATTGCACATAAAAATCAATATAGATCGGGGAAGTTTATTGCGCTCTGGAATTAAAGTCTACAGAAGGTTAAATAATTATAATAAATTCAACTATTTTGTTTGTGTATTCCTTTCAATGCTACGTGTGTCGTGGGAAAATTTTTGAAAAGACTTTCATTCTACAAACGCACAGTCAAAATAATATTTCAAATAGTACTTCACAACTGGCATTAACTAGGAGTCAACTAAAGAAAAGCTGTGTATGTTTATGATTTTGATCGTTCAAGTTTTGAATACCATTACTCGGTACAAAATGTCTGGTAGTAAGCTCTGTTCTCATGCGTTTGTGGTACTGAACGCTGTAATAAATAGTAAATAGTTTGATTTACACATTTATTAAATCGTCGTGGTAGTGGCAATACTTGTGTTTTACAACTGTGTCGTACTTTATCTTCACAGCTCTTTGGAGATTTTATTGTGCTTTCTTAGAAAACAAAGTCCAAATTTTTAAGTTTAAGTGCATTTCCCGCTATGAATTTATCCTTCAAATTGTGCAACATCTGATATTTTCTATGATCTTAGCAAGTTCGAAACTTTAATGCGTTTATCGAAGTAAGGTTTTCAATATTTCAGCGTTTATTTGGTTATGTTTAAATAACTGTAGTTTGAAAGCCTGAATGCCACATTTGCAATACCTCCTGGCCGTACATTATACCCTGGCGATGGATAGTCCATTCTAATGCATATTCCCGTCTTGAATCGACATCACTGCGACCACGTCTGCATACCACATTACTTCGTTCATAATTCATTAAAGTCATAGTGGATATAACTGGATGTTGCTCGTGGTTAAGGTGCGCCACATTTTCTCGGCGGAGTCGCAGTCCGCTGCTGTCGATGCAGGCAACCGCACTAGGGAACAGAATCCATTATAAGTATTACAGATTTCAAATAATTTGTCTTAGATATTAATTTATATATATCATTAATGTCCTTAGAATGCTTATATGTGCGATATAAGATCAATTAAACAACAGACTAACTCAGAACTTTCCAAATGAGGTGTCATCAAGGCTCTGCTTCCCTATTACGCCATATAGATATATTTGTGACAACATTTTGCCAGAACTAATTTATATGAGCACAGAGGTTTAAACTGTACATAGGTGTTATTCTGCTGCTCTAAATGTTGCCCTTACTTTATTTTTGTTAATAGACATCTCTCAAATAACGCAACATTACTCCACCTGGACTTAACATCTATCTGTCATTTGTGATTCCTGCACATTCCAGTGGCTGAAGTAATGGTTCATTGGAGCTTAGCAGTCGTTCGAGAAACGTGGCAGTACCTCGCTCTTACGAGAATTATCAGTGCGTTACTTGTGAGGTTTGTACTAACAAAGATAAAGTCATGGTAACGTTCTGAGCAGTACAATAATATGTGCAAACATTATAATAGCTCTTAAAGTAAGACATTCAAAAAGTTTCCATGTAAGGGGTAGTCTGCAATTGGGAGAATTTCTTGAAAGTCTCGCTTGTCGTCCTTGATGACGCGGAACTTTTATATAAGTTTGTCGCGTTTAGGGTTTTGTTGAGAAAGTTTTCTTAAACTCAGTTGCTCCAAAAATATATATTCTCAGTAAAATATCCACACTTAATTGTTGGGTAAACTGCAACTAACATGTATGTTCATAATACGGAAAGTAATGTTTTGATGGCAAAATAAAGTCCAACGAAAACAAGTGGTACTAACCTGCAGTTCAAATTTACAACGTGTTTTCTGACTGACCGCGACCACAGCGACACACAGTGGAGGTCTAATGCAACACTAAGACACCCATGATATTAAAGATAGTGCTTAGATTGTAATTGCAAAGTATGTGGCAATATTTCTGAGCTATTAAGTACCTTTGCCAGAATATTGAAACAGTTACTTTTACTTTATTATAAAGTACATCCTAAATGTGTGCTACAGTAAGTTCGAGCTATATCACATGTAGAACTCACTAAAGACGAAAAATAAGTATGATAATTAGGAACGAAAGTCCACAGAACGTTGAATAGTTGCATCAAATTCATGTCTCCATTACTCAAATGATCAGAAACCCAGGGGTCAAGTCGAGATCCAAGAAATGGCAACCAAAGGTTTTAGTTCGTCACCCGAAAATAAGATTGCTGGCGTACTGGATCCCGAAGGTGATTGGCTGATTCAGGTTGCGCTACAACTTTTAATGTTGTACTGTCTTGAAGTTCTGTTGTTTGGCTATCTGAAATTTTCAATGTGGAGGGATTGTTCCGATCGCTATAAGTTCCCCTGGAAGAAAGAGGAGCTCGCCTGATCTTGGCTACTTACTCCAGCTACAGAGAATAATAAGATATTTGTGTTTAAAGTTGTCATTATTATTGAATGTACTTTGAGATGCTATAACGCGTCATTCAATGGATTCCTGTGAAAACCATTCACGGAAAAATAAAATCTAATTGGCATTACATTACTTTGATTTTATTTTCAGATACAAAAATCAAGGGGTGTATGTTCCAATATTGAGGCTGAACTTCGTAGCATATCACAATCATGTTCCGTCACTTGCAGGTATAATATCAATGTTAATTGCATTTAGAATAGCTTTTTGCTCTTTTTGCAATTTATGAATAGCTTGTTGTTGTATTTGGAATTTATGAATGCCATACCTAATAAAGGAGTAGTTGTAGTCATAAAACATTGAAACGTGCATTAGGAGCAACTCTTACAACAATATGAAGTTTCTAAAGTGCCCATGACAATATTTTACAGCAGATAGGTTAGAATACCACCAACAAAGTCATGCCATATTTCATACCATTTCATTTGCGTCAGAAATAGGCTGTAGTTCCTTTAGTATTTTATGTTGCTACCACTTTAAATGAAATAGTAGATGTTAATTTTGGAAATTGCAAAGCTGTAACTTGTTAGTTTATGCAGAAGTTCTGAAGCAATTGCTTCAGGAAGCAAATTTTTTAGTGGTACTTGATCTCAAAACAGCGATGAAATTATGTTAAAATAAGTCCATGATCCATATAGCTAAGAGCTACGCCATATTGTACATTACTTTCAGAAAGGCTATATTACCATTCATTAATTTATTATTGGACATTTCTCTTGCTTAGGATGATGATTAGGATATATCCACATGTTTTTTTGTTTATTCTTAACAGGATATTCACACGACCAGACTTCGACTGAAGTATTCCTGCAAATTCTCCCAGTTTTGGAGGAGCCATTATCAGCCCGTAGGACTGTGCACCACGTACACTAATGTGCACTTCTACAAATTTCCCCGGGAGCCAGCAGTACTACAGAAGTTAAAACATATTTGTAAAGTTTACAGTGCAAGTTGCGCTTCTTTTCATGTGTGCGAGTAACATTTTTGGAAGAAGACTTCATAGTTGTTTCGAGACGGATCTTAAGGCATGGAGTGGTACCATAACATTTGTAAATGGTTTCATGCAGTGCTAAGTATCAACATGGAAGGGCTAACGTCAACAATGAACCAACTTCCAAACATACTGACAGTTGTGAAGGTGGTGTGGAGTTTGAGCCATTTCTTGACTGTGTAGTTGCATCGTCAAGTGATGTCTTCAAGTAAAACAGTGGCTTTCACTTCAGTAAGTAAGAAAAAGGGCGTTTTGGGTACTGGGGTTTCTAAATTATCTTTGTCTCCGAAAAGTGTCCTATGTATAAAGTACATAGAAACACGGTGACAAGATTGGCTAAATTTAAAAAATTACTGGCTAAAGAAAAACATCATGTTAAGATTCTGAAAAAAAAAAACGTTTTAAATGCTAATGACAGTAATGGAATGAGCAAAATATTAATAACTAATTAAAACATTTATGAATTGTCAGTTGGGGAATGCCCAAAATGCACCTAGTTCCCGAAGATGGACTATTCATGATAAAGTATTTGCATTATCAATTCACAAGCGAAGTCCACGCTTATACAGATTTAGGTGTACAATTTATACAACCATCTGTAAGGCTCCTTAAACTTATGCGATCTAAGATTCCTTTAGAACCAGGCCTTCATCCTGCTGTGATTAAGGTATTAGAATCAGAAAGTGTAAAAATGAAGGGAGCAGACAAAAACTGTTGTATCTTGCTCGATTAAACGTCTCTCGATAATGGGTTGCATATGAGTCAGATAAAAAGATGATTTGTGGTTATGAAGATCTAGGATATTTGGGTCGATCCAAGAAGAAAGCAAACCATGCACTGGTATTCATGTTACGGGGCATCCGTAAAAGCTGGAAGTAGGTTATTGCATATTACTTTACTGCTGGTGCTATACCCAGTGGTAATTTGAACGTATTGACTTGCCATATGTAAAATAAGTGAAATTAAGAATGCATGTCTGAAGATTCTTTGTACTGTGTGTGATCACGGTGCTGCAAATCAAAGGGCATTGAAAGCACTGTGCAAAGAAAATGTTAATAAGCCATCAAACTTCTATTTTACTGTAAATGGAGAGCAAGTTTCTATTATCTTGATGTGCCACGTTTGCTTAAAAACACCAGAAATGCACTTATTGACCACAGACCACATAAGAAGGTCAGATTTCAGTATATTTAACAATTGTTTGACATAGAGAACACAAAAATGTTCCATTTTTGCCAAAACTAACAAAGCAATGTTTCAATTTTGAAGACTCAAATCAAAATGAAAGTTAGGTTAGCAGCAGTGATGGATTGGCTATTGAAGCTAACATTGCATCACAACGATTGCCCTCTGAAGCAATCTATACAGCCGAGTTTGTGGGAAAGATAGACAATCTCTTTGATGTGCTAAACAGCTATGGCCGCTTCCCACAAAGTTATAAAAGGTATAGATGTGCTTTCTCAGAGAAATCACCACCCATTAAAATGTGGTATGACATTTTGAAGAAGATGGCAAATTGGAAGTTTTAGAACTTGCAACAGGTTAGCTTCTTAAATGGATGGCAGATTACAATAAGATCAATGATGTTCATATGGAATAGGTTAGGAAACTAAGGATTTGAATATCCTAATACAAGGGCCTTCAATCAAGATCATTTGAAAATCTATTCTGTTGCATTCGACAACATGGTGTTGGGAATACTAACCCTACTTGTTTTCAGTTCAAGGCTGCCTTAAAACTGTTATTTTGAATAAGATAACCTTAAACTACAAAAACATAGGTAATTGGGAGGATGACAAGAGCACTGCTTTAAGTAATTTGTCACTCTTTGTGTCAGATACTGCTTCAATTCATACCACAGATCTTAACAATGATGGCGCTGAAAGTTCCAGGGAAACAGTTACTTGTGATATGTATTCTATTCGTGATTGCTATCTCTCGAATGATGAACAGGCTTTGGCATATGAGGCTGGATATCTCTAGAGAAACATTGGTGTTGATGCAGCCACCAATTGCAGTGAATGCACAAACTTCTGGTTTTCCACAGACATCTTTCCTTGTCATTTATTTACGACATTTAAGAACATAGGTACTGAAACTTCCAAGTTAACACATGCCAGTGGAAATCTGATGCTGCTAATACAAAAGTTCCACGGTCAGTTGTGTAAATTTCTGGATGATTTTGGCCACACTAGTTCTCTGGAGGATCATTTTATTTCAATTCTCAAAGTGCCAGAGAGCATTAGACCATGTGCAGAACATGGAATGCATATAGATGTAATTCAGACATGTGTCTCATTCTTAATTTAGCAGTGCATTAAAGATAACAAAATTAGCATTTTTAAGAAAAGAAAAGCTACCTCATGCCATGAAAAAAGATGAAAATATTGAGATCAGTATAATTTCAGTCGTTCTTGGTGTTTATTTTTGTTGACTAACTAAGCGCTATTGTTTAGATATTGTTTTCCGGATTTTTAATTGTTCCAAATTTATTTAGAGGGTTATAGAAGCAGTAAATTTACTTTTTCAATTTAATTCTTCAAACATTATTATTTTTTGAAACATGTATTATGCTAAATACATAGCTAAAGTGTTATGATGATATGCTAAATGTACCATGTTCCTAATACAATGACTTACTCATGTTATTCATCACTTTAAACCCTTCAGCAATCCATACAGTGTCATTACAGAACCTTACGTTAAAGATTATTTGTAAAATATTCAAGTTTGTCATTTCTGTTATTTATATCACTTCGTGCAGCAGCTGCAGTTTTATGTTAGTGCCTTTGTTTTAAATGAAAATGGTTACTGTGTATTATTCATACGATCTACGAATATGTGTAATATTACACGGAATTTTTTGCTGAGGTTTCTTTGTAATTAAATGAATTAGCCATGTCGCATCACTTCTAAGTGTTTTGAGTTATAGCTAGTATTGTTCTATGTCTTCTTTGTACTTTATTATAGTTGAATTATCCATGTTATTTAAGTAAATGTCAAATTAATTTGTTATATTAATGAGACTGAATAATAAAAGGAAGCAATAACTGTCAAAAAATGTTATTTTTAAAATGTTCTCGTCAAATACCACATCCTATTGTTAATTCCTTGAAAGTTCATTCATTCGAGCAGCTGGCGGCTGACTGAGGGTCAGCACGATGTGTGTCATTCGTGTACCTGTCCTACACGGACTTAACCGCTTAATGACAGGAAATGTGGGGTTTTGCAGGTTGGTGGTTTAAGATAATGTAGATGAAAAGAAGGGAGGTAGCCGTAGCTCCTCATGGTAGCCAACACGGGTGCAACGCTATGTGAGCACCGCTGGTGTTATAATTTAAGGAAGAGTTTAATTTAGAAAGTCTATTAATTTCAAACAGTAATAATTTTGAGGTTGTAGTAAGAACTTTATTGTGACCACTTGTGCCCACATGCCACGCGGGGAAGCCGGTAGAGCTTGTAGCGTCTTTCGGTTGTTCTATAGTTCCCTAGAGACCTAACCAGGGCGCTCTGATGTTGAGGCAAACTCGCGTAGAATTTTGTGGCCCGGCGCCTAATGACATCTTCCACATAGTGGAGAGATGAGGCTTCATGAAGGTATCTCACGGGAAACCTCCAGCAAACAGAATAGATGGCCCTAAGACATCTATTTTGTACACGCTGAATTTTTCGCAGATTGGATCCTGCGGCCATGCCCCAGATCTCACAAGCATAAAGCATGACTGGAAGAATTAAAGCTTGAAAAAGGCGCAACTTAAGGGGTGTCGGCATTCTTGAGCGCATCATGGGGTATAACGAAGCCGAAGCTCCGCATGCCCGATGAGTCACCTCGTGGATGTGACCCAGAAAAGTTAGGCCCTTGTCCAGCTTTACACCTAAGTATTTTAGAGAATTTGTCCAATCTATGCTTCTGCCAGAATAATTAAAAGCGGGGAGGTTGGCGGGAAAGTGACGCTTAGGGAAGAGTATGGCTTGGCTTTTCTCTGGGTTGATAGACAATCGCCAAAGCCTACACCAATCATGAATGAGGCTTAGGTGTCGCTGTATTGGGTTGAAGGCTCTGCGTACGTTTCTATTTGTGTTGTATAGTAACACGTCGTCCGCATATTGGGCTATGTTGACGTGTAGCTCCGTGGGGAGATCCGCCACATACACGCTAAAGAGTGTAGGGGATAAGCCAGAGCCTTCTGGGACGCCTCCTCTGCTGGGTCGTCTGGTAGAAAGCTTTCCCGCCACAACAACTGTGAAATGTCTGTGTTTGAGGAATGAGTGTAAAATGTGTATCATGTGTGCAGGAAGCCCCAGGGTGATTAGCTTGTGTAGGAGGCCTGCATGCCAGGTGGTAGAGAAGGCCTTCTCGACATCCAGAGATACCGCCGCAGTGAATGCCCTCTCCTGGAAACCCAGGGCAGCGGCCTCCGCCAGACGGAGCAACTGCTGTGATGTCGAGTGCCCAGGACGAAAACCAAACTGATGGGGAGGAATAGCTTGAATGTCCCCCAGTAGGGGCGACAAGCGGGCTAAAACAAGCCTCTCGAAAACTTTCGAGAGGACTGACAGGAGGCTAATCGAGCGGTAACTGGCGGGGAGAGCCGGATTTTTACCGGGCTTCAAAATGCAAATCACCCGAGCCTCCCTCCACTGTCGTGGAAAGTGGCCCAGGGCGAGACACATGTTAAAAACCCGAGTAAGAAAAAGAACGGCTTTGAATGGAAGATGGCGGAGTATGATAGGTGTCAACCCATCAGGTCCCGACGCTTTTTTTGGGATTTAGACGCCGGAGTGCGCCCTGGAGCTCACTGGGTCTAATGACAAGTAGTCGGTCCGCCTCAGCAAGAGGACGTCTAAGGTACTGACGAACCTCCCGCTTGACGCGGCCAGTAAAAAAAAAAAAAAAGTTCATTCAAAATTTTGAGGTAATTAAAGTAGAAAATAATACAGGTTCCATGCAGAATATTCACTTAAACGTTCGGCTGATTTGGTTCCAATATTGTATTGCTACAGATTATATTAGATATTTATGTGAGATTTTAGAAAATGCAACAGCTTTGAAACTGCAGTCACAACTCTCGAAGCTCACGTAATTATCTTTGTACGTCATCTGTAGCAATGCGGTATTATAACATATTACCAGCTGTCAGATAAGCAAGTATGAAAAATACCGCTACAGTATACCGGCAACGTACAATGTTTGTACGCGCGATTTTCATAATTTAGTTTGCCATACGAACATAGGGGCGCTGTGATCGTCTCGTGTTGCCAACGATTAACATGGGGGGATCACTTCTAATAAGTATATTTTCTGTAATGATACATCAATTCACTTAGTGCGAAAGCGATTTTTATCATTATGTGCAATTTAGTTTTATTTCCGATTAAAGCTGTTAATTTATAGTTTTTAAGTGATAAGTTAATTCGGGATTGTAATAATTTCAAGTTTATTGTTTATAACTTATTGATTACTGATAACGAATATAATCTACGGTTTAATAATTGACGTACTTAAAATGTAAGACATTGTCTGAGACTTTATTTAAAGGATGAGTTTTACTTAAGGGTTTACATATTAATTTATTTGTATTAGATATTAATAACTATAAGTTTAAAATACATAAGATGGAATTAAAACTCTGATTATATTATAATCATAAAGCTTAGAAGGGGTAGAGCCAGAATGAAAAATTCAATTCCATAGCCGAGATTTGAACCACGGATTTTCTGGTCTCCGTCCAGCCGCTCTAAACCCTTGAGCTACTATGGCCAACGTGCCAACATGACATTACATTCTCCAAGTGACTCGTGTTTTTTTCCGGTAAACCCCTAGGAGTTCTAATAATCACATGAGACATGTACCTTAATGACGAGTTACTATGCTGTAAGTACTTTATGGCCCAGGCCAATATTAGGTGCAATTAATGATGGTTCTTTCACACTAGCCGTGTGTAGGACGCACTATGACAGGGTATAGCCAGACTGACAAATTCCATGCTATAGCCGGGAGTGAACCACGGATCTTCTGGTCTCCATCCAGCCGCTCTAACCATTGAGATTCTATAGCCAACATACCGATATGATTAATAATTAATTAATAGTTTACATTTATCTTAGAATATACATTACTTTGTATTGTTTCGTATAAGTTTGCTGTATAATTGTAATTAGTAAGATACGAATTGTCTATTGAACTTTTAGTGCCTGACATTAGTTTGTTTACGTCAAGAAACACTTCAACTGTTTATTTATCTGTAGCTTATTGTCGTGAGTATTTGTTATTAATATTACATCGATTACCTTTATATTTGTTAGTTTTGTATTAATTAGTAATGTTAGGTCCTAATATAGCTGTATTTATGTTACATATAAGGAGATTTTGCACCTAATTATTTAGTTATTTATTATCAGAATGTAAAATCTTATAATGTCGGAACATAACGTCAAGTAGGAAAGGAAGCTATTGCGCGAATTTTGTAAGATAAAATTACATTTATTATTTAGATTGTATCATAAATGCTTAATTTCCTTATTACTTGTATTAGCTGAGGTAGTACTAAGATTACTTGCGGCTATAGCAACTCCCACGTCAGTTCATTTTTAGACTTTAGACTGTATTTATTAATTTGATTTAGTAAGACTTTTACAATTTCGCATTTTATGTCCTTTTAAACTCTAACTTTAATAATGTTAATTCCATTTTGAGTTTTAGTCTTCTTGCATTTTTAACATATTCCTTAATGTTTAAATGTTTAGCATTAGTAATAGATTTTCTCTTACATTTTACCAGTTTAACAAAATCATTGAGAATAAAGAGGACTTCTGAGAACACGGTTTCAAAATTAATTTCTTAAACTAACCATTAACTAACTTAATTAATCATAAGAACAATTCTGATAACATGCTTCAACTAAAGTCATTGGAACTGATTTTTACTTCAAAGCTGCATTTATGTAATAAACATTTATTATGAGATTTTCATGAAGAGTTTTGAGTGTCAGCCCGGATATGCTTAAAGTATGTACATTTTGGTATTTAACCGACTTTCCTTGTTTCACTTTTGGTTCAAAGCCATTTTTATTATTTTTAGATTCAGATGTTCGCAGAATATATTTTGCAAAGCAACCCTGACATTTAATTTTTAATAGAATGAAATCCCCTCCTTACCTACTACGTATGTTCGTGATACATAAAGTATGAACTTAACGCAAAAAGAAAGAAAGAGAGACAAACCTGCAGCTAAAATGTTATGCCTATTTCCTGAATGACTGTGATCACAGCGGCACTGGGTGGAAGTGTTCTGAAACACTTGAAATGAAAGTTCACGTAGATGCTAGCAGATGTCGCGCAAGTTATTTTTACCATGTATGTATCAAAGTATCATAGTTAATAGAAATATTTTCCAAAACATAAGTATACCTAATGTTCCGTTTTAATACAGAAGATGTGTTTAATTTCAAATGACAGAAATTTGGGGTTATGTTTGTTATAAAAGTCAATATAAAGTAACAGGAACAATTGTGCCTCGGAACAAAAACTTACAGAAAATTTTACAAGTGAAACGAAATCGATAAATTCGGTATGCATTCCTTTCAATACTTCACGCAAGATCTTGTATTTTTGAGTAATGATAGATAGTTGTGACATGGATACAACAGCCAACATTGTGAAATAATCTAGTACTAGCCAAATAACAAAAACAGAAAAGTTGTATCCATTTTGACTACTTTTAATTATTTTCTAAACATCTGCATTTAGTCGAACATTCAGACAAATTACAAAGCAAGTAAATTATACCCAGATATGCTTATAGAATTCTATTAAATCACAGCTATACAAAAAATACGTGTCTTAAAACTACGGCGCCAGTTAGCCTTATCAGCCCATTTTGTAAATTTGATATAACTTTAAGAGATTGCGTTAAACATTTTTTAAAATATTTACATTTATGTGTAATTACGGGCGATGAATAACCAAATTAAAATTATGTATCATAGGGTATTCTGCAAGTACACGATTTTACGCTTTCAATGAAAGAAAATTGTCAATATTTCCATGTATACTGTGAATTTGTGGGTTCGTGAAATGAAAAGTCCAATTGCACCACTCAAAAGTGTTCTTTATTTCCACCGACTTACAGTTAAACTCTTGCCAATTACACAGAATTACGTAATGCACACAATTACGATTCACCAGTTCGTCCGTTAAAATTTCACTTGCACTCGTAATTACATACAATCCTCCGATGCACTCACACAGTCTTCTCGTCGTACACTAGCACTGCATTCTTACGCCAAGAACTCTGACTATCTCCTCTTGCCCGACGTGTTGCTTATATAGGGTCAGCTAGCCGATCGGGAAGCATCTAGATTAGATGAAATATCCCGTAAGTTCGAGAACACAGGTGGAACAGAAAGAGACGGCGCAGTGATGTTTTTTCAGCCAGGCCTTGTTACCGCCACAAGACAAACGAGGGGGGCGTGGCGAACGCCGACCGTCTCCTGCCTGCCCAACCTATAGGGTGTTCAGACGTTCAGGTGACACTGCTCCCTCATCAAAGCTGGTCGTCCCGAACAGCACCATCGTAGCGCGCCAGGCGATCCAGGTGTACCATCAACATCTTCCCTCGGGGAACCTTCTGGATGCGGCAGTGTCCGTTGGTCCGGGTAGGACGGTACAACCAGACCAGGGCACCTTGCTGGAACCCTTGGCTGTTGGCTTGCCTGTCATACCTCGTCTTCATGTGGTCGCTCGTTTTGTGGATGTTCTGGCGAGCCATCTCGTGCATGTCGTAGAGATGGTCCGCCAAGTTCTCCACATACTCGGTCGCTGGCTGTCTCGCTTCCGGGGGGCTTCCAAAAGCCAGGCCACAATGGAGGCGTAACTCTCGGCCGAACATTAAGCTGGCTGGCGTCATCCCAGTTGTGTCTTGTGTAGACGAGCGGTAGGCCAGCAAGAAAACTGGCACCTTTTCGTCCCAGTCTCGCTGATGGCTGGCCACGACCTTCCTCAGATTTCCTCTAAGGTCTTAATGTACCTATGGACCATGCCATCCGACTGGGGATGTAGAGGCGTCGTGCGGGTCTTGTTTACGCCAAGCCTTTGTAGCGCCTCCTTCATTAGGTTGGACTCAAATTTGGTACCCTGGTCACTGTGTAGCTCCAACGGCATCCCAAATTGACAGAACACTTGCTCCACGAAGCAGTGTGTGATTGTCTTTGCCTCTTGGTTTGGGATGGCATACACCTCCGGCCACTTGGTGAAGTAGTCCACGATCAACATTAGGTACTTGTCACCTCGGTCGGAAACTGGGAATGGTCCAGCAATGTCAACTGCTATCCGTTGGAATGGCGCTTCGACGTTGTAATGCTGCATGCGACCCGGGCTCGTTGTCTGGGGGCCACGACTCACCGCGCACACGTGACACTAACCGTACCATTCTCAGCATCTGCTCGGAGTCTCAGTCAGTAGTAGCGCTGCCGTAGTTTTTCAATCGTTCGGTTCGCTCCCAGGTGTCCTCCCGAAGTACCGGCGGCACTACCTCCAAGACTTCTGGGACCTTACTCGGGGTAGTACCAACTGTTCTCTCTGCGTAATTCCATCGGGTGACTTCTATACACGGAACAGCACGCCCTCTCTGGTTTTCAACTAGTCAAATTGGGCCCAGTACGACTTGTAGGTGGCGCTCCTCGGTGCGATGTCCTCCCAGGTTTGTCTCGTCCCTGCCTCCACTTCCCTCAAGAGTGGCCCCAAGTCTGCGTCTGCCAGCTGCTCCCTCTTCAGGCCTGCGCTATCCCAGCCATCTTCAGGCACAGACGTGACTAATCGGACTGCTGCGGCACGCTCCTTCTCCTCCACTCTTGTGCACTGGCCGCAGTTTTCTGGACAGGGTCTTCGGGACATGGTGTCTGGGTTACCGTGGCCCTTCCCTCTACGATGTTCCGATGTGAAATCGCACTCCTGGAGCCTCTGGACCCAAGCTGCTATCTGGCCTTCCCGTCGCGCCGTCACATCACCTTGCTCCTCGCGGGAACAACTACGTCTTCGTTCAAGACGACCCTGCAGATTCCAAGGCGCTCTTCTAGTTAACGGAGTATAACCTCTTCTCCGTTGAGCCGTAGGACTTTCCTGCCGACGTCGAGCGTCGCCTCGTGGCTTCTGAGGGCATCCTGTCCCAGAATCACCTCCTCAGCCACATTCACGACGAACACCCACAGACGCACGGCACTCCGTCCCAAGGTCAGCTCCAGCAGGGCCTCCTTCTCCACAGGCAAGGTGTCGCCCGATGCCAACACAAGCTGGTATTTTCGGCTCGGCTTCCTCTTCGGCAAACCATTGGCCACGTCAGGTCTGATGATGGTCACAGCTGCCCCAGTGTCCACTAGCACGCGGCACGGCTTTCCTGCTACCCAGCCGCCCGCGATGAGGCTGTCATCCATACGCCGGCTGACGGCTCTCAGCGTCACTCGATGGGATGGTGGTGATGGCGCCGACGTGTCCCTCTCCACGCCGGGCTTTACTCGTTCTTCCCGCTGCCCTTCCTTGTGTGGGCAGCCTCTGCATGTGTCCGGGCTGTCCGCACCCCCAACACAAGCCACTAGGTGTTCGCCGGCGTCCCTCAGCTGGTCTTCTGTCTCCGGCATAGCGGACACTCCTCGTTCTCGACGTCTGGATAGATGCTACCTTGGCCGCCTCCATCCTTAATGCCGCTATCAGCGCCTCGTTGATGGTTTTATAATCGCCGAGCATTAGGTGCTGACGAATCTCCGTGTCCCGTACCCCGTCGACAAAGTTGTAGGCGGCTTCCCAGGATACGAACTCCAGTGGCAGGTCAACCAAGGCCTTGCCAGCCAGCTGCTCAATCGCTATGACGAACTCTTGCAGCGTCTCCCCCGGCTGCTTTGACCTTGCCTTTAGTTGGCTGCGGTATGCTGCGGCTCAGCGGTGGTTCCCGAAACGATTCTCCAGGGCCTCCCAGATGTCCTTGGGCGCCGCCGTTGTTTGCACCGCGTTTAGTACCTCCGCGGCCCGTCCCTGGAGACTGGCTATTAGCTGTGTGGCCTCCTCCTCCGGTGACCATCTTTTGTGCTGTGCCACTGTGTCGAACTGGCGGCGGAAGTCCTCAAATGTTGACGCGCCCTCATATTTCCGAGGTTTGACGCGCGCACATGTTGTGTCGCGTCCCGGCGCGTCGGCCTTCAATCCTTCAGTTTCCTGCCGACGACGTCTTCTAATATGGCGTTCAGGGACTTGACGCTGTTGTTGGCCTTTCTCTCAAGGACGTCAACGCGGCTCGCCAGGTCCTCGACGCACTCGTCCACTTGGCCCATCCGCTTTCCCCGCTCCGTCACGTTATCCCTTACGCCAACCAACTGTTCTTCAAACTTCACGGCAAGGGCCTCGTTTGCCGCTTTCATCTCCGTGGCCGGGCTGTCGTTCACTGCCCTCATTTCTGTGGTCAGTTCGGCCATCTTTGCGGTCATTGTCGTGGCCAAGTTGATATTTGCTGCTTCCATTTTCGCTGTTATTTCTGCGGCCAAGTTGTTATTTGCCGCTTCCGTCCTCGCTGTTATTTCCGCGGCCAGGTTGTTATTTGCCGCTTCCGTCTTCGGTGTTATTTCGGCCTTCAGTTCTTGCATCTTTTCGGCGATGTTGTCGTTGGCCGTCTTCATTTCTTCCATTTTCTCTAAAATCTTTGCCAATGCAGCTTCCATTGTCGTATGTTCCAATTCTGACACCAGTTGTGACTTTGTGGGTTCGTGAAATAACAAGACGAGGTTAGAAAACACAAAAACTACACCTTATTTTCCTCGCAATGGTGTTCAACATTACAATTTGCTAGCAACCTCAAGGACTGTTTATTTTTTCCAACTCTACATTCCACTGTATCGCTTCCGGTATCGATCGGTCCCGAAGTTTTCCGAATCTCCACCGGCCATCATTTTTCATCGGCTTCGCGAGTTTACCGCCAGGGTGACAGTACAAAGACGCTAAATGACGTCAAACTCAAGGACAAAGTGGTTCAAATGCAAATACAGAACTGATTCTTATGATTTCACCTCCAAATCATTTTAGTTAATTGATGAAAATAAATCATTTCTTCACATTAGCCGTATATGGGCTAAAGCTTTTGGTAGTTAGAGTCTACATTAAAAATTCAATACCATGGGCGGGATTTGAACCACGGAACTCCTGGTTTCCATCCAGTCTGTCAAACCCATTGAGCTACCACAGTCAATATCCCGTCATGACTTTAAATTCTCCACATAACTCATATTTCCCCGGTAAAGCACTAGGGGCCCTCGCATCCGAGATACGTTAGCCCATAAAGGACTTTCATTATTAATTGTATTAGCGGAGATAGTACTCAGATTAACAGCGGCTATAGAAACTCCAACCTCAGTTCATTGTTGGACTTTAGACTATATTTTTTAATTTGACTTATTGAAACTTTTACTTATTGGCTATTAAACTTTTATTAGTAATAACTGTTTTAATAATATTTATATCAGGAATAGCAGGTGGTTATCCGGATGACTATTCGTTAAATTAATACTTTATAAGTTTTAAGTTTTAATAACGAGAATACCATTTATGGGTTTTACCTATTTACATTTTCTTCCTCTTCAAACATATCCCTTACTATGTTACACATGTGGAGATACAGAAATAGATTTTGTCTAACTTTTAAGGTTTTCGAGTTATACAAAATAATCTGCAATGAAACAGACTTCTGAGAACCTTCGTAGCTATTTCATCACGTACATTTTATTTGTTATATGCAATGTGATTTACATTTCTTAGAGTTACTTTTGAAAAAAAAAAATTAAATTTCGAAAATATTTCCATTACCTCTAGGCTTATTATTAGGTGTTCTTAAACATCTTCGCATGTCATCCTTGAAGTTGCTGAACTTGTATGCAAGTTTAGTATTTAACAGCTTTTCCAGTACAGGTAAGGCAGTATAGAAGACACGCAAGCTGCAGTTGCTGTCTGTTTATTTATATATCTTAGTTATTCTGAATTCTCTTCACAGCATTGGAGGGAAAATGTTTCATTTCAGTACAAAACAAAAGAGTGTGAACGAGAATAAGCTGTGACTAAATTGCATATATAGGTTAATATAAAGCAACAAGAACAATTGTGTTTCGGAGGGAAAGTCCTTAGAAACTTGTATAAGTCTAACGAATTCGATTTGTTTTCCATATATGCGTACAAGTGCTCTGGTTCTCAGTTTTCTGATATAAATTCAATTAAAACACGGACATCATTTACGAAAGAATTCAGGTCTTTTCAAATGATACGCTCTTTTTGGCAAAGAAGAGCTCTGTACAGTTACGATTTTGACCGTTCTATTTATTTTGTTTACCATTATTTGGTACAATAGATCTGGCAGTAGACGTTCCTATCATCATAACTGAAAACGCCTGTTCGCATCCGTATGCGGTACCCAATATAGATATAATGTTTAGACAAGTGTGTACAGTTCTGTAAATTTTTAACACTCTGCCAATGTAGTGGCATTATCTGAGTTTTAAGATTGTCGTTCTTTGTTTTCACTGTCCTATTTGGTAATTTCTGATTTTTAGAAGGCACTAAGAACGCCGTGAAGGTTTTGTTTATGTGTAATTCTGGGTATTGTTGCGTCACTTTGGACACTGATTTGTCATTCAAATTCTGTAGCTTCTGCTATTCTTCAAGATACCCGTAAGTTTATTACTGTAATGACTTTAATGGAGGAAAATGCTCAATATTTCCGCCTTTATGTTGATATATTTATATAAAAACTGTAGCTTGAAAACCTGATTTCTATCACAACTTGTTTTTACCCTAAAAAGAAATATTTAACATTAGTTATATCTGACAAGAATGCCAGGTTAGCTATGCCTTGTGTTTGTACAGGCTGGCTGTGGAATGTTGTGACATTTTCACTATCTCCTGGGAGGACATCATAAACTGACGATGGGTAGTCCGTACTACAGTATTATCTAGTCCAGTATCGACATGTCTAGAGACCTATCTTCAAAATACGTAACCTCATTCAAGTACTGCACATCCGTTTTCAGAATTACCGTGGAGATCCCTGCCTGTTCCTCGAGACTAAGGGACGTCGCACTCCGCTTCTGCCGATACAGACAACCTCGTTACGAACACTTACAGCGTTCCACTACAAAGACAATTTCAATCGAGGCTCCTTTTTGGCCAGTGCTACTGATATGTATTTGATTCGTCTCGGAAATATCTTAAACATATGGTATATAAATGAAGTTAGCTATTTTGGAAAATAAAAATTCGACAATTGTTTCATATAAATAGACGGTAACCTGAAAATGTTCGTGTTGGAAAATGTTAGTTTAATTTACACGTTAAATTAAGGTTGTTTAAACATTGAAGAACGTCTATAAACAAATAAAGAAGTGAAAGAGGTAGACCTTAAGCTACCTATAGTCAAATACTTAATGTCTGGTCCCTATGTGATGATGTACTTTCTTTGCATGGTCTATAGATAACAAAATAAACGACCATCACTTGTAATTTGATAAAAGCAAAAGAGTTGATAAACTCTGACAAATAACAAGGAATATTTACGAAATAGTTCACTCCACGAAAAAAGTGTGTTTTACATAAATTGTATACTTTTAAAAGATGTGCATATTGTATTATCTCTTACAGTTTCCCAGTTATACAAATATAGTCTAGAATAAAGAACACTTCACAGATTACTATCATACACTATATTTGTTATAAAATATCTCACAGATAAGGTATTCCGATAAAACTTTTTATATCGACCTGTATAGAATAAATTCTAAAAGTTTTACATGTTAAAGTTATCTGGAGCGGGTTATTTTCTTGAAATATAGAGCTTTTCTGAATTTCGAAGTGTGTTATACACTGCTCAACCTCACGTGCATACATATGGGTTTCTTTGTAGATTGTTTTTGAGAGGACCTCAAAACGTGTATTTAAATGAGATCTTGGAGGGTTATACAACACTTCCCATACTAAAGCATAAAGAAATAATGTAGAAGGCAATAACAATTAGTCGTTAGAAATATGTAACTATTACGGTAAATCTGAAACGGTTAACTATTGCGAAAATGAGAATTATAATGAAGAGTAAGTTTGAAATCTTTGACTCTACAAAATAGAATGTATGACACATAAATTGTGTGTTATAAGAAGATCTACATTATATGTGTAGTAACACTTTATTTTTTGCGGTTTAGAGTTACGTAAAGCGATTCAGAATGACAACTACTTCTTAGGACATTCCCTGCAAATGTAGCATTTCCTATACATTTGGCATAAACATATTTCAAACATATACTACTTCAATTAAAGTATTAGAGCTATTTTTGCCAAACGTGTATGCCATGTTCCATTTTTGTAGTAGCGCAGAATTGCGGTTTCTTTTAACCTCTTGGCGTGTAAATGTTCAATAAGTTTGGTATATAACCGAATATCCAGTGACCTTAAACTATATATATGCAGTAGATTATCGTCATTAAATGTCTGGTTAGATTTCAACTCCGCCTCTACCTCCTACGTATGTTTTTGGTACAGAAAATAAAACAAAATAACACTAAAATAAAGCCGATAAACAAAACCGGGTAGAAACCTACAGTTGAAATTTCCCTCGTGTGCAGTGAGTGCGACTACAGCGCACATGGTGGAAGTCTCCTGAAACAGGAAGTGCACGCAGCGAGTTATCGATGACGGGAAAGTAGAATTTGCTTGTAAGTATGAATATGTCTTAGTTATTAGTCATTTACAAGCATATAACAATAATAATGTTTTGTATCTATATGAAAGTATTGCTAACTGTGAAGGACATTAAATTGGAGCTGCGTTGCTTACAAGAATCAATATAGACAAGCATTAAAAATTGTCTTTTGCAGAGAAAGTCTGCTAAAGCTAGTTTATTTATAACGGATTTAACCCGTTTCCTTTGACTACTTCCTCAAATCACATTACATAATCCGTCATCAAGACACAGGTCGATCACTGTGACACACAGATCTATACTTGTCAATGGTTTGAACAACTAATTTATCAATATGAGTACAGAGGTTCAAAATTGTAAATACTGTACACAGATAATGCGGTAAAGAAATTGCTAAATCAGGATATTAGGAATTTTAAGACAATGTGATCACACATTCCTAAATATGCTGTAGTATAAACCATGCAAGCAATAAATAGATTTGGCAGCAGAAATTCGGCAAATGAGTCATATGAAGACTTAATTATATTGATAAGATAGTAAAAAATAGTCGAAACATATAACAAGAATGATATGATCGGTCAAATATATAAAGACAAATAAAGAATAATTAAAAAGCTAAAAAAGTAAAGATTAGCTTGAATCAAGTTTGAGGCTAATGGATTTTTAAATGCTTTTCTTCAGTGTGCCTCAACACTACTGAGCGGCTATCAGACATAAAGGACGGATCGTGGTTAAGAAAGCAAATATAATGTATTATATGTGTAATATATATTATAAAGTGAGAGAAAACATTATTTACGGGTAAATATAATAGTTTTTAGGGATATTCTTTTATTTGTGGATGAAATAATTGTAAAACTGTGATCAAAATATCTCAGACAACATACAATGGAGTGTTAAGTATTAAAACTAATAAAAATGCAAAGTTCTGTGTTATTCTTAGACACCCGAGCATACCCTGATGGAGAAATCTGATTGGTTAATCCAAGCTGCCGTAGAAAACAGAAAGATGGCGGTGAAGTCGTACAGATTCGACAAGACATTGTAAGTATAACATCAGATACGCAACACCGCATCAATATATTTACAATTCTCAGTACTTAGCATGTTATGTGATCTCTTCCTGAGTAACCTTCAGCTCTTGTTTAGAACCTGATTTTTGCTGTCTGTTTATGTTTTTATCTTTCTTTTTCTCACTCAGGTAAAGTTACACAGCTACAGATGATTTTTTAAGCTCTTAACTTTGTATTTTTACTATCCTTGTTTTTAGAATTCTTTGGGTGGTTCTACATATATACTGCCACTTTTTCGTTTTATATTGCATATTTTAACTTCATTCGCAATTATTTCTTACTGTGAGCTATTGAAGCTGGCAACTTGTTCCAACATTTTATGGAATTTTCTATAATGCTACATTAGAAGAAGAAAGGGAAGACGCAACCTCACAGTCAGTGTTAGTACAATTGATAGCAGCACTTCTAAACGGGTTTACCTATCATCTGTTGGAAGATTAAAGTTATTTCACAATAAGGGACAATTGTTTCAAAGTGTAATTCTATTTTCTATCGACTACTAAATGTTTGTGTGGTTAGCTTCCAGTTAGTTACCCAAGGTAATGGTTAGGTCTGACTTCCAGTTAACATCTAACCTGAGATCACAATACTGGCCAATTTTGGTAATGTCTCTATTAACAGTTCAGTGTTATATTGCCTACAGTCACCCTGTGCACATTGTCAACTCACTGTCCCACCCTTAATGAAAAGTGAAGTGATAACTGCAATTGGGATCTTAAACCAGGCGATGACTTACAATGAATTCCGGAAACATGCAGAGGAAATTCTCACTCTGACAATGACCGCCGTCTTCAACTTCATACTACAAACAGAAGTGCTATCTGAGCAATGGAAGGCCAACACGATCATCCTCCTTCACAATAAAGGCAACAAAGTCAATTCGACCATTACTTGTGATATCTATAATCCTTTCCCAAAGCTCTCACAGAAAGGTTGACGAAACTGCTAGATAAAGACCATCCACCGGAGTAGCCCTGCTTCCGTTCAGGCCACAGCACGGGCAGACATCTTCAAACATTTAACCAGTTGATCGAAAAGTAGAAAAATTGCGACTAACAGTTTACCTAGCTTTCATAGATTATAAAACGGCCTTTGTCTTAGTAAAACACAGCAGTATATCACAACATCTAACTAATAAAGGTGTCGAAAATAAGTACATCCGAATTCTTCACCAAAAATACAAGGTCTCCTCAAAGTTAAAACAGCGATGGAAGGTTACCCATCGCGGCTAAGAAGAGGTATCCCAATTTTCCCCAAAATTTTCACGAGCATACTAGAAGACTTATTTCGCAAAGTAGAATGGAATAAACATTAATGAAGTAAGACTAACTAACCTGAGGTTCGCTGACGTCGTGATGCTGTTCGCCATATCAACAGAGGAATTACAAAGTATGGTACAGGAGCTCAGTCTCCATAGCAACAAGGCGGGTCTCACCATGAATATGTACAAGACCCAAGTAATGACAAACGCCGCTGAAACTCCACTAATAATCGACGGCAAATCCTTAACCTACACATCAGGGTATGTGTGTCTAGATCAGTCTCCGGAAATTCATATTTTCTCCCAGTTTTTAATAAACTAATAGAAAAGTTATGTGTTTGTGGAAAATACCACAGCATTTTTAAATTACTTATTCTTTATGTGATTTTAGCAAACTAAAGGGAATCAGCTATGAACAAATGTTAATATAATATAAATGTAAATATAGCAAACCTCTACAGGAAGCAATAAGTACAAAATTCATCGTGATTCCTGGACACAGCAATATCATTATAAACTGTAAAGTATATCTATTGACAAAGGTGACAAGAAATAAGAGTAAACTGGTGGATATTCAGCTCAAGTTATGTGTCATATTTCAAGTATTCTTTACAGTTTATTAGTTATACAAAGGACATTCAGAATGAAGAAGACTACTGAGGAAATTTCCGATACACGTAGCATTTGTTTTCTATCATCTAATATTATCTAAGACTTTCGTAACTTAACAAGTTTAATGGTTTTAATGAAGGAGAATTGTCAAAATCTCCGTGTTAAATTTTCTCTTCAAGTAACAAACTCTGCACACTGAATGACTGCATTCTATCACAATATTTTTCTACTCTGTAAAGTATTTTACACATATGTCGTATTTTACATAATGTTTAGTCATTAATATATTCATGTAACAAATGCACCTGACGTTAACATTCCGGTTGTCATAAATGACGATCAAATATGTATCATTCATACGTTTCTAGGAATACTTTTTGATAATCATGTTATATACTGTGGCTGAACAGGGTGTTTTAATTACTCCTTGCTTTCCTGAGTTAAGAAATAAATATAGATTTTAGAGAATTACATAAGCTATGTAAGACGTGTGTCTGACGTGGGTTCATGTCATGACGTAATGGAAATAAATACTGAGGAAGATGTATCAAGTATCATAAGGAAGTAAATATGAACAAACATGTAATATAAAGACTCTGAATTATTAATCTTAACGGCAACGTAAATAAGTGTGAGGGAAAATAAGAACAAATGTAAGCTAAAACCTTTGCTAGAAGTAAAACAGAGCCTTAGTTTCGACTAATTCAGTGAGGCAAATCGTTTGCTACAATCTGTTTTCTAAGATCTACTTTACCTTCCAAAACTGTATTACAAAACCTATATTAAGGAATTCGAAACAGTTACTTTTTAAATGGTTCAGAATATACATGAAGTCAAACACTAAAGAAACGATATTCATATGTTTTATGAACAGGAAAAGTTCCAGGATTATAGACAAAAGTGCATCACTGCAAGTTTGAGGGCAAACAAGGATCTGATGATTCAACTGGCTATTATCAAAGAGTATTAACGCCAACTGTTGAATAACGTATTGCTAATAGAACACTCTCTGGTAAAATACGGAATTTAGACAAATATTAATATGGATTTAGTGTATCAACAACTTTTTAAATTCATATAAACTTTGTAGAAAACAGTTGTAACAAGTCTAGATAGTAGCTCTTTGCATGACTCAGTACAAGTTATTAGACATTTCAAAACAAATTAATATTACGGAAATCTTAAGCTACATTGTCACAGAGGAATTACATTATATCCAAAATTTCTATTTGATAATATTACAATAACATTTCTAGATCTACCTCAAGTATCTTCACTGAGCCTTATCTTGTATCAAATGTGAAAGCTTTTAGTTTTGTTATTATATTCAAGGTTCACTCCAAATGTTGTCGAACACAGGATTAATGACACCTAAACCTGTGCTAGTAATTTCTGCTTATCAGGTTAAACAGCTAATTCTCAATATTATTTTAAAAGTTTTTTGGTTTAGCAACTTTAAGTTTTAATAACGAGAATATTATCTATGTTTTTTGTTGATGTAGCTTTTCTTGCACTTTAAAGCTATGCCCTACTGTAGTACACATGTGCAGCGATAGTAATAGATTTTGTCTAAGTTTTAAGTTTTACGAGTTATGTGTAATGATCTACAATGAAATGGATTTTGCACAATGATGATCTTGGATCAGATGAACGCCGTTCTGTACTGATACGACATCACAAAAACAAATGCGGTAAAATCGAAAAACATGTTGCAACTTTAGTGTTGTATCGAAAGGATTCGAGAATTATCGGAATTATTCGATTCTTGTGTAATTCAAGTGCACAGAGTAGGCATCTATAAATAACAAAAACTAAATAAATCTTTCGTATTATGGTTATTAGTCGTATAAATAGTGTTCTTTTAAATAAACGGTATAAGAATTTACTCCATGTTGAAACAGTTTTTATCAAAAGTTAATCATTTCGCTCGCATTATCACCATTCAATACTGTAAGTTGACAAATAAACAAAAAATGGAAGTTCAAGCAAAGAAGAAGACGCGATAATCACACCTCGGGGAAATTTTTCAGCTTCAACCTATGTATGAATTTTGGAATTTCTGAAAATATTGCTATCATGTGCTGAACCTGACAACATAGTGACTACATTCTGGAAACTCAGTTTTGAGTCACAGATAGCTTGAACGTCTAAACAACTCAAAACATGGCGATTTGTCTAAATATCGGCATTATTTGCACCAGGTTATATAATTGGGACAAGTGTGCACTTTATTGCACCTAAAACTCCTGGAAAATTACGTCTATTATAGAAATTATTGGACTGAGTGCATAATTTCTCAGTGTTTGTGTTCTTAATTGTGTATGTAGTATATGCTTCCGTTCTTCAACTACGTGCTTTGATAGTGAAAAATTCATTTTGAGTTCTCTGTCATTAAGTTCTAAGTTGGGATTTTCTCTATGTTGGAAAACACGAGGAGACCTCTAATTGAAAACTCTCATTATCAGAGATACCAGAGTAATCTGAAATCTGAAAATAATAACAAATGAATAGGTTATGAATACAAACAATGCATCTTTAATATACATTTGTGAAATAAAGAGAATAATTATTTATCCAAGTAACGACAAAAATGCATTACTTACCATTTCATTTTAAGCTGTACTACTTATTTCTTCTCAGGAAATGTGTATATTCTGCATTTCTGCTGATATAAGTTCAATCAAATTAACTGGAGAAAATTCACCAGTTAGAGTTGATCTTGGATCAAGGGATCATGAACTTAGATCAATACTTATACAACCAAAGATCATTTTCATATGCTTGTACTTAGATTAACCAGGTCTAAATGAACTCATACTTACAAACAAATCCAATTTGGCTGAGATAAAATGATCTAGGGGCCTTGCGACTGGAATCGCCATTCCAAAACATTTTTTCGGATGTTCTTTGTAAGTGATTTCTTACAATCACTGTCTATTGTGGTGGAGTTCCATCCTGCTGGAACCACATTTCGGTCTATTCGTTAGTATCACATGTCCACTCTTGTTGTAGAAGTACTGGCCATCGTGGTCTTGTGAGGTGTAATTAGCTGGTTACCTAATATTCTCTCATCCAGTGAGGATTGCCTACTGCTGTACTGGGAATGTATTAGGGACTTCTGAGAACTTTCAGTTGAACATATGCATTTATTTTTTTCATAAAATATCCGAAAGATATACTACTATAATTGAAATCACTATAGTTATTCTTGCTAAACTTATGTTTTTAATTAGATGGTACTGTTCTAATGGGAGGTTTTCTTGAAAATCTTCTGCCACCATAAAAACGTATTTACATACAAATCTCGTAATTTGCTGAAAAAAGATATTGTCAGAGAAACAGGCATAAAAGTTTCGGCACAAATAAGAAAACAGTCGGCGGATAAAGTTTCATGGTAATAATGAGCCTTGCTAAGCAGTTAATGATAGCGCGGCTATTGTAAACAAGCACCGGCAACCAGAGATAACTGAGGTAAAGGACTTGCCGGCATAGATTAAGTTACGCTTCTGGAATATGATAGAATATTTAGTTTCTTTATTCGAAACTGAATACAATAAACACAAAAGACCGCTGCCCATATTTGATAAGACCATAGAGATGGGAGACCCAGATATAGGCATCCAAGAGTATCTTAACATTCTCGTAAGACTTCCATAGAAGTAGTAAGATTACCCATGAGTGTACACCACACCCTGACATTTGGCAGTTCCACAAGTCCTTGCTCTTGGTCAAGGCGGCTTTGGTGTGGAGGGAAACCCCTCCTCCCATACTTACACGACAATAGCTATGAGCAATGGTTATGATCAATCTAATGCGAACAAATTCAACTTAGAATGAACTTCATTCTAGACATAGCTTACGCATAGAACTAACAATCATACATATATACACACTAACTTTACATGTAAAGATAATGCATGACTAACGCTACCTTAGCGACCACCACTAGCTTTAATAACACGTTCATCCCTCTCACGGTAGACAATATATTAACTAAGAACTATAAAATAATGCAAATAAAGAAGTATAACTCATAAATGGCTATTTCCTCTATCATTGAGGATGCAACCAGGATGGTAGGTCGGTGTTTCCTATTGGAAACGACACTACACCCAACCACATCACTCACCACGAATCCGCGAGGGCATATTCAGGGCTTCGGCCATGCTTATGTCCTAGCATCCAATCTCACCTTGGTTAGGTCATACGGCTAACCTCGACACGGTCTCCATGAATCCGCAGGTGCACATAGCGGTACTCATGGAATTCCGAATCTGACTTCCCTCCGGTGGAGGTTTTTCAGTGGGTGAAGCTCACACTCCCGGCTGCACCATCCCAGTACAGTCGGGGTTAGTCCATAAATGGATTTTTGCTCCACTTGAAAAAAAAAAAACTATGGTTTATATATTTATTTCACTAATATGAACTTATTCCTTTATAAGTTGATCTAATGGCTTTTCAAAGCTGGTGAATAGATATCGCTTGATCAAACAGCTGACATATGTGTCATGAAATAACTCTGGCTTTTCCAAATGTGAAGACGTTGAAACGCTGATGTGCTCCTTCGTTGTAATCAATCTTTGACAAAGTGGAAGAGATTTAATGGTAAAAATTCATAGCGTAACACCAATTTCTTTAGTTACTTAAACTCACAATTCTTAGTTTTTTGGTATACGTAAAAATTTGTATTTCTTGAACAACATTTAGCAGTTTCGGTGATTTGCTTCTATCCTTTTTTCATTGCCATAAAGTAAAAGCGGTAGAGAAAATTTTGGTAAACTCTTAATTCTGTGTCTTCTATCCTTGCTTTCAAAATTACTTCCGTAAATGCACACTAATATATTGACACTTTTATGTTTTATAATTTAGTTTAATTTACGCTTATTTCCTACCCCAAATAACTGAAACTGGTATTCTATTACAATATTAATAGCTGAGGCAGTTTCGCCTTTGCCCACCTTCGGGAAGTGTGTGTTCAATTACCGTGACCGGCATATCTGACCCATGGTTTTTTCGGGTGTTTTCCGGGTCGGCAGACTAATGCTGGGTAGGTTAATTATATCCTCCGAATATCCTTTGCCTCTATTTTATCTTAAATATCAGTTCACATCATCTGGGCTCTCTTTCAGGGTGAAATGAGGAGTTTCCCTGCAAATTGAAGAGATGCTTATCACTTCTTATCAAAATACTTTAAGGGTATACTGCTTTAATGTATACAATTAAATATATTTTTATAAAATCAATATTTTTGAAAAATTATACATTTTAAGGGTAGTCAATTTTTACAGATTTTTCTTGAACATTTTTGCGTGTCATCATTCCAACTTATACAAATTGGTATGTAATAGAGTTTCCAATTTTGATTTCTCCTGAAAACAATTCACATTTTATATTCAGGTAATGGCAAAATACATATTCCCAGTACAATCTCCGCATTTAATTTTGGAATATAATGTAATTCATCCTCTAACCACTATATATGTGCGTGCTACATATTTTAATGGTGAAATAAAGTCAAAAAATCTACAAACCTGCAGTTGAAGTGCCCCGTGTGTCTACTGAATGACTGCGACCACAGTGTCACAATGGAAGTCTCATACAGCACGAAGTACAGATGTCTTCAGAGTTCTATTTGCGATCTAGATATCGACATGTCTTAGTTTTTAAGAATAACCATTACAATGGCAATGTTACCTTTCAACTCATAGCACATTATAAGTATGGAAGATAGGAAACTAAATTTATAGTGTACATAAAAATCAAAATAGACTAACAAGAAATCTTATGATCTTTGTGTAATTTCAACAAGATCAACCATTTGCTGCTAATAATCGATTCAAATGGAGAAGTCTGTTGCACCATTAGAGGCGGAGTCCGCGAAGGCTCTGTTTTGTCCCCTACGCTTTCTAGCGTGCATGTTGCGGATCTTCCCACGGAGACGCAAGTCAACACAGCCCAGTATGCACACGACGTGCTGCTATAAAATACCGATAGAAACCCACTCAGAGCCTTCAACCCATCATAGTGACACCTAAGCCTCACTGACGACTGGTGCAATCATTGGCGATTGACCATCAACCCGGAGTAAAGCAAAGCCATACTCTTCAGCAAGTGCCAATTTCCCGCCAACCTCCCCTATTTTAATTATTCTGGCACAAGGATAGATTGGACAAAATCTCTTAAATATTTGGGTGTAAGGTTGGACAAGGGCCTAACTTTTGGGGCTCACATACAGGAGGTAGCTCATCGGGCATGTGGAGCATCGGCTTAGTTATACCCCATGATGCGGTCAGGGATGCCGACACCCTTTAAGTTGCGTTTTTTCAGGCTTTAATTCTTCCAATAATGCTTTATGCGTATGAGATCTGGGGCATGGCCGCAGGAACCAACACCAGCGTGTGCCAAGCAGATGCCTCAGGGCCATCTATTCTGTGTGCTGGGGGTTTCCCGTGAGATACCTTCATGAAGCCTCATCTCTCCACTATGTGGAAGATGTCATTAGGCGCCAGGCAACAAAACTCTACGTGAGTTTGCCTCAACATCAGAGCGCCCTGGTTAGGCCTCTACGGAACTATTGAACTTTAGAAAGACGCTTTAAACTCTTCCGGCTTCCCCGCATGGCATGCGGGCCCACCCGGTAACAATGAAGTTATTACAGCGCCAAATTATTTCTATCTGAAAATTGACTAATAATTATTCAAAATGTAACTCTTCCTAAATTTTTCTCACACCAGCGGTGTATACAAGCATTGCACCCGAGTTGTCTGACCATGAGGAGCTACGGCTACCTCCATTTTTTTCGTCCACCTAAATTTAACCCACCACACTGCAAAACACCCCATATCCTGTCATTAAGTGCTTAGGTCCGTATAGGACATGTACACGAATGACACACGACGTGCTGACCCTCAGTCAGCCGCCAGCTACTTTGTTGTTGTTGTTGTTGTTGTTGCTGCTGCTGCTGTTAATAATGCACTCAAATCAAGGCATACACTCTTTTTATGATATAGCACGCCATATCTAATTATCGTTAATTGAAATTTAATTACAATTAAACGTTAATTGTGAACTAAGCTAGAACCTTCCTAGTGACATAGGGATTGGGTTCATTTTCATTTTTCTTCCACATTGTTTTGTCATTTGTCAATATTGGTTACAACAGATTTGTTTAATCTTATTTAAAATTAATGTATATTACTTTTATGTATTTGTATGAAGTCCTTCACCGCGATATCGTAATGATACATTAAAGAATGTAGTTCGCAAACTATTTTTATCATTCCGTTCAAATGTATTTTATTCCCGATTAAAAACTTTAATTTAAACGTTTCTAATAGTTAATTGGATATTTTAACCCTTTCATTATGATATTTCGAGAAATAAGTTTATTGTTTATAACTTATTGATTATTGATAACGAATATAATCTCAGGTCTTAATAATTGGTGGCGTTAAACTGTAAGACATTGTCTTCTGAGGTTTTAGTTAAAGGATGAGTTTTACTTAAGGGTATACGTATTAGTTTATTTGTGTTAAATATTAATAATATTAAGGTTAATATAGATAAGATGGAATTAAAAGTATTATTATATTAGAATCATAAAACCTAGAGCTATATTATTTTGTATTGTATCATATAAGTTTTTTTGTATAATTGTAGTTTGTAAGATACGAATTGTCTATTGGACTGTCAGGAGTTGACATTAGTATGTTTACGTCAAGTAACACTTCAACTGTTTATTTATCTGTAACGTATTGTCGTATCTTCTATTAATACTACATTGAATTCCTTTAAATTTGTTAGTTTTATATTAATTTGTTGTGTTAGGTAATGATATATTTGTCTTTATGTTATATATATATATATATATATATATATATATATATATATATATATATATATATACATATATACATAAAGTGATGTTACACTTAATTGTTTAGCTATTTATTATCATAATGTAAACTATTATAACGTCGGATTATTAACTAAAGTAGTAGAGGTAACTATTGCGGGAACGTTTTAAGATATAATTATACTTGCTCCACGAGGCAGTCTGTGATTGTCCTTGCCTCTTGGTCTGGGATGACATACACCTCCGGCCACATAGTGAAGTAGTCCACGACCACTATCAGGTACTTGTTGCCTCGGTCGGATATTGGGAACGGTCCAGCAATGTCAACCGATCTGTTCGAATGGCGCTCCGGCGTTGTACTGCTGCTTGCGACCCCGGCTTCTAGTCTTGGGGCCGCGACTCGCCGCGCACACGTGACACTCACGGCACCAACTCTTAGCGTCTACTCGGAGCCTCAGCCAGTAGTAGCGCTGCCGTAGTTTGTCAATCGTCCGGTTCGCTCCAAGGTTTCCTCCAGAAGTACCGGCGTGCACTTCTTCCAAGACTTCCGCGACCTTACTCCGGGAAGTACCAACTGTTCTCTCTGCGCCTTCCCATCGGGTGATTCCCATACCCGGAACAGTACGCCCTCTCTGGCCTTCAACAAGTCCCATTGGGCCCAGTAAGACTTGTAGGTGGCGCTCATGGGTGCGATGTCCCCCCAGGTTGGTCTCGTCCCTGCCTCCACTTCCCTCAACAGTGGCCGCAACTCTGCGTCCGCCAGCTGCTCCCTCCTCAGGCCTGCGCTACCCCAGCCTTCCGCAGGCACTGCCGAGACTACTCGAATTGCTGCGGCACGCTCCTTCTCCTCAACTCTAGTGAATTGGCCGTAATCTTCTCGACAGGGTCTTCGGGACATAGAGTCCGCGTTACCGTGGCGCATCCCTCTGCAATGTTCCGAGGTGAAGTCGCACTCCTGCAGCTTCTGGGCCAAACCTGCTGTCTGGCATTCTGGTCGCGCTGTCACCATCAACTCGCTGCTGGCGGGGACAACCACGTCCTCGTTAAAGATGACCCTACCGATTCCAAGGCGTTCTTCAGGTTGACGGAGTATAACCTCTTCTCCGTTGAGCCGCAGGACCTTCGTGCTGACGTTGACCGTCGCCTCGTGGCTCCTGAGGGCGTCCAGTCCCAGAATCACCTCCTCAGCCACTTTCGCGACGAACACCCACAGACGCACGGCACCCCGTCCCTAGGTCAGCTCCAGCAAGGCCTCCTTCTCCACAGGCAAGGTGTCGCCTGATACCGTCACAAGCTGGTACGGTCGGCTCGGCTTCCTCGTCGGAAAACCCTTTGCGACATCAGCTCTGATGATGGTCACGGCTGCCCCAGTGTCCACCAGCACGCGGCACGACTTTTCTCTTACCCAGCCGTCCGCGATGAGGCTGTGATCCATCCGCCGGCTAATGGCGCGCAGTATCACTCGAGGGGATGGTTGTCATGGCCCTGACGTGCCCCTCTACACGCCGGGCCTTACTCGTTCTTCCGGCTGCCCTTCCTGGTTTCGGCAGTCCCTCTCTAGGTGTCCCGGCTGTCCACAACCACAACACAGGCCACTAGGTGTTCGCCGGTGTCCCTCGGCTGGTGTTCTATCTCCGGCGTAGTGGACAATCCTCGTTCTTGACGTCCGGGTAGCCGTCACCTTGGCAGCCTCCATCCTTAGTGCTGCCGTTAGCGCCTCGTGGACAGTTTCGTAAACGCCGAGCATTAGGGCTGACGAATCTCCGAGTCTCGTACCCCGTCGACAAAGTTGTAGGCAGCTTCCCGGTATACGAACTACGGTGGAAGGTCGACTGGGGCCTTGCTAGCCTGTTGTTCAACTGCCAGGTTGAACTTCTGAAGCGTCTCCCCTGGCTGCTTTGACCTTGCCTTTAGCTGGCTGCGGTTCACTGTGGCTAAGCGGTGGTTTCCGAAACGGTTCTCCAGGGCCTCCCAGATGTTCTTGTGGAACGCCGTTGTCTGCACCGCGTTTGGGACTTCCACGGTCTGTCCCTGGAGGCTGGCTATTAACTGTGTGGCTTCCTCCTCCTGTGACCATCTGTTGTGCTGGCCACTGTGTCGAACTGGCGGCGGAAGCCCTCAAATATTTACGCGCCGTCATATTTCGGGGGTTTGACGCGCGCCGATGTTGTGTCGCGTCCCTTTGCGTCCGCCTTCAAATCCTTTAACCTCCTGCCGACGACGTCATCCACCATGGCGTTCAGGGACTTTGCGTTGCTGTCAGCCTTTCCATTCACTTCGTCAACGCGGTTTGCCAGGTCTTCGACGCGCTCGCCTAACTCTACCGCGGCCAACTCTCCTTCATACTTTGCGGCGAGAGCCTCGTTCGGCGCCTTTATTTCCGTGGCCAAGCTGCAGTTCGCTGCTCTCATTTCTGTGGTTACCTTGGCCTTCATTTCTTCCATCTTCTCGGTAATGTTGTCG
This sequence comes from Mantis religiosa, assembly GCA_030765055.1. Lineage (NCBI taxonomy): Eukaryota > Metazoa > Arthropoda > Insecta > Mantodea > Mantidae > Mantis > Mantis religiosa. The sequence continues at coordinate 127,311,013 of CM060958.1, forward strand.
TTAGCCGTCTTCATTTGTTTTAGTTCCGCGGCCAGGTTGGTTTCTGTAGTCTCCAGCTTCGCGGCTAGGCTGTCATTTGCTGCTTTCGTCTTCGCTGTTAATTCTCTCATCTTTTCCAAAAGCATTTCCAATGCCGATTCCATGGCCGTTATCCCACTTCTGACGCCAGTTGTGACTTTGTGGGTTCGTACAATTAAAAAGTTCAATTACTCCACTCAAAAATGTTCTTTATTTCCACCTTGTTCCAATGTCACAATTACAATTTCGTCAGGTACACAATTAAAACTACGCCAGTTCGTCTTTCCACGTACATTTGGCGCGCCTTACATTCTGCTCCCGCGGCTCACTCCACACAACTGACCGTCGCCTCGCTTGTATCGATCGGCGGCCCTAAGTTTCTCGAGTATCCTTTTATGTAGGGGGAAAACATTCTCGAAGCTTCGTGCACCTTCGAGTGGCAGGAGGAGGGTTAAACGAAGACCCAGCCACCCCACAGTTTCCCCTCCCTCCACCGGTCTTCATTTATTGATCGGTATCGTGAGCTTGCCGTGTGGGTAACAGTACTCAGATGAGCTACGGCTATAGCAACTCCGACCTCAGTTCATTGTTTGACTTTAGACAGTATTTAATAATTTTATTTAGTAAGACTTGTACTAATTGATTTTTATGTCTTTTTAAAAATTAAACTTTAATAATCTTGATACCATTTTGGACTTTAGCCTTCCTTCATCTTTTAATTTATTCCTTAATTTTAACTGTTTAGGAATTGTAATAGAAATGTTGCAGATGTCAGCCTGAAAATGCTGAAAATATGCAGATGATGTTTAACTGGCTTTTCCGTTGTAACGTTTGTTTCAAAACATTTTTTATTCCTTTAATATTCAGATTCTACTGAAATATATTGTGCAAAGTAACCTCAGCATTCAATATTTGAATAAATTGGAACCCCCTCCTTACCTACTATGTACATTCGTGATACAGAAAGTATTAATCTAACGCCATAAAAAAAGAGAAGAACCTACCAGATACAAACCTGCAGTTTGGATGCTCTGCCATTATACAGAGTGACTGCGAACACAGCGGCACACGGTGGAAGTCTAATGAAACACTAAGTGCACATACACGTTAGCAGATTTCGCGCAAGTCATAATTACTATGTATGTAAAGTAGTATCATAGCTATTACAAATGTTTTACAAAACATAAGAACACGTCCTGTTCTTTTTGGATATAGAAAAAGCGTTTACTGTGAATCATAGTAATTTTGAGCTATATTTAATACAGATATCAATATAAAGTAACAGAAGCTAAGGTGCTTTAGAACGAAAGCTTACAGAGTGTTGTAATAAGTTCAACAAAATCAAGGATTTCTTCGCACATTCATTCCTCTTCTCCTCAGATGATATTTGTGATATAAATTCAATGAAATAACCAACATTGTGAAATACTGCAGCAATTTAAAAATGAGAAAATCGCAAAAGTTTTGTCCATTTGTGACTTCATTTTGCCAGTTTTTAAACATTTGTATTTAGTATTGAACTTTGACTAATTAAAAAGCAAGTAAATTATACCCGGATATACCGGTAAAATGTAATTAAATCACAGCTACGTGTCTTACTACTGCATCTAACATTAGTCTTGTCGGCCCTATGTGATATAACTTCTAGAGAACGCGCTGAAATTGTAGTCAAAATGTTTCAGTATGTGTGTAATTTCGGGCATTGAATACCGAAATAAAAACAACGTAGCATAGGATATTCTGCAAAAACATTATTTTATGCTTTTAATGAAGGAAAATTGTCAATATATCGATGTCTGGGTTTGAAATCACATAACAAACAAAATTGTTAGAGCTGAATTATATCACAGATTGTTTCTTGACAGCAAAAGTATTTCAAATGAAGACAAGAACGACAAGAACGTGAGGTCAGCTATCCATTGTTTCTTGCGCTACAGAGAAGTCTCAAGGACTCGGTTTTTTATGTTATGCAACCTGTTTTACAGTGAATAATTGAGAGAAATTTTATGTTATCAGGTTGTACATACTGAAATTGTTGCCTTCACCTCATCATGAATTTTTGTATACTTTTATACATGTAATTGTGAATAATATATAATTAATTGCTAAATAAATACAACAGCTTATAGGCCCAGATCATCCCAGTTTGTATAAAGCGTAAAATATGAACAACGAACGCAGCATAGAATATTGCGAGGAAAAAAGTTGTCGTCGTTTTTGTTTAGTAAGTATCCGCCATTTTAGATTTGCAGGAATTGTATCTCGAAAAGAAAAGGTTTATAAAAATTTCTACAAATACCAGTGTTTGTCGTATCGAACCTCCAAAGAAAGACAGTTTGGATACTCGGAAAATGCAAGCATAAGCCGTGCTCACTCGCGTGGATTCTCTGGCTATGTGACCGGAGATTAGAGAAACACGCCAAATGACGTCAAATCGGAACACAAACTGATTCAGATACAAGTACGGGACTGATTGTTCTGATTTCACCTCCAGAATTAAAACAAATAAAGCATTTCTGAACCTTATAAGACGTAAATATACATGTCCTGCTCGGAATGCTACGCTTTTGAAGCAATTAATTGTACAGAAAATGCACATCACAGATAATGTACGTGATTATCTAAACGAACTCGTGTACAGTGTTGAAAAACTAAAACAACCGTATGTCGTGATGAATGTATTCCATATCATCTTGATATTGAAAATTTTGGAACTGACATTGAATCAAGGAGTGAGCTACCCAATGTTGAAAACCGTAAAATTAAAATCTCAGAAGGAAAAGACAAGACTTCAATTAAAGGAGCACTATATTCATGTAATAACAGATATCAACAGATAAGTGGTGAAAGTAAGAATAAAGAACCATTCTCAAAGCAGTTTTGGTATCTAACAGGCTTTTCTATTCTAAGTTTTGCAGAAAGAATTATATTCGTTGAGTATATATTTCCAGTAGAATCTCCTCACTTAATTTTGGGATATAATGTAAATCATCCTCTACCCACTATATATGTACGTGCTAGAGAAAGTAATATTTTAACGGTGAAGTAAAGCACAGAAAGGTACAAACCTGTAGTTGAAGTTTTCCGCCTCTTTAATGGTTGAATAAGACCACAGCGACACACAGTGGAATTCTCATTGCAACATGAAGTACAGGTAGGATGTGACAGATGTCACGCAAGCTGTAATTGCTATCTATTTATTAATATGTCCTAGTTGTTAAGAATGCTTTAAAGCCAAATAGAATGATAGTGTTAACTTTTATCTTAAAACATATTGTAATTATGAAAAACGGCAATTTCGAACGATAGTACACAATAAAACTTAAAATAGCTGAACAACTTTTTTTCTGGAACAATCTTTTATAAAAGGTTGTATATTTTCAACAAACTTAACCGCACAGATAGCACCAATCAGTACATACGTAGCCCCTGTCGGGGTCATTGGCCAATGTCACACATAAGACAGCTCCAAGTACTTCAAAACAAAATACTAAGGATAATCACCAAAGTACCACGGACCGCTACAGTAGATATACTCCACAACAATCTCAACATGCATACCATAGAACAATTTATCAAACGGCTAGATTTGAACATGTACAAAAGGTGCGAGAATCACTTAAATCCCGTCATTTCGAACCTGGGACAGTATGACGCCAACATAGGCAAACATAAAAGACCCTGTCGCTGTTTAAGAGGACCATCCCGATTAAAAAACACACAGATGTGGAAGATGTGAATTAATATCTCACCCAACTTATGCAACCAGCCAATTAGCTAGCAACACGCTATCAAGACACCCCAAGTCCTTGTGCTACCCACCCAAGGCGGACGCGGTGGTAGAGGGTTCCCCGCAAGTGGCACAGGATCGCACCTGCATCTACAAATGCAGGCCGCCTGCCATGTGCGCACTAATGACGACAATTTGCACACCAATGGACACGAGCGACAGACGCAGCCGTAAGGCTAAGAAGCATATATTAATCCCATAATCTAATAGTTATTATACAGTATACATCAATTAAGCTTGACGTTACCTCTAGATGCTATACTATATAGTGATGACGCCCCCAGGCTGATTGTTATGTCACCTGCATGTTATGTACAGTAGCATAGATACAACTTGACTCATCCGTACATCGGGACAAGAACACTTAGACTAGTCTACTAATGACGTAGGCGCTATGCGCAGAACTGATTACATCCTGAACGCGAGGCACATCGCCTAAGACTACCAATTATGGAAAGGTGGACATTAGGGTCCTGTGATCATGACGCCTCTCTCCCTAATACACCATAGCGTTTCACAGCATAGAAATCACCAACATCTTGATTCTGGGTGCTTAATGTGGGACCTGCAAAACATAGCCAGGGCTGCTGCCCTAGGTAGAGGAGGGTTTTTAGTAGGTATTCTGGAACAGTGCACTCAACCGTGCCTGGGACTCCAATGTCACCAGCCCCATGGGCTGCTCTGGGAAAATTCCATTTTTCCTTCCACATTAAAGAAGTTGCTGTTAATAAACCACTCCAATCAACCCATACAGTATTTTTATGATATACCACGCTATATATAAATATAGCTCATTGAAATTTAATTCCAATTAAACGTTAATTGTGAACTAAGCTAGAACCTTCTTAGTAACATAGGGATTGCATACATTTTCATTTGCTTTCCACATCGTTTTGTCATTTGGCGAAATTGGTTACAACAGATTTGTTTAATTTTGTTTAAAATTAATTTACATTATGTTTATATATTTGTATGAAGTGCTTTACCCCGATATCGTATTGATACATTAATGCATTTAGTGAGAAAGCGGTTTCTATCGTTATGTTCAAATTATTTATATTTCCGATTAAAACTGTTAATTTACAACTTTTATGTAATAAGTTAATTCTGGACTTGACTGGCATAAAATGTAAGACATCGTCTGTGATTTTAGTTAAAGGATAAGTTTTACTTAAGGGTTTATACATTAGTTTATTTGTGTTAAATATTTATACTTTTAAGGTTAACATAGATAAGAGGGAATTATATTATAATCATAAAACTTGGAGCTAAATTATTTTGTATTGTTTCATATAAGTTTGTTGTATAACTGCAATATGTAAGATACGAATTGTCTATTGGACTGTCACAAGTTGACAATATGTTTACGTCAAGTAACACTTCAACTGTTTATTTATCTGTAGCTTATTGTCGTGAGTATTTGTTATTAATATTACATTGATTACCTTTAAGTTTGTTATTTTTATATTAACTTGTAGTGTTAGGACATGTCTTTATGTTATATACATATAAGGATATGTTACACCTAATTTTTTAGTTATTTATTATCAGAATGTAAAATCTTATAATGTTGGAACATTAACTCAGGTAGGAGATGTAACTATTGCGTGAATGATGACAGCTAAAATTATATTTACTATTTAGATTGTATAATAAATGTTTAACTTCATTGTTAGTTATATTAGCGGAGATAGTACTCGGATTATCTGCATCTATAGCAACTCCGACCTCAGCTCATTTTCAGACTTTAGACTGTATTTATTAATTTGATTTAGTAACACTTTTACTAATTCGCATTTTCAACTCTAACTTTAATAATGCTAATTCCATTTTGGGTTTGAGCCTTCTTTTATCTTTTAACGTATTCCCTAATCTTTAAATATTCAGCAATAGTAATAGATTTTCTCTTACAGTTGACCACTTATACAAAATCATTGAGAAAAGGAGGAATTTTTAGGACATTTTTTCAAACTGCGCATTTCTTTAATCATAACAACAATCACAATAACATACTTCAATAAATTCACTAAAATAATTTTATAACATCAAAGCCCCATTTATGTAGCAGTGATTTATTATGAGATTGTCTTGAAAATCTTAGAGTGTAAGCCAGAAAATGTTGAACGTATTTACAGTTTGGTATTGAATCATTTTTTCTGGTTTGAATTCTGGTCCAAACCGTTATTTATTCTTTTTAGATGCGAATGCTACCAGAATATATTGTACAAAGCAACCTCGGCATTTAATTTTTTTTTTTTTTTTTAATAGAATGCAATCACCTTCTAACGTACTATGTATGTCCGTGATACATAAAGTATTAATTTAACGCCAAAAAGAATAAAGGAAGAAACTACCAGATACAGGCCTGTAGTTCAAATGTTCTGCCTCTTACGGAGTTACTACTATCACAGCGGCACACGGTGGCAGTGTTATGAAACACTAAGTAAAAGTAGCCGTTTGCAGATGTCACGCAAGCAATAATTACCATATAAGTATCAAAATATCATAGTTATTACAAATACTTTCCAAAACATAAGTATACATGAAGTTCTGATTTGATACAGAAGACGTTTTTAATGCGAATAGTAGTAATTTCGAGTTATACTTAATGTTTAAGTGAGTATAAAGTAACAGAAACTATAGTGCTTCGGAACAAAAGTCCACAGAAAGTTCTACAAAAGCTATAAAATCAAGAAATTCTTTGTACATTCTTTTAAATACCAATCTGCAGACTTATAGATGGTTGTGCTATTAATACAATAAAGAACCAACATTGTGGAAATAATCTAGCTCTTGCCAAATAAGAAAAATACAGAAGTTGTATGCACTGGTCATTTTGTCATTTTCTAAACATTTGTGTTTTATATCGAAATTGTTATAAATTTGTACGCAGGAGCATTATGCTTGAGTATACCTGTAAAATTTAATTAAATCATGGCTATAAAGAAAATACGTGTCTTAAGACTGTGTCGTATTATCTGCTACTGAGTCTTATCGGCTCTGTTTGAAAATCTGATTTAAGATTTAGTGAACGCGCTGAAAATGTGTTCCAAATGTTTACATGTAGCTGTAATTTCGGACACTAAACACCGAAATTAAAATTAACTTATATAGGGTATTCTGGAAGTGCACAATTTTATGCTTTAATGAAGGAACATTGTAAATATTTCCATGTCTATGTTAGAATAAAATAACAAAATGTTGTTAAAACTTAATTATATCACAGCTTCTATCTTGACTGCGAAAAATATTTAATATCACTTATATACAACAGGAAGGTGAGGTCAGTTAGCCATTGTTTACTGCGCTACGGGGAGAACTTGTCAAGTAAAGACATTGTACCCTCTCAGGGACTCTGTTTGTTCATGTTGTGTAACCTCTTTAGTAGTGAATAATTGACAGGCGTTTTATGCTATCAGGTTGTACATACTAAAAACGTTAGCTTCAACCCATCAGGATTTTTGTATCCTTTTTATACATGTAATTGAGAATAATATAGAATTAATTACTAATTAAATAGAACAGCTCAGTAGCGCAGGTCGTTCCCAGTTTTTTTAAAGTGTAAAGTACGTGTAACAAACGTATACACATATTGTGAGGACTAAATTTGTCGTATTGTTTGTTCAGCGAATTACAAAAATATCCGCCATTTTTATCTTGCAAAATTGTAAGTCCAAAAGAAAAGGTTTATAAGAATGGCTACAAATACCTGTATTTGTCGTATGGAACCTCCGAAGAAAGACAATTGCGATACGTAGAAAACGCAAGTACAAGCCGTACTCACTCGTATTGGACTTTCTGACATTGTGACCGGAGAAAAAAGAAAGACGCCTAATCACGTCACACACAAAGACAATGTGATTCAAATTCAAAGACAGAAATGATTCTTATTATTTCACCGCCATATTTAAAACAAATAAAGGATTTCATAACCTCAAAGAACGTAAATGTTCAGGCCCTGCTCGGTTAGCTACGCTTATCAAACAATTTATTTGACAGCAAATGCACAGCACAGATATACGTGATAATCTCAACAAACCCTTGTACATTGTTGACACACTAAAACAAACGTATGTCGTGATAAGTATATTCTGGATCATATTTATTTTGAAAATGTTAGAAATGCTGTTGAATCAAGGAACGAGCTACCCAGTGTTGAAAGCCTAAATATAAGAATCTTGGAACAAATATATTAATATTGATACTGTAATAACTAATTTTTTAAGAAGCGTGCAGTGGTTCAAAATTGAAAATATTGTGTAAGCATAATCCGCTTAAGTAAAATAGTAAATCAAGATATTAGGAAGCTTAAGAAAATATTATCACACATTGCTAAACATTAAATAACAGAAACCATGAACAGAATAAAGAACAATGGGTTCAAGAGTTTTGGCAGCAGAAATTCAGAAAACGTGTCACAAATATATTGATAAATAAATGCAAAATAAGAGAAACATATAACAATACGAATGGCCAAATATATAGAAATAAATAAAGAAAATTAAAAGGCTCACAAAATTGAAGTTTGTCTTAAATCAATTTGTGGGCAAATGCACCTTTTAAACGCTTTTCTTTACTGTGCCTCAACACTACTGAGCGGCTAGCAGACATAAACAACGGATCGTGGTTAAGAAAGCAGATATAATGACTTATTTGAGTAATATATCTTATAAAGTGAGGGAAGACATTTAGCTATGGATAAATATAATAGTTTACCGAGGTATTTTTTATTTCAGAATGAAATAATTGTAAAATTGTGATCCACAGATTTTAGACAACATAAAATGGAATGTTAAGTATTAAAAGTTATAAAAGATACAAATTTATGTATTATTTTTAGACACCCGAGCATACCCTGATGGTGAAATCTGATTGGTTCTTCGAAGCTTCCGTAGAAAACAGAAAGATGGCGGTGAAGTCGTCCAGATACGATACGACTTTTTATGTAAAACATCAGATACACAACACCGCATCAATATGTTTACAATTACCAGGACTTAACATTTTATATGATCTCTTCTTAAGCAACCTTCAGCTCTTGTTTAGAACCTGATTTCTGCTCTCTGTTAATGTTTTCGTGTTACTTTTTCTCACTGACCTAAAGTAAAAAAGGTATAACTAATTTTTAAGCTACCTTTTATGTTTAATATCCTTGTTTTTAGAATTCTTTCGGTAGTTCTACATTTATATTGCCACCTTTTCGTTTTATGTTGCAAATTTAAACTTCATTTACATTTGTTTCTCACTGCGGGCTATTGAATCTGGTAACTTGTTCCAATATTTTATGGCATTTCCTATAATCCTCCATTAGAAGAAGAAAGGGAAGGCGCAACTTCGCATTCAGTGTTAGTACAATTGACAGCAACACTTCGAAACTGGTTTATCTAGTTTCAGTCGGGAGATCAAACTTACTTCGGAATAAGATGCAATTCTTTGGAAATCTAATTATATTTGCTATCACCTACCAAATGTTTGTGTTGTTAGCTTCAAGTTAGTTACTTAACCGTTACCCAAAGTAATGGTTATGTCGGACTCCCAGTTAACATCTGACCTGACATAACAATACTGTCCATATCTGGGATTGTCTCTATTAACAGTTCAGTATTAAATATACACCACCTGAATAGGTATACAATATACGGTTTTATAGTCTAAGGTAAAAACATTGACCCTTTTAAGAAACAGACTTATTGTAGCATTAATGATTGAAGTCCTGAATGAGAAACAAGCAGCTGTGAAAGTTTTTAAAAAGACGGCTTTTTATGAATGCAGTATCTGGCTGAGTGACAGCGGAATGATCTCCCGAAGAACGGAACACGAAACGTGGGGTATTATCCAGTGGTTTATCTGCCACACTGTAGTGAAGGAAATTCTCATCCAACACATCAAAATTTTCTTACTTTGATATACTTTCTTATGTTCTATACGTGTAATTTTATTTAATTGTACTTAACGTGTGCATATCTGTAATTTAACGGAAATGAGTGTTTTGAGACCTCCCCAATATAAAAGGATTACTAATTTCCCATCCAACCATTGAGATTCAACCAAAATTAGTGTAATACCTTTTTAAATAAAGGTATATTAACAGTTATTACCATATTGAAGTATCTGCAAATCTCTTCTGACACCTAATTTCATTCTCATTGATTTTGGTACGTAAAAATGGCAAGTCATGATTACTTATTAATATTACAATGATTAAACTTAAATTTGTTACTTATGCATTAAGTTGGGAGTTAGTTTAACTAGAATAATACTTTTTAGTGTTAGGACATGATCTGTTTTTATTTATGTATCAGGATATGTTACAACATGGTATATGTTGTTTTCTTAATGTATGCATTATCAATATTACTTTAAATTACTACTCCTTATTTAATTATTATTTTATGTGGTTGAGATGTTTCTTATTGTTTAGTTATTTATTATCAGAATATAAAATCTTATAATATCAGAATATTAACTCAAGTAGGAGATGGAGCTATTGCGTTAATGTTGTAAGGTCAAATTATATTTATTATTTAGATTGTATAATAAACGTTTAATTCCATTATTAGTTGTATTAGCGGAGATAGCTACCCCTACCTCAGTTCATTATTAGATTTAAGAGTTTATTTATTAATTTTATTTAGTAAATACTTCACTAATTGACCTTTAGACTTGTTTATTAGCAATTTCTGTTCTGGCATATTTCCATCAGAGTAAGTAGATAATATCCAGTTAGCTGGCAACGAAATATTGCTTTGATGTTTAATAATGAGATTCTTATCGATGGGTTTTCCTATGTAGTTTCTCTTCCTCTTAAAATCTTTGCCTTATTATTTATATGTACATGGCTGGTAGTAGATTATTTCTATCTCCCACAGTTTACTAGTTATACAAAAAGGAATTCAGAATGACGTTCAGGGGACATTCACTGAACACTTATGATATACATTTTATTCGTGATAATATTATCTCGTGCATAAATATTTTAATCAACATTGTTAAATTCATATCTTATAAAATCAGAAATTTCCAAGGTTGTTACATATAAAAGAAAGTCTAGAATTAGACATTTTTTCAGTTATTATACTCTCGTATCCCTGAAAGATGATAAATTTAAATTCAATGTTTAGTACACAAAGACAGGACGTTTCCTAATAAGTGTATTATATTCAAAGGGCTTTAGAATATGTATTTACATTGTTATCTAGTTATTTTATTTATGGGTAAGACGAAATGCATTCACAACAAATGAATATCGACTTAAATTTGTGTAAGATATAAGTATCTACTGAAACATTCAGACAAATAACAACGAATATCTCTGCAATGATTCACTGCAGAAAAGTATATCAGACATAAATTGTGTATTAAAACATGATTTACGTCATATGTGTATTGTGACTTTGTGGGTTCGTGAAATGAAAAGTCCAATTACACAAACTCAACAATGTTCTTCATTTCCACCGACTTACAGTTCAACACTTGCCAATTACACAGAATTACGTAATGCACACAATTACAGTTCACCAGTTCGTCCGTTACCGTTCCGATGCACCAACACAGTCTTCTCGTCCGTTCACTAGCTTGTCAAGCACTCACTCTCTCCAGCCCGACGCGTTGCTTATATAGGACCAGCTGGCCAATCTAGAATGTTCCGGATTAGATGAAATATCCCGTAAGTTCGAGAAATCAAGGGGAGTGGAAAGATACGGCACAGTAATGTTTTTCCGGCCACCCCTCGTTGCCGCTATAAGACAAACGAGTGGGCGTGTCGAAATGACTCCACCTCCTGCTGCTGCCGGTGGCCTGTTCTATAGGGAGTTCCAACTTTCGGGTGACAGTATTAGGACTTTAACTCTTACAGCTTACATTTATGTAAAGTGATACAGAATGGACCGAAATTCCGAGGAGCTTACCCACAAATTGAACAGATGCATTTCATTTGTCATCAAAATATTTTAACGATATACTCATTTAATGGAAATCATTACAGTTATTTTTAAAGAATCCACATTTATAAAAAATTTCCATTTTAGGGGTAGTCTTCATTTAAAAAACAGATTTTCCTATTTTGAGTTTTGCTGAAAAAAGTTATATTCCGTTGAATCCAACATTCAGATTTCCTGTAAAATCTCCACACTTACTTTGGGATATAATGTAAATAATCTTCTACCCACTTTATATTTGTGCGTGCTAGAGAAAGTAATATTTTAACGGTGAAGTAAAGCACAAAAGAGCTGCAAACCTGCAGTTCAAGTGTCCCGCGTATTTACTGACTGACTACGACTACAGCGACACACAGTGGAAGTCTCATGCAACACAAAGTACAAGTAAGGTGTGAGAGAAGTCGCGCAAGCTGTAATTGCTATATAGTTATCTATATGCCTCAGTTGTTATGCATACTTTAAAACCATTTGAATGACAATGTTACCTTTTTCGTCCGTCATCCTGCAACATCCACATCCCGCCACTACGTGGTAAAGCTCTTCCCCGAGCAGGTACATGACTTGACCACCCTTCGGGCTCTTCCAAACAGCCTGCCAGCCTGGAATTGAAACTGTTAACTTTTAGCTTTCAACATGTTATAAATATGAACGATAGCAAGATAGATCAATAGTACCTATATAATAAACTCAAAATATATGAACAACAAATGTTTTATTTTGGAATAAACGTTTAAATAAAGTTGTATAATTTCAAAAAAGTCAACCGATCGCATGGCTAGAGGGGTGGCAACCTAAGCATCTGAAGCATTGGGCTGGTCTCTCTTTGCCATTGTACGGCTCTACTCTGATCCTGGTTTTCTACAGATGTGATACCTCGTCGATTTTGGGAAGCCCATCTCCCTCCTTCTCCACTATTACGAGGAATAGTGGCATGGTGACCCTTAAGGGCTCCTTGCCTTCCTCGCAGATCGACCTGTACAGCTGGATCACGGCACGCGGCTGAATGCTGTGTTCGTCCGCGAGGCCAGCCTTAATGTCCTCGTGGTCGGTGTCCGAGCCAAGACCCCGGATGAGTCTACGCAGCAGGTTTTGTCGCAGCAGCGAGAACGCGTGGAATTACATCCCCGCCCCGCGCAGCACCTCCCTGGTGGCTTCATAGTCCTCCGGGTTCGTTGTCTTGATAACCACCCGGCTTGGGAAACGGGTTGGACTGGAAGTCAGACTGGAGCTTGGCCCTCAGATCCCTCATGACCTTAATGTGGTTTGGGAACGGGTCCTACGCAATTGGTATTCTGGCCGCCTTTTGTGTGCGGGTGCTCCTGGCATCCGCTTGCGCTGCAGGGATGCTGGGGGCAGCACCTTACGGCTTTGAACCGGAGGGTTTTTTGCGCCTTCCCTGCACGGTAACAAAACCTTCGGCGTCAGTGTCCCTCTCCGGTAGGGCAACTGAGACGCCCTAGAGGGGACGACGGGATTTGGTTAACTCCCTGGTTTTGTGACCGGGGAAATCGGAACAGCAGTCACTTGATTAAGAAGGTGGGAGGCCTTCTGTTTTTTCTGAGCCAGTGCTTTCGCCTTCACGAGATGTACCCGCGGACCGGATGAGGAAGAGGAAGTACAGGTTTTAATATTGCTCATCTCGTGAGGCCTTTCCTAGCGGCTGGTACTTGACATGTTGTTGTTGTTTGCATGTGCCATCTGGCACCCCACAGAGGGTCGGACGCCTTGCGACGCGCCTATTGTGGGGACCCCGGGTTCCAACCTAAGTCAGGACCCTTGGCTTTGAACTTGTGGGCCTGCAGTTTCGTTAGTATGTCTGTCGGTTCCAAGTACTTGTTAGCTCTTGATTCTGGAGCAGGAGAGATTACAGAGGGAGTTGCTCGGCGAGCTAGCTGCAGAAGGTCAGCTTGGAGTGGTGTTGTCGTCCACGGTGTAGCTGGGCTGTTGCTTCTGGGGTCAGCCAGTGAAGAAGAATGCTATACGGCACAGCTTCGGCGGCGTGCTGCCAGTGTGAGCACTCCCAGATCCCGTTCATTGTCGATGTCATCCGCGAGAGGGCACGATCACTGTACGACAAAATCCAAAATCACCCCAACCCTTTAGTGAACTCCCTGGGAAGGTACGCCCAGAGGGATCAAATACGCTTGCCATCCTTCAGTCTACCAAGAGACGCCTTGGGGCCCCTTGGTTAACCCAATAAAAACCCCAGATGTCTCTAGGACTCATTTTTCCTCCTGATGGATCAAGCGATATTCAAAACGTAACCAAAATGGAGCAAAAACTTTAAGTCGTTTCTCCGGAAACGGGGGAACGCTTATGTGCAGCTGCCTACGACAAAATTAAACAAGGGCAACCCATTCCAAACTTCCAAGGTATAGTTAATTGATATTTAATTCCAATTAGACGTTAATTGTGAACTAAGCTAGAACCTTCCTAGTAACATAGGGATTGCCCACATTTCCATTTGTGTTCCACATCGTTTTGTCATTTGGCAATATTGGATACAACAAATTTGTTTAATTTTATTTTAAATTAATTGATATCATTTTTATGTATTTGGATAACGTACTTTACTCCGACATCGTGATGATACATTAATGCATTTAGTGTGAAAGCGATTTTTATCATTAATTATTTATATTTTCGAATAAAACTTTTAATGTAACCGTATTTTATGCGATTAGTACATTTGGGATTTTAAGCCTTTCATTATGATATTTCGAGACATAAGTTTATTGTTTATAACTTAATGATTAATGATATTACATATAATCTTAGGGTTTCAAAAATTACGGACTTAAAATGTAACATATTGTCTGAGATTTTAGTTAAAGGATGACTTTTGATTAAGGGTTTACGGATTAGTTTATTTGTGTTAAATATTAGTAATTTTAACTACTGTAGTTAAGGTTAAAATAGATAAGATGGAATGAAAATATTATTGTATTATAATCATAAAACTATGAGTTACATTTTGTATTGTTTCATATAAGTTTGTTGTATATATGTAATTTGTAATATACGATTTGTCTATTGAACTGTCAGGAGTTGACATTAGTATGTTTACGTCAAGTAACACTTCAACTGTTTATTTATCTCTAGCTTATTGTCGTATTTGTTATTAATATTACATTGATTACCTTTAGATTTGTTAGTTTTGTCATTATGTTATATATGATGAGATATTACATTTAATTGTTTAGTTATTTACCATAAAAATGTAAAATCTTATAATTTTGGAATATTAACTTAAGTAAGAGATGTAGTTATTGCGTCAATGTTGCAAGGTAAGATTAAATTTATTATTTAAATTGTATAATAAATGAGTAATTTCATTAGTAGTTGTATTACCGGATATGGTAGTTAGATTACCTGCGGCTATAGCAACTCCGACCTCAGATCATTGTTAGAATTTAGATTGTATTTCTTATTTTTATTTAGTAAGATATTTATTAACTCGCGATTTAAACTCTAACTTTAATAATTTAAATTCCATTTTGGGTTTTAGCATTTTTCCATCTTTTAACTTATTCTTTATTCATTACATAATTAGCAATCGTAATAGTTTTTCTCTTACAGTTTACCAGTTATACAAAATCATTGAGAATGAAGAGGACTTCTCAGGTTATTGCATCAAAATTGAACTCTAAAGCAGAGTACTTCATTAATCATAACAACGATCATAATAACATACTTCAATTAAAGTCATTCAAACTAATTTTTAGAACATCAAGGCTGCATTTATGTAGTGGTGACTTATTATGAGAGTTTCTTCAAAAGTTCGAGTGTCAGCCTGAAACTGTTGAACGAATGTACAGTTTGATATTTAACCAACTTTCATGGTTTGAATTTTGGTTCAGAACCTTTTTAGTTATTTTTAGAATCAGATGTTACCACATTATATTTTACAAACAACCTCAGTATTTAATTTTTGGATAGAATGCAATTTCCTCCTAACCTACTATGTATGTTCGTGATACAAAATGTATTAATTTAAGGCAAAAAAGGCAAAAAAGGAAGAAACTACCAGTTTTTGAAGTAATAGAGATATGAAGGGAAGTAAAAGAAATAAGAAGGGAAGAAAAAGAGATAGTGGAGTACCGCAGTAGCGCCTCCGTCAGTGTCGGCCAGAAACTACCAGATACACACCTGCAGTTCAAATATTCTGCCTGTTTACTCTCCCCATCCTTAGGGACTGCAAGGAGAAAATGGAAGACCCGAGGCTTGACTTCCTCGAAAAACACACTATCCTCCTCCAAACACTCGAGGAGCTTTTCCCGTGCGCCGATGAGTAATGGCCCCCCGACTAGTCAGGAGGCCATTACGAGCTGCGTTTTGGAACGCAAACGGTGTACGGGACCAGCGTCCTGGAATGTTGGAGTTTGTACAGTCCTACGGGATTGACATCCTCATGATCTGCGAGACGCACCTGAAGGCTGGTACAGACTTCTCGCTGCCAAGTTACGTCACCCACCGCACTGATCGAAACGGTCGGCGGGGTGGCGGTACAGCTATACTCGTAAAAAACATCATCACGCACACACCTGTTCCTCTCCCTGCCCTGCAGCACGTGGAGGCCTGCGCCATCCGGCTCTCAGTCGGCGGACAGGACACCCTGCTGGTAGCGGCATATGATCCACCTGGCAACCAGTTCTTTGAACCTGACTACACTACCCTTCTCAACCTACACCCAGTGGTTTGCATTGCAGGAGACCTCAACGCGAAACATGGGCTCTGGCACAGCCGCACAAGCAACCAGAGGGGACGAGGGCTCTACCGCCTCATAAGCGGAGACCCAAATCTCGCCGCGCACGGGCCGAGAGGTCCAACTTTCCATCCGGCTCGTGGCAGGCCGGATGTCATCGACATCATGATCACCAAGAACTTTCCATTCCATCTGGACCTCTCGGCGGTGAATGAATTGGACTCAGACCATGACCCTGTCACGGTCGATTCCGATGTCACCATGCCAGCTCTGTTAAACTCAGACTGGGAGCTAGAGGTAGACTGGGATGCAGCCATCCTCAAACTTAACCAAACCATCAACCCTCGTCCACGCATCGACGACGTCGAGGCGCTGGAGGCTGCGGCGATGAGTTTTTCCCAGCAGGTACGCCTAGCGGTGAGTACACACACTCACCGTATACCCACCAACACACATAATCCTCTGTCCATCACAAACGAGATCCGGCAGCTGCTAAAAGCCAAGGCAGCTGTTCGGAAGCTATGGCAGCGTTTCCGTCATCCCAGGATAGGAGCAGTTTACCAGCGGTTCAAATCCCTGGCAAGGCGGCTGCTCCGTGCCCACCGTAAGGTGGCCTGGGAGAACACTTTCCGAAACGTCGACCTCCAGGAAAAGCACCCCTGGAAGATCATCAAGTCCCTCAGGAGGGACAAAACTCTGTACCAGCATCCGCTGCATGGCACTCGAGGGAGACTCGCTTACGAGCCCCAAGACAAGGCCACAGCTTTCGCGGATCATTTGGAAAGTCAATTTGAGCCGAGGGAGGACCCCCAGGACGAAGACTTCACTGACCTCGTGGAGGCTGCTGTGGAAGACCTCTATGAGGAGCCACAGCGGCGCCATGAGGCGATCCATATCCCAATAGTCACCCCAAAGGCGGTGACTACTGAAATCCGAAAAATGAAACCTAACAAATCCCCTGGACATGACGGTGTCAGCGCACTCATGCTCCAGCACCTTCCCAAGAGGGCCGTTATCCATTTGACGCGGGTCTTCAATGCGTGCCTCCACCTCCGCCACTTCCCAGCCTGCTGGAAAGAGGCGAGAGTGGTGTGCATTCTGAAGCCCGGCAAGGATCCGGTCTTTCCGTCTAGCTACCGATCCATAAGTCTTCTCCCAACCGTCTCAAAACTATTTGAGCGGTTGCTCCTATTCCGCCTGACCCCTCTCTTCGAGGAAAGGCAGCTCCTACCCGATCACCAGTTTGGTTTTCGTCATGGACACTCCACGACCCTACAGCTACTGCACCTGGCCGAGAGGACAGCCCTGGGTTTCCAGGAAAACCTCAAGACAGTCGCGGTGCTGTTAGACGTAGAGAAAGCCTTTGCCACAACCTGGCACCAAGGCCTACTGTACAAACTCAGGGAGGCCAACCTACCTCCTCCCTATCTTGCCCTGATTAGCAGTTTCCTCAGAAACCGCACCTTCAGGGTAAGAGTGGATGGAAGGATGTCATCTATCAGACCAATAGCCGCGGGAGTCCCGGAGGGCAGTGTCCTGTCCCCGATACTCTTTGCGGCCTACATATCTGACTTACCCCTGGAAGCACAGACTGTTACGTGCCAATATGCTGACGACGTCCTCATAATGGCACGTAACAAAAACTTACGATATTGTCATCCTCCGCTGCAGCGCCAACTCCGAGCCATTGGCCGTTGGAGTGAGATGTGGAGAATGGCCATTAGCCCCGAGAAGAGCTCTGCACTTCTCCTGGCTAAGGTGCGAGCTAGGCGACCAGACTGGTCGCTGAGGTTGAGGCAGAGGCAAATCCCTTGGGTTCCCACTGCCAAATACCTTGGCGTCCACCTGGATCGCGGACTCACCTACGCACCTCATATCCGGGTCAAAGCCGGACAAGGGCATGCAGCGTTAACTCAGCTATACTCCATTTTCAAGTCCACCATGCCTACTCACCTCAAACTACGCCTGTATCGGGCGATCATACCGCCCCTGATTCTGTACGGCTGCGAAGTCTGGGGATCAGCGGCTCCAACCAATATTCGCAGACTCCAGTACGTCCAGAACAGGGCATTGCGCATGATCTACGATACCGGGCGGAGATTTCCGTCCCACATCCTACATACTCACTCTGGAGTCCCGTATATCGTCGACGTGGTGCGGGAGAGATCCCGCACCATCTACGATAAGCTGAACTCCCACCCCAACATACTGGTAAATACCCTAGGCCGGTACGACCATAGGGTTCCTCGCCGGAGACCAAGCTATCGGCTACCCAAAGATGCCTTGGGTACCTAGCACTAAACAGGGCCACACTCCCCTGACTCCAACTTCCTAAGCCTAGTAATGGGCTAGGAAATACCCTATACAATAACACAGATCCTTTCCCTCTTGCCTGTTTAGCGGACTGTGCTCAGAAGCCTCCCAGAGGCGGAAGTGCGCAGCCAGCATTGGCGCATCACCCCTCCACGGGGCGACGGCGCTCACCAAGGCTAGACATATCCACTGCCCAAAACAATCGCCTGTGACATTAAAAATTCTTCTACACTGCCCAGATAAAGACGCTAGAAGCGGCTAGGTGCTGGGCAGCATACACTCCGTCCAGGAAAACCTGGACGACTCGACTCTTCTGCTGGTCTGCTGCTGCTGGAATTCTTTGTCGTCCCACCCGACTTCTCGTCTGGACTCTGACTCGAATGCTCGGCATTGTCCGTCTCGAGTTCTAGGAGCCGAACAGAACTTCTCCAGCCAGCGCATGCTGTTTCCGGCAATTGCACCTTGGACCTGCTTCGAGACAACCTCGGAGAAAACAGCTGCCTTCATCTGAGGGACAACCATCAGCCAGCTTGCCCACCAGTGCCTGCTCTTCAAGAACGGGAAGCCAGCATAAGGTAGCGGGTTGCCACTAACTGCCAAAGCCATCCGGTACTTTGTATCGGGTAAGGCGCATTCTGGGAATCCAGGTGTCCGGTCCTATTAGTGGCACGCTTCTCAGCCCCTGCTACCTTCAGGTGAGGGCGCACGTTTGTGTGTTTGTTGCACTGCACCTCTGGTGCAGTGCTCTTAGTACCTGTCTGACCCTTGTCAACAATCCCTCTAGTGATGGAACCTGTCCCATCCACTAGCTCTGCTCCCGATGGACTAGCCAACTCGGCCGCAATGGCCTTAACCAGCACCTCTACAGGTGCCACCAGGAAGAGAAAACCTCGCCAACAACGCCGCGGCGGAGAAGGCAAGGTAGTACTTGTTGAAACCACCAACCAGGGCGACTCACGCGAGCCAATTCATCGTCGTCTAGCTGAAAACCCGGGGTCTGACTCCGAGGAAGAGTGTGCCAGTGTTCGCACCTCCTTCTCTTGCCGTAGTGGTAGGACTACGTACTCCAGCTACTGCTCGACATACGAGGATGCCTCAGAGCGCAGCTCGTCGGACATATCCACGGATGGCGAGCAGGAGGGGGAGTTTCAAGAAGTTAAATCACGGAAGGCCAAGCGCGCTGAGAGACTGGCTGCAGAGGGCGTGCCCTCTGGCCGGTCCCAACGGAAGCATGTTCCTCCGATAATTGTGGATGACTTCCCCGGGGTTGTTGGCTTCCTAAAAGAAGTCATGCCGACCCTGGCGCAGACGTGCACAGTGCGGAGGAACAAAAGCCGCTATATCTTCCAAGCTAAAGCAGTGGAAGATTACACCCTGCTATTGCAGCACCTTAAGAGGAGAGAGATTTCCCACTTCACCTTTGGGCTAGAGAAGGCCCGTGATATACGCCGGGATATCCGCGGGTTGCCGGTGGATACCTCAGTTGAGGACATCAGGACAGACCTCGTCCGCCAGGGTATCACCCCAGAGTGATAAAGCAGCTTACAAGGCCAGCTCCTGATCGCCAAGGAACTAAATCCCCCCTCCCACTGTTCCTTGTAGTGGTGGAGCGGACCAGTGACCCAGAAATTAAGTTGGACGGAGTCACAACCATCTGCTACCTCCGGGTTCAGATGGAACCAGCAAAGGGCTCTGGCGGCCCCCCTCAATGTTATAGATGCCTGGGGTTTAACCACTCCAGCCACTTCTGCCACCGTAACTCACGCTGCTTACGGTGCGGTGGCACCCATTCCAAAGATGTCTGTTCGCGTGCCATCACTGAGGTACCCACCTGCGCTAACTGCAAGGGTGATCACATTGCGTGCTACGGGGGCTGCCCGACTAGGAAGGCTGTGATAGCCTCTAGGAAGGCGCCAGCTCCATCATCAACTAGGCAGAAAACTGCCCCCACCGTACCAGTGCAGCCTGCTGCTTCTGGTACAACTCAGAAAGCACGTGGTGTGCCTACCTTTGCGGAGGTGGTGCGCAAGCCTGCGGATCTGCCGACGGTATCATGGGAAAAACACACACGTCCACCTAAGGCTACAGAAACAGCCCCTAATACCACCCCCTCTGATAGAGCGCAGGGAAGACGCCCTGCCAGTGAGCGAGAGTCTGCTTCCGAGGCGCCGAGCGGGCGAGGTACTCCCATACCCGATCGCCAGCTGAGGGACGGACGGGCTAACGGTAGGCCGGTGCCCAGGCACTCTTCAGCATCCCCCACTCCCACCAAAGCTTCCACTTCAATAGAAGTTTCTCCCCCCACCACACAGGCCTCGGAGATGCTGGGATGGTTGCAGCAGTTGCTGCAGAACCACGGCCGGCGTCTCTGTGAACTGGTGGTGAGGTTCTTTGACACCACAGAGTCTGCAGCCCGAATGGTCATTGCCATGGAGGCGCTTGCCTTGTTGTCCGCAGTAAGCCGCGCAAGCCAGGATGGCGGGTCGAACTAGGTCTCTGTCCTCGTTCAGATTCGCATTCTGGAATGCGTGTGGCATCAATGGTCAACAAGATGAACTCCTGCATTTCGCGAGGTCATTTGCTTTGGAACTCATCTTGGTATCGGAAACACATCTCCGACCTGAAATGTCCTTCCGGATTTCCGGCTACCACTGCCTCAGGGTCGACCGTGTGGGCCGTCGCGGCGGCGGCACGGCGATCTTTGTGAGGAGGGGGGTTGTCTTTAAACCTGTCCAGCTTCCCGCTCTTCAAACCCTTGAAGCCACTGTCGTCTGCGTGAACCTGGGCGGTTCCGAAGTCCTGATAGTGTCTGCTTATCACCCTCCTGGCCAACAGTTCATAGCTAATGATTATCTCTCCATCCTCGCCCTACATCCCAACGTCATTATGGCTGGGGATTTGAATGCTAAACACCCGCGTTGGCACTCGGGTCCCCGGACAGACGCAAGAGGCAGAGAAATCATCCGCATCATAGACGGAGATCCTCAACTGAGAGTAGAGGGTCCCTGGCAACCCACTCATTTCCCGCGAAGACAAGGCCGTCCTTCGGTCATTGACTTCGCAATCATCAAACATTTTCCATTTCACTTATCACTCAATTCACAAAGCGCCTTACATTCCGACCACAACCCAGTTGTGGCAGAGGTAAACTTAAGGGCTGTCAGTCATAAATTCACGGTTCAAAACCGTGAAGTCGATTGGGATTGCGTACGGGTCTGCTTAAATGACTCCATACCTCCTAACCCTCACATCACAGATATACCGACCTTGGAGACGGCGATCTCCTCCTTCACCTCCATCGTAGGACGAACAGTTCGGAACCTCACCATTCACACTCCAGCACCTCTACACCCTCACGTCATCCCGCTAGACATCCATCTTCTCATTCGTCGCTCTTGGGCGGCTCGCAGACTATATCAGCGACACCGCACTCGTCATAATCAGGTTCTGCTCGCGCGCTTGCGCCGAGAGGTTCGACTTCGACTACGCGAGCACCGTGTGCGCGCGTGGGAGGAGTTGATGTCTCGAGTGAATTTTGAGAATGGCGAGGCGTGGAGGCTTGCAAAAGGACTCCGGAACCGTGGAGGAGCACCAAACACCCCTATCCAAGGCACCCAAGACCTGGTGTACGAACCCCAAGCTAAAGCAAATGTGTTTGCCGACTACCTAGAGAGGACCATGAGGCCACGAGATGACCCCCAGGACCTAGACTTCACTGGCCGCGTCAAGCGGGAGGTTCGTCAGTACCTTCGACGCCCTCTTGCTGAGGCGGACCGACTACCTGTCATTAGACCCAGTGAGCTCCAGGGCGCACTCCGGCGTCTAAATCCCAAAAAAGCGTCGGGATCTGATGGGTTGACACCTATCATGCTCCGCCATCTTCCATTCAAAGCCGTTCTTTTTCTTACTCGGGTTTTTAATATGTGTCTCGCCCTGGGCCACTTTCCACGGCAGTGGAGGGAGGCTCGGGTGATTTGCATATTGAAACCCGGTAAAAATCCGGCTCTCCCCGCCAGTTACCGCTCCATTAGCCTCCTGTCAGTCCTCTCGAAAGTTTTCGAGAGGCTTGTTTTAGTCCGCTTGTCGCCCCTTCTGGGGGACATTCAGGCTATTCCTCCCCATCAGTTTGGTTTTCGTCCTGGGCACTCGACATCACAGCAGTTACTCCGTCTGGTGGAGGCCGCTGCCCTGGGTTTCCAGGAAAGGGCATTCACTGCGGCGGTATCTCTGGATGTCGAGAAGGCCTTCTCTACCACCTGGCATGCAGGCCTCCTACACAAACTAATCACCCTGGGGCTTCCTGCACACATGATACACATCTTACACTCATTCCTAAAACACAGATATTTCACAGTTGTTGTGGCGGGAAAGCTTTCTACCAGACGACCCATCAGAGGAGGCATCCCAGAAGGCTCTGTCTTATCCCCTACACTATTTAGCGTGTACGTGGCGGATCTCCCCACGGAGCAACACGTCAACATTGCCCAATATGCGGACGACGTGTTATTATACAACACAAACAGAAACGCACGCAGAGCCTTCAACCCAATACAGCGACACCTAAGCCTCATTCATGATTGGTGTAGGCTTTGGCGATTGTCTATCAACCCAGAGAAAAGCCAAGCCATACTCTTCACTAAGCGTCACTTTCCCGCCAACCTCCCCGCCTTTAATTATTCTGGCAGAAGGATAGAGTGGACAAATTCTCTCAAATACTTAGGTGTAAAGCTGGACAAGGGCCTAACTTTTCGGGGTCACATCCAGGAGGTGACTCATCGGGCATGCGGAGCTTCGGCTTCATTATACCCCATGATGCGCTCAGGAATGCCGACACCCTTTAAGTTGCGCCTTTTTCAGGCTTTAATTCTTCCCATCATGCTTTATGCTTGTGAGATCTGGGGCATGGCCGCAGGATCATATCTGCGTCAAATTCAGCGTGTACAAAATAGATGTCTCAGGGCTATCTATTCTGTTTGCTGGAGGTTTCCCGTGAGATACCTTCATGAAGCCTCATCTCTCCACTATGTGGAAGATGTCATTAGGCGCCGGGCCACAAAATTCTACGCGAGTTTCCTCAACATCAGAGCGCCCTGGTTAGGTCTCTAGGGAACTACAGAGCAACCGAAAGACGCTACAAGCTATACCGGCTTCCCCGCATGGCGTGCGGGCACACCCGGTAACAATAGAGTACTTATTTCAGCCTAAAATCACTACTGTTTGAATTGAATTTAATAGACAATCTAAATTAAACTCTTCCTGAAAATTATCACACCAGCGGTGCTAACATAGCGTTGCACCCGAGTTGGCTACCAAGAGGAGCTACGGCTACCTCCCTTCTTTTCTTCTACATTATCTTAAACCACCAACCTGCAAAACCCCACATTTCCTGTCATTAAGTGGTTAAGTCCGTGTAGGACAGGTACACGTATGACACACATCGTGCTGACCCTCAGTCAGCCGCCAGCTACTTGAATGAATGAATGAATGAATTCTTTGTCAATTAGTTGATCATACTCCTTTAGATTTGATATTCCCAACATTAAACATACGTCACAATAGGAAATTATTCTCTCTTATGCTTAGTTTCAAGTGAGTTAATTCATGGATACTTAATATTAATATACAAACTTTAGATCTATTGCAGTAAAGTTTCTGTCTATAAAGTCGCGAAGAGACAAGAGATAGTCGATTTTAAGTGACAGTCAAATGTTTAAAAGATGCTTAATTAATGTATGGCTTTGAAGTTCCCTTCCCTTTGTATGTCCAATAGAAGATCTCATACTTTCACGCATATAGCTTTCTTATATCGAAAGTGAGTCTCGGCATTTTGTGCACAGACGTAACATATTTGTAAGCACGTTTTAATTCAGGGGACTTTAAAACGTGTGTTGCTACTGAAACCTCGGTATTGAATTGTTAGACGGTAATACAATACATTTTAACACGAGTATGTACGTAATTGAAAGTAATAACGACTTGTCACTTTAGAAAAATTTAAGCATTGGCAAATTGTGAAATATAACCAAGAGTAAAGCTGAAATGGTTGACGGTACAAAATAAAATCTATCAAACAGAAATTGTGTGTTATAACAAGATCTATATTATACGTGTAATAAGATTTTGTTTATCTCTTACAGGTTACAGTAAGGTTAAGTGATTCATAATGAAAAGGAGTTTTGAGGACATTCCCTACAAATTTAGCATATCCATTTTGTTTCGCATTAACATATTTCAATCATGTACTACTTCAATTAAACTATTGGAGCTATTTTTGACAAAATTAACATAAGAAATATTATCGATTAATTTGACGTGCAGTAGTGCTATAAGGCGGGTAGTGTCTTTAACTTCTTGGCATGTAAATGTTCTATTAGTTTGGCATATAACTAATTTTGCAGTTTTCGGTTTTGCTGAAAAATCTTTTTTAGATTCAGGTGATTCTAAAATATACATCACCAGTAAAGTATTATTATTATATGTCTGGTTTGAATGCAACTCCTCCTCTACCTGTTATGTATGTTTGTGGTACAAAACATAAAGTAAGATAACACTAAAATAAAGTCGAAGAGCGAAACTGGTTAGGAAACTGCAGTTGAAATTTCCCTCGCGTCTGCTGACTGCGACTGCAGCACACATGGTGGAAGTCTCATGAGACAAAAAGTACACATAGAGAGCTATAGATGACGCAAAATTCAAATTGCTCCTTATGTATGATTGTTTCTTAGTTATTAGGAATTTATTTTTAAAAGGTAACTATAATGTTTCCTTCAGGTTTAAAGGTAATTATAAATTTGACTGACAATAAACTGACGCCGGTTTAATACAAAAATCAATATAGACAAGCAATAGCTATTCCGTTTCGGAGGGAAAGTGCCCATAAGCTAGTTTATTTAGAAGAGACTCAAGCAGGGCTTCAATATTATACGCCAACTTAACCAATCACAGAAGCGCCCTTGTCAGATCACTAGATGTCTCTCTAGCCTACACCGGGTCCCCCGCATGGCTTGCGGACACCCAAGGTAACCCAGGAGCTAATCCAATCAGCAGCAAAAGCTGAGCTCCACATATTTTCCTAATTTTGGCATCAAAATTACCAACCTCAATCTTAAAACAAAACACCAGGGTGCTAGAAATTGCATCCTATCCTTTCATTCCTGAGGTACAATTACCGTATCCTTATAAATTAATTCCAATCTAGAAACCCACCAGACATCCTACAACATACCGAACAAACTTTACCTGCGGTTAAACCCAAAACGGGTGGGCACGCAGCAAAAACCCTCTGGCTAAATACAGCCAGCCAGCACGACGAGCGAGCAAGCGAGTTTTGTTTGCGACATTACCAAAGAACTTCACTGTGTATGACAGCCTAGACTCTGGCCATCTTCCAGTACATTTCGATATCTGTGGCGGCATCACGGCCGGTGTGACCGGCCCTATAAAGCGCGCAGAAACTGACTGGAACAAATTTACAATCGAAATGCATAGGATGGCACAGCCTGGGCTGTCATACCACAGCGAGGTGGACATCGACTTCGCAATTGAAAACTACACCACATGGCTAAAAGCAATTCTACCAGATATACCACAAGCCCACCCAGGTTTTGCACGTACCCCGAGGTGGAGCACCTCATTGCCAGGAGGCGGCCTGCACTTCTCCACCGAGGAGAAAGCCGAGGTTTTTGCAGACTGTCTGGCAGAAAAATTCACAAGGAACCCTGCTACGAATCCCGAGTTAGAATGGGAAGTCCAGACATAAGTACAAAACTGGGTGGCGCAGATGCATGAACAACAGATGCCCTTCAGAGCACCGCAGGAAGTCTAAAGGCTCCAGGGAACCTACCTAATGGGAAAGTCGCTGGCTCCGACAGGGTGGCTAATGAGGAACTCCAGCATCTCCCGAGAAAATCCCTGGTGCAACCTACAAAAGTTTTCAACTCCTGCTTGCAGCAAAATTATTTCCCTGACACATGGAAATGAGCCAAAATAATTATGTTCCCGAAGCATGGGAAAAGTACCAGGCAGCCTCAGAATTACCGCCCCAATAGTCTCATGCCTACTATTGGTAAATTGCTCGAGAAAACAATTCTCTTTCTACTGCAAAATCAAATTTCGTCGATTAAGACTTCTAACTCACAATTTGGCTTTAGAAAAGGACACTCACCAGACATCCAAATCTTAAGATTAGCAGATGACGTCACTGAGCAATTTAACAATGGGACTTCAACGTTGACACTATTTTTGGACGTAGAAGCCGCATTTTATCGGTGCTGGCACAAGGACCTGATTTACAAACTGCAACGAGAGTTTCTCGGCTTCCAAAATTTTCTATCATTGCTGCATAATTTCTTAGAAAGTCTGCGCTTCTACGTCTAAATGGGTCACTCCTCATCTTAGGAGGGAGTGATACAGGCTGGAGTACCACAGGGGGCCATTATATTTCCCTTCCTGTACATAGTGTTCACCAACGAATTTCCCGTGGACGCCAGATGCAAAGTTGCAATGTATGCTGACGAAACTGCAATATACAACCTTCATAAAAATTCTCGTTATGGACTTTTAGAGATGCAGCGGTACATTGACCGCTTCCTTTGATGACTTCATGCCTGGAAAATCAAAATTAATGCGAGCAAATGCCAGCTTATACATTTTACAAAGCGGCACCCTTTGGCAATAGCCTTAACGGTCGATAGTCAAATACTGCGCTGCCGTCAGCAGGTCAAGTATCTCGGCGTGACCTTAACACGCACGATGCAGTGGACCACCCACATAAAAGATAGCGCCAACAAAGTGCGACAACGATTAAACATGTGTACCCCCATGGTTAGGAGCAAACAGCTAAAGCTGCGCTCTAAGATTGTGCTCTACAAATCTTTTATTTTATCCGTGGTCCTGTACGCCTGCGCGGTGTGGGCCAACACCTCCAAAACCGCCCTAAAATACCTCCAAACCTTACAAAACTTCTCCTTACGTAAAATCCTATCTGGCCCTATCCGCACGACCACTGCCAGCCTTCATCAAGGAACCCATATCCCCTACATCCCCGAGGCGGTAATAAAACGAGCCTCTTCCATCTGGGCGCGCATACGGCAACTTAGCAATCCAAAAATTAACAACATTGGGAAAGGTGAACCAAAACACCGTAAGCATGGACACATAAAAATATTCTATTGTCACCGTCACACCACAATGTGCGCCCAAGTCTTTCCGGTCCAGACCTTTCCCCATATACAGAGGCCGCTGCCAAAGTAGCCCAGGAGGCAGCAGCACGCTGCCGCACGGAGCAGTGTAAATAGTGAAGTGTGTGTGTGTGTGTGTGTGTGTGTGTGTGTGTGTGTGTGTGTGTGTGTGTGTGTGTGTGTGTGTGTGTGTGTGTGTGTGTTGTGTGTGTGTGTAAATAAAAGTTCAAAATAAGCATAACAAAAAAGGAAACTGTAAAACACTAACATGATGAAGCTGTTCTCAGTGGGCTAAGAAAGGTCACCGTATGGGTTTTATATATACCCACGTAGACAATCAGCATTTAATTCCCAAAATATAACCTGTAAGCCGGGCCCCTTTTTACCGGCACCAGACCATGAAACTGAAAAAAAGAAACACAAACCTGAGCACAAGCCGCGCTCACTCGTATTTGACTTCCTGGCTTTGTGACCGGAAAATAAACAAATACGCCAAATGACGTCAACTTCGAAGAGAAACTCACTCACATACAAAAACAGAACTAATTCTTATGATTTCATCTCCAGAAATAAAACAAACAAAGCATTTCTTAACCTTAAAACACGTAAAAGTTCAGACACTGCCCGGAGAGCTACGCTTTTCCAGCAATTAATTGTACAGAAACTGCACAGCAGAGATAATATATGTGATTATCTCAACAAACTCTTGGAAGTTGTTGACAAACTAAAAGACATGAACATCGTGATGAATGAAGACTGATGGGTTATAATTATGCTGTATTCTCTACCATCTTAATTTGAATATTTTCGAATTTTCGTTGAATTTAAGGATCCGTTACCCAGCGATCAAAGACTAAAAATTAGAATTTTGGTAGAAAATGCAGCTGGACTAAGACACAACACTTCAAGTAAAGGAGCACTTGATGCAGGGAATAATAGATTAAGGCAGAGAAGTGATAATAATCAGAAGAAACAGGCATTCACAGAGTAATTTGTAAGAGGGAATCTCAAGTAGTCTCCCCGTGAAGTCTGTTTGAAGACAAATGACATTTCATCTGAATGCTGGTCAAAGGCAAAGAATTTAAAGAAACCTGAGTGCATCTTCATGGTAGAACAATGTTCAGTTTGAGACTGAATGTCCTCTGGCGACTGTAGTAATACCAACACTCGCATGTATTTGATAAGTTCATCAATTTTGTTCGAGTTATGTTGCATGTCCCCGTCCTTACTCACACTTATTCGTACAGCAAATTAATTGGAACATGTTGTAATATTTATATTTTCAGTAAATATTTTTGGTTGTTCCAGTATGTTCTATAATGTTCCACAATGAAAGAGAAACGGAAGAGCAAAACTTATAAATAGGTTTAATATAGCTGATAGCGACGCCTCTACAGGATTTATATAGCAATAGTCGGGACATTAAACATGCTTCACAATAAAAAATTATTCTTTCTTGTGTTTAGTTTCAACTTAGTTAATTCATAGATACTTAGTATCACTTTACAAACTTTAGATATAATGCAGTAACATTTTTGTCTATAAAGTCGTTAAGACAAAGCCACTGTAGGTTTTAAGTGACAGTCTAATGTTCTTAATTTGCTTATCTAGAGGATGACTTGGAAATTCTCTTCTCTTCTTATCTCCAACAAAAAATAAAAGATCTCACTCTTATATTCATATAGCTTTCCAAGGCTTTCTTAATTCAAATTTGGCCTCTGTATTTCGTGCATGGACGTGACATATTTATAAATACGTTCTAAATCGGGGACTTCGAAACGTGTGTTGCTACCGATTGCCTGGTGTGGAATTATTGTACGCAATGCAATGCTTTCCAACTTGAGCAAGTATGTAATACAAAGTAATGTCGACTTATCAGTTTTAGAAAAATATAACTACTGGGAAACTGAGAGCTATAACCAGGAGTAAATCTTCAATTGTTGACTCCACAAAATAAAATCAGACATAAATTGTGTGTTATAACAAGGCCTACATTATATATGTAGTAAGATTTTCTTTGTCTTATAGTTTACAGTCATGTAAGTGATTCACAATGAAAACGACTTCTGAGGACATTTCCTGCAAATTTAGCATACCCATTTCATTTGTCATAAACCTATTTCAATTATATGATACGTTAATTAAAGTATTAAGTCTATTTTTGTTAAAGATATAAGAAAATTTCCATTTATTTCGTAGCGCAGTATTTCGGGGTTACCTTTAACTTCTTAGCGTGTAAATGTTGTATTCGTTTGGTATATATCCGATTTTCCAGTTCTCAGATGGGCTGAAAAATCTATTTTTGTTTTATTGATCTCAAAATATATCTCCACTACAATATCGTCATTAAGTATCTGGTTAGAAGCAACTCCTCCTCTACCTGATATGTATGTTAGTGGTGGAGAAAATAAAACAAGATAACACTAAAATAAAGTCGACACACAAAACTGGGTAGAGCCTGTAATTTCGCTCGTGTGTAGTGAGTGCGATTACAGCGCACATGGTGGAAATCTCATGAAACAGGAAGTGCTCGCAGCAAGTTATAGATGACGCCAGATACAGCTCTTGCTTCTTATGTATGAATATGTCTTAGTTATAAGGAAATATTTAAAATATATATGAATAAGAATGCTTCATTAAAGTTTAAAGGTATTTACAAATATGAATGATAATGAACAGGAGCCCTGTTGCAGAGTATAAAAAGAGAACCTATAAGTATTGTGTTTCCGGAGCGAAAATCTCCTAAAGCTAGGTTATCTACAACAGATTCAACCAGATTTATGTATGCCTCTCTGTCACTTCAGTTTCTCTGACTGTATATTTGTGAATAAAATTAGCTGTACAATCTGAGCACATTTGTGATGTAAAACCCATTAGAAGTCATTCAGTATTCCACAAATGTGATGTCATCAAGACACAAGTTCTTTACTGTACCATTTAGATCTATTTCTTACAACGTTTCAGGATGGCTACAGTAGTTCAAAATTGTTAATATTGTGTAAACATAATGCACTTAAAGACAATGGTAAATCAATGTATTAGGAATTTTAAGACAATATGATCACACATTGCTAAACATTATGTATTGGATATCATGAACTCAAGATAGAAAAATGGGTGCAGTAGTTATGGCAGCGGAAACTCGGCAAATGGGTGAGGTCAAGTCCTAATTATATTGAAGTAAATGCAAAATAGTAGAAATATGCAGCAATAATAATACTAATGGCCAGAAATAAAAAAGAATTAAAAAGGTAACAAACGTAAACATTGCCTTGAATCAAGTTGGAGGCTAATGGATATTATAAGCGCTTTTCTTTACTGTGCCTCAACACTACTGAGCGGCTAGCAGACATAAAAGATGGATTAAGGTTAATAAAGCAGTTATGATGTATTATTTCTGTAATATATATTATAACGCAAGAGAAAACATTTATCTACGGATAAACAAAATATTTTATTGAGGTACTCTTTATTTATGAATGAACAATGTAGAATTGTGATCGACAAATCTCAGACAACATACAATGGAGTGTGAAGTATTAAAACTAATAAGGGATACAAACAAAATATTTTATTGAGGTACTCTTTATTTATGAATGAACAACATAAAATTGTGATCGACAAATCTCAGACAACATACAATGGAGTGTGAAGTATTAAAACTAATAAGAGATACAAAGTTCTGTGTTATTCTTAGACATCCGAGCATTCCCGGATGGTGAAATCTGATTGGTCCTTCCGAGCTGCCGTAGAAAACAAAAAGTTGGCGGTGAAGTCGTTTAGATTCGACACGACATTGTAAGTATAACGTCACATACACAACACCGCATCAATATATTTACTATTCTTAGTACTTAATATTTTATATGATCTCTTCTTGAGCAACCTTCAGCCCTCGTTTAGAACCTGATTTCCGCCGTCTGTTTATGTCTTTATCCTTCTTTTTCTCACTGACGTAAAGTATCACAGGCACAGCCGATTGTTTAAGCTCTTAACCTTGTGTCTTTCCTATCCTTGTTTTTAGAATTATTTGGGTATCTCTACTTATATATTGCCAGATTTTTGGTTATATGTTTGTCATTTTGACTTCATTCACATTTATTTCTCACTTCTGGATATTGAAACTGGCAACTTGTTTCAATATTTTGTGGCATATATGTTTTCTCTTATCCTGAAAGATGAATGTCTGGTAACTCTAAGCTCTATTTACCCTGTACTTATTTGAACATCACTTCATTCATCGTTCGATATGACTTAACGTTGGAGGTTTACTCTTATCATGAAGGATGAATGTCTGCTAATTATAAGCTCTATGTAACCTGTATTCATTTGCACATTATTTGAAGGTGCTATGAGCGTAACAAATTCAAATTTTATCTTCTATATATTTATTGAAATTGGTGTTGCCATTTCTTCAGTACTTCTTGATTAAGTATACCCCACGATTAGCATAGTACGCATAATTCTGATGTGAACCGAAATTATAATTTATTCAAGGCCTTTACA
This sequence comes from Mantis religiosa, assembly GCA_030765055.1. NCBI lineage: Eukaryota > Metazoa > Arthropoda > Insecta > Mantodea > Mantidae > Mantis > Mantis religiosa. Next base: position 127,343,461 of record CM060958.1, read on the forward strand.
ATTGAGATTGTGAGTTGAATGGGAAGATCTGTGTAGCTTTAGGATAATATTCGACATCGTTTACCAATAATAGGTAAAATAGATGGATAATAAACATCCGTAGCGTTAGACACTTCCTGCTTTTGCTTGTATCTCTTCGTATGCAGTACAGGTTCGATCGTTTTATGTTCGTTTTATGTTCCACCACTATGAGTTTATAGTTTTGGGAGACACTGCACAACACATGGTCACTGAAGGACTAAAATTACTGTCTTAAGTTTGTCTGACAAGGCCCTAGCAGTCACAAGTAATGCAAACTTCAAAAAGAAAAAAAGTGAAATGTGTTTCCTGCTCCAGTTTGATAGTCTGTACTTAGTCTTTTTAAAGCAGGGAAGCTGATGAAGAACCTCGGTTGTGGCTTGCTGTTTATATGATATCGTGTTCAAGCATACGATGCTCTTTGGTAGTGCTTAGAGAAGTCTGTACTGAAGAGCCGATGAAAAGTTTGAAAGTGGTTTCTATAGTTTTCAGAATAGTCCACTTAGCTTACACTCGCCTACCTCAGCTGGGTCTGAGCTCTTGCAGGTGAGTCAATGTGAACTGGAAAGAGTTACTTATAAGTTATGGTACTTAAGCCATTGTAAAAGTTTGCTGGGTAGAGTTGCTTTGTTTTTTATCCAGGGTTTCACAGCGAAAGCCATGAGTCCATGAAGTTGAGGAAGTCCTCTGGAAAGATTAAGTGCCTTTCCAGACGAGAGTAGTCTTGGGGGCCACTCCGAATGTGATACTTGGTTATCTGCGGTGCTTTGGTTCTCCCAGGAAAGGGTAACTGCTATGGTCCCTGGACTCTGTGGTGTCTCCTCTGCTTTCTCCTTATGGTGGTGGTGTTTCCTGATGCTTCGACGTCTTCGTTCATCCTTGCCGCAACAGAAAAGCAAATGAACCAGAGCTAGGATTGATGCATAAGTATATTACAACGGGGTGAGGATGTGTTAAAGTTCACAGGAATATAATTAAATGGAAGGGCTTTTCAGGTATCACATTAGAAAATGAATATTTCTTATATCTAGTTACAGATTATGGATATATATATATAATTAACATAACTGGAACATGTATGGAAATATGTGGAACCATTAATTAGTTTTAGAGGAAGAAGAAAAGAATTTTTTTTAAATCTATAGAGTAAACAAAAATGAATTTTTATTCTTGACTTATGGCTGAATAACATAAGAAAATAAATTATGGAAACTGTATAGATGTTCTACTTAAATATTGTTGTTCACACAGTAGTGACAAACTTGGAACAAATTACAAGTATTCTTCATAAAACCATCATACAATTGAATTATACATAATTATTAATAACATAGACAACAATTTAGCTAAACAAAAATTGAACACATCTAATGAGTAGTAAATGCTATAAATTATAGGACATTATTTACAAAAAATTATGGCTAATGACTTGCCATAATAGCACCTATATACTGGATGAGACCTAGGCCTAACAAATGTCTACTGTTGTCATAAAATCAGTCAAATATCAGAGTTAACCATGGCTTTCTAATTTGTTACAATTAATCTTGATGCTACGTGAGTAATTGTTTCTAGAGTTACATAACATACTTTCATAATACATGGTCATTAATGTCACGTTGATACAATCATCTTACAATCTATAAGGATATCCTATGACTGTATCTTTTTATATAAATATAGCAGAAGTAACTCTGATATTTGCTGGTTTGGCATCAACTGTTTAAACAAGGTATATAGTGTTTCTTTTCTTCTTTTCTCAAAAAGTGTGGTCAAATATATCGATAAACAATGTCGATCTTATTATCCGGAGATATGATGTACTCTACTGTTACTGGATGTTAAAAACAAGTGTTAAATTACAGTGCATTGGGTTGTCTTATAAATGAAATGTTAATTGATAATAATTAAGTCTTCTCTTGTTTATTAATCCCTAACATATTTAGGCATGCTTTTATAGCATGGTAATTATGAGTGATAGCAAAAGGAAGTGGGGTTGTAGATGGTAAATTTCATCGTGCTGTGATCTGTAAACAGAGCTTGATATAACGATTAGTTTAATCTTGGTTATTGGCCTTGTCTCAGATCCATAATGAATATTGTCAAGGGATGTATTTGAGTTATGTGCTGCCCGCTGAATTAAAAGTTGAATAAAAGATGGACAAACTGACTGGTTTAAGAGGAAGTACCCTTAGAATAGCATACCACGATAATTACATTAGGTTGATCAGTCTGCTTTGATAAACAATGGAGATAAGTCATGGGTTTCTTTACCAATATTTAAGGGTGAATTGGGGAAACATAGCTGAATGCTATGACTTAGAACCTTAGGTAACACCATAGTTAAGAAAAATTCTCTGCCTTTCTTTTTGAATATTTCTCTTTCAGTCATTTTCCTTGCTAGTGATTCGTCATTGTTAATGCAAATATTAATAAAATCCTAGGATTTGTGGTTATCTCTATTCAGCTACACTATGGCAATCATACTTTATTATAAGCTAACAAACGGGGCGCCTTCACTCCATAGCACAAAACTTCACATACACATTGCGCAGCTCTCACTCATACTCAAACATTAATGTTACTTTTTCTTCGCAAATACTTTATTTAAACTGATCAGTAATTATATAGCTTTAACTTAGCAATGATTATATGGACAAAGCTCGCGCGAAAAAAATCCCTTTCACATTATAAGAGCTTTATCTATATCAAATCACTATGAGAGGCATACACAACCTAAGGGTCTCGCGACCACCGGAAGATGTAGCCTCTCTCGCTCATACAAAAAGTCATAGCTTGGAAGCTTGAAACTTGAAGGTAGGCTGGTATATGCGTACATATTCACTAAAATTGTCTCCGAAAATCTTGCGATGGATTCGGTACAAAACACATTACTACTCGAATCTGCAAAGACTTTGAAAGAGCCTCTAAGAACGCCTCGCGGTTGTTCTTAAGGTCAAAGGTTACTACAAACAGACATTATCTTACCAAATCCTACGCATTTGGTCACAACGATCAGAACTTATAACTTTTAAGCACAGAGAATATAAGATCACATTGACATGATTTATAATAAAAAAACACAGTGTACCTCTGGTGTGGTTTAAAAGCATGGAGGGGGGATAAAAGAAGCGAAAAAGATGTATTACCTATACGGGCGAAGGTTCTGAAGGCGGATTGTTAGGGCGGAAAGAGGTAGTCGTAAGTTTGGGGTTTGCAACTAACAAAACACCGCTTGGAGTTGGAGCGGTTTGTATAGTCTCGGGCGAGCGGGCCATGACTTTGCGCCAACAAGTAATTTAGCAACACAACTTTATAGATTGGTAGCCCACTATGGCAAGATATATTAGGATCACGATACCGGTAATAATAGTAAGAGTATCGTGGAACACTGCCGATACCGGTCCGGCGGCGACGGTCCCCGGTATACGTGTAGCAATTAGGAGCTCTGGACGCCGAAAAACACAACTAAGAGGAAGTATCAGAAGAGAAATCCAGATGAGAAGGAAGTGTGGCATAGGGGAAGGGTCATATGTGAAAGCAGCCATATTTGGGATAACGGGAGGTGAATGTGATAGATTAAGATGGGGTACTTCCACGGACCAATTTGCGTTTAAGCACTGAGTGAGTTTGTAAAGGTGAGATGTTCCGTCGTAGTCCATGGGGAAACTTTTAGGGAGGGTAAAGAGGTCCATCCTGCAGGAATTAGATACAGTGTTTGGGTGTTGGGGAAATCAGAATCGAAACAAGGGACGCGTTCTGGGATATACACCAGGTGACCTAATTTAAGTTCACATGAACAGGGTAGTGCGATGTGAAGGGCTCCCGGAGAATTTGGAGGTAGGTTAGGGATATTCTGAGTGATGTGCTTCCAAGTAAGTTCAATCAGATCCTGGGGGTGAGTAATAACATGTTCATCCTTGGAAATTTCAGTGATTATCATGTGATTACCCGTATGACATCTAAAGGGGCAGTAATTGTTACCCTCAGAAGCCGTCATACCCTGTAACAATTTAGTAGCACATAAGGGTGTAAATAAGAGGACGCTGCTAAATCGGGGTACATAACACAGTATAGTATTAAATGGATCAAAAGTTTGAGATCCTACCTTCCTCCCTTCCCAACCTTCCCACTCTTCCCACCATTCCAAAACTTACAAACCTTCCTCCACTCCTCCCTTCCTCCCTCCCTCCCTCCTTTTTTCTACTTTCCCTCCTTCTTCTTTCTTTCCTACTCTCTTTCTTTCATTCTCTCACTCCTTCTTTCTTTCACTCTGTAGCTCTTTCCCTCTTTCTCTTCTCTCATTCTATCTTTCTTTCCCTCTTTCCCTCTTACTCTTCTTCCCTCCTTCCCTCCTTCCCTCCTTCCCTCCTTCCCTCCTTCCCTCCTTCCCGCCTTCCCTCCTTCCCTCCTTCCCACCTTCCCTCCTTCCCTCTCTCTCGCGCTCTCTCTATTGCGCTCTCCCTCTATCGCGCTCTCTCTCTCGCGCTCACTCTCTCGCGCTCTCATTCTCTCGCGCGCTCTCTCTCAATCTCGCGCTCTCATTCTCTCGCGCGCTCTCTCTCAATCTCGCACTCTCTCTCGCGCTCTCTCTCTCGCTCTCTCGCGCTCTCTCTGGCGCTCTCTCACCCTCTCGCTCTCTCACCCTCTCGCTCTCTCTCTGGCGCTCTCGCACTCTCTCGCGCTCTCTCACTCTCTCGCGCTCTAACTCGCGCCCTCTCTCGCGCTCTCTCTCGTGCCCTCTGTCCCTCGCGCTCTCTCTCGCGCTCCCTCTCTCTTGCGCACTCTATCTCTGGCGCTCTCCCTCGCTCTCTCACTCGCGCACTCACTCTCTCACTCTCTCACTCGCTCTCTCACACTCTCACTCTCTCACTCTCACACTCTCACTCACTCTCACTCACTCACACTCTCACTCACACTCACACACTCTCACTCTCCCTCACTAACTCACTCACTCTCACTCACTCACTCACTCACTCTCACTCACTCACTCTCACTCACTCACTCACTCACTCTCACTCACTCACTCTCACTCACTCTCACTCACTCGCACTCACTCCTAATCGCTCACAATCGCTCTCACTCGCTCTCACTCTCTCTCACTCGCTCTCACACTCTCTCACTCGCTCTCACTCTCTCTTAATCTCTCTCACTCTCTCTCACTCTAACTCTCACTCTCTCACTCTCACTCTCTCCCTATCTCTCTCACTCTCTCTCTAACTCTCACCCTCTAAATCTCTCACAATCTCACACTCACACTCTCTCACAATTTAACACTCTCACTCTCTCTCACTCCCTCTCTCACTCTCTCTCACTCTCTCACTCTCTCCCATCTCTCACTCTCTCTCCCTCTCCCACTCTCTCTCCCTCTCCCACTCCCTCTACCTCTCCCACACCCTCTCCCTCCCTCTCGTTCTCACTCACCCGCTCTCTCTATCTCTCTCTATCTCTCTCCTCTTTCCCCCTATCTCCCCTAATCTGCCCCCTCTCTCCCCCTCTCTCTCTCCCTCTATCTCTCCCCCTTCTCTCCCCTCCTCTCTCTCACTGTCTGTCTCTCCCTCTCTCTCCCTCTCTCTCCCTAACTCTCTAAATCTCTCTCTCCCTCTATCTCACACACTCTCTCCCTCTCTCTCCCCCTCTCTTTCCCTCTCTCTACCCCTCTCTCTTCCTCCCTCTTCCTCACTCTCCCTCTCTCACTATCTCTCTAAATCTCTCCCTCCCTCTCTCTCACACTCTCTCTCTCCCTCTCTCTACCCCTCTGTCTCCCTCTGTGTCTGTCTCTCCCCCTCTCTCTCTGTCTCCCTCTCTCTCTTTCCCTCTCTCCCCCTCTCTCTTTTTCCCTCTCTCCCTCTCTCCTTCCTCTCTCTCCCTCTCTCCCTCTGCCTCCTCTCTCCCTCTCTCTGCCTCTGCCTCTCTCTCCCTATAACGCTCTCTCTCCCTCTCTCACTCTCTCTCCCTCTCCCACTCCCTCTCGCTCTCCCACACCCTCTCCCTCCCTCTATCCCTATCCCTCCCTCCCTTCCTCTCCCTACCTCTCTCCCTCTGATCCTCTCTCCCTCTCTGTCCCCTCTCTTGCCCTCTTCCTTCCCCTCTCTCTCCCCCTCTCTCCTTCTCTCTCCCTCTCTCCTCCCCCTCACCCTCTCTCCCTCTCTCTCCCTCTCTCTCCACCTCTCTCTCTATCTCTCTCTCTTTCTCTATCTTTCTCTCTCTCTTTCTCTCTCTTTCTCTCTCTTTCTGTCTCTCACTCTCTTTCTCTCTTTCTTTTTGTCTCTTTCTTTTTCTCTCTTTCTCTCTTTCTCTCTTTCTTTCTCTCCCTCCTTCCTTCCTTCCTTGCTTCCTTCTTTTCTTTCTTTCTTTCTTTCTTTCTGTCCTAGTCATTCATTCTTATTTCTTTAATAAAAAGATTCATTAATTACAGAAAACTCCTTACTCCTGCACGTGAACTCATCACTAACAAGATTACACAACACATATCTCCTTATGAAGATTATTGATTTTCTTTTTCTATCCAAAAACTTTTCATCTTTTCACATCAAGTAAGATTATTGATGGTCTTTTGCCTAGCAACCGTTCATTATATCTTTCTATATTGTCATTTCATGGCCCACTAATATTCAGATAAGAAAACAAAACACCATTCAAACAAAAACTCCCGTTACAACTTAAATGTCAAGATTGGTATTAACAGATTTGCCGTGTTCACACACATGGACTTCAAAGCGCTTATTTTTGCGAAATCTCAATATAGAATTGTTGGGTGAAAGACAATCACGTCTGTCAAATAAAATCTTTTTAAACCACTTGTCAAAATATAAAGACACTTTAGCTCCACTTACATTTAAAATTAGGACCACGCGTACCCATCATCAGCTGATGTTTGACTAGTTCTTCGGGTGACCGCTTCTCTCTCCTGGCGCTGTTCAAAGAGATGAATGAAGTCATCCACTATTGGTATTTCGAAATTCATTGCTCTCTTTCTATTCTTAAAAATGTGTATATTTTCCCAAACTGCTATTTCCCAATACTTTTTTGCTGGTACCAAAAATTTGATTTCTTTAGAGATATTACGATTTTTTGACCAAAAATGATGGGCTATGGCTGATTTATCTGTCTGTTTGTATTTAATACATCTCACGTGTTCTTTCATCCTTGTTTCCAGGTTTCTTTTTGTTTTTCCAATATATATATATTTCAAGACAATCCTCACATTTTACACCATAAGTTCCTGATAGTTTGTTGGCCGGACTTGTGTTATCGAGCGGGTGATTTAGTGTATTTCTCATGTTGTATTTGTTATGTGGAACTAGTTGTAGATGAGAATGACGGAAAATGCTTTTAAATTTATTAAAAGTCTTAGGATGATATGTAAATTTGCAATATATTTTCTTTAAGTCATCAGCTTTTAAATTACTAATGTCCTTGATGGTTTTCCGTCTTTTATGTTTGCTTATCATTGTTGTAATAAATTTTGTATCAAAGCCATTATCATTTGCAACATATTTTATGTGATCCACTTCCTTTTTATATTCTTCCATAGTCAGTGGAATGTTCACTAACCTATGGATTAGACTGTGAAGTACTACATGTTGGAGTTCTTTTGGGCTGGAGTTTCTGTTTTTAATGTAGTTATCCACATTTGTTGATTTTCTATGTATGACAAATTCTAATTTATCTCCTTTTCTGATAATTTTTAAATCCAAAAACGGTAGCCAGGCATCTTTTTGTCTTTCAACAGTAAATTTTCTAAATTGGTCTTGTAAATTCAATAGTTTTAACGTATCGTGTGGTAATTTATCTAGTACTATGGCGAATATATCATCAACATAACGAAACCATACTTTATAAGTGTGTGGAAATGGTTTTGTTACCCGTGTTTACAAATAACTTACATGTAAGTCAGCCAATAAGACGCGTGGTCCTTGAAATATGAACTAATTTTAAATGTAAGTGAAGCTAAAGTGTCTTTATATTTTGACCAGTGGTTTAATAAGATTTAATTGATAAAGCTCCACTGTTTATGAATACTTCTATTTTATAATTTTAACTTCTGCACATGTTGTAGAGACGTCAACACAGTTTATTATAATAGACAAAAGCTATCAATGAATGGCAATGAAAATAATCATTCATCTTCAGGAATTTTCATAAGAGAATAAAGAGAAAGAATAGAACGATACTGAGTTATTCAGTATACCCTTCTTGTCAAATAATTTGTGCAACTTCTCAACAACATCTTCCTGCCATTTAAATATCACTGTTTGTATTCCCTCTCAACTTTGTGGTCCAATAATCCTTTGCTCTATCATCATCAGTAATTCTTTTAATCTCCTCAGTTAAATATTCTTTGATAAATCAACTCCAGGGACCGGAAATTAAAGGAACATTCATTTCTCTTTAGTTTATCTTAAATTTAGTATTACTGACAGAGGAAACAATGAAAGTATTCCTGAAGTAAAATTAAATAATAAATTAGTTTCATACAAAAGTGAAACAAACTTTTTAGGCTTGTGGATACAGGATCACTTAAAATGGAAAACTCATACAAATCATCTACTAAGCAAATTAAGCAGGAATATATATATATATATATATATATATATATATATATATATATGCTCTAAGAATATTAAGTCAAAATGTCAGCCTTCGTGTACTTTTAATATCCCACTATGCACATATACATTCTATAATTAAATATGGAATAATATTTTGGGGAAATTCACCAGAAGCCAAAGATATATTTATTAAGTAATAACAGGCCATTCGAATTATAGACAACAAAAGAATGCTATGTACATGTAAGCCTCTGCTCAAAAAGCTTTGGCATGTGTTTATACACTGGAGACAGCTTTATTTTTAAAATTAAATAAATTTAACTTTCAAAACAACGGAACTGTTGATATGCATTACACTAGGCATACACTTAACCTCAATCAAAACTATAATGTTTAAGGATGGAGTACTGCATTCCTGTACAATAGTTTATCATTTCCTTCCTAATGACATCAAAAGTATAGATCACTACAACGTGTTTAAAGCTTTATTGTAGGAGCACAGTAAAGAAACATCTGCAATTTAACAAACCATGAATTTACTTAGCTTGTTCATTTCTCTCATTTTTAAATTATATCCAATTTGTGTTACATTATAATTAAATGTGGGTTAGCTATATTTGATGTTTAACTTTATAATATTATGTGTAAATTTAGTGACGTATCCTATATCAAGGTACAATGTACAGATTTGATTTTAAAGGATGAATAAATTTGAATTGAATTGAAGTGAATTGAACTTTCCCTTCATTTACACATACTTGAATTTACAGTGTTATCAACCGTAAAATAATTATGGCGTAAAAATACTCTGAGAGCAACTAGAGTTGCAGTAGAACATCCAGTCCATTCATAAACTTAATGTAGTACTACTTGAAATACTGGTAAGTGTATGGTTAGTATTTATCTATTAGAAAACGACACTCAAATATCGTTAGTGTGCTGCATTATTGGAAACGTTTTCCCGCACTTAACCAAATATCCGAAAACAACAAGATAAATAAGTATTAAAATTCGGTGTACCAAAATTTACGTGAAAAAAATCTTAATTAAATCCAATAAATATGTATACGTAATACTTGTGTGGGTTTGATAAATCCTTGGCTTTGAAATCCTTAAACAAATAGCTCTAGAATGTGAAAATACTATCAAATGTTTTAAAATTACTAGCTTTATTACAAAATGTCAAACTGTCTTAAAATTAAGTAGGCGTTACTTTATAGGAAGTGAACATATATAAACTCTCGCGGATGCAAAGTGGACGTTTCATGTTGTATATAAGAACGGCTGGCACGACAGTTTAGCGGGGAGGTCCGATGCTACAGGGTCGCTCTTATGAGCTTTACTAACATAGAAGGCAGCAGTTCTAGAAACTTGGCGCGAAATGCGACTCTAGGCCACAGAGTACAAAGTGGCACCAACCCATGTAGTGACCATGACCTCCCTTTTGATCAATTTTACAAACATCTACTACTGATCCATGAATTACTAGTCAAACATCTCCCTTTTGTAGGCAACATTTGTACTAGGTGGTTCCATAAGTGAAGTGAGTGTTTTGATTTTGGGAGTTTTGGGGAATTTTCTGAGCTTCTTTGGTTTGGCAATGCTATATACATGACGCCATGTCTAGTGTTACGTACATTACAACCACTTATCAGTCTGCAGTTGTTAATAAACAGTCACAAAATGGAGATAACAAAGTCTGAGCTTAAAATACTTCTAAAACATTACCAGAAACAAACTTACAAAGTCGCTGTCACAGCTCGAAGGATTATGCGATGTGTAATGAGGACTTGTCGTTAGCGAGCGTGTGACACAACGATAGTACCACCGTTTCGATAACACAGACGAAAACACTGAACATTTACCACGTTCCGGATGACCTAAGGTATGGATTATTGTAACGTTCACGGTTGCGCCAACTGACAGGTAAATTACGCTTTCCCATTTAACGTTACTAGAGGGAGGGTATCTCAGGAGGGTGATGTTCCTACCAAGATCTAGGTTACCTGGCAGGGTTGGCTTAAGTTAAAATTCGACATGAAGTTCTGGTTAACTAGCGTTTATTCTACAATCTATTCCAAACCAAAATAAATTATCTATACGATGACAATTGTGGCTTTTACATGGCCTAAGGTTCCTGCTCCTTGCTTTCTGATGTTCATTCTTGAAGATTATAGACGTGGCCTTCAGAGATTCCGGTAGCACGTGCAAGACTTCTCCCGCCTGGGCCAAAACCCTGGGGTTTAAACACCGAAACTCTGCCGAAGTAGCAACTGTTTCACTGCTTCTTCAGCTATGTCAGCAAGGCGTTCGACCTCCGCCTAACAGTCCAGCATGACTTGCAAACCTACGCGACCAGATGTTGCGTGTACCGATATTATTCTATCTTCCAAGTATACAATTTTTACCAATTTTGTCTTATTCAAAAGTGTATCAAAATATTAACGTCACAATATTGAGGATACAAGTTTTATGAGAAAATCCGCAAAAAGTACCCGTAGTCTTTCAGAAGAACTTAGTACATGAAAGGATACCAGACATCGACACATTAAGACACTTGGGAAGTCATACAGAAGCTGTAAATCTGAACCTCATGAACTGACACCTCAACAGGCTGAACGTGGAGGGGATATCTGTCGTCAGCTTATCCGTAATCCTATAGCTGATAGATTTGTCAGGAGAATTGTCACTTCCGATGATAAATGTGTATATTACCGAAACTTCTGATTCCTCCAAACAGTGGCTTGTACCCGCCAAACTGCCAAAGTCATCGCTAACAGAAACCATTTCGGTCCCAAAATAATATTGGATATGCTGTTAAAACGGTTACGCTGTTGATTGGTTTAGCGAAGTTAAGGACGTTTTCTTTTATTTACATACGTACAATAAACCTCTCTAAGTACAGTACTGTAAGTAGTTTTGTGATCACTGCTCTGTGAGAGCTAACTCAGAGAGAGAAGTATGAAAATGTTTCGATTATTATAAACGCAATAGCCTCACATTTTATCTTTCTGCTTAACGTATCACATAGATATGTTCTGTATAATATACTGATTAGACAGAAGACAGGTGAAATTATTCACACTATTAACTTATTATTTTAAATTAAGCTGCATTTTATTTAACAATTACTAAAGGACACCTCTGATATATAATATTGTTGTATTCCTATACGAGGCAGCTCTCTCACAACGAAGTCTGTATCGAGTTGAATGCTAATTAAGATGTTACTGTTTATAGTGTGGTGTTACTTCTGATATTTAACACTGTATTTCCTGTCTATCTCGTGTACCTCACAACCCAAGAACACTTTTGTATATGCGATTTAAAATCAGTAAACTTTTCATCATGGAACAGGCCAGTGCTTCAGCCCAAATAAAACACAATCGAGGCAAACCTCTAAAAAGTGGCGAGAGCAAATGATCGCCCATTGTTTTTCGGAAAGACATCACATAAACTACAAGAAAATGATTTTTGGAAAGAAATAGCACGTAACGAGATTTTGGAACTTATCACCATAAATTTGCAGTACTCAGACGTTGAAGGGAATGACAATGGCGTAAGTAACCATTCACAGCTATACGGCTACACCGCTGGTATTTTTGTTGGATTATAAAAATAAATAATTCCTAAACTATAATTACAACGATCCTCGTGTACCGCTGGTGGAAAAAATGATTAATTTTGAAAGAGGAAATTTGTAAAGCTATTGATAGTCCAGACAAACACCTCGGGTAGGTAAATTTCGTTAAGTCTGGTGTAGTGGCCTGAGGGTTACGGGTATTGACCACAAGATATGCGGGACAGCCAATATGGCTTTAGTCGGCGTTCTCGGGGAATATAGTACCTAGGGATCTAACCAGGGGGCTCTGTTGTGCTGGTGTGCTAGTATTTGGTGTGCTTTATTCATCTGCTGTTTATTGTCGTGAATATTTCTAATCTATGTTTCATATAACCTTGCCCCGCTGACATATGTCACTCCGCGTGCGGCTACCTTCCTCCTCATCCTAATTTGCTAATGCTTTAGCACCGTAGGCTATAGGCGGTGCCTTCTCGTCATATTGAAACCTGCAGTAAACGTCATAATAATTGCCAGGAAGATAGATAAAATCATACAAATTGAAGTTTATAATGAAACTGAGCAATTTGAAACTGAATGAATGAGCAATCTAACTAAAACAAGTTTATAATGAAAGGCCTTCGGTCTTTTCCACTGTGGTTTTTTTAAAACCAGCACACGTTCCTTGCAAAAATGCTTGTTCTTCAGTCTTAAAAGTCGTGTCACGCCATACTTGAGTGTTCTTCATTCAGCGAAGTCTCGCCAAGGTAGTATATATTGCGACTTGTATCCCGGTACAGTCTATTTGTCCCTAAAGAACGTCTTCGCCACAGAGCAATATCGCCTCCGGAGTGTTAAGTTTTCCTGTTGTCTCAATTTCATGTCGCGATGTTCCTACGGATCTAACACACCTGTAAGTTCAGGGCACAGCTGTTCGACTTCTCTCACTAAGATAGAGGGATTCCTCGCTGTGAGTGCAATAAACACATGTAACACAATTCTTTCTTCGCCGCTTTGTAAAGGTTTTCCCTCGCGATGTTTCTGCGAAAAGCTGGCGGTAGACTCTGCCATTATGCATATAATAAGTACACGCACAATAAACGATCAATAAAATAGTTTATGTCTCGCAGTCGGCATAGCACACCGTCGAATGCCGATATATGACTAATCCAGTTCAAAACAAGGTCACTTATAAAAGTCATATAAACAAATATGTCATCACTAACGCTAAATCAATGTGCTATCCTGCCATGTGCTTGAGAGCAAAGGAACCTCCTCTTTACTTCGTTTAAGAATTAACATGCATTTCAGATAAATCAACTCTGTAGCCTAAGATATTTAATTCAAATAGTTACAAAAATATAGATTTGACAATTCTCTTCCAACATACCAAGATATATCACCATGTTAAATAACGAACTAATTTTTACCGCACAACAGTCTGCACCACAATAGCAGTCAATGAGTGGTGATAAGATCACGTGGCCGTTAAGACATGCGGGCAAGCTTACGTGAAACAACTATTAACTAATATTATATTGATCATCTTTAAATTTGTTAAATTATATTTTCATGGTAGCATAATGTAATTCGAGTGGCATAGTGAACCAGGGCAATGAGCTGCTGCACTTTGGACCTTATCCTGGTATCGCAAACACATCTTCGTTCCGAAATTACCTTCCGCATTACCGGCTATTACTACCTCAGTGTTGACGTGTAGGCCGTCGCGGCGATCTTGCTACTGAAACCTTGGTATTTAATTACACTGGTCGACAAGGTTTTTTTTCACAAGTGATCTGAATAGTGATTTCAGACATGTAGTCAGAATTTTCCCATCAGGCATAGTTTTTCTGTAAAAGCTACTTTTCAAAATATGATTTTAGCGTTTTCTTTGACCTGTCATAGGAACCGTTACCTCATATGTAGCTATTTTACGCAAGCTGTATTATTGAAATTATTTGCAATGTCATGCTGAAGCGCAATAAAACATGACTGTGCAGGTTCATTGTTGTTCATTGTTGCTGTTTAGACATGTTCAAACCTGTTTGGCATTGTGATGTGTCAGTACAGAGCTGACTGTGATTTTGTTGAATAGTAAAATATTTCCTTCCTTTATGTTTAGAAGTGTATTGTGTATGTTGTGCATGTTGTTTTTCTGTGCTTTATTTTTTCATCATGCCAAGAAATTGTGTAAATAATGCAGATAATTTCTGCTATATTTGTGGTGAGCTGACCTTCAAGACTCCGAGGCGAAATTTGACCCCACTTGTAAAGAAGTGTTATAAACTTTACTTTGGCTCTTGATAAGAGCTGGGCCCCAAATGCATGCTGTGTTTCGTGTGTTAGACTGCTGACTGGGTGGAAAAATTGTACACATCATATGTCATTTGCAATTCCCATGATTTGGAGGGAACCGAAGGATCATTTAACTGACTGTTATTTTTGTTTGACAAATATTAAAGGAGTCACATCTAAAACAAAATATACAGTTAAGTATCCGATTTTGCAATCTGCAATGAGACCTGTCTTACATAGTGAGTTCCCCGTACCAGTATATGCAGATACGACCTTAAGTGATAACTCTGGTTCTGACCTGACTGAAACTCCAAATGATTCAGATGAAAATAAAAGTGATCTTACATATGAAGCCAGTAGCTGTTCATCAGAACCATACTTTCCGAATCAGCAAGACCTTAGTGACCTGATTCGCGATTTAAATCTGTGTAAACAGCAAGCGGAAGTTTTAGCTTCCAGACTCAAAGATGGAATCTACTCCAAAAAGATGTAAGAATTAGTAGATATCGTAGCCGCCATAGTGTTTTCAAAGTATACTTCTCTGATGAAAATGGCTTTGTGTTTGTAATACTATTTGTTCAGTTATGGAAACTTTTGAGCTTCAACACCGGCTTAGATGTGTGGCGATTGTTCATAGACTTCTCTAAAGTACGTTTAAAGACTGTGCTGCTACATATTGGCAATAAACTTCCATGAATACCGGTAGCGCACGCCGCTAATATGAAAGAGACATATGAAAATATGAAACACGTTTTAGAGAAAATACAATATGGCAAATATGAATGGAATATCTGTGGTGATTTAAAGTTCATTGCTTTATTGCTTGGTTTGCAACTTGGATTCACCAAATTTTGCAATTTTTTGTGCGAGTGGGACAGCAGAGATAAGAAGTCCCACTACGTTAGAAAGTCATGGCCAAAACGTGAATCTGTTATCCCTGGCCAGAAAAATGTGGCACGTGTCCATTTAGTGAAGCCTGAAAAAATATTTTTACCTCCATTGCATATTGAGTTAGGAGTTATGAAAAATTTCGACAAAGCTATCGATAAACCTTCTGATGGATTCTTGTACTTGTAATCGAAATTCCCCAATGTCAGTGATGCTAAATTGAAGGAAGGAGTTTTTATAGGACCACAAATTGGATCATTAATGGCTGATGAACATTTCGAGGGACTGTTAAATCCACTGGATAAAGCAGCCTCACAGTCTTTCAAAAGCTTGTGTTGCAATTTTCTTGGAAACCATAAAGCGGAAAACTATCGTGCCATAGTGGCTGATCTTCTGTATTCTTATAAAGCTATGGGATGCAAAATATGTTTAAAAATTCACTTCTTGTACTCTCATTTGGACTTCTTCCCCGGAAACCTTGGAGCTGTCAGCGATGAACATGGTGAGCGTTTTCATCAGCAAATTTCTACAATAGAGAAGAGGTACCAAGGCAAGTTGTTTTGCAATATGCTGGCTGACTACTGTTGGACTAAAATGAGAGACGTTCCAGATGCAAAATATACCCGAAAATCACTATCTACCTCTTTCTATGTATGTCAGAATCAGTAGTTATAATTTTGAGTTAATTAGCTAGTTACGGATTTTTTGGAATATAAAAAATTGAAATAAATATCACACAAAACTCCTGCCCGATGGGGAAAAACTACAATTATATTCGAATTCAGCACGAAAAATACTTTTATAATCTGGTATTTTAATTCTACTACTTTCCATGCTCAACTATGAAGAAATAAATATTGAAGGTAATAACGATTAGTTATTTTAGAAGAGAATTACTACTGCGAAATTGAGAAACATAATCAAGAATAAATCTGAAATAGCTGAACTCACAAAATAAAATGTATCAGACATAAATTGTGTGTTACAACGACATCTACATGATATGTGTAGTAAGATTTTGTTTATGTCCTACAGTTTACTATTATGTAAAGAGATTTAGAATGGCAAATATTTCTATATTCCCTACAAATCTAGCATATCCCTGCTAATAGAATATATTCATTTCATTTGGCATAAATATATTTCAGTTATATACCACTTCAATTATAGAGATACTGCTATTTTTGACAGAAAATGTAAGAAATTTTTCTATGGATTTAGTAGTGGAATATTACGTGGTTGTCTTTAATTTCGTAGCGTCAAAATTTTGTTACAGTTTTGACTTTTGCTGAAAAATCTGTTTTTGTTTAGATTCAGGTGATCCTAAAATATAGATCTCCAGTATAATTTTGAAATGTCCCTCTCTTCCGGGGTTTCAATATCCATATGACTTACACTTCTTGAATGTTTCGGTGCATTATCTTCCTGATCACATCATTCGGAGCCTTGACGTGAACGTCACCCTCTCCCATTTCTTGCAGATTACATGGCCAGATTTCACCACGATTTACACCGACGGTTCTGAATCTGCTGATGGAGTAGGTTATGCACACGTCTGTCCTTCTACTAATGCCCTGGCTCGATACCGCCTACCTATGAAGGCTTCCAGCTACACTGTGGAGGTGCTGGCCATTCGTGACGCTTTGCAATATGGGATTTCTCAGGGTTTCCCCAAACTGCTGATCTTAGCCGATGCGCAGAGTGTGCTGCAGACTCTCATCTCCCCGCTGGACGAGAGATATGCACTGTTATCTTTACGAGATACTGGCGTTGGTGAACAACGCTACCATAGCCGGACATCAAATTCACTTCCTTTGGATCAGAGGGCATGTCGGAATTCGATACAATGAAGTCGCCGATCGCCTGGCAAAAGAGGGACTCACCCAAGGCACCTTCCAAGGCATCCAACTGCCCTACACAGATTTCTTCCCGGTTCTGCAACGTGACGCCTATTGTCGCTGGAATGACGTCTGGATTCGTTCGCAGACCATCAAAGGCAGACATTACGCCGCCGTTCAGACGCATCTATCCACGACACCTTGGTTCTCCAGCTTCAGGATTGCACGTCGACATCTCACCTCCATCATTAGAATGCGACTTGGACATGGATGTTACCATGCGCATCTATACCGACTACGTCTCATCGATTCCCCTGTATCTCATGATGACCCAGGCGAAACCGCTGACCTCAATCATCTCCTGTTCAGTTTCTCTCGCTACCGAGACCACCGTTCTTCCTTCCTCCACCGCCTACTTCAGCAGTCTTTTCCTTTTCCCGCTAGCGTCAACACCATATTACAGTTATGCCACAAACCTGTATACCAAGCTCTTCTACATTTTCTTAAAGAAAGTGATCTACAGATCTAGTCTCCTCCCATCCTCTTAATTTTCCTTACATTATTTTTCCCTACGATGGCCATATGGGATTTTACCGAAGGCCAAAAAACAATGCGTGATTAACTGTCTGTGCAACTCCTCCTATCTCTGCTATGTATGTTCGTGGTAGAGAGAATAACACAAGTTAGCACTAAAATAAACACGAAAAAAACCCTGGGCAGAAGCCTGCAGTTGAAATTTCTCTCGTGTGTAGTGAGTGCGACCACAGCGCACATGGTGGAAGTCTCGTGAAACTTGAAGTGTACGTAGCAAGTTATAGATGACGCCGAAGTTGTAATTGCTTCACATGTTTCAATATGATTAGTTATTAAGAATGAGTTCCACAATAAAAGAATATTAATATTGACTTAGGTTTATAACTTATCCTAAAAGTAAAGGATAATAAGCTGGAGCTGTGTTGCATTAAAAGTTTAATATAGACAAGCAATAAATGCTTTTTAGGGCGTAAGTCCGCTAAAGTTAGTTTATGTACAACAGATTTAACAACGTCCCTTTATATGTTCACTCCGATACCCTACTGCTTTGGATTATATGTGAATAACTATTACTATAAACTAATAGCAGCAAAATGTGAACATAGTTGTGATATAAAATCAATTAGACATTTTTTATGAAATAACTTGGGCCCACAAATGTGATGTCATCAAGACACTGGTTTGTCATTTTGAACTATTCTCGACAACGTTTTGCGTAACCAATTTATCAGTAAGAGTACAGTGCAACAAAATTCTAAATATTGTACAAACATAATAGCGATTAAGAATATGGTATATCAAGATATCAGGAATTTTAAGACAATGTGATCACACATTGCTAAGCAATAAGTACTAAGATTTGTAAACCATTAACACAGTAAGAATATTGGCTTCAATAGTTTTGCTGGCAGAAATTTGCAAGTGAGTCATATGAAGTCATAATTATATTGATAACTAAATACAAAATAAGAGAAACATATTAGAACATAATACGAATGGCCAAAACTATAGAAATAAAAAAGAAGAATTAAAAAGCCAACAAAACTAAAGAAAGGTGCTGTAGTGCCCCTAATTTTGTATGAGGTATCTGCATTCCAGGATGTTCTTAATAAAAAATGGGCAGTTAAAAAACTTGCACAAATTCAAAGGGGATTCCTCCTTCGCATAATTCGAGGATATCGTACAATCTCCACTGATGCAGCTCAGATTATAGCTAACATCGAACCTTTGGCTCTCACTGGTTTATCAAGAGCAACTGTTATGAATTTAAGACATGAACGTGAATGTGCGTCTTATCTGTCTCACTTAAAACTAAAAATCCCGGAGCATCCTACCACAGCAGGACACCCATCAAGTTTTGAAACCTGTTTAAAGGAAATATGTAATTTTCATGATGATTACATATATACAGATGGTTCGCGTTACCAATTTGAAGATAATATATCTGCAGTAGGATGTGCTTTTGTTGTTTATGAAAACCAAACGGAACTAACTCACTCCATGTTTAAATTGTCACCTGAATGTTCTGTATTCCAGTCGGAGCTCTTAGCAATTAAAGAAGCTATAAAATGGTGTACTGTTAATGGGAACAGTACCCGTATTCTTAGTGATTCACAATCAGCTCTACTCGCTATTAATGATAAATACAACTTAAATTCATTAGCACATGAAATCAGAACCTTGCTTCAAAACCACCCAGGACATATTTGCATGGGATGGGTTAAAGGACACAGTGGAATTTTAGGTAACGAGAGAGCTGATTGCTTGGCTAAGAAGGCTGCAGAATCCAATCTTCCTGTGACATACCCTTTATGTCCTATTTCTACTGTAAGGAGAATAATACATCAACATATTCTTGAAGAATGGAACCAACAATAGGTAACTACTCCAAATGGAAGTTTACCAAAAACATTTTTTTCCCTAGTGTATATCACAGAGGAAAATGTGAAACTCTTGTACCAAATTTTGTTTTGACACAATTTTTAAGTGGACATGGTAAATTTGGTGAATACTTATCACGTTTTCACTTAACATCTATCCGCAAGTACATGTGTGGTGAAGAATTTCAAACTGTGGTGCATCTCCTTTTCTGTTGTCCCATTTTCTGGAGAGAAAGACAAGAATTAATATTCAAGCTAGACTCTCTAGGAACTGAATTTACTGCTCCGCTCACATCTTTGCTAATGAAGCCACAACAGTATAAGTACTTCATGATGTTTATAAACTCAGTGTTTAAACGTCTGAAATAGTTTAAATTAATATGCATCAGATTATAACATATTTTCTTCCTTCTAGTATTTACAATATTTTTGTTAAAATTGTGTATTTTTATGTATCAACTCTAACACTAATATACCACTTTCATGATGTTTATAAACTCAGTGTTTAAACGTCTGAAATAGTTTAAATTAATATGCATCAGATTATAACATATTTGCTTCCTTCTAGTATTTAAAATATTTTTGTTAAAATTTTGTATTTTTATGTATCAACTATAACCCTAATATACCACTGTGTAAAATAGGGTTCATAAATCTGGATAAATAAAAAAAACTAAAGATTGTTTTGAATCAAGTTGGAGGTTAATGGATTTTTTAACGCTTTTCTTTACTGTGCCTCAACACTACTAAGCAATAGCTGATATAAAGGACTGATCGTGGTTAAGAAAACAGATATAATGTATTATTTGTGTAATATATATTATAAAGTGAGAGAAAACATTCATCTACGGATAAACATAATTGATTATCGAGGTATTCTTTTATTTGTGAATTAAATAATTCTAAAATTGTGATAGACAAATCTCAGACAACATACAATGGAGTATTAAGTATTAAAACTAATAAAATATATAAAGTTCGGTTTTATCCTTAGACACCCGAGTATACCCTGATGGTTAAATCTGATTGGTCCTTGCGAGCTGCCGGAGAAAAAAGAAAGATGGCGGTGAAGTCGTCCAGATTCAACACGTCATTGTAAGTATAACATCAGATACACAACACCGCATCAATACATTTACAATTCTTAGTATCTAACGTTTTATACGATCTCATCTTGAGTAACCTTCAGCTCTTGTTGAGAACCTGATTTCTGCTGTCTATTTTCCTATCTTTCTGTCTCTCAGTGACGTAAAGTAACACAGGTACAGGGGCTTTTTAAGTTCTTAACTTTGTATCTTTACCATCCTTGTTTTTGGAATTCTTTCGGTAGTTCTACATTTATATTGCCAGGTTTTCGTTTTATGTTGCATATTTTGACTTCATTCATATTTATCTCTCACTGTGAGCTATTGTAACTGGCAACTTGTTAGAATAGTTTATGGAATTTTCTATAATGCTCCATTAGCAGAAGAAAGGGAAGACGCAACCTCTCGTTCAGCGTTAGTACAATTGATAGCAGCACTTCTAAACGGGTTTACCTAGCATCAGTCGGGAGATGAAACTTATTTCACAATAAGAGACAATTCCTTCGAAGTCTAATTATATTTGGTGTCGGCTACCAAATGTTTGTGTGGTTAGTTTCAAGTGTGTTACTTAACCGTTACCCAAGGTAATGTTTAGGTCTGACTCCCAGTTAACATCTAAACTGAGATCACAATAATGTCCAATTCTGGGATTGTCTGTATTAACAGTTGAGTATTATATTTTCTATAGTCATCCTGTCGACCTTGTCAATTCACTGACTCGCCCATACCAGCAAGTGAAGTGAGAACTGCAATTGTGGAGCTTAAACAGACAAGGTAATACCAACTTTGGATGGTATTTGCAATGGATTTCTGGAACAATCCGAGGAAATTCTCACCACGACAATCACTGTCATTTTAAATTCCTTACTAAAAACAAAAGTGATACGATAGTAACGGAAGGCCAGGAGGATCCTTCTGCTTCTCAAGAAAGGCAACAAAGTGAATAAATCTGATAGGTAATGTCTGTAAGCCCTGTTCAGAAATTCGGACACGACGGTTGACAAAAATGCTAGATAAAAACCAGCCAACAGAGCTGCCGGGCATCTGTTCAGGCTAGAGCACAGCAGACATCTCTAAACAATTAACCAGATGATAAAAGTTAGAGAAATTCCAACTAACAGTTTAGCTAGCTTTTACATAGACTGTAAAACGCCTTTTGACTCTGTAAAACACACCAGCATAACACAAGACCTAACCAACCAAGGAGTCGAAACTAATTACATACGAATTCATAACCAAATATACAAAGTCTCGCCAAATTAAAAACAGAGATGGGTCACCCATTGCGACTAAGTAGAGGTGAACCAATCTCTCCCTAAATTTTCACGAGCATACCAGAAGACATTTCGAAAAGTAGAATGGAATAAACATTAATGGAGTAAGAAGGCGCCGGGGTAGCGCGGTGGTTTCGTTCGCGGCTCCCGTTCTAAGGGTCCCGAGTTCGATTCCCGGCTCTGGGGTTGGCGATTTTAAGTCGGCCCTATCCACGCCTTCACCTCTGTCTAGCACACGTGAAGTATCCCCTATGCCCAACGTGGTTCGGAGTCCACGGTAAAAACTGTAGGTCCTCTCACCCCACCGCCATCTTAACTATCACCGTATCATCGGAGGTAATGGACACCGCCCTCTGGGTGCCTCCACCTGAGAAATGGGTCCGGTCATCACTTGGTGGGGTGAGGTTACCCCGAAGGCCAAGGTTGCCATGTGGGGAGTGTTAGTAACTAACTATTAATGGAGTAAGACTAACTAACCTGAGATTCGCTTACGACGTAGTGTTGTTCCCTACCGCAACAGAGGAATTATAAGGTATGGTACAGGAAATCTGTCTCCATAGCAACAAGGCGGGTGTACAAGGCCCAAGAAATGACAAGCGGCGTCGAAACCCTAATAATAATCGAAAACAAATCCTCTACCTACACATCAGAACATGTCTATCTATTTCAATTTCCAAAAAGTCATATTCTGCGCGTCGCCGCGAACAAAAATTTCGGCGCGGAAAGATAATGGACGGATAGTGTGTCACGAAGATAAAGAGCCAGTAACCGAGTATGTGGGGTACTTGGTGGACCGTCCCCACGGCATACTTCAGAACACCCAGAAGGCGAGGGACCGCATGAAGATCCTATACTACAGCCCAGCCAACAGCCAAGGATTCCAGCAAGGTAACCTGGTCTGGTTGTACAGACCTACCCGGACCAAGGGACGCTGCCCGAAACCTCAGAAACCATGTCAAGGGCCGTACCGGTTGATGAAGAGGATCAACGACGTGGTCTAGTGCATTCAGAATGGGCACCGAGGAAAGATTTAGGTGGTACATTGGATCATGTGGCCCGCTATGATGATGCTGTTCGGGAAGACCAGCCTTGAGGAGGGAGCAGTGTCACGGCGACGCGCACAAAACGTCCGGCGCGGAGAGATAATGGACGGATAGTGTATCTCGGAGATAAAGATCTACAGAAACAGATAAGTCAGATAGATGTAAAATTCTAGTGACAACCTGATCGATACCGAACATTTGGGTTCTTGCTTGTTTTGGAACAGACTAGACTTGTCAATGCAAGTATATATAAGAGCCGTCATGTCAGCAGGGTAGTTGTAAACAGTGTCGTAACGAGAGTTGTAATTGAAGCTGGTGTGTGCTGAAAGTGAGAGCTTTGGTTTAAGGTCAACGACCTTGGTAGATTGTAATTGTGTATATGACGTATTCTGCTACTGTAAGAATTGAACGGAGTGTATTTCTACGGAAATAAACAACATTTATAATTTCTGCAAATTGTGACTTTGTGGGTATGTGGAATTATCTCCGTGATACACTATCCGTCCGTATTCTCTCCGCGCCGAAGACTTTGTGCTCGTCACCGCAACAATATTTTCTCCCAAGTTTTTAATAAACTACTAGAAAAGTTATTCGCTTGTGGAAAATATCACTACATTTCAAGAAATTCTGATTATTTTTCGAATGCTTTATCTTTATTGAGTAAACTAAATGTAACCAGCTATGAACAAATGTAAATATAATATAAATGTAAATAAAGCGAAAATCTACAGAAGGCATTATGTATCAAATTCATCCTGATTTCTGGACACAGCAATATCATTATACACTGTCAAGTGTATCTATTGACAAAGATGACAAGAAATAAGAGTAAATTTGTGGATATTCAGCTCAAGATATGTGGCATGTTTCAAGTATTTCTTTACAGTTTATTAGCTATACAAAAGATATTCAGAATGAACAAGACTACTGAGGAAAGTTCCGAAAAATGCAGCATATGTACTACATTGGTCATGAATTTCCTCTAAAAATTAATATTTAAATGCAAATTGCGAGAGTTGTTTTTGATAAAGTCATAATTTTCGAGAAAGATTCCAATTAAGGAGTAATATATTTTTAAACATTTTGGTAATCTCAGTTTTAAAGTTTGCTATGTAAATGACCATCCAGTTCTGAATTTTGCTGAAAGCTTATTTTCTTGTTCAGCTAGTAACAAAATATGTGCCTCCAGTTTATCGTGGCGTTTACTTTTTGTTTACAGCAAGGCTACACTGAAACTTTGCCGAAAATGTTGAAAACCATGGAGCTTTAATTTTTTGGAATTCTTTAGCGGCTTAGGGTGTGTAGTAATAGACGGCATACCATCATTTGCACCATTTTAGTCTATCACGTGACACTTTAAAGGGACCTTTAACAATGGCTAAATGTAATAATAATTACTTTAAAGATAATATTCTGAGGAACTCATTTCTAACACTTCTCGGTATACAAAATGCCTCACACATGGAAATTAATTGTTCTTTCACACTAGCCCTGTTCAGGACGCGCTATAAAAGTGTATAGCCACACTGAAAAATTCAATGTCATAGCCAGGATTTGAACCATTGATCTTCTGGTCTTCGTCCAGCCGCTCTAAATCATTGGGGTACTATGGTCAACGTGCCAACATGACATTGAATTCTGCAACTGACTCGTATTTTCCCGGTAGGTCTCTAGGAGTTCGCAAAAACACATATGAAAAACGGTAGAGCCAGACTGAAAAATTCAGTTGTAGAATTTAGAATCATTTTGGCACGTTGGCCATAGCTGCTCACTGGTTTAGAGCAGCTGGACGGAGACCAGAGGATTCGTGGTTCAAATCCCGAATATGGCATTACATTTTTCAGTCTGGCTCTACCCTATTTCATATAACTTGTGAAACATAGAAGATAGGTCCGTAATATTTCAACAAGAAACTTCTCGTTCCGTTTTTTTTCTTAATGTTCATGTTTTGAAAAGTATTTTGTGTTAAGGAATAAAAAGGATAATATTTTCGAACTTTTTAGAGCTACCACATGGAAAATATTTTATAACAAACGCTACAATAATATTTCAAAATTAAGTATGTGACTCCTTTGAATTTGCTCTGCACTAGTCTAAAATAAAAATTCAACCTAAATGCTCACATTTTTTGGCGTGTGCAACATTTTATATAGCGAGTAATGTTGACAATATTTTCACAAAAATAAATAATAATTAATGAGCTATTTTGTGTAGCAACATGGAAATTTGCGAGCGAGTTTAGAACGTTACTCTAATTATGTAACCAAACTTTCATAATAATAGGTTTATTATTATAGAAGTTGGAATTTTCAGTGTAGCCTTGCCTTACCGTGCATACACTCCTCTATCGACCTTTTACATATATCCCGTACCGAAAGTATTACTTTTAAAACTAAAATAAAGTGAAAAGAAGAAATTATCTGGTATAAACATGAAGTTCGAATGAACCGCGTGTCTCCTAAGCAGCTGCGACTACAGCGACACGCAGTAGCAGTCTCGTAAAACTAGAAGTACGCGTAGTACCTTAGAGATGGCGTATAAGTTGTAATTGTTATGTATATATCAATAGGTCTTAGTTATTAAGAAACGTGCAAAAATATGAGAATAATGACGCTTTGGTTTTATGTAGAATGTGTTCTAAATATTAACAATTGTATGTTGTACTTATGTTGCATATAAAAGTTAATATAGCCGGCAAAGATTTTTGCGCTTTAGAACGAAAGTCTACAGAAAGTTAAATAATTGTAATAATTATTATTCTTATTGTTATTCTTTGTGTTTTTGTCATAATCATATGTAACATGTGGGAAACTTTTTGAATACCTCTCTAATTCTACAAACGCACAAATTCATAATAGTATTACAATTAGTGTTAAACAACCGGCATTAACTGAAAAACAACTTAAGAAAGCTGTGTATATTTATGATTTATATTCATCAAGTTTTGATTAACATTACTCGGTACAAAATTTCTGGTAGTAAATTCCGTTCTCGTGCGTTTGTAGTACCGAACCTTGTAATGCATAGTAGGCCAAGTACAAGGTAATATGGTCAATATTTTGTTTGATTTACATATTTATAACATTTATTAAATCTCCGTGGTAGAGGCAACATGTGTGTCTTAGAACTGTGTCGCACTTTATTTTCACAGCTCTTTGGAAATTTTATCGTGCTTTTTCCGAAGGGTGTGAAAAGAAAGTCCAAGTTTTTTAGTTTAAGTGCTTTTTTCCGGATAGAAGTTATCCTTCAATTTGTGCAGCACCTGATGTTTTCCAATATCTTAGCAAGTTTACAATTTTAATGCGTTTAAAGAAGTAAGGTTGTCAGTATTTCCATCTTTATTTTGTTATGTTTAAATAACAAATTCTGTACTTGAAAGCCTGAACGTGGCATTTGCAATACCTACCCGCAGTACATAACACCCTGGCGAAGGATAGTCTATACTAAGGCATATTCCCGTCTTACATATCACACGTAGAACTCAATATAGACGAAAAAGAAGAATGATAATTTAGAACGAAAGTCCACATAAAGTTGAATAAGTGCGACAAAATTTGTTTCCATGGCTAACATCCTCAGAGTCACAGGGGTGAAGTCGAGATAGAAGAGATGGCAACAAGAGATTTTAGTTCGCCACCCGAAAATAGGCGGGCTGTTGTATTGGATCACGAAGGTGATTGTCTGATTCAGGTTCCGCTCCAAATTTTAAAGATGTACTGGTTTCAAGTTCTGTTGTTTGGTCATCTGAAACTTTTAATGTGGAAAGATTTTTCCGATCGCTCTGTGTTGCTATGGAGGAAAGAAGAGCTCGCCTGATCTTGGGTACTTACTTCAGGTACAGAGAATAATAAGATATTGTGTTTAAAATTGTTATTATTATTGGATGTCTACTATAAATAGCTGTTGTACTGCAACACGTTATTCTATGGATTGCTGTGAAAACCATTCACGGAAAAATAAAAGCTTATTGGCATTGCATTTCCTTGATTTTATTTTCAGATACAAAAATTAAGGGGTGAATGTTTCAATATTGAAGCCGAACTTCGTTGGAGATCACAATCATGTTCCGTAACTTGCAGGTATAATATCAATGTTAATTGCATTTGTAATAGCTTGTTTCTGTATTTGGAATGTAATAATGTCATGCCTAATTGAGTGGTTGTAGTCATACAGCAATATGGACTTTCTAAAGTGCCCATGAGAATACTTTTCAGCAGATAGGTTAGAACACCACCAACAAAATCATGCCATATTTCATACCATTTCTTTGCGTCCGATACAAGTTGTAATTTCTTTACTATTTTATATTGCTACCACTTTAAATGAAATAGGCGCTAATTTTGGAAATTGCAAAGCTGTAACTTGTCAGTTTACGCAGAGGTTCTGAAGCAATTACTTCAAGAAGCAAATTTTTTAGGGGTGCTTGATCTTAACACATTGATGATATTATGTTGAAATCAGCCCATGGTCCATATAGATAAGAGATACGCCATACTGTACATTACTTTCTGCCAGGCTATAGTACCATTCAATAATTTATTATTGGACATTTCTCTTGGATAGGTAGATGTTTAGGATATTTCCACATATTAGTTTGTTTATTCTTAACGGGATATTCACACTGCCAGACTTCGACTGAAATATTTCTGCAAATTCCCACAGTGTTGGGGGAGCCATTATCAGTCAGTACAACTGTGCACCACGTACACTAATGCGCACTTCTACAAATTTCCCCGGGAGCCAGCAGTACTACAGATGTGGAATGACATTTGTAAAGTTTACAATGAAAGTTGCGCTTCTTTTCAAGTGTGCGAGTACCACTTCTTGGACGAAGACTTCATAGTTGGTTCGAGACGGATCTTAAAGCATGGAGTGGTACCAAAACGTTTGGAAATGGTCATATGCAGTGCTAAGTGTCAACATAGAAGTGTTAACGTCAACAATGAACCAGCTCAACAAGTGTTTCCAAACACTACTGACAGTTATGAAGGTAGTGTGGAGTTTGAGCCTTTTCTTGACAAGTATGTCCCAAAGTGAAACAGTGGCATTTGCTTCAGTAAGTAAGAAAAAGTGTGTTTTGGGTACTGGGGTGTCTAGTTTATCTTTGTCTCGGAGAAAGTGTCATATGTATGAAATACACAGAATCACGGTGACAAGATTGGCTAAGGCTGGTCCCGGAGCTCAGTCGGTAGAGCACCTACCTGCCCTGCTATGGGTCGCGGGTTCGATTCCCGGCGGTGGGGTTGGGGACTTTTCTCCGACCAAGATAATTCCACATCTTCCCCAGAGTCTGCAAGTATGAATGAGAGTGTGAATGTGTGCGTGATCTAATGTTTAAAAACCACAGGTAACGAGTAGTTCAGTATTGGTTCATGATGTTCCAAAGGAGAACGGCCGCCGATATGACTATAGCAGTTAAAGACAGGGTATAAATGGAACAAGGAAAAAGAATTGGCTAAATATGAAGAATTACTGGCTAAAGAAAGACACAATGTAGGATTCTGAAAAGAAAGTTTTAAATGCTAGTGACAGTAATGTCTAGCTAATTAAAACATTTATTAATTGTCAGTTGTGGAATGCCCGAAAGGCACCTAGTTCCCAAAGATGGACCGAACATGATAAAGTATTTGCATTATCAATTTACAAGCGAAGTCCACGCTTATAAAGATACTTAAGTGTACGATTTATACTAGCTTTAGTAAGGCTCCTTAAACTTATGCTGCCTAAGATTCCTTTAGAACCAGGCCTTAATCCTGCTGTGATTAAAGTATTAGAATCAGAAAATGTAAAAATGAAGGCAGCAGAAAAAACTGTAGTTTGTTATTTGACCAAGCGTCTCTCGAAAATGGGTTGCATTATAAGTCAGAAAAACAGATGATTTGTGATTATGAAGATCTAGGACATTTGGGTCGATCAAAGAAGAAAGCAAACCATGCACTGGTATTCATGTTACGCGGCATTCGTAAAAGCTGGAAGCAGGTTATTGCATATTACTTTACTGCTGGTTCTCTATCCAGTGCTAATTTGAAAGTATTGACTTGCCATATAATAAGTGAAATTTAGAAAGGAGGACTGAAGATTCTTTGTACTGTGTGTGATCAGGGTGCTGCAAATCAAAGAGCATTAGAGCCACTGTGAAAAGAAAATGTTAATAAACCATCAAACTTCTATTTTACTGAAAATGGAGAACAAATCTTTGTTATCTTTGATTTGTAACGTTTGCTTAAGAATACCAGAAATGCACTTATTTACCACAGAATTGAATTTGGACCACATAAGGAAGCCCGATTTCAGTATATTTAACAAGTTTTTGACATGGAGAAGATAAAAATATTCTAATTCTTTCCAAAACGAACACAGGAATGTTTCAATTTTAAAGACTCATATACCAAAATGAAGGTTAGGGTAGCAGCAGTGTTGGATTGGCTATCGAAGCTAACATTGCATCACAACGATTGCCCTCTAAAGTAATGTATTCAGCCGAGTTTGTGGGAAAGATGGACAATCTCTTAGATTCGCTAAACCACTATGGGTGCTTCCCACAAATTTATAAAAGGTATAAATGTGCTCTCAGATAAATCACCACACATTAATAGTGGTATGACATCTTGAAGGAGATGGCAATTTGGAAGATTTTAGAACTGGCAACAGGTAAAGACAAGATATCAGTGTTTAGCTTCTTAAATGGATGGCAGATTACAATAAGATCAATGATGTTAATATGGAATATGTTACGAAACTAAGGACTTCAATATCTTAATACAAGGACCTTCAATAAAGATCCTTTGGAAAATCTATTCTGTTGTATTCTACAGCATGCTTTTGGGAATACTAACCCTACTTTTTTCTGTTCAAGACTGCCTTAAAATTGTTATTTTAAATAACATGACCTTAAACTTCAAAAAACGTAGGTAATTGTGAGGATGATAACTGCACTGCTTTAAATAATTTGTCAGACTTGTGTCAGCTACTGCTTCAATTCAGACCACAGATCTTAACAATGATGGCGCTGAAAGATCCAGGGAAACAGTTACCTGTGATATGCATTCCATTCCTGATTGCAATCTCTCGACTGATGAACAGGCTTTGGCATATGTGGCTGGATATCTCTTGAAAAAGATTGGTCTTGATGCAGCCACCGAATGCAGTGAATATGCAAACCGCTGGTTTTCCACATACATCTTGTCTTGTCATTTTTTTACGACATTTAAGAACAGAGGTACTGAAACTTCCAATTTAACATGTGCCAGTGAAAGTCTGATACTAATATTACAAAATTTCCGCAATCAGAATCATAAATTACTGGATGATTTTGGCCACACTAGTTCTCTGGAGGAACATTTTATTTCAATTTTCAAAGTGCCAGATAGCATTAGACTATGTGCATGACTACATGGAATGCACATAGATATAATTAAGACATGTGTCCAGTCCTTGATTTATAACAACATTAAACATCACAAACTTAGCATTTATGATAAAAAGAAAAGCTACCTCAAGCCATGAAGAAAATGTTAAAATATTGAGGTCAGTATATATTCAGTCGTGTTTGGTGTTTGCTTTTGTTAACCAATGAAGTGGTAGTTGTTTAGATATTGTTTTCCAGAATTTTAGTTCTTCCACATTTACTTCGACAGTTATAAAGCAGTAAATTACCTAATTAAATATATTTATTCAAACACTATTATTTCTTGAAGCTTGTATTATGCTTAATACATAGCTAACGTGTTATAATATTATGCTAAACTTTCCATGTACCTAATACAATGAACTACTCATGTTATTTATCACTTTAAACCCTTCAGGCATCCCTACAGTTTTTTTTTATTTATCCAGATTTATGAACCCTATTTTACACAGTGGTATATTAGGGTTATAGTTGATACATAAAAATACACAATTTTAAAAAAAATATTTTAAATACTAGAAGGAAGAAAATATGTTATAATCTGATGCATATTAATTTAAGCTATTTCAGACGTTTAAACACTGAGTTTATAAACATCATGAAGTACTTATACTGTTGTGGCTTCATTAGCAAAGATGTGAGCGGAGCAGAAAATTCAGTTCCTAGAGAGTCTAGCTTGAATATTAATTCTTGTCTTTCTCTCCAGAATATGGGACAACAGAAAAGGAGATGAACCACAGTTTGAAATTCTTCACCACACATGCACTTGGGGTTAGATATTAAGTGAAACCGTGATAAGTATTCACCAAATTTACCATGTCCACTTAAAAATTGTGTCAAAACAAAATTTGGTACAAGAGTTTCACATTTTCCTCTGTCATATACACTAGGGAAAAATAATGTTCTTGTTAAACTTCCATTTGGAGTTGTTAGCCATTTTTGGTTCCATTCTTCAAGAATATGTTGATGTATTATTCTCCTTACAGTATAAATAGGACATAAAGAGTATGTCACAGGAAGATTGCATTCTGCAGCCTTCTTAGCCAAGCAATCAGCTCTCCCGTTACCTAAAATTCCACTGTTTCCTTTAACCCATCCCATGCAAATATGTCCTGGATGGTTTTGAAGCAAGGTTCTGATTTCATGTGCTAATGAATTTAAGTTGTTTTTATAATTAATAGCGAGTAGAGCTGAGTGTGACTCACTAAGAATACGGGCACTCTTCCCATTAACAGTACACCATTTTATAGCTTCTTTAATTGCTAAGAGCTCCGACTGGAATACAGAACATTCAGGTGAAAATTTAAACATGGAGTGAGTTAGTTCCGTTTGGTTTTCATAAACAACAAAAGCACATCCTACTGCAGATATATTATCTTCAAATTGGTAACGCGAACCATCTGTATATATGTTATAATCATGATAATTACATATTTCCTTTAAACAGGTTACAAAACTTGATGGGTGTCCTGCTGTGGTAGGATGCTCCGGGATTTTTAGTTTTAAGTGAGACAGATAAGACGCACATTCACGTTCATGTCTTAAATTCATAATAGCTGCTCTTGATATACCAGTGAGAGCCAAAGGTTCGATGTTAGCTATAATCTGAGCTGCATCAGTGAAGATTGTCCGATATCCTCGAATTATGCGAAGGAGGAATCCCCTTTGAATTTATGCAAGTTTTTTAACTGCCCATTATTTATTAAGAACATCCTGGAATGCAGATACACCATACAAAATTAGGGGCACTACAGCACCTTGATATATATAGTTTTAAGAATACTAGAATTCAGACCCCAGGTTGGTCTTGTTGTTGCGAGCGCACCAAGGAGCTTG
This sequence comes from Mantis religiosa, assembly GCA_030765055.1. Lineage (NCBI taxonomy): Eukaryota > Metazoa > Arthropoda > Insecta > Mantodea > Mantidae > Mantis > Mantis religiosa. The sequence continues at coordinate 127,375,674 of CM060958.1, forward strand.
CTGGCTCTTTCAGCAATGTAATCAAAGTGTGATCGAAATGTTAATTTACAATCCAGTATAACGCCAAGGTATTTTTCCGTAGATACCACCTTCAAGTTGACGTTATTCATGGTAAGAGTAATGGGTTCCATTTTCTTCTTCTGGTGAAAATCATCGCCAAGGTTTTGTAGGGATTAAACATAAGTTTATTTTTAATTCCCCTTAAGTGTATTATTTTAAGTGCTTCATTAGTTCTTTCTTCAAGGATTTTAGCGTCATTTGATTTAACAAGTAGTAAAGCATCATCTGCATAAGCAAAAATACTACAATCTGACGGCAGTTGTTGCTGTAACAGATCATCATACAGTATAACACAAAAACCTGGACTACACGCAGATCCTTGGGGGTAGCCGCGTGTAACTTTCTTTCTGATGGTTTCTCCACTTACAGTAAGCAAGGATTTGCAATCTCTGAAATAATTCACGATTAAATTGTAAATATTTTCTGGGCATTTTTTAGTTTTCAATTGATGTAAAATCTTGGGCCACCAAGCATGATCAAAAGCACCAGTCACATCTAAAGAGACTAAAACACCAGATTGTTTATTTAGGTATACACTTTTCATCCAATATACTACCTTGTATATTGCCATTTCAGTTGATTTTTTAGCCATGAAACCAAACTGAAGGTTACTAATTGAGCCATGTTTTAGTAAATGATACATTACACGATCAATTACAAGTTTTTCTAGGCATTTGCCTAGCAGAGGTAGCAGGCTTATTGGTCTGTAAGCAGCAGTCTTTTTATTATTTACATTAGTTTTGGGTATAATTTTCACAACTGATATTTTCCACTGATTTGGGAACACACCTAATTCTAGACATTTATTGTAAATGTTACTTATGAGAGTTGGATGTACATAATGCACATGTTTGATTATATTGGCACTAAAAGCATCATGTCCTGGAGCTTTACGGTCATTTTGTTTTAATATTATTCGTTCCAACTCAGGATAAGTAAAAGGAAAGTCATCCGATGTATCAGGTTCAGTTTCCAGCTCATGTCGAATCCTCCTTTGGTGGTCATCATCTTCAGCATCATCTGGCAAAATTTGCTTGCTAATACATTTGCAGTTTCTATTGCATTAGCAGTGTACCCGTTTTCAGTTTGCAACGTTGTTAAAGTATTTTTTAAGCTTTTTGAATTCCGTGAATATTTATACGCAATGCCCCATGGATTGACTTGTTCTGTACAGAATGTTTTCCAGCTGGTGAATTTTGCATTTAAGATCATTTTTTTATATTCAGCTCTTAGCATAATGTAAGTCTTTTCATACATTATTTGCAGTAGCTCGCATTTAGCACGTTTGAATCTTCGTTGACTCGCCAACGCTCGTTTCCTCATTATTGTAAGCTCAGAGTTCCACCATTGGTTTTTGCAGCGTTTTGTTGTTATTTTTGGGAGATGCGAATCACAGATGAATGAAATACACTTGGTTAACTTATCGATGAAGTCATTCAAGAGTGTGGGGTTGTTCACTTTTTTCAAGTCATCTAGCATAGGGTCAATATTTTTCTTAACTGCAAGATGAAAATATGACCAAAGCACATTATTGGTTCTATATAAACAAGTTAAAGAGTTATTGTTGAAATTAGTGTTGACAGTATGATTAAAATTAAGTTTTATCGTAATAAGGCTTTGGTCTGAGAGGGTATTATCATCTATATTCCATGAAGTAACATATGGTAGCATAAGCGAATTACACATACTGATATCAACAAAGCTTGTAAAACTTCCTCTTCGAAAAGTTGGAGTGTATCCTTCATTTAGAATATACAGATTGTTTACACTACAAAAGTCATTCACTGCTCTTCCACGGGAATCAGTAAAGGGGCTATTCCAGGCTGTGTGCTTTGAATTAAAGTCTCCCGCAATGATTAGCGGATTACCTTGTACAGTATTACATATTTGAGACAGTAAGTTAAGACAATTTTATGTATCCTTGTCAGGGTAACAGTATATCGAACACACATATATATTCATTCCACCAATAGCGATATTAACTAGGGCACAATCGAAAGAACAAAGTTGGCTTAATTTTATAATATTTTTATATTCAGTAATGATGCCAGCAGATATTTTTCCGCTATTGTTGTCAGTTGTAAAAGTTGGTAAATTAAATCCCGTTATTCTGTTTTCTTTTGTATTGGGTTCTTGTACACAAAGAAATTTAATAATTGAGTTGTTTGTGCAAAAATCTGTGCTGGAGCAGTGATTAGAGACAGTTATTAGCTCTTCAGTGGGTAGTATTGATTTATGTAAATTATATTGGTATATGTGGAGTTTAGCCTTAATTTGTTTTCGATCTTATAATTTCCACAACCTTTTTATAGGCTGGGCAGTCAAAAGAGCTAGCGGGATGGTTAGTATCAGATGCAGTAAAATTAATTTTTTTTTATTTAACATTTTATTATTGAAGATTTTACAATTAATGCATTCTATGTGGGTTTTAGGGCATGCTTTAGTATCATGTTCTTCTGCGCAATAAGAACAGCTTTTAAGTGATTGACAGTTAGCAGCCATGTGTCCGAAGCCAGAGCAATTATGGCATCTTATCACATGAATATTGTCATACACTTAACACCGTGAGTATCCAATATACAGTTTCTCTTCTTGTTTCACTGCCTTGTAGATGATAGGGGACGTTTCAATCACGGCATATTGTGAATCTCCTTTCCTGCGCTTTCTAATAAATACCTTCTTGATGAATTGTGAAGGATCTAGAAGGCACAGTTTGATCCTTGGTTTTTGTTGTTTAATGGATTCAATTAAATGATCTTCAGGAAAATCAGCTTAAATACCGTGAATGATAAGCCTGGGATTTAACTTATCGGGTATCTTGACATTCAGTTCTGGATTTGATTCCATATCTTGAGTAAGCCTTTAACATTCCGCTTCGGATCGAAGCTCTAAAATAACAGCTTTGTTTCTAGCTTTCTTGGTACCTTTAACCCCTACTGTAACCGATTTTATGTTTGTTCGCATTAATTGTAAAGTTTGCGAACTGTCTGCGACTTTATTCTGGTCCTTTGGAGTTAAAATCACTACATGTTTAGTTTCACTGGCCACAGATTTTGTCACATCCGAGTAAGAAGCTTGGAAAAAAGTAGGTTGAGGATCGTAAACATTTCGTTCTGAAACAGCCTTGAAGTAGTCTAACGATTCTTTCACTTTACTTACGTGATCAAGAATAACTTCTTGCAACTTCTTAAAGCTCCTTTTATCACCATTAACAATTTCAATTATACTATTTAAAGTATTTTCAACAGCTCGATATTGACACAGTATTTCTTCTTCCACGTTCATCTTGAATCCCTCTTTTTATTTAGAGTCGGGTGATTTGGCGGTTTTGTTGCGCTGCCGGGAGTTACGTGTACGAACCCAACTTTTGTATAGCAGTGACTACTTTGGTGGGCCACGCCCTGCCTCCTCTCACCTTATCCTTACTCTGGAAGTATGCACAGTTTGATGTTTAACTGACATTCCTGGTATAACGTGTGTTTCAATTTTTTTATTTCCCTATTTCCTTTTTTACTTTTATTTTAAGATTCAGATTCCACAACAATATGTTTTGCGAATCATCCTCAGCATTAAATATTTGAACACAATTCAATTCCCTGCTTTCTTACTATGTACATTCGTGATAGAGAAAGTATTAATTTAACGTCAAAAAGAAAAAAGAGAAGAAGCTACGAGATACAAATCAGCAGTTCAGATGTTCTGCTTTTATACAAAGTGACTACGATCACAGCAGCACCCTGTGAAAGTCTTATGAAACACTAAGTACACGCGGATGTTAGTAGATTTCGCGCAAGTATAGTTGCTATGTATGCATCAAAGTATCATAGTTATTACAAATGTTTTCCAAAACATAACAACACCCCATGTTCTGTTTAGATATGGAAGAAGCGAATAATGTGAATCATAGCAATTTTGAGTTATAACTAATACATAAATCAAAATATGGTAACAGAAGCTATGGTGCTTTGGAATAAAAGCTTACAGCGTGTTGTATAAGTACAAAAAATTAATAAATTATTTGCATATTCATTTCCATTGCTCCTGATGATATAACCAACATTGTGAAATGATGCAACAATTCAAAAATGAGAAAAACACAAAAGTTGTGTACATTTAAGACTTCAGTTTGCCATTTTTAAAAAACTTGTATTTAGTATCGAACTTTGACATACATTTAAAAGCAAGTAAATTATGCTCGTATATACCGGTAAAATGTAATTAAATCACACCTACGTATCCTAAAACTGCATCTCACATTAGTGTTACAGGCCCTGTTTGATATAACTTTTACAGAAAGCGCTGAAAATTTAGTCAGGATGTTTCAGTATATGTGTAATTTTGGGCATTGAATACCGAAATTAAAACAGCGTAAGTAGTATAGAAAGGAGAGTTTCGGCACAGTGTAGATATGATGCTGAAGTCTCCTCTGTGTTAATATATGAGTGGTGTAGAATACTCATGAATTTAGTAGTCTCCTATGTGAATATCGAGATGTAAAAGAAGGGGGAGTGTTGGCGTAGTGCCGTTCTCCCCTGTGCAGTGAGGTGGTTGAGGGGTGATGATGATGATGATGATGATGTGTGTGTGTGATGTGTGATGGGTGGATGGGTAACGGGGTTACGGGGGTGTTTGAATTAAATGTGTTGATAATAATTCTTTTCGATATCTGTGCTTAAACTCTCATGTACCAATATCGAGTCTAGGGTTCGATATGGGGTTGTTTTAATTAAATGTGTTGATAATAATTCTTCGATGTCTGTGCTTAAACTCTCATGTATGAATATCGAGTCTAGGGTTTGATATCTATTACGTTTAGTGTATGATATATGATGCAGTATCGTTATTCTTTAGATAAAAGAATATGGAGAGAATGATTAGGTAGGTGTACTGGGAGAGATTTATGAAATAAATGTAATAAGACATTCTGGTAAGGGGTGCTCCCTATCCAGAATCCAACCTTGAGCTATGTATCTAAGAGCGATGTAAGGTTAAGAAAAGGTTAAATTCCATCCCATATCGAGGTATGAGAAAATATAAATCTGTTGCACATTGAAGTATAAGAATCGAAATGTAGATCTATGTGAAAGGGTTTCATGACAAAGGAATGTTCCCTCTAAGCATGATAAAAGTGGAACAGAGCAATGCAAATAAAATAAAATCACTACCCATCTGTTTAAGAATGATAAAAAATATTGAGAGAAAAGTATAAGAATGGAAATGTAAATCTGTGTGAAAGGGTTTCATGACAAAGGAATGCTCCCTCTAAGCACGATAAAAGTGGAACATAACAGTGACAGAATATTTGTAAGGAGATTATTCAAATATTCCCTCTAAGCATGATAAAAGTGGAACATAACATCGAAAATAAAATAAAAGCACTAACCATCTATTTAAAAATGTTTAAGATAACGAGAGAAAAGTATCTCATCTTTAAGTATATATACGTAATACAAACAGGTCAATCAATATGATGATATATATATATACGCAAATAGGGATCTGTAGTGCAGATATCCTAACTATCCAGGGCAAGGTATCACCCTCCATATAAAAAAAGGTGTCTAGAAAATCTCCCCTCAGTATTACGAATACTCCACTGAACTTCACCCCTCTCGGTATGTGGGTCAGAGAAAAAAAAGAGTTAATCTCTCCAGACTGGTGACAGGGGTGGTCAAAACACTGTTATTGCTGTAGCGAAATCTTACTTTGTCAAATAACGCTAGGAAAAAAAGAACATATTTTAAAATTAAACGATTGAATCTATATATTTGTATGAATGATGAAACAATACTATGAATGCAAATCTGTGTGAAAGGGTTTCATGACAAAGGAATGCTCCCTCTATGCACGATAAAAGTGGAACATAACAGTGACAGAATATTTGCAAGCAGATTATTCAAATATTCTCTCTAAGCATGATAAAAGTGGAACATAACATCGAAAATAAAATAAAAACACTAACCATCTATTTAAAAATGATTAAGATAACGAGAGAAAAGTATCTCATCTTTAGGTATATAGGAGTAATTGAAACAGGTCACTCAATATGATAATATATATATATATATATATATATATATATATATATATATATATATATATATATATATATATATATATATATATACGCAAGTAGGGATCTATAGTGCAGATATCCTAACTATCCAGAGCAAGATATCACCCTCCATATAAAAAATTGTCTAGAAAATCTCCCCTTAGTATTACGAATACTCCACTGAACTTCACCCCTCTCGGTATGCGGGTCAGAGAAAAAAAAGAGTTAATCTCTCAAGGCTGGTGACAGGGGTGGTCAAAACACTCTTATTGCTGTAGCGAAGTCTAACTTTGTCAAATAACGCTAGGAAAAAAGAACATATTTTAAAATTAAACGATTGAATCTATATATTTGTATGAATGATGAAACAATACTATGAATGTGTTAGTATAACAAATGTAAAAAAGATCAAATGTTCAGAAAAATATATTTTGTACAAGTGTTTGTGTGTAAAGAAATGTGTAACTATATCCCCCCTCCAAGATGTAGGGAACGAATCACAGTTAGTGTGCGCACGCAACATGGTGTTTGGGAAGGAGAGATACGGTGGGGGTTTAAAAGATGCTGGATCTATATAAAGTTTAAGCCATGATAATAAAGTTACTAGTAATAAGTTTTAACTCATAACGTAGTCACTAGTAACAACTTTAAACTCATAGCGTAATATGTAGACAGTAACAGCTCTCCCGGAAGGAGTGGCGGAGCCTCTCTCAATAAATACCCCAGTACGGATGAGTGAGGAGGCAGTCGATTCTCTGGAAATATGGATCCTACAGGTAAGATACAAAAGTTGTATATTGTATTTCTTTTTTTTATCTCTGTTTACGAAGAGTGTTGAAGTAATACTGATTCGTTTGTTCTTATATGTTTGTTTCAGATCATGAGATGCTCCAGCTAAATCAACTAGCTGAAGGTGGAACACATCTTCCCACAAAGAAACCACGGGAATTAGATCCGTCCGTTCAAAACATCATTCGATCCGTCAAAACCGTGAAGACCAAATATGGTGAGCGGGTTGTCGTCGGAACATCAGAATTCCAAGTCTTCCTCCCGGAGAGATTCAAACACATGACCACAGCGCAGAAAGATCTACTAAACCGTGGTGACTGCATACTCCAATACCATGGCGAGGAAACTCTAGAAAGTGGCTTCAAACGACATAAATTGTCTTTTTTAAGCAGCCCGTAATGTCGTCAAAAGGTGAGCATAATCATTGAATAAAATTTCATAAAAAAGTGATAATGTAGTTACTTGCATGTAAATGTGAAATCGTACATGTTGTATTAGAACTTAAAGTGTTAATTATCGCACGTCATGTAGAATTAGTAATTGAGAGTGAAACTTGTAGGGTTAATTTTCATGTGTAATATTTACGTACATGTGAGTATCGTAGTTCAGTTACGTTATTTCACATGCATGTTAGTTACGTTTTGTTTGTTACACGTAAAAGTAACGTTGTAGGTGAAAAAACGTTAATTTATATGTGTAAAACGTACATGTGAATATCGTAGTTCAGTTACGTTATTTTACATGTATATGGTTTACGTTGTGTGTTTTATCATTTATGTAAGGGAGAGAGCATTACGTAAAACAGTTACATACTATCTGAATATTTTAGTTACGTGATGATAGCAATAGTTGAAATCTCTGTGTAAAATACATAATCATTATGTAAATATTTTCATATGTAAAAGTTACATGCATGTTACGTTCTATGTAAAGTATAGAGTTTACGTAAGTTTGAGATTCATGCATGTAAAAGTTATTAACATGTATGTTATTTCTGTTACCACCTTACATACATGTAAATCAATGTTCCCGTATGTAAAGTTGATCGAATGTTGTAATCGCTTTTCAGAAACGACGACAAGATGCTCCGATAGTGCCAATGGCCATCCCTCGATTCAGCAAGATGAAACCCGTTGGACGTGCTCCACCCGGAACGATTACAATGTATTCACAGTGAGTCTGCCTTCAAAAAAGATTATGTCCCTACGAAATTCACAACTGTGTTAATATACTTGACCCCGTCATATTCTTATCATAGTGCAAACCTTTAATTTTGAATGAAATTTATAAGGGCTTAAACATGTATAAATCAGATCTTAAGATAGGATCCTGCTTATCCTGTCAATATGTCATAATATCACAAGAGAGCGATAATATTCATACATTTAACTTTAACAGTAAACTTGAGGTGATATTGCAATCTACAGATAATTCTATATGGTATGAAGAGAAGATTGCACAACCTATGCTAGATCATATGGATAATTTTGAATCGCGTACCAGTTCAAAAGCTTTATACAGTATTGAGAAATTAACAATATATGTGACACAATGCGATTCATTGAATGCCGGGATGTATACTGAATTACCCGACTTTATTAAATCCAAGAGAGCTGTTATTAACATTCGTAATGCCGATAAATATTGCTTTACATACTGTTTGTTAGAATCCAAATACCCGGTAGAACGTAACAAGAATCGACCCACCTCCTATAAAAGATATGATTTTCTTAAAGAATTTAACTTTGAGCATATAACATTCCCCGTGTCATTGAAAGATGTAGAAAAATTCGAGAATCAAAATTCAAATATATCATTAACGATATACGGTGTTGAAAATAAATCGATTATTCTCTTATATCAACCAAGAGAGATAAAATCACATCATCTTAATCTTTTGATGTATAAAAGACATTATCTTATAACAGACTTATCACGTTTGCTAGGAAAGCAGCTATCTAAACATAATGGGCGAAAATGGTAATGTAACAATTGTAACTTGTATTTCGCATCAGAATCACGTTTAAATAGTCATAAAAAGCGGTGTATGATGAATCAAATTATCAGAATGCCCGAGGCTGGTAAAACAGATCTCGTTGAATTTAACGCATATTCGAAATGTCTAAAAGTTCCATTCGTGGTTTATGCAGACATAGACTGTATCTTACGTACGGTAGATTCGTGTCAAGATGCATCGAGCAAAAGTTGGACACGTACCACCCATAAACATAAAGCGTATGCAATTGCATTACATTTGGTTTGTAGTTATGATAAAAATTTAACACCCTTCAAATCATTTGAAGGTCCATATGCAATTGAAAATTTTCTTAAAGAATTAACGTTAATTGCAAATCAGGTCATTAATATATATGCTAATAAAATTGATATAAGTATGAGAGATGTGGATGAGCTATAATATCAAAATGCAACACGATGTCACATATGCAAACGTGAATTTCTTAACTCGTGTATAAAGGTTAGTGATCATTGTCATTTGACTGAAAGTTACGTTGGCCCCGCCCATAAGCACTGCAATTTAAATAGGAAAATGCCAGGATTCATACCAATATTCGTTCATTGCATGTCAAAATACGATGCTCATTTCATAGTCAAAAAACTAGGGTACGATACGGAACCTATCAACTGTATTGCACAAACTTCTGAAAATTACTTATCCTTTAGCAAAAGATATACAAATTCGAATGGAATGAGTATATATCTAAGATTTCTGGATAGCTATCGTTTTTTGGATTCAAAACTTAGTAACCTTTCGGATATGTTAGAACCAGATGATTTTCATTATACCAATAATACGTATACGAATCCTTTGCATAGACAACTGATGAAACGCAAAGGTGTCTTTCCGTACACGTATGTAGATTCTATAGAAAAATTATACGAGAATAGTCTACCATCTAAATATCATTTTGATCATGTAAGCGATGAGGACTATAGTCATGCTAGAACGGTATGGAATGAATTCAGTGTTAAAAATCTGGGTGAATATTTAAATATATATCTTAAGAGTGATACGTTAATATTAACGGATGTGTTTGAACGCTTCCGTGAATTAAGTATCGGTTTGTACGGACTCGACCCGTGTCAGTATTACACAGTTCCCGGATTAGCTTATGATGCAATGTTAAGAACGACTGGTGTACAGATTTCATTATTAACAGATAAGACTATGATAGATTTCTTCGAAAAAGGAATACGATGTGGAATTTGCACTGTGTCCAAACGGTATGCAAAGGCGAATAACAGATACATGACTAGCTATGATAACACTCAACCAATTATTTAATGTACGTAGACTGCAATTCTTTATATGCATACAGAATGGGGAATAATAGCTTACCATACACTGGTATAAGGTGGCTAACTGATGCTGAAATTAAATCAATAGATTTGATGTCTATTACAAGTGATTCTGACGTGGGATATGTGTTGGAAGTAGACTTTAAATATCCACAGGAACTTCATGATATACAAAATGATTTGCCATTATGCCCTTTGAATGAAACCGCGCCAGATGATAAGTATACAAAATTGCTAACAACATTGAATGATAAAAATAAATACGTATTACAGTATCTCAATTTTCAACAATGTGTTAAACTTTGTTTGATTGCATCACGTATAAATAGAGTAATAGGTTATAAACAATCTAACTGGATAAATCCTTACATTGAACTCAACGCTCGTAAACGTATTGAAGATAAAACGAAATTTGGCCAAAATCTATGGAAGTTAATGAATAATTGTGTTTATGGAAAATTTATAGAGAATGTAAAATTATAATTCATTTCATTTAGCTACCAGCTGGAAACGAGCGCGTAAATTGTTAGCTCGACAGACGTGTATAAGGTACGTGATTTTTGATGAAAATTTAATAGGTATAGAATTGGTCAGATAGGAAATACTGATGAATAAGCCAATATACATAGGACAAGCAATCCTGGATCTATCCAAACATAAAATGTATGATTTTTATTATGAAATTCGGAAGAAAAAATTGAAAGATGTAACTTTAATCCATACGGACACGGATGCTTTTCTCTTTGAATCTAGCTGCGATATATATGAATTTATTAAAACCAATATACATTTATTCGATACATCGAATTATCCAATGGATAATGTGTATGGTATTCCGTTAGCAAATAAGAAAATTTCAGGATTATTCAAGGATGAGCAGGCCGGTAGAGTGATGACTGAATATGTGGGATTGAAATCGAAATTATATTGTTATCGATATGATACTGAAGTGATTAAAAATCAAAATGTGTAACAAAAGATTCGATGAGATTCATAACCTTTGAACAATATCTCTCATGTATTTCACATACTGACACGATACATCGAAGCATGCAGGCATGTTTCAGAAGTTATAAACATAATGTTCATAGCATTGAATCTAATAAGATAGCTTTAAGTGGTATCGATACAAAACGATACATTCCCGATAATTCATTTTCAACATTAGCATGTGGACATTATGCTATAGAAAATTGTGAAGTGTCATTTTTTTATTTTCTCAATAAAGCATAGATTCAACTGAGTTTAAAGGTATTACTAGGCACATGATAATAACATATTACTGTATTTCAAAATACAAAAAAATTGAGTTTCAAGTATAATTGTAAAGTGTATTACTAATCACATGATAATAACATTTTACTTCATTTGAAAGATAATGTTTTTCTTTTTATGTTTACGTTAGGGGGAAGGAATATTTTTTCCTATTCGTGTCTTTTTGAAATGTTAGATATCAGGAATCAATGTGACCCTATTGATCTCTACAATTAAATGTTAATTCAACTATAATCATGTATGACTTTTTTATTAAAGTATAGTTACTAATTACATCAAAATGTTATTATCATGTTTCCGTTAAGGGAAGAGGGGTAATTTATATATAAGCAATGTGAACTAGCATGTAAATTATGATAAAGGCTCTTATTTCAACTATAATCATGTATGATATTTGTTTAACGTATATTACCAATTATATCAAATTGTTATTATCATATTTACGTTAAGGGGAGGTGAATTTATATATACTCAATGTGAACTAGCATGTACGTTATGTGAAAATCTCTACAATTAAATGTTAATTCAACTATAATCATGTATGATTTTTTTTAAAAGAAAGTATAAAAATGTTGTTATAATGTTTAAGTTAAGGAGATGTGAATTTATATATAATCAATGTGAACTAGCATGAAAGTTATGTTACTGAAGATATCAGGAATCAATGTGAACAAAAAAATAAAAAACAATATATCATTAAAATTATATTTCTTTTTTGAGTTGTGTGTTTTTTATATATACAATTTCACCAGAACCCTATCACCACGTCGTCTGATAATCCTTTCAACTAAATACGTGTCTGGTAACTGAGTTTTCTGTAATTCATAACCATAGAATGCTCCTTAAATCAGTTTACCCTCCAGATCCTCGATGAGATAAGCCATTGGATGTGTCCTTTGCACTGTACGTATCCTAAAGACTTCAACACTCCAATTTGGTAGATAACCTTTCTCCATAACACATTTATGCTTAGAAATCCTCACGTAGTCACCAACACGATGAAGTCTAGGTCTTCGCTTCTCACGCAGACTTCCATCATATTTGTATACACTAAGGAGGAGAGAATTATCACGAACTTCTACAGGCTTCATACGAATCGTTCGATGGTAAGTATTATTGTATGTATGAATAATTCTTGGTAGTATGTTTATCCATTGATATGAGCCTTGAACAATAAATTCCTTATGCAAATTCATTTTGATCGTTCTTATTAAACGTTCCAATGCAGCAGCCTTAACGTGAGTGAATGTACTGTAATGATTAATATTATTACGATTCATTAGTTCGCGGAAATGTTTATTGTAAAACTCCCTTCCATTATCAGATTGAACATTCTTCGGAAACGATTCCATTTCATTCAATATCTCCTCCATAGCAGTCGAAACGTTAATACCACTTTTATCACGTAATGGTCGTGCATAAGCCATCTTGGAACAAAAATTGCATGCAAGAAGGATATACTTATAATTCCTATTGTCTCTTGCATAATTAGACATGTCCATAATATCTATTTGTACTAAATCGTTCATTCCTTTGCTTATGATCTTACGACGCAAAAATCGTCTTCTAGCTGGTGCATGTAACTCGGTTGCAATGCGACGTTTTATCATGCTATAATTTTTTATGTTTTAAGTTCTGTAATAATTTCTTCTATCTCGGGTGAGTGATTCAAATTACCTGCATCCCTTCGATGCAACTAATAATCTTAATCTGTTTATTATTTCATTCGGATCGCTCCAGTAGACGTAATCTAATTTTCTCTGCGGTATGTGTTCTTTCCAACGTAAACCAAATCCAGTTCGATTACTAACAAGGTCACGAATGATATGACGATACTTGAACCCTCGATTTGCTCTTAAACGTCCATCTCTTGAATAGCCGTGTCTGTAAACTTGAGTATTCTGTAAGATTTGTGAATACACCTCTAAATCGTCTTCTGTGTACGATGTCTTGCAAGGTAAACGATTAAATAATAATTCCTATAAGCCTGCTGTGGGTTCATACGTTTCTGTCCCTAACTGAATACCATCAGATTTAAACACAATTGTCTTGTTACCCAATTTATACTCATTATCCTCGTAACGTATGCCGTAAGTATTGTCCATGTCACTCGAACTAGCAGTTCGAAACTTGTGTAGATACTTTGACACGAGATCATATCCGGTGTCATCATCTGTAGTTTCTTCGTCCTCGTCTTGGTGTGCTTTCGCTATTACCTTCAGTGGTTCAGTTACAGGTTGAAGAACTTCAGACATGACTCGTTGCGTTTCGAATTTCATTCCTTTGAGAGAACGTAAATTTTCTCTTATTGCCCTACTTTGACGGGCAATGGACTCCTTAAGTCTTATAGCTTCAGCATCCATATCGAAATGAACGTATAATTAATCAGCTACTGCTAATTTATATGAAACTCTCAGTGCTATACTTAATATATGACCATCTTTAGCACGTCCGGCTGGCGCTGTAAACGATAAAATATCGCCGCTTTCAACTTTTGCAGGATATCTTTCAACTAATCTTCTGTTTATTGTAAACAATGTATCATTTACAGCATGCGGATGTACTGATGATACAATAGAACCCAAGAGTACACTTCCATTTCCCGGAACCTTATAATATTCGAGTCCCGATGTTAACGTATACCTTAAAGAGGCACCTCGAAACGGGCGTGTTTGCAATGAAATTATGAGTTTTGCTTTCAATTGTTGTAACATAGCGTTTACAACATTTCTCATTCGTGTTTTCATAGTATGAATATTGTTATTTATAGTGATTAGTTTATTATCAAGTTCCGTTTGTCGTGCGGTTAATTCTTTCAATTCTTTTTCTACAGCCATGGTAATAGTCTCGCTAGCGGTGGTGATTGTTCTAGATAACTGACCTTGTAATTCATTCTGTTTCCGTGCAATAGTATCGGAAATGTTTGTTATAGTCTCACTTAAACCCGTTTGCAGTTCATTGTGTTTCTGTATAAAGAAATGATTAACATAACTCATTGTGACTGCATCAGTATCATCTATCGGGTCGGGTAAATCCTTCAGTCTCTTCATTCGAAATGATAAGAGTTTCATTAGAGTCGTTAATTGGAATCCTGCCATCTACATATTTTTTATTAGGAACGTCGTGTTCGTGAAGGGGTTCCAACAGCGTTTTCATTCTTATACCATCTATAATGACATTATTTTCGAATTCACGTTTAAATGCATATTTACTTAAGTACTTCATTAAATTGTTGTGTTGGTTGTCGAGCGATTTTTGTATGTGAACCCTAAGCATAGCTTCAAACTCGCCCATACGCTGATACGAGGTCTGCTCGCTGAAGATCTGCATTCGATTCTCGACGTGCGCCTAATGCGTATCCACATAACGTTTAGTCGATGCATCATCACCTTCTTCAGGGTCGTGAATATTGCACAATCGCTTTCCCTTGAACCGACAGTTGCCCAATCCATCTCTAGTTATGATATACCGATTGAACACACCCCTAGAGGGTATAATTCTTCGGCATCCGAATCTGTCGATACTCATTGCTTAAGTGATGGATTATTCTATTTATTCATTCTGATAAAGCGATCCAAACCGTGACGGTAGCGTCCCTCGTTCAATGGATATTCTGGTACTGTAACAACAAAGGATCGTTCATCACTCTCCCATACATGTTTACACATATCCTTAAATTCAGCATAGGACATATCGGTATTTACATAATCTTCGTATATATGTTTTAAATTGAGATTATCCTGTCTAAGCAATACAATCATATTTGCATTATCTCTAATTAAATGTTTAGGTACTTTAGCATATGATTGTGCTAAATATATAGCATCGACATTACGATGTCTACCCATACTGTAATATGAAGCTATCTTATCCTGTTTTTCATTTATCACATCATCAAATACGAATATCGAATTTTCTCTAGCATACGACGTTTGAATCCCTTTTTTACCATCATCGAACGTAAACACACCTATATCGAGTATAGTTTTCAGTAACCAGAGTAAATATCGATATTTAGGTTGTTGCAACGATTTCGAGTATATGTAGAGGTTTTCGAATCTCAGACCATTCTAGTGAATAAGCAGGTTGAGCAAAACGTTCGTTTTTCCAGCATGTGAACTGCCCAGTATGAGCGCTCTAACGTTACTCAGAAACAACGTGCCGTGTCGTCCTTTGCGAATGACATCCTCGAAATCTAACACCTGTATGGGTAGTGTACACTTTTGCTTTACCATCTCCATATCGCGACTAATACTTATAAAGCATACATTTTGCCTTTTATTTCGTTCGTGAAAAGGTTCGGTACTTCGCAGTACATTTACCTTGTTATCGTTTCTACCCGTAGGGATGTTAAGGGATTTCCAGCACAATCACAATTGGTGCAAGACGGCGACCATGCACAAACTGTGTGTTTACAGGATTCTGGATGTGTTTAGTGGTTTCCTCTATGTATTTACTGTGGAGGAGATAAGAGAGATCCAGCGCAGCCAAAAATAGACAAGGTGGCGGCCATGCGCAATCTATGTATCTACTGGATTTAGTCAATCTTCATAGGGATCGTATACTTATAAAGCGTTTTGCATTTTTTATTTCATAGTGAGACATGCGCTCTACACGTGCACGCAAAGGTTTGGGAATTCTAATTTCCTTGATTAATTCATTACCATTTGAGGCACATTTACCAGGTTATCGTTTCTGTGGTCTCGGAACTAAGCTACAGAAACGTTTGCAGAGAGGTCACTTACCCGTGAACGGGTTAGATTCAGCGTTTCTCGATCACGATCGGGCTTACGCAGAGAGTACTGACACAGAATCACGTCGTCTAGCCGATAAGGTGTTGGTAGAGGAAGCTTGGAGACGTGTTAAGTCTACCAACGCTTCTTTGTGCGAACGACTTGCAGCTCGACTTGTAACTACACTTATGAAGGGTAAATTGGCAGCGGGCGCTGGTATGCCTAAACATCGCAACAAGAGAAGTGGTTTCTTAACTTTGCTACCACTTTTAGCAGCTCTAGGTGCAGCAGGTGGTTTAGCTGGTGGTGCTGCTCAGATTGCTAGGGCTGTCAATAAGAAACGTTTGGATGCAAAACAACTTGCGGAATTAATGCGTCACAACGAGCGTATGGAATCTTTGGATCAGGGCAAAGGTCTTCGCCGTAAGTGACGTCGTAAGGGTAAAGGATTGTATCTTCGATCAAAAAACTCGGGACGAGGCCTATATTTATCCCGGAAAAAGCCCTGAGTGCTACCGAGATCGATTCGTATGCACCACGTCTACACATTCCACATTTTAGAGGTGTCTACATGATCGATAAACTCCCTCCACGTCCTCGATACTATGAGAGAATAGTAGTGAATCTGGATACATCACATGATCCTAGTACGCATTGGGTTGCTTTACGTAAGAGTAGTAAAGAGCTACTTCCGGTGGTTTGACCTGAAAGTTCCGGCGGAGAGCTACTTCCGGTGGTTTGACCTGAAAGTTCCGGCGGTTTGACCTTGAATGACCTTTGAGGTCATGCAGATCCGGTGGTTTGACCTTGAAGTTCCGGCGGTTTGACCTTGAATGACCTTTGAGGTCATGCAGATCCGGTGGTTTGACCTTGAAGTTCCGCACTTGACTCTCTGCATGTGCCACCCACTCCAGGTGCAACCGCGCGTACCCTCTTGACGCATTTCTTGACGCACCCCCGCGCACCCTCTTGACAACCAGCATTCCCCGACGCACTTCCCTTTCCCGAGCACCCTCCGGACCCTCCGAACTGATCTACGCGTGCGTGCACGCGTTCGCGTACACGGCGCGGCGCCCCGGGAGATTGACCTTGGGGCTGCAGGCCGTTTGATCTTGAAGGTTATGGTGATCTTATTTTATTTTTATTAAGAATACATTGGAATAAAGGTCACGTGACTTTAGGAGAGGGAATGGAGACTGACAAGTGTTTAGTTTGGCGGCCAAGGATCAACAGGAAGAAATTCAGGTGAGGACATGATTGAAACTGAGGCAGGAAGAGACTTGTAAGGTTTTGATTGGTTAAAATAAGAATGTTTTTGATTGGCCCATGCAGAGCCGGATTTCGACCAATGGGGAAAAGGGGTTATTTTTTATTTTTATTAAGAACTGGAACGTCCGGTATTGGAGAAGAAAGCAAATTGCTTGTGTGTGCGTTCTATTCTTTTTAAAAAGTGTCAGACTTCCGGGTTACAGAAAAAATGCAACATTGCACAAATGTCCTGCTGCAGGTACGTGGATATCTGAGCGTGCAGTATACTGTTTTCGCACTTTGTACTGTTTGAACGGCTATAGCCCGACTTTTGTATTCATTTTCCCTTTAAGAGAACTATTGGAAGCACGCGTGCAAGAAACAGCTGATTAAAAATAGAACTTCATCAGAATGAACAGTTTTGAAAACAATATGTGTTGCGCGCTGACTTCCTCCCCACCTCTTTTTATACCGGAAGTTACGCAACCAAAACACCCACGACTTTTTTCCTGTTACCGTGAGAACTGCTTTTTAGGCAGTTTTTTCAGTAATTTCTGAGAAAACACGATGCTTCGCATTTTTCTGCCGGAAGTGACGTGTAAGGTTTCGATTGGTTAAAATAAGAATGTCTTTGATTGGTCGAGAGGGGTAAAGGCAGAGTTGTGAGAAAACAAATTGCTTTTTTGTGCATTACATTATTTTAAAAAGAGCATACAGCGGAAATATATAATAACATTTAGCTGCATTAACATGAATTAGACCAATAATAAGTTTAAAGTACGTCGTGCGTAAGTGGTGAGAGTGCGAAAAGTAGACATTTCCCTATATTGTATTTGAATACATTCCAGCAATGTTTGTTGACTTGGCTTGTGTGTGTTTGTGTTTGTGTGTGTGTGTGTGTGTTTGTGTGTGTGTGTGTGTGCCATTTAAAGCAGTAACACTTACGGGTTACAGAAAAAATGCAAGCCTGCAAAAGTGTGTCCTGCAGCAGGAGCGTGGATATCTGAGCGTGCAGTTTGTACTTTGCTCTGTTTTGAACGGCTATAACCGGATTCACTTTGCCTTTAAGAGAACGATTGGAAATTTCAGACAAATAACAAGGAATATCTCGGAAGGGTTAACTGGAGGGAAAAGTTATATAAATTACTGTCACATGAATTTTTCAACTCAGTGTTCTAATGAATGAATTTCGCATCTTCTAATTCAAACATTTACATGAATTTCTCATCTAAGACCTTCAATTTACACTTTTGCATGAATGACGCTGCTTTTTTTGTCCTAATTAGCACACTCACAAGAATTTCCCACCTCACATTTCGGACACTCCGCGGCACGTGGAGGTGATTTTGCTTACTCAACTTTCTGTGAGCTGATGTCGTAGCAGATCTAACGATAGCAGAACTTGCTTATTCTGTAAAACAAATCATTGCAAAACTATATAAAAGAAAACTTTATTCCCCTGCCGATTGGATAATTTGAACCTGCTATGAGGCACGTGTGGGGTGTTTCGGCTTACACAACTTCCTGCGCGGTGATGACGCCGCGGAATTACCGATAGATGATGCTGCTGATTTTGCAAAACCTAAGCCGCTGCAAACTGTATGTAGAAAGTTTATTCCTCTGCTGATTGGATCATGCGACTATGCAGTCCTTATGCTATTTAGGCACGCATGGGTGTTTTTGCTTACACAACTTCCTGCACGGGAGATGATATTGCAGAATTAACGATAGAAGATATTGCTTATTCTGGAAAACATAAACCATTGCAAAACTATATATCAAGAAAATTTATACCTCTGCTGATTGGATAGTTTGCCTTTGCATTTTCCGACGGTCCCAAACACGCGTGGGGGGTTTCGGTTACGTAACTTCGAGTATAAAAGGGGGTAGCGGAAGACAGCGCGCATGGTATTTCAAGTTAGGACAGATGGAGCAGGAAGACTTATCCAAATATTTCGTGAATGAGTACGATGTACCTATTCCCGATGATCTGCTACCCAAACCCGAGGAGCAAGAAGAGAACGCATCTGGAAATTTCGATGGTGACGTGAAATCCATACCCGAGGAGGAGGAAGACTTATCCAAATATTTCGTGAATGAGTACGATATTCCTATTCCAGATGATGTGCTACCCAGATCCGAGGAGGAGAAAAATGCATCTAGAAAGTTCGGGGGTAATGTGGAATTTAAACCCGAGGAGGAGGAGGAGGAGGAGGAGGAGGAGGAGGAGGGGAGAGAGGAGGGTGAGGTAGGAGATGATGAGGTAAGAGAGGAACCGCAATTTGATATTATAGAACATAGGCAAAGAACGATGAAAAAAATGTATTCTGGATACTCGGAAACCGATATAGTGGTGCGCTCTATACCTGACGGTGTAGATCCAAGGGAGTGGGTTCATGGTATGTTTCGGCAATTTTTACAATTTGTTAACGATAACCTGCTACAAAAATCGCCAGGGTGGTTGGGAATATCCATAACGGATGGGCAACATCCCAATAGACCATTTAACATGAGTGTTCGAAAATTTGACCAGGTAGACCCGGATGTCATTTTGCGCTCTATTGAGCGAGTTATGCAAAGTAACAAGGACTTTTTAATGACGGGGCCTCTTAAAATAAACTGTGTGTGGACGAAGGAAGTCCGGGGATCGTGCTTTAAAATGTGTGATCAATGCAAAACGAATAAAGGAATAATAGAAATACGAAACGCAGACAGAATGTGTTTGGCTAGAGCAATAGCCGTTTGCAAAGCTAAGATAGACCACGATGAAGCTTACAATAGTATTAAAAGGTGGGAGTATATACAGCTAGATAGAGCAAAAGCTTTATGCCGGTCTATAGGGAAGGGAGATGAAATATGTTCCTTGGAAGATATGAAAGCTTTCGAAGGCATCTTACCCGGGTATTGCATTACAGTGTTCGGAGATCATACCGGAAAAATGTTTTGTACAAACCAAATACGCTTACCGATAAATGTATTGATATCATGTACCACGAAGGTCATTTTAATGCCATTGTTCAATTGCACAAAGCTTTCAAATGTCGTTGGTACTGCAGATACTGCAGTGTTCCATGTAAAGTTCAACAGGAAAGGCACAAGTGCGATAAACAATGTCCTAAATGTCACCTTAACTACCATCCCAATATTGAAACCTACGTGCCCTGCGATGTTTGTAACCGGAAGTTTAATGGGCGGCAGTGCTTCGAAAACCATTTGAAGAAAGGAGCCGTTTATTTTAAGCAGTTGTCCGTATGTGATGTTGAAAAAGTATGTTTAAAGTGCGATAAACTGTACAGTACAAGGAACAGAAAAACGCAGCACCAGTGTGGAGAGATATATTGTACGAACTGTAAGAAACACGTAGAGGGGAATCATCTATGCTACATTGAACCGTATAAGGCCTCTTTATCTAAGAAACCATTTATATTCATGTTTATCGACTTTGAATGTATACAGGATGCCGAGTATGCAGAAAATCCTGAAGTGCGGGTGCATGAGCCCAATTTGTGTGTCTTGTATCAGGCATGTTCAAAGTGTATTAACGAAAATGAAAACACTGTCTATTGTTCGCAATGTGGCGTGAGGGAGTGGGTGTACGATAAGGACTCGGTGAAGCAAATTTTAGAGCATGCTACGCAAGCTAGGTTTAAATTATGGGATGTAGTCGTTTTGGCCCACAATTTACGATCCTACGATGGCCAGTTTATTTTGAAACATATGGTGAGCACTTTGAAATGGGAACCCGAACTGATCATGAATGGAAACAGAATATATCGAATAAGATACTTAAACGTAACGTTTCTCGATACTCTAAATTTTATACCTATGGCGCTTTCGCGGTTCTCCAAAACATTTCAGCTTCAGGAGTGCAAAGGTTACTTTCCATATCTGTTCAACTCTAGGGAAAATCAAAGATATGTAGGACCAATTCCAGATCAAAAATTTTTTTCGCCCGAAAACATGTTCGAAGCCGAACGTAAAGCTTTCGAGGAGTGGCACTCAAACATGGTAACCGATGGATACGTGTTTCGCATGCAAGAAGAAATAGTAAAGTATTGCAAGTCGGATGTTCGTCTGTTATTTTTGGGGGCAACAAAATTTCGAAAGGAATTCATGGCCGAAAATGGTATCGATCCTTTCAGAGAATGTGTCACCATAGCCAATGCCTGCATGAATGTGTACAGGAAAAGGTTTATGCCCATTAACAAAATTCCAATGATTCCGCAAGGAGGGTATCGCTTAGGCGATACTCAATCTCGAATGGCTTGTATATGGTTGGCGTGGTTGGAGCAGAAAAACTGCATTATTATTCAATATGCCTACAGGGGCAGAGAAATAAAGGTTTTGGGACACAAGGTAGATGGCTACAGAGCCGATGGATCTGTGCATTTCTTTCATGGTTGCTTCTTTCATGGGTGTACAAAGTGCTTTCCTAATCGCCATTCTAAAATATATGCTACGGGCGATGAAACCCATGCCTCTAGGTTTGAGAGCACCGAAAGGGTGACCAACAAACTAAGAAATGCGGGGTATACGGTGACGGAGATGTGGGAGTGCGAATTTAGAGCCATGATTCGGGAGGACGAAGATTTGGCAGCTCACGTCAACCGTTTTGGCAAAGTTTTCCCCGAACCTCTCCATCCCAGGGATGCGTTCTTTGGAGGGCGCACCAACTGCACCAAAGTGTATCGGGAAGTGAGAGAGAATGAAAAAATGTTTTATTACGACGTATGTAGCTTGTACCCTTATGTGAATAAGACGAAACCCTATCCGGTGGGACATCCGAAAATTTACGTGGATAATTTTCCAAATATGGATGACATTGAAGGAGGTTTGATAAAGTGTTCGGTACTACCTCCTCAAAACTTATATCACCCTGTGCTACCCTCAAGAATTGGTGGAAAGCTCATGTTTCCCCTATGCCGCACGTGTGCAGAGGAAGAATGTCAAACCGAGTATGAACACTCGGAAGAAGAGAGGAGTTTATCCGGCACGTGGGTGATTGACGAAATAAAGGTTGCCTTGACCAAGGGGTACCGAATATTGTCCATAGACGAAATTTGGGTGTACGAGATGATTAGATATAATCCTAATTCTGGACAGCAAGGTCTCTTTGAGAAGTATGTCGTACAATTCCTCAAGCTCAAAATCGAAGCCTCCGGCTGGCCCGCTAACTGCACCACGGAAACACAAAAACATACATACATTGAAAACTTTTTAAAGAGAGAAGGTGTCCAATTGGACAAGAACAGAATTGAATACAATCCTGGAAAACGAGAGCTAGCCAAATTGATGCTAAATTCCTTTTGGGGTAAATATGGACAGAGAGATAACCTCCCAACTTGCGAGTTGATCAAGAAATCCTCCCGCTTGCTGGAACTCTTAAACGATGCGACGGTGGAGGTGCAATCCTATATGCCTGCAACGGACGATATGATGTACGTGACGTGGAAGTATAAGGACATCGTCGGAAAGATCAATCCCACGTCCAATGTCGTGATTGCAGCCTACACTACAGCGCATGCCCGTTTGGTGTTGTATTCTTATTTGGACCGTTGGGGTGAGCGCGTGTGTTACTTTGACACCGATTCAGTTATCGCCACTTACACACCGGAAGATTGGATCCCTCCAACTGGGGCATATTTGGGCGACATGACTGATGAACTTGAAAAGTTTGAACCAGGGGCATACATAACGAAATTTTGTTCTTGCGGACCCAAAAGTTACTGTTTTGAAGTGTGGTGTCCAAACGAACGAAAAAAGCATGTGGTTTGCAAAATTAAAGGAATAACCTTAAATTCGGGAAATTTGAGAACTGTCAATGCCGACGTTATGGAAGATATAATTCTAAACGAACCCTCAAAATCTGTCACATTGCACGGAAAGCGAATTGCTCGAAGAAAACTATGGACCGTAACTACCGAACCCTATACGAAAACATTTCGCAAGGTAGTGAACAAGCGCGCACTTCAGGACAATTATGACTCATACCCATATGGGTACAAAAGGTTTCGAACCGAAGAAGGAAAACATGGTTGCTAAAACAGCATGGAAGAACCTTGGGAAAAGCTTGTGCAGGCCTACCTTCCGACCACGGTGATGGGTGAGGTGCAGACCCAAGGTCAATCTCACGAGGCGACACGCCGTGTACGCGAACGCGTGCGCGCGCGCAGGTGTACGCGTGCGGGTTAACAAGTCTGCTACGTCGCCCCGCTTCCCACAAGCTAGACAAGTGCGGCAAAGGTGCATACGTCTTACGGTTCGACTGGGTATGTCAACAAGCGAGTACTTCAGGACAATTATGACCCTTACCCGTATGGGTATAAAAGGGTTCGAGCCGAAGAAGGGCAGTCATTGTTGCTAGAAGAGAGGAGGTGGACATCCTTTGTCCTAAAAATGAAATTCGACTTTAACAAAATATCTCAAGTATTAGAGGAAGACGATGTTTCCATGTAATACAAACGAGCTGTAAAATTTGGAAAGCATGTCGTCCGTTGGAAGAAGAAGATGGTGCTGCCATGTTTAAGCCCAAAGTGATTAAAACTTCTAGAGAATTGGAAAGAGAACAAAAGTGCTCGGATGAGCTTCAAAAACATGAAACGCCAATTAGAACCCAGGTTCACTTGTCCAGAACCGTCGAGAGGAAGGAAATGCACAAAAAAACCAATCGTAACGGGGCATGTTTTGATTCCTGAACCATACATGAAACCCATCAATTGGCACGCCCTTCTTCGTGCCCTGCCACTCGATGATCCACAAATGTTCAAATGGGTCACTTCGGAGAAAACCAGCCCATATAGAAGAAGGAAGGCAAAAACGAAAGAGAGGCATGCTTCGGGCGAAAGAATGAAACCGATGAATTGGCATGCTCTTCTACCGCACAAACGGGGTTCTAGAACTGAAATGTTAGACCATCCGAATTCTCTTGCTGCGGAACCCGAGTATCCAAAAACGAATAAGACATCGGCTCTCAAAATTCCTAAAGCTAAAAACATAATCTTCCCCAGTATGATTCCTCAGCAGGAAGATGTTTTAAACGGAAGCGAGCAAATTATTCTAGACTCGGACACGAAATTTAAGTGCGCCAACCCGGAACATGTTGTGGAGGATCCTTCCCAAAGAGAAGTTATTTTAGACTCGGGCAAAAATGTTGAGCACATGAGGTCAGAGGACATCCACTGTATACCAAAATTTACCTTTCCGAGTACCATGCAGGTTGCTGGACCATCCCGATCGGGCAAGTTCACCTTTGTGAAACGCCTAATTGCCAATTCCGAGCAAATGTATGACAAACCCATAGGAAGAGTCGTTTGGTGCCACCCTCCCGAATATCCTCCAGACCTAGGAAACACTTTCGATCATTGCACGTTTAATGTATACACTCATGCAGGAATTCCACCCCTAGATTCCATAAAGCCGGGATACCTCGTGGTGGTGGATGACTTAATGCTAGAGACCGACTCTACCGAAGTGTCCAATTTTTTCACTAAAGTTTCTCATCATCGTAACTTTGGCATCATTTACATTCTATAGAATATATTCCCTAAAGGAAAACACTTAATGCCTTAATGCCAATTACATCGTAGTGTTTAAGAACAACAGGGATAAGATGCAAATTGAAAGATTGTTTCAGCAAATGGAACCTCGAAATTCAAGGTTTTTATTGGAGGCTTTCCAAAAAGCAACGGAAAAGCCTCACGGATATCTGATTCTAGACAGTTCTCAGTACACTCCGGATAAATATCGATATCGAACGGGCATTCTTCCCGAGGAAACGCCTTCTTTCTTCGTTTCGGTATAAATACCCTTGATAGGAAATTTTTTTGGTTCATTATGAAGGCTAAGATACGCAAGCTCACTTCTCCTATCATTGCGAACGAGTGTGAAAATCTGGTGGCTCTGACCAAGGCGAAACTTAAACTTAGAAAAAAGCTTCTGAAGCACGCTAAATCTGAAACAATTAAGGCTATTTCGGAATGTATTCACAACGTTTGTAGCGGAAATGTACGCATATCTCCCTCTAGTAAGAGCCGTTTAAAAAGGCACAAAACGTGCTGGAGACGATTAGTTGATAAGAAGATCCCGCTGCAAAGGAAGCGAAATATTCTCGTGCAAAAAGGTGGATTTTTACCGGCTTTTCTTCTACCAGTGCTGGGTTCGATAGCAAGTGCTTTAGTTTCTAAGTTTGCGTAAAACATGAAGCATGCTAAGCAGATTGTGATGGTTCGATCCGAACCGAAGAGCGCTAAACGCCTTCATGTAATTGATAAGGCCATTTCTGATATTTCTAACGATATTTCCCACATCATGGATGCCAAAATGGCGCCTGAAAACAAATGGAATATTCTGAAATATAAGCTGGCTCATTACTACGATATGGTTTCTAAATTGAGACGTCCCGAGAACGATGGCGAAGAAGAAGCGCTTCCTTTGAAGACCGAACAGCCACAACAGTTAACACAAATCGAATTGGGGACCTCCAAAGAGAAAAAAATTAAAAAGGCTCGCACCATGACTCACATTTCCAGTCGTTACGGATTACGACCACGAGCAGGCCTGGAATGGGAGACGCTGCCCTAGAACGGATTTACAACCAAATTGATCACTATGCGGGCTTGGGCACGGCCGACAAACTGCGCAAAGCTACCGGTCTTTCCAAATCTAGAATCGAAAGGTTTCTTCGAACCAAAGAGAGTTACTCGCTTCATAAACCGGTCAGAAAACGATATCCCACTAAACATTATAACATCACAAATATAGATGACCTTTGGGAGGCCGATCTGAACGTCTTGGATTCCATCAAGGCGCACAACGCTCCATATAGGTGCATTTTAACGGTTATCGACGTTTTCTCTAAATATGCTTGGGCCCGTCCCTTGGTAACTAAAACGGGAGAGGAACTGGTAAAAGCTTTCAGTCACATTTTCACCCAGAACCGAAGAATTCCCAAAGTATTGCGAACGGATAAGGGAACAGAATTTAAGAACCGCACCTTTCAGCAATTTCTCAGAAAGCACAATGTTTCACATTTCACCACCAACAATAAGGTTAAAGCTGCCGTAGTGGAAAGATTCAACAGAACCCTAAAGACCAAGATGTGGAGATATTTCACTCACAAAAACACGTATAAGTATGTGGACGTTTTGCAAAAACTGGTCCGGTCATACAACAGTTCGTACCATCGCTCCATTAAAATGGTTCCACAAGACGTTTCGGAAGATAACATTCTTCAGGTATATCATAACCTTTATAAACCTTTGCCCATGACCACTCAAAGATTTAATGTGGGGGATTACGTTCGCATTTCCAAAGAGAAAATGACCTTCGACAAGGGATACGAACAAAATTGGACCGATGAAATGTTTCAAGTTTCCAGAGTCATTCAAAGTTCTCCCATCGTTTACAAAATTTGCGATTTGGCTGGAGAACCTATCGAGGGATACTTTTACGCCCAAGAACTTCAACGCGTAAGCCGTCCCCTATCTTACAAGGTCGATAAAGTTCTTCGATCCAGGGGTCGAGGTGCCAGAAAGGAAGTTTTTGTCAAATGGAAAGGTTATTCTGAGAAATTCAACTCGTGGGTAAAAGCTACCGATATATCGCTAATATGATTCGCAAGAGCTCCTTCTCCATCACGCTTACCAGCAATGCGTCCATGGATCGCTTTTCCGACAACACCATCTCGCGCTTCTCCAATTACTTGCCCGAAAGATTGGTGCTGGAGGGTGAGTGGGAGGTGGCCCTTACTAAACTGAGATATCCCCTTCGGTTTTATAATTTAAGTTCCAACCACACACTGAGTGGCACTTACAAGACCTACTATGGAGACGGGTTGCACCCGCGGATGCCCCTTTTACCGTGAAGCTTCAAAACGTCATAGAAAAGGATAGCGTGCAGCTTTTGTCTGCCATCAACAAGAGCATTCGAAACGAAATCAATGTCCAACAATTCTTTTTTGCCAAAGACGACAGGGTAAACGTGTACCGAGCCGCCATCGAAAAGGAGGAGGTAGCCGTCGAAAAAGAAAAAACCGGTAAGGAAACCACATTGCCTCAAATATCCGTCTCAAACGTCCTTCCCGAGGAAATCATTACCCCTCATAGATTAATACCGGTTTCCTCCTCTCTTTCTATTGGGCAGGATGCAGAATCTACTCCTGCAGACATTCAGCTCAGCGACCAACCGCCCAAAAAGAAGAAGAAAGCGAATGACGAAGAAGCAGAACCCAGGCGCGTGGTAACTTCCATGGTTCCATCGCCGATGGTTTGCAGAATGCTAGGATATTTACCACATACAGATGTGGTGCGCTCTCCCAAGGCCACCCACTTGATAGATCCCTACATGGGTTTTCCTTACGAAGTCTTCATCTATTGCAATATCGTTGTCCCTCAGCTCGTTGGAAGCTCCTTTGTCCAAGTGCTAGAGAGTACCGTCATCGTAGTCGAACCAGAGGTCTCTAAACGTCTGTCGATGGAGCAGTCCTTCTTTCCCCAAAACTGGATTCCTTTACTTCGTCAGGATTTCAACGTCATTTCCATCGATTTAAGAGACGGTTTTGGGAATCTTATTCCATTCGCCGACGGATTTTCTTCTGCATTAGTTCTATCTTTCAGACCCAAAGAATGAACTCCAACGATTCCGTTTTTCTTCGCTACTATCTCAATCAGGCCGGCCACGGAGATCGCAATTTCAACCTTTACAGAGGCTCTCATTTTCAAAAGGGCAGCGGTCTATTCAGTGCTCTTGGAGGATTATTTAGAACACTCTTCCCCCTCATCAAGAGCGGTGCCAAAGTGGTCGGAAAAGAAGCTCTAAAAATGGGTTCCAACATTCTTGCTGACATTGCCACAACCTCTGCAACTCCTAAACAAGCCTTCCAAACCCATCTAAGAGAAGCAGGATCCAATTTAAAGCGCAAAGCCAAAACTAAAATCGATTCTATGATAGGGTCGGGTCGAAAGCGAAAAACGAATAAGATAAAACGAAAACCCAAGAAGATAAAAAGAAAATCCAAAGGCAAGAAGAAACAGTCTCGAACCAGACGCGTTCAACGTAAGGACATCTTTTCATCATGAATGGCACGGTTTTCATGAACTCTGAATTAGACTTCTTTAAAGAACTCCCCGTTCAAACCAACATCGAGGAATCACAAATTCTTCAAATTAATCCGCAAAATGCCATCTCTAAGGATTCTCCCATAACTTTTCACTACTCTTCCAATGCCGAAGATTATCTTGACCTATCCTACGTCGTTCTAGAGGTTTTTCTTCAAATTTTGCATGACGACCATTCTGTTCTTGCTGCCGACGAAAAAGTCACACTAGTTAACAATCCTCTCAACGCTCTCTTTAGTCAGGTTAACCTCTCTCTCAATAACGTCAATATTTCCTTGTCTCAGCAAGGCTACCCTTACAGAACCTATCTTGAAACTCTTCTCAACTACTCCTCTGACGTCATGAATAACCGCTTGCAAATGTCCCTATGGTTCAAAGACACCGCTGGAAAGTTTGACGATTTTGACAACAATTTTGGTCTTAAACAACGTCTTGAATACACCAAAGCAATACATTTCAACTCATGGGATGCCTATCCCACGGTTTCTTTAATCAGGATTTGCTTCTCCTCAATAACGTTGATCTCACTATCACTCTCACTCCATCACCTTCTCAATTTCATCTCATAGCCGCAAATTCCTCGTTTAAGGGATACACAAAAATTATTGGTTCTCATCTTTATCTTAAGAGAGCTCGCCCCACTGCATCCATAAAGACGGCACATCAGGGGGCGCTCGCTAAAGCAAACGTCATCATGCCCTTCCAGGACGTGGACTATCAGGCTCTCAGCTTATCTTCGGGAATTACCTCGGTATCGTTTCCCAACGTTCTCGTTGGAAAGGTACCCAGGCGCATCACCTTGGCCATGACGACAGATAAGGCTCACTCTGGGGATATCACCAAGAATCCTTTCAACTTTCAACACTTCAACCTCTCCTCTCTGCAACTCACTGTCAACAACCGTCCCGTACCCTCCCCCGCCGTAGTTCTCAACTTTGATAAAAATTTCTTTCTACAAGGATATCAAACTCTCCTTATTGCTCTCGCTAAAGTTTTCAATAACAAGGGCATCAATATAGCTAGATCCGAATATCCTAACGGATACACCATTTTCTCATTTGATCTCACGGCTGACATGTCCGCAGATCGAAATTATATTTCCGGTCTACATCACGGTAATATCGGTATAAATCTCGAATTTCTTCATCCTTTAGCGGAACCCGTCTGCCTTCACGTCATCTCCGAAATTTACAGATCCGTTCAAATCGATTTCAACCGATCCATTCTCGTGACATGAATACCCATCAAATTCACTCCTGCTTGCGCAAATTCAAACCTTTCATAGGCGTTTTTGCTTCCGATCAAATTCCTAACCCATTGCTTCTGCCACCACCTCCCATCGCTTTGGTGATCAACACCGATCCGAGCTTTAAACCAGGACAACATTGGGTCTGCATCTTCGTTTCCAAAAATGGTTATGGGGAATATTTTGACAGTTACGCTTTACCTCCTCTTCTTCCCTCCATCCTTCATTTTCTCAATGGGTATTGCGGTCCTAATTGGGAGTACAATACGCGGCGTTTGCAAGGAAACCGTTCCTCCACCTGCGGTCATTACGTAACAGCATTTCTTGCCTACCGATGCTGCCATGTTTATCCCTTCTTCTTCTTTTCTAAATTCAAAATTTCCGATTATCATTTCAACGATAAACTCATTTCTAAAACACATCGCATACGGTGTTCCTCCTCCTCCTCCTCCTCCTCTGCTCAAATATGTAGATCCCTCTCATCTTAAATACACGTCCGTGCGCTTGTCGCTCAGTCGTCGTCCAGCCTTCAACCATGTAAGTACTCTCCGTTTTTGCTCTCTCTCTCTCTCTGTCTCTTACTCATGTTTTCCATTTTCCTATTAAAATGTTTTTCATTGCAGGGCTCCTGTCCACTTCCTCAACGAGTCTCGTTCTAAGTGCATCTCCTTCTCCTCTACAGACGTCACCATCTCTAGGTGCATCAAACCCGCATCTGTAACCTTCTCTCCCGAGCAGTGGATTCGTTTCGTCCAAGAACTTGGTCCAAAAATTGAAGCTCATTTCAACTCTAAGCTACCATCTTCGAAGCATATTATCTCTGAATCCCTTTCCCTTCACTTCAAGCGTCTATTTGGAAAACCCGCCATCGTCTTCAAACCTGCTGGATTTTCCATTAACGAACAGGAATGGACAAGAATCAACGCGCTCAAACAGGAATGGACAAGCTTAAACAACAATCAACAAGACACCCTTTTGCTTTGATTTCTCCTACCCCCTCCTCTGCACTTTACCCTCCCCTCACTTCGTTTCCTGTCGTCGTAGAGTAAAGATGCTGCGCAGTGTGCTCCGGGATCTCTGCAACAGAGGACAGACTCCTCACATTATCGGCGTTAAGGACCTTCATCAAAACATTCCTTACACCGTCGTCGGCGCCCGAGCTATAAACACTCAGTTTGGTTGGACAACTGTACTCAAGCTTAAGGACGGCAGGGAGGTTTTCCTACCTTCTGCCTACAGCGGCCTTGATGAAGATTCCATGGCCCAACTCAACGCAGCTCCCTTCCTTATTACCTACAAAGGCATACAGCACGTTCCAAACACCAACAAATACAAAAAGCACATCCTCAACTTCAGCGAAATCCCTCCCTTGCCATGACTTGCACCACGGATTTCTTCGATATCGGTAAGTTCATCAGTA
The DNA here is from genome assembly GCA_030765055.1 of Mantis religiosa. NCBI lineage: Eukaryota > Metazoa > Arthropoda > Insecta > Mantodea > Mantidae > Mantis > Mantis religiosa. The sequence goes on from CM060958.1 coordinate 127,406,932, forward strand.
TTTTCATCTTGTCTTTTTTTTCTCCACCACCCGTTTTACCCTCATTCGTCTCCTTTCTTTCTTTTAGGGCATAACCTTATGGCCTGCATCAAGTTCTCCATCTTCGAACAAGTAGATGACCTTGGGAACCTCGTCACCGTCCTACCTTTTCATTTAATCTCCACCAACATCGATCGATTTGGAGCCTGCAAGATCGTCACCGTCCAACTCAACATCTCAAATGCCGCCATCATCAACATTCAGTTCGTCACTTCAAAAATATCACCGGAGCTCGACACTGATCCTAAATATCATTTATCCTTCGCCGACCAACCCATCCTTTCCTCAAACTCTACATCCTTTCTTACTCCTGTGTGCCTACCCTCTTCTCAACCTCACCTCAACTTCTCTCACATTCATTTCAAATGTATCACTGAAGAAGAAAATAACCAAAATCCATGTATCACCACTTTTAAAATTATATTTTTAAAATAAGATGACAAACATCTCCTGCTGTGAACTTCCCCCCCCACCATCCCTCCCCCTACTTCCCTACATATAAATGCTCCCCTCCACGTTCATTTCCCCCCATCACTTCTTACGTGCTTTTCCATCCCTCCCTCTACTTCCCTACATAAAAATGCTCCCCTCCACGTTCAACACTCAGTCTGTGGCTCGTCGTGGCATGTCGTTAGAACACTGTGCGGTATTACACTGCTCCTTCTGTTTCCACCCGACGTGCAGCTGCCAACTCCGTGGTCGTCTCACCCACCTGTGTCAGCGCTGCTACCAGGGATTCTACGAGAACCTCGCTGATCTCAACCGTCAGATTCAACAATTTCTCCGCACATACGCCCGTAGAAACAGCTCATGCCTTGCGGGTGCTTCTCCGTCTTCTTAAAGTTCATCGTCAACGGCAGACAACTTCGAGTGCTCCTACCCACAGAACAACGAGTGCTCCTACAAAACGCAAACGTTATTTTCCAGCGTTACCCTCCAACCGACGTCGACGTCGTTTGGCAGAAACTTCCCATAGACGTCCAGCAAGTGTGTGCACCATTTAGAAGGTGCGAGCAGCATTGGAACCTACCTTCTCATACAAACCATATCGACGGACCTCCACCGTTCGTTAAAAACTGCATTTTCTGCAAAAAGTAATTATGGACGCCCTACGCCAGCTTCAGGATCTATCCAACAGCTGCGACATCCTCAGCGTCTCCTCCCTACAACAAAACGTGCCGTACCTAGTGGTAGGCGTCAGATCCATCGATACTATTCACGGAACCAAAACTGTTGTTAAACTAGACGACAACTCAGAAGTATTCCTACCATCCAGATTCGGTAAAGCCACCCCTCAACTCATCGAAAACCTAAATTCTACCCCTTTCTGCATCATCTACAAGGGCGAGGAGAAACTTCGAAGTGGATTGAAACGTTTCGTCGTCGACTTCACCAAAGCATAATCACTTGCAAAATGCTTTCTTCTTGTGCTCAAAGTGAGTCAAAAGCAGTGTGTGTGAAAAGTGGTGCCTCATCATCAGTGGACATATTTCCTTTATTCAATAAGCATTCAAAGAACATACAAAAACAATTTTGTAGCAAAAGAAGTATAAAGTGTAATATCTTCAACGTCCTTTCCTGTAAGTAGTAGTAGATTTCGTATTTATCATTACAAATAAAAGTGCATCCTGTATATGTATATTCTCAATAAAAAAAGAAAATATACCAAAAAGGAATGAGCTGACCTAAGCAAAGCCAGAATCATCGAACCAATATGCTATTAATAGCTGGTCGACCTCCGGCTCTGCATGGGCCAATCAAAAACATTCTTATTTTAACCAATCAAAACCTTACACGTCACTTCCTGCCTCCGTTTCAATAATAAACTCACCTGCATTTCTTCCTTTTAATCCTTAGCCGCCCAACTAGACACTTGTCAGTCTCCATTCCCTCTCCTAAAGTCACGTGACCTTTATTCCAATGTATTCTTAATAAAAATAAAAAAAGATCACCATAGACCCAAGGTCAATCTCCCGGGGCGCCGCGCCGTGTACGCGAACGCGTGCACGCACGCGTAGATCAGTTCGGAGGGTCCGGAGGGTGCTCGGGAAAGGGAAGTGCGTCGGGGAATGCTGGTTGTCAAGAGGGTGCGCGGGGGTGCGTCAAGAAATGCGTCAAGAGGGTACGCGCGGTTGCACCTGGAGTGGGTGGCACATGCAGAGAGTCAAGTGCGGAACTTCAAGGTCAAACCACCGGATCTGCATGACCTCAAAGGTCATTCAAGGTCAAACCGCCGGAACTTCAAGGTCAAACCACCGGATCTGCATGACCTCAAAGGTCATTCAAGGTCAAACCGCCGGAACTTTCAGGTCAAACCACCGGAAGTAGCTCTCCGCCGGAACTTTCAGGTCAAACCACCGGAAGTAGCTCTTTACTACTCGTAAGGATTGTGACGTTGCCTACTACTTTGACAGTTTCGGCGATCTGAGACCTCCGGAAGAGATAGAAACACACCTTTCGGGTGTCAAGCTCCTATATAATACGACGAGATTTCAAGAATTCGATTCTGTGATTTGCGGTCACTTGTGCCTTCAATTTCTCCTCGAGGAGTTACACGTTCACCGTGAGTGGGAGTGATACCAGCTTCTCTACATTTCTAATTCCACCATTACATCTGGATCCTAACGGACATTATAGATACCTCTATTGAATTTTGAGACCTTTTGCTGATTCCGAATGTGGACGAGAGTACTAATCTATTCCATTACGTTCGCGATGGAAAAGTCCAACGTATAGTGATTCCAGCGGGGACTTATGAATTGGGTGATATCGCCAGATTGATCAAGGATACCCTCGATATCGGTGAAGAACTTTATTCTACGTGCTAATAATAACACCATGAAATCAGAAATTCAATCTCCTTATATTATCGACTTTAGTCGTGAGAGATCGATTGCTCCTCTTCTCGGTTTCACCTCTAAACAGAGGGTACCGGCGAACGTGCTGACCGAGTCTAATTATTTGTTTAACATATTCAAGGTCAGCATCATACGTATCGAGTGTAGTCTTGCAACTGGATCTTTCATCAATGGTAAGAGTGGTCATTCTCTGTACGAATTTTTCCCATCGGTACCTCCAGTTTATCGTATCTCGCAGGAATCATCAAGTCCTATATATCTACCAATCATCGATATATTCTCATTGATCATCTCGACATTAGAGTGGTCGACCAGAACGGCTATAAGTTAGATTTCAGAAACGAAACCATCACTGTACGATTGCACATACGTACTCTGCTCGATCATCGACCCGCAAGCTAATTACATCGTCTAATCGAAAATTTCTCGCTACCTTAGGCTTCAAGGTTCCATAATGGATGTGTTGGACGTGACCGGGGTTCTTACCTTTGATGATAAGATCAGTAAGGAGGAAGGACATGTATTCCTAGCGTACAATACGTCAGCTCTCGATGTGAACGATGAAATTAGAATTCCATGTCAAGCTGAAGATTTGTGCACGCTTCCTAGTAGAAGTTATCTCTACATTGAGGGGACTCTCATTAAACCCGTCGGCACCGTCGCAACATCGAAATTGAGTCACAATGCTATGGCATTCCTATTCGATGAGAGTCGTCTGGATATGAATGGAACGACTAGAACTACGACTAGAACGACTAGACTAGAACTAGCAATCCGGGCATTTCATCAACGATGCGCAACTATGCCGCACTGAATGAACTGGAATCGAAACGTTTACTAAATTCTGGATGGATCTATCCAGGAGGTGTGGTAGACATCCTGAATACATCGAATGGTATCTTCAATGCTATCATTCCTCTTTCGATGTTGCTGGGTTTCGCCAACGATCACAAGGAAGCCATACTTAATAGCAAGTTTGAACTTATTCTCATTAAATCTAAGAATTCTGATAATTGTATCATTGGAAACGATCCTACAACCATACAACTAACTAGACTCCAATGGAGGATGCCTGTATTTCGACTTTCAGATTCTGAACGAGTTGATAAACTTAAACTCGTCAAATCGGATAAACCTCTACACGTCGCATTTCGAACTTTGGACCTTCACACTCAACCTGCTGTACCTCAAACTAAAGCGTTCACATGGAACATTGCAACCACGACTAAACTTGAAAAACCACGTTTCGTCATAGTCGGTGCACAAGTGGACAGATTGAATCATCTCGCTAAGGATGCTTCTCTATTGATCATTTTAATATCACCAATCTGAAACATTATCTCAACAGTGAATCTTACCCCTATCACGATATGAATTTGGATTTCTCCAATTCGAAGTTTGCATCTCTGTATGATCAATATTCCAAATTTCAATCATACTACTATGGAAAGGAGAATTACCCTCTTTTGAAAAGGAACGACTTTCTGAAATATGCACTGCTATTCGTCATCGATTGCTCTCATCAACCTGAGGATACTGTGACGGGGGCAGTGAACGTCAGATTGGAAGTTTAAGCATCGTCAAATTTTGCTACACAAACTTCATTATTCTGCTTAATTATTCATGATAAACTATTCACTTATAAACGATTAACTCATGTGGTACAATCTATCATACAGGTGTAATAAAAACAAACATTACAAATTCAAATTATCTTTTTATTGACTTTAAAATGCATCTCCAATATCCTCTTCCTTGCACTCCTGCTTTTTGCATCATATGAACATAATGATTTATGAATATCATACAATTGATATAAATTTCTTTCAAAATATGGAATAAGTCTTTTACGTCCATTGAATGCAGTGTTATTCGGATTTATACTGCCCACATTTAAACATGTATTCACAAACGTTATTTCTTTCATGTTATTTATGAATAACATTATATTAAATGCATATATTATATTTTCACTGTACGGTGCACATGGATGCTTACCATCTTTCAGATACGTATCCAAAACACACAAATTTGACATTTGACATCATCAATTTTGTTCGAGTTTGCATATCTCTGTCCCCATTCACACTAATCGGTACAGCAAATTAATTGAAGTTTGAAACTTGTTGCAATATTTTGATATACAGTAACTATTTTTGGTTGTTCTAGTATTTTCTATGTTTCACAAGGAAAGAGAAGCGGAAGAGCAAAACATATAAATAGGTTTAATATAGCTGAGAGCAGCGTCTCTACACGATTCACCTATCCATAGTCGAGACATTAAACATACTTCACAATAAGAAATGGTTCTTTCTTGTGTTTAGCTTCAATTTCGTTAATTCATGGATACTTAATATCAATATACAAACTTTAGATATATTGCAGTAACACTTCTGTCTCTGAAGTCGTTAAAAGGCAATAGACAGTAGATTTTAAGTGACATTCAAATGTTTTAAAGGAACTTAACTAGGGGACGGGTTTTAATTCCGTTCTCTTTATATCTCCAACAGAAAATTTAAGATTTTGTTCTTACATTCATAAAGCTTTCTCCTACCTTTCTTCGCACGAAATTGGGCCTCCGCATTACGGGCACGGTTGGACATAACAGTAAATACGTTCTAATTCGAGGGACTTTAAAGCATGTGTTGCTACTGAAACCTCGGTATTGAACTATTGTATGACAAGGCAAAACTTTCCAACTCGATTAAGTACACATACTCTGCCTTCTATGCATGTTTGTGGTAGAGAAAATAAAACAACATAACACTAAAGTAAAGCCCAAAAGCAAAATTGGGTAGAAACCTGCAGTTGAAATGTCGCTCGTGTGTAGCGAGTGTGACTACAGCGCACATGGTGGAAGTCTAATGAAAGAGGAAGTGCACGCAGCGAGTTATAGATGACACATTGGTTCTAGTTACTTCGTGTGCATCAATATGTCATAGTTGTTAGGAATGATTTAAAAAATGTAAGAACTATAATGAGGTTTTAGGTTTACAAATAATTCTGAATATGAAGGATAATAAAGAGGAGCCGCGTTACTTACAAGCATTAATATAGAAAGAAAATTAAGTATTGTGTTGCTGAGCGAATGTCTGCGAAAGCTAATTTATGTATAACAGATTTAGCAAATTTCGTTTGTAATTTCACTTGAATGTAGTCCCTCACTTTGAGTATTCTTGAGTAAGCATATCTGTGGAATGTGTGCATAGTTGTCATATAAAGCATTTGTTATGAAGTAACTCAGAGATCGCTAAATGAAATGTCATCAAGATACTGGTTTGCTACTGTACCACTTAGATCTATACTTGACAAAGTTTTGCGCAGCAAATTTATCAATATGAAGTTCAATTATATTTCTTATCGACTACGAATTTTATTGGATTTAGCTTCATGCTGGTCAATAAACCACTACCAAGGTAATGCTTAAATGGGAAGCCCAGTTAAAATATAATACGAGTCACAATACTGTCGAATTTTGGTATTGTGTGTGTTAGCAGTTCAGTAGTTCTCTATAGCCACGTTATCCTCTTGTCAACTCAAACACTGTCCCACCCAAACTAACAAAAGAAGTAAGAACTGGAAATGCATAGCTGAAGCGAGGCAAAACTGCCGGTGTGAACGGCATATGCAGTAAATTTCTCAAACAAGCGGAGAAAATTGTCACCCCGTCAGTCACCACCATTTTCAGTTTCATATTGCAAACAGAAGTGATACCAGAGTAATGGAAGACCAGCGCGATCATTCTCCTTCACAAGAAAGGCAACAAAGAGGAACTTACAGATAGGGCTGATATCCAATACCTACAAACACCTTTCAAAAAGTCTGACACGATGGTGGACAACAGTACTAGATGAAAACCAACCACCATATACCCCAGCTTCAGGTAAAGCACAACGGACTCCAAGTAGATCACCAATTGATCGAAAAAGCTGATGAACTCCAACTAATAGCTTAACTAGCCTTTATAAACTATAAAAAGATTTTGACTTAATAGAACATACCAGCATAACACAAGCTCTAACAAGTCAAGCAGTCGAAAGCAAGTACATCGGAATTCTTAACCGAATTTATAGAAAAAGCCTCGCTGAAGTAAACACAGAGACGGAAGATCAAACATTCAGACTATAGAGAGAAGTATGACAGGGTGACACAATCGCTCCCAAAATTTCAAGAGCGTCCTAGAAGACTCATTTCGCTAAGAAGAATGGAAAAAGGAAGCCTGAATAAATATTAATGGAATAAGACCAACTAACCTGAGATTCACTGACGACTTTGTGTTGTACCTTACATCAACAGAGGGATTACAAAGAATAGTACAGGAACTCTATTTCCATAGCAACAAGGCGGGCCTCATCATGAATATGTGCAAGACCCAAGTGATTACAAACGGCGCTGAAACCACAATACTAATTGACGGCAAATGCTTAACCTACACATCACAGTATGTCTGTCTAGGACAACTGGTGTCTTATAACGACAATACAACAAAAGAAATCAAGAAAAGAAACACATAAAACATTGTGAGTCCTAATATTTGTCCTTCTGGGCCGTTCCCTAAGCAGACGTCTCTGAATGGAAGTCCCCGAATTCTGTGTAGACTCAGGAATAACATATGGTTGTCAAATCTGGTTCCTTAAAGGAAAACATGGGAAATCGATACAGCTGTGCCAGAGGAACACGCTACGGAAAATCTTGGACATATTCCTCAAAGACAAAGTTTCCAATGAGTCCTTTCATATAATATCAGCGTCAAACAACATTACTAGCCAAGTTGACAGGATTAAATGAACCTGGGACCGTCAGCTGTCCAGATTTCACTACCACAGTTGGTCGCAGCTCATTACGATGTGGGACCCATATATAGGTAGAAGAGCCAGAGATAGACCAAGGCGCAGATGGCCTGAGTTGTTTAAAGCATTAGCACCACCATTGCCAAAACCAGGAGTACGTGGTAAAACCAAGGAACCAAGGCAGGAACCCCTCGGGTTATAGCGCAGTGCATTTATACAATAGGGAAATGAAGATTCACAGGATCACAATTCTAGACATGTCAAACTAACGCGGCAAATAAACCCTCTACGTGGCATAGCTCACCGCATAGGCACACTTAATGTGCAACCTTTAGCAGGGGGCCCTTGCCCTTAATGGGATATCTCAGGCTTATGCACACATTATATTATTCTAAACACACACCACGTGAGTCAGCTGTACCTAGGTGTACCACATACAGTATACAGTCGAAGATGAAATGACTGACCCTTTTAACAGACTTATATTTTAGCTCTGCATTTATATTCGGTAATATACAGCAAAATAACCTTCAGTCACTTGATCGGTGAACCTCCACAGTGATCCGTGAGTCAGCATTCCCTATGGTACGTGTTATGTACCTCCCTTTATCGGCATCATTACCTTTATTAACGTCATTTGAAATTACATAGAAGTTCATAAATATTAGCACAAACAGCAACATTTCAACCCTGTACTTCTCAGACATCGTGCTCCGAAAATGATCTGTGTTCAATTGTTTTAGTTTTTATGTTTGGAAATGGAACCTTTGGTGAAAATGTATCGAATATAGCAAGTGATCTCTTAGATAATTACATATCTGGACGGTACTAGGAAGGCCCAAATGACAATCTTAATGATAATGCTACAAATTCTGAAGGTTTATAGTCCACTGATGTGATTCTCAAACACAGCAAGGGGATGATGAAGCAGGTCAAGAGGATGAAACGATTGCAAATAGAAGTTATTTTTGGGATAAGGTCCTATCACTAAATTCTCAACCATTAATTAGTCTTCTGTAGGGCCTCCATAGCCTACTTGTTGTATGGAATGATAACTTGGGTAATGGAGTGCTGGAATTATTCATTTACGAACGAATTTTTGGATATTGTTTTCAGATTCATCAGTAAGTATATAAGTAACACAGGTATTATCTCAGGTTTTTCTACTGCTAACGTACTGAGGGGCAGCATAATACCTATGTACGGCGGTTTCAATTGTACATAAGTATCATCCTGCTGCTCGAAACGCTACCGTGACTTTATTTTTGTCACTAGAAACCTCTCAGTTAACGCATTGATTACTGCACGTGGGTACAACATCTATCTGTCATTTGTGAGTCCCCCGTATTCCATTGGTTGAATTGATGCGTTCATTGGAGTTCAGGAAACGTCCGAGAAGCGTTCCAGTGCCCCTCTGACTCTTCCGAGACTAAACAGTACGTTATCTGAGGTGTTTGTATATAAAAGATAAAGTCTGAGCAGTACAATAATATGTGAACAGATTATAATAGCCCTTAACGAAAGACATTCACAAAGTTTCTATCTAAGGGGAAGGCTGCTGTGGGGAAACATTCTAGAAAGCCTTCCTTGTCGTCCTTGAAGACGCGGAACTTACATACAAGTTTGGAATTTAAACGATTTTCGTGTTTTGGGTTTTGTTGTGAATGTTTTCTTATATTCAGTTGTTCCAAAAGTATATATCCATAGCGGAATCTCGACACGTACTTTTTGGGTAGGATGCAACTACACGTGTATCTAATGTGTATGTTCATAATATGGAAATAATTGTTTTAACCCTAAAATAAAGCGCAACGAATAAAGTGGCACTAACCTGCAGTTCAAATTGAGCAGGTGTCTCCTAATTGTGACCACAGCGACACACTAGAAATATCTTGCAACACGAAGTACACGTATAATATTACAGATGGCGCTTAGATGATCATTGCAAAGTACGTAGCAATAAGTTATAGTTATTAAGCACCTTTGGCAAAATATTAGTTTAGTAATGCTTAACTTTACTGGAAAGCACATCCTAAATGTGAGCCATAGTAATCTGGAGCGGTATCACATGTAAAAGATAGTGCAGAAGGAAAAGAAATATTACGAAATAGAACGAATGTCCACAGAAAGGTAAAGAAGTAAAACAACTTCAAGTTTTATTCTTTATAGACTCGAAGGATTGATAGAGGATTTATAGTAGAGAGTCATACATTGCATATTGGAAAGTCAATTATTCGTGTGCTACAAGCGACTATGTGCAAAGTGAAACAGTGCAAATAGAAGTAGCAAACAGTGGTGTTCGCGTTGAGCCCAGTTTGTGAGTGAACGGTGTTTGGAGTAAATTGTGACGCATATTAAATCCTAGTTTGTGAGTGAACAGTGCATAGTGACGCGTATTAAGCATAAATCTTCCACAAAAGAGCGTGGGACGCACAGCTGCGTGCCGTTGTAGCACGCAACAAGAGACGTCCCCAAACAACGACGCCCTCAGCAACAAATGATGCTGACAGACATTGACTCCCACCACAAGATGGCGGCGAACGCAGTGACAATTGCAGCAGCACTACCACCATCTGGCAGCGGACTGATCCCCCGAGGCGGTCGCCCGGCTGCCTTTCCAGCTCCACCGCTGGAGCACTCGAACTGCGATCCGCCTTCGGGCCCAACATTGGCCAACGTAACAGCAGCCACTACCCCCGCCGCGATGGAGCACAGTGCCATGGAGGACGAGGCAGTTAAACGAAACTACGCCCAACTGGAAAAGGAGGTAAAAGACATCCAAAATGAAATATCTAACCTCCAGGAAATATTGGAAGGCATGGCCCAAGAGTCCCGGGACTATGGAAATATAGCTAGTGACCTGGCATGCTGCTACCGGGAACACGTAATCAAAAAGTGACACCTGGTGCAGCTGGGAGAAGGCTGGCAGGCAGCATCGCCCAGAACGCGACCCCACCACCGCAATAACGACTCGGATGCCGACCGCAAGAAAAACAAAACGCAACATCTGCCACTCCAGATCGCTACCAGAAACAGGTACGAAGTGCTGTCGTCAACCGAGCAGGATGAAGATCTGGAACGATCCACTGCCTTCCCTGCCCTTCCGTACACAAAACCAAAAGCACCCAATCAACAACGGCCAACACGGCCAAACACTACTGCAGCAAAACCGCCATTAACAACCCCGACTCCTACACCCATCCCCACCCCTACATTGGCCTCCACATCAGCCGCAGCCGCAGCTAAAAGCACAAAAAAAACTCACAGATACAGCTGCGCATCGTCATTCCTGACGGCAGTCAGGCGAATAAAGTCCTGCGGATACTATGGGGCTCCCTCCCAGCTGGCGCGTACACGCTTAAGAATACGCGCAACTATCTCAAACTCTTCCTCAATCGGAAAGAAGACGCCATCCCCACTATGAAAAAGCTGAAGGACGCCGAAGTGTAGAACTTCAGCTTCACCCCGCGGAGTGATCAACCTCTCCGATACATCCTGAAGAGTCTTCCCGAGGACCTTGAAGAGGAGCTCCTTCGCGAGTAACTAGAGGCTAAGGGCTACACCGGTGTCCTATTTCGTCAACTGAAGTCACGCTACAGGCCTCTGCCAAACTTCCTAGATACATTTGACAGGACCACACCAAACCAGCGACTTCTGCAAGAAAGAGAGGTATGCCATATACTTGTCACTGTGCAGGTCCTGAAGACAAATACACAATATACAATGCTTCAACAGCCAGCAGCTGGGGCCCACATTTAAGTTGCGTCACATGACCTCGCGATGTGTCATCTGCGGTGGCCTCCACCGCTTAGCCGACTGCCCAAAGAAGGCAACGCAGAACTTTGTACCCGGCTGTGCGAACTGTGGGGAGACTCATCCTGCCAGCCACAGGGTTTGCGAGATCTTCCGCAACGAACGCCAATGCCGCCAACTGGCAATCATAGCCAGATAACCCGCAAGTGCATAACCAGGTCCAAGACACATTGGCAACCCGACCCTGGTGAGAAATGGCGTCTAATTTGCAGGCGCCATGAAGGGACAAAGCGCACCAGTGCCGTCACCTGCTGGCCTACCCTCAACAGCTATCCCGCTCCCAAGCGCCATCTGGTGACCTAGGAGGCCGCAAAGGGCTCTTTACTCTGTCTAAAGAGCTCAACTTACAGAAACTTGCTCCGAAGGTACAGCCTTTTGTCGCAAGATTTAAGAGCTACACCAGCACTTAGGAAAAACTAGAATCCCTCATATGGCTTCTGTCCGACATCTTCGAGTAAATGGTTCAACTAAGGGGAGGCACATCTCTAACTCGAGGGCTTCTGTTGAATGCCGACGGCATCTACAGCAAGCAGCACGAACTTGAAAGCTACCTGCGGCGTAACAAAATTGACGTCGTATTCATTTGTGAAACAAAATTAAAGCAGAAGCACGCTTTCAAGCTCAGGGGTTAACTAATACTTCGGACTCATAGATTAGGCAGACAGGGAGGGGGAACAGCTATTTCACTAAAAAACAAAGTTGCTCATGCTCCTGTTACACTGCCACCATTGGTAGCGTTCGAGTGCACGACTCTTAAAACATGATTAATTAACAAACCGGTGATGCTGGTGGCCCTCTATCGCCCCCAATTTCACCGACTGTAGACGCGACCTAGAGCAAATCCACACTTTGGAGGAACACGTTATAATGGCAGGAGACTTCAACTCTCGACACCCCTGGTGGTATTCACGTCGAGTAAACGCGGCTGGAAATCTCCTAGTAGACCTGATAACAGAAAATGGCAATCTCGATGTGTACTTCCCCCCCCCCCCCGAACCCACCTTTTGGCACAAGTCAGGGGACTTCGACAATGAAATTTTGAACTTCTTTATTACAACAAAATGCGACATTACCAAACAACTTCACTTTGTATCACAGCCTAGACTCCGACAGTCTTCCAGTGCATTTTGATATGAGTGGCACCATCACGGCTGGTCTGACCGGCCCTCTGAGGCGCGCAGAAACAGCCTGGAGCAAGTTTACCCTTGAAATGCACGTGTTGGCTCAGCCTGGGTTGTCATACTACAACAAGGCGGACATCGAGGTCGCCATTGAAAACTACACCGCCTCGATGCACACGGCCAAAAGAAATTCCACCAGCTACACCACAAACCCACCTAGTTTTTGCACGCACACTGAGGTGGAGCAGCTCATTGCCAGGAGGCGAACCTTGACGAGACTTGGGCAGCTAACCCGCCAGTCTGAGTATAAAGTGCCAGCAAAATGGCTACGCAGCATCATTCGGCAACAAATTCAAATTAACAAAATTGAACACTGAGAGCAGAAAATATTAAACAGCAGACATCCGGACCATTCTCTGTGGAAATAATTAAGGGTCTTTAAAGTCTCCTCGAGCGCTAACTCAGGCACTGAGGCACTGCACAATCCCCTCGGCATACATTTCTCCTCCAAGGAGAAAGCCGAGGTTTTTCCAGACTGTCTGACAGAAAAATTCACATAGAACCCTGTGACAAACCCCGAGTTAGAACATGAAATCCAGACATGGGTAAAAAAACAGGGTGGCCCAGAGGCATGAGCAGCACTTGCCCTTCACAACACCGCAGGAAGTCTGGGAACTCATTAGCAAACCCGCTAAAGGGAAACCCGCCGGCCGGGTCAGGGTGACTAGTGCGGAACTCAAGCATCTCTCGACAGAAGCCCTGGTACAACTTACAAAAATTTTCAATGCCTGTTTGCAGCAAAATATTTCCCGGACACTTGGAAACGAGCCAAGATAATATTGCTGCCGAAGCATGGGTAGAGCACCAGGCAACATCAGAATTACCGCCCAATTAGTCTCCTGTATACTATTGCTCGAGAAAATTATTCTCTTTCGACTCCAAAATCAAATTACGTCCATTGACATAAAGCTGCGCTCTAAGATTGTGCTCTAAAAATCTTTTACTTTATCCGGGGTCTTTTATGTCTGCGTGGTCTAGGCCAACACCTCCAAAACCGCCCTAAAATACCTTCGAACCTTACAGAATCTCTCCTTACGTAAAATCCTATCTGTCCCTATCCGCCCGACTACTGCCAGCCTTCATTAAGAAACACATATCCACTCCATCCCCGAGGCCATAACAAAACGAGCCTCTTCCATCTAGGCGCGCATACGGCAACATAGTAATCCAAAAATTAACAAAATTGGGAAAATTGAACCAAAGCACCGTAAGCATGCACACATAAAAATATTCTAATGCCACAGATACACCACAATGTGCGGCCAAGTCCTTCCGGCCCAGACCTTTCCCCATATGTAGAGGCCTCCACCAAAGCAGCTCCGGAGACAGCAGCACACTACCGCATGAGCACTGTAAACAGTGAAGTGTATGTGTAAATAAAAGTGCAAAATAAGCACTTGTAAATACTGTACATAACAAAAAAGGACACTGTAAAACACTAACATAATAAAACTGTTCTCGTTGGGTTACGAAAGGTCACTGTATGGGTTTTATATATACCCACATAGACAGTAAGCATTTAATTCCCAAAATATAACCTCAATGAAAATTTTAGGCTGTAAGCCGGGCTTCTTTGTACCGGCACCAGGTCATGAAACTGAAAATAGGAGCCTGAAACGTGAAACACAACACCGCAGGAGGTGTACATCTCATTTGTAGGCTACCTAATGGGAAACCCACCGGCCGGGACAGGGTGACAAATGAGGAACTCAAGCATCTCTCGAGAAAAGCCCTGGTGCAACTTACAAAAATTTTCAATGCCTGTTTGTGCAAAATAATTTCTTGACACTTGTTAACGAGCCAAGATAATAATCCTCCGGAAGCATGGGAGAAGCACCAGGCAGCTTCAGAATTACCGCCACATTAGTTTCCTGTCTACTACTGGTAAATTTCTCGAGAAAATAATTCTCTTTCGACTCCAAAATCAAATTTCGTCAATTGATATTTCTAAATCGCAATTTAGCTTTAGAGAAGTACACTCAACAGACCTCCAACTCTAAAGATTAGCAGATGACTTCACCTAGCAACTTACCATTGGGGATTCAACGTTGGCGTTATTTTTGGACGTAGAAGCCGCATTTGATCGGCGCTGGCACAACGGCCTGATTTTACAAAGGCCTCCAAAATGCTCTACCGTTGCTGCATAATTTCTTAAAAAAATAGGCGCTTTTACGTCAAAGTGTGTCGCTCCACTTCAAAGGAGAGATTGATAAAGCCTGGCATACAACAGGGGGTCATTATGTCTCCCTTCCTGTACATACTGTTCACCAACGACTTACCCGTGGACGCCAGATGCAAAGTAGAGATGGATGCTGGCCCCACTGCAGTATACAACCATCATAAAAATCCTCATTATGGACTTTTAGAGATGCAGCGGTACACTGACTGCTTCTTGTCATGGCTTCATGAGTGGAAAATCAAAATTATTGCGAACAAATGCCACCTTATAAATTTTCACAGCTGCGCCCTTTGGGAACGAAGCTAATGTCCCAATGTCGATGGTCAAGTATTGCACTGCCGTCAGCAGGTCCAGAATTTCGGCGTGACCCTGATACGTATGATGCAATGGACTACCCACCTAAAAGATAGCGCCAACAAAGCGCGGCAGCCATAAAAGATGTGCGCCCCCATATTTAGAAGCAACAACACCTCCAAAACCGCACTAAAATACCCCCAAATCTTACAAAACATCTCCTTACGTAAAATCCTATCTGTCCCTATCCGCACGCCTACTGCCAGCCTTCATCAAGAAACCCATATTCCTTACATCCCAGAAGCCGTAATATAACGAGCCTCTTCCATCTGGGCGCGCATACGGCAACATAGCAATCCAAAAATTATCACCATTGCGAAAGGTGAACCAAAACACCGTAAGCATGCACGCATAAAAATATTCTAATGCTACCGTTACACCACAATGCGCACCACAGCCTTACGTCCCAGAACTTGCCCCATATGCAGAGGCCGCCGTCACAGCAGCGCAGGAAACAGCAGCACGCTGCCGCACGGAGCAGTGTAAATAGTGTAAATAGTGAAGTGTGTGTGCGTGACTGACTGGGACGTACCTGCTACTGTACATAATAAAAAAAACACACTGTAGGATACTAACATAACAAAACTATTCTCAGTGGGCTAAGGAAGGCCACCGTATGAGTTTTATATACACCCACGTAGACAATAAGCACTTAAACCCTAACTATAACTTCAATGAAAATTTTAGCCTGTAAGCCGGGCCGCTTTGTACCGGCTCCAGACAATGAAATTCAAAATAAAGACATGAAACCCGAAATCTTGCAGCTTATAATCCATTCCGGTCACGTCTTACCCTATTTTAATGATATAGCACGCTGTATCTAATTATAGTTCATTTAAAATTAATTCCAACTAAACGTAAATTGAGGACTAAGCTAGAACCTTCCTAGTAACATAAGGATTGCGTACATATTGATTTGTCCTCCATATCGTTATGTCATTTTGCAATATTGGTTACAACAAATTTGTATAAGTTGTATTATAATTATATTATATTATCTTTATGTATTTGTATAACGTTCTTTACCCCGATATCGTAATGATACAGTAATACCTTTTGTACGAAAACGATTTTTATCATTAGGTTCCAATTATTTTTGTTTCCGATTAAAAATTTTTAATCTAACGTTTTAAAGCAATTAATTAATTCCGGATTTTAATCCTTTCATTATGATATTTCGAGGCATACGTTTATTGTTTATAACTTATTGATAAGGAATATAATCTAAGGGTTTAATAATTGATGGATTTAGATTGTAAGATATTGTCTGGGATATTATTAAAGGATGAGTTTTACTTAAGGATTCACAGATTAGCTTATTTGTATTAAATATTAAAAATTTTAAGGTTAAAATTGATAAGATGGAATTATATCATAATCATAAATCTTAGAGCTAAATTATTTACTATTGCTTCATACAAGTTTGTTGTAAAATTTTAACTCTATAAGACACCAATTGTCTACTTATCTTCTTTGTAATTTTTCGCAAGGGTTCGCCTTTGTTCTAGCCGGTCTCGATTGTTTGCGAAATTTCTGGAATGTTAGAAGAACTATAAAATGGCACCTTGCCTGCCAAACAGAGTCAGAGTCGGTAATTAAACGCGTGGCGGGTAAGTGGCTGTGCTTGCTGAGCTTGTATGTTGTATTGTGTATGTGTACGAAGCGTACTTCTACGGAAGTGAAATACAATTTTGGTGTTTGTAACTTGGTCTTTTGATTTCACGAACTCACAAGGTCACAATTGGTGTCAGAAGTGCGACGGCATGGAGGCTACATTGGAAAAGATTTGGGAGAAGATGACGAAAATGAAAGCAGCAAATGACAACTTCGCTGCGAAAACCGAAGCTACGAATAACAACCTGGCCGCAGAAATGAAGGAAATGCAGACGGCAAACAACAAAATGGCCGCAGAACTGAAGGGAATTAAGACCGAATTGACCAAGGAAGTAAAAGTGGCCAACGAGGTCCTCGCCGCATAGTTTGAAGAGCAGTTGGCCGACGTATAGGAGGACGTCACGGAACTTGGTGAGCGCGTCCAAGACCTGGCGAGTTGCGTAACGACCTGAAAGGAAAGGCCGACAGCAGCGTCAAGGCCCTAAACGCCATGGTGGAGGGCGTCCTCGGCAGAAGTTTGAAGGATTTCAAGGCCGACGCACCGGCACTCGACACAACATAGGCGCGCGTCAAACCTCCGAAGTATGATGGCGCGTCAACGTTTGAGGTCTTCCGCCGCCAATTCTACGCAGTGACTAAGCACAAAAAATAATCACCAGAGGAGGAGGCAACACAGTTAATAGCCAGCCTCCAGTGACGGGACGCGGAAGTACTGAACGCAGTACGGTCAATGGCGGCGCCCAAGGACATCTTGGAGGCCCTGGTGAATCGTTTTGGAAACCATCGCTTAGCCGCAGCGTACCGCAGCCAGCTAAAGGCAAGGTCAGAGCAGCCAGGAGAGACGCTGCAGGAGTTCGCCCTGGCAGTTGAACAACTGGCCGGCAAGGCCCTAGTCGACCTCCCACCAGAGTTCACATCCCGCGAAGCTGCCTTCACATTCGTTGACGGGGTACGAGACACGGAGATTCGTCAGCACCTAATGCTCGGCGATTATAAAACCATCCACGAGGCGCTAACGGCAGCATTAAGGATGGAGGCGGCCAAGGTAACAGCTGTCCTGCGTCGAGAAGGAGTCTGTTACACCGTAGACAGGAGACCAGCCAAGGGACGCCAGTAAAGACCTAGTGGCCTGTGCTGGGATTGTGGATGGCCCAGATACCTGCAGAGAGACTGCCCACAGCAGGAAGAGCAGCCGGAAAACGTGTAATGGCCGTCGTGGAGAGGGGCACTGCGGCGCCATCACCACCATCCCCTTGAGTGACACTGCACGCCCTCAGTCGGCGTTTGGATGACAGCCTCATCGCGGACGGTTGGGTGGAGGGGAAACCGCGCCTCTTGCTGGTGGACACCGGGGCGGCCCAGACCAACATCAGACCTGACGTGGCGAAATATTTGCCGACGAGGAAGCCGAACCGACCATACCAGCTTGTCACGGCATCGGGTGACATCTCGCCTGTGGATAAGGAGGCCCTGCTGAAGTTGACCCAAGAAAGGAGCGTCGTGCGTCTGTGGTAGCTCGTCGCGAAAGTGGCTGAGGAGGTGATTCTTGGACTGGATGCCCTCAGGAGCCACGAGGCGACGGTCGACTTCAGCAGGAACGTACTGAGGCTCAATGGAGAAGAGGTTATACTCCTCAACCAGAAGAGCGCCTTGGAATCTGCAGGGTCATCTTGAATGAAGACGTGGTTGTCCCCGCAAGGAGCGAGGTGGTGGTGACGGCGCGACTGGAAGGCTAGAGAACCAGGAAAATGATGCTGGACCACAAGAAGCCTGTATGAGGACTGTGTGTAGCCAGGGCATTGCTGTCGTGCCGAGAGGAGGTGCCAGTGAGACTGCTAAATCCAACGGACTCCGATCACGACATCCAGCCGGGGACGGATTTGGGAACGTGCGAGCCCGTGGTAAGCGTAACAGCAATTGACAAGACGCAGGAGCTGGTGCCGATGCAACACCTGGGGCCCCGGCCAGAAGGCCTACTGGAGAGGGTAGCCGACCACCTGACCGCAGAGCAGCTGGAGAAAGTTCGACAACTGCTGAGACGATACCAGCGGGTCTTCAACCAATGTGATAGTTACTACGACCGCACGGACAAAGTGCTTCACCACGTCGACACCGGGGATGCCCGGCCTATTCGGCAACCACCTAGACGCGTTCCACTGGCGAAGCAAGGGGCGGTACGAGACATGCTGGAGCACATGAGATCCGTCGGAGTGATTGAAGAGTCCGACAGCCCCTGGTTTTCCACTGTAGTGTTGGTGACGAAGAAGAACGGCGAACTTTGCTTCTGCGTGGTCTACAGGAAGCTGAACGCTGTCAACCGGAAGGACTGCTTCCCCTTACCCCGGATTGAAGGCACCCTGGACACGCTAGCTGGTGCGCAGTGGTTCTCGACCATCGACCTGAAATCGGGCTACTGGCAGGTGTCTCTAGACCCGAGAGACAAGGAGAAGGCCGCATCCTGGACAGGCCAAGGATTCTGGCAGTTCATAGTTATCCCCTTGTCCTCTGCAATGCACCAGCTACCTTCCAACGCCTAATGGAGTCAGTGATGAGAGGAATGACTTACGACGCCTGCCTGCTATACCTGGACGACATCATCGTCGTCGGGAAGACCTTTGAAGACGATCTAGAGAACCTGAATAAGGTGCTACAGAGACTGCAGGCGACCAACGTGAAGCTGAACGTGAAGAAGTGCAAACTCTTCCGCAAGGAAGTCAACTACTTGGACCACATATTCTCAGCAGCCGGAGTGGCCACAGACCCGGAGAAGACACGGGTTCTGAGAGATTGGCGTACCCCAAAGGATAAGAAAGTGTTGCGCAGTTTCCTGGGGCTGTGCAGTTATTATCGACGCTTCATAAAGGGGTTTCCCTAATATCACCAAAGCCGTTATCCGCCTGACAGAACAGCAACGACCCTATGTGTAGACGGAGGACGCTGAACTTGCTTTCCAGCACCTGAAGAAGACACTGTTCAGTGCTTCTATTTTGGAATTTCCACAACCAGGCGGCGCTTTCATTGTGGACACCGACGCCAGCGATAATTGCATTGGAGGCGTCCTATCGCAGATTCAGAACGTCCACGAGAGGGTGATAGACTCCTACAGCAAGACGTTATCCAAGGCAGAGAAGAACTACTGCGTTACCGGCGAGAAATACTGGCGGTACTAACGACCTTGGAGCACTTCTGCAAGTACCTCTACGGTCAGCCATTCCACCTGAAGACTGACCATTACGCCCTAACCTGGCTATTGAGCTTTCAGAATCTGGGAGGCCAGACTTAACGTTGGGTCCAGAGGCTGCAGGAGTACCACTTCACCTCTGAAAATCGTAGACGGAAGAGCCACGGGACCGCAGACGTCATGTGCCGAAGACCCTGTCCAGAGAAGTGCGGCCAATGCACAAGAGTGGAAAAGAAGGAGCGTGTCACAGAAATCCGAGTGGTCAGGGCAGTGCCTGCGGACGGCTGGGATAGCGCAGGTTTGAGGAGGGAGCAGTGTCGCTAGGTCATTGTTGATTGGACACAGCGCGGGTAACAAGATCAAAGAGACGGCAGTGCAGTGTGGAGACAGAAGCTTGCTGAAATGGTGGGCGGGAGCAGGCGGTTTTCGCAATAGTTCGCCTTTGGTACAGCCGGTCTCGATTTTTTGAGAAATTTCTGGAATGTTAGAAAAACTACAAAAAGGTAGTCTGCCTGCCGAAGAGAGTCAGAGTCGGTAAATGAACGCGTGCGGGTAAGCGGCTGTGTTTGTTGAGCTTGTATGCTGTGTTGTGAATGCGTACGAAGCGTATTTCTACGGGAATAAAGGACGATATTTGTGTTTGTAGCTTGGACTTTTGATTTCAAGAACCCACAAAGTCACAATATATTTGTCGTTTTGTTGCATATCACGAGATGGAGCACTATTTGTTTAGTTATTTTTTATCAGAATGTAAAAGCTTAAAATGTCGGAATATTAACTCAAGTAGGAGATGTAGCTATTGCGTGAATGTTGTAAGATAAAATTAGATTTATTATTTAGATTGTATTATTAATGTTTAATTTCATTATTAGTTGTATTAGTGGAAATAGTACTAAGATTACCTGCGGCTGTACCAACTCCGACCTCTGTTCGATGTTAGGCTTAGGACCGTATTTATTAATTTGATTTAGTAAGATATTTACTAATTCGCGTTTAATTTCCTTTTAAACTCTAATTTTAATAATTTTATGCTTATTTTGGGTTTTAGAATTCCTTCATCTTTTAACTTGTCCTTTAATCTTTAAGTGTTTAACCAATAGTAGTAGATTTTCTCTTACCGTTTACCAGTTATACAAAATCATTGAGAAAAAAGAGGAATTCTGAGTTCATTTATTCAAAATTGAACTCCTAAACTAAGAATTTAATTTAATGGTAACAACAATCATAATAACATACTTCAACTAAAGGCATTGAAATCGATTTTTACAACATCAAAGCTACATTTGCGTAGGAGTGTTTTATTACGAGATTTTCTTCAGTGTCACCCTGAAAATGTTGAAGGTATTTGCTGTTTGATATTTAACCAACTTTCCTGGTTTGACTTTTGCTCGAGAACCTTTTTATTCCGTTTAGATTCAGATGCTACCAGAATGAATTTTAGAAAGCAACCCTGGCAGTTTATTTTTGGAAACAGTGCAATCCCCTTCTTTCCTACTATGTACATTCGTGATACAGAAGGAATAATTTAACGCCATAAAGAAATAAGAGAAGAAACTACCAGATACAAACCAGCTGTTCAAATGTTCCGCCTGTATACAGAGTGACTGCGATCACAGCGGCACATGCTGGAAATGTTATGAAACACTAAGTACAAGTACCTCATAGTAGATGTCGCGCAAGCTATAATTACCATGTATGTATGAAAGTATCATAGTTATTACAAATGCTTTCCAAAACATGAGAACAGGGAATGTTCTTTTGGAAAAAGAAGACGTGCTTAATGTAAATCATAGAAATTTCGAGTTATATGTAATACATAAAGCAATATAACTTAACAGAAGGAAGTGTGTTTTGGAACAAAAGCCTACAGAAGGTTATTGAAGTGCAACAAAATCAAGAAATTCTTTGTATATTGATATCCATTACTCACTAAAACTTTTATACGTCCTTGTGATATAAATAGAATTAAGCAACCAACATTGTGAAGCACTGCCAAATGACAAAAGACAAGAGCTGTATTCATTTGTTCCTTCATTTTGCAATTTTTCTTACCATTTGTATTAAGTATCGAATATTTAGAGAATTTTGAAGGCAAAATACATTATATTTGGGTATATCAGTAAAATTTATTTAAATCAGAGCTATACAGACAATATGTGTCTTAAGACGGCGTCGGACATTACTCTTATCCGCCCAGTTTGGAAATTTGATATTACTTTTGGAGAACGCGCTGAAAATGTACTCAAAGTGTTTCAGTTTAGGTATAATTGCGGGCACTAAATACCGAAATCAAATTTATGTATCATAGGGTATCCTGAAAGTACACGATTTTATACTTTTAATGAACGAAAAAAGTAAATATTCCCATGTCTAGGTTTGAAACAAATAACAAACAAAGTTGTTAAAGCTGAATTATATCACAGCTTGGTTCTTGTACGCAAAAAGCATTTAAAATCAATTTTATTCAACAAGAACGTGAGGTCAGTTGTCCATTGTTTATTGCACTATGCAGAAAACTTGTCAGGTACACTCTCAAGGACTCAGTCTGTTGATACTGTGGAACCTGTTTTGTTGTGAATAATTGTGAATAATTGACAGACTTTTTATGTTATGAGGTTGTACATTCTAAAATTGTCGGCGTTACCACATCGTTTTTCTTTGTATCTTTTTATATGTGTAATTGAGAATAATTAATTATTAAATAAATACAACAGCTTGTCGACACAGATTGTTCCCAGGTTGCATAAAGTGTAAAATATTGTGAACTAGTGGGTTCGTAGAATTAAAAGGCAGAGTTGCAGAAATTAAAAATCTCCTTTATTTTCGTAGAAAATATCTTATAGATTACAGCAGCATTACGTTACGTACACCATCAGTCTACCAAAGTCGATGACAATAACAAACACTTGCAGCTGATTACAGTAGCTCTCGTTACAATAACACTTCCAGCTGTCTGGTTTGAGAACTGTTTCACAACGCCTCTGCTGGCGTATCACCATCCTTTATATATGCCCATTAATAAGTCGAGATCGTTCTCGCACAACAAGAAAAATAATTATTCTCCGTAAATCGAGATATCTCTAGCAACTTCCGAACATGAAACCCTACCTGTGGCGGCGAGTACTTTATCTGAGATAACATTGTTTGCCAACTTTGTGATCACTCGCCGCGTTATCGTTAACTGCTCATGCAAGCTCGTGAAAAATTATCCGCCGTCTTTTATCGCTTTGTGCCGAAAATGTTATACCCAGCGCCGCAAAAACATGTACAACAAAAGCGGTATAGAATATTCTGAGGGAAAAGGTTGTCGTACTTTTTGTTCACGAAGTATCCCCCATTTTTAATTTTGAAAAATTGTATGTCCAAATGAAAAGGTTTATAAATTCGTACTCACTCGTATTGGACTTCCTAGCTTTGTGACAGGAGAATAAAGAAATATGCCAGAGGACGTCAAGACGGAAGAGAAAGTGATTCAAATACAAAGGCAGAACTGATTCCTTTGATTTCACCTCTAGAAATAAATCAAACAAAGCTTAACCTCAAAATTCGTAAAAGTTCAGGCACTGCTCGGAGAGCTACGCTTCTGTAGCACTTAATTGTACAGAAAATGCACAGCACAGATAAAATACGTGATCATCTCAACAAATTCTTGGATATTGTTGACAAACTAGAAGACATGAAAATCGTGATAAATGAAGACTGATTGGTCATAATTATGCTGAATTCTCTACCATCTTAACTTGAATATTTGTGAATTGCCGTTAAATCAAGGGATGAGTTACCCAGTGTTAAAAACCTAAAAATTTGAATTTTGGAAGAAAATGCAGCTGGACTAAGAGACAACATTTCAGGTAAGGGAACACTATGCACTTTATGCAGGTAATAACAGATAAGAACAGAGAAGTGCCAACAATCAGAAGATACAACTGTTCTCAAAGCAATTTGTAGAAGGAAATCTCAAGCAGTCTCTCTGTGAAATCTGTTCGAACACAAATGACAGTACATCTGAATGATGTCAAAGAAAAAGAATTTAAATAAACCTGAGCACATCTTCATGGTAGAACAATGTTCAGTTTGAGCCTGAATGTCTACTCGCGACTCTAGTAGTACCTACACTCGCATGTATTTGACAAGTTCATCAATTACGTTCGAGATATGTTGCATACCTCTGTCCTCATTCACACTTATTCGTACAGCAAATTAATTGGAGTGTGAAACCCGCTGTAATATATATATATATATATATATATATATATATATATATATATATATATATATATATATATATATATATATTCAGTAACTAATTTTGTTTGTTCTAGTATTTTCTATAATGTTCCACAAGGAAAGGGAAGCGGAAGAGCAAAACTTATAAATAGGTTTAATATAGCTGACAACAGCGCCTCTACTGGATTTATATAACAATAGTCGGGACATTAAACATACTTCACAATAGGAAATGATTCTTTCTTGTGTTTAGCTTCAAGTTAGTTAATTCATAGATACTTAATATCAATATACAAAGTTTAGATACTAGTATATTGCAGTAACATTTCTGTCTATAAAGTCGTTAAGAGAAAGAGACTGTAGGTTTTAAGTGACAGACAAATGTTTTGAATTTGCTTAACTAGGGGATGACTTTGAAATCCTCTTTTCTTTGTATCTCCATAAGAAAATAAGATATATCATTATTACAGTCATATAGCCTTCCCATAGCTTTGTTAAATCGAATTTGGGCCTCTGTAGTTCGTACACGGACGTGACATATTTGTAAATACCTTCTACATCGGGGTCTTCTAAGGGTGTGTTGCTACCGAAAGCCTGATGTTGAATTACTGTACGGCAATGCAATACTTTCCAGCTTGAGCAAGTAGTAATACAAAGCAATAACGACTTATCAGTTTTAGAAAAATATAGCTATTGGGAAATTGAGAACTATAGCCAAGAGTAAATCTAAAATTGTTGACTCCACAAAATAAAATACATCAGACATAAATTGTGTGTAATAACGAGACCTACATTATATGTGTAGTAAGATTTTGTTTATGTCTTCCAGTTTACAGTTATGTAAAGTGATTTATAATGAAAACGACCTCTGAGGACGCTGCTTGCAAATTTAGTATATTCATTTCATTTGTCCTTAACATATTTCAATCACATACTACGTCAATCAAAGAATTAGATATATTTTTGTTAAAAATATAAGAAAAGCTTCCATTTATTTCGTAGTGCAGTATTTCGGGGTTATCTTTAACTTCTTAGCATGTAAATGTTGTATTAGTTTGGTATATATCCGATTTTCCAGTTCTCAGATGGGTTGAAAAATCTATTTTTGTTTTATTTATCTCAAAATATAACTCCAGTACAATATCGTCATTAAATATCTGGTTAGAAGCAACTCCTCCTCTAACTGCTATATATGTTAGTGGTACAGAAAATGAAACAAGATAACACTAAAATAAAGTCGACAAACAAAACTGGGTAGAAACCTGCAATTTCGCCCGTGTGTAGCGACTGCGATTACAGCGCATGTGGTGGAAGTCTCATGAAACAGGAAGTGCCCGCAGCAAGTAGTAGATGACGCCAAAGTTGTAATTGCTTCTTATATATGAATATGTCTTAGTTATTAGGAAATGCTTAAAAGATATAAGAAATAGTATGCTCCTTTCAGGTATAAAGGTAATTATAAATGTGAATGATAATAAACAGGAACCGTGTTGCGTACAACATTATATAAAGAGAAGTAATAAATATTGTGTTTGAGAGGTAAAATATCCTAAAGCCAGTTTATGTATAACACTTTCAACCATTTTTAAGTATGTATTCCTATGACTTCTAGTATTCGGTCTGTAGATTTGTGAATAAGATTAGCTGTGCAATCTGAGCATATTTGTGATATAAAACCAATTGGAACTCACTCAGGCCTTCCCAAATGTAATGACTTCAAGACACTAATCGCTTACTGTACCATTTAGATCTGTTCCTTACATCCTCTCAGCGTCTCAAGATGAGTACAGTGGTTCAGAGTTGTTAATACTTTGTAAACATATTGCGCTTAAAGAAAATGGTAAATTAAGGTATTAGGAATTTTAAGACATTATGATCACACATTGCTAAACATTAAGTACTGGAAACCATGAACACAAGAAAGAACCATGGGTTCAGTAGTTTTGGCAGCAGAACCTCGGCATTTGAGTGTTGTAAAGTCCGAATTAGAAACATATAGAATTGGTAATACTAATGGTCATAAATAAAGAAGAATTAAAAAGCACTCTAAAGTAAAGATTGCCCTAACTCAAAGTGGAGGCTAATGGTTATTTTACACGTTTTTCTTTACTGTGCCTCTACACTACTGAGCGGCTAGCAGACATAAAGGACGAATCGTGGTTAAGAAGCGGTTATAATGTATTATTTGTGAAATATATTATAATGTGAAAGAAAACATTTTTCTACGGAAAAACATAATAGTTTATCGAGATATTTTTTATTTGTTAATGAAAAGAATGTAAAATTTTGATCGGCAAATCTCAGACAACATACAACGGAGTGTTAAGTATTATAACTAATAAAAGATGCAAAGTTCTGTGTTATTTTTAGACACCCGAGTATACCGTGATGGTGAAGTCTGATTGGTTCTTCCGAGCTGCCGTAGAAAACAGAAAGATGGCGGTGAAGTCGTCCAGATTCGACACCACATTGTAAGTATGGATCAGATACACAGCATCACATCAACATATTTACAATTCTTAGTACTTAACTTTTTATATGATATCTTCATTAGTAAGCTTCAGATCTTGTTTAGGACCTGATTTCTGCTGTTCGTTTATGTGTTTATCTTTCTTGTTCTCTCTGATGTAAAGTAACACAAGTACAGCTTATTTTTAAGCTCCTAACTTTGTATCTTTACTATCCTGGTTTTAGAATTTTTGGGTAGTTCTACATTTATATTGCCACCACTTTGTTTTATGTTGCATATTTTTCCTTCATTCACATTTATTTCTCACTGCGAGCTATTGAAACTGGCA
Source organism: Mantis religiosa (assembly GCA_030765055.1). Taxonomy (NCBI): domain Eukaryota; kingdom Metazoa; phylum Arthropoda; class Insecta; order Mantodea; family Mantidae; genus Mantis; species Mantis religiosa. The sequence goes on from CM060958.1 coordinate 127,433,966, forward strand.
ACTTGTTAAAATATTTTATGGCATTTTTATAACGCACCATTAGAAGATGAAAGGGAAGACACAACCTCGCATTCAGTGTTAGCACAATTGATAGCAGCACTTCTAAACGAGTTTATCTAGTGTCTGTCGGGAGATGAAACTTATTTCACAATATGAGACAATTGTTTCGAAGTCTAATTATATATGTTATCGACTACCAAATGTTTGTGTGGATAGATTGAATTTAGTTACTTAACCGTTACCCAAGGTAATGGTTAGGTCGGACACCCAGTTAACATCTAACCTGAGATCACAATACTGTCCTATTCTGGGATTGTGTCTATTAATAGTTGGGTATTATAATTTCTATAGTCACACATTCCACGTTGTCAACTCACTGTCCCACCCATACTAACAAGTGAAGTGAGAACGGCAACTGTGAATATGAAATAAGTCGAAACTATTGGTGTGGACGACATTTGCAATGAATTTCCAAAACAAGCGCAGAAAGCTCTCATCACGACAGTCACGGCTATCTGCAATTCCTTATTACATACAAAAGTGATACCATAGAAGTAGAAGACCAGCACGATCAACCTGCTTCACAAGATAGGGCGACAAAGCGAATAAGTATCACATGCAATATCTTTAAACTATGTTCAACAATTCTGACACGGTGGTGAAAATTAACCAACAAACCCGCCCGACTTCCGTTAGGCTACAGCACAGCAGACATCTCCATACATTTATCCAGTTGATCCATAAAGTAGAGAAATTCCAACTGATACTTTTCCAGGTTTTATAAACTGTAAAACGGCTTTTGGCTTAGTATAAAGCACCAGCATAGCATTAGACCTAACCAATCAAGGAGTCAAAACTAAGTACATCTGAATTATTAACCAAATCTACAAAATCTCGCCAAAGTAAAAACAGAGATTGAAGCTCACCGATTGCGACTAAGGTAAGGTGACCCAATCCACACCAAAATTTTCACGAGGGTACTGGAAGAAATATTTCGCAAAAAAATTGAAATAAATATTAATGCAGCAAGGAAAACTAACCTGAGATTCGCTAACGACGTGATGTTTTCTACGTCAACAGAGGAACTACAAAGTATAGTACAGGAACTCTGTCTCCTGAGCAACAAGGCGAGTCTCACTATGAATATGTACAAGACAAGTAATGACAAACGGCGCTCAAACCCTAATAACAATCGACGACAAATCCTTAACCTACACATCAGAGTCTGTCTGCCTAGATCAATTTCCATAAATTCATATTTTCTCCCAGTTTATAATAAACTACAAGAAAAGTAATGCACTTGTGGAAAATACCGCCAGATTTCAATAAATTCTGTTTATATTTCTGATGCTTTATGTGATTTGAGTAAACTAACAGAACCAGCTATGATCAAATGTTAATTAAATGTAAATAAATAAAAAATATACATAAAGGATTAAGTATCAAATTCATCATGATTCCTGGACACAGCAATATCGTTATAAACTGTCAAATGTATGTATAGATAAAGGTAACAATAGATAATAATAAGTTATTGGATATTCAGCTCAAGATATGTGTCTAATTTTAAGTATTATTTACAATTAATTAGTTATACAAAAGACATTCAGAATTAACTAGACTACTGAGGAATTTTCCGAAAAAGTTAGCATTTGTACTTCATTTGTCATGAACTTCCTCTAAAAGGGTAATATTTTAAAGGAAATTCATAATTCATAATTTCATAATTTTCAAGAGAGCTTCCATTTAAGGATTAATGTAGTTTTTACATGTTCTTTAATATTTAGTTTAGAATTGTAAAGTTTAAAGTTTGCTGTGTAACAGACTATCATGTTTTGAGTTTTGCTGAAAACACATTTTCTTGTTCTGCTTGTGCCAAGATATCTACTTCCAGTTTATCTTGGCGTTTAGGTTTTGTTTACAGCAAGGCTACACTGAAAATTCACCGAAAATTTTGAAATTCATGGAGTTTTTTCTTTTGGTATTTTTCGATATCTTCGGTTGTATAGTAATAGATGGCCTGCACCATTGTAGGCCATCACGTGACAATTTAAAGAGACGTTTAACTATCGCTAAAAGTAACAATAATTACTTCAAAATTAATCTTCTCAGAAACTTTTTTCTAAATGTCTCACGTGACAAAGTTTTTCATATAACTTGGTGAAACTTACAGGATAGGTCCATAATAAGTAAACCACAACCTTCTCATTCCCCTTATTTGTTTATATTACTGTTTTGAAAATTACATAGTTCTAACGAATAAAAAGGATAATATTTTCAAAATTTTTAGAGTTATCACATGAAAAATATTTTAGAACAAACGCTACAATAATATTTCACAATTAAGTATGTGGGTCCTTTGAAATTGCTCTGCACTAGCCAAAAATAAGAATTGAAGCTACAAACTCATATTTTTTCACGCGTGCAACATTTTATATAGAGATAATGTTTACAATACTTTCACAAAGAATAAATAATAATAAATGTGGTATTTGTTGTTGCAACATGAAAATTTGCATGCCGGTTTAAGACGATACTCGAATTATGTAACTAAATTTTCATAACAATAGGTTTTTTTACCATAGAAGTAGAAATTTTCAGTGTAGCCTTGCCTTATGCTGCGTGCGCTCCTCTACCTACATTTTATATCCATGCGGCACAGAAAGTATTACTTTTAACACTAATATAAAGTGAAGAGAAGAAATTATCTGGTACAAACATGCAGTTCGAATGACCCGCGTGTCTCTTGAGCAGCTGCGACTCCAGTGACAGTCAGTGGAAGTCTCGTGAAACCAGAAGTACGCGTAGCGCCGTAGAGATAGCGCACAAGTTGTAATTGTTATGGATATATCAATGTGTCTTAGTTATTAAGGAGCTTTCCTAAAATATCGGAATTATGACATTTTGTTTTGATGTAGAACGTATCCCAAATAAGAACAATTATATGTTGGACCTATATTGCTCATAAAAGTTAATATATACCGGGAAAGGTTATTGCGCTTTAGAACGAATGTCTACAGAAAGTTTAATAATTGCAATAAATTTAACTATTTTGTTTGTGTGTTTGTTGTAATTCCATCCTTTTTCTCGAAACTTTTCTAATACACTTTTAATTCTCCAAACGCTTAAAGTCACGATAGGAATAAAAATAGTGTTAAACAACCGGAATTAACTGAGAAACAGCTTCAGAAAAGCTGTGTATATTTAAGATTTAGATCGAACAAACTTTGATTACGGTTACTCGGTAAAAATATTTGGTAGTAACCTCCGTTATCATGCGTATGTAATACATAGTAGGACACGCACAAGAAAATATGGCAATTATTTTGTTTAATTTACACATTTATAACATTTATTAAATCGCCGTGGTAGTGGCAGTACCTGTGCTTTAGAACTGTGCCTTACTTAAATTTCACAGCTCTTTGGAAATTTTTTTGTACTTTTTCAGAAGGGTGTGAAAACAAAGTCCAAATATCTAAGTTTAAGTGCAATGGCTAAACATTCTACCTTAATATGACTGCTCCCGGTGTATCGTAATTTCCTTCCAAGGTATTTCTTCTATATGTAAGTAAATTTACTAGCCTGGGTTATAACCACAAAAGCCTATCTCTGTGGTTCGGAGGTAGTGCATCAGGAGGTCCTCAGTCTTAATCTCGAAAAGAGAGGTAACGTTTTACTTACCTTTCGATTTTACCAAAGGATGAAGGTAACGCTAAGCTCTATGTACCTTGTACTCATTTGAACATCATTTCATTCATCGTCCGATATAACTTAACGTTGGAGGTTTTCTGTTATCCTGAAAGATGAATGTCTGGTAACTCTAAGCTCTATGTACCTTGTACTCATTTGAACATCATTTCATTCATCGTCCGATATAACTTAACGTCGCAGGTTTTCTGTTATCCTGAAAGATGAATGTCTGGTAACTCTAAGCTCTATGTACCCTGTACTTACTTGAACATCACTTCATTCATCGTCGGACATGACTTTTCATTGGATGTTTCCTTAATTCTTTTCTTAAATCGACATTGGCCTCTACATTTCGTGCGTGGATGTGATATATCTGTAAATACGTTTTAATTCGAGGGCTTCGAAACGTGTGTTGCTACTAAAACCTCGGTATTGAATTACTGGACGGTAATACATTACTTTCCAACTCGAATAAGTGTGTCATGGAAAGTAATAACAAAATGTCCCTTCAGAAAAATAATACTATTGGGAAATTGTCATATAAATCCAAGACTAGTTAGTTAGTTACTAACACTCCGCACATGGCAACCTTGGCCTTCGGGGTAATCTCACCCCACCAAGTGATGACCGGACATATTTCTCAGGTGGAGGCACCCAGAGGGCGGTGTCCATTACCTCCAATGATAGGGTGATAGAGAAGATGGCGGTGAGGTGAGAGGACCTACAGCTTTTACCGTGGACTCCGAACCACGTTGGGCATAGGGGATACTTCACGTGTGCTAGACAGAGGTGAAGGCGTGGATAGGGCCGACTTAAAATCGCCAACCCCAGAGCCGGGAATCGAACTCGGGACCCTTAGAACGGGAGCCGCGAACGAAACCACCGCGCTACCCCGGCGCCCCTAAATCCAAGACTATATCTGAAATGTTTCACTATACAAAATAAAATGTATCAGATATAAATTGTGTGTTAGAACAGTATCTACATTATATGTGTAAAAGAATTTTGTTTCTGTCTTACGGTTTACAGTTATGTAAAGTTATTCATAATGTAAACAACTTCTGAGGACATTCCCTGCAAATTTAGCATATCCATTTCGTTTGCAGAAATATATTTTAATCATACAATTTAGAGCTATTTTAGAGAGCTATTTTAGACACAGTAAGTCAGAAATGTTTCCAGTTCATTGAGAGTGGCGTATTGCGGGATTTTAGTTAACTTTCTATATTGAAAATATCCAGTATAATACGACATTAAATATCTGGTTGGACTGCAACTCCTCCTCTACCTGCTATGTATGTTTATGGTGAAGGAAAAAAACAAGATCCTTGTGTCTACTGAGGCGACTACAGCGCACATGGTGGAAGTTTAGTGAAATAGGAAGTACACTCAGTGTGCTATAGATGACGTGAAAGTTGTAATTGCTTCGTATGTATTATATGCCTTAGTTATTAGGGATGCTTTCCAAAATATAAGAGTAATAAAGTTTCGGTTAAACTTCAAACTTATCTGACACATAAAGCAAAATAAGCTGGAGCTTTGTTATATACAAATATCAATATTGACAAGTAATAAATATTGTGCTATTGAGCGAAAGTCTGCAAAGCTAATTTATGTATAACAGTTTTAACCAGTTTATTTATATTTGGGACGTACGTGGTATACCCAGGGGATGTGTGTGTGTGTGTGTGTGTGTGTGTGTGTGTGTGTGTGTGTGTGTGTGTGTGTGTGTGAAAAAGAAAGACAGAGACAAATAACGAGATAAAACTGGTTCTCAGCTGCCTCAGATCACGTCGGCGTATGGGTTTTAGAAGAACTTCAAAGACAATAAAAAAACATACCCAGAATTATAAACCCATGTAAATTTAAAACTTTAGCCGGGTACAATGTACCGGCACCAGGCAAATAAGTTACAACTAAAAAGCCCAAACCTTTTTTTATATATTCGTTTAAATACAGCGATGTTTGCCGTCATATTATGTGAGCATAATTCTTTAAAAAACAATTAGCCATTTATTTTGACATAACTCAGACTTCTCCAAATCAAAATATCATCAAGACATTGGTTTGGTGTTGAACAATTTAGACATATTCCTGAAAACGTTTTGCGTAACTAATTTATCAATGAGTACTGTGGTTCCATATTAATATTGTACAAATGTAATAGCGCTTAAGGAAAATGGCATATGAAGATATTAGGAATTTTAAGACAATGTGATCACGCATGTCTCAATATTAATGTCCAATTTCACCAACATATGTTAAGAGTTAACACGGGTTTAACAAAAAAGTTATAAGTAGAGTTACATTTCCGCAAGTGTCAGCTTGAGTCTTTAAATTTTGTAAATAGTTAAGATGTTGGGCGTGAACGCAGCTGTTGACGTCGAGTTGCTATCTTTATGACCGTCTACATGACATCCGTAATAGAGTACGGCCTATGCAGAGAAATGATTTCGAGGATCTATCAGAAGAAAGCTGTCTTCGGGGGTATAGACTGTCGAAGCAAGTTGCTATGAAGCTTACTGCGGAAGTACAAGAGAGGTTAGAACATGCATAGAAACATCGAGACATGCCGATCTCGTCTTTGCTTCAAGTTTTAATAACGTTGTAATTTTATAATTCACTGAAATATGTGGATAATACATTGTCCAGCTCCCGTCTTGAAACGTTCGTCACTTGTCACTTGTCCTTTGATTGTTGTTTTAAATTTACGTAATACTCACTTAGAACATGCATGGAAAAGGATATGCCGATCTCGCCGTTGCTTCAATTATTAATAGCTTTGCGACTTTAAAATTCACTGAATTATAAGGATAATACACTGTCCACCTCCCGTCTTGAAACCTCCAAGTAACTTCTCCCTATTCGCACCTCGTTTTAAAGTTACGTAATACCGAAGATGTTTCGCGTTTCTAGTAATAACAAATATATTTGAAATAAATTCGTTTACAATGTTGTCCAACACCTCATCTTTCTACTTTACATTCACCGCATACGTCCTCTTACATGCTACGATATCCTTACAGTTCGTCATCTGTTCAATCGACAATTCTTTCTCCGTCGATGAGAAATTTGTTTCACGGTTTTATTTACGATTTTGTTTACCCGCCATTTCTTCAGCTGCGTGCAGACGAAAATGGCAACCAAAGCGCATCGCAGCACATACATAGAATACTACGACTCATACATAGGCTTCTATAGCTGTAATTTTTACAAGTTTCTTGGCGTTAACAGGTGTTGATAACATTTTCAGAAAACAGGTTGGTGAAATGCAAGAAATTTAACCAATATTTTTTTAGAAACATGACAGCTGCTACGTGACATTTGTTTAACGTCATTTTTTACATATGCTGGTGAAATCGGGCATAAGTGTTGTAAACCATGAACACAGTAAAATAAGTTGGGTTTAATAGATTTGGCAGCAGAAATTCGACAAATGAGTCACCTGTAGTTGTAATTATATTGATAAGTAAATACAAAATAGGAGAAGCATATAGTAATAATAATACGAATGGCCAAATATGTAGAAAGAAATAAAGAAGAATTGAAAAGCTAACAAATGTGAAGATTGTCCGGAATCAAGTTGGAGGCTAATGGACTTCTTAAACGCTTGTCTTTACTGTGCCTCAAATTTAAAGTACATCTACTGACAAAGGAGACAGGAAATAAGAGTAAACTGGTGAATACTGAGCTGAAGATATGAGTAATATTTCAAGTATTTCCTTATGGTTTATTGGATATACAAAAGACATTCATTTGTTGTGAACTTCCTCTTAAAAGTTAAGAGTTTCACAACTGTCTGTGCAACAACAACAACAACAACAACACTTTCAGCTGTTCTCTCTGCTTACTCACTCTGTTTACAACTACTCACTTTGCGAGCCGTCACGTCCTTAAGTACCTAATTCGTAATTCTAGATTGTTCTAAAATAAACCAGAACCTGAAAAATCTCTATTAGTCCATAAATTTCCGAAGAATAAAGAAACAAAAAATTCTATCACATAGACAAGACTCAGGAGCAACACCTGGGGCCCCGGCTGGAAGTCTTACTGGAGAGGGCGGCAGACCACCTGACAGCATAGGAGCTCGAGAAGGTTCGACAACTGCTGAGACGATACCAGCGCGTCTTCAGACAAGGCAGAGAACTACTGCTTCACCCGACGGGACTTACTGGCGGTAGTAAAGACCTTCGAGCACTTCCACAAATACCTCTATGGTCAGCCATTCCACCTGCGGACTGACCTATCCGCCCTCACCTTGCTACTGAGCTTTAGAAACCTGTAATGGCAGACAGACCGTTGGGTACAGCAGCTGCAGGAGTAAGACTTCAACCATGAACATCGCAGAGGGAAGAGCCATGGTAACGCAGACGCCATGTCCCGAACACCCTGTCCAGAAGAGTGCGGCCAGTGCACAAGAGTGGAAGAGAAGGAGCGTGCCGCAGCAGTGCGAATTGTCACGGGAGTGCCTGAGGATATCTGGGATAGCGCAGGCCTGAGGAGGGAGTAGTTGGCGGACGGAGACTTGGGACCGCTCTTGAGGGAAGTGGAGGCAGGGACCAGACCAACCTGGAAGGACATCGCACAGAGGAGCGCCACCTACAGGTCGTACCGGGCCCAATGAGACTTACTGAAGACAAGAGAGGGCGCCCTGTTCCGGGTATGGGAATCGCCTGATGGGAAGGTGCAGAGGGAGCAATTGGTGCTTCCCCGAATTAAGGTCCCGGAGGTCTTGAAGGAAGTGCATGCCAGTACTTCAGGATGACACCTGGGAGCATACCGGACGATCGACAAACTTCGGGAGCGTACCACGAGCTGAGTCTCCGAGCAGACGCTGAGAGATGGTGCCGTCTAGTCATGTTTGCGCGACGGGTCTCGGCACCCAGTCTGGGGGCGGGGTCGCATGCAGCAGTACAACGTCGGAGCGCAATTCGAAAGGGCTACTCCAACTTCAGTTCATTGTTACACTTAAGAGTTTATTTATGAATTTGATTTAATATGTCTTTTACTAATTCACCTTTAAAGTTGTTTTAGTAATTTCTGTTTTGACCTATTTATATCAGAATAAGGAGCTAATTTCCAGTTTGCTTGGAACCAAATATTGCTTTGAGGTTTAATAATAAGATTCTTATCTATGGGTTTTATTGATTTAGTTTCTCTTCTTCTTTGATTTTTTGCCTTATTATTTATAAATACAGGAATAGTAATAGATTTTGTGTATCTCTTACAGTTTACTGGTTATACAAAAGTAATTCAGAATGACGTGCACTTAGGGGACATCCATTGAATACTTATCATATTCATTTTATTCGTTATAAGATTATCTTGTGCATAAATATTTTAATCAACATTGTTAGATTCATGTTTTATAAAATCGGAAATTTCCAAGGTTGTTACATATAAAACAAGGTCTAGAATTAGACATTTCTTCAAATATTTTACTCTCGCATCTTTGAATGAGTATTAAGTTAAATTCAAAATTTAGTATACAAAGACATGACGTTTTCTAATAAGACTACTTTTTTCAAATTACTTGGGAATATGTATTTACATGCCCGCTCGGTAACGTGACGACAGCTTGCCTGCCTCACGTTCAAGAGGTCCCGAAGTCAAATCTCGGTCAGTGTGAGTTACCTTGATACGGTGTTTTCCGGGGTTTTCCGTTGCCTGAAAGAAGAATGCCGGGTAACTCTAAGCCTTATGTACACTGGGCTCATTTGAGCACCATTTGGCTCATTCCATTCATCGTCCGATGTGACTAACTTTGGAGGATGTAAATTGCAGAAAAAAATTATTTACATTGTTATCTAAATATATGATTTATGAGTAAGACGCAACGCATTTGCAACAACTGAATATCGACTTGTATTGGTGTAAGAGGTAAGTATCTACTGAATCATGCAGACAACTAACAACGAATATAACTTAAATGGTTCAATACAGAAAAATATATCGGACTTAAATTGTGTTATCACATGATTTACGTCATATGTGTACTAATACTTTGTTTATCTCTTACAGTTTACATTTATGTCAAGTGATAAAAAATGAAACGAAATTCTGAGGAACTTCCCTACAAATTTGACCGATTCATTTCATTTGTCATCAAAATATTTTAACGATACACTCCTTTAATGGAAATCATTACAATTTTTTTATAGCATCAACATTTTTGAAAAAACAAATCCATTTTAGTGGTAGTCGGTTATTACGGGGTATCCTTGAACATTTTTCTTTGTCTTCATTCAATATGCTTAACCTTAATGACTATTTGGTGTCTAGCAGACTTTCCTATTTTGAGTTTCGCTAAAACAAATTATATTCCGTTTGAATCCAAAATATATATTTCCAGTAGAATCTGCGCACATAATTTTGGCATATAATGTAAATAATCCTGTACCCACTATGCATGCTAAAGAAAGCAATATTTTAACGGTGAATAAAGCACAAAAGAGCTACAAGTGTCCCGCGTGTTTACTGACTGACTACGACCACAGCGACAAACAGTGGAGCCCTCATGCAACACAAAGTACACGTAAGGTATGACAGATGTCGCGCAAGGTGTTATTGCTATCTACTTATCAATATGTTCTAGTTGTTCAGAACACTTTAAAGACATTGGAATGAAAATCGGCCTGACCTTGACACGCACGATGCAGTGGACCACCCACCTAAAAGATAGCGCCAACAAAGGGCGGCAGCGATTAAAGATGTGCACCCCCATTTTTAGGAGCAAACGGCTGAAGCTGTGCTCTAAGATTGTGCCCTACACATCTTTTATTTTATCCGTCGTCCTGTACGCCTGAGTGGTCTGGGCCAACTCCTCCAAAATTGCCCTAAAATACCTCCAAACTTTACAAAACCTACCCTTACGTAAAATCCTATCTGTCCCTTTCTGCACGACTACTGCCCGCCATCATCAAGATACCCATATCCCCTACATCCCCGAGGCCGTAATAAAACGATCCTCTTCCATCTGGGCGCACATACGGCAACATAGCGATCCAAAAATTAACACAGGGAAGGGTGAGCCAAAACATCGTAAGCACGCACGCATAAAAATGTTTTAATGCCACCGTTACACTACAATGAGCGCCCAAGTTCTTTCGGTCCACACCTTTCCCCATATGCAGAGGCGGCCGCCAATGCAGCCCTGGAGACAGCAGCACGCTGCCGCACGGAGCAGTGTCAAAAGTGAAGTGTGTGTGTGTAAATAAAAGGGCAAAATAAGCGCTTATAAATACTGTACATAACAATTAAGGACACTGTAAGACACTAACATAATGAAGCTGTTCTCGATGGGCTAAGAAAGGTCACCGTATGGGCTTTATATATACCCACGTAGACAATAAGCATTTAATTCCCAAAATATAACCTCAATGAAAATTTCAGCCTGTAAGCCGGGCCCCTTTGTAATGGTACCAGGCCATGAAACTGAAAATAAAAACCAGAAACCTGATAACCTGCTGCTAATAGCCCATTCTAATTAATGCAATGTACAATTTTTATGATATAGCACGCTATATCTAATTATAGTTCATTGAAATTTAACTCCAATTTAACGTTCCTTGTGATCTGAGCTAGTACCTTCATAGTAACATAGGGATTGCGTACATTTTCATTTGTCTTCAACATCGTTTTGCCATTTGGCAATATTGGTTACAACAGATTTGTTTATTTTTATTTAAAGTTAATTTGTTATTTTTGTGTATTTGTATGAAGTATTTTACCGCGATGTCGTAACGATACATTAATGCATTTAGTGAGAAATCGATTTTTATCATCATGTTGAAATTATTCTTATTTGCCACTAAAACTTTTAATTTAAAACTAATTTAAACTAACTGAAACTAATTTAAACGATTAGTTAATTCGGGGTTTTAATCCATTCATTCTGATATTTCCAGACATAAGTTTATTGCTTATAATTTATTGATTATTGATAACGACTATAATGTCAGGGTTTAATATTTGACGGATTTAAAATGTAAGACATTGTCGGAGATTTTATTTAAAGGATGAGTTTCACTTAAGGGTTTACATATTAGTGCATTTGTGCTAAATATTAACAATTTTAAGGTTGAAGTGGATAAGATGGAATTAAAAATATGATTATACTATAATCATAAAACTTAGAGCTAAATTAAATTCTATTGTTTAATATAAGTTTGCTGTATAATTGTAATTTGTAAGATACGAACTGTCTATTGGACTGTCAGGAGTTGCCATTAGTATGTTTACGTCAAGTAACACTTCAACTGTTTATTTATCTGTATCTTATTTTCGTGACCATTTGTTATTAATATTACATCGATTACCTTTAAATGTGTTAGTGTTTTAATAATTTGTAGCGTTAGGTCACGATATATTTGTCTTTGCCTTACAAATAAGGATATGTTACACTTAATTGTTTAGTTATTTATTATCAGAAGGTAAAATCTTATAATGTCAGAATATTAACTCAAGTAGGAGATGTATCTATCAGAAGATAAAGCTATATTTATGATTTGGATTGCATAATACATGTTAAGCATCATCATTAGTTGTATTATCGGAGATAGTATTCAGATTAGGTGCGGCTATATCAAATCCGACCTCAATTCTTTGGTAGAGATTAGAATGTATTTATTAATTTGATTTAGAAAGAACTTTACTAATTCGCATTTTATGTCCTTTTTAGCTCTAACATTAATAATGTTAAATCCGTTTTGGGTTTCAGCCTTTTTTCATCTTTTAACTTATTCCTTAATCTTTAAATTTTTAGCAATAGTAATAGACTTTTTTTTACATTTCACCAGTTATACAAAATGATTGCCAATTAAGAGGACCTCTGGGGACATAGCTTTAAAGTTGAACCCATGAGCTAACCACTTAATTAATCATAACAACAATTATAATAACTTACATCAACCATAGTCATTCGAACTGATTTTTACAACAACAAAGCTTCATTTATGTTGTAGTGAACGTAAGTACAGTTTGATATGTATCAAACCTTTTTAGTTCTTTTTAGATTCAGATGATACTGCAATATATTTTACAAAGCAAACTCAGATATTCCTTTTTGCATAGAATGCAATCCACTCCTTACCTACTATGAATGTTCGTGATACTGAAAGTATTAATTTAACGCTAAAAAGGAAAAAGAGAAGAAACTACCAGATACAAACATGCAGCTCAAATGTTCTCCCTGTTTGCGGAGTGACTGTGATCACAGCGGCACACTGTGGAAATATTATGAAACATTAAGTACACGTACACGTTAGTAGATGTCGCGCAAGTTGTAATTGCTATGTATACATCAAACTGTTTCTAAAATATAGAACACATGATGCACTGGTTTGATATGGAAGAAGTGCTAAATGTGATTGATAATAATTTCCAGTTTTATTTAATATATAAATCAATATAAATTAACAAGGGCTATTGTGCATCGGAAACAAAGGCCTACAGCAAGTTGTACAAGTGCAAAAAATCAGGATATAATTTGTCTCTTCACTTCAATTCCACGTTTGGTATGTAGTATTTTTGAATCTTTACTGTCACATTAATATGATTAATCAACTATTATTGTGAAGTAATCCAGCACTTACCAAATGAGATAAACACAAAAGTTGTATATATTTTGGACATTATTTTCCATTTTCTAAATATTTGTATTTAGTATCGAACATTGACAGAAGTTTGAAGGCAAGTACGTTATGTTTGGGTATATCTGTAACATTTAATTCAATCACAGCAATACAGAGAATACGTGTCTAGAGACTGCGTCGTCTTATCGGCTCTCTTTGAAAATTTTATTTCAGATTTAGAGAACGCGCTGAAATTGTAGTCCAAATGTTTACGTTTAGGTGCAATTTCTAGAACTAAATACCCAAATTAAAATTATGTATCATAGGATACTCTCGAAGTGCACAATTTTTTGCTTTTAATGAAGGAAAATGTTCAACATTTCCAAGTCTATGTTTGAAAACAACAAACGAAATTGTTTAAGCAGAATTATATCACAGCTGGTTTCTTGAATGCAAAAATATTTAAAATCAATTATAACCAACAGGAACGCGAGGTCGCTTATCCATTATTGACTGCGGTATAGAGAAACCTTGTTGTAAAGTAATGACATTGCACATTTTCAAGGGCTCAGTTTGTTGATGTTCTCTAACCTGTTTTGTTGTGAATATTCGACAGGCTTTTTGTAATATCAGGTTGCACATTATAAGATTTTTGGCTTCACCTGATCATGAGATTTGTATATTTTATATATATATATATATATATATATATATATATATATATATATATATATATATATATATATATATATGTAGTTGAGGGTAATATACAATTAAACACTAAAAATACAACAGCTTATGGGCCCAAATCGCTTCCAGTTTGCATAAAGTGTAAAATATGTGTAAAAAAACGGTATACAATATTGTGAGGGAAAAGGTTGTCATAGTTGTTCAGCAAGTATCCGCCATTTCTACTTTGCAGAAATTGTATGTCCAAAAGAAAAGGTTTATAGACAATTGCTACAAGTTACAGTGTTTGTCGCTCGAACCTCTAAAGAAGGAGTTTCGATATGTGGAATATGCAAGCACAAGCCGTGCTCATTCGTATTGCCATTTCTGGCTTTGTGACCGGAGAAAAAACAAAGACGCGTAATGACGTCAAACCTAAAGACAAAGTGATTCAAGTGCAAAGGTAGAACTAATCCTTAGGATTTCAACTCCAGAATTACAACAAGTAAAGTATTACTTAACCTCAAAATATGTAAAAGTTAAGGCCCTGCTCGGAAGGTTACGCTTATCAGGCAATTAATTGAACAGAAAATGAACAGCACAGATAATATACGGGAATATCTCAACAAATTCTTTTACACTGTTGACAATCTAAAATACTTGAGCTTTGTGATAATCGAAGACTAATTGGTCATAATTATGCTATATTCTCCACCACCCTAGTTTAAAAACTTTCGAATTGCCATTTAAGCATGGATGAAGTAAATAGCTTTGAAATCCTAGAAATTCAAATCTTGGATGAAAATGAAACAAAGCTCAGAGACAACACTTCAAGTAAAGGAGCACTATATGCAGGTAATAACAAATTTTAACAGAGAGCTGCCAATAATAAGAAGAAACAAGCGTTCACAAAGCAATTTGTAAGAGGAAATCTCAGGTAGTTTCCCTGTGAAGTCTGTTCGAAGACAAATGACAGTAGATCTGAATGCTGGTTAAAGAAAAAGAATTTAAAGAAGCCTGAGCACACCTTCATGGTAGAACAATGTTCAGTTGGAGACTGAATGTCTACTCGCGACTGTAGTAGTACCAACACTCGCGTGTATTTGACAACTTCATCAATTTTGTTCGAGTTAGGTTGCATATCTTTGTCCTCATTCACACTTATTGGTACAGCAAATCAATTGAAGTGTGAAACTTGTTGCAATACTTTTATTTTCAGTAACACTTTTTGATTGTTCTATTATTTTGTACAATGTTCCACAAGGAAAGAGAAGCGGATGGGCAAAACTTATAAATAGATTTAATATCGCTGATAGCAGTACCTCTACAGGATTCACCTAGCAATAGTCGGGACATTAAACATACTTCACAATAAAAAATGATTCTTTCTTGTGTTTAGCTTCAGGTTTGTTAATTCATGAATACTTAATATCCGTATACAAACTTTAGATATATTGCAGTAGCATTTCTGTCTCTAAAGTCGTGAAGAGGCAAGAGACACTAAATTTTAAGTGACAGTCAAATGTTATAAAAGTGCTTAACTAGGGGATAGCTTTGAAATTCCCTTCTCTTTGTATCTGAAGCCTGAACTAAAAGATATGATGTTTACATTCATATAGCTGTCTCATAGCTTTCTTATATCGAAATTGCTCCTGTGTATTTTGTGCATGGATGGGACATATTTATAAATACTTACTAATTCGAGGGACTTCAAAACTTGTGTTGCTACCGAAACCTGGGTATTGAATTATTGGGCGACAATGCAATACTAACTCCGGTAAGTACGTATTAGAAAGTTATAACGACTTGTCACTTTAGAAAGATATAACTATTGGGAAACTGTGAAATATAATCAAGAGTTAATCTGAAATTACTTACTCTACAAAATAAAATGTATCAAACATAAATTGTATGTAATAACAACATTTACATTATATGTATTGTAAGACTTTGTTTATGTCTTACAGTTTACAGTTATGTAAAGTGATTCATAATGAGAACGAAGACTGAGAACTTTCCCTGCCAAATTGATATAAACATTTCTTTGGTGTAAACATATTTCAATCATGTACTACTTCAATTAAAGTATTAGAGCTATTCTTGCCTGAATAAGTCAGAAACGTTTCTAGTTAATTGAGAGTGGTGCATTGCGGGGTTTTAATTAACATGCTAGCGTGAAGATATCCAGTACAACTCGTCAGTAAATGTCTGGTTAGACTACAACTCCTCCTCTACCTGTGATGTATGTTTGTGGTACAGAAAATAAAACAAGATAACACTAAATAAAGCTGACAAACAAAACTGGGTGGAATTTCCTTGTGTCCACTGAGGCGACTACAGCGCACATGGTGGAAGTCTCGTTAAATAGGAAGTACACGCAGCATGGTATAGATGACGTGAAAGTCGTGCTTGCTTCGATTGTATTATATGCCTTAGTTATTAGAAATCATTTACAATATATAAGGGCAAAAATGTTTTGGTTTGTCTTAGTACTTATCTTACACATGAGGGATAATATGCTGGAGCACTATTATATACAAATATCAATATAAACAAGTAATAAACATTGTGTTATTGAGCGAAAGTCTGGTAAAGCTAATTTATTTATAACAGATTTAGGCAGTTCGTTTATATATCATATTCCTGACTAAGTTTTTGCGTAACTAATTTGTCAATGAGTACAGTGGTTCAATATTAATATTGTACAAACGTAATAGCACTTAACGAATATGGGAAATCAAGATATTAGGAGTTTTAAGACAATATGATCATGCAGTGCTAAACATTAATGTCCGATTTCACCAACATATTTTAAGAGTTAACACGGATTTAGCAGTAGTTATAATAAAAATTGCATTTCACCAACAAGTCTTAGCCAGAGCTAAGACCTTTAACAATTGTAAATAGTCAAGATGGCTGATGTGAACGCAACTGTTTTTGTCGATTTGCTATATTTAAGACAATCTAAATGGAATTCGTAATAGAGTTCGGCATATGAGGAGAAATGATTTTGAGGAGCTTACGGAAGTAAATTTTCTAGAGGTATAGACTGTCGAAAAGGGTTGCTATGAAGATTACTGTGGAAATACAAGTGAGGTTAGAACATACACCGAAAGCACTATGCCGATTTCGCCTATGCTTCAAGTATTAATAACTTTGCTATATTATAATTCACCAAATTTTGTGGATAATGCACTGTCCACCTCTGGTCTTAAAACGTCAGGTCACTCGTCACTTGTCCTTCTTTGCTCCCTGTTTTAAATTTACGTAATACTGAAGATGTTTCGTGTTTCTGGTAATGACATAGGCATTTGTAATAAGTTCGTTTAAAATATTTTCTCACGTGACATTTTTCTCTTTTACATTCACCACATCCGTCCTCTTTATTTTCCACGATATACTTACACTTGGTCTCCAATTCAACTGACAATTCTTTCTCCATCCATGAGAAATTTGTTTCACGGCTTTTGTTTACGATTTTGTTTACCCGCCATTTTTAGCTGTGTGCAGACGAAAATGAAAACAGAAGTGCATTACAGCACGTCCTAAAATAATAAGACTGATCCATAGGCTTCTATCGCTGTAATTTTTTCAAGTTTTCATGGCGTTGACCCGTGTTTGTTAACATTTTTCAGAAAACCGTTGGTGAAATGTATGAAATCTAACACCTATGTTAGCGCTATTCCAGTTGTTACGTGACATCTGTTAACGTTGATTTTAACACATGTTGGTGAAATTGGGCATAAGTATTGTAAACCATGAACACAATAAAAATGTTGGGTTCAACAGATTTGGCAGAGAAGTTCGCCAAATCAGTCACAGGTAGTCGCATTTATGTTTATAAGTAAATACGAAATAGGAGAAACATATAATAATAATACGAATGGCCAAATATATAGCAATAAATAAAGAAGAACTAAAAGACTAACAAAAGTAAAGAATGTCTTGAATCAAGTTGGAGGCTAATGGATTTTTATAACGCTTTTCTTTACCGTGTCTCAAACTTAAAGTGTATCTACTAACAAATGAGGCCATAAATAAGAGTAAAATGGTTGATATTCTGCTCAATATATGTGAAATATTTCAAATATATCCTTACACTTTAATCAGTCATACCAAATATATTCATTTGTTATGAACGTCGCCTGAATAATTAATATTTACTTTGAAATTATGAGAGCTTCTTTTGTGGGATCATAATTTTCGAACAAGTTTCCATTGAAGGAGAAATGTTTTCTTGAAAATATTCAGTTTCAAGGTTTGGTAATATCTAGTTCTGGGTTTTGCTGTAAACTTGTTTTTATTCAGCTGTGCCATAATATCTCCTTCCAGTTTTATACTGACATTAAATTTGTGTATAGAATGCATATACTCCTCTGCTTACCTTACATATTTGTGCGGTACAGAAAATATTATTTTAACAGGAAAATAAAGTCAGGAGGAGAAATCTGTTACTAACTTGCAGTTCGAATAACCCGCGTGTCTCCTAAAGCGGCAGCGATCATAGCGGCACAAAGTGGAAGGCTCATGAAACTAGAAGTATGCGTATTAGGTTAGAGGTGGCGAGCAATTTGTAATAGTTATGTTTATGGACATGTGTTAGTTATTAATAATTTTTTATAAGAAATGGGGAATAATGACGTTTTGATTTACTCCCGAACATATGCTGAATAAAAGCGAGTGTATGTTGGACCTCTAATGTACATAAAGACTAATAAAGTCGGGAAAATACAATGCGCTTCAGAACGAAAGTCCACAGAAAGTTGAAGAGTTGTAAAAATTTCAGCTGGCACCTCGTGTGCAAACTTGCAAACCCCAGACAGACCAGAGAACGCAAGCTCTGTATTCTCAGGCTGTTGCACAACCTAGCAAGGCGGAATGGTTCACCAGGAATAGGAAAGACCGCTCGCGCCCAGCCCCTCCAGCAGAACCTTCCGCGATTGAGCAGTAGCGGATCAGTTCCGCGGCCAGCCCAATCAGAAGTGAGCGACCCCCGCGACCAACACCAGCACCATACATTCGGACAGGCCCCTCTAAAGTAGCTGAGCCCCCCGCAGGTACAATGTCGCTACAGACCCGAAGCAGACGCGATCCTACCACAGCACTGCGCTCACTAGTGAGATCACTAGGACTGCCAACACATAGAGTGCCACTTAGCGAGGTGGAGGAACACATTTCAATTCTTTGTGGCATATTCTCACAACCAGGGAACGACGTAATCCAGACAGCACACTACCTGACAGAACTTATTAGGGACATCAACGGATACAGTCATGGCTAATTCTGACACGCTTAGGATTGTCTCCTGGAACTGCAATGGCATCCGAAAAAGATCCAAAGAATTATCAGACCTCTTACTAACATATTCCATTCAGATAGCTTTGCTAAACGAAACTCATCGTTTCTCCGTTCCCGCCTAGCAAGTTTATAGGAATGACCGCGACCGCATAGGAGGCGGTACAGCAATAGTCATTCAAAATAATATTTTTCATTAGAGAATAAACTCCCCTCATTTATCTCGTGCAGAAACCACGGCAACCAAACTAAACATGCGCAACAAGGATATAGTGATAGCGACTGTTTACAATCCCCCTGGGGATATGGACGCAGAAGACATCAATAAAATAATGAACCTAGGACACAGAGTACTCCCTGCAGGTGATTACAACTGCAAGCACCAGCTCTGGAACTGCACAAACCCTAGCCCTCAACGGACCAAGCTACTAAACTATATCAACAACACATATTATCTAATCTCAGGTCCGGATGAACCAACTTTCATTCCCCATTTGACAAACCATACGCAGGACATCCTAGACATCGCACTTTTAAACAATATCACATACGACACGCACTTTGAAGTCCTACAGGAGCTTACCTCTGATCACTTACAATTACAACCTTCCAAAGGCTTAATTACAACCAAGTAGACTGGGAAGAATTCAAAGAGTCAGTTAACTATTACCCACCAGAGCTGCAAATCAATTCTGCCGAGGAACAAGGCACAGTAATATGTTATGAAATTTCTCAGTACTTAGAAAGGACTCAGTAAGATTCTAACAACACACCGGCTTGGTACTCCGCCTTCCTTTTAATATTACTATTTTGCTTAGGTATGAAATTAGGTGCTAGGTTTTCAATGTTTGTATAAAATGCATCACTTCATCACTGCGCTTCTCAGAGACATTCTGCCTCTACAAGATATACAGTGTCACGACACCATTGTTGATCAAGGCGGCACGGTGAGGCATTCAAAGGGACGGGCAGTCAGTGCGGAGATGAAAGCTCACCGAAACGGCGGGGAAAGGAGACCGAGTTCTCGAGAGTTCTAGTTCTTCTTTGTAGCCGTCTCGATTGTTGGAGAACATTCTGGAATGAGAGTAATCTATAAAATAGAGAGCTCGAACACCAAAGTGTGTCAGTTGTTACTTGAACTCAGTGTATGAACAGCAGTTCATTGTGGTCGATGTCCTTGTGAATTGCGTTGCGTATTTGACGTAATTCTATATTGCTGTGTACGAAATGTATTTCTACGTAAATAAAGTGAAACTTCTGATGTTAGTAAACTGCACTTTTAATTTCACGAACCCTCAAAGTCACAATATGTTCATTTGTTTCAGAATTTACTATATTACCACCTAGTGGCTAAGCTTTAAACGTGTAGTGCTAATAAAAAAGGAATCCATTCTCATTTAGCCACGCGACACCATGTTCCTCGTACCCATTTGAATATAATTTCATTCAGTATCCCATATGACTGAACGTTGGAGGATTCCTTTTATCCGGATAGAGGAAAGTCTGGTAAATCTAAGCTCTATGTATCCTGGACTCATTTGAAAATCATTTTTTTCATCGTCCGAAATGCCTTAATGTTGGGGTTCCTTCCACTTAAAGCTCTCTAATTCCTATGTGCACTGTACTTATTTGTATATCATTTCATTCATCGTCCGATATGACTAAACGTTGGAGGTTTTCTCTTATTCTGAAAGATGAATGTCTGGTAACTCTAAGATCTATGTACCTTGTACTTATTTGAACATCATTTCATTCATCGTCCGATATGAATTAACATTGGAGGTTTTCACTTATCCTGAAAGATGAATGTCTGCTACCTCTAAGCACTATGTACCCTTTACTTATTTGAACATAATTTCATTCATCGTCTGATACGACTTATGGTCGGAGGTTTTCTCTTATCCTGAAAGATGAATGTCTGGTAACTCAAAGCACTATGTACCTTGTACTTATTTGAACACCATTTCATTCATCGTCCGATATGACTAAACGTTGGAGGTTTTCTCTTATCCTGAAAGATGAATGTCGGATAACTCTGAGCTCTATGTACCTTGTACTTATTTGAACATCATTTCATTCATCGTCCGATATGACTAGACGTTGGAGGTTTTCTCTTATCCTGGAAGATGAATGTCTGTTAACCCTAAGCTTCATGTACCCTTTACTTATTTGAACATCATTTCATTCATCGTCCGATTTGGCTTAACGTTGGAGGATTTCTCCTATCCTGAAAGATGAATGTCTGTTAACCCTAAGCTCTATGTACCCTTTACTTATTTGAACATCATTTCATTCATCGTCCGATATGGCTTAACGTTGAGATTTTCTCCTATCCTGAAAGATGAATGTCTGTTAACCCTAAGCTCTATGTACCCTTTACTTATTTGAACATCATTTCATTCATCGTCTGATATGGCTAAACGTTGGAGGTTTTCTCTTATCCTGATACCTCTAAGCTCTATGTAAGCTGTACTCATCTGAAAATTATTTCATTCACCGTCTGATACGACGTATCGTCGGAGGTTTTCTCTTATCCTGAAAGATGGATGCCTGGTAACTCAAAGCTCTATGTACCCTGTATTTATTTGAACATAATTTCATTCATCGTCCGATATTACTTAAAACTGAGGTTTTCTCTTGTTCTGAAAGATGAATGTGTGATAACTCTGAGCTCTATGTACCCCGTATTCTTTAGAACATTATTTCATTCATCGTCCGATATGACTTAACGTTGGTGGTTTTCTCTTATCCTGAAAGAGTAATGTCTGGTAACTATAAGCTCTATGTACCCTGCACTCATTTGAACATGATTTGGAGGTGCTGTTGCTCTAACAAATTCAAATTTTATCTTATATTTATCCTTTGAAATTGGTGTTGCCCATTCCTTAATACTTTGTGAAAATGTATACCACACTACTAACACAGTACTCAGAGTTCTGTAATTAACAGAACGTATAAATGATTCCAGGACTTTCCAATTGCGATGCTGAGCTCAATAAGAAGCGCTGAGCACATTTAGGTCGTTCTTCGGCATGATGTGCCAATATTAGGTACAATAGATGGATAAGACACATCCGTATCATTAGACACTTCCTGTTTTTGCTTGTATCTCTTCGTATATAGTATAGGTTCGTTCGTAGTTCGTTCCGTATCTCGGCTCTGATCACTACTTTTTTTCGCACTATTACAAACAGATGTCGTTCTGTCAAAGCCAGTCCCACAACTTTACATTCTTTTGTCAATTTCTGGTGATTGTGTCGCTTAAGAATGTGTCATCCAGGCATACGAGGGGTAAGTTCACAAACGGACTCCTCTACTGGAAGAAAAAAGCTTTCATAGAACTTCTGATATCTGTGTTATTGATAATGTTAGAAAAAGTAACATCCATAATTGCGTAATAAACACAACAAAAAATACAATTACGTATCTCGTAACACAATAAACACCTCGCAAATACTTTTCATATTTATCTTTCGTCATAGATTTGTTCTCCATGAGCAGTGGAGCCTGATTTTCGTTTGTTTACCTCCGAGCTAGATATCCAAGATGGCTGCTAGTTCTCTCATAACAATAACTAAACGATGGGCGGACTGCAACACTTGTACTGGTTCCTTGGAATTTGCTTTCCCTCTGCGTGATCAATACATAAAATTAGTAAGTTTAGCACACATGTAAGTTTCTCTACTCGTTAAAAACTAATCCTTTAGACCTATATTCCTCCAAATTTCTTATTATATTGAGATAAACATTTCCAAACATTGTAGACGCAAAGAGAATGCGATACTAAAATAGAAGTAAAGCTAAAGCAATTTTTTAAAGTGCTGGTGGCTCTGGACGATTTCCATATTGTTGCCATTGAACATATTAGAGATAAAAACAAAACAATGCAAATTTCTTATTCGATAAAGTTATAGATATTTGTAAAATTAGTCATACTACTAGGTATATGTCTGAAATATTTCGCTCCACAAAAATTGTTTTAAAACGAGATCTACATTAAATGTGTAGTCAAATTTTGATTATCTGTTGCGATAACTAGTAATAGAAAAGGCTTCTGATTATATTCCAAGCAAAGTGAAGATATATGTTTCATTTTGCTTAAATATACCTTAAGTATTTAATATTGCAAACAAAGTTTTAGAGCTGTTTCTAATAACGTTAACATCACCGGTAAAGTTTGCCATTAAGGAGAAATCTGTTATTATGAGATTTATTGAAAATCATTTTGTACCATTGTTGAACATGTTGAAGTTAAATAAAAGATTGGCATTAAGCCGACCTTTCAGTTTAGAATTTTTCTCAAAAAAAAAAAAAAACTTTTTTCTAAATTGAGCAGGCACCAAAATATATATTTCCAAGCAAGGTCGACATTAAATATGTAAAAGAATGCAAAAGAAGAAAATGCAAAACTTGTGAAAGAATCCTCTACTTCTAATGTTTATGTGCGGCATAGGAAGTAATACTTAAACATTAAGGAAAAGCCTGACGATGAAAACCAAAACAAACGAATAGTTCGAGTGACCCGCTGTTTACTGTGACCACACCGACAGACAGTGCAAGTCTCAAGCATTAGGAAGTACTATAAGCCTGCCATAGATGACGGGCAAGTTATTATTGTTATGTATGTAGCAGTGTGTCTTAAAATGTAAGGAATGTTTTAGAGCATTTAGAATAAGTATATTCAGCATTGCTGCAAGACAGATAGCAAATTTTCCAGATAGTAGGAACTTTGTTGCTGGAAGGAAAAATACATAAAGTGCTATATTGCTGTAAAAGATACATATAGACTGACAAGAATTATTGTGTTTCGAAACGAAAGTCTACAGAAAGTCATATGAGTTCAACAAATCTTTCAAATATGGAGTGTGTTACAAATTTTACACTCACTTAAATCATAATGTAAAGTTTACTTGACTTCTGTCCAATTTACGTTTCCTCCGGGAGTTATTTGTCATTTCTGATATTAGTGACAACTTGTACTCTTTCAGTATAAATCTGTCAGGGACATATGTTGTCCAGTTTGTGACTGCTTTGGGTGAGAACTAGAGAGATAGTTGTCACAAGCAGCCAGACAAAAGAACGTGCTCTCGCACACGAACTCCTTTATTAAGATTTCCTTTAGAGCAGTTAGGAATTTCAAAACGTTCTTTCCGGTTATTGCTATCCACAATCATAAGCGTATTCCCTGATTATTCTCCCCAAAATTATTTATTTAGTGATACAGCATAGCATAAATGTGAGGGCTGGAGTTGTAAGAGACTGTCTCGTAAGACTATACCTTGTACCAGCATGCCTACGGCTGATGTCTATGAGGACTTTATCCAGAGGTAGACTTACTTCTCGAGGATATTTAATTGTTTATGAGACAAGAAGTGTGTTGCATGGTTGATGAGGCTCCAGCATATTTTAGTCGCATTGTTAGAGATCCACTAACTGGTATATACCACGACCGATGGATAGGTAGAGAAGGACAAGTTCCATGGCCTGCACTTTATACCCGACCTATTACCTCTGGGAGCACCTTAAACAATTGGCTTATTGGGCAGTAGAAGCTATTCATCACGTGTCATGGAAGCCTGCGAAACCATTCGGCACCATCCCGGAGCTTCTGAAAGTGTGTGACAGTACATGGCTCAATAAGTGGAGACATCTCTAGTAGCAAGAGGATATTTCTAGCATTTATTGAGCATTGTGTGTTATGACTGTACCACTGTACTGAAAACTTCTTAACATGAAAACACAGGATTTAAAGATATACGCTCTTATGAGTTTCTCTCTTCTTCTGATGTAGGGAACCCATAGCTGAAGTGTGTACGAGGACTCTTCAATAACGAATGATTATAAATGTTTTGCGGTCATAATTTTTCGTACTAAATTCCATCTTATTATGTTCTGTTACCTTAATGTGAAACAAACACGACATTGTTTCATTGTCGGTACTCCTGCTTCCCGCTTGTGAGAACCAGGTAAGTTCAGACATTTTCAGTATCGCCTGCCACTGCAATGGAGGTAACACGCGAGAAACAATATTTGGATTTAAATTCTGCTTTCGTCTGAGCAAATCTTCAATTGAGGCTTATAAAATGTTACAGCACGCCTATGGAAAATCTGTTCTACCCTACTGCACAGCTCGAAGGTGCTTTAAAATGTTTATAGAATGGAGGCAACCAAAAAAAAGGAAGGTGGACCCGTGCTGCAGTTACTGCTCTTACGGCAGAAAACATCAACACTGCTGCCGCCATTGTGAGAGAGGATCGACGAATTACTTTAAGATCACTTTCGGAAATACTGAACATTTCATTGGGTGCAAGCCAGACGTTGGTGACAGGAACATTACAAATGAGACATGTCTGAGCGCGATGGTTTCCAAGAATGTTGATTCCCGAACAAAAGGACATTCGCATGCAGATCTGCATGCAGTTAAAGTTTATGTTAGAAGAAGATACGGAGTTTCTTTCAAACGTAGTCACTGCTGATGAAACTTTGCTACATCATATTGATCCTGAGCGAAAACAGGAAAGCTTAATGTGGAAAGCTCCTTCATCACCAAAAGTGGTTGATTCTGCTGGGAAAGTAATGGTCATCTCATTCTTTGATATTCAAGGAATGGTTTATCAGCATGTTGTACCTGCACATACATCAGTAACTGGTCCTTACTACAGGGATGTCCCGAAAACATTGCAGGATCATATCAGGTGCAAAGGACTACATTTCCTTGAACCAGGCTGGATGCTGCACACCGATAATGCGCGGCCGCATATTGCCAATATTGTTGCTGAACATCCTGCAAAAATCAACATGAAGTGCATTCCTCACGCTCTCTATAGTCTTGATTTAGCCCCATTTGACCTGTCTTGTTCCCTAACTTGAAGAAACGCCTTCGTGGGAGGCATTATATGTCATCAGAAGCTGTGGTGAAGGTTGCGGAGGCGATTTTGAAGGATCTCTCAGAAAATGGTTTCCAGCATGTCTTTAAAGACTGGAAGAAACGCTGAGACAAGTGCATCACATTCAGAGGAGACTATTTTGAGAAGAACCATCAAAATTATGAGGATGATTAAAGGTACGTTGTCAAAAAATGTGATCATTCTTTATTGCACAGCCCTCGTATTACAAGGAGTAGAGTAAATGAAATCATCACAGATTTTACGAAAGAAGAAGTCAAAGTTTATTGTGAGAATGATGGATACAAAAATACATAAGATCTCCATAAAAGTATTTTAAAATGAGGTAGTTAAATTTGTACCAAGTCAAACTAACTTAGTTTGACAAACGCAGGGCAAATACTTCCAGGTACGATGTGACGTATAACATGTCAGCTCAAACTGTCGTAACAAACAAGTCTGTATTAACTGTAGTCATCATCAATAAACTAATGTATGCAAATTGTGATTGAGAGTTGACAGTAGAGAGTGTATAACATATGTTTTTGAATGTGACGTATTGGATAAATATCAGAGATTAATAGTTTCAAGTCATGCAACAATATAAAGTACTTTGAAGATAAAACAGCTTTAGCTAGTTCTCATTTAACAGATACTAGATGACCGACTGGACTCACTTAATTAAGTAACAGATCTATGCTTTAGCTACAAAGAGTTAATCTCTAGGATTTACTGTAATAACGACATTCTATTCAGTAATTACTTCGCAATCTTTCTTTTTTAAACTTGGGGAATTAAACATAAATGCTAATACAAATATCCGTAAGTGCAGAATTAGACACATGAAGCGTACATAGTGTAAAAATTACTTTTCGGAATCTCTCTCTAATGAAGGAGGACCAAGTTTTATGACCATATGACCATAATCCATATTGACGGCGACTGCATTTGTTGCGAGGCGGCGCGGCCGAGGCGCACAGACAGATAGCATAGCGCGGAGATAAAAGGCTTGCCGAAACAGATAAAGATAGATAACTGGAAACTTCTAGTGACCTCTTGATTGATAAAGAACATTCTACAACCGTCTGTAATGGTCGCATAAAAGGAAGCCACGGTTAGTTGGAGGACAGTCGTAACGAGAGTTGTAAACGGTGTCGAATTGGAAGTTGATAATCGTGTGCGTACAACTGTGTTTTGAAAGTGAAAGCCTTCGTTTGTGTTCAACGACTTAGGGCATTTTATTGATGTATGTTACGTAATTCTGGTACTGTAAGGGTTGACCAAAGTGTATTTCTAAGGAAATAAACAATATTTTGAATTTCTGCAACTTGGCCTTTTAATTTTACGAACGCACAAAGTCACAATTGGTGTCAGGAAGTGGGACATAGACAAAGGACGCTACATTGGCAAAAATTCTAGAGGAGCTGAAAGAAATGAAAATGGTGAATGACAACCTCACCAAGAAAATGGAAGAAATGAAGGCCGAATTAATAACGAAGATGGAAACGGCAAATAACCTGGCTGCATAACTGAAAGAAATGAAGACGGCGAACGACATCCTCGCTGCGAAGACGGAAGCTGCAAGCAACAACGATAACTGCAATGAAGGCAAAATTAACCACAATAATGAAAGCAGCGAACGACAGCCTGGCCACGGAAATAAGGCTGCGAACGAAACGCTCGCCGCCAAATTTGACGTGCAGTTCGCTAACGTGTAGGAGTCCTCACGGATTTGGTCGAGCGCTTCGAAGGCCTAGGAAGCCGCGTTAGCGACCTGGAGGAAAAGGCGAAGTCCCTGAACGCCACAGAGGATGACGTCATCGGCAAGAGATTGAAGGACTTAAAGGCTGACATGCTAGGACGTGACACAACATCTGCGTGCGTCAAACCGCCGAAATACGACGTCACGTCAACTTTCGAAGTCTTCCGCCGTCAATTCCACAGAGTGGCCAAGTACAACAAGTAGTCACCAGAGGAAGAAGCCGCACAGCTAATAGCCAGCCTACAGGGACGGACCGCAGAAGTTCTGGGCGCGTTCCAGTCAGCGGTCCAAACAAGATATTAAGGAACATCTTCTGAGAGTTTGGCAAGAGGAATGGGACAACATAAATGTATGCAGAAAAACACATGAAGTTTTTCATTCATAACAGAACGATTGAAATTGAAATATTTAAAACCCACAAAAGGTCTAATTCATTTTTGACTGGCCATGGATCCTATGGTACGTATTGGTATAAAGTGAAGAAGTTAAATAATTCCATCTGCAATATATACACTAATGTAGACAATCCACAACATATTTAATTTGAATTCGTCAAAAATCAATATCTAATCACTGAAGAAAGAAATTTATAAAGGGGATACAATTTACTGATCATAAGAACCGCAAAACGATATAACTTAGGCAAATTTGCAAATATTATCTGCAACTAGCATTGAAATCAATTCAACCAAAATCTATACCTATTCAAGGAATTCAACTATCAATTGAGTTAAGAACATCTGAAAAACGTATCAATCCACGTAGAGTCGTAGCAGAACCAGGAGGGAACGTTAGAGAGGGCGAGGTTGGCGCAATTCCCCTTCCACATCTACCGGTTCTGATGATAATATTTAGAGTTCCTGCAGGTGAACCAGGTACCCGCTTCAAGGCTGTTGTTGGAACTGATCCAGTTATGTCCAACAATCAGTATAATAAGGAGGTGATCGCAGGAATGAAAGTGCTTTAGTGTTTAGTATAATATAGCATCTTGTGAAATTGTTAGGGGGGGGGGGGGATTGCCCTCCACTCAAATTAAATATAATTCTGAATAGTGTTAATGGTATATGTTTTTGGGGTACACGATTGGCCCCTTCCCCTGGCGATTAATTTGAATCAAGAAGTTTATTTGTGGTTTAGCTTCGGAGAGGGATTTTGCCTTCCGGAGTAAGTGAGAGAAGTGTTGTAAGTGATAATCTGGTATCGTAATGGATCAGGATTTTTTATGGATGATTGTTGAAGGAGGATTTGAATGGATTATTTTAAAAATTGGATATTTAGAAGAATGGATTTAAGGAGTTGTTTTGATAATTTATTTAGTTCTGCTACTTAAGATAAATTTGGTGTAAATTGAGGATAGTTACCTTTTGAGATATTATGATTTCAGAAACAATAGAATAGAATTATTTTTGATATATTTTGTTAAAGACTTAGTAGATTAAATAGATGAAATGTGTTTTATTACAATGTTAAATTTTGATATTTTTGTGTTAATAAGGTAAATTAATTAAAATTATAAAGTATTAAATTTAAATGTTTTTGGTTAGTTGAAGTTCTTTATTGTAATGGTTTAATTTTGAATTAGTATGAAGGTTCTTGAATGTGTGATTATTGTTTGTTGAATATTTTTAAAGTGTATTGTAATTTTTTAAGTTTATTATTATAGATGAATTTTTTATTGTTAAGCTTTGACAGTTGTATTTTTAATTTGATATAAAGTATATTTCAAAAAAGTATTGAGTAGAAGTATGAATAATAATTGAATATATGTTTGTTTGTATAAAATTGATATTATGTATTTATATTTGTTTAATTCGTTTAAGGAATTTGGAGAAGTTTTAAATTTGTAAATTTTGTGACATTTGTAATATAAAGTTTATGAATTATTTCTACAAAAGTTTTTGGTTAAACTTTTTGAAAGTTTCTAACAGGTTTTTATTAGATGAATAGGT
Organism: Mantis religiosa; assembly: GCA_030765055.1. Taxonomy (NCBI): domain Eukaryota; kingdom Metazoa; phylum Arthropoda; class Insecta; order Mantodea; family Mantidae; genus Mantis; species Mantis religiosa. The sequence continues at coordinate 127,463,787 of CM060958.1, forward strand.
AAATTTATAAGTTTTAAATGTACTGGTTACCAGTATATTAAGTATTGGTTTCCGGTAAATGTAGTTTATCTTGTAATTGTAGCTGGCTGCCAGTTATTTGTTCACTGGATTACAGTAAATTTTTATTAGCTAAATTGTAAAGTGGTAGTTTTTGTAATCTTTTTCTTATTTAATTTGTTGTTTAGGTTACTGTTTTCCTTTAATTAACTGAAAAATTATTGTCTAAATTGTATTTTTGTATTTATTTGGTAGATAGTAAATAATAATTTGGAAATCATATACCGGTATAAGAAATTAGATACCGGGGTTTTTGAGATTTTGTTTATTATTAATGACTTGGTTCAGACCAGGGCGGCGCCCAAGGACATATGGGAAGCCCAGGATAACTGCTTCGGAAACCATCGCTTAGCCGCAGCCTACCGCAGCCAATTGAAGTCAAAGTCACAGCAGCCAGGATACACCCTGCAGGAGTATCCCCTGGCAATCGTGCAGCTGGCTAGCAAAGCCTTAGTCGACCTCCCACCAGAGTTTGTGTCCGGAAAGCCGCCTACACCTTCGTTGATGGGGTACGAGACACCCAGATATGTCTGCGCCAAAAACTCGGCAACAATATATTAAACACTGTTTGTAAGGAAGCTAAAACAAAAGCAAGGGGACAATTAGACATTTTACAAAGACTGGAATTTACTACATAATATATCCAATAACTATCAGAATATCAAAGCAAGAAAGGTTATTAATTCAGTTAAGAGTTAATTGGTATACTTTTTGTAATTACTTTTCTCTCCATTCAGAGAGTATAAGTCAAGTATGGTCCGAGATAAGATCTTTAACTGAAGTACATATCCAATTAATTATTCTGTTGGGAAGTGGCATTGATAGAGTGGTCTAAGTCTGTCCAGTACCTAGGAGTAAACTTGGACAGAGGTCTAACTCTTCGCCGACACATCAGGACCTTTCGGCGAAGGTACAGGGAGCAATTGCTACCCTGTACCCAATGCTGGGAGCGACCACGATACCTGTCCTCATGAAGTTTTACCTCCTCCGAGCGCTGGTAATCCCGGTGATGCTATATGCCTGCGAGATCTGGGGCATGGCAGCAGACAGCTGTTTAGCATGGCTTCAACGTGCACAGAATAGAGGATATTGCGGTCTATCTATTCTGTGGGACGTTATTTCCCTACCAGGTTGCTCCACGAAGCATCGGGTCTTCCATACGTGGAGAATGAAATTGGGCGCCGGGCTTCAAAATTATACGCAAGTTTACCATCACATAGAAGCGCCCTTGTCAGACCATTGGGAAATTATGACCCCGCTAGACGCCGATCTAGACTGCATCGGGTCCCCCGTATGGCATGCGGGCACCCTAGATAACCCAAGAGCTAAACCTGTCAGCAGCTAAAGCTGAGCTCCTTATAATTCTTCCAAGCTGTTTGGCATCTAAATTTCTCCCCAACTAAAATCTAAAAATTTAAAACAAAAAACAAAAAATTGGGTGCTAAGCACTGCATCCTCCCCTTCAACCCGAAGGTACTCTGGTAACCTCAAAATTAACTCCTAATCAAAAACCCTACTTCACCTTCATCCTACATCATTCAATACAAATCCTACCTGCGGTAAAACCCTTAACGGGTGGGCAGGCAGCAAAAACCTTCTGGCTGTATACAGCCAGCCAGCACGAGCGAGCGAGCGTTGGTGTATATTTTCATTCCCATTCGCACTGCGCATTCACGTGCATTTTAAGGCAACTATGTGTATTTTGGGCAATTCCTTTTGATGAGCATTGTTGTGAAATTTAATTAAATATCTCTATAGTGGCAATGCATGTCTTAAGATTCTGTTGCACGTATAAATTCTAGTTTCGATTGTTGTTCTACTAAGTGCATCCTTATTATATTTGTTTTGTATTTAGTTTTGAGAATATTAATAAGTTAAATGAAATGTTTATTTACTTTTAATTTACCTATGTATTTTTTCTACTATGTATTCTGATTAACTGTGATTTGTTAGGCAACTTACGTTGTAGCTTTAATTTTACCATAATTTACGTTTTAATTACAAGATTCTTTGGTCACATACATTTTCATTTTGGTGTCTATGTAATATTTGGTTTATACTGAGCCAATCCGAGTCAATTTTGTTTTGCAGAATTAGTTTTCATATTTATTACAGGGTATGGGAAACGAGGATTTGATTTATTTTTAAGTGAATATTACAATATTTTACTTATAGGTACTTTAATATGTGTTACATTTCTTGGTTTTGATTTAAATTGCTTTACTTTTTATACTGTTTTTAAGTATTTGTAGGACTTACTGTACCACGATATCGTAATGGTACACTAATGCATTTGGTAAGAAAGCGATTTTACCATTATGTTAAAATTATATTTATTTCCCATTGAAACTTTTAATTCAAAGATTTTTTATCTGCTAAGTTAATTCGGGATTTTAATCATTTCATTATGATATTTCGAGACATATGTTTATTGTTTATAACTTATTGATTATTGATAACGAATATAAACTCAGGGTTCAATAATTGACGGACTGAAAATCTAAGACACTGTCTGAGATTTTGGTTAAAGTAAAAGTTTTACCTGAGGGTTTACATATTATTTTACTTGTGTTAAATATTAATAATTTTCACAACTGTAATTAAGGTTGAAGTATTGAAGATGGAATTATATTATAATCATAAAACTTAGAGCTAACTTATTTTGTATTGTTTCATATAATTTTGTTACATAATTGTATTTTGTAAGATAGGAATTGTTTTGTAGACAGTCAGGAGTTTACATTAGTGTGTTTACGTCAAGTAACACTTCAACTGTTTATTTATCTTTCGCTTATGATCGTGAGTATTTGTTATTAAGTTTACATTGTTAACCTTTAAATTTTTTAGGTTTGTATTAATTTGTAAAGTCAGGTCATGATATATTTGTCTTTATGTAATATATGTGGAGATGTTACACTTAATTGTTTAGTTATTTATTATCAGAATGTAGAATCTTATAATATCGGAATATTAACTCAAGTAAAAGATGTAGCTATTGCGTATTTGTTGTAAGATAAGCTAATATTGATTATTTAGATTGTATCATAAATGTCTAGTTTCATTATTAGTTGTGTTATTTGGGATTGTAGTTTGATAATCTGCGGCTATAGCTACTCCGAACTCAGATCATTGTTAGACCTTAGAGTGTATTTATTAATTTGATTTAGTAAGACCTTTACTAATTCGCGTCTTTTGTGTTTTACCCTTTACGTTTATAACGTTAATTCTATTTTGAGGTTTAGTCTTCTTGCACTCTTAACATATTCCTCAATCTTTATACGTTTAGCGATAGAAATAGATTTTCTCTTACGGTTTACCAGTTATTAAAAATCATTGAGAATGAAGTGGACTTTTGAGGGCATTGCTCCAAAATTGATTTCTTAAACCACCCACCTAATTAGTCATAACTACATTTCTTATGACATACTTCAACTAAAGTCATTGAAACTGAGTTTTACATCAAAAGCTGCATTTATTTAATAGTGACCTATTATGAGATTTTTATGAAGAGTTTCGAGTGTCAGCCTGAAAATGTTTAAAGTATGTAAATGTTGGTGTTTAACCGACTTTCCTTGTTTGGCTTTTGGTTCAAGGCCTGTTTTATTCTTTTTAGAATCAGATGCTAGCAGAATATATTTTATAAAACAAACTCAGAGTTTAATTTGTGAATAGAACGCGCTCCTCTCCTTTCCTTGTATGTATGTTCGTGATAAACAAAGTATTAATGTAACTATAACAAGAAATAAAAAAGAAACTACCTGATACAAACCTGCGATCACAGCGGCACACGGTGGAAGTGTTATGAAACACTAAGTACATGTGGAAGTTAGCAGAATTCGCGCAAGCTATAATTACTATCTATGTATCAAATTATCACATTTATTAGAAATGTTTTCCAAAAGATTAGAATACCTAATACTTTTTTCATGCATAAGAAGTGCTTAGTGCGAATTATAGTAACTTGAAGATATAATTGGTATACAAGTCAATATAAAGTAATAGGAACTATCTGGCTTCGGAACAAAAACCTACAGAAAGTTGTACCAGTGCAACGAAATCAAGAGGCTCTGTATATCTTCATTTCAATTTTTCTTCGTGTCTCGAATTTCTGAGTAATTATCGATGGTTGTGACAATTAAACAACCAACATTGTAAAATAATCCAACACGTGCCAAATGAGAAAAACATAAAAGTTGAATCCATTTGTTACTTCATTTTGTGTTTTGCTAAACATTTGTATTTAGTGTCGAACATTGACATAACTTACAAAGCAAGTAAATTATACTAAGATATACCTGTAGAATTGTATTAAATCACAGCTATACAGACAATACGTGTGTTAAGACTGCGTCGTTGATTAGTCTTATCAGCCCTTTTTGGACATTTGATAAAAATTTAAGAGAATGCGTTGAAAATTATTCAAAATATTTAGGTTTATGTGTAATATCGGGCAATGAAAACCGAAGATAAAACTATGTATCATAGGGTATTCTGCAAGTACACGATATTATGCATTTAATGAAGGAAAATTGCAATATTTATATGTATACGTTTGAAATCAAATAACATAGAAAGTTGTAAAAGCTGAATTATATCACAGCTTGTTTCGTGACTGCAAAGAATATTTAAAGTCAGTTATATCCAACAAGAACGTGAGGTAAGCTTTTCATTGTTTATTGCGCAACAGAGAGAACTTGTCAAGTAAAGACATTGTGCACTCTCAAGGACTCAGTTTGTTGATGTTGTGTGACCTGTTTTGTAGTGAATAATTGACAGGCTTTTTGTTATCAAGTTACACATTATAAAATAGTTGGCTTCAACGCATCGTGATATTTGTGCCTTTTGATATATGTAATTGAGAATAATATACCATTAATTACTAAATAATTACAACATATCAGTGGCATAGATCGTCCCCAGTGTGCTTTAGTGTAAAATAGGAGCAACACACGCAGTATAGGATATTGTCAGGGTAAAAGTTGTACCTTTTGTTCAGCAAGTATACGCACTTTTTACTTTGCAAAAATTGTAAGTCTAAAAGAAAAGGTTTGTAAAAATGGGTACAAATACCAGTGTTTGTCGTATCGAACCTCTAAAGAAAGACAATTGCGATACGTGGAAAATGTAAGCACAAGCCCTGATCACTCGCATTGGAATTTCTGGCTTTGTGACTAGAGAATAAAAAAGCACGTGTAATGACGTCAAACCAGCAGACAAAGTGATTCAAATGCAAAGACAGAACTGATACTTATGGTTTCACCTCTAAAGTATCTTAGATAATTGATGTAAATTAGTCATTTCTTTACACCAGCCGTATACGGGCCAAAGTTCTTGGTAGTTAGAGTCAACATGAAAAGTTCAATAACATGGCCGTGATTTGCACCACGGATCCCCTGGTTTCCGTCCAGCCGCTCTAACCCATTAAACTACCATGGTCAACTTGTCGTCATGACATTAAATTCTCCATTTGACTCATATTTTACCGGTAGAGCACTAGGGGCTCTCGCATCGGAGATACGTTAGCCTCTATAGGATTTCAATTATTAGTTCTATTAGCGGAGGTAGTACTCAGATTACCTGATGCTATAGCAACTACGACCTCAGTTCATTGTTAGACTTTATACTTTATTTATTAATCTGATTTATTAAAACTTTTACTAACTGACTATTGAACCTGTATTCGTAATTTTTGTTTTAATAAAGTTTATATCAGGACCATCCTCAGGTGGTTATGAGGATGTATTTTATTTAAATTATTACTTTATAATATGTAAGTTTCATTAACGAGAACACCATTTATTGGTTTTGCTTATTTAGCTTTATTTCCTCTTTAAACTTATGCCTTAGAATGTTACACCTGTGCAGGAATAGAAATAGATTTGGTCCAAATGTTAAGGTTTCCAAGTTATAAAAAACGATCAACAATGAAACAAACTGCTGAGAGGCTTAACAGGTTTTTTATCATTTACATTTTGTTATAAATATATTTGTTGAAAATGTCTTAGTGTTACTTTTGAAAAAATTTAGAACTCGAAAAAAAATTTCCATTGCCTCTAGTCTTGTTCTCAAGTTTTCTTGAATATCTTCACGTGTCATCCTTGAAATTGCTGAACTTATCTACAAGTTTGTTATTCAAGAAACTTTCCAGTTTTGGGTTTTACTTAAAAAAACCTTTCTGGATTAAGGTGATCCAAAAATAAATACTATTAGCAATCTATACAGTGAATTTAGTTATAGAGTGCTGCTCCTCCTCTACCTAATTGTATTGTGACTTTGTGGGTTCGTGAAATGAAAAGTCCAATTGCACCAATCAAAAATGTTTTTTTATTTCCACCGACTTACGGTTAAACTCTTGTCAAATACACAGAATTACGTAATGCACACAATTACGATTCACCAGTTCGTCCGATACAATTTCACTTGCACTCGTAATTACGTACAATCCTCAGATTCACTCACACAGTCTTCCCGTCGTGATATAGCACGTCAAGCACTGACTGACTGACTAACTCTCCACCAGCCCGACGTGTTGCTTATATAGGGTCAGCTGGCCGATCGAGAATGTTCTGGATTAGATGAAATATCCCGTAAGTTCGAGAAATGAAGGGCAGCGGAAAGGGATGGCACGGTAATGTTTTTTCCCCAGCAACCCCTCGTCACCGCTATAAGACAAACGAGGGGGCGTGTCCGAGCGCTTCTGTCTCCTGCTGCTGCCGTCAGCTGGCTCTATAGGGTCTTCCAAAGTTCGGGTGACACAGCTCCCTCCTCAAAGCTGGTCGTCCCGAACAGCACGATCTTAGCGTGCCAGGTGGTCCAGGTGTACCACCAATATCTTCCCTCGGGGAACCTTCTGGATGTGGTAGACCACGTCGTTAATCCTCTTCACCACACCGTACGGTCCTTGCCTTGGCTGCTGGAGCTTCGGGCAGCGCCCCTTGGTCCGGGTAGGACGGTACAACCAGACCGGGTCACCTTGCTGGTACCCTTGGCTGTATCGCTTCCACAGGGCTTACAAAAGCCAGGTCACAAGACAGGCGTAACTCTCGGCCAAACATTATGCTGGCTGGCATAATCCCAGTTGTGTCGTATGTAGACGAGCGGTAAGCCAGCAAGAACAGTGGCACCTTGATGTCCCAGTCTCGCTAATGCCTGGCCACGAACTTCCTCAGGTGTTCCTCTAAGATCTTCATGTACCTTTCGACCATGCCATCCGATTCGGGATGTAGAGGCGTAGTGCGAGTCTTATTCACCCGAAGCCTTTATAGTGCCTCCTTCATTAGGTTGGATTCAAAGTTGGAACTCTGCTCACTGTGTAGCTCTAACGGCATCCCAAATCGACAGAACACTTGCTCCACGAAGCAGTCTATGATTTTCTTTGCCTCTTGGTTTGGCATGGCATACACGTCTGGCCACTAGTTGCAGTAGTCCACGACCACCTTTAATACTTGTTGTCTCGGTCGGAAACTGGGAGCGGACCAGCAATGTCAACGGCGAACGTTCGAATAGCGCTCCGACGTTGTACTGCTGCATGTGACCCCGGCTCCTAGTCTGGGGGGCGCGACTCGCCGCACACACGTGACACTGGCGGCACCATCTCTCAGCATCTGCTCGGAGCCTCAGCCAGTAGTAGCGCTGCCGTAGTTTGTCAATCGTTCGGTTCGCTCCCAAGTGTCCTCCTGAAGTACCGGCGTGCACTTCTTCCAAGACTGCCGGTACCTTACTCCGGGGAAGTGTTCCCATCGGGTGATTCCCATACTGGGAACAGCACGCCGTCTCTGGTCTTCAACGAATCCCATTGGTCCCAGTACGACTTGTGGGTGGCGCCCCTCGGTGCGAAGTCCTCCCAGGTTGGTCTCGTCCCTGCCTCCACTTCCCCTAAGGGTCGCCCCAAGTCTACGTCCGCCAGCTGCTCCGTCCTCAGACCTGCGCAATCCCAGGCGTCCGCAGGCACAGCCGCAAATACTCGGACTGCTGCGGCACGCTCCTTCTCTTCCACTCTTGTGCACTGGCCGCACTCTTCTGGACAGGGTCTTCGGGACATGGCGTCTGCGTTACCGTTACCTTCCGTCTACGATGTTCCGAGGTGAAGTCGTACTCCTGCAGCCTCTGGACCCAACGTGATGTCTGGCCTTCCAGGTTGTTAAAACTCAATAGTCAGGTTAGGGTGGAATGTTCAGTCCTCAGGTGTAATGGCTGACCGTACATGTACTTCTGGAAGTGCTCCAAGGCCTTTACTACCACCAATAATTCTCGTCGGGTGACGCAGTAGTTCATCTTTGCCTTGGATAGCGTCTTGCTGTAGTAGGCTATCACCCGCTCATGGGCGTCCTGGATTTGCGATAGGACACCTCCAATGCAATGTCGTTAGCGTCGATGTCCACAATGAAGGCGCCACCCGGAGGTGGGAAAACCAAAATTTGGAGCACTGCACAGGGTCTCCTTTAGGTGCAGGAAAGCGTTTTCGGCGTCCTCTTTCCACACATAAGGCCGGTGTTCCTCTGTCAGGTGGGTGAGCGGCTTTGCGATGTTGGAGAACCCGTTTATGAAGCGGCGGTAATAACTGCACAGCCCCAGGAAACTGCGCAACTCTTTCCTATCCTTTGGGTGAGGCCAGTCTCTCACAGCCTGTGTCTTCTCCGGGTCCGTGGCCACTCCGGTTGCTGAGACTATGTGCCCTAAGTAGTTCACTTCCTTGCAAAAGAGCCGGCACTTCCGTTCAGCTTCAAGTTGGTCGCCTACAGTCTCTGTAGCACCTTACTCAGATTCTCGAGGTGATCTTCAAAATTCTTCCCGACGATGATTATAGCGTCCAGGGAGAACAGGCAGGCGTCCTAAGTCAGCCCTCTCATCACTGAATCCATGAGGCGTTGGATGGTAGCTGGTGCGTTGCAGAGGCCGAAGAGCATAACCGTGAACTGCCAGAGTCCTTGGCCCGTCGAGAATGCGGTTTTCTCCTTGTCTCTTTGGTCTAGAGCTACCTGCCAGTATCCCGACTTCATGTCAAGGGTCGAGAACCACTGTGCACCAGCAAGCGCGTCCAGGGTGTCGTCAATCCGGGGTAAAGGGAAACAGTCCTTCCGGGTGACAGCGTTCAGCTTTCTGTAGTCTACGCAGAAGCGCAGTTCGCAGTTTTTCTTCGTCACTAAGACTACAGGGGATCACCAAGGGCTGTCAGACTCTTCAATCGCTACCCTGGATCTGATGTCCTCCAGTATATCTCTTACCGCCCTTGCTTCGCCAGCTGAACGCGTATTTGTGGTTGCCGAATAGGCCAGGCGTGTGCGATGTCGATGCGGTGAAGCACTTTGTCCGTGCGGCCGTAGTCACTATCGCCTTGGCTGAAGAAGCGCTCCTATCGCCTCAGTAGTTGTCGAACTTTCTCCAGCTGTTCTGCGTTCAGGTGTTCGGCCAACCTCTCCAGTAAGCCTTCTAGCCGGAGCCCCAGGTGTTGCTTCGACGCCGGCTCCTGTATCTTGTCGATTACTGCTTTGCTCACCAAGGGCTCGCACGTTTCCAAATCCGTCCCGGCCTGGACGTCGTGATCGGTGTGCGCTGGACCTAGCAGTCTCACTGGCACCTCCATTCAGCACGGCAGCAATGCCCTGGCTACGTGCAGTCCGCGTAGAGGCGTCTTCTGGTCCAGCATCATATTCCTGGTTGTCAGGCGTTCTAGTTGCGCCGTCACCACCAGCTCGCTCCTCGCGGGGAAAACCACGTCTTCGTTCAAGACGACCCTGCAAATTCCAAGGCGCTCTTCTGGATGACGGAGTATAAATTATCCGTTGAGCCGCAGGACCTTCTTGACAACGTCGACCGTCGCCTCGTGGCTCCCGAGGGCATGCATTCCCAGAATCACCTCATCAGCCACCTTCGCGACGAACATCCCTAAACGCACGGCACTCCTTCCCAAGGTGAGCTCCAGCAAGGCCTCCTTCTCCACATGCAAGGTGTCGCCCGATGCCGTGACTAGCTGGTATAGTCGGCTCGGCTTCCTTGTCGGCAAACCCTTCGGCACGTTAGGTTTGAGGATGGTCACGGCTGCGCCGGTGTCAACCAGCACGCGGCACGGCTTTCCTCTTACCCAACCGTCCGCGATGAGGCTGTCATCCATACGCCGGCTGACGGCGCGCAGTGTCACTCGAGGGGATGGTGGTGATGGCGCACAAGTGCCCCTCTCCACGACAGCACTTACTTGTTTTCCGGCTGCTCTTCTTGGTGTGGGCAGTCTCTCTGCAGGTGTCCGGGCTGTCCACAGGCCACTAGGTGTTCGCCGGCGTCCCTCAGCTGCTCTTCTGTCTCCAGCGTAGGGGACACTCCTCGTTCTCCACGACGGGATAGATGTTACTTTGGGCGCCTCCATCCTTAATGCCGCTGTCAGCGCCTCGTGGATGGTTTTATAATCGCCGAGCGTTAGGCGCTGACGAATCTCCGTGTCCCGTACCCCGTCGGCAAAGTTGTAGGCGGCTTCCCGAGATACGAACTCCAGTGGCAGGTCAACCAAAGCCTTGCTAGCCAGCTGCTCAATCGCTAATGCGAACTCCTGCAGCGTCTCCCCTGGCTGCTGTGACCTTGTCTTTAGCTGGCTGCGGTATGCTGCGGCTAAGCGGTGGTTCCCGAAACGATTTTTCAGGGCCACCCAGATGTCCTTGGGCGCCGCCGTTGTCTGCACCGCGTTTAGGACTTTCGCGGCACGTCCACGGAGGCTGGCTATTAACTGTGTGGCCTCCTCCTCCGGTGACCATATGTTGTGCTTGGCCTCTGTGTCGAACTGGTGGCGGAAAACCTCAAATGTTGACGCGCAGTCATACTTCGGAGGCTTGACGCGCGCCGATGTTGTGTCGCGTCCCGGTGCGTCGGCCTTCAAATCCTTCAACCTCCTGCCAACGACGTCCTCCACCATGGCGCTCAGGGGCTTGACGCTGCTGTCGGCCTTTCCTTCCAGGTTGTTAACGCGGTTAGCAAAGTCTTCCACGTCTTCCGCCATGGCGTTCAGGGACTTGGTGATACTGTCGGCCTTTTCCTCTAGGTCATTGAAGCGGTTCGCCAGGTCCTCGACGCGCTCGTCCACTTGGCCCATCCGCTTGCCCAGCTCCGTCACGTCATTCCTCACGCCGGCCAACTGTTCTTCAAATTTGGCGGCGAGAGCTTCGTTCGCCACCTTCATTTCCGCGGTCAGTTCGGCCATCTTTGCGGACATTGTCGTGGCCAAGTTGTGCGCCGTTTCCGTCTTCGCTGTTAATTCGGTCTTCAATTCTTCCGTCTTCGCTGTTATTTCGGCATTCATTTCTTCCATCTTCTCGTTGATGTTGACATTGGCCGTCTTCATTTGTTTCAACTCTGCGGCCAGGTTGTTATTTGCCGTCTCCAAATTCTTTTCCATTTTCTCGGATATGTTGTCATTCGCCGTCTTCATTTCCGATGTCAGTTCGGCCTTCATTTCCATCATCTTCTCCAAAATCTTTCCCAGTGCCGCGTCCTTCGTTGTAATGTTCGGTGATATTGTTATCCCGCTTCCTGACACCAATGTGACTTTGTAAATTCGTGAAATGGAAAGTCCAAGTGCACCACTCAAAAATGTTCTTTATTTCCAGCGACTTACAGTTAAATTCTTGCCAATTACACAGAATTACGTAATACTCACAATTACGATTCACCAGTTCGTCCGTTACAATTTCACTTGCACTCGTAATTACGTACAATCCTCCGATGCACTCACACAGTCTTCTCGTCGTACCTTAGCACGTCAAGCACTGACTGACTGACTAACTCTCCTCCAGCCCAGCGTGTTGCTTATATAGGGTCAGCTGGCCGATCGAGAATGTTCTGGATTAGATGAAATATCCCGTAAGTTCGAGAAATCAAGGGCAGCGGAAAGGGACGGCACGGTAATGGTTTTTTCCCCAGCCACCCCTCGTCAACGCAATAAGACAAACGAGGGGGCGTGTTCGAGCGCCTCTGACTCCTGCTGCTGCCGTCAGCTGGTTCTATAGGGTGTTCCAATGTACGGTTGACAGCATGTAAGACGTACAAGGAGTGTTATTTTAACTCCACATAAAGTTCAAGGAGAAAACCGGTGCAAAAGTTCCGCGTGTTTACTTCGACCACAGCGACACGCAGTGGAAGTCTCATGTAACATTAAGCACACATGGGACAGTAGAGTTGACGCGGAAGCTGCAGTTGCTATGTGTGTATTGACATGTCTTACTTATACTGAGTTCTTTTCAAAGCATTAGAGACATGATACTTTATGTTGATGCAGAACATAAAAAGCGTAAACAAAATATAATATAAACCTACAAGAATTGTGTTTCGGGACGAAAATCCGTAGAAACTTGTATGGGTCTAACGAATTCGATTTATTCTTCATATATGCATTCAAATACTCTAATTGACATAGTTGTGATATAAATCCAATTAAACAACCAACATTACTTTTTAAAGAACTCAGGTTATTTCAAATGATATAATGTTTCTAATGTATATACTTCTTTCTAAAGTATTATTATTAAAAGACCTCAAAACGAGTATTAATACCAAAATATTGGTATTGAATTTTTGGACGATAATGCAACACTTTCCACACTCAAGTATGAACAAAGAAATATAGAAGGCCATAGGGACTAGTCATTTTAGAAAAGTATAACTATTGGTAAATTGAGAAATATGATCAAGTGCAGATGTTAAGGTTGACTCTACAAAATAAAATCTATCAGATAAATTATGCATTATAACAAGATCTACATTATATGTGTAATACTATTTCGTTTATCTCTTACAGTTTACAGTTATGTAAAGTTATACCTGCAAATTTAGCACATCCATTTCATTTGGTATCAACTCATTTTAATCACATACCACTATTGCTAGAGTATTAAAATTATTACGGAAAAAATGTCAGAAATGTTTCCAGTTAATTGGTCGTGTACTAATGCGAGGTTATTTTTAACTTCTTAATGTGGAGATTTTCTGCAAGTTAATATAATTTACGTTAAAATGCATATCTCTAGTACAATGCCGTCATTAAATGTCTGGTTAGAATGCAGCTCCTCCTCTACCTGCTATGTATGCTTGTGGTACAGAAAAAAAAGGGATAACACAAAAATAAAGCTGACAAACAAAACTGGGTACAAAACAGCATAAATTTCTCTCGTGCGTAGTGAGTGCGACTACAGCGCACATGGTAGAAGTCTCATGAAGCAGGAAGTGCACATAGCGAGTTATAGATGACGCCAAAGTAGAATTTGCTTCGTAAGTATGAATATGTCTTAGTTATTAGGAATGACTAGAACTGTATAACAATATTAATTGAACTTATATTAATTTTAAAGGATAATATGCTGGAGCTGTGTTGCATACAAGAATCAATATAGACAAGCAATAAGTATTGCGTTTCGGAGTGAAAGTCGGCTAAAGCTAGTTTATTTATAACAGATTTAACGAGTACCCTTTATATATTTCTGCAAATAAGGTTGACAACCGCCGTTAGATAACTGTGAAACTAGTTGCATATAGCACCAATTAGACTTTTATGAAATATCCCAGAACACCCCAAATGAGATATAATGAAGACATAGATTTATCACTGTGACACATATAACTATTTTAGGAAACGGTTTGCACAACTAACTTATCAATAGGAGAACAGAGGTTCAGAATTGTAAATACTTTAATTGAGTTTTTGGGTTCGTGAAATGAAAAGTCCAATTGCACCGCTCAAAAATGTTCTTTATTTCCACCGACTTACAGTTGAACACTTGCCAATTACACAGGCTTACGTAATGCACACAATTACGATACACCAGTTCGTCCGTTACAATTCCACTGTACGTTCACAATTACGTAAATTCTTCCGTTGCACAGTCTTTTCGTTCTTACACTAGCGCTACACTCTTACAGCTGTTCGCCAAACACTGACTTCCTGTCTGACTCAACTCACTCACTGCAGCCCTTTTATAAGAATATCACCGTCTTCTAGAAGTCTCTGGTTTTCCGCCGATCACCACGAGAGTTCCGGAGGACAGGAGAAGGGGAGAGAAGCGTCTTGGGACAAGTGACATTTCCCTAATCATCTCTCAGTTAGTGACAGATTAATGGGCGGGGGGCATGGCTCGGCTGCCTCAGGTCCCTTCCAGCTGTCGCCGGTCGTGCCTTACGCTAATTGGGTGACACTGCTCACTCCTCAAAGCTGGTCGTCCCGAACAGCACCATCGTAGCGGGCTAGGCGGTCCACGTGTACCACCAACATCTTCCCTCGGGGAACCTTCTGGATGTGGTAGACCACGTCGCTAATCCTCTTCACCACCCGGTACGGTCCTTGCCATGGCTGCTGGAGCTTCGGGCAGCGTCCCTTGGTCCGGGTAGGACGGTACAACCAGACCAGGTCACCTTGCTGGAAACCTTGGCTATTACTTGCCTGTCATACATGGTCATGCGGTCGCTCGCCTTCTGGATGTTCTGGCGAGCCATCTCCTGCATGTCGTGGAGATGTTCCACCAAGTTCTCCACATACCCGGTCGCTGGCTGTATCGCTTCCGGAGGGCTTCCAAAAGCCAGGTAACAAGGGAGGCGTAACTCTCGGCCGAATATTAAGCTGGCTGGCGTCATCCCAGTTGTGCGTGTGTAGACGAGCGGTAGGCCAGCAAGAACAGTGGCACCTTGACGTCTGACTCTCGCTGATGGCTAGCCACGACCTACCTCAGTTGTTCCTCTAAGGTCTTGATGTACCTTTCGACCACGCCATCCGATTGGGGATGTAGAGGCGTCGTGCGGGTCTTGTTCACCCCAAGACTTTGTAGTGCTCCCTTCATTAGGTTGGACTCAAAGTTGGTACCCTGATCACTGTGTAGCTCCAACGGCACCCCAAATCGACAGAACACTTGCTCCACGAGGCAGTCTGTGGTTGTCTTTGCCTCTTGCTTTGGGATGGCATACACTTCCGGCCACTTGGTGAAGTAGTCCATGACAAACATTAGATACTTGTTGCCTCGGTCGGAAACTGGGAACGGTCCAGCAATGTCAACGGCGATCCGTTCGAATGGCGCTCCGACGTTGTACTGCTGCATGCGAACCCGGCTCCTAGTCTGGGGGCCACGATTCGCCGCGCACACGCGACACTGACGACACCATCTCTCAGCATCTGCTCGGAGTCCCAGCCAGTAGTTGCGCTGCCGTAGTTTGTCAATCGTTCGGTTCACTCCCAGGTGTCCTCCCGAATTACCGGCGTGCACTGCCTCCAACACTTCCGGGACCTTACTCCGGGGTAGTACCAACTGTTCTCTCTGCGCCTTCCCATCGGTTGACTCCCATACCCGGAACAGCACGCCCCCTCTGGTCTCAAACGGGTCCCATTGGGCCCAGTACGCCTTGTAGGTGGCGCTCCTCGGTGCGATGTCCTCCCAGGTTGGTCTCGTCCCTGCCACCACTTCCATCAAGAGTGGACCAGTGTCTGCGTCCGCCAGCTACCCCAACTCAGGCCCGCGCTATCCCTGCCGTCTGCAGGCACGGCCACAAATACTCGGACTGCTGCGGCACGCTCCTTCTCTTCCACTCTTGTGCACTGGCCGCACTCTTCTGGACAGGGTCTTCGGGACATGGCGTCTGCGTTACCGTAGCTCTTCCCTCTACGATGTTCCGAGGTGAAGTCGTACTCCTGCAGCCTCTGGACCCAACGTGCTGTCTGGCCTTCCAGGTTCTTAAAACTCAATAGTCAGGTTGGGGCGGAATGTTCAGTCCTCAGGTGTAATGGCTGACCGTACAGGTACTTCTGGAAGTGCTCCAAGGTCTTTACTACCACCAATAATTCTCGTCGGGTGACGCAGTAGTTCTTCTCTGCCTTGGATAGCGTCTTGCTGTAGCAGGCTATCACCCGCTCATGGCCGTCCTGGATCCGCGATAGGACACCTCCAATGCAATGTCGTTAGCGTCGGTGTCCACAAGTAAGCCGCCAACCGGAGGTGGGAAAACCAAAATTTGGAGCACTGCACAGGGTCTCCTTTAGGTGCTGGAAAGCGTTTTCGGCGTCCTCTGTCCACACATAAGGCCAGTGTTCCTCTGTCAGGTGTGTGAGGGGTTTTGCGATGTTGGAGAACCCCTTTATGAAGCGGGGTTAATAACTGCACAGCCCCAGGAAACTGCGCAACCCTTTCCTATCCTTTGGGTGAGGCCAATCTCTCACAGCCTGTGTCTTCTCCTGGTCCGTGGCCACTCCTGTTGCTGAGACTATGTGCCCTAAGTAGTTCACTTCCTTGCAAAAGAGCTGGCACTTCTTCGCGTCCAGCTTCAATTTGGTCGCCTACAGTCTCTGTAGCACCTTACTCAGATTCTCGAGGTGATCTTCAAAAGTCTTCCCGACGATGATTATAGCGTCCAGGTAGAACAGGCAGGCATCGTAATTCAGCCCTCTCATCACTGAATCCATGAGGCGTTGGATGGTAGCTGGTGCGTTGCAGAGGCCAAAGGGCATAACCGTGAACTGCCAGAGCCCTTGGCCCGTCGTGAATCCGGTCTTCTCCTTGTCTCTTTGGTCTAGAGCCACCTGCCAGTAGACCGACTTCAGGTCCAGGGTCGAGAACCACTGCGCACCAGCTAGCGCGTCCAGGGTGTCGTCAATACGGGGTAAAGGGAAACAGTCCTTCCGGGTGACAGCGTTCAACTTTCTGTAGTCTAGGCAGAAATGCAGTTCGCCGTTTTTCTTCGTCACTAAGACTACAGGGGAACACCAAGGGCTGTCAGACTCTTCAATCACTCCCCTGGATCTCATGTCCTCCAGCATGTCTCGTACCAACCCTTGCTTCGCCAGCGGAACGGGTCTATGTGGTTGCCGAATAGGCCGGGCGTCCCCAGTGTCGATGCGGTGAAGCACTTTGTCCGTGCGGCCGTATTCAGTATCACCTTGGCTGAAGACGCGCTGATACCGTCTTAGCAGTTGTCGAACCTTCTCCAGCTGTTCTGCGGTCAGGTGGTCGGCCGCCCTCTCCACTAAGCCTTCTAGCCGGGGCCCCAGCTTTTGCTTCAGCGCCGGCTCCTGTGTCTCGTCGATAGCTGTTACGCTCACCACAGGCTCGCGCGTCCCCAACTCCGTCCCGGCCTGGACGTCGTGGTCGGCGTCCGTTGGATTTAACAGTCTCACGGGCACCTCCTCTGGGCACGGCAGCAATTCCCTGGCTACGTGCAGCCCGCGCAGAGGCGTCTTCTGGTCCAGCATCATGTTCCTGGTTCTCTGGCCCTCAAGTCGCGCCGTAACCACCACCTCGCTCCTCGCGGGGCCAACCACGTCGTCGTCCAAGACGACCCTGCAAATTCCAAGGCGCTCCTCTGGTTGACGGAGTATAACCTCTTCTCCGTTGAGCCGCAGAACCTTCCTGCCGACGTCAACAGTCGCCTCATGGCTAATGAGGGCATCCAGTCCCAGAATCACCTCCTCAGCGACGAACACCCACAGACGCAAAGCACTCTGTCCCAAGGTCAGCTCCAGCTGGGCCTCCTTCTCCACGGGCAAGGTGTCGCCCGATGCCGTGACGAGCTGGTATAGGGGGCTCGGCTTCCTTGTCGGCAAACCCTTCGCCATGTCAGGTATGATGATGTTCACGGCCGCCCCGGTGTCCACCAGCAAGCGGCTCGGCTTTCCTCTTACCCAATCGTCATCGACGAGGCTGTCATCCATACGCCTGCTGACGGCGCGCAGTCTCACTCGAGGGGATGGTGGTGATGGCGCCGACGTGCCCCTCTCCACGACGGCCGTTACTCGTTTTCCGGCTGCTCTTCCTGGTGTGGGCAGTCTCTCTGCAGGTGTTCGGGCTGTCCACACCCCTCACACAAGCCACTAGGTGTTCGACGGCGTCCCTCAGCTGGTCTTCTGTCTCCGGCGTAGCGGACACTCCTCGTTCTCGACGTCGGGATAGATGTTACTTTGGCCGCCTCCATCCTTAATGCCGCTGTCAGCGCCTCGTGAAAGGTTTTACATTCACCGAGGATTAGGCGCTGACGAATCTCTTTGTCCCGTACCCCGTCGACAAAATTTTAGGCGGCTTCCCGGGATACGAACTCCAGTGGCAGGTCAACCAAGGCCTTGCTAGCCAGGTGCTCAATTGCTATGGCGAACTCCTGCTGCGACTCCCCCGGCTGCTGTGACCTTGCCTTTAGCTGGCTGCGTTGTGCTGCGGCTAAGCGGTGGTTCCCGAAGCGATTCTCCAGGGCCTCCCAGATGTCCTTTGGCGCCGCCGTCGTCTGCACCGCGTTTAATACTTCCGCGGCCCGTCCCTGGATGCTGTCTATTAACTGTGTGGCCTCCTCCTCCTGTGACTATCTGTTGTGCTTGGTCACTGTGTCGAACTGGCGGCGGAAGACCTCAAATGTTGACGCGCCGTCGCATCTAGGAGCTCTGACGCTCGGCGATGTTGTGTCGCATCCCGGTGCGTCGGCCTTCAAATCCTTCAGTCTCCTGCCGACGACGTCCTCCCCTATGGTGTTCAGGGACTTGACGCTGTTGTCAGCCTTTCCTTCCAGCTCATTAACGCGGCTCGCCGGGTCTTCGACGCGCTCGCCTAACTCTGCCATGTCCTCTTTTACGCCGGCCAGCTGTTCTTCAAACTTTGCGGCGAGAGCCTCGTTCGCCACCTTCATTTCCGTGGCCAGACTGCCGTTCGCTTTTCTCATTTCTGTGGTTAACTCGGCCTTCATTTCTTCCATCTTCTCGGTGATATTGTCGTTAGGCGTCTTCATTAGTTTCAGTTCCGCGGCCAGGTTGTTATTTGTAGTCTCCAGCTTCGCGGCCAGGCTGTTATTTGCCGCTTCCGTCTTCTCTGTTAATTCGGCCTTCATCTACATCATCTTTTCCAAATTTTTTTCCAATGCCGCGTCCATGGTTGTAATGTTCGGTGATGTTACATTCCCGCTTCCTGACACCAGTGTGACTTTGTGGGTTCGTAAAATGAAAAGTCCAATTGCACCGCACAAAAATGTTCTTTATTTCCACCGACTTACAGTTAAATACTTGGCTCGGCTGCCTCAAGTCCCTTCCCTCTGTCGCCGGTCGTGCCTTACGCTAATTGGGTGACAATACTTTACAAACCTAATGCGCTACAGAAAATGGTAAATCAAGATGTTAGGTATTTTAGGACAATTTGATCACACATTGCGAAACGTTAAGTTTTATAAACCATGCACGCAATAAATAGATTTGGCAGCTGAAATTGGACAAATGAGTGATATGAAGTCATAATTATATTGATAAGTAAATACAAAATGGTACAGTCATATAATAATACGAAAGACAAAATATGTAGAAATGTATAAAGATGAATTAAGAGGCTAACAAAAGTAAAGATTTTCCTGAGCCAAGTTGGAGGCTAATGGATTTTAAACGCTTTTTTTACTATGTGTCAACACTGCTGAGCGGCTAGCAGACATAAACGACGGATCGTGGATCAGAAAGCGGATATAATGTAATATTTGTGTAATATATATTATAAGGTGAGAGAAACATTTATCTACGGATAAACATAGTAGTTTATCGAGGTATTATCTTATTTGTGAATTAAATAATTGCAAAATTGTGATAGTCAAATCTCAGACAACATACAATGGAGTTTTAAGTATTAAAACTAATAAAAGATACAAAGTTCTGTGTTATTCTGAGACACCCGAGCATACCCTGATGGTGAAATCTCAGCGGTCGCTCCGAGCTGCCGTAGAAAACAGAAAGATGTCGGTGAAGTCGTTCAGATTTGACACGCCAGTGTAAGTATAACATCAGATACACAGCACGGCATCAATATATTTACAATTATTAGTACTTAACACTTTATATGATCTCTTCTTGAGTATCCTTCAGCTCTTGTTTAGCACCTGATTTCTACCGTCTGTTTATGTCTCTATCTTTCTTTTTCTCACTGCCGTAAACTAACAGAGGTACAGCCGATTTTTTAAACTCTAAACTTTGTATCTTTGCTATCCATGTTTTTGGAATTCTTTCGGTAGTTCTACACTTATATTTCCAGGTTTTCGTTTTATGTTGCATATTTTGACTTTATTCACATTTATTTCTCACTGTGAACTACTGAAACTGGCAACTTGTTAGAATATTTTATGGCATTTTCTATAATGCTCCATTAGCAGAAGAAAGGGAAGACGAAATCTCTCATTCAGTGTTAGTAAAATTGATAGCAGCACTTCTAAACGGGTTTACCTAGCATCAGTCGAGAGATGAAACTTATTTCACAATAAGAGACCAGTCTTTCGAAGTCTAATTCTATTTGTTATCGACTACCAAATGTTTATGTGGTTAGCTTCAAGTTAGTTACTTAACCGTTACCCAAGGTAATGTTTAGGTCAGACTCCCAGTTAACATCTAACGTGAGGTCACAATACTGTCCAATTCTGGGAATGTCTCTATTAAAAGTTCAGTATTACATTTTCTATAGCCACTCTGTCAACCTTTTCAACTTAAACACCGACTCACCCATTCAGCAAGTGAAGTGAGAACTGCAATTGTGGAGCTTAAACATACAAGAGAAACACACTGTGTGGATGGCATTTGCAATGAATTACTGAAACAAGCAGAGGAAATTTGCATCACGACAATCACCGCCATTTTCAGTTCCTTATTACAAAGAGAACTGATACCAGAGTAACGGACGTCCAGCACGATCAACCTGCCTCACAAGAAAGGCAACAAAGTGAGTTAGTCTGATATATAATGTCTATAAAAACTGTTCGGAAAATCGGAGACGACGGTTGACAAAAATGCTAGATAAAAATCAGCTACCGAAACGGTCCCGCTTCCGTTCAGGCTACAGCACAGCAGATATCACCAAAAGTTAACGAGTTGTTTGAAAAAGTATAGAAATTCCAATTAACCATTTACCTTGCATTTATTGACTATAAAATGGCATTTGACTCAGTAGAACACACCAGAAATGCACAAGACCTAACCAAACAAGGAGTCGAAAGTAAGCACATCCGTATTCTTAACCAAATCTACAAAGTCTCGCCAACGTAAGAACAGACATGGAAGGTCACCCATTGCGACTAAGGAGAGGTGATGCAATCTGCACCAATTTTTTCAGGAGTGCACTAGACGACATAATTCGCAATGTAGAATGCAATAAACATTAATGGAGTAAGACTAACTAACCTGAGATTCGCTGACGACGTGATGTTCTCTATATCAACAGAGGAATTACAAAGTATAGTACGGTAACTCTGTCTCCATAGCAATAACACGGGCTCACCATGATTATGTACAAGACCCAAGTATTTACAATCGGCGCCGAAACCCTAATAATAATCGAAGAACAGTCCTTAACCTGCACATCAGAATAAGCCTATCTAGATCAATTTCCAAAAATCCCAGTTCTGCGCGTCGCCGCGAACATAATTTTCGGCGCGGAAAGATAATGGACGGAGAGTGTATCACGGATATAAAGAGCATGCAAGAACAGATAAAGATAGCACGGAGATAAAGGTCTGCCGAAGAATACAATTTAAATAGATGGAAAATTCTAGTGACAACCTGATCGATAGCGAAAATTTGGGTTTTTGTTTCTTTTAAAACAGTCTAGAGTTATCAATGCAGGTATAATTAAGATGCGTCATGTCAGCGGAGTAGTTGTAAACAATGTCGTAACGAGAGTTGTAATTGAAGCTGGTGTGTGATGAAAGTGAGCGCTTTTGTGTGTGGTCAGCGAACTTGGTAGATTGTAATTGTGTATGTGTCGTATTCTACTACTGTGATAATTGAACAGAGTGTATTTCTATGGAAATAAACAACACTTAGAGTTTCTGCAAATTGTGACTTTGTGGGTTCGTCGAGTTATTTCCGTGTTACACTATCCGTCCGTTATCTCTCCGCACCGAAGATTTTGTTCTCGTCATGGCGACAATATATTCTCCCAGTTTTAATGAAGTACTAGAAGAGTTATTCGCTTGTGGAAAGTACCACTACATTTCAAAACGTTCTATTTATGCTTCTGATGCTTTAGGTGGATTTGAGTAAACTAATCGCAGCCAGCTATGAACAAATGTTAATATAATATAAATATAAGTAAAGCAAAAATCTACAGTAAGCATTAAGTATCAAATTCATCGTGATTCCTGGACACAGCAATATCATTATAAAGTGCCTCTTTTGAGAAAATGACAAGAAATAAAAGTAATTTGTTGGATATTCAGCTCAAGATATGTGCCATATTTCAATTATTTCTTTACAGTTCATTAGTTATACAAAAGACATTGAGAATGAACAAGGGTGCTGAGGAAATTTCCGAAAAATGTAGCATATGCACTTCATTTGTTATGAATTTTCTCTAAAAAGGTAATATTTTAATGGAAATTACGAGAGGTTTTTTGATAAAGTCATTATTTTCAAGGCTTCCATTTAAGGAGTAATGTATTTTTAACAGGTTCTTTAATATTTAGTTTAAAAGTTTGCTGTGTATGAAACTATCCAGTTTTGAGTTTTGCCGAAAACTATATTTCTTATTCAGCTAGTGCCGAAATGTCTACTTCCAATTTTATCTTCGCGTTTAGTTTTTGTTTACAGCAGGGCTACACTGAAAATTCACCGAAAATTTTGAACTTCATGGAATTCTTTGGCATTTTTGATAGTTTTGGTTGTGTTGTAATAGATGACATGCTATTTGTAACATCTGTGCCGTTTTGGGCCAAAACGTGACACTTTAAAGTGAACTTTAACAATCGCTATAAGTAACAATACGTACTTTACAATTATTTTCTTCTAACACTTGTCAGTATACAAAATGTCTCACGCGTCAAAGTTTTTCATATTACTTGGTGAAACATACAGGATAGGTCCTTAATATGTAAACAACAAACTTTTCAGTCCCCTTTTTTGTTAATACTCATGTTTTGCACATTTTATGGTGTTAAGGAATAAAAAGGATAATATTTTCAAAATTTTTAGAGCTGGCACATGGAAATTATTTTAGAGCAAACGCTACAATAATATTTTAAACTAAGTATGCGGGTCCTTTTAAACTTCTCTGCACTAGCCAGAAATAAAAATTCAACCAAAAAGTTCACATTTTGTATAGCGAGTAATGTTTACAATATTTTCACAAAAAATAAATAATAATTAATGTGCTATTTAGTGTAGCAACATGCGAGTTCAAACGATATGCTAATTACGTTACTAAATTTTCATAATGATAGGTTTATTACTATAGAAGTAGAAATTGTCTGTGTATCCTTGCCTTAACCTGCATACACTCCTCTACCTACATTACATATCTATGCGGTACAGAAAGTATTATTTTAACACTATAATAAAGTCAAGAGAGGAAACCTGGTACAAATATGCAATTCGAATAACCCGCGTGACTCTTGAGCGGCTGCGATCACAGTGACACACAGTGGAAGTCCCATGAAGCTAGAAGTACACGTAGTACATTAGAGATGACGCGCAGGTTGGAATTGTTGTAATTGTGTCAATATGACTTGGTTAATAAGAAAGTTTCCAAAAACCTCGGAACAGTGACATTTTGTTTTGAAGAAGAACGTGTTCTAAATATGAATAATTGTATTTTGCACTTATATTGCACATAAAAGTCAATATAGACCGGGAAAAATTATTATGCTTTAGAAAGAAAGTCTACAGAAAGTAATATAAGTGTAATAAATTCAACTATATTATGTGTGTGTTTGTGTCGATTCTAAATATATTATTGTGTGAAAGTTTTTGAATAGACTTTTAATTCTCCAACCGCACAAAGTCACAATAATAATATAAATAGCGTTAAACAACCGGCATTAACTAAGAATCAACTGAAGATGGGCTATGTATATTTGACAATTTCAATGTGGAAGGATTGTTCCGATCGCTCTAAGTTACTGTGGAAGATAGAAGAGCTCGCCTGATCTTGGGTACTTACCAGGTTCAGAAAGTAATAATATATTTTTGTTTAAAATTGTCATTACTTTTGTTTCAATATTGAAGCTGAACTACGTAGGAGATCACAATCATGTTCCGTCACTGGCAGGTATAATATCAATGTTAATTGCATTTGGAATAGCTTGTTGCTGTATTTGGAATTTATGAATGTCATAACTAATAGAGTAGTTATAGTTATAAAAACATTGAAACGTGCAATAGGAGAAACTGTTACAGCAATATGGACTTTCTAAATTGCCCATGAGAATATTTTATAGCAGATAGGTTAGAATACCACCAACAAAATCATGCCATATTTCATCCCATTTCATTTGCGTCCGATACAAGTTGTAATTTCTTTTGTATATTATGTTGCTACCACTTTAAATGAAATATATGTTAATTTTGGAAATTGCAAAGCTGTAACTTCTCAGTTTATGCAGAAAGTCTGAAGCAATTACATCAAGAAGCAAATTATAGGGGTACTTTATCTTAACACAATGATGAAATGATGTTGAAATCAGCCCATGGTCCATATAGCTAAGATCTTCCTGCTAAGAGCTACGCCATATTGTACATTACTTTCCACCAGGCTATATTACCATTCATTAATTTATTATTGGACATTTAGGATATTTCCACATGTTTGTTTATTTTTAACAGGAAATTCACACTGCCATACTTCGACTGAAGTATTTCTGCAAATTATCACAGTGTTGGAGGAGCCATTGTCAGCCCGTAGGACTGTGCATCACGTACACTAATGTGCACTTCCTCGGGAGCCAGCAGTACTACAGAAGTTGAAAGATATTTGTCAATTTTACAGTGAAATTTGCGCTTCTGCTTATGTGTGCGAGTACCACTTTTAGGACAAAGACTTCGTAGTTGGTTCGAGACGTATGTTAAAGCATGGAGTGGTACCAAAAATGTGGAAATGGACTCATGTAGCGCTAAGTGTCATCATGGAAGTGCTAAGATCAACAACGAACCAGCTGAACAAGTGCTTCCAAACAATACTGACAGTTGTGAATGTAGTGTAAAGTTTCAGCCTTTTCTTGGCTGTGTAGCTGCTTCAAGTATGTCCCCAAGTAAAACAGTGGCTTTCACTTCAGTAAGTAAGAAACAGGGTGTTTTGGGTACTGGGGTTTCTAGATTATCTTTGTCTCCGAAAAAGTGTCATATGTATAAAATACACACAAACACAGTGACAAGATTGGCTAAATTTAAAAAATTACTGGCTAAAAAGAGATAATGTTAAGTTTCTGAAAACAGCTTTAAATGCTAGTGACAGTAATGTTAATGAACAAAATCTTAATAGCATAACCAAAACATTTATTAACTTTCAGTTGTGGAATGTCCGAAAGGCACCTAGTTCCCAAAGATTCATGATAAAGTTCATTTAGAATTTCATTTAGAAAGTTCATTCATTTAGAATTCATAATAAAGTATTTGCATTATCAATTTACAAGCGAAGGCCACGCTTATACAGATACTTAAGTGTACAATTTATACTACCTTCAGTAAGGCTCCTTAAACTTATGCTGTCTACGATTCCCTTAGAACCAGGCCTTAATCTTGCTGTGATTAAAGTATTAGAATCAGAAAGTGTAAAACTGAAGGAAGCAGAGAAAAACTGTTGTTTGTTGCTCGAAGAAACGTCTCTCGATAATGGGTTGCATTATGAGTCAGAAAAACAGATTATTTGTGGCTATGAAGATCTAGGACATTTGGGTCGATCAAAGAAGAAAGCAAACCATGCACTGGTATTCATGTTACGGGGCATACGTAAAAGCTGGAGGCAGGTTATTGCATATTACTTTACTGCTGGTGCTATATCCAGTGGTAATTTGAAAGTATTGAATTTCCATATAATAAGTGAAATTCAGAAAGTAGGACTGAAGATGCTTTGTGCTGTGTGTGATCAGGGTGCTGCATATCAAAGGGCATTAAAAGCACTGTGCAAAGAAAATATTAATAAACCACCAAACTTCTATTTTACTGTAAATGGAGAACAAGTTGCGTTATCTTCGTTGTGCTACGTTTGTTTAAATACACCAGAAATAAACTTATTGACCACAGAATTGAATTTTGACACATAAGGAGGCCAGATTTCAGTATATTTAACAAGTGTTTGACATGGATAAGACACAAATGCTCTAGTTTTTGCCAAAACTAACACAGGAATGTTTGAATTTTAAAGACTCGTATATCACAATGAATGTTAGGGTAGCAGCAGCGTTGGATTGGCTATCGAAGCTAACATTGCGTCACAACGATTGCCCTCTGAAGCAATCTATACAGCCGAGTATTTGGGAAAGAGAGACAATCTCTTTGATCCGCTAAACAGATATGGGCGCTTCCCACAAATTTATAAACGGTCTAGATGTGCTCTATCAGAGAAATCACCACACATTAAAATGTGGTATGACATTTTGAAGGAAATGGAAAATTGGAAGATTTAAGAACTGGCAACAGGTAAAGACAAGATATCAGTGTTTAGCTTCTTAAATGGATGGCAGATTACAATAAGATCAATGATGTTCATATGGAATATGTTACGAAAAGGAGGATTAGAATATCTTAAAACACGGGCCTTCAATCAAGGTCCTTTGGAAAATCTATCCTGTTGCATTTGACAGCTTGGTGTTGGGAATACTAACCCTAATTGTTTTCAGTTCAAGGCTGCCTTAAAAACTTCTATTTTAAATAACATGACCTTAAACTTCAAAAGCGTAGGTAATAATAACTGCACTGTTTCAAATAATTTGTCACTCTTGTGTCAGATGCTGCTTCAATTCAGACCTCAGATATCAACAATGATGGCGCTGAAAGTTCCAGGGTAACAGTTACTTGTGATATATATTCTATTCTTGATTGCAATCTCTCGACTGATGAACAGGCTTTGGCATATGAGGCTGGATATCTCTTGAAAGATATTGGTCTTGATGCAGCCACCGAATGCAGTGAATGTATAAACAGGTGGTTTCAAACAGACATCTTTGCTTGTCATTTATTTACGACATTTAAGGACAGAGTTACTGAAACTTCAAAGTTAACATATGCCAGTGAAAATCTGATGCTACTATTACAAACCCTCCACAGTCAGTTGTGTAAATTTCTGGATGATTTTGGACACACTAGTTCTCTGGCGGATCATTATATTTTAATTTTCAATGTGCCAGGTAGCATTAGACTATCTGCAGAACATGGAGAGCACATAGATATTATTGAGTCATGTGTCCCATTCTTAATTTATAAGTACATTAAAGATTACAAAATCAGCGTTTTTGAAAAAAGGAAACCTACCTCAGGAAAAATGGTTGAAAAATATTAAGATCAGTGTAATTACATTCGTTTTTGGTGTTTGCTTTGTTAACTAATTTAGTGGTTGTAGCTTAGATATTTTTTCCCATATTTCTAAATATTGCAAATTTATTTAGAGAGTTATAGATGTGGCAAACTGCCTAATTCGATTTACTTCTTCAAACATTATTATTTCTTGAAACATGTATTATGCTTAATTCATAACTAAAGTGTTATAATGTTATGCTAAACTGTCCATGTACCTAATACAATGAATTACTGATGTTATTTATCACCTTGAACTCTTCAGCAATCCCTACAGTGTTATTTCAGAACATTACGTTAAAGCTTATTTGTAAAATATTCAAGTTCGTCATTTGTGTTATTTATTTCACTTCGTGCAGCAGCTGCAGTTTTATGTTAGTCTTTGTTTTAAATGAGAAAAGGTTACTGTATTATTCATATGATTTACAAATATGTGTAATATTACACAGAATGTTTTGCTAAAGTTTCTTTGTAATTAAATGAATTAGCCATATTGCATCTCATTTAAGTGTTTTGAGTTATAGCTATTATTGTTCGATGTATTCTCTGTACTTTATTTAGATGAATTAGCTATGTTATTTAAACAAATGTCAAATGAATTTGTTATATTAATCAGACAGAATAATAAAAGGAAGCAGTAACTGTCAAAATAATCTTATTATTCGAAGTTTCCTGTCAAATACCACATCCTATTCTCAGTTCCTTGAAAGTGCATAAAAATTTTGGGTTAACTGAAGCGGAAAATAATACAGGTGCCATGCAGATAATTCACTTAAATATTTAGCTGACTATGATCCAATATTGTATTGCTACAAATTATATAAGATAATTACGTGAGCTTTTAGAAAATGCAACAACCTTGAAACTGCAGTCACCAATCTCAAAACTCACGTAATTATCTTTTTGCGTCATCTGTAGCAATGCGGTATTGGAATATATCACCAGCTGACAGCTTAGCAGCTATGAAAAATACAGCTACAGCATACCTGCAACGTAAAATATTTGCAGGCGCAATTTTTTATAATTCACTTCGCCACACGAACATAGGGGCGCTACGATCACCTCGTGTTGCCAACGATTAACATCGTGGGTTAACTGATAATAAGTTATGTTCTGTGATGATACATCAATTCATTTAGTGCGAGAGCGACTTTTATCATTATGTGCAAATTAGTTTTATTTCCCATTAAAACTATTAATTTTTAGTTTTAAGTGATAAGTTACTTTGGGATTGAAATCCTTTCAAGTTTATTGTTTACAACTTATTGATTCTTGATAACGAATATAATCTTAGGGGTTAATAATTGACGGACTCAAAATGTAAGACATAGTCTGAGACTTTAGTTAGAGGATGAGTTTTACTTAAGGGTTTACATATTAGTTTATTTGTGTTACATATTAATAATTTTAAGGTTAAAATGCATAAGATGTAATTAAAGCTCTGAATATATCATAATCATAAAACTTAGAAGGAGTAGAGCCAGACTAAAAAATTCAATGCTATAGCCGGGATTTGAAACACGGATTTTCTGGTCTCTGTCCAGCCGATCTAAACCCTTGAGCTACTATGGCCAACGTGCCAACATGACATAAATTCTCCAAGTGATTGGTGTTTCTCCCGCAGAAACACCTAGGAGTTCTATTAATCCCATGAGACAACTATTTTAAGGGCGACGTACTATGCTGTAAGTGCTTTAAGGCCCGGACCACTATTAGGTACAATTAACTGAAATTAATTGTTCTTTCATTCTTGCCGTGTGTAGGAGAGCTTTGAAAGAGTAGAGCCAGACTGAAAAATTCAATGCTACATCCGAGAGTGAACCACGGATCTTCTGGTCTCCGTCCAGCCGCTGTAATCATTGAGCTACTATGGCCAACGTGCCGATATGATTATTTATTAATTGTTTCCATTAAACTTAGAATTAAATTATTTTGTATTGTTTCAAATAAGAACGTTGTATAATTGTAATTTGTAAGAATCGATTTGTCTATTGGACTGTCAGGATTTGACATTAGTATGTTTACGTCAAGTAACACTTCAACTGTTTATTTATCTGTAGCTTATTGTCGTGTGTATTTGTTTTTAATATTACATTGATTACCTTTACATTTGTTAGTTTTGTATTAATTTGTAGCGTTAGGTCATTATGTATTTATCTTTAAGTTATATACAAGGAGACGTTGCACTTAATTGTTTAGTTATATACTAACCGAATGTAAAATCTTATAACGTCGGAATATTAACTCAAGTAGGAGATGTAGCTATTACATGAATGTTGTAAGATAAAATTATATTTATTATTTAGATTGTATGATAAATGCTTAATTTCATTATTAGTTGTATTAGCGGAGATTGTACTCAGATTACCTGCGGCTATAGCAAATCCGACCTCAGTTCATTGTTAGACTTTAGACTGTATTTATTAATTTGATTTACTAAGGCTTTTACAAATTCGCGTTTTATGTCCTGTTAAACTCTAACCTTAATAATGTTAATTCCATTTTGAGTTATGGTCTTCTTGCATTTTTAATATATTCCTTAATCTTTAAATGTTTAGCATTAGTAATAGATTTTCTCTTACAGTTTACCAGTGTTACAAAATAATTGAGAATAAAGAGGACTTCTGAGGGATCTGTTTCAAAATTGATTTCTTACACTAATCTCTTAATTAATAATAAGAACTTCAACAAAATTCATTGAAACTGATTTTCACATCAAAGCTGCATTTATGTAGTAGTGATTTATTATGAGAAGTTCATGAAGACTTTTGAGTGTCAGCCTGAAAATACTTAAAGTATGTACATTTTGGTATTTAACCGACTTTCCTTGTTTGACTCTTGATTCAAAACCTTATTTATTCCTTTTAGATACAAATGCTAGCAAAATTATTTTGCAAAGCAACACTGACATTTAATTTTTAATAGAATGAAATCCCCTCCTTACCTACTATGTATGTTCGTGATACAGAAAGTATTAATTTAACGCCAAATTAAACAACAGATGTTAAGACTTGTGACGATATATATTTTCTAGCTCAATCAGCCACATGTTCGGGAGAAATATGTAGCGGTATTTCTTTGCTGCAAGCACAACCCTTTCCTATTTCGTCAGTTTGTACAGCTCAGTTTCTTCAGGACACTTATTATATCGTCTGAATTGAATTACATTAAATAAGAGTAATGAGATCTTCTTTCTCAGGTGTGGATTTTTAGTTACAAAAATAAAAATTTTATATGACTCCAATTTCGTAATATATTAATTGTTGTTTCTAGATTACATTTCACTCGAACTTTCTTTCTTAATCAATCACTGTAGGTTACCTCCAACACATCGATTAATCCTTACGCTCAAGTTAATATATATATAATTTCAGTTAATTACTTAAAATTCAGCACTTTTGAACGTCCACTCATGACTATTAAAAATACCGAATAACTCTTTTTGAAGGTTATTAATTCTTCATAACAAAACTTTTATATTCACCGCGACATTTTTCTATCGTCATGAAACAAGACCACGGATCATATATCTATATCAAGATTATTGATTTTACATAACTATCGTTACACCTGTATTAATTTTATGATTGGCCGACTTACTGTTACGTCACCGCATTACGTAATACAATTATTACTACGGCCAATCACAAAATTACACATAATTATCTTTATATTGTCATTACATGGCCCAGTAATAGTCAGTAAACAAGAATTTCCAACTGGATATTCATGTAAAAATCTAACTGAAACATATGTAGTCATCAAACATTGATACAATTAATTATGTAAGTTGTGTTCTAGAGCTGAGAGTATCGAATGTACAACATATGTTTTTGAGTGTGACGTATTGGAAAAAGTTCAGAGATTGATATTTTCAGGTCATGAGAGAATACAAATTACTTTGTGTATAAAGCGGCTTAACCTAGTTCTCGCTCAAGAGATACCAAATGACAGACTGGGCTCACTTAATCAAGTAACAGATCTATGTTTTAACTACAAAGAGTTAATCTCTAGGATTTACTGTAGTAAGGATATTCTAGGCAGTAATTACTTCTCAATCTTCCTTTTTTAAATTTGGGGAATTAAACATAAATGCTGATACAAATGGCCCTAATTCCAGAAGTTGACACATAGAAATTACTTTTCTCAATTTCTCTCTAATGAAGGAGGACCAAGTTTTATGAACATCTAAATGCATTCACTATTGTCGCCGACAGCAATTATTGCGAGGCGGCGCGGCCGAGGCGCACAGACACACAGGCAGTGTAGCTCGGAGAAAAAAGGCTTGCCGAAACAGATAAAGACATCTTGATTGATAAAGAACATTCTACAACCGTCTGGAATGGTCGTATAAAAGGAAGCAACGGTTAGTTGGAGGACAGTCCTAACGAGAGTTGTATACAGAGTCGAATCGGAAGTTGAGAATCGTGTGCGTACAGCTGCGTTTTGAAAGTGAACGCCTTCGTTTGTGTTCAAAGACTTAGAGCACTGTATTGGTGTATGTTACGCAATTCTGATAATGTAAGGTTTGACTAAAGTGTATTTCTAAGGAAATAAAGAATATTTTGAATTTCTGCAACTTGGACTTTTAATTTTACGAACGCACAAAGTCACAATTGGTGTCAGGAAGTGGGGCATAGACTATGGACGCTACATTAGCAAAAATTCTAGACGAGCTAAAAGAAATGAGAACGGCGTAGGACAAGCTCACCAAGAAAATGGTAGAAATGAAGGCCGAATTAAACACGAAGACGGAAACCGCAAATAACAACCTGGCCGCGGAACTGAAAGAAACGAAGACATCCGCGCTGCGAAGAAGGAAGCTGCAAGCAAAAACGATGACTGCAATGAAGGCCGAATTAACCACTTAAATGAAAGCAGCGAACGACAGCCTGGCCACGGAAATAAGGCTGCGAACAAAACCCTCGCCACCAAATTTGAGGAGCAGTTCGCCGACGTGTAGGAGGGCGTCACGGATTTGGGCGAGCGCGATGAGGACCTGGCAAGCCGCGTTAGCGACCTGAAGGGAAAGGCCAAGTCCCTGAACGCCACAGAGGTGGACGTTGTCGGCAGGAGGCTGAAGGACTTAAAGGCTGACGTACTGGGACGTGACACAGCATCTGCCCGCGTCAAACCGCCGAAATACGACGGCACGTCATCGTTCGAAGCCTTCCGCCGTCAGTTCGACAGAGTGGCCAAGCACAACAAGTGGTCACCAGAGGAAGAAGCCGCACAGCTAATAGCCAGCCTGCAGGGACGTGCCGCAGAAGTTCTGAACGCGTTTCAGACAGCCGTCCACACGAGATATAAAGAATCATCTTCTGAGAATTTGGCAACATGAAGGGGACAGCATAAATGAAGGCAGAAAAACCCATGAGTTTTTTCATTCATTACCGAACGAATGAAATTGAAACATGTGAATCCCACAAAAGGTCTAATTCACTTTTTGACTGGCCATAGACCCTATGGTACATATTGCTATAAATTGAAGAAGTCAAATAATTCCATCTTCAATATATGCACTAAAGTAGACAATCCAGAACATATTTGATTTGAATGCGTCAAGTATGATCATCTAATCACCGAGGAAGGAAATGTATAAAGGGGATACACTTTAATGAAAATAATAAGAACACCAAAACGATATAACTTATCCAAAATAGCAAATATCATCAGCATCCAGCATGGAAATCAATTCTACCAAAATCTATACCTGTTTAAGAAATTCAACTATCAATTGATTAAAAAGATCTGAAAGACGTATCAATCAACGTAATGAAGGAAATATTGTTATATGAGAAACCATTAATATTAATTTTAAACTAAACATAAACCGAAGAAGAGATATTTGTGTTTCCCTTGGTCGACGAGATTGGGGCGACAGAAGAATTAGAGCCACAGCAGAAGCCGGAGGGGACGTTAGAGAGCTCGAGGGTGGCGCGATTCCCGTTCCACATCTACCGGTTCAGAGGTTGATATTTAGAGTTCCTGCAGGCGAACCAGGTACCCGCTCCAAGGTTGTTGTTGGAACTGATCCAGTAATGTCCAGCAATCAGTAAAATGTGAAGCTGATCGCAGTAATGAAAGTGTTTTAGTGTTTAGTGTACCATAGTATCTTGTGAAATTTTTAGTGGAGTGATTGCCCTCCACTCAAACTAAATATAATTCTGAATAGTGTTAATGGTATATGTTTTGGGGGGAGGGGTTTTGCTTCCCGGAGTAAGTTATAGAAGTGTTGTAAGTGATAATGTGGTTTCGTAATGCATCAGGAAAGGTTTTTTTTTCATGATTGTTGTATAGTGAAGGATATTGGTGAATTGAGTTATGTAATATTTATTATGGTTAATTTGAGTGAAGGATGAAGAAAGATTTGAATGGATTATTTTAAAAAGTGGATATTTAGAAGAATAGATTTAAGGAGTTGTTTTGTTCAATTATTTAGCTATGCTACTTAATACAAATTTGGTTTAAATTGAGCATAGTTAACTTTTGAGATAGTATGATTTGAGAAATTTTATAATAGAATTATTTTTGATATAATTTTGTTAAAGATAGTAGATTTAATAGATGAAATGTGTTTTATTAGAATGTTATATTTTGATATTTTGGTGTTAGTAAGGTAAATAAATTAAAATTATAAAACAGTTAAATTTAATTGTTTTTGGTTTGTTGAAGTTGTTAATTGTAATACTTTAATTTTGGATTAGTATGAAGGTTTTTGAATGTATGATTATTGGTTTTTTAATATTTTTCAGCTGTATTGTAAGTTTTGAAGTTATCTTTTTAAATTGATATAAAGTAGATTTGAAAAAAAAAAAATATTGATTTCCGAAGAAGTATGAAAAATAATTAAACTTATATTTCTTTGTATAGAATTGATATGATATATTTAAATTTGGTTTGATTTGCTTGAAGAATTCGGAGAAGTTTTAAATATTTTAATTTTGTGATTTTTGTAATGTAAAGTTTATGAATTATTGTTATATATGTTTTTGGTTAATTTATGAAAGATTCTAAAAGATTTTTATTAGCTGAATAGGTAAATTGCTAAGTTTTAAATGTACTGATTACGAGTATATAAAGTATTAGTTTTCTGTACTGTAGTTTATTTTGTAATTATAGCTGGTTGCCAGTTATTTGTTTACAGGATTTTAGTAAATTTTTATTAGTTAAATTGTAAAGTGGTAGTTTTTCTAATGTTTTTCTTATTTAATTTGTTGTTTACGTTACTGTTTTCCTCTTATTAACTGAAAAATTATTGTCTAAATTGTATTTTGGTTAATATTTGGTAGATAATAAATAATAATTTGGAAATCATGTCCCGGTATAAAAAATTAGATACCGGGGTTAAATTTTCAGATTTTATTTATTTATTTATTTATTTATTTATTTATTTATTTATTTATTTATTTATTTATTTATTTATTTATTTATTTATTTATTTATTTATTTATTTATTTATTTATTTATTTATTTATTTATTTATTTATTTATTTATTTATTTATTTATTTATTTATTTATTTATTTATTTATTTATTTATTTATTTATTTATTTATTTATTTATTTATTTATTTATTTATTTATTTATTTATTTATTTATTTATTTATTTATTTATTTATTTATTGATTTATTGATTTATTGATTTATTGATTTATTGATTTATTTATTTATTTATTTATTTATTTATTTATTTATTTATTTATTTATTTATTTATTTATTTATTTATTTATTTATTTATTTATTTATTTATTTATTTATTTATTTATTTATTTATTTATTTATTTATTTATTTATTTATTTATTTATTTATTTATTTATTTATTTATTTATTTATTTATTTATTTATTTATTTATTTATTTATTTATTTATTTATTTATGATTTGGTTCGACAACAGCAGCGCCCAAGGACATCTGGGAAGCCCAGGATAAAACCGCTTCGGAAGCCATAGCTTTGCTGCACCCTACCGCAGACAATTGAAATCAAGGTCACGGCAGCCAGGGGAGACGCTGCAGGAGTTCGCCTTGGCAATCGAGCAGCTGACTAGCAAAGCCTTAGTAACCTCCCACCAGAGCTTGTGTCCCGGGAAGCCGCCTACACCTTCGTTGACGGGGTACGAGACACCAAGATATGTCTGCGCCAAATACTCGGCGACAATATATTAAACACTGTTTGTAAGGAAACTAAAGCAAAAGCAAGGGAATAATTAAACAGTTTTCAAAGACAAGAATTTACTAAATAATATATCTACTATCAGAACATCAAAGCAAGAAAGGTCATTAATTTAGTTAAGAGTTAATTGGTATACTTTTTGTAATTACTTTTCTTTCCGTTTAGAGAGTATAAGTCAAGTATGGTACGAGATAAGATGTTTAACTAATGTACAGATCCAATTAATGATTCTGTTGGGAAGTAATGTAATTTATCAGCAAACTTTCTCCGGGATTTATTAATTAAAGGCCCAAACCAGTATAGCCAGAATTTAATAGAGTAGGTAGTGAATAGATATGTCCATATTGACTAATTAAATTCCGTAATTTCGTAATTGATAAACACAAAAGGACTCTCCACACACAGATCAAGTTACCTATCAAATGATATACAATCTCGGTGAAGCCAAGCGCTAAAAAAGTGATAGTCATATGTTTTAAGAACAAGAAAGGTTCCTGGATTAAGAAAAATCATTCTAAATTTGAAATCCAAAAACGATCGAATATGATATTACCCAATAACGCGCACAAATGTATTAAGAACAGCTCTTTATAAACATATAAGTAATAGAATTACCATGAGTTTGAAAATATATGGTATTCTAACAAAAAATTAATATAGATATAGTAAAACCAACAGCTTAGATTATTTGATTTCGGAAACTCATAGAAGCGTTGTAGATAACAGATGTAGTATGTCTGGATAGTAGCTGGACGTATGACTGAATTAAGTACATAATACTAAAAGTTAAAACGACTTGTCATTTTAGAAAAGAATATATATTTTGAAATTGAGAAAAATAACAGACAAACAAAATCTGAAATTGTTCACTCGCTACAAAGTAAAATGTATCATGCACATACCCTGCGTTATAACAAGATTTACATTATATGTGTAGTAATTTTTTGTGTATCTCTTTTATGTAGAATTCACTTCCTCCTCTACGTTCAGTGGTACAGAAGTAATATTACAACTATAAAGAAAACGCAACAAAGAACAACGGTACATACCTTCAGTTCAAATGCCACGCGTGTACTACAGCGGCACATAGTGGCAGTCTCATACAACACAAAGTACGCGTTGGGTGTTACAGATGTCGCCACATTGTAATTGCTATGTATATATCAATGTGTCTTCGTTGTTATCAATGTTTTACAGAACGTTAGAACAACACTGTTCAGTTTTGGTTTGAAACGTATTCCAGATGTGAACGACACAAAGCTCAAATTATATTATGTACAGAAAACAATATAGGCGGAAAAGAAATGTTGTGTTTCGGAACATAAGTCCATCGAAAATTATATAAATTTAGCATATTTGTATTTTCCTGTACGTACTCATTTCCATTATTGAACTGATCATTTACATGCATTTTGAGGCAACTGCGTGAGTTTTGGGAAATGTCTCTTGATGAGCATTGTTGTACAATTTAATTAAAGATCTCTGCAGTGTCAATATAGTCCAATTAAATTAAGCTGGCAGCTGCGTAAAGGTGTACACTAAATGAATTGGTCCATTACCGATCCTGAAAGAAGGCTGAAGATGATATATACATATGGAGTAGTTGATACATGTACCAGCAGTGGCTCCAAATGTACAAAATCATCCTCAGTCTCCTTTCAGAATTGGTAACAGACTAATTCATTTAGTTTACATCTTTACCCAGCTGCCACCTCAAGTTAATCGGAGTACCTGTCTCAAGACTACGGTGTTGGTATAAATTGTAGTTTCGATTATTGTTGTACTAAGTACATCCTTAATATATTTATTGATACTATTTAGTTTTAAGAACATTAATAAGTTATATTAGATGTTTATGTACTTCTAACTTAGCTATATATTTTTTATACTCCGTGGTCTTTGATTTAACTGTGATTTGTTAGGGAATTTACGTGCAGTTTCATTTTACCGTAATATATGTTTTAAATACAAGATACTTACTGTCACATACACTTTCATTTTTGTGTCTATGTAATACTTGGTTTATACTGAGCCACTCCGAGTCAATTTTCTTTTACAGAATTGGTTTTGGTATTTAATACAGATTACGGGAAAGGTGGATTTGATTTATTTTTAAGTGAACATTACGGTATTTTATTTATAGGAATTTTTTATGTGTTACCTTTCTTGGTTCTGGTTTAATTTACTTTACTTGTTATATATCTTTAAGTATTTGTATGAAGTACTTTACCCCGATGTCGTAATGATACATTAATGCATTTAGTACGAAAGCGAGTTTAATCGTTATGTTCAAATTATTTTTATTTTTCATTAAAACTGTTTATTCAAAGTTTCTTAACCACTAAGTTAATTCGGGATTTTAATCATTTCATTATGATATTTCGAGACATTAGTTTATTGTTTATAGCTTATTGATTATTGCTAACGAATATAACCTCAGGCTTTAATAATTGACGGACTTAAAATGTAAGACATTGCCTGGGATTTTGGTTAGAGAATGAGCGCTACCTGAGGCTTTACATGTTAGTTTATTTGTGTTAAATATTCATAATTTTAACAACTGTAATTAAGATTAAATCAGATAAGATGTAATTATAATATAATATAATATAATAATATAATATAATTATATTATAATAATATATGTTTGTTGTATAGTTGTTATTTGTAAGATAGGAATTTTACATTGTACTGTCAGGATTTGACATTAGTATGTTTACGTAAAGTAACACTTCAACGGTTTATTTGTATCTTATTTTCGTGAGGATTTGTTGCTAATATTATATTGATTACCTTTAAATTTGTTAGTTTTGTATTAATTTGTAGCTTTAGGTCATGATGTATTTGTCCTATGTTTTACATGTGTTGAGATTACACTTAATTGTTTAGTTATATGATATCAGAATGTAAAATCTTATAATATCGGATTAGTAACTCACGCAGGAGATAAAGCTATTGCGTGAATGTTGTAAGATAAAATAACATTTATTATTTAGATTGTATATTATAGGTTTATTGTCATTATTTGTTGTATTAGCAAAGATAGTACTCAGGTTCCTGCGGCTATAGCAACACCGACCTCAGTTCATGGTTAGACTTTAGACGGTATTTATTAATTTGATGTAATAAGACTTTTAATAATTCACGGGTTATGTCCTTATAGCTCTTACTTTAACTATGTTAATCCCATTTTGGGGTTTAGCCCTCCTTCCTCTTTTAACTTACTCCTTAGTCTTTCAGGGTTTAAAAATATTAATAGATTTTCCCTTACGGTTTAGCAGTTTTACAATATCATTGAGAATGAGGAGGACTTCTGAGGGCATTGCTTCAAATTTTATTTCTTAAATTAACCATATAATTAATCATAACAACAATCATAACAACACACTTCATCTAAAGTCATTCAAACTGATTTTCACAACATCAAAGCTGCATTTATGTAATAGTGATTTATTATGAGATTTACATGAAGCGTTTTGAGGGTCAGATTGAAAATGCTTAAAGTATGTACATTAAGGTATTTAACCGACTTTCCTGGTTTAAATTTTAGTTCAAAGCCGTTTTTATTCTTTTTAGATTCAGATGCTACCAGAATGTATTTTACAAAGCATTTAATTTGTGAATAGGATGTGATCCCTCCTTTCCTTGAATGTATATTCTTGATTCACTAAGTATTAATTTCACGCCAAAAAGAGAAAGGAAGGGAAACGGCCAGATACAAACCTCCAGTTGAAATTTTCTGCGTGTTTACGGAGTGACTGCGATCACAGCGGCACGCGGTTGAAGTGTTATGAAACAGTAAGTACACGTAGACGTTATCAGCAGTTGCGCAATGTATAATATCTAGGTATCAAAGTATCATAGTTATTACAAATGTTTTACAAAACATAAGAACATATGGTATATATTTTGATTAAGAGGAGTGTTTCATGTGAACAACAGTAATTCGTAGCTATATTTCTTATATAAGTCAATCTGAAGTAACCGAACCTATTGTACTTCGGAGCAAAGGCCTATTAAAAGTTGTATAAGTGCAACAAAATCAAGAAATTCCTTGCATATTCATTTCAATCACCCCTTTTGCACTTTGCCTTTCTGAATAATTATGGATGGTTGTTATACATATACAATTCAACAACTAACAATTTAATATAATCCAGCAGTTGCCAAGCGAATAAAACATAGAAGTTTTATTCATTTGTGAATTTATTTTGCCATTTTCTAAACATTTGTATTTAGTATCGAACATTGACATAAACTGAAAAGCAGGTAAATTATGCTCAGATATACCCGTAATTTTTTTAAAATACAGCTATACAGACAATACGTGTTTTAGGACTGCGTCGTCCATTAGTTTTATCAGTCCTTTTTGAAAATTTGATATAACTATAAGAGAACCCGTTGAAAATTTTTCAAAATATTTACGTTTATGTGTAACTTCTGGCAATGAATACCGAAATTAAAATTATGTATCATGGGATATTCTGCAAGTATATAATTTGATGCTTTTAATGAAGGAAAATTGTCAATTTTCCATGTATACGTTTGAAGTCAAATAAACAAACAAAAATTTCTAAAGCTGAATTGTATCTCAGCTTGTTTCGTGAATGCAAAGAATATCTAAATCAATCATGTCCAACAAGAATGTGAGGCCAGTTATCCATTTTAATAGCAATACGGAGAAAATTTGTTGTCAAGTAAAGATATTGTACACTCTCAAGGAACAGTTTGTGGATTTTTTGTAACCTGTTTTGTAGTGAATGATTGACAGCCTTTTTATGTTATCAAGTTGTACATACT
Source organism: Mantis religiosa (assembly GCA_030765055.1). Taxonomy (NCBI): domain Eukaryota; kingdom Metazoa; phylum Arthropoda; class Insecta; order Mantodea; family Mantidae; genus Mantis; species Mantis religiosa. The sequence continues at coordinate 127,504,054 of CM060958.1, forward strand.
GAAATTGTTGGCTTCATCTCATCGTAAATTTTGTATCTTTTATAGATGTAATGGAGAATAACATGTAATTAGTTATTGAATAAATACAACAGCTTAGTGACCCAGATAGTACCCAGTTTGCATAAAGTGTAAAATACGAGCAACAAAAGCAGTATAGAATATTGTGAGGGAAAAATTTGTCCCTTTTTCAGCAAGTATCCGCCATTTTTACTTTGCAAAAACTGTACATTCAAAACAAAAGGTTTGTAAAGGCTAGAAATACCAGTGTTTGGCGTATTGTACCTCTAAAGAAATACAATTGCGATACGTGGAAATTGCAAGTACAAGCCGTACCTGCAGTTGAGAATTACCTCGTGTCTAGTGAACGCGACTTCAGCGCACATGGTGGAAGTCTCATGAAACAGCAGGTGAACGTAGCGAGTTATAGATGACGCGAAAGTAGAAATTGCTTTGTAAGTATGAATATGTATTAGTTATTAGGGATGGTTACAAGTATATAACAACAGTAATGTTTTTTTTACATTTCGAACTTATACCAATTGCACAGGATAATATTCTGGAGCTGTGTTGCATACTAGAATCAATATAGACAAGCAATAAGTATTGTGCTTCGGAGCGAAAGTCTGCTAAAGCTAGTTTATTTATAAAAGATTTAACGAGTTTCCTTTATATATCTCTGCAAATAATTTTGTCAAGCAGACATAATTTATCATTTGTATAATACATATAAAGGGAGAGGAAACATTTATCTACGGCTAAACAGAATAGGTTATCGAGGTATTCTTTTATACGTGAATAAAGTCATTGTAAAAATTGTGATCGTAAAACCTCAGACAACATACACTGGAGTGTTAAATATTAAAACTAATAAAACATACAAAGCTCTGTGTTATTCTTAGAGACCCGAGCATACCCCGATGGTGAAATCTGATTGGTCCTTCCAAGCTGCAATAGAAAGCAGAAAGATGGCTGTGAATTCGTCCAGATTCGACACGACATTGTAAGTACATCAGATGCACAATACTGCAACAATATATTTACAATTCATAGTACTTATTACTTTAAATGATCTCTTCTTGAGCAACCTTCAGCTTTTGTTTAGAACCTGATTTCTGCTGTCTATGTTTTTATCTTTCTTTTTCTCACTGACGTACAGTAACATAGGTACAGCCGAGTTTTTAAGCTCCTACTATCCTTGCTTATAGAATTATTTGGATTGTTGGACATACATGTCGACACCTTTTCGTTTTATATTCCATATTTTGACTTTATTCACATGCATTTCTCACTGCGAGCTATTGGAACTGCTAACTTGTTCCAATACTTTATAATATTTTCTATAGTGCTCCATTAGAAGAAGAAGGGGAAGTGGCAACCTCATATTTAGTGTTAGTACAATTGATAGCAGCACTTATAAACGGATTTACCTAGCATCAGTCGGGAGATGACACTTATTTCACAATAAGAGACAATTCTTTCGAAGTATAATTATATTTGTTATCGAGTACGAAATGTTTGTGTGGTTAGCTTCAGGTTGGGTACTTAACCGTTACCCATGGTAATGGTTAGGTCAGACCCCCAGTTGCCCGCCTCGGTAGCGTGGTGGTAGCCTGCCTGCCTCACGTTCAAGAGGTCTCGAGTTGGAGTCTCGGTAAGGGTGAGTTACTAGGATATGGTTTTTACCGGGGTTTTCCGTTATCCTTCAAGACGAATTTCGGATAACTCTAAGCTCCATGGTCCCTAGACTCATTTGAGCATCATTTGATCCAATTCATTCACCATCCGATTTAACCTAACGTTGAAGGACGTAAATTACAAAAAAAAAAAAAAAAAAAAAAAAAAAAAAAAAAAAAAAAAAAAGACTCCCAGTTAACATCTAACCTGAGATCACAATACTGTCCAGTTCTTGGATTGTCTCTATTAACAGTTCAGTATTGTATTGTCTATAGTTACTCTGTCAACCTTGTCAATTCACTGTCCCACCCATACTAACACGTGAAGTGAGATCGTCAATGGTGTAGACGGCATTTGCAATGAATTTCTGAAACAAGCGGAGGTAATTCTCACCTCGAAAATCACCGCCATTTTAAAATCCCTATTACAAACAAAAGTGATACCAGAGTAACGGAAGCTCAGTAGGATCCTCCTGCTTCACAAGAAAGGCAACAAAGTGAGTAAGTCTGATACGTAATGTCTGTAAACCCTATTCAGAAATTCTGACACGATGTTTAACAAATATGCTAGATAAAAAACAACCATCGGATCAGGCAGGCTTCTTTTCAGGCTAGAGCACAGCAGAAATCTTCAAACAGTTAACGAGTTGATCGAAAAAGCAGAGAAATTCCAAATAACAGTTTACCTAGATTTTATAGACTATAAAACGGCTGTTGGCTCAGTAGAACACACTAGCATAGCACAAGATCTAACCAATCACGGAGTCGAAACTAAGTACATGCGAATTCTTAAGCAAATCTACAAAGTCTCGCCAACTTAAAAACTGAGATGGAAGGTCAGCCATTGCGATTAAGGAGAGGTTCCCCAATCTAGACCAGAATTTCCACGAGCGTACTACAAGACGTATTTCGCAATGTAGAATGGAATAAACATTAATGGAGTAAGACTACCTAACCGAAGATTCGCAGAGAACGTGATATTTTCTACAACAACAGAGGAATTACAAAGTATAGTACAGGAACTCTGTCTCCATTGCAACAAAGTGCGTCTCACAATGAATATGTACAAGACCCAAGTAATGACAAATTACGCCGAAACCCTAATAATAATCGAAACTAAGTCCTTGAACTACACATTAGAATATGTCTATTTAGATCAATTTCCAGAAATTCATATTGTGCCTGTCGCCGCGAACAAAACGTTCGGCACGGAAAGATAATGAGCGGATAGTGTATCACGGAGATAATGAGCCAACAAACGAGTATGTGGGGAACATGGTGGACCGTCTCCCCCACATACTCAGAACTTCCAGAAGGTGACGGACCGCATGAAGACCCTATACGACAGGAGCAAGGTGAGCTGGTCTGGTTGTACTGCCCTACCCGGACCAAGAGACGCTGCCCTAAACTTCAGAAAACAGGTCAAGGACCGTACCGGGTGGTGAAGAGTATTAAAGACGTGGACTACTGCATTCAGATGGTGCACCGAGGAAAGATGCTGGTGGTACACCTGGATCGAGTGGCCCGCTACAATGGCGCTGTTCGGGACGACCAGCCTTGAGGAGGCAGCAATATCGCGGTGACGCGCAAAAACTTTTCGGCGCGGAGAGATAAAGGACGGACAGTGTATCACGGGGATAAAAATCCTGCAAAAACATATAAAGATAGCATAAAGATAAAGGTCTGCCGAAACAAAGAAGTTAGATGGATGGAAAATTCTAACGACAACATGATTGAGAGCGAACATTTGGGTTCTAGTTTCTTTTAGAACAGTTTAGAATAGTCAGTGCAGGCATATACAAGAGGCGTCATGTCAGCGGAGTAGTTGTAAACAGTGTCGTAACGAGAGTTGTAATTGAAGCTGGTGTGTGCTGAACGTGAGCTCATTTGTTTGTTGTCAACGGCCTTGGTAGATTGTAATTGTGTATGTGTCGTATTCTGCTACTATAAGAATTCAGCAGAGTGTATTTCTACGGAAATAAAGAACATTTAGAATTTCTGGAAATTGTGACCTTGTGGGTATGTGTAATTATCTCCGTGATACACTATCCGTCCATTATCTCTTCGCGGCAAAGATTTTGTGCGGGACAATATTTTCTCCCGGTGTTTAATAAACTACTAGAAAAGTTACTCGCATGTGGAAAATACCACTACATTTCAAGAATTCCTATTTCTGTTTCTGATGCTTTAGGTGATTTGAGTAAACTAAACGTAACCAGCTATTAACAAATGTTAATTTAATATAAATGTCAGTAAAGCAAACATCTACAGGAAGCATTAAGTATCAAATTCATCGTGAATCCTGGACACAGCAAAATCATTATAAACTGTCAAGTGTATATATTGATAAAGAGGACAAGAAATAAGAGTAAATTGGTGGACATTTAGCTCAAGGTGTGTGTCATGTTTTAAGTATTTCTTTACGGTTGTTAGTTATACCAAAGATATTCAGAATGAACAAGACTACTGAGGTAATTTCCGAACATTGTAGCATATGTACTTCATTTGTCATGCATTTTCTCTAAAAAGTTATATTTTAATGGCAATTAGGAGTTTTTTTGATAAAATCATAATTTTAAAGAAGGTTTCCATTTAAGGAGTAATGTACTTTTAACATGCTCTTTTATCTTTAGTTAGGACGTTTACTGTGTAACAGATTATCCAATTTTGAGTTTTGCTGAAAACTAATTTTCCTATTCAGCTAGTGCAGAAATATCTACTTCCAGTTTTAGCTTCGCGTTTATTTTTTGTTTACAGCAAGTCTACTCTGAAAATTCATCGAAAAATTTGAATTTCATGGAATTTTGCTTTTTGGGCTATTTTTAATAGCGTTTTACTTTTAGGTTGCGTAGTATTAGATGGCATGCTAATTGTAACATCAGCACCATTGTAAGCCATCACGTGACAGTTTAAAGAGACCTTTAACTATCGCTACAATCCAGTGTTGACAGAGATCAACACAAGGGTTTCCAGTCACGATATCTCGCTTCAAACGCGAGAGGTTGACTGGGAAGGCGTCAGGAACTGCCTCCGCACATCCATCCCGCCAAATCCCAGAATCACAAATATCCCTACCCTGGAGAACGCCGTCTCATCCTTCACTTCCATCGTGAAGCGGACCGCCTATAATCTGACAGTCCATGCTCCGGCTCCTCTTCATCCCGATGTCCTCCCTTTGGACATCCTTTTTCTAATCCGGCGATCCTGGGCAGCACGTAGATTATACCAATGTCACCGCACGCCACATAATCGAGCGCTCCTAAGACGTTTACGTCGAGAGGTCAGTGTCCGTCTGCGCGAGCACAAGGTGCAGGCGTGGGAGGACAAAATGGCCAGGTTGCGCGTCGAGGATGGCGACGTGTGGAGGATAGCCAAAGCCCTCAGAAAACACAGAGGTCAGTACACCTCTCCCATTCACGGCACCCAGGGCCTGGCCTATGAAACCCAAGCCAAAGCCAAAGCCTTCGCTGACTATCTTGAGCGCACTATCTGTCCGAGAGATGAACCCCAGGACGACAACTTTTCTGAACGCGTCCGTCGGGAGGTGCGTCGTTTCTTATGTCACCCTCCTGAGGATGCGGAGAGACTCCCTACCATCCGACCTAACGAAGTCCAAGGCGCACTCCAACGTCTCAAACCAAAGAAGGCGGCGGGGTCGGACGGGCTGACACCTCTAATGCTCCGCCATCTTCCCTTCAACGCGGTTCTCTTCCTGACTAGGATTTTCAAAATGTGCCTCGCCCTTGGGTACTTACCACGAGAGTGGAGAGAGGCCCGGGTGATTTGCATATTGAAACCTGGGAAGAATCCGTTACACCCTTCCAGCTACTGATCCATTAGCCTCCTCTCCGCCCTTTCGAAAGCTCTCGAGAGGCTAATTCTTCTCGCTTGTCCCCAATATTGGTAGACATTCAAGCCATTCCTGACCACCAGTTTGGCTTTCGTTCTGGGCACTCGACAGTTCAGCAGTTGCTGCCTGTGGTGGAGACCGCCGCCCTGGGCTTCCAGGAAGGCGTCTTCACGGCCGCAGTTTCTCTGGATGTCGAGAAGGCCTTCTCTATGATATGGCATGCCAGACTCCTATACAAAATGATCCATCTGGGGCTCCCGACACAAATGATCAACATTCTACACTGCTTCTTGCGACATCGCACATTTAAAGTCTCAGTCGCGGCGAAAACATCAACACTAAGGTCAGTGAGAGGCGGAGTCCCCGAAGGCTCTGTGCTATCCCCCACTCTCTTCAACGTCTTTATGGCAGATTTCCCCACAGAACCACGAGTCGAAATGGCACAATACGCTGACGACGTGTTTCTGTTCTGCAAGGACAAACCAATCCTCAGAGCCTTCAACCCCATTCAAAGACATCTCCGCCTAACACAACAGTGGTGCCGACGTTGGCGTATGTCCGTAAATCCGGACAAAAGCCACGCCATACTTTTCACAAAGCGCCACACCTCCGCAGACTGCCCCATCTTCAGCTACCGAAGTCGAAGCATAGAGTGGTCTAACTTTGTCCAGTGCCTTGGAGTCAACTTGGATAGAGGTTTAACTTTTCGCCGGCACATCAGGGACCTTTCGGCGAAGGTACAGGGAGCAATTGCTTCCCTGTACCCAATGCTGTGGTGGACTTCGATGCCAGTCCGCATGAAGTTGTACCTCTTCCGAGCGCTGGAAATCCCGGTAAAGCTATATGCCTGCGAGATCTTGGGCATGGCAGCAGACAGCTGTTTAGCATGGCTTCAACGTGCACAGAATAAAGGACTGCGGTCTATCTATTCTGTGGGACGTTATTCCCCTACCAGGTTGCTGCACGAAGCATCGGGTCTTCCATACGTGGAGGATTAAATTAGGCGCCGGGCTTAAAAATTATACGCAAGTTTACCATCTCATAGAAGCGCCCTTGTCAGATCATTGGGAAATTATGACCCCACTAGACGCCGATCTAGACTGCATCGGGTCCCCCGTATGTCATGCGGGCACCCTAGATAACCCTGGAGCTAACCCTATCAGCAGCTAAAGCTGAGCTCCTCATAAATCTTCCAAGCTGTTTGGTATCTAAATTTCTCCACAACTAAAATACAAAAAATTTAAAACAAAAAAAATTGGGTGCTAAGTACTGCATCCTCCCCTTCAACCTGAAGGTACTTTGGTAACCTCAAAATTAACTCCCAATCAAAAAACCTACATCACCTTCATCCGACAACATTCAATAAAAAATCCTACCTGCGGTAAAACCCTTAATGGGTGGGCACGCAGCAAAACCTTCTGGCTGTATACAGCCAGCCAGCACGAGCTAGCTAGTTTTAAGTATATGTGCCTATCCCTTCCTGTATTTTTACTATACTTTATGAATAAGGATAGTTGTACAATAGTTGTAATATAAAACCAATTAGAACTCTTTCAGGCCTCTCCAAATGTGAGGTCATCAAGATACTTGTGCTGTACTGTACCATTTAGATCTATTCCTTACACCGTCTCAGGATGGGTACTGTGGTTCAAAATTGTTAATATTGTGAAAACATGCTGCGCTTAAAGAAAGTGGTAAACCAAGGTATTAGGAATTTTAAGACAATATGATCACATATATCTAAACATTAATTATTGGAAACCATGAACACACGAAAGAGCAATGTGTTCAGTAGTTTTGGCAGTAGAAACTCGAAAAAAGAGTGATGTGAGGTACTAATTATATGGAAGGAAGTGCAAAATAGTAGAAAGATATAGAAATAACAATGCCAATGGCCATAAATAAACAAATAAATAAAGATGAAGTTAAAATATAACCACAGTAAAGATTGTCTTGAATCAAGTTGGAGGCTAATGGATTATTAAACACTTTTGTTTACTGCGTTTCAACAGTACTGAGCGGCTAGCAGACAAAGGACGGTTCGTGGATAAGAAAGCAGTTATAACGTATTATTTGTGCAATATATATTACAACGTGAGAGAAAGCATTTATCTATGACTAACCATAATAGTTTATCGAGGTATTCTTTTATTTGTGGATGAAAAAATATAAAATTGTGATCGTCAAAACTCAGGCAACATACAATGGAGTGTTAAGTATTAAAACTAATAAAAGGTACAAAGTTCTGTTATTCTTAGACACCCGAGTATACCCTGACGGTGAAATTTGATTGGTCTATCCAAGCTGCCGATAAAAACAGTAAGATAGCGGTGAAGTCGTCCAGATGCGACACGACATTGTAAGTATAACATTAGATACACAATACCACATCAATATATTTACAATTCTTAGTACTTAACATTTTATATGATGTCTTCTTGAGCAAGCTTCAGCTCCTTTTTAGAACCTGATTTCTGCTCTCTGTTCCTGTTTTTATCTTAGTTGTTCTCACAGACGTAAAGTTACATAGGTATAGCCGAAGTTTTAAGCTCTCTTCCTTGTATCTTTACTGTCCTTCTTTTTAGAATTCTTTGGCTAGTTCTACATATACATTGACAGAGTTTCGTTTCATATTGCATATTTTGACTTCATTCACATTTATTTCTCACTGCGAGCTATTGAAACTGGCGACTTGTTCCAATATTTTATGGCATATATTATTTCTCTTATCCTGAAAAATGAATGTCTGGTAACTCTAAGCTCTATGTACCCAGTACTTATTTGAACATCATTTCATGAGTCGTCCGATATGATTTAACTTTGGAGGTTTTCTCTTATCCTGAAAGATGAATGATTGGTAACTCTAAGCGCTATGTACCTTGTGCAGATTAGAACATTGTTTCTTTCATCGACCGATATCACTTAACGTTGGAGGTTTCTTTTATCCTAAAAGAGGAATGTCCGGTAATTCTGAGCTCTATGTATCGTGTGCTTATTTGAACATCATTTCCTTCATCTTCCTATATGACTTTACTTTGGAGGGCTTCTCTTGTCCTGAAAGATGAATGTCTAGTAACTCTACGCTCTATGTATCCTGTACTCATTTTAACATTATTTGAAGGTGTTATAAGCCTAACAAATTCAAATGTTATCTTCTTTATATTCATTGAAACTGGTGTTTGCCATTTCTCAACCGACCATTTAGTTTAGAATTTTGATGAAACAAATTTTCTTCTAAATTGAGCAGATACTAAAATATAAATATCCAGTGCAAGCTCTACATTTTTTTTTTGTAACAGAATGCAAATCCTCCTCTACCTCACTCGTTAGCGGAACAAACGGGTAGTTCAAATGTCCCGCTGTCTTCTGCAACCACAGCGACACACAGTGGAAGTCCCATAGATTAGGAAGTACAATAAGCCTGACATCGATGACGCGCAAGCTATAATTGCTATCTATATAGTAGTGTGTCTTAATTGTTAATAATGTTTTAAAGTATTTGGAATAAAGATGCTCAATGTGGCTGAAAGGCGCATAGCAAATGTGCCAGATAGTAAGTTGGAGGCGTATTACTGTAAAAGACACACATAAACTGACAAGAAATATTGTGTTTGGCAACGAAAGTCTGCAGAAAGCTATATGAGTTCAACACATGGGTGACCAGAAGATACCCCTCAATCGACACAGTACACACGACACAGAGCCAATATAAAATACCTCCAATTCCTAGTCCCTCCATAGCCACAAGCCGCTGTCCACAAGACCCGGGGTGGATGCCACTCCCTGCCCTGGGCGGCACGGCGGAAGGACAATCCCAAGTGACGACGACTCAGTGAGACCAAGGACAAGAGCGGCAACATTCCTGTAGAGATATAACTTGTATATATGTGTTGTATAAATGTATTCATGTATTAATAAGATGTAAAAAAACATAGTAAATATATACAATAAGGAAAAAAAAGATATTAATAATAAACATTTTATATATATCTGAGTATATGTGTAAATAAATTCAACCTAAGTGTAAATAAAGTATATATATACATCCCAAATGTACATTCAACCCTCCCTATCCTAAATATATTTGTCAGGACCATCGGCAGCTTACCGAGGAGCCTAACGACTCAGCGCCCTCTCCAGCTGAAGCCACAATAATGGTTAGGTACCCTTAACTTTAATTAGCATGGCACCAAAACCTCGCTCCTATGCATGTGCATGAATAACATGCACTAACCATAGGTCCCTGTTCAGGGCCCTGGCCATGGCCAGTACCTATTTCCCCACTCTGTCCGTCTACTCTCTTGTATACGGACATCTTCTAGGTATTCACCCACTAACATCCGGGTTGCTTCGGCGGTACGGGATATCACTTACCACTTTTCCTATCCATCACTGTAGTGTAGCAAGTGCATGGTAGGGGAGGCGAAGTAGATCCCTTTCGGATGATCGTCACCGGGTGCGGCGGAGGCGGGGCCGCATCCCCCCCAAAAAAAGCGTTTTAAACCGGGCAAATATTCTGTCTTTCCGTCCAGTTACCGCTCCATCAGCCTTCTACCAGTTTTGTCGAAAGTATTCGAAAAATTGCTCCTATCCCGGCTTCTTCCTTATCTAGAGGAAAGGGGCCTAATCCCGTAACACCAGTTTGGCTTCCGTTCTGGCCACTCCACGACCGAGCGGCTGCTGCGGGTTGCCGAGAAGGCCTCCCTGGGATTCCAGGAAAGGTCTAAAACGGTAGCAGTGCTGCTCGACGTGGAGAAGGCATTTGCCATAACCTGGCACGAGGGGCTCATTTACAAGCTCCTAGAGCATCAGAAACCCATTCCATACATTTCATTGGTAGCCGGTTTCCTCGGAAACCGAAGCTTCCGAGTAAGGGTGGAGGGGGCGCTGTCCACAAAGCGGCCCATTGGCGCTGGAGTACCGGAAGGCAGCGTGCTGTCGCCGTCGCTCTTCGCAGCTTACATGACCGACATTCCAACGCACCACAACACCCAAACCTGCCAGTATGCGGACGATCTCAAGATTTTCGCAGTCAACAGGAATACATGGTACAGCTTCCGGCATATCCAAACCCAGCTCCGGGCCATTGGCGAATGGAGCGCATAATGGCGAATGGCAATTAACCCGGAGAAGAGCTCTGCTATTCTCCTGGCGAAAACCAGAGCCAGCCGGTTGCAGCAAAACTTCGTTTTATGGCGCCATCGAATCCCATGGGTGCGAACGGCGAAATGTCTTGGGGTGACGCTGGACCGTAAGCTAACTTACGTTCCGCACATCAAGGGCAAGGTCCAGCTGGGGCACGTCGCACTCCGGAGCCTATAACCTATTTTCAGATCAACCATGCCGATCCGACTCAAACTCCAGCTGTATCGGGCGATCATTCCGCCTATGATTCTGTACGGCTGTGAGATCTGGGGAACAGTGGCTAATACCACCTTCGTCAGGCTCCAGACGCTGCAGAACAAGGCACTCCGCATCATTTACGATACAGGTAGGAGATTCCCGGCTCATATCCTACATGAGCACTCCCAGATCCCGTACATTGTCGATGTCATTCGCGAGAGGGCACGATCAATGTACGACAAAATACAAATTCACCCCAACCCTTTATTGAACTCCCTGGGAAGGTATGACCCGAGAGATCAAAGACGCTTGCCGTCCTTCAGACTGCCGAGAGAGGTCTTGGGACCCCTTGGGTAACCCAAGGAAAACCCCAGATATCTCTGGCACCAATTTTTACGCCGATGGACCAAGCGCTTCACAACCCGTAGCCCAAACGGAGCAAAAAATTAAATCGTGTCTCCCAAAACGGGGGAAAGATCAAGTGCAGCTGCCCACGACAAAAGGGCAACCCATTCCAAATTTCCAATACTTTCAAGCACCCCAGCAGAACATGGAACTACTAGCTCATTTCGCAGGTTAAGCCGCAAAGCGGCTATGTACTACGGCATGACACCCGGACGGCAAAATAGAAAAATAGCCCCGCCCGACTAGGACTACCTCTGGACCTCTGGAAAATCTATATTTTCATTCAATTATGCTCCTACCCTTTAAATGCTTATTGGAGAGTGTTACGAATTTTACACTCACTTAAATCATTATGAAAACTTTACTTGACTGCTGTCCAGTAGATTTCTCCCCCAGCCGTCATTTGTCATTGATGATATTACTAAGAACTTATGCTTCTTCAGTACAAGTCTGCCAGAGGCATATGTGTCGTCTGGTTGTGACTTTTATGGGGGAGAACTAGACTGGTAGTTATCACAGACAGACAAATTAACGTACTCTCACACACGTTCTCCTTTATTAAGATTTCTTTTTGTGCAGTTAGGATTTTCTAAACGTGCATTCCCGGTATGCATAATCATAAGTGTATTCTTTGATTATTCTCCCCAAATTTATTTATTTTCTGATACAGCTTGGGATAAATGTGAGGGCTGGAGTTGTAAGAGGCTATCTAATAAGGCTATCTTAGTTATTAAACATATTTTATAATACTTTAGAACAATTCAGCTCTGTTTTGGTGTAGAATGTACTCTTGATGTAAGTCATAATACGTTGGAGCTATATTTTACGATATTTAAATATCAATATAGACGAATAAGAGGTAATGTGATTCGGAACAACGGTATACAAAATCCCATATAACTGCCATAAATTCAACCTTCTGAATATAATTTTACTCCAATATTTTCGCTGCTAATGTTTAGTATTTGCATTACAGTTCGTTATTACCATAGAGACAGCACCTGTGCTTTCTTGTAGTTGAATCTTGAAGACGAAGTGTTTGATTTCGAACGCCCATAACAGATATGTATCGAAAGTGATGTTAGACATCTAAAGTAGATGATATTATAAAAAAGAGTATCTCTCCAACAACAATACTTATAAAACCCGCTTATTTATTGTATCTACCACACACTGTATTACAGTCGTCCATAGTGAAGAAGAATTCGAGGATATATCTATAAAATTTAATCTAGAAATTTAAATTTTGGGGAATACACTTTAACCATATTTTACGTTAATCTAAATCGTTAGTCGTTTTAGAGAACCTTAGAGCCTTCAAAAATATTCCATAACAGGTAAAGTCTGTGTGGAGAATTTTCTTAAAGATCTTGGTGTATTATCCAAGAAGGCGCTAAAATAAAATACTCTGATACTTGATTATTTAATCGAATTTCCATACACAAATATACGAGCGATGTTTCCAACATGCACACCGGTAGCGTGATAAGATCCTTCAAATTGACAGACACTTAATAAACAAAATAGTTATTTAATTCATAGCTTTATTTAATTGGTAACCTAAATATACCAAATGGAAAAGTGATATTTGCTCTTGCTTAATTAACTTTCAGTCATATTTATTAAGTGAAGTACCACAACAGGTTTAAGTCAATAAAGCAAAGTAGTTTAAATAGAAAGTTAAAGGAAACAAAACTATATCAATAGACACTTTAGCCTTGTTTGTACCGAGCTGGATGGCTCAGCTGGTTCCTTTGTCGCCCGCATTTGGGATTGGGTTTTCATTACAGATGGGATTAGGTACGTAGGTCAACATGCTGGGCCCACTGTTCCTATGCCCCCGGGAAGAAGGATCAGGTGAAGGAGACAGAGGGGGGTCAACCGAAGGAGCCATGACAGACAAGAGGGAAGGGTCCCAACAGTTTACTTAGATAGAGCTTTCCCCCGACAGGTCGGAACAACGACCTCGCTGTCCTACAACGGGACGGCAACGAGCGCAGCAGTTGAACCCTAATGATACCAAGGCAGGCAATCCGAGCCCCAAAGGTTCCAGGCAGGTGATCCGAGGCACAAAATTCCCCGGCTGGCAGTCCCGAAATGGACTCGGCAGAACATCGGAGAACGGCAACCGACCTACCGCATGAGGAAGTAGTTTTCTCAGAGCATATCATCCTGCCATGCACCGCCAAGACACCCGCCGACATTTCTGCCCTGAAAGAGATCACCACATGAGCGATGATATGAAATGATAATGGAGATCAGCAGGGAAAACCGCCAAAGGAACCCGCGGGTCAGGTAGCTCGGCCAAGGCAATCGAAGCAGGGCCTCCCTAATGCGGGCCACCGACGAAACCACCTGAGCCATCCCGCTCGGTTCGCAGTCGAGAGGTTCAGGTTTGATTTCCGTGAACGTTGAAACTGACCCGCGTGGTTTTGCTCGGGGATTTCCAGGGGTCATCTCTATTATTATTTCACATCAACTCTCATCTGATGTTCTCTTTCAGAGTAACAGGGTCTCAGAAGTCTCGGCGTTGTACGACAGAATGATGTGATAATTGAAACTTCTTTCTCCGGTTGGACGGTCTCCGGGCCCGGATTGGTTGTGCCGTTTTACGATCGGAGTCGCGTGAGCTACCGGTTGTACTGCCCTCTCGGAGAGTTACGTCTAGTCGTGACTCTTTTGGATGATCGAACTCTACCTCCTCTAACCTTAAACTTCCTCATGGGGCTTTCCCACTTGGTGGCGTCGGTACAATAGGTTAAGAGTGGTCGTAGCGTAGTACAATTCAAGATTTATTTTACGTATTTTTTATAATTGCAGTAGCTTTCGTCACATCATTACAGCAAAAAGAATTCCAGTACTTACCATTACATAAAGAACCTAATACAGTAAGAATGTTACATCTCTTTATTAATCATTTTAATTTATTTTATAAAAAACATATTACTTCTTCAGTTTCAAAGTATTATTTTATATTAAGAACATTAAGGTATATTATATGTTTATTTGCTTTTATTTTAGCTATATATTTTTTCTGCTTTGTACTCTTAGATTTAACTTTGATTTGAGAGACAATTTACATCGCGCTTTAATTTTACCGTAAAGTATGCTTTAATTACAAGATACTTAATGTCACATACATTTTCATTTTTCTGTCTATGTAATATTTGGTTTATACTGAGCCAATCCGGGTAAATTTTATTTTCCAGAATTGGTTTTGGCATTTAATACTGAGTATGGGAACGGAGGATTTGTTTATTTTTAAGTGTATATTACAGAATTTTATTTATCAGTAAGATAATATGTGTTTCTATTCCTGGATCGGATTTAAATTACTTAACTTTGTACATTATTTTTAGGTATTTGTATGAAGTTTTTTTCCCCGACATCGTAATGATGCATTAATGCATTTATTTTTATTAACAATTAAAGCTTTTAATTTAAAGGTTTTTAAGCGATAGGTTAATTCGGGATTGTAATCCTTTATATATTATATTTCGAGACATAAGTTTTGTTGTTTATAACTTAGCGGTTATGGATAACGGATATAGTCGCAAGGTCTAATAAATGACGGATATAAAATGTAAGGCATTTTCTGAGATTTTAGTTAAAGGAGGAGTTTTACTTAAGGGTTTACATATTAGTGTATTTGTGTTAAATATTAATAATTTTAACAACTGTAAGTAAGGTTAACATAGATAAAATGGAATATCAGAAAACTCGAGCTAAATTATTTTGTATTTTTTCTCATATAAGTTTGTTGTGTAACTGTAATTTGTATCGTACGAATTGTCTATTGGATTTTCAGGAGTTGACATTAGTATATTTATGTCAAATAACACTTCAACTGTTTATTTTTCTGTAGCTTCCTGTCGTGAGTGTTTGTTATTAATATTACATTGATTACATTTAAATTTGTTATTTTGGTATTAATATGCAGTGTTAGGACCTGAAATATTTGTTTTTATGTTATATATAAGGCGATGCAACACTTAATTGTTTAGTTATTATCAGAATGAAAACGCTTATAATATCGGAAAATTAACTCAAGTAGGAGATGTAGTTATAGCTTGAATGCTGTAAGAAAAAATTATATTTATTATTTGTATTCTGTCATAAATGTTTAACTTCATTATTAGTTGTAGTAGCGGAGATAGTACTCAGATTACCTGCGGCTATAGCAACTCCGACCTCAGTTCATTGTTAGACTTTAGACTGTATTTATTAATTTGATTTAGTAAAACCTTTACTAAGTGACTTTTATGTCTTTTTAGACTCTAAGCTTTAATAATGATAATCTTATTTTGGGCTTTAGTCTTCTTTCATTTTAAACACATTCCTTTATCTATAAATATTTAGGAATATTAATAGATTTTCTCTTACAGTTTACCGTTATACAAAATCATTCAGAATGAATAGGACTTCTGAGGATTTTGCTTGAAAATTGAACATTGGACGCTTAAACTAAGCACTTCATTAATTATAATAACATACTACAATTAAAGTCGTTGAAACTGACTTTTATAACATCAAAGCTGCATTAAGTACTAGTGTTTCACTATGAGATTTTCTTTAAAGGTTTCCAGTGTCAGCCTGAAAATGTTGAAAGTATGTACAGTTTGATATTCAACCGAATTTCCGGGTTTGACTTCTGGTTCAAAATCTCTTTTATTCCTTTTAGATTTGGATTCTACAGCAATATATTTTACAAACAATCTCAGCATTTTATTTTTGAATATAATGCAATCTCCTCCTTACCTTCTATGTACGTTCGTGATACAGAAAGTATTAATTTAACGCCAAAAATATCAAAAAAGGAAGAAGCTACCAGATACATACCCGCAGTTCAAAAGTTCTGCCTGTTTAGGGTGTGACTGCGATCATAGCGGCTCACGGTGGAAGTGTTGTGAAACACTAAGTACACGTTGACGTTAGTAGATGTCGCGTAAGCTATAATTTCTTTGAATGTACCAAAGTATCAAGATTATTAAAATTGTTTCCATAACATGAGAACATATGATATATATTTTGATTTAGAAGAACTGTCTTTAAGTGAATAACAGTAATTTAGACATATATTTCTTATATAAGTCATTGTAAAGTAACCAGAGCTATAGTATTTTAGAACAAATGGCTACAGAAAGTTAAGTTGTTAAGTTGTTGAAAGTTGTTAAGTGCAACAAAATCAAAAAATTTTTGCCTATACACCCCAATTAAACTATGCATTATCATAGATGGTTGTGATATAAATACAATTAAATAACCAACATGAAGTAATGCAGCATTTGTCGAATGACAAAACCATAAAAGTTGTAGCTATTTGCGTCTTCATTTTGCTATTTTCTTAACTTTTGTGTTTAGTATCGAACATTAACATAAGTTAGAGAGCAAGGATATAATGTTTGGGTATACCTGTAAAATTTAATTAAATCACATCTATACAGACAATACCTGTCCTAAAACCGCATTACGTTTAGTCTTATCAGAACTGTTTAAAAATCTCAATTAGCGTTTAGAGAACGCGCTGAAAATGTAGTCCAAATTTTTACCTTTAGCTGTAATTTCTGGCACTAAATACCGAAATTAAAACAATGTATCATAGGATATTCTGCAAGTACTCAATTGTATGCTTTCTTTGAAGGAATATTGTAAATAGTTTCATGTCTAGCTTTGAAATAAAATAACAAACAAGATTGTTAAAGCTGAATTATACCAAAAGTTGTTTCTCGACTGCAAAAAATATTTAATATCAATTATATCCAACCAGAACGTGTGGACAGTTATCCGTTGTTTATTGCACTACGGAGAGAACTTTACAAGTAAAGACATTGTACACTCTCAAGGACTCAGTTTGTTGATGTGTAACCTGTTTTCTAGTGAATTATTGACAGGCTTTTTATGTTATCAGGTTGTACATGCTAAAGATGTTATCTTCGCCTCATCATGATTTTTGTATTTTTCGTATATGTAATTGAGAATAACATAAATTAATTAATAAACGAATACAACAGCTTAGTGGCCCAGATCGTTCACAATTTGCATGATGTGTAAAATATGTGCAACCAAAGCAGTATACAATATTGTGAGAGGAAACGCTGTTGTAGTGTTTCTTTCAGTAGGTATCCCCCATTTTTACTTTGCAAAAACTGTATGCCCAAAAGGAAAGGTTTATACAAATGTCTACATATTGTTTGTCGTATCGAACCTCTAAAGAAAGACAACAGCGATACGTGGAAAATTCAAGCACAAGCCGTACTCATTCGCATTGGACTCTCTGACTTTGTGACCGGAGGAAAAAAAAGACGCTTAACGACGTAAAACACGAAGACAAACTGATTCAAATGCAAAAAAAGAACTGATTCTTATGATTTCACCCCCAGTATTAAAACAAATAAAGCATTACTTAACCTCAAATAACGTAAACGTTAAGGCCCTGCTCGTAAAGCTGCGGTTCTGAAGCACTTAATTGTACATAAAATGCACAGCACAGATAATATACGTGATTATCTCAACAAATTCTTGGACATTGTTGACAAACTAAAAGAAATGACGTCGTGATAAATGAAGACTGATTGCTCATCATTATGCTGTATTCTCTACCATACTAACTTGAATATCTTCGAATTGCCGTTAAATCAAGGAGAGAGCTAATCAGTGTTCAAAGCCTAAAAGTTAGAATCTTGGAAGTAAATGAAGCCAGAAAAAAGACAATACTTCAAGTGAAGGAGCACTACATGCAGGTAATAACAGATATCAACAGAGAAGTGCCCATAATTTAAAGGAACAAACCTTCACAAGGAAAATTGTAAGAGGAAATCTCAAGTAGTCTCTCTGTGAAGTCTGTTCGAATACAAATGACAGTACATCTGAATGCTGGTCATTGAAAAAGAATTTAAAGAAACCTGAATACACCTTCATGGTAGGACAATGTTCAGTTTGAGGCTGAATGTAAACTCGCGACTGTAGCAATACCAACACTCGCATGTATTTGACAAGTTCATCAATTTTGTTCGAGTTATGTTGCATATCTCTGTCCTTATTCACACTTATTCGCACAACAAATTAATCGAAGTTTGAAACCTGTCGGTATATTTTTACAGTAACTATTTCTGATTGTACTAATATTTTCAATAATGTTCCACAAGGAAAGGGAAGCGGAAGAGCAAAACGTATAAATAGATTTAATATAGCTGAGAGCAGCGCCTCTACTGGATTTATCTAGCAATTCTCGGGAAATTAAGCACACTTCACAATAAGAAATGATTCTTTCTTGTGTTTAGCTTAAATTTAGTTAATTCATGAATACTTAATATTAATATACAAACTTTAGATATATTGCAGTAACATTACTGCCTATAAAGTCGGGAAGAGAAAAGAGACAGTAAATTTTAAGTGACAGTCAAATGTTTTAAAGGTGCTTAACTTGGGGATGGCTTTCAAATTGCCTTCTCTTTGTACCTCCAACAGAAAATAAAATATTTTCTTCTTTCATATTGCTTTCTCCTACATTTCGTAGCACGAAATTAGGCCTCTGCATTTCGGTCACGGACTTGACATAACTGTACATACGTTCTAATTCGGGGGGCTTCAGAACATGTGTTGCTACTGAAACCTCGATATTAAACTAAACTATTGTATGACAAGGCAATACTTTCAAACTCGATTAAGTACCAAACAGAAAGTAATAACGACTTGCCAGTTTAGAAGAAATATAAACTATTGTGAAATTGTGGAATATAACCAATAGTACCACCGAAATAGTTTACTCTAAGAAATAAAATATATCAGAAATAAATTGTGTATTAAAACAAGATCTACATTGTATGTGTAGTACGATTTTGTTTATAGCTTACAATTTATAGTTATGTGAAGTGATTCAGAATGGAAAGCACTTATTACTACATCCCTTAATAATTTAGCTTATCCATTTAATTTGGCATGGACATATTTAAATCATATGCTACTTGAATGGAAGTTCTTATAGCTATATTTGATAAAGAATGTTAGAAATGCTTCCAATTAATTGGTGGAGTTGGTGGAGTTTTGCTGAAAAATCTGATTTTGTTTTACATTCAGGTGATCCTAAAATATATATTTCCAGTGTAACAAGTCATTAAATGTCTGGTTAGAATGCAACTCCTCCTCTACCTTCTATATATGTTTATCGTGCAGAAAATAAAAAATTATATTATTAAAGTAAAGCCCAAAAGCGAATCTGGGTAGAAAACTACAGTTGAAATGTCCCTCCTGTGTAGCGAGTGTGACTACAGCGCACATGGTGGAAGTCTAATGAAATACGAAGTGCACGCTGCAAGTTAAAGATGGCTCAAGGCTCTAGTTCCTTCGTGTGTATCAATATGTCTTAGTTGTTAGGAATGATTTAAAAAATATAAGAATTATAATGAGCTTCTTTGGTTTAGAACTAATTCTCAGTATGAAGGATAAAAAACTGGAGCCATGCTACTTACAAAAATCAATATAGAAAGAACAATAAATATTGTGTTACGGAGCGAATGTCTGCTCAAGATAGTTTATGTATAACAGATTTACCAGTTTCGTTTGCATTTTCATTGGAATGGAGAACATCATTCTGTCCAATATTTTTGAGTATGCAAAGCTGTGAAATGTGTGCATAGTTATCATATAAAGCATTTCTTATGAAGTAACTCAGTGATTGGTTATGATATGTCATTAAACACTGGTTTACTACTGTACCATTTAGATCTATTCTTGACTCAGTTTTGCGCAATTAATTTGTCATATTATATTCCAAATTATATTTATATCGGCTACAAATTTTCGTGGATTTAGCTTTATGCTTGTCAATTAACCACTACCAAGGTAATGCTTCGGTCGGAAACCCAGTTAAAATATAACACGAGTTGGTATATTGTTTGTTTACAGTTTAGTAATTGTCAATAAATACGTTGTCTCCTTGTCAACACAAACTCTGTCCCATCCAAACTACCAAGTGAGGTGAGACCTGCACCTGCGGAGCTGAAGCAAGGCAAAACTGCCGGTGTGGACGGCATATGCAGTAAATACTCACGGAGCAGCATAATAGCTATGTACACTGATTTAAATTGTATGCTGCTCGAAAAGTTACACTGACTTTATCTTTGTTAATAGAAACCTCTCAGATAACGCACTGAATACTCCACGTGGACATAACATTTATCTGTCATTTCTCATGCCTCCTTATTCTATTGGTTGAAGTGATGCGTTCATTGGAGTTCGTCCATGTCCGAGAAGCGCGCTAGTATCCCTCTGACTCTTCCGAAAATAATCAGTGCGCTGACTGAGAAGTTTGTATTAACAAAGATAAGGTCGGAGCAGTACAAGAATATGTTCACACCTTATAATAGCCCTTAAAGGAAGATATTTACAAAGGTTCCAAGTAAGGGGAAGTCTGCCAATGCGAAACATTTAATAAAGCCTAGCTTATCGCCTGTAAGACGCGAACTTACATAAAAGTTTAGAATTTAACCGACTTTCGTGCTTTGGACCTTGTTAATGTTTCCTTCTAATCAGTTGTTCCAAAAACATATATCCCCAGTGGAATCTCGACACATACGTTTAGGGTACATTGCAACTACACGTGTATCTAATATGTATGTTCATAATATGGGGAAAATTGTTTCAACCTTAAAATAAAGCGCAAGTAAAACAAGTGGCACTATCCTGCAGTTCAAATTTCCCGCTTGTTTCCTGACTGCGACCACAGTGATACACACTGGAAGTATCTTGCAACACGAAGTACACCTATGAATTTACAGATGTGGCTTAGATTATAATTGCAAAGTACCTAGCAATATGTTTTAGTTATTAAGAACCTTTGGCTAAATATTAGATTAGTTATGCTTTACTTTAGTTGAAAGCATATCCTAATTGTAAACCATAGTAATCTGGAGCTGTGTCACATGAAAAAGTTTAGGCAGAAGGAAAAGAAATATTGCGTTATAGAACGAAAGTCCACAGAAAGTTGAATAAGTGGAACAACTTCAATTTTGGTCTAAAACAGACATCCACGCAGAACCTTCCACCCCATTCAACGTTACTTAATCCTCCTCCAGGATTGGTGTCCGCATTGGCGATTGTCCATTAATACGGAGAAAAGCCAAGCGACATTGTTTCCCAAGCACCGCTTTCCCGCCAATATCCCCCAATTTACCTACTTCGGGCAAGGGATCAGGTGGAAGAATTCAATCAAATACTTGGGAGTCAAGCTGGGCAAGGGCCTAACTTCTCGAGGGCACATCCAGGAGCAAGCTCATCGGTCGTGTGGTGCCGTGGCATCACTATAACCTGTGCTTCGGTCTGCGATGTCTGTTTCCCTAAAGTTGCGCCTCCTTATGGCTGTGGTCCTCCCTATCATGCTCTATGCGTGCGAAGTCTGGGGTATGGCCGCAGGCTCACATCTAGTTCTGCTCCAACGTGCACAGAATAAATGTCTTCGGATTATTTATTCTTTTTGCACAAGGTTCCCCGTGAAATTACTTCACGAGGCTTCATCCCTCCGATATGTGGACGATGAAATTAGGCGCCGGGCGACAAAATTCTTCGAGGGTTTGCCCCAACATCAGAGCGCCCTCGTCAGATCCCTTGGGGATTATGTCCCTCGTGAGCGTTCCTTAAAGCGATACCGGTTACCCCGCATGTTTTGCGGTCACTACCGGTAACCTCATGATATCCATTCCAGCCTAAATGAAATATCAGCTAATCCAAAATTTTATTCTGGAAAATTCAAAAAATTATACATACCTTCTTCCAAGTTTATTAACTAACCCACCAGTGGTGCACGCTGTCCGTGGCACCCGGTTCATCATTCCCTGAGGAGCAACAAGCTACCTCCCTACACTACCACCACTTAAACTACACCCGTCATTCTGCAACATCCACATCCCTCCACTACGTGGTTAAGCTCTTCCCAGAGCAGGTACACGATTTGACCACCCTTCGGGCAGTTCCAAACAGCCTGCCAGCATGGAGTTGAGTTGAGTTGGTCCAAAACTGCTGTCGGTAGGCTAAGAATGGTCATCGTATGGGTTAAATATATACCCACGTAGACGTTAAGCATTGTAACAGGAATTGGGATCAGATAATGTTAATTCTGATTTCTCACGTGGATCCTCCTGTACAAGGCATCCACGCCACAATCGGCTCCAAAATTATGTTCATATGTTCACTTTCATGATTATTTCGAAGTATCAATCGAATTCCACGAGAAAATTTGTGTGATAGATTCCCTCATTAGTTTGTTGTGTTTAAACGGATTCAAACTACAACTTAAAACGTTCTTGATCTTGCAGCGGTATACATCACACTCCACCATTACAACAAAAAACTGTCTCTCTTTAAAACGAGATTATTGATTTATCGTCACTATTCAAGACTGAAGAACAAATCTTCCGCCTAAAGATTATTGACTTATCGTAACTATCGTTACTTCCACTTAACTTTGTGATTGGCCTATCCAATGGCACGTCACCACATTACGTCATAATACGTCATACCATTATTATTTGGGCCAATCACACAACTACATATATTTTTATAAATTCATAATCCCTTCATAACTCCTCCGAACATAACACAAAAATATTGTTACAAATGCCTCTCTTTGAAATATATGGAAAATAACCAAATAAAGGAATTAACAATCTGTTTCCATAGATTTCGAAGAACGGTCACACTTACCAATTTCGTTTACAACAATGAACTGTAACATAAATATAACATAAATAAAATATAACAATAGGCATACATTGAATGAAATATAATAATAAATGAACATTTAGCAACCACTTAGCATTATTATAACACATTTTTTAAAATATATATCTTTGATTTCATGTGGGATTGTTCCCCGCCCCAAATTTGCGTTAGAGTATTTTTATTATTAACATTTTTTAATTATTGACCGTGAAAAAAATGCGATAACAATATAAAACTATTTTAACAACTATTTGTAAACGAACATATATAATTAAAATGAGATATTTGCATTTTAACCAATTTATATGAAATTTATATGCAAAAGAATTCTCTGTTTAGTCATTCATGTTGGATAACTTGCCCACATAATTAATTTTTCTATCTGTCCTGTATCAATATTCGTAACTTATGAACAGTTACTGTGATACATTTATCTCAGTTGGCTAACCTGATCTTTGCAAGCATCCAGAAATTGGTAAATCCATCTTTGGTTTTATGTACATCATAACGTTGTTTGAAGGTTAGGTTATATGTGTGTTCAAATCTTAAAGAAAACAACATTATTTTGTGTGGTGTATCATACATGTGACCACTATGACCTTCATTGTGTATTTGTATTTGTCTGAACATATCGTATACATCTACATTTTGACCTAGACTGTGAACCTCTGTGTGTGAGGACATGTTTTGTGTGTTTCTAAAATAATTAATATCATAATCCGGACTCGCAAACTTACTACATTCATTCACTACCTCGCCAGACTTCTGATGATTGCTTGATTCACCTGGTAAGTCACAGTCATTTATATTTCTAATTCTAGGCATTTCTTTCACATTATTTACTATACTAGCCTGTAATGCAATTACAACTTGTGTCAATTTTCCTAAGTTATGCTTCTCTTTTTCAAAATTTTCTTTTACCTCTTTGATTTAAAAATAACTTCTTTCGCTTTACTTATCTCATCAATTTATATCTTTATTTCCTCTTGGTGTGTCTTACTTTCATCATGTTGTAATCGCATTTCAGAACAAATTACATTGATTCGTTGTTCTACTTTATCTCCTAATTCTTCTCTTTGCTATTGTGTTATTTCGGCCTTTTGTATCCTAAATGTTTCTAGCTCTTTGTTTAATTCCATTCTTATTTCTTGTTTCACAATGTCCTGACCTAACCTAGTTTCCTGAATTACTTCTCTTAATTCCATAATTTCCGGTCTGTTTTCATTCTTATTCTGTTCTATTGTTTGCAATAACCTTTCCATGTTCTCTTTACATTCTTTTCTTCCCTCTCTAATTTCTTGTGCTATCTCACCTTTCAATTCCTGTTTAACTTTTGTGACAAACTAACTTCTAAATTACTTACACTTTCTGCCAACTCCAGTCTTAAGTTAACATTTAAATTGCACATACTTTGTTTCAAATATTTAATATTATCTATAATCTGAGCTAATTCTTGCCTCAATTCTTTTATATTTTGTTCAAGATCTTGTTTTAATTGTGATTTTTACATCTCCTATTTTAGCATCTAAATTACTCAACATATTCGTTATCATTTCTAACATTAACTCGTTAACTTTACTTAATCCTACATTTTCCCTACTCATTTCTACACCATCACTAGCTTCTCCTTCCACTATTATTTCTTTTCTACTCGCCATCTTTTTAACTATTTTCTGATTTTTAGCAACATAAATCTACTACTAATATTTTTTTGATTTCACTCACTTAAACCAGTTTTCTTTTTCTTCCTTCCTCTTTCTTCTTTATCCTATTCGGCCACACGTTGCGGCGCCATTTGTGACTGGAATTTGTGTCCGTAGTTAATTTATCTTCGTCTTCATCAGCCGTTCGGGTGCAATTTGGGACATGATTTCTATGTTGGACGCACAATTCTTTCTCTTCTCGTGTGAGTTTTTGCGGCTATCTATTTCCTCTGGTCTCTAATTGTATCATCTTACTCTAAATAAGAGTCATGAGACATCTGTGTTTCAAGGCGTGGTTCGGAATAAAGAAGTCAAATTCTGTAATTGGTTATATTTATACAGATTCAAATTATAATTTAAATGTTCCTGATCTAGTACCAGTATTCATCACACTCCACCATTACCACAAAAATCTCTCTCTCTCTCTCTCTCTCTCTCTCTCTCTCTCTCTCTCTCTCTCTCTCTCTCTCTCTCTCTCTCTCTCTCTCTCTTTCTCTCTCTCTCTCTCTCTCTCTCTCTCTCTAAAACAAGATTATTAATTTATTTCTTACTATTCAAAACTTTTATCTTCTCCGCGGCATTTTTCCACCATGAAGCCAGATTATTGATTTATCGTTACTTCTCTTAATTTTGTGATAGGCTGATCCAATGGCACGCCACGACACGACGTCATACCACGTCACACCACTACCACTTCGGCTAATCACACAACCACATATATCTCTATAAATTCATAATCCCTTCACAATTCCTCCGAACATAACCCAAAAATACTGCTACAGTGCTGGGTATTGCATCCTGTCCTTTCATCCCGAATTTACAATAATTGCAACCGCACAAATTTCACCAACCTCAAAATCTACACCATATTGATATCCCGTTTCGAATACCTTACCTGCGGTAAAACTCCTAACGGGTGGGCACGCAGCAAAAACCTTCTGGCTATATACAGCCAGCCAGCACTACATGGCATGGCATGGCTGTTACTTTTATAAAACACTGATACGACCAATCATTAGATACGCTGCCCCTGTCTGGGGAAATTGCGCAAAGTCACACATAAAACTGCTCCAAGTATTTCAAAACAAGATATTAAAGATAATCACCAAAGTACCACGGACCGCACCAGTAGATATACTCCACAACAATCGCAACATGCATACCATAGAACAATTTATCAAACGGCTAGCTTTAAACATGTACAAAAGAGGCGAGAATCACTTTAATCCCCTCATTTCGAACCTGGGACAGTATGACGCCAATTAAGGCAAACACAAAAGGCTCCTGTCGCTGTTTAGCAGGACTTTCCCGATAAATACGCACACCGATGTCGAAGACGTGAATGACTAACTCCCCCATATTAGGCAAACAGGCAATCATTAAGCAACACGCCATCAAGACATCCACTGCCTTTCTGCGGCCCTCCAAGACCATGTGCTACCCACCCAAGGTGGACCCGGGGGTAGAGGGCCCACCCTACAAGTGGCACAGGCTCGCACCGTCATCAGCAAAGGCAGGCCGCCTGCCATCAGCGCACTGATGACGACAATTTGCACGCCCATGAACACGAGCGACAGACGCAGCCGTAAGGCTAAGAAAGATATATATTAATCCATAAACCAATAGTTACTATACACTATATATCAATTAAGCTGGAGGTTACCTCTAGATGCTATACTATATAGTGATGACACCCCCAGGCTGATTGTTATGTCACTTGCATGTTATGTACAGTAGCATAGATACAACTTGACCCAGCCGTACTCCGGGACAAGGAGAATTAGACTAGACTACTAATGACGTAAGCGCTATGCGCAGAACTAATTACATCCTGAACGCGAGGCACGTCGCCTAAGACTACCAATTATGGAAAGGTGGACATCAGGGCCCTGTGATCTTGGCGTCTCACTCCCCAATACACCATAGGGATTCGCCGCATAGAAATAACCGACATCTTGAAGCTGGGTGCCTAATGCGGGACCAGCAAAACATCGTCAGGGCTGCTGCCCTAGGTGGTGGAAAATTTTCAGTAGGTACTCCGCAACGGTGCACTCCATCGGGGCGGCGACTTCTATGTCATCAGCCCCATGGGCTGCTGTGGGTAAATTCCATATTTTCCTTCCACGTTGAAAAAAGTTGCTGTTAATAAACAATTCCAATCAACCCATACAGTATTTTTATGTTATAGCACGCTATATCTATATATAGCTCATTCAAGTTTAATTCCAACTAAACGTTAATTGTGAACTAAGCTAGAACCTTCCAAGTAACATCGGGATTTCATTTGTCTTCCACGTCATCATCTCATTTGGAAATATTGGCTTATTTGAATCATAATATGTTGGAGCTATATTTTATACAAATATCAATATAGACGGACAAGTGGTAATGTGTTTCGGAACAGAGGTTAATAAAATCCTATATAATTACCACAAATTCAAATTTCTGTTCTATATCACTGCCCAAGACAACCGCTTGCGACACAAGACACTTCAATTATACTGCCCAGATAAAGCCGCACTAAGCGGCTAGGTGCTGGGTAGCAAACACTCCGCCCAGGAAAACCTGGACGACTCGTCTCTGCTGCTGGTCTGCTGGTCCAATGGGTCTAGATTAATACCCTCTCACAGTTTCCTTCCCCCTCTGATCGTGCTGTCTGCACTCTGACCTCCTTCAAGCGGAGAGTTCGGGTGAAGGCGGTCTTGGGAATATATACACAAGGCGCCAGCCTGAGCGGCTTAACCCAAAAATCTAAGAAACCTATGCCCTGACACTAACGCTTGAGACAAGCAGCTTCTTCTATACCGCTCAGATAAAGCCGCACTAAGCGGCTAGGTGCTGTGGAGATAACACTCCCACTCAGGCATACCTGAGTGACCCGATTCTTCTGCTGGTCTTCTGCTTCTGTTTATACATTTATTCCCATACTTTACTTGAAAATATTTAATATTTGGTTTATAGTACGTTATGCGTATAGTGACAGCCCCTATGCATTCATGTAGTGATATTCTGAAGATGAAATGTTTGACCCTGAACGCCCAATACAGCGAGGTATTGAAAGTGATATTACACAGTTAAAATGGATAATATAAAAGTGAGAATATTCCCAAGAAAAATACTTCTAAAGCCCGCTTATTTTTTATTTCTATCACAACCTGTATCATAGTCGTCCATAGTAAAGGACATTTCAAGGATATATCTATAAAATATAATCTAGAAATTTCACTTTTTGGGAATAGACCTTAAACATATTTTACTTTAATCTAAATCGTTAGTCGTTTTAGAGAATCTCAGATCTTTCAAAAATATACCATATCGGAAATCTGATTTAAACTACTTTAACTTTAATATAATTTTTATGTATTTGTATGAAGTACTTTACCCCGATATCGTAATGCTACATTAATGCATTTGGTCCGAAAGAGATCTTTATCATTATGTTCAGATTATTTCTCTATCCGATTAAAACTTTTAATTGAAAGTTTTTAAGGGAAAAGTTAATTTGGGATTTTAATCCTTTCATTATGATCTTTCAAAACACAATTTTATTGTTTATAACTTATTGATTATTGATGAGGAATATGATCTCAGGGTCTAATAATTGACGGATATAAAATGTAAGATACTGTCTGATGTTTAGCTAAGCTAAACTTAAGGGTTTACATAGTTGTTTATTTGTATTAAATATTAATAATTTTAACAACTGTAATTAAGGTTCAAATAGATAAGATAGAATTTTATTATAATCATAGAACTTAGAGCTTACTTATTTTGTATTGTTCCATATAAGGTTGTTGTATAATTATAATTTGTAAATTACGAACTGTCTATTGGACTCTCACGACTTGACGTTAGTATGTTTACGTCAAGTAAAATTTCAACTGTTTATTTATCATTAGTTTACTGTCGTGAATATTTGTTATTAATATTACATTGATTACCTTTAATTTGTTAGTTTTGTATTAATTTGTAGTGTTAGGTCTTGATATATTTGTCTTTATGTTATGTATAAGGATATGTTACACTTAATTTTTTAGCTATGGATTATCAGAATGTAAAATCTTATGATTTCGGAATATTAACTCAAGCAGGAAATGTAGCTATTGCGTGAATGTTGTAAGATAAAATTATATTTATTATTTAGATTGTATAATAAATTTTTAATTTCATTATTAGTTCTATTAGCAGAGATAGTACTCAGACTACCTGCGGCTATAGCAACTCCGACCTCAGTTCAATGTTAGACTTTAGACTGTATTTTTTAATTTGATTTTGTAAGACTTTTACTAATTCGCGTTTTATGTCCCTTTAAGCTCAGACTTTAATAATGTTAATCCCATTTTAGCTTTTAGCCCACCTTCATCTTTTAACTTAGTCCTTAATTTTTAAATGGTTAGGAATGTTAATCGATTTTCTCTTACGATTTAGCAGTTTTACAATATCATTGAGAATGAAGAGAACTTCTGAGGGCATTGAACTGTTAAGCTAATGACTTAATTAATCATAATATTAATTATAAAGACATACTGTCACTAAAGTCGTTCAAACTGATGTTTACAAAATCGAAACTGCATTTATGTAGTAGTGATTTATTATGAGATGTTCTTGGAAAGGTTCAAGTGTCAGTCTCAAAATGTTGAACGTAAGTGCAGTTTGATATTTAACCAACTTTCCTCATTTGAGTTTTGGTTAAAAACCTTTTTTTTTTTTTTTTTTTTTTTTTTTTTTTTTTTTTTTTATACATTCAGGTGCCACCAGAATATATTTAACAGAGCAACCTGAGCACTTACTTTGCTAATAAAATGTAATCCCTCCTTTCCATGTATGTATATTCGTGATACAGAAAGTATTATTTTAATGCCAAAAAGAAAAGTGAGAAGAAACTACCAGATACAGACCAGCAGTTCAGATAATCAGCCTGAGACTATGATCACAGCGGCATGCGGTGGAAGTGTTATGAAACATAAGTACACGTAGACGTTAGCAGATGTCGCGCAAGCTGTAATTACTATTTAGTATCAAAGTATCATAATTATTGCAAATGTTTTCCAAAACATAAGAACATATAATATATGTTTTGATTTAGGACAAATGTTTCATGTGAATAATGATAATTTGGAGCTATATTTCTTATATAAGTCAATATAATCTAACCGGACCTACTGTACTTCGGAACAAAAGCCTATATAAAGATGTATAAGTACAACAAAATCAAGAAATTCATTACATCATAATCAGGTTCTGCTCGCGCGCTTGCGCCGAGAGGTTCGACTTCGACTACGCGAGCACCGTGTGCGCGCGTGGGAGGAGTTGATGTCTAGAGTGAATTTTGAGAATGGCGAGGCGTGGAGGCTTGCAAAAGGACTCCGGAACCGTGGAGGAACACCAAACACCCCTATCCAAGGCACCCAAGACCTGGTGTACGAACCCCAAGCTAAAGCAAATGTGTTTGCCGACTACCTAGAGAGGACCATGAGGCCACGAGATGACCCCCAGGACCTAGACTTCACTGGCCGCGTCAAGCGGGAGGTTCGTCAGTACCTTCGACGCCCTCTTGCTGAGGCGGACCGACTACCTGTCATTAGACCCAGTGAGCTCCAGGGCGCACTCCGGCGTCTAAATCCCAAAAAAGCGTCGGGACCTGATGGGTTGACACCTATCATGCTCCGCCATCTTCCATTCAAAGCCGTTCTGTTTCTTACTCGGGTTTTTAATGTGTGTCTCGCCCTGGGCCACTTTCCACGGCAGTGGAGGGATGCTCGGGTGATTTGCATTTTGAAGCCCGGTAAAAATCCGGCTCTCCCCGCCAGTTACCGCTCCATTAGCCTCCTGTCAGTCCTCTCGAAAGTTTTCGAGAGGCTTGTTTTAGTCCGCTTGTCGCCCCTTCTGGGGGACACTCAAGCTATTCCTCCCCATCAGTTTGGTTTTCGTCCTGGGCACTCGACATCACAGCAGTTACTCCGTCTGGTGGAGGCCGCTGCCCTGGGTTTCCAGGAAAGGGCATTCACCGCGGCGGTGTCTCTGGATGTCGAGAAGGCCTTCTCTACCACCTGGCATGCAGGCCTCCTACACAAACTAATCACCCTGGGGCTTCCTGCACACATGATACACATCTTACATTCATTCCTAAAACACAGACACTTCACAGTTGTTGTGGCGGGAAAGCTTTCTACCAGACGACCCATCAGAGGAGGCGTCCCAGAAGGCTCTGTCTTATCCCCTACACTATTTAGCGTGTACGTGGCGGATCTCCCCACGGAGCAACACGTCAACATTGCCCAATATGCGGACGACGTGTTATTATACAACACAAACAGAAACGCACGCAGAGCCTTCAACCCAATACAGCGACACCTAAGCCTCATTCATGATTGGTGTAGGCTTTGGCGATTGTCTATCAACCCAGAGAAAAGCCAAGCCATACTCTTCACTAAGCGTCACTTTCCCGCCAACCTCCCCACCTTTAATTATTCTGGCAGAAGGATAGAGTGGACAAATTCTCTCAAATACTTAGGTGTTAAGCTGGACAAGGGCCTAACTTTTCGGGGTCACATCCAGGAGGCGACTCATCGGGCATGCGGTGCTTCGGCTTCGTTATACCCCATGATGCGCTCAGGAATGCCGACACCCCTTAAGTTGCGCCTTTTTCAGGCTTTAATTCTTCCCATCATGCTTTATGCTTGTGAGATCTGGGGCATGGCCGCAGGATCATATCTGCGTCAAATTCAGCGTGTACAAAATAGATGTCTCAGGGCTATCTATTCTGTTTGCTGGAGCTTTCCCGTGAGATACCTTCATGAAGCCTCATCTCTCCACTATGTGGAAGATGTCATTAGGCGCCGGGCCACAAAATTCTACGCGAGTTTGCCTCAACATCAGAGCGCCCTGGTTAGGTCTCTAGGGAACTACAGAGCAACCGAAAGACGCTACAAGCTATACCGGCTTCCCCGCATGGCGTGCGGGCACACCCGGTAACAATAGAGTACTTATTTCAGCCTAAAATCACTACTGTTTGAACTGAATTTAACAGGCATTCTAAATTAAACTCTTCCTGAAAATTATCACACCAGCGGTGCTAACATAGCGTTGCACCCGAGTTGGCTACCAAGAGGAGCTACGGCTACCTCCCTTCTTTTCTTCTACATTATCTTAAACCACCAACCTGCAAAACCCCACATTTCCTGTCATTAAGTGGTTAAGTCCGTGTAGGACAGGTACACGAATGACACACATCGTGCTGACCCTCAGTCAGCCGCCAGCTACTTGAATGAATGAATGAATTCATTACATATTAATTTCAATACTTCTTCAAGAATCTCGTATTTCTGCATACTTATTGATGGTTGTAATATAAATAAAATCAAACAACTGCTTGTGAGATAGTCCAGCACTTGCTAAATGAGGAAAGCACAAAATTTATATATATATTTGTGACTTCATTTTTTCACTTTATAAACATTTGTATTTAGTATCGAACATTGACATAAATTACAAAGCAAGTGAATTATACTCAGATATATCTGTATAATTTTATTCAATCACAGCTACACAGACCGCTGGTGTCTTAAGACTGCGTCGTCTATTAGTGTCATCAGCCCTTTTGGAAAATTTGATTTAACTTTAAAATAATGCGCCGAAAATTGTTAAAAATATTAACGTTTGTGTGTAATTTCGGGCAATGAATATCGAAATTATAGTTATGTATCATACGGTATTCTGCAAGTACAGGATTTTGTGCTTTTAATGAAGGAAAATTGTCAATATTTTCAATTCTATGTTCTGACTATGTGACTGGAGATTAAACAAACACGCCGAATGACGTCAAATCCGAAGACAAAGTGATTCAAAAACATTAACCTAACCGATTGTTCTGATTTCACCTCCAGAAATAAACAAAATCAAGCATAGCTGAACCTCAAATTATGTAAATATACAAGTCCTGCTCGGAAAGTTAGGCTTTTGAAGCAATTAATTGTACAGAAAAGGCACAGCACAGATAGAATAAGTAGTTATCCCAACAAATACTTGGGCATTGTTGACAAACTAATTGAAATAACGTCGTGATAAATGAAGACTGATTAGTCATAATTATTCGGTACTCTCTACCATCTTAATTTGAATATCTTCGAATTGACATTTAATCAAGAGATGAGCTACTCAGTGTTGAAAACCTAACATTTAATATCTTGGACCAAAATGAAGCAAGACAAGAATACAAAACTTCAAGGGAAGCAGCACTATACACAGGTAATAGCAGATACCAACAGAGAAATGGTAACATTCAGAGGAAACAGCCGTTCACAAAGCAATTTGTAAGAGTAAATCTCAAGTAGTCTTTCTGTGATGTCTGCTCGAAAACAAATGACAGTACATCTGAATGCTGGTCAAAGAAGAGAATTTAAAGAAACCTGAGCACACCTTCATGGTAGAACAATGTTCAGTTTGAGGGTGAGTGTCTACTCGCGACTGTAGTAGTACCAAAACTCGCATGTATTTGACAAGTTCATCGATTTTGTTCGAGTTATGTTGCATATCTCTGTACTCATTCAAACTTATTCGTACAACAAAGTAATTGAAGTTTGAAGCTTGTTGCAATATTTTTATTTTCAATACCTTATTTTGATTGTTTTAATATTTTCTATAATATTCCACAAGGAAAGAGAAGGGGAAGAACAAAACTTATAAATAGGTTTAATATAGCAGACAGCAGCGCCTCTATTGGATTTACCTAGCAATAGTCGGGACATTAAACATACATCACAATAACAATTTATTCTTTCTTGTTTAGCTTAAAGTTAATTAACTAATGGATACGCAATATCAATATACAAACTTTATAGATATATTGCAGTAACATTTCTGTGTATAAAGTCGTGAAGAGAAAAGAGACATTCGATTTTAAGTGACAGTCAAATGTTTTGAAGGTGCTTAACTAGGGGATTGCTTTGCAATTCCCTTGTCTTTGTATCTCCAACAGAAAATAAAAGATATTATGTTTACGTTCATATAACTTCTCATACCTTTCTTAGAACGAAATTAGTCCTCTACACTTCGTGCACGGACGGCCCATATTTGTAGTTACATTTTAATTTTAGGGACTTCAAAACATGCGTTGCCACTGAAAGCTCGGTATTGAGTTATTTGACGGTACTGAAATACTTCAAAACTCGAGTAAGTATGTAACAGAAAGTAATGACGATTTGTCGCTTTAGAAAAATATAAATATTGTGAAATTGTGAAATATAACCAAGAGTATAACTGAAATGTTTGACCCTACAAAATAAAATGTATCAAACATTAATTTTGTGTTATAACAAGATCTACATTATATGTGTAGTAAGACTTTGTTTATCTCTTACAGTTTACAGTTAGGTAAAGGGAATTGTAATGAAAAGGACTTCTGAGGATACTCCCTCCAAATTTAGCATATCCATTTCGTTTGGCACAAAAATAATTCAATGATATACTACTTCAATTAAATAATTACAGCTATTTTGACAAAATCAATCAGAAATGTTTCCAGTAAATTGAGAGTGCTGTATTACGGGATTTTAATTAACTTCCCGGCGTGAACATATCCAGTAGAACACGTCATTAAATGTCTCATTACACTGCAGGTCCTCCTCTACCTGCTATGTATGTTCGGGGAACAGAAAATAAAACAGGATAACACTAAATTAAAGCTGACAAACAAAACAGGGTGGAATTTCCTTGTGTCCACTGAGGCGACTACAGCGCACATGTTGGAGGCCTATTGAAATAGGGAGTACACGCAGGATGTCATAGAAGACGCGGAAGTCGTAATTGCTTCGTGTGTATTATATGCCTTAATTGTTAGGAATAACTTTCAACATAAAAGGGCAATAATGTCTTGATTAGTTTTAGAACTTATCTTGTAAATGAAGGATAATAAGCTGGAGCTGTGTTATATAAAAATATCAAAATGGACAAGT
The DNA here is from genome assembly GCA_030765055.1 of Mantis religiosa. Taxonomy (NCBI): domain Eukaryota; kingdom Metazoa; phylum Arthropoda; class Insecta; order Mantodea; family Mantidae; genus Mantis; species Mantis religiosa. The sequence continues at coordinate 127,538,696 of CM060958.1, forward strand.
AATAAATAACGTGTTATTGAGCGAAAGTCTGCTAAACCTATTTAATGTATAACAGATTTAGCTAGTTTCTCTATGTATTCATTTAAAATTATCTAATTTTGCTACCATAATATGTGAGCATAGTTGTATATATAGCCAATTAGACACTTGTTATGACATATTTCAGAGCTCTCCAAATGAGATGTCATCAAAACACCGGTTTGGTACTTGCCAGCTAGATCTGTTCTTGACAACGTTTTGCGTAACTAATTTATCAATATGAGTACAGTGGTTCAAAATGGTAAATATTGTACAAACGTAATAACGCTTAAGGAAAAAAAGCAAACCAAGATATTAGGAAGCTTAAGACAATGTAATCAGATATTGCTAAACTATTAGTGCCCAATTTCACCAACAGATGTTAAGAATTAACATCTTGTTAAGCTGACGAGTCAAATTTCTGATGTTAAGTCCTTAATTGTAAATAGTCAAGATGGCGTGCGTGAACACAACTGCTGATGCTGATTGGCTATTTTTAAGACAGTCTAAATGGCATTCGTAATAGAGTACGGCCTATGGGGAGAAATTATTTCGAAGATACTACAGAAGAAAATTTTCTACAGAGGTATAGACTGTTGAAACAAGTTGCTATGAAGGTTGCTGCAGAAGTACAGATGTATTATTTTATCTTCACAGGAATCCTGGGCGGTAGCGATGAGTAACAACTGCGGTGGGGTAGTGTACGTATAGCCATAATGCGTCACACGCGTAAGAATACGAGAGCGAAGTACTGTGGATACGATGTCTAAAATCAAATCTCACACTCTTATAAACTTGCAGCTCTTATAAACTGAGTAGTAAGTTTTACTATGGTAGTAAGCTCCACGATTTTGTTCGATCTTAAAGAGTACATAGGCATTTGAAACAAATCCTGGTTCTGCTCCAGCAGGCATGATAAACAGCTGACGGACTTTCGATATCGCTGCGCTGTCCCTGTAACAAATTTCACTCCAGGCATATGGTCTAGTATGTGCTGAATTCATCCATATGAATTATATAGACCTAACTTCCATATCTCCGAATAATTCGTAAATACGTGTTTTTTCCCGTATGGTACGATGTTCGATTAAAATTTGTCTGTCACGCTTAAGGTTTTTTATCATAAAAATTCTAACTTCAACAGACATCTTCTTAATGTTCAGGCACTGCCTTGGAAGTCACTAGAATTTTGAAGAATCTTAATCACTTTCTTCAGAGTTGGTCTGTGTATTTCTGTGTTTAAAATTATTCATTGTTCGCCTAGCTAACTCTGATGTAAGGCACCCAAATTAGATTTTGTGCATGTTCATAATGTTTGGTTTCTGGGGATAGAGAAGGATGTTGTTGCACTAGCACTAAAAGCTTTTCTTTCCTTACTAATTCACCTAAACTGCTTTCAGACACAACTGTTGCCTCAGATGCCCTTTCCCAGATTTTTGTAGCAGGCCTATCTTGAAAGATGAATCCTGAATAAAGATCCTGTTATCCGGAAAGATGAATTTCTGATAACTATAAGCTCTATGTACCCTGTACTTATATGTACATAATTTCATTCATCGTCCGATATGACTCAACATAGTAGCTTTTCTCTTATCCAGAAAGATGAATGGCTGATATCTATAAGCTCTATGTACCCTGTACTTATTTGAACATCATTTCATTCATCGCCCGATATGAATTAACGTTAGAAGTTTTCTCATATCCTGAAAGATGAATGTGCGATAACCCTAAGCTTTGACAAAATGAGAGATATTTTTAAATTCAGTCATATAACAAGGAATATGTCCGAAATGGTTCGCTCCACAAAAATTGTTTCATAACGAGATCTGGATTAAATGAGTAGTCAGATTTTGTTTATCTCTTGCGATGATTAATAATAGAAAAGGCTTCTGACTATATTCCAAGCAAAGTGAAGATATATATTTCGTTTAAATAAATATACCTTAAGTATTTAATATTTCAAACAAAGGTTTGGAGCTATCTCTAACAAAGTGAAAATTACCGGAAAAGTTTCCCTTTAAGGGGAAATCTGCCATTATGAGATTTTTTGGAATTCTTCGTTTACCATTCTTGAACATGGTTAACTTACATACAAGTTTGGCATTCAACCGACCTACCAGTTTAGAATTTTGCTGAAAAAAAGTTTTTCTAAATTGAACAAATAACATGACACATATTTCCACTGTTAGCTCGGCAGATACTTTGTAACCAAATGCAATTTCTGCTCAATCTACTATGTTTATGTGCGGCAGAGAAAGTAATGTTAATAAAAACCTGAGGAATAGCGAAACAAATGTGTAGTTCAAGTATCTCGCTGTTTACTGCGACCACAGAGACACACAGTGGAAGTCTCTTGCGCTACGAAGTACAATAAGCCTGACATAGATGACGCGCAGGTTATAATTGCTATGTATATAGCAGTGTGTCTTAATTGTTAAGAATGTTTTAAAGCATTTAGAATAAAGATGTTCAACTTTGCTGCAAGGCACATAGCAATGTATCCAGAGGGTAATTTGGAGCTTTATTAATGTAAAAGGATGGATATAGACTGACAAGAAATATTGTGGGGGAACGAAAGTCTACAGAAAGCTATATGAGTTCAACAGATTGTTCTGAAATTTCATATATTTATTTAAATATGCTCCTATAGCTTAATTGTATATTAGTGTTTGTTACAAATTTTACACTCACATATATCATAATGTCAACTTTACTTGACTGCTGTCCAATATATATCCCCTCCTGCAGTCATTTGTCACTGCCGATATTTGTGACAACTTGTACTTCTTCAGTACAAATCTGTCAGAGACACATGTGTTGTCCAGGTTGTGATTGTTATGGGGATAGTTATCTCAAACAGCTAGACAAAGTAAAGTGCTCTCGCACACGAACTCCTATGTTACGATTTCCTATAGTGTGGTTAGTAGTTTAAAAACGTGCATTTCCCTTATAGTAGAGCAGAATCATAAGCGTATTCCCTGATTATTCTCTCCAAATTTATTTACTTTCTGATATAGTTTAGGATAAATGTGCTGGAGCTGTAAGACACTGTCTGGTAAGACTATAACTTGTACCAGCATATCCTACGGATTCTGTCTATAAGGACTTCATCTGGAGGTAGACCTACTTCTAGAGGATCTTCCCTTGCGAATGGGACAAGAAGTGTTTAAAAAGTGATTTGGTTCCGTCATCATTTAGTCGCACTTTTAGAGATCCAATAACTGGTATAATCGGCGAGCGATGGATAGGCAGTGAAGGACTAGTTCCACGGCGTTCACGTTTTCATGACCTCAATCATTTTGTTTTTCATCTCTTGGTGCACATTAAGCTGTTGTTTAGGAAAGAGTAGAAGCTCTTCATCGACGTGTTATGGAAGCCTGCGTATCAATGCGAAAACATCCCGGACACTTTGATGTCTCCCCCGATGAGGGGAAACATCTTTAGTAGCAACAAGTCATTTCGACCTTTTTTGGGGCTTTGTGAGTTATGACTGTACCACAGTGTTGGCCATATCCTAACGAGAAAACACAGGATTATCAGATATACGTTCATGTGAACTTTATTTCTTCTTGTAATGTACTTCAAGATGAAGGAAAATTGTAGAGGTAGAATATTTATATGTTTTAAACTAAGGAAAGATGTTCTGGGTTATGCAAAGTTATTCCAAATTTGAAACCCAAAAAGGATCCAAAATAATTCTACTCAATAACAGTCTCACGTGTGTTAAGAATTATTGGTAATAGAATATTCAAGGCTTTCTGAAGGCATAGTATTTTCAGAAAAATTAATAAAGATTTAGTACAAACAACAGCTTAGATATTTTGATTTCGGAAATCCATAGAAGCTTTGTAGATAGCAGATGTATTATGTCTGGATAATAGCTGGACGAATGACTGAAATAAGTACATAATACTGAAAATAATAACGACTTGCCATTTTAGAAAACCATAACTATTAGGAAATTCAGAAAAATAACAAAGAAAAATCTGAAATAATCCCTTCTCTACAAAATAAAATGTATCAAAGACATACCCTGACTTACAACAAGATTTACATTATATGTGTAGTAATTTTTTGTATATCTCCTTTGTGTAAAATTCTTGTGGTACAGAATGTAATAGTACAACTATAATGAAAGAGCAACGAAGAAAAGCGGTACAAACCTGCAGTTCAAATGCTACGCGTGTGCTACAGCGATATACAGTGGTAGTCTCATACAACACGAAGTACATGTTGGGTTTCACAGATGTCACCCTATTGTAATTGCTATGTATGTATCAATATGTCTTTGTTGTTACAAATATTTTACAAAATATTACAACAGCAAAGTTCTGTTTTGATTTAAAAGATATTTCAGATGTGAACGATACAAAGGTCAAATTATATTGCTTGCAAAAAACAAGAAAGACCGAAAAGAGGTGCTGTGATTCGGAATAAAGATCCATTGGAATTTATATAAATTCGGCAAATTAGTGCTCTTTTTGTATAATTTCATTCGAATAAGCAGTCTTTCATCGTAAAACAAGCACGTTATTGTTGGGAATTTCCTCTTTTTGAACATCTTTGTAACACTTAACTAAGTCATTAGCCCGGCTCGGTAGTGTGGTGGTAGAATTTCTGCCTCACGTTCAAGAGGTCTGGGTTCGAAACTCGGGCAGGGTGACTTACCTGGATTAGTTTATTTTTGGGGTTTACCCCTATCGTCCAAGACGAATGCCGGGTAACTCTAAGCTCCATGGACCCCGGACTCATTTGAGCATCACTTTACCCATTTCATTCCTCGTCCGATATGACTTAACGTTGGAGGTCGTAAAGTACAAAGAAAAGAAAACTAAATCATTTCTGTTAGATGCAATACATGTCTTTTAAGATTGTTGTGCTTTAGTTTTCTCAAATCTTTATGTTTATTATAACGTGGCTTTTCATACGGTACTGGAAACATGCTAGAATTTTTATGTTCAGGTTGTATAACGATCATTGAATTTAATGTTCAAATGCAATACACGTTACTGCCAGAGATCTTAGCTTTTAATAAATCTAATGCTTCTAATGAAGTAAATTTAACAAATTATGCATGCTGAATGCCTGAATTCTATCACAACTTGCTTCTATCCTAGAAAAACTATCTTGGGTAACATTGTTGTCATTAATACATACATGCAAACTATCCAGGAGAGTTTAACAGTCTGGTTATTGGAAATAGCGATTGACGAAGTATCATTTATGTATATCTGGAAATTCTTGTTGTATAATTAAGTATTATATTTTGGAATGTGGGATATTTCAACTAATTGTTGCTTTAGTGATTTAGGAAGTACATCTTCCTCTCGGAGAACTAATTATAGAACTTCAGTGTTTGATGCACGTAACGTAAGTTCAGTAATGTCGCCATAGAAATAAGTACAGATGGAAATATAATCAATAACATATATGAAGCAACTATGAACAATAATATACTATATTATTACAAAGTCTGTACGTTGCTGTCATTAATGGTAACAATGTTAACATAAGTAAAGCCTACGGAACGAATTATGGAAAACTGTTATATGAGAAAAACTAAAGGTAAAATGTTTGATAGATATAAAACTGAGGTAAACTATAACCAACACAGCGTAGCAAATAACTACTTGCAATCTGATAAATTAAAAGTTATGTTCCCTTCTACAATTGTATTTCAAGAGATATAGTAAAGGAAATGTACCAACATTTGAAGAAAGCAGTAATCAAAGTTTCTGAGATTGATGGATACTTAAAATACATAGGATCTGAGTAAAAGTATTGTAAAATGACGAAGATAAATTTATACCACGTGAAACTATCTTATTTACAGGACAAATACTTCCAGGTACGATGTGACGTCAGGCCAAATTGTCGTAACAAACATGTCTGTATTAACTGTAGTCGTCAAACATTGATAAAATAAAGTATGTACATTGTGATCTAGAGCTGAATAAAAGGTTTATATATACCAGACGCTAAATTCAGATTGATTAAGGTTTAATAGTGCTTATAAATACATAAAGAAGTCGAAGAGGTAGACCATAAGCTATAGTCAAATACCTCAAAGCTGGTCGCAATGTGATGACCTACTTTCTTTGTATGGTCTATAGATAGCAAAAGCAAACGACCACTACTTGTAATTTGATAAAAGTGAAGGTATTGATAAATTCAGACAAATAACAAGGAATATCTACGAATATGTTCACTCCACGATAAAAAATGCCTTTCACATGAATTGTATGTTTTAGCATGATGTACATTTTCTATTATCTCTTACAGTTTATCAGTTATATATAAGTCATCCAGAATAAAGGGAACTTCTGAGGCCTTTCCCAGCAAATTTAGCATATTCATTTCATCTGTTATCGACATGCTGTAGAAAAATTATCTTAACTGAAAGTTTGAGAGTTGATTTTGGAAAATCATTAATTTTTAAAAAGTTTCCATTTAATCAGTAGTGTGGTATTGTGATAATCTTTTAAAAATCTTCACGTGTACAAGTTTGATATATAACAGAGTTTCCAGTAAAGACTTTAGTGGAAAACGTTGTTTGTTAACGGATGCCAAAATATCAACTTTCAGTTCCAATTTGACATTTATTTTGTAGACTATCCAACTCTCCCTCTACCTATTATGTTTGATGAGGTCCAGAAAGTGATATTTAACGCTAAAGTAAATTCCAACGAATAAAACCGATACAAACCTACAGTTTAACTGTCCCAAGTGTTGCCCCCGACAAAAGCGACACGCAGTGGAGATGTCAGGCAACACGAAGTACACGTAGGAGGCTACAGGTTTCGCTGAGCTTGTAATTGCTATGTATATATCAATACTTCTTAGTTATTAAACATCCTTTATAAAACTTTAGAACAATTAAGCTACGGTTTGGTGTAGAACGTACCCTAAATGTGAATCATAATACATTGGAGCTGTATTTTATACAAACATCAATAGAGACAAACAACAGGTAATGTTTTTCGGAACAAAGGTATCCAAAATCCTATATAACTACAACAAATTCAACATTCTTATTTTACTTTTATTCCCTTCGTTTCTTTTGCGTCATAAGTATGGTGCTAGCACCTGTGCATTCTTGTAGTCGAATCTTGAAGTTAAAGTGTTAAACTTCGAACGCCCAGAAGAGCGATGTATTGAAAGTGATATTAGACATCTAAAATAGATGATATAAAGATGAGAATATTTCCGGGAAAAGACACACGTTTAGAGAGATTGTTGAGAAGGTGAAAGGTGTAACATAATACGGGCTTCACCCTGTGTAACAAGAATAATATGTTGGCATGGCAGTTCATTCAGCGGGAGACTAAACTAAAAAGAATATAAAGCTTTGAAATTTAGCGTAATATTTACAAAATGTAACCGTTTAAAATCATTTGTGTACATGCAGGATAGCACATAGAGAAAGTTCTCAGTGGACCCCCCAAAATACGAATGAATTAATTAATATCTCCAAGAAGAATACTTCCAAAACCCGCTTATTGTTTGTTTTGGCCACAACCTGTACTATAGTCGTCCATAGTAAGGCGGATTTGGAGGATATATCTACAACATTTAATGTAGCGATTTCACCTTTTGGGAATACAGCATAAATCAATTTTACTTTAATCTAAATCGTTAGGCGCTATTGAGAATGTCAGAGTTTTCAAAAAATTTTCCAACTACAGTAAAGTCTGTGTTGGAATTGTCTTAAAAATCTTTGTATCACATCCAAGAAGGCGCTAAAATAAAATATTTTGGTACTTGATTATTTAACCGAACATTTTATACAAAAAACATACGAGCGATGTTTGCAACATGTACACCGGTAGTGTAATACTATCCTGAAGGTTGACAGCAACTAAATAAACAAAATACTTATTTTATTTATGGCTTTAGTTAATTGGTAATCTAAATATACTAAACTGAGAAGTGAAATATGTTCTTGCTTAAATAATTTTCGGTCAAATGTAATAAGTGAAGTATTACAAGAGGTTTAAGTCAGTAGTAAAACAGTTTAAATAGAAAACTAAAGGAAACCAAAATATAACAATCGACACTTTAGCCGTGTTTATACCGAGCTGGATGGCTCAGCTGGTTCCGTTGTCGCCCGCATTCGGGATTGGGATTTCATTACGGAGGGGATTTGGTTCGTAGGTCACCATGCTGGGCCCATTGTTCCTATGCCCCCAAGTGGAGTACCACTGGGAGTAAAGATTGGCTTAAAGGGACCGAGGGCAGCCGAACCAAGTAGCCATGACAGAAAAAAGAGAAGGCTCCATACAGTTTACTTAGACAGAGACTTCCACCGACAGACCAGAACAACCAACTCGCTCCCCTAAAACGTGACGACGACGAGCCCAGCAGCTGAGCTCTAATGCTACCATGGCAGACGATCCGAGCCCCAAAAGTCTCAGGCAGGTGATCCGAGGCACAAAGTTCCCTGGCTGGCAGTCCCGAAATGGTCTCAGCGGACGAACGGAGAACGGCAACCGCCCTACCGGAGGAGGAAATAGTTTTCCTCAGAGCATATCATCCTGCCATTCAACGCCGAGACACCCGGCCAAATTTCTACCCTGAAAGAGCACACCAGATGAGAGATGATATGAAATGATAATGGAGATGACCCAGGAAAACCCCCGAGGGACCCGCGGGTCAGGTAGGTGGGACACGGGAATCGAAGCCGGACCATCCGTATGCGGACCACAGACCAAACCACCTGAGCTATCCCGCTTGGTCCGCATTCGGGAGCAGCAGGTTTGACTTCCGTTGACGATGTACCTGACCCGCGGGTTTTTTCGGTGATTTCCCGGAGTCATCCACATCATCTCTTATCTGATGGTCTCTTTCAGAGTAGGAGTGTCTCAGATGTCTGGGCGTTGTATGGCAGGATGATGTGATAAGTGAAACTTTTTATTCGGTTGGAACACATGTATCATAAATTACTTTTTATCACAAACTAAATTAATTACTGTTTAAACGTTACATATTTGTAACATCAGACATTTAAGGTCATATATTAGAAAACCTACAAATGAATGCTTAGATAGTCATACAACTGAAACATCACTAATATAATCAGGCAAGTAACATATCACATTTGAATTTACAATGAAATGTATGTACTTTGTTCTAATAGTACGTGTGACTCTGTATGAAAACTCAAAAAAAAGTTTTCTTTCTCTCTATAGACAAATGAACACCACACTATTGACAGAAAAATGAAGGACTTCCTTTGCATTTTGGCATTTTGCATCTGCCTCTCTTTTCCCATACAATAGCCCAATGTACAAAAGTGTCGGTACAAACATCCTTTTGTGGAAGTGACTTGGATGCATGACAAGTTTTTCCTTCCTTGCGTACTCTGCTTGAACTGAAAATGGTCGCCCTCTCTTCTTTTCATGCAAGTCCTTCCTTATTCATCCTGCACAAGGCATCAGCAATCTCTTCCTTGAATGTGAACAGTGGTTTCTGTTTCTTCAGTGGGACGCCTAGAGATATACAATCTCTTCTGTATAGGAGCCAGGATGTCAAGAAAATGGAAAAACAGGCGATGATAGTATTTCTTTGATCTGATAGTTATTCTGTATAATGCTGTAAGGGAATCTGGAAGATCTACATCTCCCATAAATTTTTTGTATAGCAGTACAATAGATGGGTAGGTCACATCAACTTTGCTTTGGATTGCTTATCCCATCGTTTCACAACACCTACGGGCTCTGCAGCAGAAAATGTGGACACAAGAACAACAGGCCTGTTGTCAAACCACTTGACAACTCTTATCTTACTGATTTCCATATCTATTTCATTTTCTTCAAAAGTACCTCTTCTTTTGCTTTCAGTTCCTTATCAGATTGCATTGTACACCCCATCAGTCTGTTTGATCTCACTGTTCCCAAATAAAATATTTTCAGAGCTGCCAACTCTGCAAGAAGCGGAAGTGTTGTGAACCAATTATCAAAATATAGCAAATGATTCACCTGCTTTGGAATAACTTCAGAAAGACGCAATACTACATTTGCACATGCTCCTAAATCTTACACTCTAGGCAGTGGATCACTTTTCCCGTAATAAACTTCAAAATTGTACACAACCATTGGTATCACATAAAATGTAAATGTTGTAGCCCCATTTGCTTGGCTTTTTGGCATGTACTGTTTCAAACTGGATATCCCCTTGAAAGGGACCATTTGTTCATCCACACACACTTTATGGTCAATGGTTATAGCATTGAACTTGAGCAAAAGACTGCTGAGTAGTGGTTTTATTTTCAAAAGTGTGTCTGCCTGTCCATCATTCATATTAGCATTGTTGTTGAAATGGAGATTTGATTTGATTTCTTCCCATCTATCCCTACTCAACACATTCGAAATGCATGGGGTTCCAAATAAGGAAGACCAGTATAATCTTGTACGTGGCAACTGGATGAGGGACATGTAAAGCACAGTCCCAATGAACTGTTCCAATTCAGCAACTGTCAACAGAAGCGGTTTAGATGTACTGAATACAAATTAGATTGTTGAACAACATTTTCCAGCTTGTCATTACTAAAGAAATCTCTAAAATAATGTATTGGTACCCTAATTCATGTTGTGTCTGGAATAGAACCTAACCACTGTGGAATGTCACGGTCACTTCTTCCCCTAGGCACATTTTCCAAATAAATTTCCTTTTGGTTGCTCCACTTGATGTTGAAGGACCTGATGTAGCAGAGTTGCTGGCATTTTCTACGTCATTCTGCTCTGAAAGTAATAAAAATACTTAATTTTCTACATTTGGCATTAGAATTATTGCTATATCAAGCTATCGAATGAGATTGCTAATAAATAGTAAAAGAATACAAAATAAATTACCAGTTACAGGGTTGCTTGATGATTCACTTTTTGACCTGTTTCCACTTTTCAGAATATAATCATCATCAGCACCATTATCACTATCACTTAGACAGCTGTCTTCACTCTCCCCATCTGCTCCTCCAGCTGGATGAGCGATCAACTTATATTTCTTCCCATAAAATAACGAGGGATTCATTTTCTGCAAAAGAATTGACAATTGACAATTGACAATTTCTGCAATTCCATGACTGCCTAAGTTGACAAATTTGTAAGGTTTATAAAACCTAATCGTATATCAATGTGATAACTCGTAATGGCATAATCTTTGTTCTATGTATACAACATCATTACCATAATCACATTCTGTTTATTTCAACTTTGTAACTGACCTCTTTGATTTGCTAAAAAATGCGATTTCCAGAGCTACAGGAACACGTGCAAACACTAAACACTGAATGATGCTCAGATGTTTTTCTAGTTCTAGCAGTGGCCGCACGAGATAGCCACTTCCCAGCCTTGAAATACGAAGCGTTACATATCTGTCCCACACGGTAACCAAATGGAATTACTCTCCTGCTTGCGTATAGTGCAATGCTTTTATACAAGATACTTATTGTCACATACATTTTGATTTTTGTGTCTATGTAACATTTGGTTTATACTGAGCCAATCCGAGTCAATTTTAGTTAACAGAATTGGATTTGATATATAATACAGAGTATGGGAAAGGAGCATTTGATTTATTTTTAAGTTAATGCTACAAAACTTTATTCATAAGTACGTTAATATGTGTTACTTCTCTTGAATCTGATTTAAACTTGTTAAACTTTTATATAATTTTTATGTATTTGTATGAAGTACTTTACCCCGATATCGTAATGATACATTAATGCATTGGGGACGAAAGCGATTTTCATCATTATGTTCAAATTATTTCTCTTTATGATAAAAACTTTTAATTTAAAGTTTTTTAAGGGGTAAGTTAAAACAGCATTTTAATCCTTTCATTATGATGTTTCAAGACATAGGTTTATTGTTTACAACTTATTTATTATTGATAACGAATATGATCTTAGGCATTAATAATTGACGGACTTAAAATGTAAGACATTTTCTGAGATTTTAGTTAAAGGTTGAGTTTTACTTAAGGGTTTACATATTAGCTCATTTTTGTTAAATATTAATAATTTTTACAAAATTTTATATAAAATCATTCAGAATGAAGAGGATTTCTGAGGATATTGCTTGAAAATTTAACATTGGACTCATAAACTAAGCACTTCATTAATTATAACATACTACAATTAAAGTCATTAAAAGTGATTTTTATAACATCAAAGCTGCATTAAATACTAGTGTTTCACTATGAGATTTTCTTGAAACGTTTCCAGTGTCAGCCTGGAAATGTTGAAAGTATGTACAATTTGATATTTAACCGACATTCCTGGTTTGACTTTTGATTCAACCAGCGGCAGACCAGTAGATGATAACCTCTTTTTTTCCTTTTAGATTATGATTCTACAGCCTTATATTTTACAAACTAACTCAGCATTTTATTTTTAAATAGAATGCAATTTCCTCTTTATCTTCTACGTATGTTCGTGATACAGAAATTATTAATTTAATGCCAAAATATCAAAAAGAGAAGATACTACCAGATACGGACCCGCAGTTCAAAGGTTTTGCCTGTTCAAAGGTTTTATCCGATCACAGCGCCTCACGGTGGAAGTGTTGTGAAATACTAGGTACACGTAGACGTTAGGAGATGTCGCGCAAGCTATAATTTCTATGAATGTATCAAAATATCATAGTTATTGCAAATTTTTTCCATAACATGAGTATATGTGATATATATTTTGAGTTAAAAGAAATGCCTTTATGTGAATAACAGTAATTTAGAGCTATATTTCTCATATAAGTCAATGTAAAGTAGCCAGAGCTATAGTATTTTGGAACAAATGGCTACAGGAAGTTGTAAGAGGGCAACAAAATCAAGAAATTGTTTGCCTTATGAGCCGTGCCGTCATAGGGTCATCAGAGGCCTTCCAGTGGACCCACCGGTGGGTGAGGTAATCGACGACCTTAACTGCCAGGGCATTCAGCCCCGCTTGGTCAGGCAGATGACCAAACCAGCTCCAAAGGGTCAGCCAGGCCCTGTCCCAATCCCTCAATTCCTCGTGATAGTGGAACGGGCCAACGATCCGGAGGGAAAGCTAGATGGTGTCTCTACCATCTGCTACCTCCGAGTAAGGATTGAGCCAGTGAGGAGCTATGACGGTCCACCTCAATGCCATCGCTGCCTGGGATTCAACCACTCCAGCCAGTTCTGCAAGAGGACACCCCGCTGCCTGAGGTGTAGCGGAGCCCACGACAAGGAAGCTTGTCCAAGGTCACCCACACATGTGCCCACTTGTGCTAACTGCAAGGGAGCACATGTGGCTTGCTACGGCGGCTGTCCTGCCAGAAAGGCAGTTATAGCAGCGAACAAGCCCCCAGTGAGACAGCAGCAACAGCAGGGGACCTCACCAGCGGGGGCGGACCCAAGACCGGTCCCGTCAACCAGCTCCAATGTGCCCACGACTCGGCGGGATGCCTATAGGCCAAGACGTTACGCTCAAGTAGCACAAGGGGCCTCTGATGGACCTAAAACGTCACGGGAGACACACAACCCTCCCACACAGCCACGCAAACAAAAGCGGGCCCCAGCTCAAAAACGAACCGACAACAATGGTAGGAATGGAGGGAGGCTTCCTCGGGAGCCCCAAAATCCTACTGAGCAGGAGAATCATGGCGAGCCCATGCCTCCTACACAGCTTAGGGATGAAAGGGCGGGAGGAAGACCTGCACCCATTCGTTCCAGATCAGACTCTCCTCACAACCAAGTCGCCCACACAAACACCGTTCCCATGACAGCTACACTCGACCTCACGGATGTGTTCAAGTGGCTTCAGCAGTTGTTGCAGACACATGGACAGAAAATCTGTGAGCTCGTTGTGAAGTTCTTCACAGCCACACATCCGGCAGCAAGATGCTGGAGGCAATGGAGGCGATGGCCCTCCTGACCGCAGGCACGCAACAGCTCCGAGATGGCGCATCGAACTAGGTCACGTACCTCGTTTCGATTCGCATTTTGGAATGCGTGCGGCCTAGCAGGTCAGGGGAGCGAGCTGCTTCACTTTGCCCGAGACAATGCCCTAGACGTCATTCTAGTCAGCGAAACGCATCTCCGACCAGACTTCCGATTCCGTCTTCCGGGCTACATCTGCAATCGTACGGATCGTCAGGGACGCCCAGGGGGCGGAACTGCGATCTTGGTGAGGCAAAATGTGGTCCATCAGCCCATCCAGCTCCCACCTCTACAAACCCTAGAGGCCACGGCCATTAGTATGCACCTTGGAGGATTGGAGGTCTTGGTAGTCTCTGTGTACCATACACCAAACCGACAGTTTGTACGCAATGATTATCTATCCATCCTAGCCCTATATCCCTGTGCTATCATAACCGGCGATTTCAATGCTAAACATCAACGTTGGCATTGCGGTCGTCGGGCGGATGCAAGAGGCATTGAAATCATTCGCCTTATAGATGCGGACCCTCAACTTCAAGTACCGGGTCCCTGGCAACCCACTCATTACCCGCGAGGAGGAGCACTGCCCTCAGTCATAGACTTCGCAATCACAGAACATCTACCATACTATCTCACACTCACATCATTAAATGCATTACATCCAGATCACAATCCAGTGTTGACAGAGATCAACACAAGAGTTGCCAGTCACGACATCTCGCTTCAAACGCGAGAGGTTGACTGGGAAGGCGTCAGGAACTGCCTCCGCACTTCCATCCCGCCAAATAACAAAATCACAAATATCCCTACCCCGTATAACGCCGTCTCATCCTTCACTTCCATCGTGAAGCGGACCACCTTTAATTTGACAGTCCATGCTCCGGCTCCTCTTCATCCTGATGTCCTCCCTTTGGACATCCTTCTTCTAATCCGGCGATCCTGGGCAGCACGGAGATTATACCAACGTCACCGCGCGCCACATAATCGAGCGCTCCTAGGACGTTTACGTCGAGAGGTCAGTGTCCGTCTGCGCGAGCACAAGGTGCAAGCGTGGGACGACAAAATGGCCAGGCAGCGCGTCGAGAATGGTGACGTGTGGAGGATAGCCAAAGCCCACAAAAAACACAGAGGTCAGTACACCTCTCCCATTCACGGCACCCAGGGCCTGGCCTATGAACCCCAAGCCAAAGCCAATGCTTTCGCTGACTATCTTGAGCGTACTATGTGTCCGAGAGATGACCTCCAGGACGATAACTTTTCTGAACGCGTCCGTCGGGAGGTGCGTCGTTTCTTACGTCACCCTCCTGTAAATGCGGAGATACTCCATATCATCCGACCTAGTGCACCTAGAGCACTCCAATGTCTCAAACCAAAGAAGGCGGCGGGGCCGGACGGGCTGACTACCCTAATGCTCCGCCATCTTCCCTTCAATGCGGTTCTCTTCCTAACTAGGATTTTCAATATGTGCCTCGCCCTTGGGTACTTTCCACGAGAGCGAAGAGAGCCCCGGATGATTTTCATATTGAAACCTGGGAAAAATCCGGTACACCCTTCCAGCTACAGGTCCATTAGGCTCCTCTCCAACCTTTAGAAAGTTCTCGAGAGGCTAATTCTTGCTCGCTTGTCCTCATTATTGGTAGACATTCAAGCCATTCCTGACCACCAATTGGTTTTCGTCCTGGGCACTCGACAGTTCAGCAGCTGCTGCGTGTGGTTGAGACCGCCGCCCTGGGCTTCCAGGAAGGCGCCTTCACTGCCGCAGTTTCGTTGGATGTCGAGAAGGCCTTCTCTACGACATGGCATGCCGGACTCCTACACAAAATGATCCATCTGGGGCTCCCAACAAAAGTGATCAACATTCTACACAGCTTCTTGCGACATCGCGCATTTAAAGTCTCAGTCGCGGGGAAAAAATCAACACTAAGGCCAGTGAGAGGCGGAGTCCCCGAAGGCTCTGTGCTATCCCCCACCCTCTTCAACGTCTTTATGGCAGATTTCCCCAAAGAACCACGAGTCGAAATGGCACAATACGCTGATGACGTGTTTCTGTTCTGCAAGGACAAACACATTCTCAGAGCCTTCAACCCCATTCAAAGACATCTCCGCCTAACACAACAGTGGTGCCGGCGTTGGCGGATGTCCGTAAATCCGGACAAAAGCCACGCCATACTTTTCACAAAGCGCCACACCCCCGTAGACTGCCACAACTTCAGCTACCGAGGTCGAAGAATAGAGTGGTCTAACTCTGTCCAGTACCTAGGAGTAAACTTGGATAGAGGTTTAACTTTTCGCCGGCACATCAGGGACCTTTCGGCGAAGGTACAGGGAGCAATTGCTTCCCTGTACCCAATGCTGGGGTCTACCTCGATGCCAGTCCGCATGAAGTTGTACCTCTTCCGAGCGCTGGTAATCCCGGTGATGCTATATGCCTGCGAGATCTGGGGCAAGGCAGCAGACAGCTGTTTAGCATTGCTTCAACGTGCACAGAATAAAGGACTTCGGTCTATTTATTCCGTGGGACGTTATTTCCCTACCAGGTTGCTCCACGAAGCATCGGGTCTTTCATACGTGGAGGATGAAATTAGGCGCCGGGCTTCAAAATTATACGCAAGTTTACCATCTCACAGAAGCGCCCTTGTCAGATCATTGGGAAATTATGACCCCACTAGACGACGATCTAGACTGCATCGGGTCCCACGTATGGCATGCGGGCACCCTAGATAACCCAGGAGCTAAACTTATCAGCAGCTAAAGCTGAGCTTCTCATAATTCTCCCAAGCTGTTTGGCATCTAAATTTCTCCCCAACTAAAATACAAAATATTTAGAACAAAAAAAGTGGGTGCTTAGTACTGCATCCTCTCCTTCAAGCCGAAGGTACTTTGGTAACCTCAAAACTAACTCCCAATCAAAAACCTACATCACCTTCATCCTACATCTTTCAATAATAATCCTACCTGCGGGAAAACCCTTAATGGGTGGGCACGCAGCAAAAGCCTTCTGGCTGTATACAGCCAGCCAGCACGAGCGAGCGAGCGATTCTTTGCCTATATACTCGCATTTAATGATATCTTATAGATGGTTGTGATATTAATACAATTAAATAGCTAACATGAAGTAATCCAGCACTTGCCAAATGACAAAACCATGAAAGTTGTAGCCATTTGCGATTTCATTTTGCTATTTTCTGAATATTTGTATTTAGTATCGAACATTTACATAAGTTAGAGGGCAAGGAAATAATGTTTGGTTATACCTGTAAAATTTAATTGAATCACAGCTACACAGACAATACCTGTCTTGAAACTGCATTACGCTTTAGTCTTATCAGACTTGTTTAAAAATCTTATTAACTTTTATAGAACGCGCTGAAAATGCGAAACTTTTTACCTATAACTGTAATTTCTGGCACTGAATACCGAAATTAAAACAATGTATCATAGGATATTCTGCAAGTACATAATTTTATGCTTTCTTTGAAGGAATATTGTAAATAGTTTCATGTCTAGCTTTGAAATCAAATAGCAAACCAAATTGTTACAGCTGCACTGTACCACAGCTTGATTCTTGACTGCAATAAATATTTAAAATCCATTATATCGAACAAGAACGTGAGCTCAGTTATCCACTGTTTATTGCGCTATGGATAGAACCTTTCAATTGCAGACATTATACACTCTCAAGGACTCAGTTTGTTCATGTGTAACCTGTTTTGTGGTGAATGATTGACAGGGTTTCTATTTTATCAGGTTGTACATGCTAAAATTGTTGGCTTCGCCTCATCATGATTTTTGTATCTTTCAATACATGTAATTGAGTATCACATAAATTAATTAATAAACGAATACTACAGCTTAGTGGCCCATATCGTTCCCAATTTACATAAAGTGTAAAATATGTGCAACCAAAGCAGTATAGAATATTGTGTGGGAAAAAGTTGTCGTAGTTCTTGTTTAGTAAGTATCCGCCATTTTTACTTTGCAAAAACTATATGTCCAAAAGGAAAGGTTTATAAAATGGCTAAATATACCAGTGCTTATCGTATCAAACCTCTAGAGAAAGACAACAGCGATACTTGGAAAATTCAAGCACAAGCCGTACTCAATCGCATTGGACTCTGACTTTGTGACCGGAGAAAAAACAAAGACGCTTAATGACGTAAAACTCGAAGACAGACTGATTCAAATGCAGAGAGACCTGATTCTTATGGTTTCACCTCCAGTATTAGAACAAATAAAGCATTACTTAACCTCAAATAACGTAAACGTTCAGGCCCTGCTCGTAAAACTGCGGTTCTGAAGCAATTAGTTGTACATAAAATGCACAGCACAGATAATATACGTGATTATCTCAACAAATACCTGGACATTGTTGACAAACTTAAATAAATAACGTCGTGATAAATGAAGACTGATTGTTGATAATTATGCTGTATTCTCTACCGTCCTAATTTGAATATTTTCGAATTGCCGTTAAATCAAGAGGTGAGATAATCAGTGTCCAAAACTTGAAAATTAGAATATTGGAAGTAAATGAAGCCAGACAGAAAGACAATACTTCAAGTGAAGGAGCACTATATTCAGGTAATAAGAGATATCAACAGAGAGGTGGTAATAATCAGAAGAAGGAAACTTTCAGAAGGCAAATTTTAAGAGGAAATCTCAAGTAGTCTCTCTGTGAAGTCTTTTCGAAAACAAATGACAGTAAATCTGAATGCTGGTCAAAGAAAAAGAATTTAAAGAAACCTGAGTACACCTTCATGGTAGAGCAATGTTCACTTAGAGGCTGAATGTGTACGCGCGACTGTAGTAGTACCAACACTCGCATGTATTTGACAAGTTCATCAATTTTGTTCGAGTTATGTTCCAGATCTCTGTCCTCATTCACACTTATTCGTACAATATGTTAACTGACGTTTGAAACTTTCCGGTGTCTTTTTACAGTAATTAATTTTGGTTGTTCTAGTATTTTCTATAGTGTTCCACAAGGAAAGGGAAGCGGAGGAGCAAAAACTTATAAATAGCTTTAATATAACTGAAAGCAGAGCGTCTACTGGATTTACCTAGCAATAATCGGGATATTAAACATACTTCACATTAAGAAATGATTCTTTCTTGTGTTTAGCTTAAAGTTAGTTAACCCATGGATACTCAATATCAATATACAAACTTTAGATATATTGCAATAACATTTTTATCTATAAAGACTTGAAGAGACAAGCGTCAGTCGATTTTAAGGGACAGTCAAATGTTTAAAAGTACTTAACTAGGGGATGGGTTTGAATTCCGTTCTCTTTATATCTCCAACAGAAAATATACGATTTTGTTCTTATATTCATATAGCTTTCTCCTACCTTTCTTCGCACGAAATTGGGCCTCCGCATTACGGGCACGGTGGGACATAACTGTAAATACGTTCTAATTCGGGGGACTGTGTTGCCACTGAAACCTCGGTATTGAACTATTGTATGACAATGCAATACTTTCAAACTCGATTAAGTACATAATAGAAAGTAATAACGACTTGTCACTTTAGAAAAATATAACTAATGGAAAGTTGTGAAATATAACCAAGAGTAAATCTGAAATGTTTTACTCTAAGAAATAAATTATATCAGACACAAATTGTATATTTAAACAAGATATACATCATATGTGTAGTAATATTTTGTTTATATCTTACAGTTTATAGTTATGTAAAGTGATTCAGAATGGAAAACACTACTTACCACGTTCCCTGCATATCCATTAAGTGTGGCATAGACATATTTAAATCCTATGCTATTTCAATGCAAGTTTTAGAGCTGGTTTTGATAAATAAAAATGTCAGAAATGCTTTCAGTTAATTGGTGGTGCAGAACAGCACGGTTGTCTTTAATTCCTAGCGTGAAGATGTTGTACAGGTTCTGTATTTGAACGATTTTCTAGATTTGCGCTTTGCTGAAAAATCTGTTTTTTTTTTTTTTTTTTTTTTTTTTTTTTTTTTTTTTTTTTTTTTTTACATTCAGGTGATCCTAAAGTATATATCTCCAGTGCTATAGGTCACTAAAAGTCTGGTTAGAATGCAACTTCTCCTCTACCTTCTATATATGTTTGTGGTAGAGAAAATAAAACAATATAACACTAAAGTAAAGCCCAAAAGCGAAACTGAGTAGAAACCTGCAGTTAAAATGTCCCTCGTTGTAGCGAGTGCGACTACAGCGCACATGGTGGAAGTCTAATGAAAGAGGAACTGCACGCAGCAAGTTATAGATGACGCAATGGTTCTGGTTACTTCGTGTGCATCAATATGTCATAGATGTTAGGAATGATTTAAGAAATATAAGCGTTATTATGAGGCTTTTGTTTTTGAATTAATTCTGAATATGAAGGATAGTAAGCTGGAGCCGTGTTACTTACCGAAATCAATATAGAAAGAATAATAAATATTTTGTTATGGAGCGAACGTTTGCAAAAGCTAGTTTATGTATAACAGATTTAACCAGTTTCGTTTGTACTTTCTCTTGAATAGAAGGTATCTCTTTGAGTATTCTTAAGTGAGCATAGCTGTAAAATGTGTGCAATAGTTATCATACGAAGCATTTGTTAAAAAGTAACTCAGAGCTCGCTTATGAGATGTCATTAAGACACTGGTTTACTACTGTACACTTTAGATCTATTCTTGACAAAGTTTTGCACAACTAATTTATCAATATGAAGTCCATTTATATTTGTTATCAACTACAGATTTTTGTAGATTTAGCTTCGTGCTGGTTAATAAACCGCTACCAAGGTAATGGTACGGTTGGAAACCCAGCTAAATTATATCACGAGTCACAATACTGTCCAATTTTGGTATTGTGTGTGTTAACAGTTCAGTAATTTTCTACAGCCACGTTGTCCTTTTGTCAAATCAAACACTGTCGCACCCATACTAACAAGTGAAGTGAGAACTGCAACTGCAGAGCTGAAGCAAGGCACAACTGCCGGTGTGGTCGGCATATGCAGTAAATTTCTGAAACAAGAGGAGAAAATTGTTACCGCGAAAATCACCACTATCTTCAGTTCCATATTGCAAACAGAAGTGGTACCAGAGCAATGGAAGACCAGCAGATCATTCTCCTCCACAAGAAAGGCAACAAAGACGAACTTACCAATAGGTCTGATACCTAATATCTACAAACTCTCTTCAAAAGTTCTGACACGATGGTTGACAACAGTACTAGATAAAAGCCAACCACCATACAGCCTGGCTTCCGTTCAGGTTACAACACAGCAGACCATTTCCAAGTAGATAACCAATTGATCGAAAAAGTAGATGAACTCCAACTAATAGCTTAACTAGCTTTTATAGACTATAAAAAGCTTTTGAATTAATAGACCAAACCAGCATATCACAAGACATAACCAATCAAGCAGTCGAAAGCAAGTATACCCGAATTCTTAACCAAATATACAAATAAAGC
Organism: Mantis religiosa; assembly: GCA_030765055.1. Taxonomy (NCBI): domain Eukaryota; kingdom Metazoa; phylum Arthropoda; class Insecta; order Mantodea; family Mantidae; genus Mantis; species Mantis religiosa. The sequence continues at coordinate 127,560,055 of CM060958.1, forward strand.
CTCGCTGAAGTAGGCACAGCGATGGAACGTCAACCATTCCGAGTATAGAGAGAAGAATGACAGGGTGACACAATCTCTCCCAAAATAAGAGCGTCCTAGAAGACACATTTCGCTAAGTAGAATGGAAAAGGAAGCGAGAATAAATATTAATGGAGTAAGACTAACTAACCTGAGATTCGCTAACGACGTGACGTTGTACCATACATCAACAGAGGAATTACAAAGAATAATACAGGGACTCTGTTTCCATAGCAACAAGGCGAGCCTCATCATGAATATTGTCACCCAATTATCGGAAGGCATGGCCAACTGACAGCTGAGTGTGGGACAGGAGGCATTCAGGTTACGCCTACACACTTATCTCTTGTCACTAACTGAGGGGATGATTAGGAAAGTGTCACTGGTCGCCTCTTTCCCCTCCCCTTGACTTCTGGAGCAGTCAGGATATCTCGTCTAACCAAGAACGTTCTAGAAAGGTCAGTTGGGCTTATATAAGCGACGTACCGAGAAGGAGGATAGTTCAGTTCATGGCGAGCAGCCGTGAGGAGCGCCTTGCTAGCGAACGTACTGGAAAACTTTATATGTGTATCGGAGGAACTGTACGTGTTTGTAAGTGAGAAGTGGACCTCTGACAGACGAACAGGTGAATTGTAATCGTGTACACTACGTAATTCTATGTAATCGGCAAGTGTTCCAGCGGTCATTCGGTAGAAATAAGGAACATTTTGAGTTTGTGCATTTGGAACGTATATTTCATGAACCCAGAAAGTCACAATATGTGCAAGACCCAAATAATGACAAACGGCGCTGGAACCCCAATACTAACTGACGGAAAATCCTTAACCTACACATCACAGTATGTCTGTCTAGGACAACTGGTGTCTTATAACGACAATACAATAAAAGAAATCAAGAAAAGAAAACACTTAAGGCATTGTGAGTCCTAATATTTATCCTTCTAGGCCGTTCCCTAAGCAGACGTCTCTGAACGGGAGTCCCAGAATTCTGTGTACACCCAGCCATAATATATGGTTGTCAGATCTGGGTCCTTACAGGTAAACATAGGAAATCGATACAACTGTGGCAGAGGAGCACGCTACGGAAAATCTTGGACATATTCCTCAAATACAAAGTTTCCAATGAGTCCCTTAATATAAGATCAGCGTCAAACAACACTACTAGCCAAGTTGAACATGGGACCGTCATTTGTCCAGAATTCACTACCACAGTTGGTCGCAGCTCACCACGATGTGTGACCCAACCACAGGTAGAATACAGAGATAGGCCAAGGCGCAGATGGGGTGACTTGTTTTAGGCGATAACACCACCATTGACAAAACCAGGAGTACGTGGTGAAACCAACGAACCAAGGCAGAAACCCTTCAAGTTATAGCGCAGTGCTTTTATACAATAGACAAATTATGATTCACAGGATCACAATTTTAGACATGTCACACTAACGCGGCAAATAAACCATCTACGTGGCATAGCTAACCGCAAGAACTGCCTGTAGCCCTTAATGGGACACAACAGGCTTATGCATTCATTATAATATCCTAAACACACACCACGTGAGCCAGCTGTACCTAGGTATACAACATAAAGTTAATAGTCAAAGATGAAACATTGACCCTTTTAACAAACGGACTTATTGTAGCTCTGCTCTTATATTCGGTAATATACAGAAAGTTAACCTTCAGTCACTTGTTCGGTCAACCTACACAGTGATCTGTGAGGTCCGTATTACCTGAGGTGCGTGTTATGTACCTCATTTTATCACCATCATTAGCTTTACTAACTTCATTGTGAAATTGAATAGAGTTTCATAAATATCAGCACAAACAGCATTATTTAAACTCTGTTTTTCTCAGACATGTGGCTCCGAAACTGATCTGTGTTCAATTGCTTTAATTTTTCTGCTTGGAGATGGAACCTTTGGTGAAAATGTATCGAATAAAGCTAGTGACCTTACAGAGATAACTACATATCTAGACGGTATTAGGAAGGCCCGAATGACAATTTTCATGATAATGATAATGCTACAAATTCTGAAGGTAAACTATAGTCCACTGATGTGATTCTTAAACACAGCAAGGGGATGATAAAGCAGGTAAAGAGGATGAAAGATTGCAAATAGAAGTTCTTTTGGAACAAGGTCCTATAACTAGATATTAAACCAATGCTTAGTCTTCTGTAGAGCCTTCATAAGTTATTTGTAGCATGGAATGATAAGTTGGGTAATGGAGTGCTGGAACAATTTATTTACGAACGAAATTTTGGATATTATTTTCAGATTCACCAGTAAATGTATAATACAGGGATTATCTGAGACGATTCTACTGCTAACGTCCTGAGGGGCAGCATAATACCTATTAACAGTGGTTTTAAATTTTATGCTGCTCGAAACGTTACCCTGATTTTATCTTTGTTAATAGAAACGTCTCAGATATCGCACTGATTACTCCACATGGACATAATATCTATCTGTCATTTGTGATTACTCCACATGGACATAATATCTATCTGTCATTTGTGATTCCTCCGCATTCCTTTGATTGAATTGATGCGTTCACTGGAGTTCAGCTCACGTCCAAGAAGTGCGCCAGTACCCCTATGACTCTTCCTAGAATAATCAGTGCGTTATCTGAGATGTTTGTATTAACAAAGATAAACTCTGAGCAGTGCAATTATATGTGCATACCTTATAATAGCCCTTAAAGAAAGATATTTACAAATTTTCCATGTAAGGGGAAGTCTGCTATTGGGACACATTCTAGAAAGCCTTCCATATCACCTTGAAGACGCGGAACTTACATAAAAGTTTGGAATTCAACCGACGTTCGTGTTTTCGATTTGGTTGTGAATGTTTTCTTATATTCGTTTGTTCCAAAAGTATATATTCTCAGTGAAATCTCCACACTTATTTTTTGGGTAGAATGCAACTACTCGTCTTTCTACTATGTATGTTCATAATATGGAAAGAATTGTTTTAAACCTAAAACAAAGCGCAACGAAAACATGTGGCACTAACCTGCAGTTCAAATTTCCTGCGTGTTTCCTGACTGATTGCGACCACAGTGACACACACGGGAAGTCTCTTGCAACACGCAGTACACCTTTGATGTTACAAATGGCGCCTAGATTATAATTGCAAAGTACGTAGCAATATGTTTTATTTATTAAGCATCTTTGGCTAAATATTAGATTAGTTATGCTACATTTCACTGGAAAGCACATCCTAAATGTGAACCATAGTAAGCTGGAGTTGTATCACATGTAAAACTTAGTACAGAAGGAAAAGAAATATTTCGATAAAGAAGGGAAGTCCACAGAAAGTTGAATAAGTAGAGAAACTTGAAGTTTTATTGTTGATATCTTTATGTACCTACCTTCCTTTCTTCCAACCAATATATTGTGGCCAATTGTAGCATGCCATAAGTTTGCTGCAATAGTTTGATACAAATTTAATTAAACAACGGTATTTATTTATTAATTATTCCGGATATTTCTCAAAGAGGTATCGAGCATTAGGAGACTTGCTTGGATTGATTATATAGGATGATATACAATAGCGGTGGCAGTAGGCATTCGTAACATTAGACACATCCTGCTCTTACTCGTATTTAAATTTATAATTGTAAGCGTGTATTCGTATGTAGTACCGAACATTGTCATAAATTTTAATGTTCGTCTTATGCGACATACCCCTGTACTGAATAATACTTGTTTCGCTCTCATTATTATTGAAACTAGAGACTTATTCCAATATGTTAATTATTAACAGCAAACATTAACTGATCTGGTATTTTCCACAATGGTCCACAAGTGTCAGAATTCCAATTAATGTTAGAATAATAGACCACAGGGCCACTACAGGATTTACATAACAGCAGTTGGGGATTTGATTTCGTAGTATTTAGCTCCCGCGTTTACCACATGCGGCACTGCGGGCGATGACACTGGTGAAATGAAGACGCAGCAGCGATTGAATGATATGGTGGCGGAAACCGGAGTACCTGGAAGAAGCCCACCTCGACTCCATTTTTTTCACTACAAATCTCAAATACGATAGCCTGGGATCGAACATGGGCCGCTTTGGTTCTCTTTGTATGCCTAAGACATAACTATTGAGCTCCAAGGAAATATGGACATACACTAGACTTTAAGAGGCAGCCAAATTTCTTAAATCTGGTTATCTAGTTGACGGCTTTGAAATTCCTTTCTATATGTAAGTTAAAGCCTTCCGATTTGAGACAAGCATTTTAGTATTGACCTCAATAATAAGTCATGTTTTACAAATGGTTAATTTAGCAAAAGTGTTTTGGCATATGATGATCCTATGTTTTAGCATGTTTTATGTTTGATCCTATGTGCACTTCACTATAGTAATATTTTGTCTGTTTCTTACAGTTTACAAGTTAACAAAAGCTATTGTATAAGAAGGGGACTTCCAAGAAATTTTCGCGAAATTCAAATATATCACATTCTGTAAAAATGCATTAAATGTATTTTTTTTAAATCAAAAGAATAAGCAATTTTTGAGAAAGTGTTTTAGAGGAACCTTACATGTAAAGTGTAGTATGGGATGAGTATTTTCTTAAACTAAAATACCAAGTTTGGTATTTAACTGAACTTACGTTTTTAAGTTATGTTCTTCATACATAAACACAGTAGCTATACTACCAACTTGTAATTTTTATCAAATATCGATGTCGAATGGAAAGTAAATGCTTCCTCTACTTGCTGTATGTAAGTAGTAGAGAATGTAACAATTACATTCTGTCGAATATTTCAAGTATACACAAATGAAGACAAGACATATAATTTTGGGCGTGCCAAGTATATCTCATACATTTACAATTTAATCGGTGACACAGTTTGATGACTTTAATGCCCGATTTCACCAACAGATTTGTTACATTAACAAACGTAACGTAACAATTGTCACAGCGCTAAAACTAATGTTCAATTTCTTGCATTTCACCAACCTGTTTTTTTTTAAAATGTTAACAAACCTGTGTTGACGCCAAGAAACTTGTAAATATCACAGCTATAGAAGGCTACGGATGATTTTCTGAACGTACACCGATGCGCTTTTGTTTTCATTTACGTCTGCACAGACGGCGGATGAACAAAATCATAAATAAAGCCGTGAGAAGAAATTCTCATCGAGGGAGAAAGAATTGTTAATTGAAATGGTGACGAAGTGTAAGGATATCGTGGAAAATAAGAGGACGGATGCAGTGAGTGTAAAAGAGAAAGATGTCGCGGGGAAAATATTGGAAACGAATTTAATTCAAGTGCATGTGTCACTACTACAAGCACCAAACAACTTGTCAGTATTACGTAGATTTAAAACGAGTTACGAAAAACAAGTGACTTAAACGTTTCAAAACGGGAGGTGAACAATGTATTATCTACATAATTCAGTGAAATATAAAATAGCAAGGTTATTAATACTTGAAGCAAATGCGAGATCGGCATATCCCTTTCGATGCATGTTCTTACCTCTCTTGTACTTCCGCAGTAACCTTCATAGCAACATGTTTTCTACATTCTATACCTCCGTTAAAAGTTTTTTTCTCCGGATATTTCCGCAAAATCATTTCTCCACATAGGTCATACTCTATTATGAATGCCATTTACACGTTCTTAAATATAACAAATCTACATCAACAGCTGAGTTCATGCTCGCCATCTGGACTATTTACAATTGTTAAGGACTTAACATAAGAAATTCGGCTTGTTAGTTTAACATGAGATTTAACACGAGTGTTACGCTAACACTTGTGGTGAAATGCAATTTTTGTTTTAACTATTGCTAAACTCGTGTTAAGTCTTAACATTTGTTGATGAAATCGGGCATAAGTGTACTTAATAGCGAGAGCCCCATTTTGTATTTATTGACATGTAATTGAACCGCTGAGGGACAAACTTCCGGAACACCGGTTGCCTGGTGTGTTCCTGTCAGTGGACAGCAGCTCACTAAATACAACATTTATGTAATTTATATCTTCCGTTAAGGGTAGTTTAAATACACCAACTAGAAATGTGGTACATAGTTATAAAATCGTGAATTAATATTTTTTGAAATGGGGAAAGAGTTAAACACTTTTGGTCAAATTTAGCGTGTGGTTTACTTTAGGTAATTAGTTACAACAGATTTAAGTCAATAGTAAAGTACTCTAAAGAGATATATAAGTGGCAGTATCATTTGAAACAAAAGCACATCAAAACTTTAACCTTGTTGTTAAGTGACGAGATTTACACCACAATGTATCGTTGTGCAAGGATATTGCGTTTGCATCAATAATTCGAAACTTGTATGTGTACTCTTGTTCTCAAGTTTGCACCACGTTAGCATGGTGAGGCATGCTTTACGATTGAAATAATTAAAATGTTAAACGAAAGAAATTTCGGTCCCATTTGTTGACAGAGGACTTACCTGCGCATAATTGCCAAAATTATAATTTCTGCTTTCATGTTGACATGCTGAGGGAACGTTCAAATTGGAAATGTATTTTACATAAGCGATGTGTGATACTTGTTGTTTTTGTATTACTTCACATACTTTACTTTGTTTTGATTCTTTTAGGGGGTTGCAGGTAAATGCCGTGAATTTTAATATATATTTAAATTTCAATCCGTATTAGCAGTCAAATGAATTTGTATATATCTGACTGTGAACTGTAAAACAAGTCGTGAAATGCCTCACTTACGTTTGTAGTGTGAGTGGCTTCAGACGATAGCTCGGCCCATACTGTACGATTAAACATGGCCACCTCAGATATATAATAATCAACAAGTTAGTCGCTAAACTGTTCTATCTGTTGGCATAACGGCTTTTTATCAGCCATATAAAATACAAAACAATTACCTACTTTATGTGGAGGCAAGTAAGACAAACCAAAACAATATTAAAGCCACTTACCGACCTCAGACGAATTGTCTTTGAACACACTTGCTAGTTCAATGCTTTGTAGCTGACGTCACCAGGCCTGGCCGAGATGGAACCTACAACCCAATAGTTGAATTGTGTCACTCCATGTTGACGTAATTGATTCATGCATATCAACCTCCAAATCTATTACTATTGTCTTAGGTTGAAGTTTCAGCCCTAAACAATCGCAATCCTCAACTATGGAACGAAGCCCCAAAGATACATGTCCATGTGTTTATTTTGCAATAGACAAAAGACTGCCGAAATGTAATGTTAGTTATGAAAGTAATGCAATGTAAACAACTGAGCGCTCTGTCTGAAAGTTCCATTTACGTAAGCGTTTCTAATTCACATAAATATTACGAACTACTTTCACATCCAAAAATAATTACATACTTCGTGATCATTGAGTAGCATAAGATGTTCGTTAATAGAGGACATTGGTTACATACAGCGTCGTAAACTTCAAGTATGTTTTTAGGAGTTTCGGTATATCGTGACGTCGTTCTCGTAATAGTTTTACGTCACTAAAATGTAAGACACTAGCACAGGTCTCTGGAATTCATTCAGTGTTGTACTTATTATAATTTCTGTTCGCTAGCACACGACACACGTACGACAGTCGTGATTATGTTCGTTCACAGTTACGTTATTGTTTTGTCAGGACAACGCCCACGTATACGTCCATCTATTGTATGTGTACGACTTACGAAACGTATATACAAGCAAGTCCTGTCCTGTGTTGTTACTTCCATGACAACCTTTACTGTTCGCTAGTCTATCTCTCCCACTGAAAAAAAAAACACGACACTAGGTACTAGCCCATCTATTGCATGTGTACGCCTGACGAAACCTGAACTTATATACAAGCAAGACCTGTCCTGTGTTGTTACTTCCATGACAACCTTTACTGTTCGCTAGTCTATCTCTCCCACTGAAAAAAACACGACACTAGGTACTAGTCCATCTATTGCATGTGTACGCCTTACGAAACTTGAACTTATATACAAGCAAGTCCTGTCCTGTGTTGTTACTTCCACGACAACCTTTACTGTTCTCTAGTCTATCTCTCCCACTGAAAAAAACACGACACTAGGTACTAGTCCATCTATTGCATGTGCAGGCCTTACGAAACTTGAACTTATATACAAGCAAGACCTGTCCTGTGTTGTTACTTCCATGACAACCTTTACTGTTCGCTAGTCTATCTCTCCCACTGAAAAAAACACGACACTAGGTACTAGTCCATCTATTGCATGTGTACGCCTTACGAAACCTGAACTTATATACAAGCAAGTCCTGTCCTGTGTTGTTACTTCCATGACAACTTTTACAGTTCGCTAGTCTATCTCTCCTACTGAAACAAAACACGACACTAGGTACTAGTCCATCTATTGCCCGTGTACTTCTTACGAAACCTGAACTTATATACAAGCAAGTCCTGTCCTGTGTTGTTGCTTCCATGACAACCTTTACTGTTCGCTAGTCTATCTCTCCCACTGAAACAAAACACGACACTAGGTACTAGTCCATCTATTGCATGTGTACGCCTTACGAAACCTGAACTTATATACAAGCAAGTCCTGTCCTGTGTTGCTACTTCCATGACAACCTTTACTGTTCCCTAGTCTATCGCTCCCACTGAAAAAAACACGGCACTAAGTACTAGTCCATCTATTGCATGTGTACGCCTTACGAAACCTGAACTTATATACAAGCAAGTCCTGTCCTGTGTTGTTACTTCCATGACAACCTTTACTGTCCGCTAGTCTATCTCTCCCACTGAAAAAAACACGACACTAGGTACTAGTCCATCTATTGCATGTGTACGCCTTACGAAACCTGAACTTATATACAAGCAAGTCCTGTCCTGTGCTGCTACTTCCATGACAACCTTTACTGTTCGCTACTCTATCTCTCCCACTGAAACAAAACACGGCACGGAGGACTAGGCCATCTGTTGTATGTGTACGCCTGACGAAACCTGAACTTATATACAAGCAAGTCCTGTCCTGTGTTGTTACTTCCATGACAACCTTTACTGTTCGCTACTCTATCTCTCCCACTGAAACAAAACACGGCACGGAGGACTGGGCCATCTGTTGTATGTGTACGCCTTACGAAACTTGAACTTATATACAAGCAAGTCCTGTCCTGTGTTGTTACTTCCATGACAACCTTTACTGTTCGCTAGTCTATCTCTCCCACTGAAACAAAACACGGCACGGAGGACTAGGCCATCTGTTGTATGTGTACGCCTTACGAAACTTGAACTTATATACAAGCAAGTCCTGTCCTGTGTTGTTACTTCCATGACAACCTTTACTGTTCGCTAGTCTATCTCTCCCACTGAAACAAAACACGGCACGGAGGACTGGGCCATCTGTTGTATGTGTACGCCTTACGAAACTTGAACTTATATACAAGCAAGTCCTGTCCTGTGTTGTTACTTCCATGACAACCTTTACTGTTCGCTAGTCTATCTCTCCCACTGAAACAAAACACGGCACGGAGGACTGGGCCATCTGTTGTATGTGTACGCCTTACGAAACTTGAACTTATATACAAGCAAGTCCTGTCCTGTGTTGTTACTTCCATGACAACCTTTACTGTTCGCTAGTCTATCTCTCCCACTGAAACAAAACACGGCACGGAGGACTAGGCCATCTATTGCATGTGTACGTCTTACGAAACCTGAACTTATATACAAGCAAGTCCTGTCCTGTGTTGTTACTTCCATGACAACCTTTACTGTTCGCTAGTCTATCTCTGCCACAGAAACAAAACACGACATAAGTACTAGAACCTTCAGTGTTCTAACAACTCAACAAAAATACATACGCGTAGCCAAACATGTAGGTGGCGCAAATCCATATTCCTTAAGAAAAAAACTTGCTTGCCGTATATTAAATCTGTAGCAAATCCACTCTCCCCGACGAGATTATAATGGTGTGAGTATATTTACAAAACGAGCCAGTGACGTATCAGGTATCTTATTATAGTCAGGTATCAGGCAACCGCGTGTCTAAGTCTAAAGTATTTTTTAATATATCCTACACTTACCGGAGCCAGTAAGTACATTATCCTCAACTTTCTCAGAGCATTCTTCGCCCTTATATCGCTCTGATTTACTTTTCACTAACGGTTCTTTATTTTTCAGCATATAGCCATATAGTGACAATTCTTTGAAAAAAAATCGCCTGATTGAGATTTTAAAGGGGCTACGATTGTATTATAGGCAATTTACACAAGTTAATTCGTTACAGTTTGTATGAAATATTGTTATTTTTATGCAAATTTTCATTTTTAAGCGTTAAGCGCGTTGTACGGAACTTATATTTGGGTTATTCCAAAATTACATACAATACTGTCCGCCCTTGGCGCTATCCGCGGTAAATCATTTAAGCTAATAACAATGAAACATAAGAGTATCTAATGTTCGTCAGCTGTGAGTTTGGAGATAAATATTTTATTTAATAATATAGTTTGGTAAGTTTATTTAAAAGTTATTGTGTTTAGGGCTCTAAATATGTTTAGTAGGGGCGAACAAAAATGCTTCATTAAAAGCATCTTCCGGTCCAGTATCTACGTCTGTACAGACGCAACTTCATACTACATAACCTCTTTCAAGTACTACAGCATCCTTTATTAGAGTCACAGTTGAGATCCCTGGATGTTCTTCGAGAGTAAGGAGCGTCGCACTCAGCTCCTGCCGATACAGACAACCTCGTTACGAACACTTACAGCGCTCCACTACAAAGACTATTTAAAAAAAGCCTCCTTTTCCTCTATTTAACTGCTTAGAGCAATATCTTAAATATATGATATGTAAATGAAAATAGCCATTTTGGATGAAATATTCTATAATAGTTTCATATAAAGTGTATCTCACCTGAGAATTTTCGTGTCGGAAAATGTGTTTTAAAAATTCGTGTTAGTAGTTGATTTGTGGGGATTCAAAAACACCTGCGTTAGCTGTTTTTGAAACCCCCTTGTTAAAACTCGACGCGAAATCCGCCTGTCCAAATATCGAAGAGGTTGTGTGTTGGTTGTGTTAGAATCCCCATGTTAAAATATCGAAGGGTTGGTTGTGTAGTAACACGTGTGTCACGTGTTAATGAAATCCGAGCCTTGAAAGTCGAGTAGAAATCTGTGTTTAAAAAAAATATATATATTGGTGTGCTGGCGTTCGTGTGCCAGCCCCCCCCTCCAGGAGCTTGACGACGACGACGACGACGACGACGACAACGACGCATCTCTCCCAAGCCTGCAAGGGCAATCGTGTCATTTTGTTGTATGTATGTGAAATGTAATTAACTGATGAATGTAATTACTGAAAAAAAATGTGAATGGATTTCAGTATTCACACACACACACACACACACACACACACACACACACGCATGCACACACGCACACACCGCTCCGTCCCTCCCGGCACGCATGCAAATCGAATGGAAAAAATGTATTTATTCACGTAACTAAGTATACATTATTAATTAATTTATTTGTTTATTTAAGTATTTATTGAGTTATCCATTACAGTTATTGGGCTCCTGAGGAATCTGGCACTCTATGTGTGCTAAAAAGCGATCCTTTCCCTCTGTTCAAAATATAAATGCATATGCAGTGAAATGTTAAGAGAGTCAAGTAAAGATTTAGCGAGGATGAATGTTTATTGCTACAGCTGTAGCCACCCCAACGGAACAGCGAATCCATATAACTTACTTGGGGTGAAATATTACACACACCTGCGCTAGGAATCAATTAACGCAGCTGATTTCTAAAAATTCACTCAAGCGTAAAGGAGACAAGCCAACGAGATATCTATGCAATGAAATAAATAATGTAATAAGAATAATTGTAATGATATAAATCAGCTTAGTAGAAAGATGCCAAAACGTCGAAAAGCCATGCAAAGTCAGCTATAACAATCCTAGTGCTTCTTAAAACGTCTGTACACCAAATAGGCGTATAACTACGAGAAAAATGTTTCTAAATAAATCTAATAAAATGCAGTAATCGCTCGAGGCGTTAGACTTAACGAATTGAAGTTAAAAAAGGATTCTAAAATAGGATACGCAAAAATAAAACATTAAAACCAATTTTACTTAGAGATAATGACAGTAGTCCGCTAGGCTTAACGCGTCGAATATAGCATATATAAGTAACTAAGAATGCAAATACGAATTGGACAGTATCAAACTTTTAATAATACATCAAATGTTGTAAGACTATGCCGTCTCTGTCCCATCGTCGACGTTTTCAAAAGGCAGCGCAGGTAGGAACGTCGAACTGAAAACTTGTATTTATTTAGCTACCTATGTATTATTTATCTGTTAATGTATTCAGTTATTGGGAGCCCGATGAATCATACTCCATGGAAATGTGTGGTAAAACCGAGCCATTCCCTCTGTTAAAAATAATGCGCATGCAGTGAAATGTTAGGAAAGGTAGGTAAAGATTTATTGAGAAATAATGTTGTTCGCTGCAGCTAAAACCACCCCAACGGAAGAGAGAATCCGTATAACTTACTTGGGGTAAAAAATTACGTACACGTGCGGGTAGGAATCAATTAACGCGGCTGGGTTCCAAAAATTCACTCGAGCGTAAAGGAGAAAAGTAAACGAGATATCTATGCAAACGTAATAAATAATGTATTAAGGATAATTGTAATGATATAAATCAGCTGAGTAGAAACATGCCAAAACGTTGAAAAGCTATGCAAAGTCTGCTATAATAATGCCAGTGCCTCTTAAAACGTCTGTACATCGATTTGTTGAATAACTACGAGAGACACGCTTCTGAATAAATCTGATACGAGAGACTAATCCGTTCGAGGCGTTAGGCTTACCGAATTGAAGCAAAATATCACTAGAAGGAATAAAAACATAAATTATCTAACGGTCACACTTAAACGGTCCTTCGGAATAATACAGTTGCATTAAGTAGCAATACAAACTCGAAATACAGCTTGCAATAATTAGAAATGCAATAAAAGGTTATACTCATATTATAGATGGCATTATGATATTATTAGTTTGCTGCAATACAAATTTGAAATATTGTTCAATGAGGTAATTACCATGAATGCACTAAGGTGAACAGTGGGTGTGACATATTCCACTTCATCCAAGCTAGCCAATCAGGGTGCAGGTAGCAGTATCGTAATAAAGGGTATAAACGACCAATCGCCACACGAGTGCGTGCGCAACGTAAAAGGGGTGGAAACTTTCTAAAGAGTATATATATACTTACAGTTAATAGCTATAGATCTTATGTTATTTAATTTTTAGTTACTAGATACATAAGATGACAGGTTAAAACTCTACTCTAAGTTTAATAGTTTATAGCGAAAGAAGCAGAAGCATAAACTTAAGGATGTGTGCAAACAGGTTACAGCCAGAATGGAAATTTTGGGAGGGGGTGCTGAGGTAACAAAACAGTGAACCGAGAGAATAAAACAGCACATCAACAACTGAAACGTAGCAGACAGCATCAACATGAATGAAGGTAAGCAATATGCATATGTCTATGTACAGTGATTTCCACGTAATGAATCGAAGCGTTGAATAATATGCGTGAATTTATAATTCCAGAATCGATTCTTCACGATTTAAATCAGCTTGCGGAAGGAGGTTCCTATCTCCCGACGAAGAAGTTACGAGAGATTCCCCGAGACGTGCCACAAGCCATACACGATGTCAAAATCGTGAAGACGAGATACGGTGATAGAGTCGTACTTAAGCTGCAAGAATGCCAGTTTTTTTTGCCCGAGAGATTTAAGAAGATGACAGCAGCTCAAGTGGATGCTGTTAATCAGGGTGGTTGGAGTTTCGTGTATTCCGGTGAAGAAACTCTGGAAAATGGATTCAAGAAGCACAAATTAACTTTTTTAAACAGTCGGGAGTAACCAGTGAAGGTAAGAGTTTACAAAAAAACTAAAATCGTGCTGCACTACTGCTATGAAGTGTCAATCTCTTGATGACAAATATTTCAGTGTAAGTTAAAGTAATTAGCGTTAATCTGTTAATATTTGTGAATGGAATACCTAACGAATTAGTCATTCTATATAAAAGGCAAATCGATAAGAGTAATAATGCAAGCAAATTTAACGTTTTAAAAGTCATTAATGCATATCTGCAGCCAATCGACGGGAAGTTGAGGAATTCAATTAACTAATTAAACAGCCAGTAGCCATATACAAATGAGTATATTGTGATGATGCATTATGTATAACGTTTTTTTTTTCAGGGAAACATTTTACGTGTATAATCTTATTTCTTTTCCAGAAAACATGTTACGTAAGTCAGGATAAAATTTCAATAAAATACAGAGGTGCAATTTAAAAAAAAATTCAATAAAAGACAGAGGTGCAATTTAAAAAAAAATCCATATTAGGGAATGCCGTACCCTGAATGTTCTAAATCTTTGTTATTCAAAAGATACAGTTATCTTTTAATTCCACTGCAAATAACATACAACTTATTTCTTTTAAGGAAAACATGTTATGTAAATCAAATTCAAAGTTCAGCAATGTTAATAAAGTAATCATTTTAAAGCTTAAAAATATAGCATTGCCATGAGTGTTCAAATGTTTATTATTTTAAAAGTGTAATTATTCGTGTTTTCTGACATGTTTAATCCATAATTTCAGGAGGTGTAACGAGTCGCAAGAGACCGGGCATGCAAGATATTCAAGCAAGTAGTGCAAAGCAGGCGAAACGCAACGACAAAACATTGGAATGCATTACTGTAGAATCAGCGTTCCAGCACAGGATCTTCACAGGTACCATAAAAAATTCTATACACGAGCTAGATCCATCAACAATCTTGAACTTGTGCAAACCCCTTGTTACCAGTGAAATCCAGAAGGCCATAAGAACTTACAAATCAGGAATTAAATTAGCCGGTACTTTAACATGTCAATATATAATAACTTCACCCGATAATGAAACAGTTGAATCGATTAATTTTAACAGTAAGATGGATGCTATATTGCAATCGACAAACAAATCTGAATGGTATGAAATTAAACTGAAACAGCCTATAATCACCCATCTAGAAAATTTTGAAACAAAAGCCAGTTCGAAAGCGCTTTACAGGATAGATTCGCTAACTTTATACGCATGTCAGTACGATCCGTTAAACGCAGGTTGCTTTAAGCCGCTGCCATCGTGGATAAAATCAAAGAGAGCTGTCGTGAATATTCGGAATACTGACTTTAAATGTTTTGCATATTGTATGCTGGCAGCAAAATATCCAGCTCGCCAGAACAGGCATAGAGCTAGCACGTACAGTAAATATGATATATATCGCGAATTCAATTTTAAAGGATTAAACTTCCCCGTCGCCCTTCATGACATTGAATTATTCGAAAAGCAAAATCATGATATCTCGGTGAACATATACGGGTTAGAGAGAGAATCCATTATCATCTTATATCAGACGAGGGAGCAAAAGATAAACCATGTGAATCTTCTAATGATCAATTCGCATTATTCTCTCATAACCGATATGTCGCGTCTAGTAAGTAAGCAGATATCCAAACATAAAAGTAAAAAATTTGTGTGTGAATCTTGTAATGCATGGTTTTCGACTGAAGTTATTCTGAAGAAACATAAACTGAGATGTATGAAATGTCAAATTATTAGCATGCCTCGCGAAGGAATAAATGATGTTATCGAGTTTCAGGCTTACTCAAAATGCGTTAAAGTCCCTTTTGTGATATACGCTGATATCGAGAGTATGTTAATAAAAGTGCCATCGTGTCAGCCCGATGCGATGCATACTTGGACACGTGATATGCACGTGCACGAGGCGATATCCGTTTCGTTGCACCTGGTCTGCAGTTATGACGAGACACTAACAAAATTCAAAATATTTAGAGGTTCGCATGCAGTTGAAGAGTTTCTTAGAGAATTAACTGTGATTGCCGGGGATGTGCTTAGGATATACGGTGATGTGACAGAGATGCATATGAGTGATGAGGATGAATTAAATTTCAGAAATGCAGTCCAGTGTCACGTATGCAAAAAGGATTTCGATTCTGACTCGATTAGGGTGCGTGACCACGATCATCAGACCGGATTATATATAGGGGCTGCTCATAAATCATGCAACCTCAATAGAAAAACGCCAAACTTTATCCCGATATTTTTTCATTGCCTATCAAAGTATGATTCGCATTTCATAGTAAAAAAGTTATCGTATGACAATGAACCCATTACATGTATTTCGCAAACATCGGAGAATTATCTGTCATTTAGTAAAAGATACACATCTAATGGTAAATCAATATTCCTCAGATTTCTTGATAGCTACCGCTTTCTGGATTCTAAACTGAGCGATCTTTCTGATATGCTAGAACCTCAAGATTTTCGGTACACAAATAAGATGTACGTTGATCCTAAGCAACGTTTGTTAATGCAACGGAAAGGTATTTTCCCATATACATATTTAGATTGCAAGGAAAAATTAAATGATTCCAAATTACCTCCTCAAGAGTGTTTTGATAATATAAGCAATGATGATTACATGCACGCATGCGCGGTATGGAGAGAATTTGGTATACAAAATCTCGGTGAATACTCTGATCTTTATCTCAAGACGGCTACGATCTTATTAACAGACATCTATGAAAAATTCCGAAGTTTAAGTATCGATATGTATGGCTTAGATCCTTGTCATTACTATAAAGCTCCTGGCCTATCATATGACGCAATGTTACGAACGAGCCGCGTGCAAATATCGCTGATTACCGATCAAAATATGCTGGAATTTTTCGAATCTGCGATTAGAGGCGGTATCTGCACTGTATCAAAACGTTATTCCAAAGCAAATAATAAATACATATCTGCTTACAATGAAGCGGAATCGATTAAATACCTATCATACTTGGATTGCAACGGACTTTATTCACACATTATGACTGGGAACGCTTTACCGTATGCTCAATTGAGATGGTTAAACGATAACGAAATTAATTCTATAGATTTTTTGAGCATCAGACATGATTCAGATACAGGTTATGTTTTAGAAGTAGACCTGGAATATCCGGAGAACCTTCACGAGTTGCATAACGACTTGCCATTATGTCCGCAGAGTGAGATAGCTCCGGGTGATAATTACAAAAAGTTACTTGCAACGTTGAATCATAAGGAAAAATATATATTACATTACAGAAACTTGCAGCAGTGTGTAGAGCTCGGTTTGAAAATGAAGCGTATACATCGAGCGGTATCCTACAAACAATCCTTTTGGCTTAAGACGTACATTGATTTAAATGCTGCTAAACGTATTGAAGATAAAACAAAATTCGGTCAAAATTTATGGAAGAAAATGAATAATTGCGTATATGGTAAATTTATTGAGAACGTCAGACGTTACAATTCCTTTCACCTAGCGAGCAATTGGAAACAGGCAAGAAAGTTAATATCACGACAGACATTCATACGATACGTAATTTTTGACGAGAACCTTATAGGACTCGAACTGGTAAGGGAAGAAATTAAGATGACGAAACCGATTTATATAGGACAAGCCATTCTAGATCTTTCAAAACACTTGATGTATAATTTTTATTATAATATTTTGAAGAAACAGTTAAAAGATGTTATGTTGAATTATACGGATACCGATGCATTTCTGTTTGAAACCAGTAGTGACATTTATGAATTTATTAAATCTAATATACATCTCTTCGATACATCTAATTACCCGATCGATAATGTGTACGGTATTCCGTTGATGAATAAAAAAGTCGCTGGTCTATTTAAAGATGAATTATCGGGTAAAGTTATGACAGAATACGTAGGTTTACGTTCAAAATTGTATTCATATCGATACGATGGCAAAACGGTCAAGAAATCTAAAGGCGTTACGAGTGATGGCATGCGGTGCATAACGTTTGAGGATTATCTATCCTGTGTAAATGATATGACAGCCGTACGTCATGCTAAACAGACGTGCTTCAGAAGTTATAAGCACGTTGTTCGAACCATCGAGAGTAATAAAGTTGCTCTTAGAGGATTCGACACGAAGCGATTTATACAGAACAATTCACATGAAACCTTGGCCTGGGGTCATCATTCTGTACCATTGGATAAGTAATCGTATAAAAAATATGTGAAAAAATCTTGTAAAAAAGTTGACAATGTATTTTAAAGCTAGCAAAAACATGTGAAATAATTTGCTTTTTTAATGATTTGACACAAATATTTAATTTTTCAACATGTGTACATGCAGCAGTGCAAGCGTGATTGAAGTAATGCTTTTTGTGATTTGAGATAAATCTTTACACTTTATAAAACTTATGTACATGAGTCATGATGTCATTTTAAGCAAGTCTTGAAATACGTTGTCAAGTTTTGGTGCTCATTCATTGCTTTGAGTTGCTGATGGTATGTATAAATACCTTTGGAGGACTATAATCCCGCTTATGTATGGGGATATAATATGATATATAATATGAGATTATTGCATCTCTCAATTCCTTAAAAGAGGTAACAATTAATTTTAAACTTATGTTTAAGGGCTTTAACGTGCATAATACTTAATTTGTTTTATGTATACATGCATATTGGGATAAAGCTATAATTTGGACAGGTGTTTACTATGCTATTGATGCGTCGTTGATTTCTTTTTTTTAAAAAAAAGTAACCATTAATTTGAACTTAGATTTAAGGATTTTTCAAGTGTAAGACACTCAATTTGTGTTTATGTATGCACGCGCATTGAAACTTTTTAAAATGTAAGCATCATTAACCATTAACTTTACCGGATATTGATTGGATAATATTATAATTACGGTGCTGGGGACTACATTTTCGCTAGTACGCATCTTTAAAATGTAAGCATCTATTTGAACTTGGATGTAAGGAGTTTTAACATGTGAAAATACCTAATATGTTTATGTATGCATGTGTACTGAAGCTCATTTTATAAAGAATGTGAGCATTATTCTCTATTAAATTGAAGTTAATTTAGGGAGTTTTAACCTGTTGTGGATGCATTATCTCTACAGGATTTATTTAGAATAAAAGTATGGTTTCTTGGGGTGGGTTACAATTCTGCTTATAGATGTATGTTTTAAGAAAATATATACATTATTCACTATGAACTTTGAACTTAGGTGTAAGGAGTTTTAACCTGTTGTCGATGTATTATATATAGAGGATTTAGTTGGGGTAAACATATAATTTTGGGGGGACTGCATTTCTGATTATGTTTGTAGGTATATTGAAATTCTTTTGAAGATTAAACATTAATTTGCACTAATATTAAAAGAATTTAACATGTAAAACACTTTACTTTTATTTATATGCACATGTATTGGAGCTGTTTAAAACACAGTGTAAGCATTATTTTTAGAGGATTTAGTTGTGATGTTCTACTGAAAAATTTCTGTTTATGTAGCCACGTATACTGAAACTATTTAAAAAATATAACCATTATGTTTAGAGGATTTAGCTGGAAAGGAATTATAAAATAAAAACACTAAATTTTTAGGAAAATATCTTGTGTATTTATTTATTTATTTATCAATAAAACATACATTCCTTTTTACACAATATCCTTAACATCGATCCATTCCTTTGTAGGAAAACCCAGCCACTTAACGTACGCACGATTACCACGTCGGCGTATCACTCTCTCAACAAGGTATACATTAGGATGGCGTGTTTTTAGTAGTTCGTGACCATAAAAGCCGCCCTGTACTTCATTTCCTTCTGCATCCTCCAGAAAATAGACAACTGGGTTAGTATTCCTTGCACGAACAATCCGAAAGATCTCCGTACTCCAATTGGCCGTGTAACCTTTCTCAAGTAGTCCCTTGTACCTGGAAATCCTTACACGATCACCGACATGAAAACTCCTTGCATTCCTTTTCTCTCGACGTTCACGCCCGCCATAACGATATACACTAAGGAGCAGATCGTTGTTGCTGACGTCACGGGGCTTCATGCGAATCGTCGTATGGTAGGTATTGTTGTATGAATCGATGATTCTAGGTAGCATTTGTAACCACTGATGCGAACCCTGAATCAGGAATTCTCTATGCATGTTCATTTTAATTGTTCTAATCAACCTTTCCAATGCTGCAGCCTTGATGCTACTGAAAGTACTGTAATGATTGATTCCATTCCTAAGCATTAATTGCCTGAAATGGCAATTGTCAAACTCCTTCCCATTATCACTTTGAACGTTCTTAGGGGGTGAATTCAACTCTGATAGGATACCGTGCATAGCTCTTGTCACGCTAATGCCACTTTTATCTTTCAATGCTCGTGCATAAGCCATTTTAGAATAGAAATTAATAGCAATAAGAATATACTTATAATTTCTATTTTCTTTTGCATAAGGTATCATTTCAATAAGATCTATTTGTAGTAGATCATTAAGACCTTTACTTATTATTTTACGGCGTAAGAAGCGCCTTCTTGCCGGCGAGTGTAATTCGCTTGCTATGACACGTTTAATCATGCTATGATTTTCGAGTTTTTTAATTCTGTGATTATTTCCTGAATCTCTGCTGAATGGTTAAAGTTACCCGCATCCCTCGATGCAATGAGTAATCTCAATCTGTCTATTAGAACGTTGGGATCGGTCCAATAGATGTAATCCAGTTTTCTGCCGGGTACGTGCTCCTTCCAGTAGAGAGCCGAGCCCGTGCGACTGGAAACAAGATCTCGAATAATATTGCGATACTTGTAACCGCGGCTTGCTCTTATACGACCGCTCCTAGCGTATCCCTGCCTGTAGACCTGAGTATTCTGCAATATCTGCGAATAGGCGTCCATATCCTCTTCGGTATATGATGAATTGAGCGGCGATCGCTTGAAGAGCAATTCGTACAATCCAGGACTTGCATCGTAGCTCTCTTGCCCTATCTGAATACCGTCATCGGTGAAATCGATAGTTTTATTCCCTAGTTTATATTCTCCATCTTCATACCGCACGCCGTAGGTGGCATCCATGTCGCTGGAGCTAGCGGTTCGAACCTTCTTCAGGTACTCTGCAAGTAGATCATCCTCCTCCTCATCCCCATCCTCTTCTGCATCGTTAACGACTGGTTTTGACTTGTCACGATCCCTGTCGGCTATAACCTTCAAGGGCTCGGTTACAGGCTGGAGAACCTCGGACATGACGCGCTGAGTTTCGAACTTGAGACCTTTCAGGGAGCATAACTTTTCTCGTATTGCCCTACTGTGACGAGCGATTGATTGTTTGAGACTTATACCTTCGGCATCCATATTGTACTGAATGTATAATTAACCTACTGCAGATATTTTATATGAAATTATAATTTCTATACTTAACATGTGACCATCCTTAGCACGTTCCACTGGTGCTGTGAAAGTGGGTAAATCACCAGTTCGAATAGGGACAGGATACCTTTCAACTAATTTATCGTTTATTGCAAACATTGTGTCATGCGCCGTATGAGGGTGTATTGATGAAAGCATAGAACAAGAAATTACATTCCCATTTCCTGGAGACTTGTAGAATTCGAGACCCGAGGATAACGTATACCTTAACGAGGGACCTCTAAAGGGTCGTGTATGCAGTGAAATGATGAGCTGACCTTTCAGTTGTTGTAACATGCCGTTTAGGATATGTCTCGTCTGTATTTTCATGTTGTCAATATCGTTCACTGCACTGGTAGGATTCTTATCCAGTTCCGTCTGTCGCTCGGTTATATCTTTCACGGCCTTTTCCACCGCTGTAGATATAGTTTCGGCAACGGTTGTTATCGTTCTAGTTAAACCGGTTTGCAGTTCATTCTGTTTCTCTATATAGAACCGATTAACATATTTCATGGTTGCAGCATCGTTATCCTGTGCAGGATCGGCTATATCCTTTAATCGTTTCATTTGAAATGATAGATTAGCATCAGACTCTAGAATTGGCATTCTGGCATCTATATACTTTTTATTGATAACATCGTGATCGTCAATGGGATCCAATAGAACTTTCATCCTTATAGCATCCAGAATGACATTGTTATCCGAATCACGTTTAAATGCATATTTTGTTAAGTATTCCATTAGATGTTCATATTGGAGGTCGAGGGATTTTTGTATGTGATTCCTAAGCATAGCTTCAAACTGGCCCATGCGTTGATATGAAGCCTGTTCACTGAAGATCTGCATTCGACTCTCGACATCACTCGTACACGCCTCTACATAGCTCTTAGTTGACGCGTCATCACTTTCCTCAGGATCGTGAACGTTGCGCAATCGCTTTCCCTTGAATTGATAGTTTCCCGATCCATCTCTGCTTATGGTATACCGGTTAATCACGCCCCGGGAGGGTATGACTCTCCGAGATCCGAACCTATCGATACTCATGACTACAATGAAGGATACGCGTTATTTATTCACTCTGATAAAGATGTCGAAACCGTGACGGTAGCGTCCTTCGTTCAAAGGGAACTCGGGTACTATGACAACGAAAGGTCGCGAGTTCGATCCTTCATTACTCTCCCAAACTTGTTTACACATGTCCTTAAATTCCGCATACGTCATATCTGTGTTTACGTAATGATCATATATATGCTTTAAGTTGAGGTTATCCTGTCTGAAGAGCACGATCATATTTGCATTATCTCTAATTAAATGTTTAGGCACCTTCGCATATGACTGTGCTAAGTATACGGCATCGACATTGCGATGTCTACCCATGCTGTAATATGACGCTATTTTTCCATGCTTCTCATTTATGACATCATCGAATACGAATATGGAGTTTCCTCGGCCTTCGGATGGTTGAACCACCTTCTCGCCATTCTCGAACGTGAAAACTCCAATATCGGGTATGGTTTTTAGCACCTTGAGCAAATACTGGTATTTCGGTTGGTGCAACGATTTTGAATATATGTAGAGATTCTCGAACCTAAGACCATTTTCATGGATGAGCAAGTTCAGTAGAACGTTCGTCTTTCCAGCATTCGAACTACCCAAGAGGAGTGCTCTGACGTTGCACGGGAAGAGCGCGCCGTGTCGTCCTTTGCGTATGTCGTTGTCGAAATCGAGCACCTGTATAGGCAACTTGCACTTTTGCTTCACTACTTCCATATCGCAACTAAACATATAAATCATAACGTTTGCTTTTTTATTTCATAGTAAGCCATGAACTCTGCAGGCGTAAAGAAGGGATCCGGAATCCTTAATTCGCTAATTAATTCTCTTCCGTTTGTGGCTCATTTACCAGGGTACCGATTCTGTGGACCTGGAACGAAACTACATAAGCGTCTGCAGAGAGGGGATTCTCCCAGAAACGCTTTGGACTCAGCCTGCCTCGCTCACGATCTCGCTTACGCCACTCATCAGGACGCAGATTCGCGACGTTTGGCCGATAAGGAACTCGTTGAAAAGGCTTGGAGTCGAGTAAAGTCTGCTGACGCATCTTTCGGCGAGCGACTTGCAGCCCGACTTGTAACAGCCATCATGAAGGGGAAAGTTGCCATGGGCGCTGGAATGCGTAAGCGACGCAGGAGGATCATACCGAGCCCTCGAGGCGGTTTTTTACCTCTGATCCCGCTTTTGCCGGCTTTGGGCGCTGCAGGTAGCCTAGCCGGTGGCGCTGCTCAGATCGCCACGGCTGTGAATAAGAAACGTTCCGCGGAAAGACAGCTTGCAGAGTTGAGTCGTCACAATCAGAGCATGGAGGGTTTAGCTAGGGGTAAAGGCCTTCGACGTAAGAAGCGCAAGGACAAAGGATTGCATCTTCGTGCAAAAAACTCGGGGCGAGGCCTGTATTTATCCCGGAAAAAGCCCTAAGTGCTGCAGAGATCGATGCCTATGCACGACGACTGCGCATTCCTCATTTTAGAGGTGTGTACATGATAGACAACTTACCTTCACGTCCTCGACATATAGAAAGGATTATCGTAAATTTGGATATCTCGCGTAACCCGGGAACACACTGGGTTGCGATACGCAAGGATGGAGATGTTGCATTCTACTTTGATAGCTTCGGTAATCTAAGACCACCGAAACAGATTGAGTCCTACCTCGAGGGTGTTAAACTCATGTACAACACCAAGAGGTTTCAGAATTTTGGATCTGTTATTTGCGGTCATCTGTGCCTGCAGTTTCTCTTATAAAACGGATTTACCGACTTGAATGTTTGATCAAAATGAGTTACACAATCACCGTGAGCGGTTCGAATGCCAGCTTCTCTAGCTTTCTCAACCCGCCTTTTCATCTGGATCCGAATGGACTTTACGAAATAGCTCTATTGAATTTCGAAACCTTTTATTCCATTCCTAATGTGGATGAGAGCAACAACTTATTCCATTTCGCTCGTAATGACAAGAACGAGAGTATCGAGATTCCTCCTGGAACTTACGAATTAGATGATATCGCGCTTTTCTCAAGGGAGCCCTCGACGTGGAAGACCGGTTTATCTTACGTGCTAATAATAATACCATGAAGTCTGAGATAAAATGCCCATATACTATCGACTTTACTCAAGACAGATCAATTGGCTCTCTTCTCGGATTCAAAGCACAGCGTTTGATTCAACCGAACGTGATGACTGAGTCTGATGATTTGGTGAACATCTTCAAAGTTAGCACAATACGCATCGAGTGCAGCCTAGCCACGGGATCCTTCATTGACGGTAAACACGGTCATTCTCTGTACGAGTTTTTCCCGTCGGTTCCTCCCGGTTACCACATTTCGCAAGAACCATCTAGCCCTATATATCTACCAATCATCGATACGAATCTCATTGATCATCTCGACATTAGAGTGGTAGATCAGAACGGTGACGTGCTCGACTTCAGGAACGAAACCATAACCGTACGATTACACATACGTCGCAATGGGAATAAATTTTAAGCATCGTTCCCATATTAAGAAGCCTCTTTCGAGATTGGGCTATACTCGCTCATTGACAGGGCATCCGATCACGTCGTCTAATCGAAGGTTCCTCGAGGCTTTGGGATTCAAAGTGCTATAATGGATGTCCTCGATGTAACAGGAGTACCGACCTTTGATGATAAGATTAGTAAAGAGGAGGAGCACGTCTTCCTGCCATACAATACATCGGCTCTTGACGCGAACGATGAAATTAGAATACCGTGTCAAGCAGAAGATTTGTACACTCTTCCTAGTAGAAGTTATCTCTACATAGAGGGCTCTCTCACCAAAACAAGTGGCGGACCCTCCTCCTCAAAGCTGACCAACAATGCCATGGCATTTCTGTTTGACGAAATTCGTCTAGATATGAACGGCATTACTATAGACAGAACCAGGAATCCAGGCATTTCTTCAACGATGCGCAACTATGCATCTCTGAATGCACTGGAATCCGATCGAATGCAGAATGCCTGATGGACCTATCCGGGAGTTGACGTCGACATCGTGAATTCAAAGAATGGTGTCTTCTATGCTGTAGTTCCTCTTTCGATGCTGCTGGGCTTTGCAGACGATCACAAGGAAGTCATTCTCAATAGCAAATTTGAACTGGTTCTCATTAGATCTAAAGATTCTCATAATTGTATATCGGGCAACGAACCAGCTATTATTCAACTAACTAGACTCGAATGGAGGATGCCCGTTCTTCGACTTTCAGATGGAGAGCGAGTCGAAAAGCTTAAACTCGTCAAATCCGATAAGCCACTGCACGTAGCCTTTCGAACCTTGGACCTTCACACTCAACCTGCGGTACCGCAAACTAAGGCCTTCACCTGGAACATTGCAACTACAACGAAACTTGAGAAACCTCGCTTCGTCATAGTCGGTGCACAAACCGACAGACTGAATAAGCTTAGTAAGGATTGCTCACTCTTTGATCACAGCAACATCACCAATCTGAAGCTTTATCTCAACAGCGAGTGTTATCCTTATCACGATATGAACTTGGACTTTGGAAACTCTAAATTTGCATCTCTGTATGATCAGTATTCGAAATTTCAATCATCCTATTATGGAAAAGAAAATTACCCACTTTTTCTGAATTATGCACCGCTCTTTGTCATCGACTGCTCGCATCAGCCTGAGGAGACCGTGACCGGGGCCGTGAATGTGAGACTGGAAGTTCAAGCCTCATCTAACTTTCCTGCACATACATCATTATATTGCCTGATTATTCATGATAAATTGTTCACCTATAAACCACTAACGCATGTTGTTCAATCTATCATATAAGGATGTAATTTTGTGGAAATAAAAAAGAAAACGAAACTCAAATTTATGTTATCTTTTTATTGATTTTAACATACATTTCCTTAACCTTTTCCCTGTCGCTCCTACTTTTTGTATCGTATGAACACATTGATTTATATATGTCATGTAATTGAAATAAGTTTCTTTCAATATATGGGATTAGTCTCTTAAGTCCTCTTATGGCAATGCTATTTAGATTTATGCTGTTTAAGTTTAAGCACGTATTCACAAACGTTACTTCATTCACTTTATTCATGCACAGTAATATATTGTACGCATATATTATATTCTCACTGTATGACACTTTTGGATGCTTACCATCTTTCAAGTAAGTTTCCAACGCATCCATATTTTGCTTTATTATTAGCCAGTCTTTCTTTGTGATGTATACAAAAGTTTCATCTGTAGCTCTGATTTAGAGGGATGGGAGTTCATGGTATAACCCTATGTTCACACGGTGCCCGGAGTTGATGGGGATGTCGTCTACCATGAACACACTATTCGCCATCACTCTTTGTCACCTCTTCAGGAGCGGGGGCCATGGGTTCGAACATTATTATTATAAAGCTCTCCTTGTCGAAGATCCTCTTCTTCTTGAGCACCCTCGGCTTACAGCTCTTCTTCTCTGCTTTCTTGTCGGACCTGCGAACATGCACGGCTATGAGGATACGAATTATTACACGCTTTTATATTAAGTGTGACGTTTTCTTTTTACTCACTTTTCTTTATCTAGTTCTTTGGACGGGCCGGCTTGTTTCTCGTCACGGATTGGAGGTGTTATGTCTTCACCTTCCAAGCTTCTGTAATTACACAATGAGAGAAATCTTTTTTACCCGTACACAAAACACTATGGCTCACTAATTTCCAGTGCTTTTTCTTTCAACTTACCTGAGATATACCTTGCACTGCATCCCACACTTGCCGTATGAAGTGACTTTGTCATGATGTGCAGGATTCTTGCAGACGGTTTGATGAGTCTTTCCATCACACATTTCCTCGTGATGATCCATCCAGTGTTGCTGCATGCTCTCGTAATCTTGCAGATGTTCCCAGAAGTTGATATCGCTCTCCACTCTACTTGTTTCGCTGCTCATCTTGCTGAGTGTTAGATGACAACTGACAGATGGAAGTGATCGATCGCGCACCCTCCCTGCAGTACATTGGTGCACTGCTACGGATTCATCTGCTCACGGAATCGGTTTGCATTCCTTATTGCGTCGTGTAGGAGGGGAGGATCCATAGAGTGTTTGATTCCTACGGCTCCCGATAATAAAATCAATACTTACTGATTTAAATAACTACACTCGACGCTTTCCTTTTTGCAAATGTCGACAAAGGTGAAGGCTTCAGTCTTACAGCATTCACATATAAATAACATGCATCACCCCTATTGCAGGAGTGCCGGGGGGACGGAGCGGTGTGTGTGTGTGTGTGTGTGTGTGAATACTGAAATCCATTCACATTTTTTTTTCAGTAATTACATTCATCAGTTAATTACATTTCACATACATACAACAAAATGACACGATTGCCCTTGCAGGCTTGGGAGAGATGCGTCGTTGTCGTCGTCGTCGTCGTCGTCGTCAAGCTCCTGGAGGGGGGAGGGGGAGGGGGCACACGAACGCCAGCACATCAATATATATATATTTTTTTTTTAAACACAGATTTCTACTCGACTTTCAAGGCTCGGATTTCATTAACACGTGACACACGTGTTACTACACAACCAACCCTTCGATATTTTAACATGGGGATTCTAACACAACCAACACACAACCTCTTCGATATTTGGACAGGCGGATTTCGCGTCGAGTTTTAACAAGGGGGTTTCAAAAACAGCTAACGCAGGTGTTTTTGAATCCCCACAAATCAACTACTCATATAGTCCAGACCATAAAGTTTTCAATGAATGTCTTTAAGATTTGCATATATGTATATTCCTAGATAAGTTTTAAATAAAAATTTAGGCTGTATATGAAAAATTAATAGTGATTGGTATTGAAAAAAGAAAATTGAAAAAAAATTCAAGAAAATTCTAACATATTCCTTAAATTTTCTCCTCCAGAACCATTAGACTTGGGCAAATGAGTATATACATATATAGTTTTGTAACTATTATCTAAAGGAACCAGAATCCAAAGTTTCAATCATTTATACCAAAAAATGTAGAGAATGTAATTTGTTTCGCAATGGAAAGAAATTGCAGCAAAAAATTAAATTATTATTTTCTGTTAAAAACTATTGTAGATAGAAAAATTATAAACAAAGTGCCAATGGTAACCAAATTAAAGAGAAAGAAGGTAATACGATAGCTGTAGGGCCTGCATATGATGCATGGAGTTTTCAAAGTAAAGAAAGTAGTGTAATTTCAATCTAAATCTTTAAATTCATTTTTCTCCACTTTCAATTTTTGAACATTTTTGTATCTTCAAAATGCTCCAAATTCTGCAATTCTCAACGAATTTGTATTAAACTTTGCATACGTATTCCTAAATAAATGTTTAATAAAAGTTGTTATTTTAGTTCTTTTAAATTAAATATTTTATTTATTATTGAGTTTTAAATCTCAAAATTGCAAAAAAATAAGGAAGGCTTGATATATTCAAACATAAATTTTGTTTGTCCAAAAATACTTGATACACACTTTAAAAGTATAGCAACTTTTATAACTGATGTACAGAGAAACCTGAATCTAAAATTTAAAGTTTCTAAAAGAAAAACTGTATGACCTGCGACTTTTTATATAACATACAAAAATCATACTATAAAAAGCAATAAATATTTTTTTTTTTTTTGAAAAAAACTATTTAAGATAGAAAGATGAAGTTCAAAACCTTAACTATATTCAATATACCTCACCTAATGGCAAACTTTCAAGCAGTTATGATGGAAACTATGGATTTTAGCATTTTTCACAGATGTCTCCCCTTAAAGGGTGTTCATTTTGGAATTTAACCGACCTTCCTTGTTTGACTTTTGGTTCAAAGCCTTTTTTATTGTTTTTAGATTCAGATGCTAGCAGAATAGATTTTGCAAAGCAACTCTGACATTTAATTTTTAAATACAATGAAATCCCCTCCTTAGCTACTATATATGTTCATGATAGAGAAAGTATTAATTTAACGCCAAAAAAGAAAAAAAGAGAAGAAACTAAGAGATAAAACCTGCAGTTCAAATGTTCTGTCAGTTTAGAGAATGACTGCGATCACAGCGGCATACGGTGGAAGTGTTATGAAGCACTTGAAATGAAAGTTCACGTAGACGTTAGCAGATGTCGCGCAGGCTATTATTACTATGTATGTATCAAATTATCATAGTTATTAGAAATGCTTTCCAAAACATTAGTATACCCAATGTTCCGTTTCGATATAGAAGGCGTGTTTAGTTGCGAATGACACAAATAGGGAGTTATATTGTTATAAAAGTCAATATAAGGTAACCGGAACTATTGTGCTTGGGAACAGAAACCTACAGAAAGTTGTACAACTGCAACGAAATCAAGAAATTCGGTATATATACATTTCAATTCCAAAGAATGTTACATTGTATATCTGAGTAGTGATAGATGGTTGTGATATAGATACAATTTAACAGCCACCATTGTGAAACAATAATCCAGCACTTGTCAAATGAGAAAAACACAAACGCTGTACTCATTTGTGAATTCATTTTGTCATTTTCTAAACATTTCTATTTAGTATCAAACACTGACATAATTTACAATGCAAGTAAATCATACTCAGATATACCTATAGAATTTTGTTAAGTCACTGCGTTGCCAATTAGTCTTATCAGCACTTTTGAAAAGTTGATATAACTTTAAGTGAATGTGTAGAACATTTTTCAAAATATTTACCTTTATATGTAATTTCAGACAATGAATACCGTAATTATGTATCATAGGGTACTCTGCAAGTACATGATTTTATGCCTCTAATGAAGGGAAATTGCCAATATTTCCATGTATACGTTTTAATTCAAGTAACAAGCAATAATGTTAATGCTGAATTATATCAGAGCTTGTTTCGTGGCTACAATGAATATTTAAAGTCAGTTATATGCAGCAAGAACGTGAGTGCTGTTATCCATTGTTTATTGCATTACCGAGAGAACTTGTTGTCAAGTAAAGACATTGAAGAGTCTCAAGGACTCAGTTTGTTGATGTTGTTTAACCTGTTTTGTAGTGAAGTATTGACAGACTCTTTACGTTATCAGGTTTTACATGTTGAAACTGTTGACTTTACCCCATCATGAATTTTGTATGGTTTTTGCATGTAATTGAGAACACGATGGAGCTAATAACTAAATAAATCTAACAAACAGTGGCCCAGATGGGCCCCAGTTTTCATAAAGCGTAAAATATTTGTAAATACGCAGTATAGAATACTGTGAGGACAAAGTTGTCGTATTCTTTTTTCAGCGAATTACTTAAATATCCTCAATTTAAATTTGCAAAATTGTATGTCCAAAAGAAAAGGTTTATAAAAATTTGCTACAAATAGCAGTGTTTGTCATATCGAACCTCTAAAGAAAGACAACTGTGATACGTGGACAATGCAAGCTTTGCTCACTCGCATTGAACTTTCTGGCTTTGTGACCGGAGAAAAAACAAAGACTCCTTATGACCTCAAACCCAAGATATCGTGAATAAAATGAAAGACCAGAACTGATTCTTTTGATTTCACCTCCAGAATTAAAACAAATAAAGCATTACTTAACACCAAAAAACGTAAAAGTTCAGACCCTGCTCGGAAAGCTACGCTTCTCAAGCAATTAATTGTAAATAAAGTGCACAGCGCAGAAAATACACGTGATTATTTGAGCAAACTTTGTACACTGTTGACAAATTAAAACAAATTGAAGTCGTGATAAATGTATTCTATATCATTCTTATATTGAAAGTTTTCGAACTACCATTGAATCAAGGAATGAGCTATCTAGTTTTGAAAAACTATAATTCAGAATGTTAGAAGAAAATAAAGCCAGAAGAAAGAAAACACGTCCAGTAAAGGCGCACTATATGCAGGTAATAACAAATAAGAGCAGACAAGTGATAATAATAAGAAGAAACAACCGTTCTCACTAACAATTTGTAAGAGGAAATCTCAAGTAGTCTCTCTGTGAAGTCTGTTCAAAGACAAATGACAGTGCATCAGAATTCTGGTCGAAGAAAAAGAATTTAAAGAAACCTGAGCACACCTTCATGGTAGAACAGTGTTCAGTTTGAGGATGAATGTCCCCTCGCGACTGTAGTAGTACCAACACTTGCATGGGTTTGACAAGTTCATCAATCTTGTTCTAGTTGTGTCGCATAACTCTGTGCTCATTCACACCGATTCGTACTATAAATTAATTGAAGCTTGAAAGTGCTGCAATATTTTTATTTTGAGTAACTATTTTTGATGGTTCTAGTGTTTTCTATAATGTTCCGCAAGGAAAGAGAAGAGGAATAGCCAGACTTATAAATAGGTTTAATATAGCTGACAGCAGCGCCTCTACAGGATTTATCTAGCAATAGTCGGGAAATTAAACATACGTCACAATAAGAGATTATTCTTTCCTGTGTTTAGCTACAAGTTAGTTAATTCATGGATAGTTAATATCAATATACAAACTTTAGATATATTGCAATAACATTTCTGGCTATAAAGTCGTGAAGAGACAAGAGGCAGTAGATAATAACTGACATTTGAGTGTTTTAAAGGTGTTTAACTAGCGGATGACTTTAAAATTCTCTTCTCTTTGTACCTCCAACTGAAAATAAAAGATCTCATTGTTACATTCAGATAGCTCTCTCATAGCGTTCTTACATAAAATTTGGGCCTCTATTTCCTAATCGGATGGGAGATATTTGTCAATACGTTCTCATTCTGTGGACTTCAAAACGTTTTTTGCTACTGAAACCTCGGTATTGAATTATTGGATGATAATACACTTCTTTCCAACTCGAGTAAGTACGTAATAGCAAGTAATAACAACTTGTCACTTTAGAAAAGTATACATATAAGCAAATTGTGAAATATAAACGAGTAAATATGAAATTGTTGACTCTACAAAATAAAATGTATCAGACATAAATTGTGTTTTATAGCAAGGTCTACATGATGTGTTGTAGTATTTTGTTCATTTCTTACAGCTTACGGTTATGTAAAGTGATTCATAATGAAAAGGACTTCTGAGTACATTCCCTGCAAATTTTAGCGTGTCAATTTTATTTGGCATAAACATATTTCAGTCATATACTAGTTGAATTAAAGTATTAGAGCTACCTTTGACAAAACCAATCAGAAATGTTTCCATTTATTTACTAGCGCAGTGTTGTGGGGTTATCTTCAACTTCTTAACGTGTTTATTGTGTATAAGTTTGGTATATTACCGATTTACCGGTTTTAAGTTTGACTGAAATATCTGTTTTTGTTTTCCATTCAGGTGATCCTAATATATATCCGGTACAATATCATCATTAAATATCTGGTTAGAGTGTAACTCTTCCTCTACCAGCTATGTGTGTGGGTGGTAGAAAAATAAAACAAGATAACACTAACCTAAAGCTGACAAACAAAACAGGCTAGATAACTGCCGTTGTAATTTCCCTCGTGTGGAGTGAGTGCGACTACAGCGCACATAGTGGAAATCTAATAAAACAGGAGGTGCAAGCAGCAAGTTATAGATGTCGCAAAAGTTGTAATTGCTTTGTAAGTATGAATATGTCTTAATTATTAGGAATTAATTATAACATATAAGATTAATAATGCTCCTTTCAGGTTTAAAGATAATTATAAATGTGAAGGACAATAAACTGGAGCCGTGTTGCATAAAAAGGTAATAAAGAGAAGCAATAAAAATATTGTGGTTCGGAGGACTGTCGCTGTGGTCGCAGTAAACAGCTGCACATTTGAACTATACGTTTGCTCTGGTTTTTATTGTCAGGCTTTTCCTTAAATTTAAAGAATTACTTCCTATGCCGCACATAAAGATAGAAAGTAGAGGAGAAATCCCGTGGGGTCGTTGAAGGGTTATCCTCCTCCGAGGAGGGTCCTTCGACTCTTGCCATACCGGGACTAGGTCCCTTACTGGCATGGTGGTGGGTATTTATAAGGGATGGTGGTTGGATGGTGGCGATTAAAGTTGAGATTAGTGTAAGAGTAAGGATTTTTTATTTATGGGAAAGGGACTTGAAGTTATTGAGTTCCAAGAATAAGTCTGGGACGCTTGTATCTTTCACCAGGATCAAGATCATGTTCCCCGAGACCTCGGATAAGGTTATTGAAACTGGAAGGTAATTTTGCATAGAAGGCGTGGGATAGATGCAATATGTAGTCAAAAAGTTTTGGGAAGGAAGGATCAGAATGGATATTTTCATTTGGGATGTACCAATCGGCAGCAGCTGCTGACCGAATGTAACGGTTTTGGAGAATCTGTAGTTTATAGAGATGGGATTTAGCCGCTGCACCCCATACTTGGCAGGCGTAAGTAATTGCAGATCTGAGTACCTGCTTATATAGCAAAAGTTTGTTGCTAAGCGTCATAGCTGATTTTTTGTTGTATAGGGGATAGAGCATGGCCATTCTTCTATTTATTCTGTTTGCCACGGTTGTTATATGCTCCTTCCATGTCAGATGCATGTCCAAAACTACACCTAGGTAGCTGGCATGTGTGGACCAGGGAATGTCCGCTCCTGCTAAATGCAGATTTTGAACGTCTTGGAGGGGTCTTCTAGTCAAGGTGATGGCTTGGGATTTGGTGGCGTTTAGTTTCAACCGCCAGGTGGCGAACCAGACATGTAGCATGTTTGCGAAGATTTGAGCTCGCTGCACTGCATTTTCGTGGCGCTTAGATGCTACTGTGATGCTGTATCATCAGCAAATAAGTATAGGTTGCAGCCTCTTAAGTTTGGAAGGGTGTTTATGTAAATGAAGAAGAGCAGAGGACCGAGGACACTACCTTGAGGTACCCCTGCCCTCAACTTAGGTTTTTTTTTTATTATTAACCAACAACAATATAGATAGGGTATGGGTAGGAAGAAGGATGGGGGCATGGGTGGGATGTTGTTCTGAGGTGATTCTATTTGTTGAGGCCTGTGGTGCTAATTTTGTTGGGACTATGAGGCGAATTTGGTGGCCGGTACCGCCTGAGCAACCCGGCTGTTCGTGGGTAGAAACTAGGTGTGCGGAAACCCGCTTGTGGTGATCAGGTAGCAGTCATGATCCAGGAGACCCTGGCTACGACCTGTGTACGGTGGTGATGGTTATATGCGTGACTGGATGGTGTCATTATGTCCTCGTTGGAACTGGATTCTGGTGATGCAGAAGGGTCATGGCCGTCACAGCTCATGACCGGGGGGAGGCGGCGTTGCAGGTCTGTTGGCGGCGGCGTCCTGCGTGTGCGGGTGTCTCGATGTGGCAGAAATTGCGGCGGAGGGACCCCGTGCTCTGGAGCCAGACACATCTTAAAGTCGTAGGTGCTCTGGGTAATGTGGTCCTAGTGTTCGCGAACGGCTTCGTGTAGCTTCTTGGGTGCTGTATCGTTGATCTCAACTCAGACGAGCGAAATTGTCGTTGGAAGGGTATCCCACCAAGGTGGTGGGGCCTTCCGACAGATACCATTCCAGGACTAGGTCCTTTACTGGTTGAAAGTTATAGTTGAAATATAGACTGTGGTAGACGGTGGAATTGTGTTAGGGAGGTTATATTTAATTAGTTTAAGGATTAGGTGGTAGTATTGAAGAAATTAGAAAGATGATGAATAGTTGAATGGGGATATATTTTGTTTCCCAATGGATGATGATATTAGGGTCGATGTAGAAGGAGCCTGGGATGCTTGTAACGCTCCCCGGGGTCAATATCGTACTCCCCGAGGCCGCGGATGAAGGCGTTGAAATTATGTGAAAGAGAGTCGAAGTATTTTTGTGAAAGGGAGAGCATGTAGTCAGTGAGGAGTGGAAAAGAAAGGTCACGATGGATGTTGATGTTAGGAATGTACCAGTCGGCATCGACAGCGGTACGAAGAAAGCGGTTTTGAAGAGTCTGAAGGTGATACATATGAGTTTTTGCGGCATTGGCCCAGACTGAACAGGCATATGTGAGGACAGGACGAAGAACTTGTTTGAAGAGGGGTAGTTTTTTGGAGAGTGACATGGCAGAGTTTCGGTGGCATAAGGGGTAGAGAAGTGCCATCTAAAGAACAATCTTTTTGTATATGGTGTCGATGTGGGCCTTCCAAGAGAGCTTCTGATCCAGTGTGACGCCAAGGTAGTTGACTGTGGTGGACCAGTGGACAGACCCGCCAGCAATTTAAAGGTCAGGAACATCCGCCTCCAAGCGCCTTGTGAAGGTGATAGCATGTGACTTGATGGGGTTCACAGTAAGGCGCCAAGTTTTGAACCATGTTGTGAGGTTATATGCGTATCGTTTTAGTCTATCTGCAGCTACTTGATAACGTGTGGAAGCGGTGGTTTTGGCAGTATCGTCAGCAAACTGGTACAGCGTACAGCCTTGATAGGAGTGTAAGGTGTTGATGTAAATGAGGAAAAGCAGAGGGCCAAGGACACTCCCTTGGGGGACCCCTGCGTGAATGGGGTGTGACGTGGAAGAGATGTCTTCCTTGGTGACGCTGAAGGTGCGTTGTTTAAGGTCGGAATGAATGAGATGAATAATATACGGAGGGAAATTGTAGTAGATAAGGCGGTGGAGGAGACCTTCGTGCCATACGGAGTCGAAGGCACGGGTGAGGTCTAGCAATAGGGCAACAACAAAGTGGCGGTTGTTAAACCCTTTGATGATTTCGTCCACCAGACGAAGGAGTTGATGTACCGTGGAATGTTGCTGACGAAAACCAAATTGCTCCTGTCCAAGTATTGGCTGCGCAGAGAGGGTTTGCTGAAGCCTGGCTTGGATGACCTTCTTGAACAGCTTACTCATGGTGGGCAGCAAGCTGATGGGACGATGTCCTTCCGGCGTGGAGGTATCTTTACCAGGTTTAGGGAGGGTGATAATTTTGATGTGCCTTCAGGCTCTGGGAAAGTATGCCAAACAGAGTAGACCATTGAAGAGGTGGACGAGGAGCTCCAGCCAGTTGTGTGGAAGGGCTTTAAGTGCAGCATAAGGAATGTTGTCACAGCCCATGGCTTTGTATGATGGCACAGAGGAGAGAAGTAATGTTACTTCCACTAAAGATGTCTGTGGAATGTCAGTAGGGTCTAATGGTCTGCACAGGAAGTTGGTGACCTCGGTTGTATCCAGCTGCACATGATCTTGATTGCTGGTGGCAGCAGGGTGGAAGGTGCTTTCTAGATATGTACCCATTAGTTGCACCTTCTATCGGACTGATTGTGCGAGGATGGGTCCTTGGCGTAGGGGCTTATTCCTGATTGGGAAGGGGCAGCAGGGCCTTGGATAGTCGCCAGAGGGATTTTTGAGGGAGGCAAGGCGGGTTTCCCAATCCTCGTTGAGATGTTCTGCTAGTTCGAGTTTGAGGCGGTGACAGAGTTGATTGTAGGTCCGTTTGTCATTGGGGGAACCAGAATGTTGAGCTCTGCGTCTGGCCGTGTTCTTTGCTGCGATGAGTTCCCTTAAATGTCTTGGGAGCTTGCGAGCCGTTTGAGTATGTTCACGGGCAGAGGGTGTTGAATGTTTGATTGCCGTGGTGATAGTTGTTATATGGCAGATGAGTGCGTCGGCTTCTGCAGTAGTTGAACATGGTGCCAAGACTATGGGTTGGGCAGCCATGTGCTGTGTATATGCCTGCCAGTTGGTGCGGCGAAGGTTGGGAATAAGGCGTTTGGCCTTGAGAGTAGGTCGTGATTGGAAGAGTAGTAGAAGAGGATACTGGTCTGATGATAATTCCGGTAGGGAATAGAGATAGAGGTGTTGTCGGATGTGCTTGACAATGGCTATGTCTAGCCAATCAGGCGGGTGACGGTCGCCATGGCAGATGGTAGGTGAGGAAGAAGAGAGGACAGACAAGTTTTTGCTATGGATATAGCGCTCGAGAAGGGCACCACGGTGATTGAGTGTGGTTGAGTTCCAAGCCGGGCTCTTGGCGTTAAAGTCTCCCATGGCAATGGTGGCCTGTTGGGATGAGAACAGACAGTCAAGTGTGTTGGCTGGAAGCGGTCGTCCAGGGGGAATGTAGACAGAAAAGAGCCGTAGGGGCCCCCTGTTGGTCTCAATCTGAATACCAGTGGCTTCCAGTATTGGAGTAGTAGTGACGAGCAAAGAGTGATGCCGTAGGTTCCGACTCACGTAGATGGCGGTGCCACCATGGCCATCGGCCCGGTCAGTACGATAGCACACCATGCCTGGTATCGTTGCTTTAATGGAAGGGGTCAGATGTGTTTCCTGTACTAGGGGGATGTGTACGCCCTTAACAGCAACGAAGTTAGAAAGCTCC
The DNA here is from genome assembly GCA_030765055.1 of Mantis religiosa. Taxonomy (NCBI): domain Eukaryota; kingdom Metazoa; phylum Arthropoda; class Insecta; order Mantodea; family Mantidae; genus Mantis; species Mantis religiosa. The sequence goes on from CM060958.1 coordinate 127,597,564, forward strand.
GCCAGCTTTCGGCGCAATCCATTGGCATTCCAACTGCAAATTTTGAGGGAGTTGAAGTTTATAGCAGATCCAGGGTTAACAGCCATGGTACAGCATAAAGTTCAGGACTGCGTGCACCAGCATGCTGTAGGGGTGGATGTCGCTTGAGCGAGTGCGGATGGACTCGGCTAAGTAGGCAGCGAATGCAGGCTGCAGGGGGATGGAAGTTTGTTGCATAGTAGCAAGAAATGTTTCACTGGGAATAGTGGATAGTGATCTAGTGGTGACGGGTTCAGCTGAAGACTGTGCAGAGAGCTGTTGAGAGGGGTCACGTTTGGTGGCGTTCTGTTGGCCAGGTTGCTGTTGCCGTTGTGGTTGAGGGTGTTGCTGTCTGGTCCTGACTGTGGAGGTCTGCCGAGAAGATGGTTGGGTCCGTGAAGCATGCTCGGGAGCTGATGCCGTTGGCGTTATTTTTGGTTGCTGCTTTGATGGGGGAGTAGTAGCACAGGACTGCTCAGCATCAGGAGAGTTGGTGACCACAGCTGCGTAGCTGGGATATTTAATGGGCTGTCTCGGAGGAAGACCAGGGTATCGAGCACCAATGAAGGCTTCGCGCGGTAACTCTGTATTGTGTGGCACTCTGGGTCCGGCATTGTATTTGGACATCTGTCCATTCTTGGAGGTGAGAAGCTCTAATCTGGCCTCCTGCCACACCGGGCATTTGGCATATCGACAAGAGTGGGCATCCCCACAGTTGTAGCAGCGGGGTTTTGCACCAGGGATACCCAGTTGTGTGCAGTTGGCACGTTTGTGGCCAGAGGCGCCGCAGAAGGTGCAGACAGGTTGAAGAAGGCAGCCAGCAGCATTGTGCGTGAACTGCTGGCAATTAGTACACTGCTGAGGGCGTGGTGGTGGGAGGATAGGGCTCTACCCGCACTGTAGCATGGAACATCAGTGTCTCCTTGTAGATGTCCCTGACGTTGGCTGTCTTCTGTAAGGCTACCCTGAAGTGTGGCAGCGGCTGAGGATTTGAACCCCTGGTCGTCAACTGGGCAACACATGTGACTGTGAAGCCTTTGCTGCTGAGGTGTGACTTAACCTCTTCTTCTGTGACAAAAGAGGGGACGTCCTTTACGGTGACATGAAGGTAACGTTCCTCTGGTAGGAGGCTAGTGACGCCCTCAATCATCTGTTCCTCCAGGTGTTTGCGGAGGCTACGATGGTCGTTGGCAGTGGCAGGAAGAAGGGCCACCGTGCCACGCAAATTATTGATTGAGAAGTTTGCTATGTCGCCTGGCGGGGCAGTTGACAATACTTTCCTGGCGTCGGCTGGGTTACGCAGGAAGATAGGAGTTGGGCGACCTGATCTAGGTGCAGAGGGTGGTGTTTGTGTTGCAGCAGTTTCTGCGGAATCTTCCTCCATGGCTGCATCTGTGTCGGTGTTACACTTATGCCGCTTTGAGTTAGCTCCAGGCGTAATGCCTTGGGGCTCCTCTGTGGTGAGAACAGCATATGTGTTCGAGATGGTGGTGGTGTTGCTGGTGGAGGGGGTTGGCTCAGAAGATCTGGCAGAGCGCTTAGTGACAGGGTGCCAAGGTGCCGAGTTAATCATTTTCATATGCTGGCGCAGCATTTCTATGATGGCGCTGACGCGGTTACGGTGTGCCATATATACCTGAAACTGTGCGATGGCGATAGTGTCTCTCTTCCCTATAAATGGCTGCACAGTTTCATCTGCCTTATTCAGGTAAAGATTTCTGGCGTCCAACTCTTGGAGCAGAAGAGCGTGCACGACACTGGCCAATGGTTGTGATGGGTTGCATATTAGTTCTTTGCCCAAGAAGGTGCGCAGATCACCTCCGCTAAGGTACTACAAGACGGGGTTTGTGGGAGTTTTGGGACCACATGCCGGGTTTGTGGATTGTGCCATGATAAGGTATGAAATTAAAAAAAGATAGAGGAAATAAGAAAAAGATGATAAAAGAGCACGTCTAGGGCGCTATGAGCTCGGATAGCAGAGGACCTACCCCGAAAGGCGCCTGAGCTACCAGTCCAAAGGACTGTTGGCTGCGGCCTTGCTATCCTACCCAATCACAGTGCTGTCTGCTGTTGCTGCTTCTTCTGGCAGGCTCGTTGAATCCAGAAAGCTGCAGCTACCTGATGGCGCTGATGATACTTCGAAGATCGCTGGTAGGCAAGAGCCAAGCCCTGAAAAGGGCTGCTTTGGCCTTGCTACGGCACTCCCTTGTAGGTGTTTTCTCTTCCGATGTCTCGAAGAGAAGGCGATGTTCACTCTACGAAGTCTCATTCTTCAACTTAGCAGCAGCACAGAGGTGTCGTTGAAGGTGAACCCTGCTCCATGGAACAGGGGCCTTCGACTTATTGCCATCCTGGGACAGTGTCCCTTACTGGCATTTTATGAAGGATGAATAACGGATGGTGGTTTGATGGTTTGTTTTTGTTCTGATGAATTGGATTTTAAAGAGAAGGGAAATGAAATTCAATATGTAAGTGATAGGTTTATGATGTGCCTAGAGAGTTTCTGGGGTGTCTGTAGGTAGCCCCGGGGTCTATATTATATTCCCCGAGACCCCTGATGAGTTGATTGAAACTAGAAGGTAGGTCAGAGTAGAATTTATGTGAGAGATTTTGGATGTAGGTGGTTAGCTTGGGAAATGAAAGATCTTGGTGTATGTTGTTATTAGGGATGTACCACTCAGCACCTGTAGCAATTCTTAAATATCGATTTTGCAGGACCTGGAGTTTATGTAAATTTGAGCGGGCTGCAGCACCCCATACTTGACATGCATAGGTTATCGCCGGCTTCAGTATTTGTTGGTAAATGAGTACCTTGTTCCTGAGATTCATTGGTGACTTTTTATTGTATAATGCATAGAGCATGCCCATACATTTTGTAATTTTGGAGGCGACAGAAAGAATGTGGGCTTTCCAAGTTAGGCTCATATCCAGTGTAACTCCAAGATATTGGGCTTGGTTGCTCCAGGGAATGTGTTCTCCTGCGAGATGCAGCTCTGGTACGTCCTGGGTTTGGCGTCGGGTGAAGGTGACTGCCTGCGATTTTGTGGCGTTTATGCGTAATCGCCAGGTTAGGAACCAGGCGGAAATCATGGTAGCATATCTCTGTAGGCGTGTACAGCAATGTGATGTTGACATGAGGCCGTGGTAATTGCTGTATCGTCAGCGAATAAGTAGAGTTTGCAGCTCCAGATAGTGGGAAGGGTGTTGATGTAAGTTAAGAAGAGCAGGGGGCCAAGTACACTACCTTGGGGTACCCCTGCATTGATGAAATAGGTTTGGGAAGCAATGTCATCTCTGACGACAGAAAAGGTGCGTTGCGTGAGGTAATGGTTGACAAGATGGATTATGTAGGGAGGAAAGTCGTAATTTATTAAACGGTAGAGGAGGCCTTGAAGCCAGACGGAGTCGAAGGCTTTTGAAATATCAAGGAAGAGATCTGCGACGTACTGACGATTATTGAATGCGCGGGTCACCTCATCTACCAGACGTAACAGTTGGTGCGATTTGGAGTGGCATCGGGGGAATCCAAATTGTTCCGGGCGCAGGATGTTTAACTCATCTAGGAGCTTTTGGAGGCGATGTTTGATTACCTTCTCGAATAGTTTGCTGATTGCTGGTAGCAGACTAATGGGTCGGTGGTTTTCGATGTGTTTAGAATCCTTGCCGGGTTTGTGGATGGTAATGAGCTTGGCATGTATCCATTTTTTGGGAAAGTAGCAGAGAAGGAGCAGGCTATTGAAGAGATGGACTATTAGTGCTATCCAGTTTTGCGGGAGTACCTTGAAGGCAGCGTAAGGTATGTGATCGTAGTCAGCAGCTTTGTAAGGTCTGACTGAAGTAATTAAAGCTTTGACCTCAGCGATGGTGGTGACGTGCACTTCGTCTGTATTATAGGGAGAGGAAAGGAAGTGTTGCACCTGTTGTTCAATTTCTGCGACCTGTTCATGGTCGGGGGATTCTGCAGTATGGAAGGTAGCCGCCAGGTGTTCGGCTAGGAGTTCCACTTTTTCTCTAGAGGATTGTGCAGTTCGTTGGCCGTCGGTAAGTGGCGGGTCGGAGGTGGGTATTCGGAGCAGAGCCTAAGACATCCTCCAGAGAGAGACATCGGTGGTGTCTAGTGTACATAATTTCCTCTCCCATTCTTCATTGAAGTGATCTGCTAGTTCCAGCTTCACTACAGTTTGCGGCCGATTCCATTCCCTCTTAGCTTGTGGTTGGCGCGTGTTTTGAAATTTTCGCCGTGCTCTGGTTTTTGCCGAGATGAGTTGGCGCAAATGCTTTGGGAGGGGTTTAAGGGCTGCTCTGGTCGCTGCTCAGTAAGCCAGATCTCTCTTTTTCGAGTTTTAATGCAGGATTCCATGCTGCACTAAATTGTAGCCCAGTATCTCTGTTAAGAGTGACTCTCTCTGCCGAGATAGCCAACGCTTCAACTCTGCGCTCCCAGTAGCCACTGCATTTTGCCAAAAAGTGGTGATACCGAAGTTAACCCTATGGTCTTGCTGGAAGAAATGTTCCGCCAGCCCAGACTTTTCAGACTTTTTATTAGCTGAGATGTTTCTTAATTTTATTTATTTATTCTCAGAATATTAAATCTTATAATATCGAAATATTAACTCAAGTAGAAGATCTAGCCGCTGCGTTAATGCTGTAAGATAAAATTATATTTATTATTTAGATTGAATAATAAACGGTGAATTTAATTATTATTTGTATAAGCGGAGGTCGCTACTCCAACCTCAGTTCATTGTCAGACTTAATGGTTTGTTTATTAATTTGATTTTGTAAGAATTTTACTAATTGACCTTTAAAGTTCTTTGTTAGTAATCTCTATATTGGCATATTTATATCAGAATAGGGGCTAATTTCCAATTTGCTTGGAACAAAATACTGCTTTGAGGTTTAATAATGAGATTCTTATCTACGGGTTTTCTTGACTTAGTTTATTTTTCTCTTTGAATTTTTGCCTTATATGTACATGAACAGTAATATATTTTGTCTATCTAGTTATACAAAAGAAATTCAGAATAACTGGCACTTAGGGGATACTCTTTGAATAGTTATGACATATATTTTATTCTTTGGAAGATTATCTTGTGAATAAATATTTTGATCAACATTTTTAGATTCATGTTTTGTAAAATCAGAAATTTTCCAGGTTGTTACATATAATAGGAAGGCTAGTATTATACATTTTTTCAGATAATTGCTCTCGTATCCTTGAAAGACGATAAACTTAAATACAAAGTTTAGTACACAAACACAGAACGTTTCTTAATAAGCCTTATTTTATTCAAATGTCTATAAAATATGTATTAACATTGTTATCTGGTTATCTGATATATGAGTAAGACGTAATGGATTCACAACAACTTGTAATTTTGTAAGATGTAAGCATCTACTGGAACATTCCGACAAATAACAAGGAATATCTCTGAAATGGTTCACTACAGAAAAATATATCAGACATAAATTGTGCTTTATAACATAATTTACGTCATATGTGTACTAAGACTGTTTATTTTTTACTGTTTATATTTATGTAATGTGATACTGAATGGAACGCAATTCTGAGGACATTCCCTATAATTATAACAGATGCATTTTATTTGTCGTCAAAATATTTTAACGATATACTCCTTTAACTGAAATCAATACAGCTATTATTATAGAATCAACATTTTTGAAAAACAAAATTCCATTTTAGTGGTAGTTGTTCATTTCCGGGTATCCTTGAAGCTCTTTCTGTGTCTTCATTTAAGATACTTAAAGTTATATACAATCTTGGTACCTAACAGACTTCCCTATTTTGAGTTTCTCTGAAGAAAGTAATATTCCGTTGAATCCAAAATATATATTTGCAGTAGAGTCCCCGCACTTAATTTTCGGATATAAAGTAAATCACCGCCTACCCACTATATATGTGCGTGCTAGAGAAAGTAATATTTTAACGGTGAAGCAAAGCACAAGAATTCTACAAACCTGCAGTTCAAGTGTCCCGCGTGCTTACTGACGCACTACGACCACAGCAACACACAGTGGAAGTCTCGTGCAACACAAAGTACACGTCAGGTGTGGCAGATGTCCCGCAAACTGTAACTGCTTTATACTTATCAATAGGTCCTAGTTGCTAAGAATACTTCAATGCCAATAGAATTACAATATTAACTTATAGCTTATGACATATTATAATTATGAAGGAATGCAAATTAGAACAATAGTACAAATTAAAATTCAAAATAGATGAACAACAATTTGTTTTGAAACAAACTTTTATGAAAGGATGTATATTTTCGACAAATTTAACCGTTGCATACGGCAACATAGAAATCCAAAAATTAATAAAATTGGGAAAGGTGAACCAAAACACCGAAGCATGCACGCATAAAAATATTTTAATGCCACCGTTACACCACAATGTGTGCCCAAGTCCTTCCGGCCCAGAACTTTTCCCATATGCAGATGCCGCCGCCAAAGGAGCCCAGGAGACAGCAGCACGCTCCCGCACGGAGCAGTGTAAATAGTGAAGTGTGTGTGTGTGTGTGTTTGTGTGTGTGTGTGTGTGTGTGTGTGTGGGTTTGTAAATAAAAGTGCAAAATAGACGCTTGTAAATACTGTACATAACAAAAAAGGACACTGTAAGACACTAACGTAATAAAACTGTTCTCGGTGGGCAAAGAAAGGTCACCGTATGGGTTTTATATATACCCACGTAGAGAATAAGCATTTAGTTGCCAAATTATAACCTCAATGAAAATTTTAGCCTGTAAGCCGGGCCCTTTTGTACCGGCACCATGACATGAAACTGAAAATATAAACCTGAACCTTATACCTGAATTTTCTCACACCAGCGGTGCACAAAAGCATTGCACACGAGTCGGCAAGCATAAGGAGCTACAGTTACCTCCTTTCTTTTTCATCTACCTAAATTTAACCCATCACCCTGCAAAACCCCATAAAGCCTGTCACTAATTGGTTAAGTCCGTATAGGACAGGTACACGAATGACACACGTGGTGCCGAAACTCATTCAGCCGCCAGCTGCTGCTTGCTTCTAATAATCCATTCAAACCAAAGCATTTACATACCCTTTTATGTTATAGCACGCTATATCCAAATATAGCTCATTGAAATATAATTCCAACTAAATGTTAATTGTGAACTTAGCTGGAACCGTCCTAGTAACATTGGGATTGCGTACATTTTCATTTGTCTTCCACATCGATTTTTCATTTGTCAATATTGGTTAAACAGATTTCTGATTTGTAATACCTATGAATAAGTATGAAGTACTTTACCCCGATTTCGAAATGATACTATAATGCATTTAGTACGAAAGCGAATTTTATCATTATGCTCCAATTACTTCTAATTCTGGTTCAACCTTTTAATTTAGACCTTTTTAAACGATTAGTTAGTTCGGGATTTTAATGTTTTCATCAGGATATTTTGAGAGATAAGTTTATTGTTTATAACATATTGATTATTGATAACGAATATAATCTCAGTGTTTAAAAATTGATGGACTTAAAGTGTAAGACATTGTCTGAGATTTTAGTTAAAGGATGAGCTTTACTTAAGGGCTTACGTACTAGTTTGTGTTAAATATTAATAATTTTAAGGCTAACATAGAAAAGATAGAGTTAAAATATTATTATATTATAATCATAAAACTTAGAGTTAAATTATGTTGTATTTTTTCATATAAGTTTGCTGTATAATTCTAATTTGTAGGATAAGAATTTTCAATTCGACTGTCAGGAGTTGACATTAGTATTTTTTCGTCAAGTAACACTTGAACTGTTTATTTCTCTGTAGCTTATTGTCATGAGAATTTGTTTACCTTTAAATTAGTTAGTTTTGCAGTAATTTGTAGTGTCAGGTCATGATATATTTGTGCTTATGTTATATAAGAGTAGATCTTACACTTAATTGTTTAGTTGTTTATTTTCAGAATGTAAAGTCATGCAATGTCAGAATATTAACTCAAATAGGAGATTCGGTTACTGCGTGAATGTTGTAAGATAAATTTATATTTGTTATTTAGATTGTATTATAAATGTTTAATTTCATTATTAGTTTTATTAGCGGAGATATTACTCAGATTACCTGCGGCTATAGCAACTCCGACCTCAGTTCATTGTTAGGCTTTAGACTGAATTTATTAACATGATTTTGTAAGAATTTTAGTAATTTGGGTTTGATGTCCTTGTAACTCTAACTTTGGTAATGTTAATTCTATTTTGGGTTTTAGTCCTCCTTCATTTTTAACATATTCCTTAATCTTCTGTTACTGTATACCAGTAGTACAAAATCATTGAGAATGAAGAGGCCTTCTGAGGGCATTACTTCAAAATGTCTTTCAGAAACTAACCATTTAATTAATTATAACATCAATTCTGATTACATACTTCAACTAAAGCCATAGAAGCTGATATTTACATCAAAGTTGCATTTAAGTACTAGTGGTTTATTATGAGATTTTCATGAAACGTTTTGAGTATCAGCTTGAAAATGCTAAAATTATGTACATTTTGGTATTTAACCGACTTTCCTGGTTTGACTTTTGGTTCAAAGCCTTTTTTATTCTTTTTAGATTCAGATGCTAGCAGAATATATTTTGCAAAGCACCCGTGACATTTCATTTTTGTATAACTGTAATCCCGTTATTACCTACTGCGTACGTTCGTGATACAGAAAGTATTAATGTAACGTCAAAAAGAAAAAAGAGAAGAAACTACGAGATACAAACCTGCAGTTCAGATGTTCTGCCTGTTTACAGAATGCCCGCGATCACAGCGGCACGCGGTGGAAATGTTATGAAACACTAGGAACACGTACACGTTAGCAGATGTCGCGCAAGTTATAATTACTATGTATGTATCAAACTATCATAGTTGTTAGAAATGTTTTGGAAAACATAAGAATACCTAATGTCCTTTGTTGATATGGAAGAGGTGCTTAACGCGAATGATGGTAATGTGGAGCTGTATTTGATATACAAGTGTATATGAAGTAGCAGGAACTATTGTGCTTCGGAACGATAGCCTAAAGAAAGTTGTATAAGTTCAAAAAACCCAAGAAATTAAACAACAGACATTGTGAAATAATTCAGCACTTGACAAATGAGAAAACCATAGAAGTGGTATACATTTGTGATTTCATCTCATTTTCTAAACATTTGCATTTATTTTCCTGCATTGACATAATTCTGAAGGCAAGTACATTATGATTTGGTATACCTGAAAAATTTAATAAAATAACAGCTTTACAGACAATACGTGTTTTAAGACTGCACCTCAGATTAGTCTAATTAGCCCTGAATGAAAATTTGATATAACTTTTGGAGAACACCCTGAAAACGTAGTCAAAATGTTTAAGTTTAGGTGTAATTTCGGGCACTGAATACCAGAATTAAAATATATTATCATAAGGTATTCTACAAGTACACTATTTTATGTTTTTAATGAACGAAAATTGTCGATATACCTATGTCTATGTTTGAAACCACGTAAGATACAAAATTGTTAAAGCTCAATTATAACACCGCTTGTTTCTGGACTGAAAAAAATTAAAGCAATTATATCCAACAAGAGCGTGAGGTCAGTTGTCCTTTATTTAATGCGCTCTGAAGAAAACATTTTGACAAGTAAAGACATTGTACACTCCCAACGAATCAGTGTGTTGATGCTGTGTAACCTGTTTTGTAGTGAACAATTGGCAGGCTTTTTATTTTATAAGTTGCACATTTTAAAACAGTTGGCTGCTCCGTATCGTGATTTTTGTATACCTTTATACCTGTAATTAAGAATCATTTACAATTAATTACTAAGTAAATAAAACCGCGTAGTAGCCCAGATCGTCCTCAGTTTGCATGAAGTGGAAAATATGAGCAACAAGTGCAGTATAGAATATTGTGAGGGACAAACTTGTACATTTTGGTCAGCAAGTATCCGCCATTTTTACTTTCCAAAAATTGTATGTCCAAAAGAAAAGTTTTGTAAAGGCTACAAATACCAGTGTTTGTCGTACTGTACCTCTAAAGAAATACAATTGCGAAACGTGGAAATTGCAAGAACAAGCCGTACTCACTCGCATTGGACTTTCTGGCTTTGTCAGGGGAGAAAAAACAAAGACGCCAAATGACGTCAAACTCAAAGACAAAGGGATTCAAATGCAAACACAGAACTGATTCTTAGGATTTCACGTCCAAAGCATTTTAGTTCATTGATGGAAGTTAATAATTTCTCAACACTAGCCGTATATAGGCTAATGCATTTGGTAGTTTCCTAACATTGCCGGGATTAGAAACACGGATCTCCTGGTTCCCATCGAGTCGCTCTAACCCATTAATTTACCATGACCAACTTGCCGTCATGACATTAAATTCTCCATTTGACTCATATTTCCCCAGTAGAGCACTAGGCGCCCTCGCATTCGAGAAACGTTAGTCTCTATAGTACTTTGATTATCAGTTGTATTAGCGGAGATAGTACTCAGATTACCTGCCGCTATAGCAACTCTGACCTCAGTTCATTGTTATACTTTAGACGGTATTTATTAATTAGATTTGGTAAGTCTTTAACTAAATAGTCATTAAACTTTTATTTGTAATTTCTGTTTTAATAATATTTATATCACGACAAGCATTTGGTTATCGGAATGACTTTTCGTTAAAATATTACTTTATGAGGTTTACGTTTCAGTAACGAGAATAACATATATGAGTTTTGCATAGTTAGCTTTTCTCCCTCTTTAAGCATTATTTCTTACTATGTTACACATGTGCAGGAATAAAAATAGATTTTGTCTAGCTTTTAAGTTTTCCATGTTATACAAGATGATCTACAATGAAACAGACTTCTGAGAACCTTTGCAGCTATTTTATCATGAAGGTACATTCAATTTGTTATAAGTATCTTGATTTAATGTTTTTAGAGTTAGTTTTGAAAAGAATTAGATTTCGAAAATATTTCCATTACCTCTAGTCCGATTATTAAATTTTCTTGCACATCTTCGGGTGTCATTCTTGAAGTTTCTGAACTTATATATAAATTTGGTATTTAACAGAGCTTTCAGTACAGGTAGGGCAGTATAGATAACGCGGAAGCTGTAGTTGCTATCTATATATTTACTTCTCTTAGTTATTCTGAATTCTTTTAAAAGCATTAGAGGGAAGATATTTTATTTTGATACAAAATAAAAGAGTGTGAACGGGAATAAGCTGTGGCTAAATTGCATATATAGGTTAGTAGTATAGATTTGGGAGAATCAGCACAGTGTAGATAAGATGCTGAACTCTCCTCTGCGTTAATATATGAGTGATGTAGAATGCTCATTGATTTAGAACTCTCCTATATGAAAATCGAGTTGTAAAAGAAGGGGAGTGTTGGCGTAGTGCCGTTCTCCCCTGTGCAGTGAGATGTGTTTGAGGGTTGGGATGATGATGATGATGATGATGATGATTGTGTGTGTGTGATGTGTAATGTGTGATGGGTGGGATGGGTAACGGGGGTTCCGGGGATGTTTGAATTAAATGTGAATTCTTTTCGATGTGTGTGTGCTTGAACTCTCATGTATTCTTTTCGATGTGTGTGTGCTTGAACTCTCATGTATGAATATCGAGTCTAGGGTTCGATATTTGTGATGGGGTGGGGTGTGTGACGGGGGGGTTCCGGGGACGTTTGAATTAAATGTATTGATAGTAATTCTTCGATGTCTGTGCTTGAACTCTCATGTATGACTAGGGTTTGATATCTATTACGTTCAGTGCTTCGATGTCTGTGCTTAAACTCTCATGTATGAATATCGAGTGTAGGGTTTGATATTTATTACGTTTAGTGTATGATATATGATGTAGTATCGTTAATCTTTAGATAAAAGAATATCGAGAGAAAGATTAGGTATGTTTACTGGGAGAGATTTATGAAAATAGATGTAATAATGTTCCCTATGCAGAATCTCTCCTTGAGCTATTGTATCCAAGAGCGATGTAAAGGTTAAGAAAAGGTTAAATTCCATTCCCACATCGAGGTACGAGAAAATATAAAATCTGTTCAACAATGAAGTATAAGAATGGATATGTAAATCTATGTGAGAGGGTCGCATGACAAAGAAATGTCCCCACTAAGCATGATAAAAGTGGTAAATAGCAAGTGTATATAAAATAAAAGCACTAGCCATCTCTTTAAGAATGATAAAAAATATTGAGAGAAAAGTATAAGAATGCAAATGTAAATCTGTTTGAAAGGGTATTCATGATAAAGGAACGCACCCTCTAAGCACGATAACCTAAAAAGAATATTCCCTCTAAGCATGATAAAAGTGGAACATAACAACGAAAATAAAATAAAAGCACTTACCATCTATTTAAAAATGATTAAGATAACGAGAGAAAAGTATCTCATCTTAAATATATATGAGTAATACAAAACTGATCAATCAATACGATAATATATATACGCAAGTAGGGATCTATAGTGTAGATATCCTAACTATCCATGGCAAGATATCACCGTCCATATAAAAAAAAATTGTCTAGAAAATCTCCCCTCAGTATTACCAATACTCCACTGAACTACATCCCCCTTGGTATGTAGGTCAGAGAAAAAAAAGAGTTAATATCTGCAGACTGGTGGCAGGGGTGTTCAAAACATTCTTATTGCTGTAGCGAAGACTAATTTTGTCAAATAACGTTAGGAAAAAAAAGAATATATTTTTAAATTAAACGAATGAATCTATATATTTGTATGAATGATGAAACAATACTATGAATGTGTTAGTATACCAAATGTAAAAAAAAAAAAATCAAATGTTCAGAAAAATATATTTTGTACAAGTATGTATGTGTGTAAAGAAATGTGTAACTATATCACCCCTCCCCTCCAAGATGTAGGGAACGAATCACAGTTAGTGTGCGCACGCAACATGGTGTTTGGGAAGGAGAGATACGGTTGGAGGGGGTGTAAGAAATGATGAACCTATATAAAGTTTAAACTATAATAATAAAGTTACTAGTAATACCTTCAAACTTATAACGTAGTCACAACTACTTTAAACATATAGCGTAATATGTAGACAGTAACAGCTCTCCCGGACGGAGGGGGGGGGAGCATCTGTTAATAAAAACCGCAGTACGGATGTGTGAGGAGGCAGTCGATTCTCTGGAAATATGGATCCTACAGGTAAGATAGAAAAGTTGTATACTGTAATTCATTTTTTATCTCTGTGTACGAAGAATGTTGAAGTAATACTGATTCGTGTGTGCTTATATGTATGTTTCAGATCATGAGATGCTACAGCTAAATCAACTAGCTGAAGGTGGAACACATCTTCCCACAAAGAAACTACGTGAATTAGATCAGTCCGTTCAACACATCATTCGATCCGTCAAAACCGTGAAGACCAGATATGGTGAACGGGTCGTCGTCGAAACATCAGATTTCCAAGTCTTCCTCCCGGAGAGATTCAAACACATGACCGCAGCGCAGAAAGATCTACTAAATCGTGGTGACTGCATACTCCAATACCATGGCGAGGAAACACTAGAAAGTGGTTTCAAACGAAATAAATTGTCTTTTTTAAGCAGCCCGTAATGTCCTCAAATGGTGAGTATAATTATTGAATAAAATTTCATAAAAAAAAGTGATAATGTAGTTACTTGCATGTAAATGTGAAATCGTACATTTTGTATTAGAACTTAAAGTGTTAATTATCGCACGTCATGTAGTATTAGTAATTGAATGTAGTTACTTGCATGTAAATGTGAAATCGTACATGTTGTATTAGAACTTAAAGTGTTAATTATCGCACGTCATGTAGTATTAGTAATTGAGAGTGAACGTAGTAGGGTTAATTTTCATGTGTAATAATTACGTACATGTGAATATCGTAGTTCAGTTACGTTATTTCACATGTATGTTAGTTACGTTTGTTTGTTACACGTAAAAGTAACGTTGTAGGTGAAAAAAGAACGTTAATTTATATGTGTAAAACGTACATGTGAATATCGTAGTTCAGTTACGGTATTTTACATGTATATGGTTTACGTTGTGTGTTTTATCATTTATGTAAGGGAGAGAGCATTACGTAAAACAGTTACATACTATCTGAATATTGTAGTTACGTGATGATAGCAATAATTGAAATCTCTGTGTAAAATACATAATCATTATGTAACTATTTTCATATGTAAAAGTTACATGCATGTTACGTTCTACGTAAAGTATAGAGTTTACGTAAAATTGAGATTCAGACATGTAAAAGTTACTAACGTGTATGTTATTTCTGTTACCACCTTACATACATGTAAATCAATGTTCCCGTATGTAAAGTTAATCGAATGTTGTAATTGCTTTTTTCAGAAATGACGACAAGATGCTCCGATACTGCCACTGGACAACCCTCGAATCAGCAAGATGGAACCTGTTCGAACGTGACCCAGGCTGAACGATTACGATGTATTCACAGTGAGTCTGCTTTCAAAAAACGAATATCTACCTACGAAATTCACAACTGTGTTAATATACTTGACCACGTCATATTCTTAGCAGAATGCAAACCTATAATTTTGAATGAAATTGATAAGGGCTTAAACATGTATAAATCAGGTCTTAAGATAGGATCCTGTTTATCCTGTCAATATGTCATAATATTACAAGAGAGCGACAATATTCATACATTTAACTTTAACAGTAAACTTGAGGTGATATTGCAATCTACAGATAAATCTATATGGTATGAAGAGAAGATTGTACAACCTATACTAGATCATATGGATAATTTTGAATCGCGTACCAGTTCAAAATCTTTATACAGTATTGAGAAATTAACAATATATGTGACACAATACGATTCATTGAATGCAGGGATGTATACTGAATTACCCGACTTTATAAAATCGAAGAGAGCTGTTATTAACATTCGTAATACTGATAAATATTGCTTTGCATACTGTCTGTTAGCATCCAAATACCCAGTAGAACGTAACAAGAATCGACCCACCTCCTATAAAAGATATGATTTTCGTAACGAATTTAACTTTGAGAATATAACATTCCCCGTATCATTGAAAGATGTAGAAAAATTCGAGAATCAAAATTCAAATATTTCAATAACGATATACGGTGTTGAAAATAAATCGATTACTCTCTTGGATCAACCAAGAGAGATAAAATCACATCATGTTAATCTTTTAATGTATAAAAGACATTATTGTCTGATAACAGACTTGTCACGTTTGCTAGGAAAGCAGCTAACTAAACATAATGGGCGAAAATGGTTATGTAACAATTGTAACTTGTATTTCACATCAGAATCACGTTTAAATAGCCATAAAAAGAGGTGTATGATGAATCAAATTATCAGAATGCCCGAGGCTGGTAAATCTGATCTCGTTGAATTTAACGCATATTCGAAATATCTAAAAGTTCCATTCGTGGTTTATGCAGACATAGAATGTATCTTACGTAAGGTAGATTCGTGTCAAGATGTATCGAGTAAAAGCTGGACACGTAGCATTCATAAACATGAAGTGTATGCAATTGCATTACATTTGGTCTGTAGTTATGATAAAAATTTAACACGTTTCAAATCATTTGAAGGTCCATATGCAATTGAAAATTTTCTTAAAGAATTAACGTTAATTGCAAATCAGGTCATTAATATATATGGTAATAAAATTGAAATAAGTATGAGAGATGTGGATGAGCTAGAATACCAAAATGCAACACGATGTCACATATGCAAACGTGAATTTCTTAACTCGTGTATAAAGGTTCGTGATCATTGTCATTTGACTGGAAGTTACGTTGGCCCAGCTCATAAGCACTGCAATTTAAATAGGAAAATGCCAGGATTCATACCAATATTCTTTCATTGCTTGTCAAAATACGATGCTCATTTCATAGTAAAGAAACCAGGTTACGATACGGAACCTATCAACTGTATTGCACAAACTTCTGAAAATTACTTATCCTTTAGCAAAAGATATACAAATTCGAATGGAATGAGTATATAACTAAGATTTCTAGATAGCTATCGTTTTTTGGATTCAAAACTTAGTAACCTTTCGGATATGTTAGAAGCAGATGATTTTCATTATACCAATAATATGTACACGAATCCTTTGCATAGACAGCTGATGAAACGTAAAGGTGTCTTCCCGTACACGTATGTGGATTCTATAGAAAAATTATACGAGAATAGTCTACCATCCAAACATCAGTTTGATCATGTAAGCGATGAGGATTATAGTCATGCTAGGACGGTATGGAATGAATACAATGTTAAAAATCTGGGTGAATATTTAGATATATATCTTAAGTGCGATACATTAATACTAACGGACGTGTTTGAACGCTTCCGTGAATTAAGTATCGGTTTGTACGGACTCGACCCGTGTCAGTATTACACACTTCCCGGGTTAGCCTATGATGCAATGTTAAGAACGACTGGTGTACAGATTTCATTATTAACAGATAAGACTATGCTAGATTTCTTCGAAAAAGGAATACGAGGTGGAATTTGCACTGTGTCCAAACGGTATGCAAAGGCGAATAACAGATACATGACTAGCTATGATAACACTCAACCAACTAATTATTTAATGTACGTTGACTGCAATTCTCTATTTAGTTATACAATTGGAAAATAATAGCTTACCATACACTGATATAAGGTGGCTAACTGATGCTGAAATTAAATCAATAGATTTTATGTCTATTACAAGTGATTCTGACGTGGGATACGTGTTGGAAGTAGACTTTAAATATCCACAGGAACTTCATGATATACAAAATGATTTGCTATTATGCCCTTTGAATAAAATCGCGCCAGGTGATAAGTATACAAAATTGCTAACAACATTGAATGATAAAAATAAATACGTATTACATTATCTCAATTTTCAACAATGTGTTAAACTTGGTTTGATTCCATCGCGTATACATAGAGTAATAGGTTACAAACAATCTAACTGGATAAATCCTTACATTGAACTCAACGTTCGTAAACGTTTTGAAGATAAGAGGAAATTTGGTCAAAATCTATGGAAGTTAATGAATAATTGTGTTTATGGAAAATTTATAGAGAATGTAAAATGTTATAATTCATTTCATTTAGCTACCAGCTGGAAACGAGCGCGTAAATTGTTAGCTCGACAGACATGTATAAGGTACGTGATTTTTGATGAAAATTTAATAGGTATAGAATTGGTCAGAGATGAAATGTTGATGAATAAGCCAATATACATAGGACAAGCAATCCTGGATCTATCCAAACATAAAATGTATGATTTTTATTATGAAATTCTGAAGAAAAAATTGAAAGATGTAACTTTAATCTATACGGACACGGCTGCTTTTCTCTTTGAATCTAGCTGCGATATATATGAATTTATTAAAACCAATATACATTTATTCGATACATCGAATTATCCAATGGATAATGTGTATGGTATTCCGTTAGCAAATAAGAAAATTTCAGGATTATTCAAGGATGAGTTAGCCGGTAGAGTGATGACTGAATATGTAGGGCTGAAATCGAAATTATATAGTTATCGATATGATACTGAAGTGATTAAAAAATCAAAAGGTGTAACAAAAGGTTCGATGAGATTCATAACCTTTGAACAATATCTCTCATGTATTACACATCCTGACACGATACATCGAAGCATGCAGACATGTTTCAGAAGTTATAAACATGATGTTCATACCATTGAATCTAATAAGATAGCTTTAAGTGGTATCGATACAAAACGATACATTCCCAATAATTCATTTTCAACATTAGCATGCGGACATTATGCTATAGAAAATTGTCAAGTGTAATTTTCTTTTTCTTTTCTCAATAAAGCATAGATTCAACTGAGTTAAAAGGTATTACTAGGCCACGATAATAACATATTACTGTATTTCAAAAAAAATAAAATAATTGAGTTTCAAGTATAATTGTAAAGTGTGTTACAACTGAGTTAAAAGGTATTACTAGGCACATGATAATAACATATTACTGTATTTCAAAAAACGAAATAATTGAGTTTCAAGTATAATTATAAAGTGTGTTACTAATTACATGATAATAACATATTTACATCATTTTAAAATATATTTACTAATTATATCAAAATGTTATTATCATATCTCCGTTAATGGGTGAGGGGGAGGGGATTTATATATAATCAGTGTGAACTATGCATGTACAAAGGTTCTTATTTCAGCTATAATCATGTATGATGTTTGTTTATCGTATATTACTAATTACTTCAAATTGTAATTATCAGGTTTACGTTAAGGGTAGGTGAATTTATATATACTCAATGTGAACTAGCATGTACGTTATGTTAAAATCTCTACAATTAAATGTTAATTCAACTATAATCATGTATGATTTTTTTTTTAAAAAAAGTATAAAAATGTTATTATCATGTTTAAGTTAAGGAGATGTGAATTAGCAGTTACAGAAGATGTCAGGAATCAATGTGAACAAAAAAATCAAACACAATATATCATTAAAATTATATTTCTTTATTGAGTTGTGTGTTTTTTTATTTATACAATGTCAACCTCATTAATCCATTCACGGGTAGGAAATCCTAACCATTTCACCAGAATCCTATCACCACGACGTCTGATGATCCTTTCAACTAAATACGTGTCTGGATATTGAGTTTTCTGTAATTCATAACCGTAGAATGCTCCTTCAATCAGTTTACCCTCCAGATCCTCGATGAGATAGGTCAATGGATGTGTCCTTTGCACTGTACGTATCCTAAAGGCTTCAACACTCCAATTTGGTAGATAACCTTTCTCCATAACACCTTTATGCTTAGAAATCCTCACGTAGTCACCAACACGATGAAGTCTAGATCTTCGCTTCTCACGCAGACTTCTATCATATTTGTAGACGCTGAGCAGGAGAGAATTATCACGAACTTCTACAGGCTTCATACGAATCGTTCGATGGTAAGTATTATTGTATGTATGAATAATTCTAGGTAGTATGTTTATCCATTGATATTAGCCTTGAACAATAAATTCCTTTTGCAAAATCAGTTTGATCGTTCTTATTAAACGTTCCACTGCAGCAGCCTTAACGTGAGTGAATGTACTGTAATGATTAATATTATTACGATTCATTAGTTCGCGGAAATGTTTATTGTAAAACTCCCTTCCTTTATCAGATTGAACATTCTTCGGAAACGATTCCATTTCATTCAATATCTCCTCCATAGCAGTCGAAACGTTAATACCACTTTTATCACGTAATGGTCGTGCATAAGCCATCTTGGAATAAAAATTGCATGCAAGAAGAATATACTTATAATTCCCATTGTCTCTTGCATAATTAGACATGTCCATAAGATCTATTTGTACTAAATCGTTCATTCCTTTGCTTATGATCTTACGACGTAAAAATCGTCTTCTAGCTGGTGCATGTAACTCGGTTGCAATGCGACGTTTTATCATGCTATAATTTTTGATGTTTTAAGTTCTGTAATAATTTCTTCTATCTCGGGTGAGTGATTCAAATTACCTGCATCCCTCGACGCAACTAATAATCTTAATCTGTTTATTATTTCATTCGGATCGTTCCAGTAGACGTAATCTAATTTTCTCTGCGGTACATGTTCTTTCCAACGTAAACCAAATCCAGTTCGATTACTAACAAGGTCACGAATGATATGACGATACTTGAGCCCTCGATTTGCTCTTAAACGTCCATCTCTTGAATAGCCGTGTCTGTAAACTTGAGTATTCTGTAAGATTTGTGAATACACGTCTAAATCATCATCTGTGTACGATGTCTTGCGAGGTAAACGTTTAAATAATAATTAATATAAGCCTGCTGTGGGTTCATACGTTTCTGTTCCTATCTGAAGACCATCAGATTTAAACACAACTGTCTTGTTACCCAATTTATACTCATTATCCTCGTAACGTATGCCGTAAGTATTGTCCATGTCACTCGAACTGGCAGTTCGAACCTTGTGTAGATACTTTGACACGAGATCAGATCCGTTAGCATCATCTGTAGTTTCGTCGTCGTCGTTGTTGTCTTGGTGTGCTTTAGCTATTACTTTCAATGGTTCGGTTACAGGTTGAAGAACTTCAGACATGACTCGTTGCGTTTCGAATTTCATTCCTTTGAGAGAACGTAACTTTTCTCTTATTGCCCTACTGTGACGGGCAATGGATTCCTTAAGTCTTATAGCTTCAACATCCATATTGAAATGAATGTATAATTAATCAGCTACTGCTAATTTATATGAAACTATCAGTTCTATACTTAATATATGACCATCTTTAGCACGTCCGACTGGCGCTGTAAACGATAGAATATCGCCAGTTTCAACTCTTACAGGATATCTTTCAACTAATCTTTCGTTTATTGCAAACAATGTATCATTTACAGCATGCGGATGTACCGATGATACGATGGAACACGAGAGTACACTTCCATTTCCAGGAACTTTATAGTATTCGAGTCCCGATGTTAACGTATACCTTAAAGAGGGACCTCGAAACGGACGTGTTTTTAATGAAATTATGAGTTGTGCTTTCAATTGTTGTAACATAGTGTTTACAACATTTCTCATTCGTGTTTTCATAGTATGAATATCATTATTTATAGTGATTAATTTATTATCAAGTTCGGTTTGTCGTGCGGTTAGTTCTTTCACTTCTTTTTCTACAGCTGTAGTAATAGTCTCGCTAGCGGAGGTGATTGTTCTAGTTAACTGACTTTGTAATTCATTCTGTTTCCGTGTAATAGTATCGACAATGTTTGTTATAGTCTCAGTTAAACCCGTTTGCAATTCATTATGTTTCTGTATAAAGAAATGATTAACATAACTCATGGTGACTGCATCACTATCATCTATCGGGTCGGCTAAATCCTTCAATCTCTTCATTCGAAATGATAGAGTTTCATTAGAGTCGTGAATTGGAATCCTATCATCTACATATTTTTTATTAGGAACGTCGTGTTCGTGAAGGGGGTCCAACAGCGTTTTCATTCTTATACCATCTATAATGACATTATTTTCGGAATCACGTTTAAATGCATATTTACTTAAGTACTCCATTAAATTGTTGTATTGGATGTCGAGCGATTTTTGTATGTGATCCCTAAGCATAGCTTCAAACTCGCCCATACGCTGATACGAGGTCTGCTCGCTGAAGATCTGCATTCGATTCTCGACGTCAGCCGTATGCGTATCCACATAACGTTTAGTCGATGCATCGTCACCTTCTTCAGGGTCGTGAATATTGCACAACCGCTTTCCCTTGAATCGATAGTTTCCCGATCCATCTCTAGTTATGATATATCGATTGAACACACCCCTAGAGGGTATGATTCTTCGGGATCCGAACCTGTCGATACTCATTGCTTAAGTGATGGATTATTCTATTTATTCATTCTGATAAAGCGATCAAAACCGTGACGGTAGCGTCCCTCGTTCAGTGGATATTCTGGTACTATAACAACAAAGGATCGTTCATCACTCTCCCATATATGTTTACACATATTCTTAAATTCATCATAGGACATATCGGTATTCACATAATCTTCGTATATATGTTTTAAATTGAGATTATCCTTCTAAAGAATATAATCATATTTGCATTATCTCTAATTAAATGTTTAGGTACTTTAGCATATGATTGTGCTAAATATATAGCATCGACATTACGATGTCTACCCATACTGTAATATGAAGCTATCTTACCCTGTTTTTCATTTATCACATCATCAAATACGAATATCGAATTTTCTCTAGCATCCGACGTTTGAATCACTTTATCACCATCATCGAACGTAAATACACCTATATCGGGTATAGTTTTCAGTAACCTGAGTAAATATCGATATTTAGGTTGTTGCAACGATTTCGAGTATATGTAGAGGTTATCGAATCTCAGACCATTCTCGTGAATAAGCAGGTTGAGTAAAACGTTCGTTTTTCCAGAATTTTAACTGCCCAGTATGAGCGCTCTAACGTTACTCGGAAACAACGTACCGTGTCGTCCTTTGCGAATGTCGTCCTCGAAATCTAACACCTGTATGGGTAGCGTACACTTTTGCTTTACTATCTCCATATCGCGACTAATACTTATAAAGCATAAGTTTTGTCTTTTATTTCGTTCGTGATAAGGGCAATCTATGTCTTTACTGGATTTAGCCAATCGTCATAGGT
Organism: Mantis religiosa; assembly: GCA_030765055.1. Taxonomy (NCBI): domain Eukaryota; kingdom Metazoa; phylum Arthropoda; class Insecta; order Mantodea; family Mantidae; genus Mantis; species Mantis religiosa. The sequence continues at coordinate 127,619,779 of CM060958.1, forward strand.
ATCGTATACTTATAAAGCGCACGTTTTGCCTATTTTATTTCATAGTGAGACATGCGCTCTACACGTGCACGCAAAGGTTCGGGAATTCTTAATTCCTTGATTAATTCATTACCATTTGAGGCACATTTACCGGGTTATCGTTTCTGTGGTCCCGGAACGAAACTACATAAACGCTTGCAGAGAGGTGACTTACCGGTGAACGGGTTAGATTCAGCGTGTCTCGATCACGATCGGGCTTACGCAGAGAATACTGATACAGAATCTCGTCGTCTAGCCGATAAGGTGTTGGTAGAGAAAGCTTGGAGACGTGTAAAGTCTGCCGACGCTTCTTTGGGCGAACGACTTGCAGCTCGACTTGTGACTACACTTATGAAGGGTAAATTGGCAGCAGGCGCTGGCATGCGTAAACGTCGCAACAAGAGAGGTGGTGTCTTACCTTTGCTACCACTTTTAGCAGCTCTAGGTGCAGCAGGTGGTCTAGCTGGAGGTGCTGCTCAGATTGCTACGGCTGTCAATAAGAAACGTTCGGATGCAAAACAACTTGCGGAATTAACGCGTCACAACGAGCGCATGGAATCTTTGGCTCAGGGCAAAGGTCTTCGCCGTAAGAGACGTCGTAAGGGTAGAGGATTATATGTTCGATCGAAAAACTCGGGGCGAGGCCTATATTTATCCCGGAAAAAGCCCTGAGTGCTAACGAGATCGATTCGTATGCACGACGTCTACACATTCCACATTTTAGAGGTGTCTACATGATCGATAAACTACCTCCACATCCTCGATACTATGAGAGAATAGTAGTGAATCTGGATACATCAAATAACCCTGGTACACATTGGGTTGCTGTACGTAAGGATGGTGACGTTGCCTACTACTTTGACAGTTTCGGCGACCTGAGACCTCCGGAAGAGATAGAAACGTACCTTTCGGGTGTCAAGCTCCTATATAATACGACGAGATTTCAAGAATTCGATTCTGTGATTTGCGGTCACTTGTGCCTTCAGTTTCTCCTCGATGAGTTACACGATCACCGTGAGGGGTAGTGATACCAGCTTCTCCACATTTCTAAATCCACCGTTACATCTGGATCCTAACGGACATTACGAGATAGCTCTATTGAATTTTGAGACTTTTTACTCAATTCCGAATGTGGACGAGAGTAATAATCTATTCCATTACGTTCACGATGGAAAAGTCGAACGTATAGTAATTCCACCGGGTACTTATGAATTGGATGATATCGCCAGATTGATCAAGGATACTCTCGACATCGGTGACGACTTTATTCTACGTGCTATTAATAACACCATGAAATCAGAAATTCAATCTCCCTATATTATCGACTTTAGTCGTGAGAGATCTATTGCTTCTCTTCTCGGTTTCACCTCTAAACAGAGGGTACCGGCAAACGTGCTGACCGAGTCTAATGATTTGGTTAACATATTCAAGGTCAGCATCATACGTATCGAGTGTAGTCTTGCAACGGGATCTTTCATCAATGGTAAAAGTGGTCATTCTCTGTATGAATTTTTTCCATCGGTACCTCCAGGTTATCATATTTCGCAGGAACCATCAAGTCCTATATATTTACCAATCATCGATACGAATCTCATTGATCATCTCGACATTAGAGTGGTAGACCAGAACGGCGATAAGTTAGATTTCAGGAACGAAACCATCACTGTACGATTGCACATACGTCGTAATGGGTATAAGTTTTAAGAGACGATGCTATATTAAAAAACATCTCTCGAGATTGACCTCTACTCGATCATCGACCCGCAAGCTAATCACATCGTCTAATCGAAGATTTCTCGCTAACTTAGGCTTCAAGGTTCTATGATGGATGTGTTGGACGTGACCGGGATTCCGACCTTTGATGATAAGATCAGTAAGGAGGAAGAACACGTATTCCTACCGTACAATACGTCAGCTCTCGATGTGAACGATGAAATTAGAATTCCATGTCAAGCTGAAGATTTGTACACGCTTCCTAGTAGACGTTATCTCTACATTGAGGGGACTCTCACTAAACCCGACGGCACCGTCGCCACATCGAAATTGAGTAACAATGCTATGACATTCCTATTCGATGAGATTCGTCTGGATATGAATGGAACGACTATTTATAGAACTAGGAATCCGGGCATTTCATCAACGATGCGTAACTATGCCGCGCTGAATGAACTGGAATCGAATCGTTTACTAAATTCTGGATGGATATATCCAGGAGTTGTGGTAGACATCGTGAATACATCGAATGGTATCTTCAATGCTATCGTTCCTCCTTCGATGTTGCTGGGTTTCACCGACGATCACAAGGAGGTCATACTTAATAGCAGGTTTGAACTTATTCTCATTAGAACTAAGGATTCTAAGAAATGTATCATTGGAAACGATCCTAAAACCATACAACTAACTAGACTCGAATGGAGGATGCCTGTACTTCAACGTTCAGATTCTGAACGAGTTGATAAACTTAAACTCGTCAAATCGGATAAACCTCTACACGTCCCATTTCGAACCTTGGACCTTCACACTCAACCTGCTGTACCTCAAACTAAAGCGTTCACATGGAACATTGCAACCACGACTAAACTTGAAAAACCACGTTTCGTCATAGTCGGTGCACAAGTGGACAGATTGAATCATCTCGCTAAGGATGCTTCTCTATTTGATAATTGTAATATCACCAATCTGAAACTTTATCTCAACAGCGAATCTTACCCTTATCACGATATGAATTTGGATTTCGCCAATTCGAAATTTGCATCTCTGTATGATCAATATTCCAAATTTCAATCATCCTACTATGGAAAGGAGAATTACCCTCTTTTGAAAAGGAACGACTTTCTGAAATATGCACCGCTATTCGTCATCGATTGCTCTCATCAACCTGAGGATACGGTGACGGGAGCAGTGAACGTCAGATTGGAAGTTCAAGCATCGTCAAATTTTCCTGCACAAACTTCATTATTCTGTTTAATTATTCATGATAAATTATTCACTTATAAACCATTAACTCATGTTGTACAATCTATCATATAGGTGTATTAAATAATACATTACAAATTCAAATTATCTTTTTATTGACTTCAACATACATCTCCAATATCCTTTACCTTGCACTCCTGCTTTTTGCATTATATGAACATAATGATTTATAAATATCATACAATTGATATAAATTTCTTTCAATATATGGAATTAGTCTTTTAAGTCCATTGAATGCAGTACTATTCAGATTTATACTGCCCACATTTAAACATGTATTCACAAACGTTATTTCTTTCATCTTATTCATGCATAACATTATATTAAATGCATATATTATATTTTCACTGTACGGTGCACAAGGATGCTTACCATCTTTCAGATACGTATCCAAAACACACAAATTTGACATTATTACCTCCCAATCCTCTTTTGTAATATACACAAACGTATCGTCATGTGTGGCTTTAATGTAAAGTGATGGGAGTTCATTGTATAGTCCTATGTTCACACGAAAGTCAATGCTGATGGAGATGTCGTTATCGTTCAGGCACACACTATTTACCATCACTTGCAACTTCTTCCTCTACTTCTTCTGCGAAGGGTGTGAAGGGTTCGAACATCATTATGATGAAACTGTCTTGATCGAACGTCTTCTTGCCTTTGACGATTCTGGGTTTGCAGTTCGTCTTCTTCTTTTTCTTGTCTCCTTTCTTACTGGATCTGTGGACATACACGAACTATGTCTCAACATCGTGAATATTTAATGCACTTGTTAACGTAAGACTCTTATTATTTTATACTCACTTTTCTATGACTTCCTCCTCGGGCTTCGATGTACCGATATCCTTAAACGGACGATCATTGTACGGACCGCACACATCTTCACCTTGATCCCGTTCGGACTGGCATGCAACATCTTCACTTTGGGCTTTACTGAAATAAACATATTTATCATTAGTTATGTAACACATAACATTTTCACGTTAACACTCAATTATAATTCTACTTACCCGAGATACACTTTACAAGTCTTTCCGCATTGAGCATTAGATGTGATCGAATCATGATGAGAAGGATTCCTGCAAATCACTTGATGCATCTTCCCATCACACGTTTCATCGTGATGCTCAACCCAATGCTTTTGCAAATCTTCGAAATTGCGTAGATTCTCCCAGAATCTGGAATCACTTTCAATGATAGGAGTTGTTGTTCCACTCATCTTGACGTTGCGATGTGAAGTGAGAATGCATTCGCTCCAGAGCGAGCAGATGGGTGATGAAACGTGATCATACCTGTATCCCTCTCGTCGATTGTACTTAACGTATGGAGGGTTTGTGTGAAGTGAGTGCGCATTCTTTCCCAAGCTAGCGGAGACAGGATGCAACCTGTTAAATCGGATTTACTATATAACCGTTTTATCACGTTCCCCCCTTCCACCCTCTCGTCGCTTGTACTGGAGGAGGACTAGTGTTTATCCTCTCGTACATGAATGGGTATCGAACCGAGGACTCTATATTCATATATATGAATCCTCCCAAGAACTCAATATTCATAGATGAATATTTATACGTCCACATATATACACATACGCACAAATCTTGGGGACTGACAACACGTCATCACCCTTATACTTCAATGTGGAACAGATTTATATTTTCTCATACCTCGATGTGGGAATGGAATATAACCTTTTCTTAACCTTACATCGCTCTTAGATACATAGCTCAAGGATGGATTCTGGATAGGGAACACCCCTTACCAGAATGTCTTATTACATTTATTTCATAAATCTCTCCCAGTACACCTACCTAATTATTCTCTCGATATTCGTTTATCTAAAGAATAACGATATTGCATCATATATCATACACTAAACGTAATAGATATCAAACCCTAGACTCGATATTCATACATGAGAGTTTAAGCAGAGACATCGAAGAATTATTATCAACACATTTAATTCAAACAACCCCATATCGAACCCTAGACTCGATATTCGTACATGAGAGTTTAAGCACAGACGTCGAAAAGAATTATTATCAACACATTTAATTCAAACAACCCCGGAACCCGGTTCTCTCCCACCCTTCACCCATCACACATCACACACACAAACACACACACACACCATCATCATCATCATCATCATCCCCTCAACCACATCACTGCACAGGGGAGAACGGCACCACGCCAACACTCCCCCTTCCTTTACAACTCGATATTCACATAGGAGACTTCTAAATCAATGAGTGTTCTACATCACTCATATATTAAAACAGAGGAGAATTCAACATCATATTTACACTGTGCCGAAACTCTCCTTTCTATACTACTAGCGTATCTTAGGAAAATTTTCAAAAGCACCATTTTATGCTTTTAATTAAGGAAAATTGTCAATATATGCATGTCTAGGTATGAAATCACATAACAATCAAGATTGTTAAGCTGAATTATACCACAGATGGTTTCTTGACAGCAAAAATATTTCAAATCAAATATATCCGACAAGAACGTGAGGTCAGCTGTCCACTGTTTCTTGCGCTACAGAGAAAACTCGTTGTCATTTGAGACATTGTACAGTCTCAAGGACTCAGTTTATGTTATGTAACCCCTCTTGTAGTGAATAATTGACAGACATTTTATGCTATCATGTTGTACATACTGAAATTTTTGCCTTCACCTAATCATGAATATTGTATGTTTTTATACATGTAATTCAGAATAATATACCATTAATTACTAAATATATGCAACAGCTTATGGGCACAGATAATTCCCAGTGATTATAAAGTGTAAAATATGAGTAACAAACGCAGTATAAAATATTTCGAGAAAAAAAAAATTGTCGTAGCTTTTGTTTAGTAAGTATCCGGCATTTTTACTTTGCAGGAATTGTATCTCGTAAAGAAAAGATTTATAAAACTCTCTACAAATACCAGTGTTTGTCGTATCAAACTCTAAAGAAAGACAACTGCGATTCCTGGGTAATGCAAGCACAAAGCGTGCTCTCTCGAATTCGACTCTCTGGCTATGACACCGGAGATTAAACAAACACGCCAAATGACGTGAAATCGGAAGGCAAACTGATTCAAATACAAATACGGAACTGATTGTTGTGATTTCACCTCCAGAATTAAAACAAATAAATCATTTCTTAACCTCAAAGGACGTAATTGTACAAGTACTGCTCGGAAAGCTACGCTTCTGAAGCAATTAATTCTACTGAAAACGCACATCACAATTAATATACGTGATTATCTCAATGAACTCTTGTACACTGTTGACAAACTAAAACAATGGCATGTCGTGATAAATGTATTCTATATCACCTTCATAGTGAAAATGTTGGAACTGCCATTGAAAGAGGGAATGAGCTACCCAGTGTTGAAAACCTAAGAATTAGAATCTTGGAACCACATGAAGCCAGACAAAAAGACAACACTTCAAGTGAAGGAGCACTGTATGCTGGTAATCAGAAATATTAGCAGAGAAGTGACAATAATCAAAACAAACAATCGTTCACAAAGAAATTTGTAAGAGGAAATTTCAAGTAGTCTCTCTGTAAAGTCTGTTCAAATGACAGTACATCTGAATACTGGTCAAAGAAAAAGAATTTAAAGAAACCTGAGCACACGTTCGTGGTAGAACAATGTTCAGTTTGAGGCTTAATGTCTACTCGCGACTGTAGTAGTACCAACACTCGCATGTATTTGAGAAGTTCATCAATTTTGTTCCAGTAATGTTGCATATCTCTATCCTCATTCACACTTATTCTTACAACAAGTAAATTGAGGTTTGAGACTTCATCAATATTTTTATTTTCACTAACTATTTATGGTTGCTCTAGTATTTTCTATAGTGTTTCACAAGGAAAGAGAAGTGGAGAGCAAAACTTATAAATAGGTTTAATATAGCTGACAGCAGCGACTCTACAGGATTTATCTAGCAATAGTCGGGTCATTCGTAGTACAGTATTGCGCGGTTATCTTTTACTTCTTAGCGTGTAAATGTTGTATACGTTTGGTATGTATCCGATTTTCCAGTTCTGAGTTTTTATTTGAAATATGTTTTTGCTGTTTTAGTGATCTGAAGATGTATATCTAAGTATCTGGTTAGAATGCAGTTCCCTATCCACTTTTGGGTACGTTTGTGGTACAGAAAATAAAAAAGGTTAACACTAAAATAATGTCGGAAAACCAAACTGGGAAAAAACCAGCAGTTGTAATGTCCCTCGTTTGTAGTGTGTGCGACTACAGCACACATTTTGGAAGTCTCATGAATCAGGAAGTGCACGCAGCAAGTTATATATGACGCCAAAGTGTTAATTGCTTCGTATGTTTGAAGATGTCTTGGCTATTTGGAATTATTTAAAAAAGGAATAATAACGCTTCTTTCAGGTTTAAAGGTAATTATAAATGTGAAGCATAATAAACTTAAGCCGTGTGACATACAAAAGGCAATATAGACAAGCAATAATTATTGTGCTTCGGAGGGAAAATCTCGAAAAGCTGGTTCATGTATAACATATTCAACCAGATTTATCTATATATTAATATCGATTATGTAATAAGTGATTTATTAAGAAGAGTTCAGTGGTTCAAAATTGTTAATATTGTGAAAACATAATGTGCTTAAAGAAAATGTAAATCAAGATATTACGAATTTTAAGACAATATGATCACACATTTCTAAACATTAAATACTGGAAACCATGAACACAAGACAGATCAATGGATTCAATAGTTTTTGGCAGCAGAAATATTTCAAAAGAGCCATAATTATATTGATAAGTAAATGCAAAATAAGAGAAACATATAGCAAACATAATACGATTGCCCAAAGATATGCAAAGAAATAAAAAATAATTAAAAAAAGCTAACTAAAGTAGAAATTGTCCTGAGTAAAGTTGGAGATTAATGGATATTTTAAACGCTTTCCTTTACTGTGCCTCAACACTACTGCGCGGCTAGCAGACATATAGGACGGATCGTGGTTAAGAAAGCAGATATTATGTATTATTTGTGTAATATATATTATAAAGTGAGAGAAAACATTCATCAACGGATTGATTATCGAGGTATTCCTTTATTTGTGAATTAAATAATTGTAAAATTGTGATAGACAAATCTCAGAAAACATACAATGGGGTATTGTGTATTATAACTAATAAAAGATACAGTTCTGTGTTATTTTACGACACCCGAGCATAACCTGATGGTGAAATCTGATTGGTCCTTGCGAACTGTTCTATAAAACAGAAAGATGTCGGTGATGTCGTCCAGATTCAACACCACATTGTATTGGTAACATCAGATACACAGCACCGTATCAATATATTTACAATTCTTATTACTTAACATTTTACATGATCTCTTCTTGAGCAAACTTCAGCTCTTGTTTAGAACCTGATTTCTGCTGTCTGTTTATGTATTTATCTTTTTTTCTAACTGACGTAAAGCAACACAGGTACAGCCGATTTTTAAGCGCTCTACTTTGTACCTTTACTATGCTTGTTTTTTAGAATTCTTTGGTCCGTTCTACATATATACTGACACATTTTCGTTTCATGTTGCATATTTTGACTTCATTCACATATATCTCTCACTGAAAGCTATTGGAAATGGCAACTTGGTCCAATATTTTATGGCATTTTCTATAATTCTCCATTAGAAGAGTAAAGGGAAGACGCAACCTCGCATTCAGTGTTAGTAGAATTGACAGCAATACTTCTAAACTGGTTTACCCAGCATCTTTCGGGAGCAGAAACCTATTTCAATATAAGAGACAATTCTTTCGAAGTCTAATTATATTTATTATCGACTATCAAATGTTTGTGTGGTTAGCTTCAAGTTAGTTGCTTAGCCGTTACCCAAGATAATTCTTAGGTCTGACTCACAGTTAACATCTAACCGGACATCAGAATACTGTCCAATTCTGGGATTGTCTCCATTAAGGCTTCAGTATTATATTGGCTACAGCCACTGTGCCCACCTTGTCAACTCACTGTCCCACCCATACTAACAAGTGAAGTGAGAACGGCAATTGTGGTGCTTAAAAAAACAAGGCAAAACTATCTGTGTGGACGGCATTTGCAAAGAATTTCTGAAACAAGCGGAGGAAATTCTCTCCACGACAATCACCGCCATTTTCAATTCCTTTTTACAAACAGAAGTGATGCCAGAGTAACGGAAGGCCAGGAGGATATCCCCTGCTTCACAATAAAGTCAACAAGGTAAATAAGTCTAATATGTAATGTCTATAAACTCTATTTAGAAATACTGACACGATGGTTGACGAAAATGCTGGATAAAACCAGCCACCGGATCAGCACGGCTTCTGTTCAGTCTAGAGCACAACAGACCTCTCCAAACAGTTAGCCAGCTGATCGGAAACGTAGAGAAATTCCAACTAACAGTACACCTGACTTTTATAGATATATAACGGCTTTTGACTCACTAGAAAACTTCTGCATAGCACAAGACCTAACCAATCAACGAAATTTAAAAAGTCTCATCAGAGTAAAAACAGAGGTGGAAGGTCACCCATTGTGGCTGAGGAGAGGTGACCCAATCTACCCCAAAATTTTCACGAGCATACTAGAAGACATACTTCGCAAAGTAAAATGCAATAAACATTAATGGAGTAAGACTAACTAACCTGAGATTCGCTGACGACGTGATTTTGTTCTCTACATCAGCAGAGGAATTACGAAGATTAGTACAGGAACTCTGTCTCCATAGCAACAAGGCGGGTCTCATCATGAAAATGTACAAGACCAAAGAAATGACACTCGGCGCTGAAACCCTAATAATAATTGAAGACCAGTCCTTAACCTACACATCAGAATATGTCTATCTAGATCAATTTCCAGAGGGCATCGGCGCGAACAAAAAGTTTGACGCAAAAGATAATGGACGTATAGTGTATCACGGATATAAAGAGGGATATAAAGAGCCAGCAATCGAGTATGTGGGGAACTTGGTGGACCGTCTCCACGACATACGTCAGAACATCCAGAAGGTGAGGGACCGAATGAAAACCCGATACGACAGTCAAGCCAGCAGCAAGGTGACCTGGTCTGGTTGTACCGCCCTACCCGGACGACGGGATGCTGCCCGAAGCTTCAGACACCATGCCAAGGACCGTACCGGGTGGTGAAGAGGATCAACGGCGTGGTCTACTGCATTCAGAAGGTGCACGAGGGAAAGATGTTGGTGGTACATCTGGAATGTGTGGCCCGCAGGGAGCAGTGTCGCGGCGATGGGCACAAAATGTTCGGCGCGGAGAGATAACGGACGGATAGCGTATCACGGAGATAAAGAGCCTCCAAAAACAGATAAAGCTCTGTCGAAACAAACAATTTAGATAGATGGAAAATTCTAGTGACACCTGAGCAATAGCGAAGATTTGGGTTTTTGTTTGTTATAGAACAGTCTAGAATTGTCAATGCAGATATATATAAGATGTGTCATATCAGCGGGGTCCTTCTAAACAGTGTCGTAACGAGAGTTGTAATTGAAGCTGGTGTGTGCTGTAAGTGAGCGCTTTTGTTTGTAGTCAACGACCTTGGTAGATTGTAGTTGTGTACGTGTCGTATTCTGCTACTGTAAGAATTGAACAGAGTGTATTTCTACGGAAATAAACAACATTTAGAATTTCTGCAAATTGTGACTTTGTTGGTATGTGGAATTATCTCCGTGATACGCTATCCATCCGTTATCTATCCGCGCCGAAGACTTTGTGCTTGTCATGGTGACAATATTTTCTCTCAATTTTTAATAAACTACTAGAAAAGTTATCCGCATGTGGAAAATACCAGTACATTTCAAGAAATTCTATTTATGTTTCTGAAGCTTTAGGTCATTTGAGTAAAGTAAACGGAACCAGCTATGAACAAATGTTAGTATAATATAAATGTAAATAAAGCAAAGATCTACAGGAAGTATTAAGTATCAAATTCATCGTGATATCTGGACACAGCAATATCATTATAAACTGTCAAGTGTATCTATTGATACACAAGAAATAGGCGTAAATTTGTGGATATTCAGCTCAAGATATGTGTCATATTTCAGGTATTTCTTTACAGTTTATTAGTTATAAAAAAAGACATTCAGTATGAACAAGACTACTGAGGACACTTCCGAAAACTGTAGCAATTGTACTTCATTTGTCATGAATTTCCTCTAAAAATTAATATTTAAATGGAAATTGCGAGAGTTGTTTTTGATGAAGTCATAATTTTCGAGAAGTATTCCAGTTCAGGAGTAATACATTTTTAAACATTTTGTTAATCTTCAGTTTAAACGTTTGCTATGTAAATGGCCATGCAGTTCTGAATTTTGCTGAAAGCTCATTTTCTTGTTCAGCTAGTGCCAAAATATCTACTTCCAGCTTTATCTTGGCGTTTAATTTTTGTTTACGGCAAGGCTACACTGTAAGTTTGCCGAAAATGTTAAAAACCATGGAGTTTTAATTTTTTGGAATTTTTTGGAAGCTTAGGGTGTGTAGTAATAGACGGCATACTATCATTTGCAACATTTTAGTCAATCACTTGACACTTTAAAGCGACCTTTAACACAGTATAAACGTAACAATAATTACTTTAAAGTTAATATTCTGAGGAACCTTTTTCTAACACTTTTCGTTACACAAAGTGTCTCTCCCATGGAAATTAATTGTTCTTTCACACTAGCCCTGTGCAGGACGCGCTATGAAAGAGTAGAAACAGACTGAAAAATTCAATGCCATAGCCAAGATTTGAACTACTGATCTTCTTGTCTCCGTCCAGCCGCTCTAAACCATTGGGGTACTATGGTCAACGTGCCAACATGACAATGAATTCTCCAACAGACTCGTATTATTTCCGGTTAAACTCTAGGAGTTCTCATAAACACATATGAAAAACAGTAGAGTCAGACTGAAAAATTCAGTTGTAGAATTTAAAATTACATTGGCACGTTGTCCATAGCAGCTCAATGGTTTAGAGCGGCTGGACGGACACCAGAAGATCCGTGGTTCAAATCCCGGCTATGGCCTTGAATTTTTCAGACTGGCTCTACCCTTTTTCATATAAATTGTGAAACGTAGAAAATAGGTCCGTAATATGTAAACAAGAAACTTCTCATTCCCCTTTTTTGTTAATGCTCATGTTTTGAAGATTATTTGGTGTTAAGAAATAAAAAGGATAATATTTTCGAACTTTTGAGAGCTACCACATGGAAAATATTTTAGAGCAAGCGCTACAATAATATTTCAAAAATAAGTATGTGGGTCCTTTGCTCTGCACTAGACAAAACTAAAAATTCAACTAAAAACTCACATTTTGAAGCGTGGAACTTTTTATATAGCGAGTCATGTTTACAATATTTTCACCAAAAATAAATAATAAGTAATGAGCTATGTGGTGCAGCAACATGAAAATTTGCGTGCGAGTTTAAAACGATACTCTAATTATGTGACTAATTCTTCATAATGATAGGTTTATTATTATTGAAGTTAGAATTCTCAGTGTAGCCTTGCCTAAACATGCATACACTCCTCTACGTAGCTTACGTATCTATGCCTTACAGAAAGTATTACTTTAACACTAAAATAAAGTGAAGAGAAGAAATAATCTGGTACAAACATGCAGTTCGAATGACCCGGGGTCTGTTGAGCACCTGCCATAACAGCGACACACATTGGAAGTCTCGTGAAACTAGAAGTGCGCGTGGTACCTTAGAGATGGCGCGCAAGTTGCATTTGTTATGTATATATCAATATGTCTTGGTTATTAAAAATTTTCCTAAAATATCACAACAACGGCACTTTGTTTTTATTTAGTGCGTGTTCTAGATATGAGCAATTTTATGTTGTACTTATATTGCACATAAAAGTCAATATAGATCGAGAAGGTTATTGCGCTTTAGAATGAAAGTCTACAGAATGTTAAATAATTGTAATGAATTCAACTATTTTGTTTGCGTATTTCATTCAATGCAGGTAAATGCTGCGAAAATTTTTATATAAACGTTTCATTGTAAAATTTCACAAAGTCATCATAGTATTTCAAATAGTGCTACATAACCGGCATTAACTAAGAATCAACTAAAGAAAAGCTGTGTATATTTGTGTTAGATCGATCAAGTTTTGAATGCTATTACTCGGTACAAAATATCTGGTAGTAAACTCTGTTCTCATGCGTTTGTGGTACTGAACGTTGTAATACATAGTAAATACTTTGTTTGATTTACACATTTATTAAATCGTCGTGGTAGTGGCAATACTTGTGTTTAACAACTGTGTTGTAGTTTATTTTCACAGCTCTTTGGAGATTTTATTGTGCTTTCTCAGAAGGTTATTAACACAAAGTCCAAATTTTTAAGTTTAAGTGCAATTTTCCGCAATGAATTTATTCTTCAATTTGTGCAACATCTGATATTTTCCAAGATCTTACCAATTTCACAATTTTAATGTGTTTATCGAAGTAAGGTTTTCAATATTTCAGCATTTATTTTGTTATGTTTAAATAACAAACTCTGTAGTTTGAATGCCTGAATGCAACGTTTGCACTACCTCCTGGCAGTACATAATACCCTGGCGATGGATAGTCCATCCTAAGGCAGATTCCCGTCTTTTATCGACGTCACTGCAGTCAAATCTGCATACCACATTACTTACTTCATACTTCATTAACGTCATCATGAAGATACCTGGATGTTCCTCGAGGTTAAGGTGCGCAACATCGTCTCGGCGGAGCAGCAGTCCGCTCCTGTCGATACAGGCAACCGTACTACGGAACAGAATCCTTTATAAGTGTAACAGATTTAAAGTAATTTTCTTAGATAGTAATTCATATACATCATTAATGTTCTTTGACTGCTTAAATGTCTGATATAAGACTAATTAAACAATGGACTAACTCGGGACTCTCCAAATGAGGTGTCATCAACGCACTGGTTTGGTAATACGCCATTTAGATCTATTTTTGACAACATTTTGTCAGTACTAATTAATATGAGCACAGGGGTTTAAATTGTACATAGGTGTTATTCTGCTGTTCTAAATGTTGCCCTTGCTTCATTTATGTTAATAGGCTTTCCCTCAGATAACGCAACATTATTCCACGTGGACACAACATCTATCTGTCATTTGTGGTTCCTACACATTCAATGGGCTGAAGCAATGGTCAATTGGAGCTTAGCGGTCGTTCGAGACGCGTGGCAGTACCTCGCTCTTACGAGAATTATCAGTGCGTTGTCTGAGACGTTTGTACTAACAAAGATAAAGTCATGGTAACATTCTGAGCAGCACAATAACATGTGCAAACATTATAATAGCTCTTAAAGTAAGGTATTCAAAAAGTTTCCATGTAAGGGGTAGTCTGCTAATGGGAGAATTTCTTGAAAGTTTTGCTTGTCGTCCTTGAAGACGTGGAACATCTGTACAAGTTTGTCGCGTTTTAGATTTTGTTGAGAATGTTTTCTTAAACTCAGTTGTTCCAATATATATTCTCACTGAAATCTCGACACTTTTTATATAAATTGCAACCACTACTCTACCTAATATGTATGTCCATAATACGAAAAATAGAGTTTTGAAGCCAAAATAAAGTCCAAAGACAATAAGTTGTACTAACTTGCAGTTCAAATTTCCCGAGTGTTACCTGAGTGACTGCAACCACAGCGACACAGTGGTGGTCTCATGCAACAGAAAGTACACCAGTGATATTACAGATGGTGCTTAGATTTTAATTGCAAAGTGTGTAGCAATATGTTTTTGTTATTAAGTACCTTAATAAAAGATAAAGAAGCAAGTTACTACTGAATATGGGAATACAGTAGTCTTAAGTGATTGTCAAATGTTTCAAAACTGGTTGTTGAGGTGACGGCTTTGAAATTTCGTTCTCTTTGTTGTCCAAGAGATAAACAGCGAATAAACAAGGGAATATGGGATTACAGTTATCATAGGAGATAGTCAAATGCTTTAAAACTGTTTGTCTACGTGAAGTATTTGTATTTCCGTTCTCTTTGTAGGTTAAAACCTTCCGTTTTGAGAAAAGAATTTTAGTATTGACCTCAATAATCAATCAATAATTAATCATTAATTTAACAAAAGTGGTTTGGCATAAATTGCTCCTAATTTACAGTAACATCTGTGTTTTTGTTTAGTAAAGTTCTAAGCAAAAGTTCTAAACAGGTTTAAACTTCTCAGAAGTAATGAAAAACGGTGCCGAAAACCTAATAATAATCGAAGACCAGTCCTTAACCTGCACATCACGATATTTCTTTCTAGATGAATTTCCAGAGTCATACTATGCGCGTCGCCGCGAACAAAATTTCGCCTCGGAAAGATAATGGACGGGTAGTGTATCACGGAGATAAGGAGCCAGCAACCGACTATGTGGGGAACATGGTGGACCGTATCCACAACATATGTCAGAACATCCAGAAGGTGAGGTACTGCATGAAGACCCGATACGACAGGCAAGCCAACAGCCAAGGGTTCCAGCAAGGTGACCTGGTCTGGTTGTACTGCCCTACCCGGACCAAGGGACGCTGCCCGAAACTTCAGAAACCATGTCAAGGGGTGGTGGAGTGCATCAACGACGTGGGCTACTGCATTCAGAAGGTGCACCGAGGAAGGAAGTTGGTGGTACACCTGGATCGTCTGGCCCGCTACGATGGTGCTGTTCGGGTCAATCAGCCTTGAGGAAGGAGCAATGTCGCGGCTACGTGCACGAAATTTTCGGCGCGGAGAGATAACGGACGGATATAAATATATATCACGGAGATAAATATATATATAAGAGGCGTCATGTCAGCGGAGTAGCTGTAGATAGTGTCGTAACGGAGTTGTAATTGAAGCTGGTGTGTGCTGAAGGTGAGCGCTTTTTTGTGGTCAACGACCTTGGTAGACTGTAATTGTGTATGTGTCGTATTCTGCTACTGTAAGAATTGAACAGAGTGTATTTCTACGGAAATAAAGAACATTTAGAGTTTCTGCAAATTGTGACTTTGGGTATGTGGAATTATCTCCGTGATACATTATCCGTCCGTTATCTCTCCGCACCGAACTTTTTGTGCTCGTCAACGCGACAATATTTTCTCCCATTTTTTATAAACTGCTAGAAACGTTATTCGCTTGTTGAAAATACCACTACATTTCAAGAAATTATATTTCTGTTTCTGATGCTTTATGTGATTTGAGTAAAGTAAACGTAACCAGCTGTGAACAAATATTAATATGATACAAATGTAAATAAAGCAAACATCTACAGGAAGCATTAAGTATCAAATTCATCGTGATTCCTGGACACTGCAATATCATTGTAAACTGTCAAAGGTATCTATTGATACACAAGAAATAAGCCTAAATTGGTAAATATTCAGCGCAATATATGTCATATTTATAGTATTTCTTTACAGTTTATTAGTTATTCAAAAGACATTCAGAATGAACAAGGCTACTGAGGAAACGTCCGAATAATGTAGCATATGTACTTCATTAGTCATGAATTTCCTAAAAAAAAAACTAATATCTTAATGGAAATTATGAGAGTTGTTCTTATTATTGCTGTTAAGGTCATAATTTTCCAGAAGGATTCTATTTAATAAGCAGTAATACATTTTTTAACATTTGTTTTTAATATTTAGTTCAAAAGTTTGCTGCGTACAGACTATCCAGTGCTGAGTTTTCATGAAAACCATTTTCTTGTTCAACCAGTGCCAAAATATCTACTTCCTGTTTTATCTTGCCGTTTAGTTTTTGTTTACAGCAAGGTTACACAGAAGATTGCCCGAAAATTTTGAAATTTATGTAATTTGTTTGTATTTTTTGATAGCTTAGGCTGTGTAGTAATATATGGCATGCTATTTGTATCATCTGCATCATTGTAGGCCATCATGTTACAATATAAAGATACCTCTAACGATCGCTAAAGGTAACAATAATTACTTTAAAATTAATTTTCTGAAAACTTTTTTTCTAACACTTTTCAGTATACAAAATGTCTCACGCGTCGGAGTTTTTTGTATAACTTGGTGAAACTTACAGGTTAGGTCCGTAATATGTAACCAAGAAACTTCGCATTCCCCTTTTTGGTTAATACTCGTGTTTTGAAAATTATATGGTGTTAAGGATTAAAAAGGATAGTATTTTCAAAATATTTAGAGTTAACAAATGGAAAATGTTTTAGAACAAAGGCAACAACGATATCTCAAAATTAATTAGGTGGGTCCTTTATAATTGCTCTGCACTAATCAAAAATAAAACCTCAACTTAAAAGCTCACATTTTTGGACGCCTGGAATATTTTATATAGCAAATAATGTTTACAATAATTTCTCGAAAAATAAATAATAATTAATTAGCTACTTGGTGTAGCAATATGTAAGTTTAAAACAACTCTCAAATTATGAGACTAAATCTTCATAATGATACGTTTCTTATTATACAAGTTAGAATTTTCAGTGTAGCCGTGCCTTAAAATGCATATCCTCCTCTACCTACCTCACATAACTATGCGGTGCAGAAAGAATTGTTTTAACACTAAAATAAAGTATAGAAAGAAACCGGTATAAACATGCAGTTTGAATGATCCGCGTGTCTCCTGAGGGGCTGCGACCGCAATGACACATGGTGGAAGTCTCATGAAATTAGAGGTACACGTAGAGCTTTAGAGATGACGCGCTGCTTGGAATTGTTATAAATGTATCAATATTACTTAGTTATTAAGAAAGTTTTCTAAAACGTCGGAAAAATGACATTTCGTTTTGATGAAGAATGTATCCTAAATGTAAACAATTGTATGTTGTACCTATATTGCACATAAAAGTAAATGTAGAACGGAAAAATATATTGCGCTTTAGAACGAAAGTTTACAGAAAGTTAAATAATTGTAATAAATTCAACTATTTTGTTTGTGAATTTGTTTCAATCCAAGGATATGTTTGGGAATATTTTTGAACAGGCTTTTAATTCTCCAAACGCTCAAAGTCACAAGAGTAATTTAATAAGTGTTAAACAACCGACATTAACTAAGAAACAACTTAAGAAAAGCTATGCTTAACATTACTCGGTACAAAATATTTGGTAGTTAACCCTGTTCTCATGCGTTTGT
The DNA here is from genome assembly GCA_030765055.1 of Mantis religiosa. Lineage (NCBI taxonomy): Eukaryota > Metazoa > Arthropoda > Insecta > Mantodea > Mantidae > Mantis > Mantis religiosa. The sequence goes on from CM060958.1 coordinate 127,637,878, forward strand.
GGTACTGAACGTTCTAATACATAGTGGAACACGTGCAAGAAAATATGGTAACTATTTGGTTTGATTTACATATTAATAACATTTATTAAATAGTCGTGGTGTTTTAGAACTGTTCCATACTTAAGTTTCACAGCTCTTTTGAAATGTTATTGTGCTTTTTCACAAGGCTCTGAAAACAAAGTCCAAATTTCTAAGTTCAAGTGCAATGGCTAAACTTTCTACCATAATGCCACTGCTCCCGGTGTATCATAACTTCCTTCCAAGGTATTTGTTTTATATTGTTGCATACCAGTGTTGTAAGGGGGGTTGAAAAGACTTACAAACCTAATCTACAACTGGGGGTGTAGCTATTGGGGAGGTAGTGTGAGTAAAACATTAAATCCACTTAAACTGACTAACTCTATTTTAGGAAATCTAATAATTATACAGAGTACCCGCTGAGTCTAGAAGAGACCAGGGGTGCTTTGGTAATACTTGGTGACATAATTATTTAATATAATCTTAACGTTGGTGATGTGTCAGGTGTATAGCTGGGCTTGTCCGGAGAGTTATAATCTGCTGAGTCCGGCGGGGTTATGGTATTCGTAGACACACTGTCAGATAAATACTTCTGTTACCTCTCACAGGGATCGACATAGAGTCTCCTCTGACATCCCTGCGACGTTTCCCACTGAGGGTTAACTCTACTAGGCTTAAATAGCGGTTCTACAAAAAGTCAATTCAGCGATTCCCACTAACTATTAATTTTGCATCATGCCGCTTGCATCATTGCGAGAATGTTTAAGTCTGTATTGACCTATTATTTCTTCTGGTCAGCAGAATCAGTCTGGGTCACATGCGGATAATTTCCTTATGCCAACAGTCTGCCAGTCAGCGGAATTTACGTTTGACATACATTTCTGTTAGAATCAATACATGTTACAGAATACCGAAATTTCCAAATCTAGCTCAGCTTATACACGTAACACATCCCCCTCGTCTAGATTTTGCTGCCCTCAGCAAATCCAAACGACTGGTAACAAGATTTTTACATAAATAAAATAATAATTTACACTTACATAGGCAATAGAGCATACAAACATTTACATGTACATATTTTGTTTTGAAAAGTCATAATTGTAACACCTGAAAAAGAAAATCAGAGGACAGGAAGATGGGAATGAGTTGATGCGGGTTGGTTTCGAAGTATCCCACGCTGAATGAAGTCCATCGTTCCATAGAAACACACTGTTCCACCACTATGAGTTTATAGTTTTGGGAGACACTTCACAACACTTGGTCACTGAAGGGTTGTAGTTACTTCTTTAAGTTTGTCTAACAAGGCCCTAGCTGTCACAAGTAATGTAAACTTCAAAGAGAAAAGAGTTTAATGTGCTTCCTGCTCCAGTTTGATAGACTGTACTTAGTCTTTTAAAACAAGGAAGCTGATGAAAAACCCCGGTTGTGGCTTGCTGTTTATATGGTATCGTGTTCAAGCGTACGGTGCTCTGTGGTATTGCTTGGAAAAGTCTGTACTGAAGAGCCGATGAAAAGTTGAAAGTGGAGTTTATGGTTTTTTTTAATAGTCCACTTAGCTTACACTCGCCTACTTCAGCTGGGTCTGAGTTCTTGCAGGTGAGAACACGAAAGAGTGACTCATAAGTTATTGTATTTGAGCCACTGTAAAAGTTTGCTGGGTAGAATTGCTTTGGCTTTGACCCAGGGTTTTACTGCGAAAGCCATGAGTTCATGAAGTTGAGGAGGTCCTCTGGAAAGATTAAGTGCCTTTCCAGACGCGAGTAGTCTTGGGTGCCACTCCTGATGTGATACTTGGTCATCTGGGGTGCTTTGGTTCTCCCAGGAAAGAGCAACTGCTAGGGACCCAGGTGTCTCCTCTGCTTTCTCCTTATGGTGGTGGTGTTTCCTGATGCTTCGACGTATTTGTTCATCCATGCCGCAACAGAAAAAAAATGATCCAGAGTTAGGATTGATGCACAAGAATATTTCTATGGGGTGAGGATGGGTTAAAGTTCACGGGAATGTAATTAAATGAAAGGGATTTTCAGGTATTACATTACCAAATAAATATTTCTTATATCTATTTACAAATTATGGTTATATATAATTAACATAAATGGAACATGTATGGAATTTATGTGGAACCATTTTTAGAGGTAAAAGGCAGAAAAAAGAATTGTTTAATGTTTATAGAGTAAACAAAAATGAAATTTTATGTTTGCCTTATGGCTGAATAACATAAGCAAATAAACTATGAAAACTGCATAGATGTTCCACTTAAGTATGGTTGTTCACACATTAGTGATAAACTTGGAATAAATTACAAGTATTCTTCATAAGACCATTATACAATTGAATTATACATAATTAGTAGTAATAATGATAACAATTTAGCTAAAGAAAAATGAAGGTCATTTAAAGAATAGTACTTGCTATAAATTATAGGACATTACTTACAAAAATCATGTCTAATGACTTGCCACAATAGCATCTATATACTGGATTAGACCTACGCCTAAAAATGTCTACTGTTGTCATAAAATCAGTCAAATATCAGAGTTAACCATGTCTTTCTATTTTGTTACAATAAATCTTCATGCTACTGAAGTAATTGTTTTTAGATTTACATATCATACTTTCATAATAAATGGTAATTGAGGCCACATTGATAGAATCATCTTACAATCTATAAGGATATCCTATGACTATCTTTTTACATAAATATAGCAAAAGTAACTCTGACATTTGCTGGTTTAACACTGATTGTTTAAACAAGAGGTATATTGTTTCTTTTCTTCTTTTCGCAAAAAAGTGTGATCAAAGATATCGATAAACAATATCGATCTTATTATCTGGAGATATGATGTACTCTACTGTCACTGGATGTTAAAGACAAGTGTTAAATTACAGTGCATTGGGTTGTCTTATAAATGAAATGTTAATTGATAATAATTAAATCTTCTCTTGTTTATTAATCCCTAACAACTCTAGGCATGCTTTAATAGCATGGTAATTTTGAGTGATAGGTAAAAGAAAGGGAGGGGGTTTGTAGGTTGTAGATCTCATCGTGCTGTGACCTGTAAACAGAACTTAATATAACGATTAGTTTAATCTTGGTCATTGGTCATGTCTCAGATTCATGATGAATATTGTCAAAGGAAGTATTTGAGCTATGTGCTGCCCACTGAATTCAATAAATGTTGGAGAAGCTGAGTGGTGTAAGAGGAAGTACCCTAAGAATAGCATACCCCGATAATTACATCATGTTGATCAGTCTGCTTTGATAAAAACTAAATATAAGTCATGGATTTCTTTATCAATACTTAAAGGAAAATTGGGGAAACAGCTGAGTTCTATGACTTAGAACCTTAGGTAACACCTTAGTTAAAATAAATTCTGTGCTTTTCTTATCACATGATTTGAGTCGTTTATTGAGTTTGCTCTTCAATCATCTATATTTATTTATTTTTTTTAATAAGCTTTATTAAAACAAATAACAAGGAGCATCGCTTCTCTTATGGAAGCGGGGTTAGGTGAGGGAGAGTCTAGGTATGGTTGGGCAGATACCGCAATAAAGCACTCTGGTAATTGTCGTAGGTTATGTAGCAGCATCTATCATGCTGCTTGGCGTAAAGTACGAGGCCAGGATGGCAGGCATGGCTTGCGCCGTGGAAGCCAAACTGGGAATTCTGTGGCGGAGTTGTTTAACGGTATTTTCTGGAGGGTCCGGGCCGAGAGGGCGTTCCGGTACCGGTATAATGGCGAGTTGCGGAGTCATTTGGTCGGGTTTGGAGTTCAATTAATATCAGGTCAAGAGATTCGTCGAGCATCTTGTGGTATTCTTCCACGCGATGCATTTTGTTGTCGCAGGCGGCGGTAAGTTGTAGGTGATGGTCAAGTCTTGTTCCGATGTTGTTAATTCCGTCCTGTGTAGTGTGTAGTGATTCAATTGTCTGCTTTAAGGAGCCTTCTATTGCTGTGAGATTGGGAACTATTGCTGCAAGATGTTTCTGTGAGTCGCGGTGGTTCTTGGCAAGGGCAGTCGTGATGGTGTCTTGAAGCGTTGCAAGAGTTGGTGTAATGTTGCTGACCTCGGTGTGCAGGCTTTGCAGGCTATCGGTGAGGGCGGATGCGGCGGTCGAGGTCTCAAGCGAAGTGAGGCGCCTGCTGATGTTCTGCACCTCTTCTTGAAGACCCTGTAGAATGGTCCTCAAGTCCTCGCCGGGTGCGGCAGCGGCGGCAGTTGGTGGTGCAGGTGTTTGTTGTGTCACTGGAGGCATCTGTGTGGTGAGTCGGCGAGGGTAGAGAGGGCACTGCGCCTGGCCTGTGAAGTGGCCTAAGCCATCGCAGGTGGCGCAGTACCGGCGTCGGTAACGGAGGTCGTGACTGGTGCACTGCGATGTCAGGCCCGGCGCTCCGCAGTAGTGGCACCTGGGAGGTGCTGCGCAGGAGGTGGCGACGTGGCCGTAGCCACAGCAACGGCGACACGGAGTGTATCTTTGCGCTCTACTTGCCTCGATTTTGAGACACCGCCCTAATAAGGGCAGGCCCGTCCTCAAGGCAGCTTCGAGGTCGGCGGCGTCGGCGAACTGGAGACGGACCAGGTTAGAAGGTCCGTGGCGGGTGGAGATCCTAGTGGCCCTGAGCGTGGAAGGCCAGCGTAGTTGTGCGGCGGCGAGGATGAGGCGTGTGGGCAGGTCCCGTGGCGCCCCACGGATGACTGCCGTGCATGTGGTGACTGCGGAGGCTGCGGTGGGCTCCCTGGGTGGGAGTCGGACTGGCTCGGCGGCTGGAGGAGTGTTGAGGGCTTCGGCGTATGTGGCCCGCATAGGTGAGCATGGTGCAGCGGTGCGTGGAGAGAGCTCGCTGGGCTGAGCTGCTACCACAGGAGCGGCAGCTGCTTCGTGCTCTGACGGGTCTGGCAGGACGGGCCGAGTGGCTTCGTTTGCCGGACGTGGCTGCGGCGGGCTGGGCTGTCGGGTGGCGGCTGGAGCTGGCTCGGCGCTAGCCCAGAACTTGCCCCTGGGCTCAGCGGGTTGCCCCCTCTCTGCTGCCTGAACTGGGCGAGCAGTGGGAGACTGCGCCCGAGAGCTAGCAGGGGAAGTGCTGGCAGAAGAGGGCTGAGGTGGCTGCTTCTTAGCTCCCCGGCTAGGTTGCTTCGGCTCGGCGATTCCCTTCTTCTTTCCGGCGTTCTTCTTCCTCATGGTGAGCTCCTTCCCCGGTGTCCAGCGGGCTAATCATAGCTAATACAATTTCTTATATGATCTTAGGATTTGTGGTTATCTCTATTCAGTTACACTATCACAATCATACTTTATTATAAGCTAATGAAGGGGAGCCCTTTCCTCCATAGCACAAAACTTCACATACATACTGCGCAGTCATCACTCATACTTAAACATTAATGCTATTCTGTCTTCACAACTTCTTTATTTAAACTGATCAGTAATTATATATCTTTAAATTGGCACTGTTTATAGGGAAAATAACTTGCGCGAAAGAACCCTTTTATAACAGCTTTATCTATATCAAATCACCATGAGAGGCATACACAACCTAAGGGTCTCGCGAGCACCAAAGGATGTAACCTCTATCGCTCATACAAAACAACTCTTATAGCTTGAAAGCTTGAAACTTGAAGATACCATGGTATATGCATACATATTCACTAAAACTGTTTCCGAAAATCTTGCGATGAATTCGGAACAGAACACATTACTAATCGAATCTATAAACACTTAAAAATAGCCTCTAAGAACGCCTCGCGGTTGTTCTTAAGGTCAAAGGGTACTACCAGCATATATTATCTTAACAAATCATAAGCATTTGGTTACAATGATCATAACTGATAACTTTTAAGCACAGAGAATATAAGGTCACATTGAATTGATTTATGATAGTAAAAAAAAGGTGTACCACTGGTATATCTTTAAAAGTATGGAGAGGGGGTAAACGAAGCGAAAAAGGTGTGTTACCTATACGGGGGAAGGTTCTGAAGGCGAATTGTTAGGGGGAGACGGGATAGTCATAAGATTAGGGGTTGTAACTAAAAAGACACCTCTTGGAGTTGGGGCGGTTTGTATGGTCTCGGGCGAGCGGGCCATGACTTTGCGCCAAAGAATAATTTGGCAACACAACTTTATAGATTGGTAGCCCACTATGGCAAGAAATATTAGGATCACGATACCGGTAATAATAGTAAGAGTATCGTGGAACACTGCCGATACCTGTCCGGCGGCGACGGTCCCCGGTATACGTGTAGCAATTAGGAGATCTGGACGCCGAAATAACACAACTAAGAGAAGAAGTGTCAGTAGAGAAATCCAGATAAGAAGGAGGTGTGGTATAGGAGAAGGGTCATATGTGAAAGCAGCCATATTTTGGATAACGGGGGGTAAATGTGATAGATTAAGATGGGGTACTTCCACGGACCAATTTGCGTTTAAGCACTGAGTGAGATTTGTAAAGGTGAGATGTTCCGTCGTAGTCCATGGGGAAACCTTTATGGAGGGTAAAGAGGTACATCCTAAAGGAATTAGATGCAGTGTTTGGGGTTTGGGGAAATCAGAATCGAAACAAGGCAGGTGTTCTGGGATATACACCAGGTGACCTAATTTAAGTTCACATCAACAGAGTAGTGCGATGTGAAGGGCTCCCGGAGAATTTGGAGGTAGGTTAGGGATATTCTGAGTGGTGTGGTTGCAAGTAAGTTCAATCGGATCCTGGCGGTGAGTATTAACATATTCAGCCTTAGCAATTTCAGCGATTATCATGTGATTACCGGTATGACTTCTAAAGGGGCAGTAATTGTTAATCTCAGAAGCCGTGATACCCTGTAACAATTTAGTAACACATAAGGGTGTAAATAAGAGGTCGTTGCTAAATCGGGGTATATAACACAGTTTAGTATTAAATGGATCGAAAAGTTTGAGATCCTTCCTTCCTTCTTCCCTTCCTCGCTTCCTCCCTTCCCGCCCCTCACACCCCACCCAACCCTCCCGCCCTTCTCACCCTTCCCGCCCTTCCAACCCTTCCCAACCTTCCCACCCTTCCAAGCCTTACAATCCTTCCAACCCTTCCAACCCTTCCAACCCTTCCAACCCTTCCTCCCTTCCTCCCTTCCGTCCTTTCCTCCTTCCTTCCTTCCTTTCTTCCTTCACTCCTTCCTTCCTTTCTTCCTTCCCTCCTTCCTTCTTTCTAGCTTTCATTCATTCTTTCTTTCTTTCTTTCTTTCTTTCTTTCTTTCTTTGTTTCTTTCTTTCTTTCTTTCTTTCTTTCTTTCTTCCTTTCTTTCTTTCTTTCTTTCTTCCTTTCTTTCTTTCCTTCTTTCTTTCTTTCATTCTATCTTTCTTTCTTTCTTTCTTTCTTTCTTTCTTTCTTTCTTTCTTTCTTTCTTTCTTTCTTTCTTTCTTTCTTTCTTTCTTTCTTTCTTTCTTTCTTTCTTTCTTTCTTTCTTTCTTTCTTTCTTTCTTCTTTCTTTCTTTCTTTCTTTCTTTCTTTCTTTCTTTCTTCCTTTCTTTCTTTCCTTCTTTCTTTCTTTCTTTCTTTCCACCTATCTATCTTTCTTTCTCTCTTTCTTTCATTCTCTCACTCTTTCTTTCTTTCTTTCTTTCTTTCTTTCTTTCTTTCTTTCTTTCTTTCTTTCTATCTTTCTCTTTCTTTCTTTCTCTACTTCTTCCTTTATCTCTTTCTTTCTCTCTCTCCCTTTCTTTCTTTCTTTCCATCTCTCTTTCTCATCTTCTTTCTTTCTTTTTCTCTCTGTCTCTTTCTTTTTTTCTTTCTCTCTTTCTCTCTTTTCATTTTCTTTCTTTTTCTCCTTCTTTCTTTCTTTCTCTCTTTCTTTCTCTCTTTCTCTCCTTCCCTCTTTCTCTTCTTCTGTCATTTTATCTTTCCTTCTCTCTTTCTTTCTTTCTCTCTCTCGTTCTTTCTTTCTCTCTTTCTTTCTTTCCTTCTTTCTCTCTTTCTCCCTGTCCCTCTTTCTCTCTTTCTTTCTCTTTTTCTCTCTCTTTCTTTCTTTCTTTCTTTCCTTCTTTCTGTCCTAGTCAATCATTCTTATTTCTTTAATAAAAGATTCCATTAATTACAGAAAACTCCTCACTCCTGCACGTCAACTCATCACTAACAAGATTACACTACACATATCTCCTTATTAAGGTTATTGATTTTCTTTTTCTATCCAAAAACTTTTCATTTTTTCACATCAAGTAAGATTATTGATTGTATGTTCCCCAACCGGTCATCATATCTTTCTATATTGTCATTTCATGGCCCACTAATATTCATATAAGAAAACAAAACTCCGTTCAAACAAAAACTCCCGTTACAACTTAAATGTCAAGATTGGTATTAACAGATTTTCCGTGTTCACGCACATGGACTTCAAAACGTGTATTTTTGCGAAATCTCAATATAGAATTGTTGGATGAAATACAATAACTTCTGTCCAATAAAATCTTTTTAAACCACTTGTCAAACTATAAAGACACTTTAGCTCCACTTACATTTAAAATTAGGAAGACGCGTCCCCAAAATCAGCTGATGTTTGACTAGTTCTTCGGGTGACCGCTTCTCTCTGCTGGCGCTGTTCAACGAAATGAACGACGTCATCCAGTATTGGTATTTCGCAATTCATGGCTCTCTTTCTATTCTTAAAAATGTATATATTTTCTCAATCTGTTAATTCGCAATAGCTTTTTACTAGTACAAAAAGTTTGATTTCTTTAAATATTACATATTTTTGACCAAAATGATGGGCTGTGGCTGATTTATCTGTCTAATTGTATTTAATACATCTCACGTGTTCTTTCATCCTTATTCCCAGGTTTCTTTTTGTTTTTCCAAAATATATTTCATGACAATCCTCACATTTTACACCATAAATACCTGATAGTTTGTTGGCCGGGCTTGTGTTATTGAGCGGGTGATTTAGTGTATTTCTCGTGCTGCATTTGTTATGTGGAACTAGTTGTAGATGAGAATAACGGAAAATGCCTTTAAATTGATTAAAAGTCTTAGGATGATTTGGAAATTTGCAATACATTTTCTTTGAGTCATCAGCTTTTAACGTACTAAGGTTCCTGATGGTTTTCCGTCTTTTATGTTTGTTTATCATTTTTGTAATAAATTTTGTATCAAGGTCATTTACATTTGCAACATATTTTATGTGATCCACTTCTTTGTTATATTCTTCCATAGTCAGTGGAATGTTCACTAACCTATGCATTAGACTGTGAAGTACTACATATTGGTGTTCTTTTGGGTTGGAGTTTCTGTTTTTAATGTAGTTATCCACATTTGTTGAGTTTCTATATATGACAAATTCTAATTTATGTCCTTTACTCATAATTTTTAGATCCAAAAACGGTAACCAGACATCTTTTTCTGTTTCAATAGTAAATTTTCTAAATTGTTCTTGTAAATTCAATAGTATTAACGCATCCTGTGCTAATTTTTGTGGTACTATGCCGAATATATCATCAACATAACGAAACCACACTTTATAGATATGTGAAAATGCTTTTGTTACCCCTGTTTACAAATAACTTTTATATAAATCAGCCAATAAGATGCGTGGTCGTTGAAATATGAACTAATTTTAAATGTAAGTGAAGCTAAAGTGTCTTTATATTTTGACAAGTGGTTTAATATGATTTTATTGATAAAGCTCCACTGTTTATAAATACTTACATTTTATAATTTTAACTTCTGGACATGTTGTAGAGACGTCAACACATTTATTCAACTGCTTATTATAATAGACAAAAGCTATCACTGAATGGAAATGAAAATAATCATTCTTCATCTTCTGGAATTTTCAAAAGAGAATAAAGAGAAATAATAGGACGATAATAAGTTAGTCAGTATAGCCTTCTTGTCCAATAATTTGTGTATCATCTCAACAACTGCTTCCTGCCATTGAAATATCACTGTTTCTGTTCCCTCTCAACTTTGTGGTCCAATAATCCTTTACTCTATAATCATCAGTAATTCTTTTAATCTTCTCAGTTAAATATTCTTTGATAAATCAACTCCAGCGACCGGAGATTAAAGGAGCGTTCATTTGTCTTTAGTTTATCTTAAATTTAGTATTAGTGACAGAGGAAACAATGAAAGTATTCTTGAAGTAAAATTAATTAATAAATTAATGTCATACAAAAATGAAACAAACTTTTTAGGCTCGTGGATACAGGATAACTTAAAATGGAAAACTCATACAAATCATCTACTAAGCAAATTAAGCAGGAATATGTATGCTCTAAGAATATTAAGTCAAAATGTTAGCCTTCGTGTACTTTTAATGTCCTATTATGCACATATACATTCTACAATTAAATATGTAATAATATTTTGGGGAAATCCACCAGAAGCCAAAGATATATTTATTAAGCAATAACAGGCCATTCGAATTATTGACAACAAAAGAATGCTATGTACATGTAAACTACTGTTCAAAAACCTTTGGCATGTGTTTGTACACTGGAGACAGCTTTATTTGTAAAAAGAAATAAATTTAACTTTCAAAACAACGAAACTGTTGATATGCATTACACGAGGCATACAGGTAACCTCAATAAAACTAAAATGTTTAAGAATGGAGTACTGCATTCCTGTACAATAGTTTATAATTTCCTTCCTAATGACATCAAAAGTATAGATAACTACAAAGTGTTTAAAGCTTTCTTTTAGGAGCACAGTAAAATAATATCTGCAATTTAACAAATCATGAATTTACTTCGCTTGGTCATTTCTCTCATTTATAATTATATCCAGTTTGTGTTACATTATAATTGAATGTGGGTAGCTATATTTTATGTTTAGCTTTATAATATTAAGTGTAAATTTACTTACGTAGCCCATATCTAGGTACAATGTACAGATTTGACTTTAAAGGATGAATAAATTTGAATTGAATTGAAGTGAATTGAACTGTCCCTTCATTATCACATAGTTGAATGTACAGTGTTATGAACCGTAAAATAATCTTTATGAAATAAACATGGCGTAAAAAATACTCTGAGAACAACTTGAGTTGCAGTAGAACATCCAGTCCATTCAAGAACTTAATGTAGTACTACTTGAAATACTGGTAAGTGTATGGTTAGTATTTATCTGTTAGAAAACGACACTCAAATAGTGTTAGTGCGCTGCATTATTGGAAACGTTTTCCCGCACTTAACCTAATATACGAAAACAACAAGATAAATAAGTGTTAAAATTCGGTGTGACATAATTTACGTGAAAAATTTTTTAATTAAATCCAATAAATATGTATACGTAATACTTGTTTGGATTTGATAAATTCTTGGCTTTGAAATCCTTATACAAATAGCTCTAGAATGTGAAAATACTATGAAATGTTTTAAAATTACTAGCTTTATTACAAAATGTCAAACTGTCTTAAAATTAAGTAGGCGTTACTTTATAGGAAGTGAACATAGAATATAGAAACTCTCGCGGATGCAAAGTGACGGTTCATGTTGTATATAAGAACGGCTGGCACGACAATTTAGCGGGGAGGTCCGATGCTACAGGGTCGCTCTTAGGAGCTTATACCAACACGCCAGGTTCCGAGAGCAGATACTTGGCGCGAAATACGACTCTAGGCCACAGAGTACAAGGTGGCACTAACCCATGTAGTGACCATGACCTCCCTTTTGATCAATTTTTACAAACATTTACTACTGATCCATGAATTACTAGTCAAACATTTCCGTTTTGTATTCAACATTTCTATTAGGTGGTTCCATAAGTGAGGTTAGTGTTTTGATTTTTGGAGTTTTGTGGAATTTACTGAGCTTCTTTGGTTTGGCAATGATATATACATGACGCCATATCTAGTTTTTCGTACATTACGAGAATTTATCAGTCTGCAGTTGTTAAGAAACAGTCACAAAATGGAGATAACAAAGTCTGAGCTTAGAATACTTCTAAAACATTACCAGAAACAAACTTACAAAGTCGCTGTCACAGCTCGAAGGATTATGCGATGTGTAATGAGGACTTGTCGTTAGTGAGCGTGTGGCACAACGATAGTACCAACGTTTCGATAAGACAGACGAAAACACTGAACATTTACCACGTTCCGGATGACCTAAGGTATGGAATATTGTAACGTTCACGGTTGCGCCAACTGACAGGTAAATTACGCTTTCCCATTTAACGTTACTAGAGGGAGGGTATCTCAGGAGGGTGATGTTCCTACCAAGGTCTAGGTTACCTGGCAGGGTTGGCTTAAGTTAAAATTCGACATGAAGTTCTGGTTAACTAGCGTTTATTCTACAATCTATCCCAAACCAAAAGAAATTATCTATACGATGACAATTGTGCTTTTTACATGGCCTAAGATTCCTGCTCCTTGCTTTCTGATGTTCATTCTTGAAGATTATAGACGTGGCCTTCAGAGATTCCGGTAGCACGTGCAAGACTTCTCCCGCCTGGGCCAAAATCCTGGGGTTTAAACACCGAAACTCTGCCGAAGTAGCAACTGTTTCACTGCTTCGTCAGCCATGTCAGCAAGGCTTTCTAACTCCGCCTAACAGTCCAGCAAACCTACGCGACCAGATGTTGCCTGTACCGATATTATTCAATCTTCCAGGTATACAATTTTTACCAATTTTGTCTTTTTAAAAGTGTATCAAAATATTAACGTCACAATATTTAAGATACAAGTTTTATGAGAAAATACGCAAAAAGTACCCGTAGTCCTTCAAAAGAACTTAGTACAAGAAAGGATACCAGACATCTAAACATTAAGACACTTGGGAAATCATACAGAAGCTGTAGATTTGTACCTCATGAACTGACACCTCAACAGGCTGAACGTAGAGTGGATATCTGTCGTCAGCTTATCCGTAATCCTATAGATGATAGATTTGTCAGGAGAATTGTCACTTCCGATGATAAATGAGTATATTACTGAAACTTCTGATTCCTCCAAACAGTGGCTTGTTCCCCGCCAAACTGCCAAAGTCATCGTTAACAGAAATCAGTTCGGTCACAAAATAATATTGGTTATGCTGTTAAAACGGTTAGGCTGTTTGGTTTAGCGAAGTTAATGGACGTTTTCCTTTATTTACATACGTACGATAAACGTCTCCTATAAGTACAGTACTGTAAGTAGTTTTGTGATCACTGCTCTGTGCGAGATAATTTCAGAGAGAGAATTATGGAAATGTTTCGATTCTTATAAACGTAATTGCCTCACATTTTATCTTTCTGCTTCACATACCACATAGATGTGTTCTGTATACTATATACAGATTAGACAGAAGACAGGTGAAATTATACAGACTATTGACTTATTATTTTAAATTAAGCTGCATTTTATTTAACAATTACTAAAGGACACTGCTGATATATAATATTTTTGTATTTCTATACGAGGCAGCTCTCTCACAGCGAGGTGTGTATCGAGTTGAATGCTAATTAAGATGTTACTGTTTATAGTGTGGTGTTACTTCTGATATTTAACACTGTATTTCTTGTCTATCTCGTGTACCTCACAACCCAAGAACACTTATGTATATGCAATTTAAAATCAGTAAACTTTTCATCATGGAGCCGGCCAGTGCTTCAGCCAAAATAAAACACAATCGAGGCAAATCTTTAAAAAGTGGCGAGAGGCAAATAATCGCCCATTGTTTTGCGGTAAGACATCAGATAGACTAAAAGAACATGATTTTTGGAAAGAAATAGCACGTAACGAGATTTTGGAACTTATCACCATAAATTTGCAGTACTCAGACGTTGAAGACAATGACAATGGCGTAAGTAACCATTCACAGCTATACGGCTACACCGCTGGTATTTTTGTTGGATTATATAAATAAATAATTCCTAAACTATAATTACAACGATCCTCTTGTACTGCTGGTGGAAATAATAATTAATTTTGAAAGAGGAAATTTGTAAAGCTATTGTTAGTCCAGACAAAGGACTCGGGTAGGTAAATTTCGTTAAGTCTGGTATAGTGGCCTGAGGGTTACGGGTATTGACCACAAGATATGCGGGACAGCCAATATGGCTTTATTCGGCGTTCTCGGGGAATATAGTACCTCGGGTTCTAACCAGGGTGCTTTATTTATCTGCTGTTTATTGTGGTGAATATTTCTAATCTATGTTTCATATAACCTTGCCCCGCTGACATGTGCGTGCGGCTACCTTCCTCCTCATCCTAATTTGCTAATGCTTTCGCACCGTAGGCCATAGGCGGTGCCTTCTCGTCATATTGAAACCTGCAGTAAACGTCATAATAATTGCCAGGAAGATAGATAAAATCATACAAATTGAAGTTTATAATGAAACTGAGCAAGATGGAACTGAATGAATGAGCAATGTAACTAAAAAAAAGTTTATAATAAAAGGCCTTTTGTCTTTTCCACTGTTTTTTATTTTAAATCAGCAGACATACCTTGCAAAAATGCTTGTTTTTCAGTCTTAAAAGTCGTGTCACGCCATAATTGAGTGTTCTTCATTTAGCAAATTTTCGCCAAGGTAGTATATTTTGCGACTTGTATCCCGGTACAGTCTGATTGTCCCTAAAGAACGTCTTCGCCACACAGCAATATCGCCTCTGGAGTGGTAGGTTTTCCTGTTGTCTCAATTTCATGTCGCGATGTTCCTACGGATCTAACACAGCTGTACGTTCAGGGCACAGCTATTCGACTTCTCTCACTAAGAAAGACGCATTCTTCTCTGTGAGTGCATTAAACACATGTAACACAATTCTTTTTTCGCCGCTTTGTAAAGTTTTTCCCTCGCGATGCTTCTGCGAAAAGCTGGCGGTATACTCTGCCATTATACATATAATAAGAACACGCGCAATAAACGATCAATAAAATAGTTTGTGTCTCGCAGTCGGCATAGCACACCGTCGAATGCCGATATATGATTAATCCAGTTCAAAACAAGGTCAGTGATAAAAGTCATATCAACAAATATGTCATCACTACTCCTAAATCACGTGCTATCGTACCATGTGCTTGAGAGCAAAGGAACCTCCTCTTTACTTCGTTTAAGAATTAACATGCATTTCAGATAAATCAACTCTGTTGCTAGTTACAAAAATATAGATTTGACAATTCTCTTCGAACATACCAAGATATATGTCCATGTTAAATAACGAACTAATTTTTACCGCACAACAGTCTGCACCACAATGGCAGTCAATGAGTGGTGATAAGGTCACGTGACCGTTAACAGCTATGGGCAAGCTTACGTGAAACAACTATTAATTAATATTATATTGATAATCTTTAAATTTGTTAAATTATACTTTTCATGGTAGCATTCTGTAATTCGAGTGGCGTAGTGAACCAGGGCAATGAGCTACTGCAATTTGGACCTTATCCTGGTATCGGAAACACATCTTCGATCCGAAATTACGTTCCGCATTACCGGCTATCAGTACCTCAGTGTCGACGTGTAGGCCTTCGCGCCGATCTTGCTACTGAAACCTTGGTATTTAATTATCACTGGTCGACAAGGTTCTTATCACAAGTGATCTGAATAGTGAATCTAGTGGCATTTTCCATCCTGAATTCAGATATGTAGTGAGAATGTTCCCCTTAGGCATAGTTTTTCTGTAAAAGCTACTTATCAAAATATGATTTTAGCATTTTCTTTGACCTGTCATAGGAACCGTTACCTCATATGTAGCTATTTTACTCAAGTTGTATTATTGAAATTATTTGCATTGTCATGCTGAAGCGCAATAAAACATGACTGTGCAGGTCCATTGTTGTTCATTGTTGTTGTTTAGACATGTTCAGACCTGTTTGGCATTGTGATGTGTCAGTACTGAGCTGACTGTGATTTTGTTGAATAGTAAAATATTTCCTTCCTTTCTGTTTAGAAGTGTATTGTGTATGTTGTGCATGTTGTTTTTCTGTGCTTTATTTTTTCATCATGCCAAGAAATTGTGTAAATAATGCAGATAATTTCTGCTATATTTGTGGTGAGCTGACCTTCAAGACTCCGAGGCGAAATTTGACCCCACTTGTAAAGAAGTGTTATAAACTTTACTTTGGCTCTTGATAAGAGCTGGGCCCCAAATGCATGCTGTGTTTCGTGTGGTCGACTGCTGACTGGGTGGAAAAATTGTACACATATGTCATTTGCAATTCCCATGATTTGGAGGGAACCGAAGGATCATTTAACTGACTGTTATTTTTGTTTGACAAATATTAAAGGAGTCACATCTAAAACAAAATATACAGTTAAGTATCCGATTTTGCAATCTGCAATGAGACCTGTCTTACATAGTGAGTTCCCCGTACCAGTATATGCAGATACGACCTTAAGTGATAACTCTGGTTCTGACCTGACTGAAACTCCAAATGATTCAGATGAAAATAAAAATGATCTTACATATGAAGCCAGTAGCTGTTCATCAGAACCATACTTTCCCAATCAGCAAGACCTTAGTGACCTGATTCGCGATTTAAATCTGTCTAAACAGCAAGCGGAAGTTTTAGCTTCCAGACTCAAAGATGGAATCTACTCCAAAAAGATGTAAGAATTAGTAGATATCGTAGCCGCCATAGTGTTTTCAAAATATAGTTCTCTGATGAAAATGGCTTTGTGTTTGTAATACTATTTGTTCAGTTATGGAAACTTTTGGGCTTCAACACCGGCTTAGATGAGTGGCGATTGTTCATAGACTCCTCTAAAGTACGTTTAAAGACTGTGCTGCTACATATTGGCAATAAACTTTCATCAATACCGGTAGTGCATGCCGCTGATATGAAAGAGACATATGAAAATATGGAACTAGTTTTAGATAAAATACAATATGGAAAATATAAATGGAATATCTGTGGTGATTTTAAGGTCATTGCTTTATTGCTTGGTTTGAAACTTAGGTTCGCCAAATTTTGCTTTTTTTGTGCGAGTGGGACAGCAGAGATAAGAAGTCTCATTACGTTAGAAAGTCATGGCCAAAACGTGAATATCTTATCCCTGGCCAGAAAAATGTGGCATGTGTCCATTTAGTGAAACCTGAAAAAATATTTTTACCTCCATTGCATATTAAGTTAGGAGTTATGAAAAATTTCGTCAAAGCTATCGATAAACCTTCTGATAGATTCTTGTACTTGAAATCGAAATTCCCAAAAGTCAGTAATGCTAAATTGAAAGAAGGAGTTTTTATAGGACCACAAACCCGATCATATGAACATTTCGAGGGACTGTTAAATCCACTGGATAAGGCAGCCTGGTAGTTTTTCAAAAGCTTGTGTTGCAATTTCCCTGGAAACTATAAAGCAGAAAACTATCGTGACATAGTGGCTGTATTCCTCTGTATTCTTATAAAGCTATGGGATGCAATATATATTTAAAAATTCACTTCTTGGACTCTCACTTGGACTTCTTCCCCGAAAACCTCGGAGCTCTCAGCAATGAACATGGTGAGCGTTTTCATCAGCAAATTTGTAGAATAGAGAAGAGGTACCAAGGCAAGTGGAGTTCCCATATGCTGGCTGACTGCTGTTGGACTAAAATGAGAGACGTTCCACATGCAAAATATACCGGAAAATCAGTATCTGCCACTTTCTAGGTGAGTCAGAATCAGTAGTTATAATTTCGAGTCAGATAGCTAGTTACGGATTTTTTGGAATATTATAAAATTTCAAATAAATATCACACAAAACTCCTGCCCGATGGGGAAAAACTGTAATTATATTCGAATTCAGCATATAAAATACTTTTATTATCTGGTATTTTAATTCCTGTGAAAGAAAAAAGTTAAATTTTGTCGACCAGTGTTATTGGATGATAATGTACTACTTTCCATGCTCAACTATGAAGAAATAAATATTGAAGGTAATAACGATTAGTTATTTTAGAAGAGAATTACTATTGCGAAATTGAGAAACATGATCAAGAATAAATCTGAAATAGCTGAACTCACAAAATAAAATGTATCAGACATAAATTGTGTGTTACAACGACATCTACATGATATGTGTAGTAAGATTTTGTTTATGTCCTACAGTTTACTACTATGTAAAGAGATTTAGAATGGCAAATATTTCTACATTCCCTACAAATGTACCATATCCCGCTAATAGAATATATTCATTATATTTGGCATAAATATATTTCAGTTATATACCACTTTAATTATAGAGATACTGCTATTTTTGACAGAAAATGTAAGAAATGTTTCTATGGATTTAGTAGTGGAATATTACGTGGTTGTCTTTAATTTCGTAGCGTCAAAATGTTGTTACAGTTTTGACTTTTGCTGAAAAATCTGTTTTTGTTTAGATTCAGGTGATCCTAAAATATAGATCTCCAGTATAATTTTGAAATGTCCCTCTCTTCCGGGGTTTCAATATCCATATGACTTACACTTCTTGAATGTTTCGGTGCATTATCTTCCTGATCACATCATTTGGAGCCTTGACGTGAACGTCACCTTCTCCCATTTCTTGCAGATTACATGGCCAGATTTCACCACGATTTACACCGACGGTTCTAAATCTGCTTATGGAGTAGGTTATGCATACGTCTGTCCTTCTACTAATGCCCTGGCTCGATACCGCCTACCTATGAAGGCTTCCAGCTACACTGTGGAGGTGCTGGCCATTCGTGACGCTTTGCAATATGGGATTTCTCAGGGTTTCCCCAAACTGCTGGTCTTAACCGATGCGCAGAGTGTGCTGCAGACTCTCATCTCCCCACTGGACGAGAGATATGCACTGTTATCTTTACGAGATACTGGCGTTGGTGAACAACGCTACCATAGCCGGACATCAAATTCACTTTGGATCAGAGGGCATGTCGGAATTCGATACAATGAAGTCGCCGATCGCCTGGCAAAAGAGGGACTCAGCCAAGGCACCTTCCAAGGCATCCAACTGCCCTACACAGATTTCTTCCCGGTTCTGCAACGTGACGCCTATTGTCGCTGCAATTATGCCTGGATTCGTTCGCAGACCATCAAAGGCAGACACAATACGCCGCCGTTCAGACGCATATATCCACGACACCTTGGTTCTCCAGCTTCAGGATTGCAAGTAGACATCTCACCTCCATCATTAGAATGCGACTTGGACATGGATGTTACCCTGCGCATCTATACCGACTACGTCTCATCGATTCCCCTGTATCTCATGATGGCCCAGGCGAAACCGCTGACCTCAATCATCTCCTGTTCAGTTTCTCTCACTACCGAGACCACCGTTCTTCCTTCCTCCACCGCCTACTTCAGCAGTCTGTTCCTTTTCCCGCTAGCGTCAACACCATATTACAGTTATGCCACAAACCTGTATACCAAGCTCTTCTACAATTTCTTAAAGAAAGTGATCTACAGATCTAGTCTCCTCCCATCCTCTTAATTTTCCTTACATTATTTTTCCCTACGATGGCCATATGGGATTTTACCGAAGGCCAAAAAACAATGCGTGATTAACTGTCTGGTTAGAGTGCAACTCCTCCTCTCTCTGCTATGTATGTTCGTGGTAGAGAGAATAAAACAAGTTAGCACTAAAACAAACACGAAAAAAACCTGGGCAGAAGCCTGCAGTTGAAACTTCTCTCGTGTGTAGTGAGTGCGACCACAGCGCACATGGTGTAAGTCTCGTGAAACTTGAAGTGTACGTAGCAAGTTATAGATGACGCCGAAGTTGTAATTGCTTCACATGTTTCAATATGATTAGTTATTAAGAATGAGTTCCATAATAAAGGAATATTAATATTGACTTAGGTTTATAACTTATCCTAAAAGTAAAGGATAATAAGCTGGAGCTGTGTTGCATTAAAAGTTTAATATAGACAAGCAATAAATGTTTTTTAGGGCGGAAGTCCGCTAAAGTTAGTTTATATACAGCAGATTTAACAACGTCCCTTTATATGTTCACTCCGATACCCTACAGCTTTGGATTATATGTGAATAACTATTACTATAAACTAATAGCAGCAAAATGTGAACATAGTTGTGATATAAAATCAATTAGACATTTTTTATGAAATAACTCAGGGCCCACAAATGTGATGTCATCAAGACACTGGTTTGTCATTTTGTCATTTTGAACTATTCTCGACAACGTTTTGCGTAACCAATTTATCAGTAAGAGTACAGTGCAACAAAATTGTAAATATTGTACAAACATAATAGCGATTAAGAATATGGTATATCAAGATATTAGGAATTTTAAGACAATGTGATCACACATTGCTAAGCAATAAGTACTAAGATTTGTAAACCATTAACACAATAAGAATATAGGCTTCAATAGTTTTGCTGGCAGAAATTTGCAAGTGAGTCATATGAAGTCATAATTATATTGATAACTAAATACAAAATAAGAGAAACATATTAGAACATAATACGAATGGCCAAAACTATAGAAATAAAGAAGAACTAAAGAGCCAAAAAAACTAAAGATTGTCTTGAATCAAGTTGGAGGCTAATGGATTTTTGAACTCTTTTCTTTACTGTGCCTCAACACTACTAAGCAGCTAGCTGATATAAAGGTTGGATCGTGGTTAAGAAAACAGATATAATGTATTATTTGTGTAATATATATTATAAAGTGAGAGAAAACATTCATCTACGGATAAACATAATTGATTATCGAGGTATTCTTTTATTTGTGAATTAAATAATTCTAAAATTGTGATAGACAAACCTCAGACAACACACAATGGAGTATTAAGTATTAAAACTAATAAAATATATAAAGTTCGGTTTTATCCTTAGACACCCAAGTATACCCTGATGGTAAAATCTGATTGGTCCTTGCGAGCTGCCGGAGAAAAAGGAAAGATGGCGGTGAAGTTGTCCAGATTCAACACGTCATTGTAAGTATAACATCAGATACACAACACCGCATCAATGCATTTACAATTCTTAGTACCTAACGTTTTATACGATCTCATCTTGAGTAACCTTCAGCTCTTGTTGAGAACCTGATTTCTGCTGTCTATTTTCTTATCTTTCTGTCTCTCAGTGACGTAAAGTAACACAGGTACAGGGGCTTTTTAAGTTCCTAACTTTGTATCTTTACCATCCTTGTTTTTGGAATTCTTTCGGTAGTTCTACATTTATATTGCCAGGTTTTCGTTTTATGTTGCATATTTTGACTTGATTCATATTTATCTCTCACTGTGAACTATTGTAACTGGCAACTTGTTAGAATAGTTTATGGCATTTTCTATAATGCTCCATTAGCAGAAGAAAGGGAAGAGGCAACCTCGCATTCTGTGTTAGTACAATTGATAGCAGCACTTCTAAACGGGTTTGCCTAGTATCAGTCGAGAAATGAAACTTATTTCACAATAAGAGACCAGTCTTTCGAAGTCTAGTTATATTTGGTGTCGGCTACCAAATGTTTGTGTGGTTAGTTTCAAGTGAGTTACTTAACCGTTTCCCAAGGTACTGTTTAGGTCTGACTCCCAGTTAACATCTAACCTGAGATCACAATAATGTCCAATTCTGGGATTGTCTGTATTAACAGTTGAGTATTATATTTTCTATAGTCAACCTGTCGACCTTGTCAATTCACTGACTCGCCCATACGAGCAAGTGAAGTGAGAACTGCAATTGTGGAGCTTAAACAGACAAGGTATTACCAACTTTGGATGGTATTTGCAATGGATTTCTGGAACAATCCGAGGAAATTCTCACCACGACAATCACTGTCATTTTAAATTCCTTATTAAACACAAAAGTGATACGATAGTAACGGAAGGCCAGGAGGATCCTTCTGCTTCTCAAGAAAGGCAACAAAGTGACTAAGTCTGATATGTAATGTCTGTAAGCCCTGTTCAGAAATTCGGACAGGACGGTTGACAAAAATGCTAGATAAAAACCAGCCAACAGAGCTGCCCGGCATCTGTTCAGGCTAGAGCACAGCAGACATCTCTAAACAATTAACCAGATGATAAAAAGTAGAGAAATTCCAACTAACAGTTTAGCTAGCTTTTACATAGACTGTAAAACGCCTTTTGACTCTGTAAAACACACCAGCATAACACAAGACCTAACCAACCAAGGAGTCGAAACTAATTACATCCGAATTCATAACCAAATCTACAAAGTCTCGCCAAATTAAAAACAGAGATGGGTCACCCATTGCGACTAAGTAGAGGTGAACCAATCTCTCCCTAAATTTTCACGAGCATACCAGAAGACATTTCGAAAAGTAGAATGGAATAAACATTAATGGAGTAAGAGTAACTAACCTGAGATTCGCTTACGACGTAGTGTTGTTCCCTACCACAACAGAGGAATTATAAGGTATGGTACAGGAAATCTGTCTCCATAGCAACAAGGCGGGTGTACAAGGCCCAAGTAATGACAAGCGGCGTCGAAACCCTAATAATAATCGAAAACAAATCCTTAACTTACACATCAGAACATGTCTATCTAGTTCAATTTCCAGAAAGTCATATTCTGCGCGTCGCCGCGAACAAAAATTTCGGCGCGGAAAGATAATGGACGGATAGTGTATCACGAAGATAAAGAGCCAGTAACCGAGTATGTGGGGAACTTGGTGGACCATCCCCACGGCATACTTCAGAACACCCAGAAAGCGAGGGACCGCATGAAGATCCTATACTACAGCCCAGCCAACAGCCAAGGATTCCAGCAAGGTAACCTGGTCTGGTTGTACAGACCTACCCGGACCAAGGGACGCTGCCCGAACCCTCAGAAATCATGTCAAGGGCCGTACCGGTTGATGAAGAGGATCAACGACGTGGTCTAGTGCATTCAGAATGGGCACCGAGGAAAGATTTAGGTGGTACACTGGATCATGTAGCCCGCTACGATGATGCTGTTCGGGAAGACCAGCCTTGAGGAGGGAGCAGTGTCACGGCGACGCGCACAAAATGTCCGGCGCGGAGAGATAATGGACGGATAGTGTATCTCGGAGATAAAGATCTACAGAAACAGATAAGTCAGATAGATGTAAAATTCTAGTGACAACCTGATCGATAGCGAACATTTGGGTTCTTGCTTGTTTTGGAACAGACTAGACTTGTGAATGCAGGTATATATAATGAGGCGTCATGTCAGCAGGGTAGTTGTAAACAGTGTCGTAACGAGAGTTGTAATTGAAGCTGGTGTGTGCTGAAAGTGAGAGCTTTGGTTTAAGGTCAACGACCTTGGTAGATTGTAATTGTGTATATGACGTATTCTGCTACTGTAAGAATTGAACGGAGTGTATTTCTACGGAAATAAACAACATTTATAATTTCTGCAAATTGTGACTTTGTGGGTATGTGGGATTATCTCCGTGATACACTATCCGTCCGTATTCTCTCCGCGCCGAAGACTTTGTGCTCGTCACCGCAACAATATTTTCTCCCAGTTTTTAATAAACTACTAGAAAAGTTATTCGCTTGTGGAAAATACCACTACATTTCAAGAAATTCTGATTATTTTTCGAATGCTTTATGTTTATTGAGTAAACTAAATGCAACCAGCTATGAACAAATGTAAATATAATATAAATGTAAATAAAGCAAAAATCTACAGAAGGCATTATGTATCAAATTCATCCTGATTCCTGGACACAGCAATATCATTATAAACTGTCAAGTGTATCTATTGACAAAGATGACAAGAAATAAGAGTAAATTTGTGGATATTCAGCTCAAGATATGTGGCATGTTTCAAGTATTTCTTTACAGTTTATTAGCTATACAAAAGATATTCAGAATGAACAAGACTACTGAGGAAAGTTCCGAAAAATGTAGCATATGTACTACATTGGTCATGAATTTCCTCTAAAAATTAATATTTAAATGGAAATTGCGAGAGTTTTACTTTTGATAAAGTCATAATTTTCGAGAAAGATTCCAATTAAGGAGTAATGTATTTTTTAACATTTTGGTAATCTCAGTTTAAAAGTTTGCTATGTAAATGACCATCCAGTTCTGAATTTTGCTGAAAGCTTATTTTCTTGTTCAGCTAGTACCAAAATATGTGCCTCCAGTTTATCGTGGCGTTTACTTTCTGTTTACGGTAAGGCTACACTGAAACTTTGCCGAAAATGTTGAAAACCATGGAGCTTTAATTTTTTGGAATTCTTTAGCGGCTTAGGGTGTGTAGTAATAGACGGCATACCATCATTTGCACCATTTTAGTATATCACGTGACACTTTAAAGGGACCTTTAACAATGGCTAAATGTAATAATAATTACTTTAAGGATAATATTCTGAGGAACTCATTTCTAACACTTCTCGGTATACAAAATGCCTCACACATGGAAATTAATTGTTCTTTCACACTAGCCCTGTTCAGGATGCGCTATAAAAGTGTATAGCCACACTGAAAAATTCAATGTCATAGCCAGGATTTGAAACATTGATCTGCTGGTCTTCGTCCAGCCACTCTAAATCATTGGGGTACTATGGTCAACGTGCCAACATGACATTGAATTCTGCAACTGTCTCGTATTTTTCCCGGTAGGTCTCTAGGAGTTCGCATAAACACATATGAAAAACGGTAGAGCCAGACTGAAAAATTCAGTGGTAGAATTTAGAATCATTTTGGCACGTTGGCCATAGCTGCTCACTGGTTTAGAGCAGCTGGACGGAGACCAGAGGATTCGTGGTTCAAATCCCGAATATGGCATTACATTTTTCAGTCTGGCTCTACCCTATTTCATATAACTTGTGAAACATAGAAGATAGGTCCGTAATATTTCAACAAGAAACTTCTCGTTCCGTTTTTTTTTCTTAATGCTCATGTTTTGAAAAGTATTTGGTGTTAAGGAATAAAAAGGATAATATTTTCGAACTTTTTAAGCGCTACCACATGGAAAATATTTTATAACAAACGCTACAATAATATTTCAAAATTAAGTATGTGACTCCTTTGAATTTGCTCTGCATTAGCCTAAAATACAAATTCAACCTAAATGCTCACATTTTTTGACGTGTGCAATATTTTATTTAGCGGGTAATGTTGACAATATTTTCACAAAAATAAATAATAATTAATGAGCTATTTTGTGTAGCAACATGGAAATTTGCGAGCGAGTTTAGAACGTTACTCTAATTATGTAACCAAATTTTCATAATAATAGGTTTATTATTATAGAAGTTGGAATTTTCAGTGTAGCCTTGCCTTACCGTGCATACACTCCTCTATCGACCTTTTACATATATCCCGTACCGAAAGTATTACTTTTAAAACTAAAATAAAGTGAAAAGAAGAAATTATCTGGTCTAAACATGAAGTTCGAATGAACCGCGTGTCTCCTGAGCAGTTGCGACTACAGCGACACGCAGTAGCAGTCTCGTAAAACTAGAAGTACGCGTAGTACCTTAGAGATGGCGTAAAAGTTGTAATTGTTATGTATATATCAATAGGTCTTAGTTGTTAAGAAACGTGCAAAAATATCAGAATAATGACGCTTTGCTTTTATGTAGAATGTGTTCTAAATATCAACAATTGTATGTTGTACTTATATTGCATATAAAAGTTAATATAGACGGCAAAGATTTTTGCGCTTTAGAACCAAAGTCTACAGAAAGTTAAACAATTGTAATAAATTTAACTGTTATTCCTTGTAACTCAGCGAACATTGAGAGCCGCGTTCTGGAACGCAAACGGAGTCCGGGAACAGAGACCGGGCATCTTGGAGTTTGTAAGTGACCACGGGATTGACCTCCTTATGGTATGCGAAACGCATCTGCATGCTGGTGTACAATTTAACCTGCCAAGTTACGCCGTCCACCGAGCCGATAGAGTCGGCCGGCGGGGCGGCGGTACAGCTATATTCATCAAAAATCACATCACCCATACTCCCATTACCATCCCCCCGCTTCAACACTTGGAGGCGACCGCCATAAGGCTCTCCTTGGGCGGTTCAGACCTAGTGCTTGTGGCGGTGTATGACCCGCCCAACCATCCCTTCTATGAAGCGGATTACAGGGCACTCCTCAACCTAGACCACCGAGTGTGCATAGCCGGTGACTTCAATGCCAAACACCCAGGATGGAACAGCCGAACCCAGAATGATAGGGGAAGGAGTATCTACCGCTTCATCTGCGGAGACCCAACCCTTCATGCGCATGGCCCGCGGGGTCCAACGCACTTCCCGCCTCGTGGCAGGGCGGACGTCATAGATTTCGCAATCACCAAGAATATTCCATTTCATCTGGACCTCACGGCGGTGAATGTTCTGGATTCTGACCACAACCCAGTTGTGATCAATTCAGACGTTACCGTCGCAGCTCTGGCAACGGCTGACTGGGTGGATGAAGTCGACTGGGATGCCGCCATTCTTCACATCCAAAACTCCGTGGAAGCCTGCCCTCGAATCGACTCTGTGGAGTCGCTCGAGGCGGCAGCCAGGGAGTTCTCCACATCCATCCTCAACGCGGTCCGTGCTCACACACACCGCATCCCAATAGACACGCCAAACCCCACAGATATCCCAGGACCCATCAAACAACTCATAAGGGCTTAAAACGCCGTAAGAAAGCTGTGGCAGAGATTTCGCCATCCCAGGATAGGAGAAGTACACCAGAGGTTCAAATCCCTGGCAAGACGACTCCTAAGAGCACACCGCAAAGAGGCCTGGGAAAACATGTTAAGGCAAACCAATCTCCAGGAGAGAAAACCATGGCGAATAGTCCGTAGCCTGCGGAAAGACAAAACCGTACACCAGCACCCCCTACATAGCCCTAGAGGTCGACTCGTCTACGAGTCGAAAGAAAAGGCAGAGGCGCTAGCAGATTATCTGGAGGCTCAATTCCAACCCAGGGTAGAGCCAATGGACGATGACCATGCTGACCTCGTGGAACAGGTGGTGGAGGACTTCCTAGAAGCTCCGCCCCCTGACCACGAGGAGTTCCACATTCCCATCGTTACCCCTAGAGAGTTAGCGACCACGCTTAACTCTCTAAGAACCAACAAAGCACCTGGGCAGGACCGTGTGACAGCGGAAATGCTCAAGCACCTTCCACGAAGAGCCGTGATTCACTTAACCCGGATTTATAACGCGTGCCTATACATGCGCCACTTTCCAGCTATCTGGAAGGAGGCGCGCGTGGTGTGCGTTTTAAAGCTGGGGAAAAATCCGGGTTTTCCTTCCAGTTACAGATCAATCAGCCTTCTCCCAGTTTTATCGAAGGTATTCGAAAAACTGCTCCTCTCCCGGCTCCTTCCTCATCTGGAGGAAAGGGGCCTAATCCCGGAACACCAGTTTGGCTTCCGTTCTGGCCACTCCACGACCGAGCAGCTACTGCGGTTTGCCGAGAAGGCCTCCCTGGGTTTCCAGGAAAGGTCTAAAACGGTAGCAGTGCTGCTCGACGTGGAGAAGGCATTCGCCACTACCTGGCATGAAGGACTCATTTACAAACTCCTGGAGCATGAAATTCCCCGTCCATACATTTCCTTGGTGGCCGGTTTCCTCGGAAACCGAAGCTTCCGAGTAAAGATGGAGGGGAAGCTGTCCACCGAGCGGCCCATTGGCGCTGGAGTACCGGAAGGCAGCGTGCTGTCGCCGGCGCTCTTCGCAGCTTACATGGCCGACATCCCAACTCATCACAACACCCAAACCTGTCAGTATGCGGACGATCTCATGATCTTCGCAGTCAATAGGAATACACGGTACAGCTTCCGGCAAATCCAAACCCAGCTCCGGGCCATTGGCGAATGGAGCGCAAAATGGCGAATGGCAATTAACCCGGAGAAGAGCTCTGCTATTCTCCTGGCGAAAACCATAGCCAACCGGTTGCAGCAGAACTTCGTTTTACGGCGCCGTCGAATCCCTTGGGTGCAAACGGCGAAGTATCTCGGGGTGACGCTGGACCGCAAGTTAACTTACGTTCCGCACGTCAAGGGCAAGGTCCAGCTGGGGCACGTCGCACTCCGGAGCCTATACCCTATCTTCAGATCAACCATGCCGATCCGTCTCAAACTCCAACTGTATCGGGCGATCATTCCGCCTATGATTCTGTACGGCTGTGAGATCTGGGGAACAGTGGCTAATACCACTTTCGTCAGACTCCAGACGCTGCAGAACAAGGCACTACGCATCATCTACGATACAGGCTGGAGATTCCCGGCTCATATCCTACATGAGCACTCCCAGATCCCGTACATTGTCGATGTCATTCGCGAGAGGGCACGATCAATGTACGAGAAAATCCAAATTCACCCCAACCCTTTAGTGAACTCCCTGGGAAGGTATGACCCGAGAGATCAAAGGCGCTTGCCGTCCTTCAGACTGCCGAGAGACGTCCTGGGACCCCTTGGGTAACCCAAGGAAAACCCCAGATGTCTCTGGGAACAACTTCTACGCCAAAGGACAAGCGCTACACAATCCGTATCCAAAACGGGGCAAAAAACTAATTCGTGTCTCCCAAAAAGGGAGAACGAGTAAGTACAGCTGCCCACGACAAAGAGGGGCAACCCATTCCAAACCTCTCCAAAATTTCAAACAGTAAACAAATTCAAACACCCCAGCAGAACATGGATCTACTAGTTCATTTCGCAGGTTAAGCCGCAAAGCGGCTAGGTACTGCGGCATATGACACCCGGACGGGGAAAGCCCCGCCCGACTAGGACTACCTCTGGACCTCTGGTTATTCCTTGTGTTTTTGTCACAATCATATGTAACATGTGGGAAACTTTTTGAATACCTCTTTAATTCTACAAACACACAAATTCATAATAGTATTACAATTAGTGTTAAACAACCGGCATTAACTGAAAAACAACTTAAGAAAGCTGTGTATATTTATGATTTATATTCATCAATTTTTGATTAACATTACTCGGTACAAAATTTCTGGTAGTAAATTCCGTTCTCATGCGTTTGTAGTACCGAACCTTGTAATACATAGTAGGCCAAGTACAAGGTAATATGGTCAATATTTTGTTTGATTTACATATTTATAACATTTATTAAATCTCCGTGGTAGAGGCAACATGTGTGTCTTAGAACTGTGTCGCACTTTATTTTCACAGCTCTTTGGAAATGTTATCGTGGTTTTTCCGAAGGGTGTGAAAAGAAAGTCCAAGTTTTTTAGTTTCAGTGCACTTTTCCGGATTGATGTTATCCTTCAATTTGTGCAAAATCTGATATTTTCCAATATCTTAGCAAGTTTACAATTTTAATGCGTATAAGGAAGTAAGGTTGTCAGTATTTCCGCCTTTATTTTGTTATGTTTAAATATCAATTTCTGTACTTGAAAGCCTGAACGTGGCATTTGCAATACCTCCTCGCAGTACATAACACCCTGGAGATGGATAGTCTATCCTAAGGCATATTCCCGTGTTACATATCACAATTAGAACTCAATATAGACGAGAAAGAAGTATGATAATTGAGAACGAAAGTCCACATAATGTTGAATAAGTGCGTCAAATTTATGTTTCCATGCCTCACATCCTCAGAGCCACAGGGGTGTAGTCGAGATAGAAGAAATGGCAACAAGAGATTTTAGTTCGCCACCCGAAACTGGGGCGCTGGCGTACTGGATCACGAAGGTGATTGGCTGATTCAGGTTCCGCTTCAACTTTTAAAGATGTACTGGTTTGAAGTTCTGTTGTTTGGCCAACTGAAAATTTTAATGTGGAAGGATTGTTCCGATCGCTCTATGTAGCTATAGAGGAAAGAAGAGCTCGCCTGATCTGGGGTACTTACTTCAGGTACAGAGAATAATAAGATATTGTGTTTAAAATTGTCATTATTATTGGATGTCTACTATAAATAGCTGCTGTACTGCAACACGTTATTCAATGGATTGCTGTGAAAACCATTCACGGAAAAATAAAAGCTTATTGGCATTACATTACCTTGATTTTATTTTCAGATACAAAAATTAAGGGGTGTATGTTTCAATATTGAAGCTAAACTCAGTTGGAGATCACAATCATGTTCCGTCACTTGCAGGTGTAAAATCAATGTTAATTGCATTTGTAATATTTTATTGCTGTATTTGGAATGTAATAATGTCATAGAAAATTGAGTGGTTGTAGTCATACAACAATATGGACTTTCTAAAGTGCGGTTGAGAATATTTTGTAGCAGAGAGGTTAGAACACCATCAACAAAATCATGCCATATTTTATACCATTTCATTTGCGTCCGATACAACTTGTAATTTCTTTACTTTCTTATATTGCTAGAACATTAAATGAAATAGATGCTAATTTTGGAAATGGCAAAGCTGTAACTTGTCAGTTTACGCAGAGGTTCTGAAGCAATTACTTCAAGAAGCAAATTTTTTAGGGGTGCTTGATCTTAACACAGTGATGATACTATGTTGGAATCAGCCCATGGTCCGTATAGATAAGAGCTACGCCATATTGTACATTACCTTCTGCCAGGCTATTTACCATTCATTAATTTATTATTGGACATTTCTCCTGGTTAGGATGATGTTTAGGATATTTCCACATGTTAGTTTGTTTATTCTTAACGGGATGTTCACACTGCCAGACTTCGACTGAAGTATTTCTGCAAAATCTCACAGTTTTGGAGGAGCTATAATTAGCCCGCAGGTCTGTGCACCACGTATACACTAATGCGCACTTCTACAAATTTCCCCAGGAGCCTACAGTATTAAAAAAGTGGAAAGATATTTGTAAAGTTTACAGGGCATGTAGCGCTTCTTTTCATATGTACGAGTACCATTTTTCGAAGACTTCATATTTGGTTCGAGACGGATCTTAAAGCATGGAGTGGTACCATATCATTTGGAAATGATCCCATGCAGTGCTAAGTGTCAACATAGAAGTACTAACGTCAAGAATGAACCAGCTCTCAAACAATACTGATAGTTGTGAAGTCGGTGTGGAGTGTGAGCCTTTCCTTGACAGTGTAGCTGCTTCTTCAAATATGCCCCACATAAAACAGTGGCATTTACTCCAGTAAGTAAGAAAAGGGGTATTTTGGGTACCGGGGTTTCTAGATTATCTTTGTCTACGAAACAGTATCACATGTATAAAATACATAGAAACACGGTGACAAGTTTGGCTAAATTTAAAAAATTACTGGCTAAAGAAATACATAACGTTAATATTCTGAAAAAATGCTTAAATTGTAGTGACAGTAATGTTAATGTACAAAATCTTAATAACATAACCCAAACATTTATTTATTGTCAGTTGTGAAATGCCCGAAAGGCACCTAGTTCCCCAAGATTGACCATTGATGTTAAAGTATTTGCGTTATAAATTTACAAGCTAAGTCCACGCTTATACAGATACTTAAGTGTACAATTTATATTACCTTCAGTAAGGATCCTTAAACTTATGCTGTCTAAGATTCCTTTAGAACCAGGCCTTAAGCCCGCTGTGATTAAAGTATCAGAATCAGAAAGTGTAAAAATGAAGGAAGCAGACAAAAACTGTTGTATGTTGCTCGATGAAACGTCTCTCGATAATGGGTTGTATTATAAGTCAGATAAACAGATGATTTGTTATTATGAAGATCTAGGACACTTGGTTCGATCCAAGAAGAAAGCAAACCATGCACTGGTATTCCTGTGACGGGGTATCCGTAAAAGCTGGAAGCAGGTTATTGCATATTTATTCACTGCTGGTGCTATATCCATGGTAATTTGAAAGTATTGACTTGCCATATAATAAGTGATATTTAGAGTGTGGTATGAAACTGTGAAGGAGATGGCAAATTGTAAGGTTTTAGAACTGGCAACAGGTAAAGACAAGACATCACTGTTTAGCTTCTTAAATGGATGGCAGATTATAATAATATTAATGATCTTCATATAAAATACGTTATGAAACTAAGACTTTGAATATCTTAATACAAGGGCATTCAGTCAGGATCCTTTGGAAAATCTATTCTGTTGCATTTGACAGCATGGTGTTTGGAATCTAACCCTACTTTTTTCCTGTTCAAGGCTGCCTTAAAAACTGTTATTTTAAATAAAATGACCTTCAAAAACGTAGGTAATTGTGAGGATGATAACTGGACTGTTTTAAATAATTTGTCACTCTTAGTGTCAGATGCTGCTTAAATTCAGACCACAGATCTTAACAGTTCCAGGGTAACAGTTACTTGTGATATGTACTCTATTCCTGATTGAAATTTTCGACTGATGAAGAGGCTTTGGCATATGTGGCAGGATATCTCTTGAAAAAGATTGGTCGTGATGCAGCCAACGAATGCAGTGAATGTACTAACAGCTGATTTTCCACATACATCTTGCCTTGTCATTTACTTACGACATTTAAGGACACATGTACTGAAACCTCCAAGATAACATACGCCAGTAAAATTCTGATGCTACTATTACAAAACCTCCATAGTTACTTGTATAAATTTCTGGATAATTTTGGCCACACTTTGGTCTCTGGAGTATCATTTTATTTCAATATTCAAAGTGCCAGATAGCATTAGACTATGTGCAGAACATGATATGCACATAGATATAATTAAGACATGTATCCCATTCTTGAATTATAAGTACATTAAAGATAACAAAATTAGCATTTCTTTTGAAAACAGAAATCCTACCTCAGGCGCCACTTGGAGCAAGTGTTCTTCCAATTTGCGATGCCTTGGAGCTCCACATTGACCAGGACACCAATTTTGTGTCCAACCTGATGAAGGAGGCATTAGAAGGACTTGGGGTTAACAAGACCCACACAACACCTCTGCATCCCCAGTAGGATGACATGTTCGAAAGGTACATCAAGACCGTGGAAGAGCACCTAAGGAATGTGGTGGCCAGCCACTAGCGGGACGTCAAGGTGCCTCTGTTTTTTCTGGCCTACCACACCACACCACGTGGATGACGCCAGCCAGCTTAATGTTCGGCCAAGAGCTACGCCTCCTTTGTGACCTTGATTTGGAAGCCCTCCGAAAGCGAAAGAGCCAGCGACCGAATATGTGGTGCACCTTGTGGACCATCTCCACGACATGCACGAGATGGCCCGCAAGAACATCCAGAAGGCCAGCGACCGCATGAAGACCCTTACGATAGGCAAGCCAACAGCCAAGGGTTCCAGTAAGGTGACCTGGTCTGGTTGTACCGCCCTACCAAGAACAAGGGACGCTGCCCGAAGCTCCAGCAGCCATGGCAAGTACCGTACCGGGTTGTGAAAAGGATTAACAACGTGGTCTACCCCATCTAGAAGGTGCCCCGAGGAAAGATGTTGGTGGTACACCTGGACCGCCTAGCCCGCTACGATGGTGCTGTTTGGGACCACCAGCTTTGAGGAGGGAGCACTGTCACCCAATTATCGGAAGGTACGACCATCTGACAGCGGAGTGGAGACAGGAGGCATTCAGCCCGCCTACCTATTTATCTCGTGTCACTAACTGAGAGGGTGGTTAGGAATGTGTCACTGGTCGCTGGCCGCCTCTTTCCCCTCCCCCTGACGTCTGGAACAATCGGGATATTTCATCTAACACGGAACCTTCTAGATAGGTCAGTTGGTCATATATAAACGACGCGCCGGGCTTGAGAGAGGTTAGTTCTTGGCGAGCAGTCGTGAGGACCGCCGTGTTTGTGAAAGGAATGGAAAACTTTGTACGTGTATCAGTGGAGTTGTACGTAATTTTGAGTGTGGTGTGGACCTGTGACAGACGAACTAGTGAACTGTAACTTTGTGCGCCAAGTAATTCTTTGTGTTCGGCAAATTTTCCTACTGTAATTCGGTGGAAATGAAGAACATTTTGAGTCTTGCGATTAGACTTTTATTTTCATGAACCCACATAGTCACAATATTGACTTTTTGTGCATTATATCCCCAGTCTAATGTCGTTCGAATTCACCTCGTGTTTTGCAATTATACAAACCATCGCAATAGTAATGCTTTGTAAAGTGTGCTTAATAGCTAAGATGTATATATAAGGAATTATGACTTGCCTGAGATCTGAAAAGCCTACGTGTAGAGTCTGTCTAGTGAACGCCTGTGCAGTTTGCCGCTCAAAGAAAACTACCCGCCCGCCCTATAATGACCGTCATACATCTATCTCCACACTTCAGTAATGGAACACTGTCATTGAGGACCACTAACAACCCTGATTTTCTGGAAATGACAGTCGCATGTATACTCCACGTGGAGCCTCAGTTGCTAAAGCTCCAACTTCCAGTTGATCTGTTTCATTACGCGCAGAAATTCGTTGTGTGTCATGATGTGGAGACCGTGGGAGGGAAATGCAGTGGTAGATGTAGTAGATTACCTTCAGTCAAGTGAAAATAATCAAAGTGATGACAATAATGTGAATAAATGGGCCGAGTTATATTACTGGTAAAGCCTAATAAACAAAATTATAACGGGAACTGTTTCTAAGCAAATTCAAGCGCTTGGTTGGAACACATATAAATATGTGTTGATAAATAACATTGGTAAGGGGTAGTACAATGAACCTGATGATAAATTCTGGATATTCACAGAAATACAGTAGGAGATATTGTGACAAAAGGAATATCAAAGACGCTGATCAAGTGTGGAAACAAAAGGAAATGTTGCTCTACAGTACAGAACTTCACATGCGACTTAATTTGTCGAGATATTTATAGATTCTATGCAAAAGGGAGAGCGCCCATCTTAGACGAATTTGTTGCACATTTGTAAGAAATTTGTGATTTTCCTTATGGGCACTACACTTTGCGCGGCCTTCTAAAGGAGCTGTGTTTCAAATACCGCACTTTGAGTAAGATATCACAGGGTTGTAGCATGGCGATATATACATATATAGTCAAAACTTAGGAAGTTTTGCAGTAATGGACATAAGAAAATTTATTTAGACGAAACCTTGTATGATACCCATGACGTGTGGAGAAAGATAGCAACCTTGCAGAAATGTCTGGGAGAAGGAGGGCCGGGGTTTTAAAACGATTATAAGGGTTCCTCAAAGGCAGCGGCCGACGTGTACTTCAGTTAACTAAACAGATTCTACTAGGTGTTGTAAGAGATTCCCACTAAATCGCTTTTGTCGTAGTCGCCCAGTAAACACGCGGTATATTGTAACTGCAGGTTGCTACCGGTTTTCCTTCTTTCGTATGGCTTTCTATTTGGTGTTGCTTTTTAAATTAGAGCATGCTCCAATAAAGAATTTGTAATACCACATTCCCTGCTTTCAGGATACTATATTTGGTATTCAATTGTACTTTCTGTACCAGGTACATCATAGTAGGTAGAGGAGGAATTGCATTTTTCCCAAATGGACTGTTAGAACTCTCTGAAGATGCTTGTTCAGAGTGACATTTGTATATCCTGTAACTGCTGATAAGTATTACTGTATATAAAATGCAGATCTTGCACTAAACAATTTTTTCCCATACATTTTTTCGTGAATTGGTTCAGTTCATAGAAATTTTAACCATTGAGGTGCTTTTTGGGTTTCAAACTTAAAATAATATAGTGTTGTTAAATAATCGTGGAAATTTTCCTGTTTTTTACACACATAAGTATCCTTCCTTTAATCTATGCCTTTATCTTTATCCTAAATCATAACTTTGGTTGGACTTAGAGAGTTCTTTTTCTATTTAATAATCACAGACTTTAATTCATTAATGTGGATATGATTATTCACTACATCAACTATTGAATTCTGTAAATACGTGTTTAGGCCTTGAGCTGATAAAAGATGGGGAAACATTTTTTAATAAATTATATTCCCTTTATTCGCTTCCTTTAAATCCAATGGTCATATCGCCTGCCGTTCTCTTGTGGAACATCTCGAAGGTGTTAGCATTTATTCTTTGTGTTTTAATCATTAGATGACGCCTCACTTTCGCACCCTCATTCATACTTCCATAATCTAGGCAAGATGAGTAATTATCTTGTTCAGAGAAAAAATGCCCAGCTCCAACAATGGATATCGAATCCGGAACCGCTAGCACAACAGGCAGGTACTCCACGACTGAGGTAAGGGGCCAGCCAGAAAGATGTTATCTCGTGCTATACTTTACATATAATCTTTGAAGGGGTAGAAACGGAATTTTAACAAGTGTATCAACAATGTATTTTAGCCATTTAATGGACTTTTTTTACTCTTGCTGTCTGATTCCTCATAGATATATACGAAGGCTGTTCAATAAAGAATGATAATTTTTATACGGTCATATTTTTTCACACGAAAATTCAATATTCCTATATTATGTTAGCTTAATGTTGTACAAATGCGCCACAGTAGTTCATTGTTGGTACTCCTGGTTCCCGTCTGTGAGATCCAAGTAAGTTCAGACCAATTCAGTATCGCCTACCGCTGCAATGGAGGTCACATGCAGTTAACGTTGTTGTTAGAGGAAGATCCGGAGCTTCTTTTCCAACGATATCACTACTAATGAAACTTGGCTACATCATTTTGTTCCTGAGAGCAAACTGCAAAGTTCAGTGTGGAAATATCCGTCATCATCAACTCCCAAAAACAAACAGTGGTTGCCTCTGCTGGGAAAGCTGTAGTCATCTCATTCTTTGATATTCATGGAATGGTTTACTAGCATGTTTTACCTGCACACACATCAGTAACCGGACAATCCTACAGGGATGTCCTGAAAACATTGAGAGTCCAGATCAGGTGCAAAAGACCACATTTCTGTGAGGCAGGCCGGATGCTGCACCACGATAATGCGCGGCCGCATATTGCCCATGTTGCTGCTGAATATCTTGCAAAAATCAACGTGTGCATCCCTCACCCTCCCTATAGTCTGGATTTAGCCCTATGTGACTTATTTCTATTCCCTAACTTGAAGAAACGCCTTCGTGGGATGCATTATCCATCATCAGACACAGTGGTGAAGGCTGCGGAGGTGATTTTGAAGGATCTTTCAAAAATGGTTTCCAGCATATCTTTGAGGACCGGCAGAAACGCTGGGACAAGTGAATCGCATTCAGGGGAGACTATTTTGAGAAGTACCATCAGAATTATGAGGATGAGAAAAGGTATGTTGTCAGAAAAAATTTCTGATTATTCTTTATTGAACAGACCTCGTATTTACTAAGCCTTCCTTTAAAGAAATAAGAAGAAATATACCTTTTTGTCGGAAATCCTTCCGATCCTGGGCCAGAAATCAACAGAATACTCGCAGTCGAAGTACTCGATACCTGCATCTACCCAACACTACTTTATGGATGCCAGACTTGGTCGACAACAAATAGACAGATGAATATGCTATAAATATGTCAAACGAAAGATATTGGGAGTAACTGAGAGACCGAATTTCAAGTGAGTTGCTCTCCCAAAAGGCGTCATCAACAAAAGTCACGCTTAGAGCAAACAGACTGAAGTGGAAGTGGGAGGGCCACGTCGCGTGGATAAAATCCAGAAATAGAAATACCAAGCCGCCATGTGGGACCCGCGCACAGGAGAGCGGTACAGCCACAGAAGAGGTAGGCTATCTTGTACATAACACAAGCAGGTCAACAATGGTCCAGAACAGCAAGAAGTAGAGGAACATGGAGAACAATTGGAAGTCGACTACAAAATGAGGCGTGTCAGCCCACAAACAACATCGCAATTTGAATCAGTGATAGTGAAATTAATATAATCAAAGTGTTAGAGAAATCAAAATAATCATAATAACAGTGAAATTAACTCAAACCAAACAAACAATAATCCTTGTTTCGCATAAGCTTGTCCCGTATCTCTGAACGGTCACGCGACATAATCACCTCTCGGCTGCTATTGTATTATAGGTTGTTGTGCGGGAAACATTAGTTGGTTATTTAACATGGTGATATATATTTATATGTTGGAAGAAAATTGTCAAATTTATATTTTCGTAAACGAAGTAAAGAGGAGGTTTCTTTGCTTTAGCCCGCGATTCTGAAGACCCGATAGAATGTGATTTAGCGGTAGTGATGACATATTTATTTACATGACGTTTATCACTGACCTTGTTTTGAACTGGATTAGTCACATATCGCCATTCGAAGGTGTGTTGTGCCGAGTACGAGAGCTAAATTACTTTATTGATCATTTATTGCGCGTGTACTTATTATATGTATAATGGCAATGTCTCCCGCCAATTTTTCGCTGAAGAATCGCTAGGGGAAACCTTTACAAAGCAGCGAGAAGAATGGTGGTGCATATGTTTAATTCACTCACCAAGAAGAATCCGTCTGTCAGTGAGAGAAGTCGAACAGCTGTGCACTGAACCTACAGGTGTGAGTGTTAGGTCCGTAGGCACATTGCGACGTGAAATTGAGGCAACAGGAAAACCTGTCACTTCAAGCAAAAGCAGGATTAAACAAAAGCGAGTGATCGGAGTGTGGGATAAGTTCGTGAGAAGTGAAGTACATCGTCATGTGCATAGTATTTTCTTTAGAATCGAACTCCATAACATATAAAACATTTCGTCTGCTGTAAATGAGGATGCAGATTTACCAAATTTCAGTAGATCTAGTCTGTATAGATTGCTTATACAGCTGGGGTTTGTGAATGAAAAAAGGGGCTAGAAAAATGTGCTAAGAGACAGAAGCGATATTACTGTGTGGCGAAGACGCTATTTAAGGACAATCACACTGTACGGGGATACAAATCGCAAAATATACTCTCTTGACGAGACTTGGGAGAATGAAGGACACACGAAAAGTAAAGTGTGACGTGACACGACTTTTAAGACAGAAACACAAGCATTTTTGCAAGGTATGTGTGCTGGTTTAAAAAATCTCAGTGGAAAAGGCCGAAGGCTCAGTTGAGTTGAGTTTCATTACAAACTTGTATTTTTCCATACCTTCCTTTCCTTATTTGTAAGATTTTATCTATCTTCCTGTTAATTATAATGGCATTTATTGCAGGTTTAACTCTGACACTGATGACACTGCCTATGGCCTATGGCGAGAAAGCATTAGCCAATTAGAGTGAGGGGGAAGGTAGCTCTCGCGGAGTGATAGATGTCAGCGGGGCAAGGTTATATGAAACAGATTAAACAGAACTTAACGCTGAGCAACTCACCACAATAGCAAAATAGAGCTAAGCTCTAGCAGGAGAGCTTTGTTCTTCAAGGGACACATTAGGCTATTATTATTTTTGTTACGATTATTATTGTTATGATTATTGCTACTGTGGTGATTGTGATGATTGTGGTGATTATTGTGATTGTGATTATTATTGTTATTGCTGCTGCTTCTGTTGTTATTGCTGTTGCTGCTGCTGTTGTTGCTGCTGTTGCTGTTGTCCATCTAATACAAGTTGGAACTTTCAGTACCGGGTTGTGAACGGCGTTCATGAAAACGAACTTTATTTATTACAGTGTTATGCGAAAATTAAGTAGGAAAATGACTAGGATAATGAAACCATTAGGGAATATTTTTGGTCTGAAGAATTTACTTTTTCTTAAATATTATTTTCTGTTGTTACATTTCTGCTATTTCAAAGTTTTTGGCAATGATATTAAAGGTGACCTGTTTCAAAAGGTATAACCCCTTTTTTACTTTCAGTACTATCAACTTCATTTCCGCCCCCCCCGTGCCCAATGCGCATAGGAGACAAAATGTAGCGACATATGCAGTAGATCTTGTAGTAAATCGCAGCTTATGCCTGATACACTTTTTCTGTAGGAAATAATTTCTGAGATAACCCTCGTTATTTCCCTGAATCTATCAGTAGATACTTATGTTACACAAATGCAAGTCGATATTGGATTGTAGTTGTGAATGATTTGTGTTCCAGGCATGTATTCGATATCTAGATATGAATGGGAATTTGTTTTGAAGTGCTCTGAATAAAAATAACACTTTAGAAAAATAGTTGAGGTAATTTTAAATTAAACTTATAATTTAAAACATATAGCCGAACTGAAAAATTAAGACTTAGCTGGGATTTAAACTTAGAATCAAAGATTGATATTGGATATAAAAGTATTGACAAGTTTCCAGTTTCAATAACTTAGTGTGCTAAATTTGTTGAACGGGGACAGAGAAACACAAAACAAACCACACATAACTCATGTAAATGAATGTTGTATCCCCTAATGGAATGTTTAATCACAGAACTGTTTATTTGTAAATTTATCACAAATATATACGTGAATTATATTGCCGTAACTATTTTAATTAACGTTAATTACGAACTGGAGGGAACGTAACTTGATAGTATTAAAGAGTTAATTCGAATGGCATGAGAGGCTTTGATACACCAAAAGATCGTTTTATTAAGTCACATCTAAATTACAATTTTAAAAGAAAATCGAAATTTTCTTTGGTTTAACACATTTAATAAGCTTTTAGATTCAATTACAATAAATAAGAAAACATTTACCTTTAAGTTGGATCTAGAGAAATGTGGCTTCACTATCCTGCTATACATTTGTACACTTTTACAACTACATCATAAAAACGCCCGTTTTCTATGAAGGTCCACAAAGAAGAGCCAGGCTATTTTAATCCCGTGGACTAAGCATGAATCTATAATCACTCCGGGTCCGCACAGAGAATAGAAAAGAGAGTACGGCTAGTTTAGCTCCACCACAATATATAAATTGTACAGTTATTGTACACTCAACAGCCATAAATAAATAAACAAAGGTTGTTGAATTTTTCATACTTATACAAAATTCTGTGAACTTCCGTTCCATTATAAAAAAATTATATTTCTCTATAATTATGTCTTATATACTATATTCCTTGGTCTATAATAGTTCTCGTTAAGCAGGCGTTTTTCTGCAGAGCAAGTCATTACTATTTTAATATTTGAAGAAAGGTGCTTAATACATAAGAAATATTGATATATACAGGAATAATGTGACCTGCGTGTCATCTGTAGTGACCCAAATGTACTTCAGTTTGCATGAGATTTCCACTGTGTCGCTGTAGTCGCAAACACTCTGCACACAAGCGAGTCATTTGAACAGACGTTTTGCTGTTTTTTTCCCTATTACTTTTTATTTTGTGTTGAATAATACCTTCCGTACCAGGAACGCACATAGTAGGTAGAGGAGGAATTGTACAGTTGGAATTTCACTGTAGTACTCTCTGAAAATCTCGGTTCGTAACGAATTTTGTATATATGGTAAGACTTAGATAAAGAATTATTACTACATAGAAAATATAGATCTTGCTGAAACACACTATTCATGTCGGATGCATTTTTTACAATGAACCACTTTGAAGATATTCCTTGTTATTTGTCTGATTTTGTCACATTTTTGTGTTTTTGACTGTGGAATTTAGGACTGTTTTTGCTCTTGTTATTTGATTCTTATAGATATAGTTTATAAAATATTAAAGTCTTCAAATTTGCAAGGATTTCTAATTGCTTCCTTCATTTTGATTACAGCTTGTTTGCAGTAAGTGTCATACTTATCCAGAAATGCAGTAAGTTCTTTATAAAACAAATTAAAAACGTATTCGTCCGTTATAACTCTTTTAAATGAGTACAATTGATCTTTAATTCGCCCCAGCTTAATAAAGATGGCGAAGTGATCACTGCCTAGGTTATGCTCATTCCAGTAGATCGTGAACATTAGTTCATTGTAATTAAAACATAGAACTGATGTTTGAGGAAGCGAAGGCACTCAATCTTATAGTACACACATATCTAATATAGCTAACCAGTTAACTAGAGGAATGTTCAGACTTATAATTCAAATCTCTACAGATTAAATCCTCTTGCTTACTGCTTAACAAAGTGTATTGACAGAAAAGCAGTTAGAACTTTGGATGAAATTAAAAATGTTACATGCATAATTAACACATTCACTGTACTGTCTGTTCAGGGTTTCCTGTTAAACAGTGATTTGAAAGAATCACATTCTACTCATATCCTACCTCCATGTTTGTTCCTATCAAATCGTACCGCTTTATACTTTGAAGCATTAAACTTGATTCCCGGTTTTATCATATCGAATTATTGCATATCACTATGGGATAACGAATGTTGAGATTTTTGTTTCCTTTCAGGTATAGTTCTAAATTTCCAAAACTCTACTTTTATATTATTTTGAGTATATCATTCTCTTTTGAAGATAGTTCATATGCTACTAACATAAACAGTACTTAAACTAAATTCTGAGGACTTTGATTACCCTATATGTGTAACAATATCTTTATGTTTATTTATACTTTGTACGGAAAGACTGTCATTATGGTTAGAGAGGCCAGGCCCTACCGGCGATATTACGTAACGTATGGTCGTTTTTCAATTTGAAGGGAAAATTAACTTTATATTTCATTGACTTCTAATTATTATTACGGACAATAATGTATTTTACCGCGATTTTCAATGCAGACCCGAGATTGCAACCCACGGTGTATGGTACCACCTGCCTCCTTGCCTCTAAGTGCCAGATTACATGGGAAAGCGGTCACTACTTACCTCTCTACAGACTTTGAGAGGTCACATGTCAGTGCCTCCCTTGCTCCGCTGTTCACCTCTTACTACATCGCTCACAGTAACTCA
This sequence comes from Mantis religiosa, assembly GCA_030765055.1. Classification (NCBI taxonomy): domain Eukaryota; kingdom Metazoa; phylum Arthropoda; class Insecta; order Mantodea; family Mantidae; genus Mantis; species Mantis religiosa. Next base: position 127,680,173 of record CM060958.1, read on the forward strand.
GGAAGCAAGGTAGTTGCGGCTTGTTAGATAAAGCCTAGCATTCCTGTGACTGTCGTTAGAATGCTAATTGTTAAATGGACAAATTAGTGTAGTTCTAAAATAAATAAAGGATTATTTATTGAAAAGTCCTGTCATGTATTAAAGTTAGAGGAACAAAGGGAAATTAAAGTATTTAGTGCTAATTCGCCAAAAAAATTTATATTCACCCAACAAGATTACAAAGACAGAGGACTTTGTGTAACAGATGGCTTAATAAGCAATCGTGGCTAACTACAAATGAGAAGAAACAATGTGTCCTTCGCCTCTACTGTTAGTTATTCGCGAAGAAATTAGATGGCTCGTTGTATGGATCTGAATCCATAGTGAAAGAGCGAAAGAATTTGAGTGAAAGAATTGCAAATCATTAAGCAATTGCACTTCAGTTTAAAATTATCTTGAATTTAAATTATTGCGAACTGTGAACGTTGCTGTTAAGACAGCTGCTGCACATGAAATATTAAATTCTAAATAATAATAATAATAAAAATAATAATAATAATAATAATAATAATAATAATAATAATAATAATAATAATAATAATAATAATAATAATAATAATAATAATAATAATAATAATAATAATAATAATAATAATAATAATAATAATAATAATAATAATAATAATAATAATAATAATAATAATAATAATAATAATAATAATAATAATAATAATAATAATAATAATAATAATAATAATAATAATAATAATAATAATAATAATAATAATAATAATAATAATAATAATAATAATAATAATAATAATAATAATAATAATAATAATAATAATAATAATAATAATAATAATAATAATAATAATAATAATAATAATAATAATAATAATAATAATAATAATAATAATAATAATAATAATAATAATAATAATAATAATAATAATAATAATAATAATAATAATAATAATAATAATAATAATAATAATAATAATAATAATAATAATAATAATAATAATAATAATAATAATAATAATAATAATAATAATAATAATAATAATAATAATAATAATAATAATAATAATAATAATAATAATAATAATAATAATAATAATAATAATAATAATAATAATAATAATAATAATAATAATAATAATAATAATAATAATAATGATAATAATAATGATAATAATAATGATAATAATGATAATAATGATGATAATAATGATGATAATAATGATGATAATAATGATGATAATAATGATGATAATAATGATGATAATAATGATAATAATGATAATAATGATAATAATGATAATAATAATAATAATAATAATAATAATAATAATAATAATAATAATAATAATAATAATAATAATAATAATAATAATAATAATAATAATAATAATAATAATAATAATAATAATAATAATAATAATAATAATAATAATAATAATAATAATAATAATAATAATAATAATAATAATAATAATAATAATAATAATAATAATAATAATAATAATAATAATAATAATAATAATAATAATAATAATAATAATAATAATAATAATAATAATAATAATAATAATAATAATAATAATCATAATAATCATAATAATAATCATAATAATCATAATAATAATCATAATAATCATCATAATAATCATAATAATCATAATAATAATCATAATAATAATCATAATAATCATAATAATAATCATAATAATCATAATAATAATCATAATAATCATAATAATCATAATAATAATAATAATAATAATGATGATGATGATGATGATGATGATGATGATGATGATGATGATGATGATGATGATGATGATGATGATGATGATCATAATAATAATAATAATAATAATAATAATAATAATAATAATAATAATAATAATAATAATAATAATAATAATAATAATAATAATAATAATAATAATAATAATAATAATAATAATAATAATAATAATAATAATAATAATAATAATAATAATAATAATAATAATAATAATAATAATAATAATAATAATAATAATATTTAAATATTAATAAATTCTTGAAATACAATGAACTAGCTGCTAAAATGGATACACAATGATTATACTGATAAAATGCATAAACTTTTGCGTAATCGATGAACTATCATTGGGGAGTCACGATAAAAACAAAGGAATCAGCAAAAGGAATGAGATATTGGTTGTACGAAATGGTGTGGAATTAAATAAAACTAAAACTGAAATTGTACATTTTAAGACTACAGTAGAAAACACACAAAGTAACTCGTTAATTTCAGCTACCTCAAAAGAAGCTAAATTTTGAGGTTTATTTATAGACGAACGCCTTAAATGGACTAAACAATTAAATTATATAGACAAAAAGTTAAATACTGCCTGTTTCAACCTGTCCTGCTTGTCACAGATTACAGATTTAGAAACAAGAAAAATCGTATATTTCAGTTACTTTCACTCATTACTTGCATATGGGGAAATGCAACAGGCTCTGACAGACTTTTCCGAATTCAAAAGAAAATCATACGCATAATGACACATTCGAGTTATAGAGCAACCTGCAGACCACTTTTTAAAACATTAGGAATTTTGACGCAACCTTGCCTCTATATGTCTTATATAGTTCTATATGTACACATTAATTATAAGTTTTCTAAAAACTCAACATCATCATGGTCATAACACAAGAGGAAAAAGAGATATGAAATACCCTACTCATAGGTTAGCACTGCTCGAGAGAAGTCCACAATATATCGGGATTAAAATATATAATAAATTGTCACAAACAGTTAGGGAAATCCAAAACCAAAATCTTTTTAAGAAAACAGTCAAAAGTTTATTCACCAACGAAGCATACTATTTAATTCAGGAACACATGGATGACGCCCTTTGATCTCAATTTTATGTTCAACTTTAGGAAAACTATATACTCTAGATTTTGTAAATATTGTAGACTTATTTCTGATCTTAAAGTTTAGGTTTAAAATGTTGACGAGTCACAAATTTACGAGCGCCTGCTCAACTATGTAAGTGTAATGTGACTAATAAAGTATTCTATTGTAAGTATGAGGTATACATTGAGGAATTCTTGAAAGACATAAATACTGGCGATGTTTCTCTGAAGGATGACGAAACAACGGACATAGCTTGCCGCAGTGAACTGTTTATCATTTTACAATACATTAAATCCGTTGATAGGTTTATTTCTTTGGAAGAGCTTCGTAATCGAATAATCAGTGATCTCAGTGAAGTTTTGATAAATAAGTTGTAATATTTTAATAATAAATGAAAGCTCATAACTCAAGAATACGATGGTGCCGCGGTAATGAGAGGTACGCAAGTGTTACAACTTTAATGCAAGATCCTTCCTCCTGTGCCAAGTGTGTATACTGCTATGCTCACCAATTAAATCTTTTTAAACAGAATTTTTGCTACAAAATAATAAAATCAGTTAAGTTATAGTTCGCCAAAATTGGTGGACTCACAACATTCTTATCTTCTCCACAACGCAGTGATCTGTTGTGTTTACTTTGCAACAAATGCATTCGAGCTACTTCTACAACAAGATGGAACCTTTAGTCATCGCATGTGAACAAAGTTAATGTAAAAACCTTATTTATTAAAGTGTTTTGAGAAGATTGAGCAGGAAATTGGGTGTGATGATGTAATAATACGGGAAGCTTTTAGTTTGAAGGGATTACTGTTGGTGTGACGGCACGTTTCTGCTATTGCAATGTTTTCTGCAAAGAAATTAATAGTGACATGTTTTAAAAGATATAACCTCACTTTCCTTTCATTACTATCATCTTCATATTTGGCATCAACAAATGAAATGCTCACGATCTAACAATGAAGCAAAATATTACTACACGTTTATGGTGCCTCTTGTAGTAACACAGTTTGTGTCTGCTACACTTTTTCCATAGTTAACTACTTCAGAGATATTTCTTTTTATTTGCTTGAATGTTTTGTAATTTGTAATGTACGTCCTCCAAAGTTAAATCACATCGGACGATAACTGGAATGTGTGAAATGATGCTCAAATCAGCCCGGGGTACATAGAGCTTAGAGTTACCCGACATTCTAGGTAGCTCACCCTGACCGAGATTCGAACTCGGAACCTGTTGAACGTGAGGCAGACATGCTACCACAACACTACCGAGGCGGGCAGATACGTTTCAGTAGATACCTATAGCTTACATTAACGCAAATCGAGATGGAGTTGTAGTTGTGACTGTTTTATGTATTGTAATGTCTAGATTTTATTGGAAATTAATATTTTGAAGTTCTTTCGATGAAATAACTTTTGGCAATTCTCTGTAGCGTAGATGGTAGCGTGTCTTCCTCACGTTCAAGAGATCCTGAGTTCGAATCTCGGTCAGGGTGAGTTACTTGGATAAGGCTTTTCTGGGGTTTATCCTAAAATACACATGTCTAGCAATTCTAATCTCCATGAACCATGGGCCCATTTGAGCATAATTTCACCCATTCCATTCATTGTCCGATATGACTTAAAAAGTTAAAGGACGTAAATTACAAAAATAATAATAATAATAATAATAATAATAATAATAATAATAATAATAATAATAATAATAATAATAATAATAATAATAATAATAATAATAATAATAATAATAATAATAATAATAATAATAATAATAATAATAATAATAATAATAATAATAATAATAATAATAATAATAATAATAATAATAATAATAATAATAATAATAATAGTAATAATAATAATAATAATAATCATAATAATAATCATAATAATAATCATAATAATAATCATAATAATAATCATAATAATAATCATAATAATAATCATAATAATAATCATAATAATAATCATAATAATAATCATAATAATAATCATAATAATAATCATAATAATAATAATAATAATAATAATAATAATAATAATAATAATAATAATAATAATAATAATAATAATAATAATAATAATAATAATAATAATAATAATAATAATAATAATAATAATAATAATAATAATAATAATAATAATAATAATAATAATAATAATAATAATAATAATAATAATAATAATAATAATAATAATAATAATAATAATAATAATAATAATAATAATAATAATAATAATAATAATAATAATAATAATAATAATAATAATAATAATAATAATAATAATAATAATAATAATAATAATAATAATAATAATAATAATAATAATAATAATAATAATAATAATAATAATAATAATAATAATAATAATAATAATAATAATAATAATAATAATAATAATAATAATAATAATAATAATAATAATAATAATAATAATAATAATAATAATAATAATAATAATAATAATAATAATAATAATAATAATAATAATAATAATAATAATAATAATAATAATAATAATAATAATAATAATAATAATAATAATAATAATAATAATAATAATAATAATAATAATAATAATAATAATAATAATAATAATAATAATAATAATAATAATAATAATAATAATAATAATAATAATAATAATAATAATAATAATAATAATAATAATAATAATAATAATAATAATAATAATAATAATAATAATAATAATAATAATAATAATAATAATTACGATTTTGAGGCCGTATATTATTTAGAACATAGGTTCAGACTAAAGAGATTAAATGCCATAGTCAGGATTTGAACGTAGTGTCATAGATTGTTATATAATATATAAAAATATTGGAAGATGCTTCCAGTTTTAATAACTTGGTGAACAAAATTTATGTACCTAACCTAGATCGACTGGTAAATGAATACAGATCTGCCAACCGGTCATGATGTCATCTGTAAAGTGTTGGGTTACGTTATAGATATTTAAATGGCACAATTGTGCACTTTACAAAGTGCTATAATTGCACGTGAGTTGAATTGCAATAACATTATAAACGAAATTGGTTAAAATGATCAGACTTATACAACTTTGTGTATACTTTCGTTCCGAAACACAATGAATGATATTCCTCAATATTAATTGTTCTATATATAACAGCTGAAATCTAATATAGTTCATATTCCCTATGAGGTTTGCTCCACAACAAAGTATTAATGTTTTCGTGTTTTTTAAAATGTCTCTAATTAATAATACACATTAATATATACACAGAAATTGCGACTTGCCTGTCATCTTTGACATCCTGCTTGTACTTCGTGTTGCATCAGATTTCCGCTGTGTCGCTGTGTTCGCAAGCTCTCAGATAACAGGCGGGACGTCTGAACTGCAAGTATATAACGTGTTGCCCCGCCCCAATGGCTTTGTATTTCATGTTGAACATTACTTTCCCTACCATGAACTTCAGGGTAGATAGAGCAGGGATTGTACTCTACCCAAATGTATAGTTAATATATCATGGTGGCTCTCTCAGAAGAACTTTGTTCTGAGAAACCATTGCATATCTCGTAAGAGTTATGAATTATTCGAATACATGATGACTGTCCTACAGTAAACCGTAATCCAGTTACTTAACTAATTACATTCACAGAAATTTGAGTATTCACTTATTTTTTTATCTTCTACATAACTTTTTATTTATTATAGTTGCTTATTTTTGCAGAACAATCCAGTTGTTTTTTCTTAAAAATAATATTAATTCGAATGCATTCTAATAATCTTGAGGCATTGTTTATTAGAAGTCATTAATCCTGTGTACCATAACATTTTGATCTCAACTTGAATTAAAAATAAATCAACAACTAGTTCGAAACCTTTCACATTTGATAGAAACTGGGGCTCAATAAAAATCCTTGAGGTAAGCCTGGATTTGTTGTTGTAATATCACACAGTACATGTGGGTGCCGCTGTAGCGTAGATGGTAGCGTATCTGCCCCACGCCCAACAGGTCACGAGTGCCAATTCCGATCAGGGTGAGTTACCCGGATAAGTTTTTTCCCAGTGTTTTCCCCTATGCTGAAAGGCAAATGTCTGGTAACTCTAAGCACTATGGTCCGTGGGCTCATTTGAGCTTAATTTCAGTCATTCCATTCATTGTCCGATATGACTTAAAAAGTTAAAGGACGTAAATCACAAAAAATGGTAAAAATTTCGAGGTCGTGTATTAAACTTAGTATTTAAAACATAGGGTCAGACTGAAGAGATTAAATGCCATAGCCGGGATTTGAACTAAGAGACGTAGATTGTTATTCAATATATACAAATATTGGAACAAGTTTCCAGTATCAATAACTTGGCGAACAAAATTCATGTACCTAATCTCGGTTGACCTAAGTGGTAAATGCATAAACATTTCCGTTTCCTATGAAGGTTTAGAACGAAGACCCACGCTATTTTAACCTGGTGGACTAAGCAGGAATCTATGCTCACTCCGAGTCCGCACAGAGAATAGAAAAGAGAGTGTAGCTAGTATAGCTTCGCCACAATATATAAATGGTACAATTATTGCTCACAAATTATATCTTAGAAAACAATATGGACATAAATAATAAACAAAAGTTTTTGATCTTTTCATTTATATACAAGTTTCTGTGGACTCTCGTTCCATTATAAAAATTTATATATCTCTATTGATATCTTATATACTATATTGCTTGGTCTACGAAGGTTCTCAGTAAGCAGGCGTTTTTCTACAGGGCAAGTCATTACTATTTTAATATTTGAAGAAAGGTGCTTAATAAATAATAAATATTGATATATACAGGAATAATGTGACCTGCATGACATTTGTAGTGACCTAAATGTACTTCGTGTTGCATGAGATTTCCACTGTGTCGCTGTGGTCGCAATCACTCTGCATACAAGCGAGACGTTTTACTGTGTTTTACCTATTACTTTCTATTTTGTGTTTAATAATACCTTCCGTACCACGAACGTACATAGCAGGTAGAGGAGGAATTGTACAGCTAGAATTTCACTGTAGTACTCTCTGAAAATCTCGGTTGTTAATGACTTTTGTATATATGGTAAGAGTTAGATAAAGAATTCTTACTACATAGAAAATATAGATCTTGCTGAAACACACTATTCATGTCAAATGCATTTTTTCGTTCAATGAACCACTTTGAAGATTTCCCTTGTCATTTGTCTGATTTTGTCACATTTGAGGGTGTTTTGAGTGTGGAATTTAGGACTATTTTTGCTCTTCCTATTTTATTCTCATAGATATAGTTTAGAAAATATTTAAGTCTTCAAATTTGCAAGGATTTCTAACTGCTTCCTTCCTTTCGTTTACAGCTTGCTAGCAGTCAGTGTTGTATGTGTCCAGAAATGCACTAAGTTCTTTATAAAACATATTAGAAACTTATTCGTCTTTTATAACTCCTTTAATTGAGTACAATTGATCTTTAAGTCGCCCAAGCTTAATAAAGATGGCGAAGTGATCACTGCCTAGGTCATACTCATTGCAGTAGATCGTGAACATTAGTTCATTGTAATTAAAACATAGAACTGATGTTTGTGGAAGTGAAGGCAATCTATCATTTAGTACACACATATCTAATATAGCTAACCAGTTAATTAGACGAATGTTCAGACTTATAACTAAACTCTCTGCAGATTAAATCTTCTGGCATACTGTTTAACAAAGTGTATTGGTAGAAAGACAGTTTGAACTTTGGATGATAATAAAAATGCCATAGGCCTTTTTAACACATTATTCGCTGTACTGTCTGTTCGGGGTTTCCTGTTAAGCAGTGATTGGAAAGAATCATATTCTACTCATATCCAACCTCCATGTTTGTTCCTTTCAAATCATAATATTTTAAAATGTGAAACGTTATATTTGATTCCTAGTTTTAATCATCATAACGGAAAACTGTATACCACTATGGGATAACGAATATTGAAATTTTTGTTTCCTGTTAGCTATACTACTAAATTTCCAAAACTGTAATTTTACGAGTATATTACCTTGAGTCCATCATTCTATTTTAAAGATGCTTCATACTGTCACACAATTATCGGAAAGCACGACCAACTGCCAGCTGGGTAGGGTACCAGAGGTATTCGGACCACGCCCACCCATTTATCTCAGTCACTAACTGAGGGGATGATTAGGGAAGTTTCACTGGTCGCTGGCCACCTCTTGCACCTTCCCCGGCCGTCTGGAACCTTCGTGAGGATTCACTGAACCGCGAGATTTCGAGAAAACATCGATGTTCCCATAAAAGAGGCTGCAGTGCCGAGTGAGTTCAGTTCTTGTCGAGCAGTCGTGATGATCGCCCAGTGAGAGAACGGACTGTCTACGTGCATCAGAGAAGAGTACGTAACTGCGTGCAGTGGACCTGTGACAGAAGAACTGGTGAATTGTAATTGTGTGTATAGGTAATTCTATGTAATCGGCAAGTGTTCCGATTGTAATTCGATGGAAATAAAGAACATTTTTGAGTGGTGCAATTGGACATTCAATTTCACGAACCCACAAAGTCACAATATGCTACAAACATAAGCAGTACTTAAACTAAATTCTCAGGACTTTGAGTAGTCTTTATGTTTAAGAATTTCTTTAGACGTTTATTTATACTTTACACGGTCAGAAAGACATTAAGGGCAGAGAAGTCAGGCCGTACCGATGATATTACGTAACGTATGGGCGCCTCTCAATTTGAAGAAAAAATAACTTTATATTTTTGAGTTCTAATGATTATTACACGCATTAATGTATTATACCGCGATTTTCAGTGCAGACCCGAGCTTGCAACCCGCGGTTTAGTGCACCACCAATCTCCTTGCCTCTAAGTGCCAGATTATATGGGAAAGCGGTCTCTACTCTACAGACTTTGACAGTCACGTGTCACTGCCTCCCTTACTCCGCTGCTCACCTCTTCCTACATCGCTCACAGCAACTCAGGAAGCCTGGCAGTTGCGGCTCGTTAGATGAAGCTTAGCATTCCTGTGGGTATTGTTAAAATGCTAAATGTTAAGTGAACAAAGTAATGCAGTTTTAAAATAAATAAATAGGATTATTTATTGTAAAGTCCATACCATGGCTTAAGGTTAGAGGAACAAAGGGAAATTAAATTATTACTAAGCTGAACAATTTTACATTCACGCAACAATATTGTAAAGACAGAGGACTTTGTGTAACACATGGCTTAGTAAGAAATCGTAGCTAACTACAAATGAGAAGAAACAATGTGTCCTTTTCCTTTACTTTTAGTTATTTGGTGATGAAGGTAGACGGCTGGTTGTATGTATCTGAATCATTTGAGTGAAGGAATTGCAAATCATTAAGCAAGTGCACTACAGTTTAAATTGTCTTAAATTTAAATTATTGGGAACTGTGAACGTTGCTGTTAAGGCAGCTGCTGCACATGAAAAATTAATCTAGAAATACAATGAACTACTTGCTAATATGGATACACACATAATAGACTGATGGAATGCATAATAATCGATGAACTATCACTGAGGAGGCACGGTAGAAACACAGGAATCTGCAAAAAATGAGCTATTGTATTGTAAGTATGAGGTATACATTGAGAAATTCTTGAAAGACATAAATACTGACGATTATGTGTCTCTGAAGGATGACGAAACAACGGACAGAGCTTGCAGCAATCAATTGCTTATCATTTTACGTTACATTAAACCCGTTGATACCTTTCTTTCTTTGGAACAGCTTATAATCGAATAATCAGTGATTTCAGTCCTGTTTTGATAAATAAGTTGTAATATTTTAATAATAAATGAAAGCTCATAACTCAAGAATACGATGGTCCAGCGGTAATGAGAGGTACGCAAGTGAGTTACAACTTTAATGCAAGACTCTTCCTCTTGTGCCAAATGTGTACACTGCTATGCCCACCAATTAAATTTGTTTATACGAAATGTTTGTTTCAAATTCGTGAAATCAGTTCAATTATATTTTAACTAAATTAGTGGATTCACGACATTTTTCTTATTTTCTCCACTACGCGGTGATCTGTTGTTTACTTTGCAACAAATGCATTGGAGCTACTTTAATATCAAGTTGGGACTCTCAGTCATGGCTTGGGAACAAAGTCCAGAAAAACAAACTTTATTTATGAAAGTGTTTTGAGAAGATTGAGCAGGAAAACGGGACGGATAATGTAAGAATACGGGAAGATTTTGGTTTGAAGGAGTTACTCTTGGTGTGTTGGCACATTTCTGTTATTGCAATGAAACTAATGGGGACATGCTTTAAAAGATGTAACTCAATTTCCTTTCATTTATATCTTAATATTTGGCATCACCAAAGAGAATACTTCTGTTCTGCCACTGATAAAAATATTACTACACGTTTAAAGTGAACCTAAGTAACCCAGTTTAAATCTGTTCCACTTTCTCATAGTTAACTACTTCAGAGATATTCCTTCTTATTTGCTTGAATGTTTCAGTAGATACCTATATGTTACACTAACGCAAATCGATATGGAGTTGTGACTGTTTTAGGTACTGTAATGTCTAGATTTTACTGGAAATCAATATTTCGACGTTCTTTCGATAAAAGAACTTATAGCCCGCCTCAGTAGCGTAGATCGTAGCATGTCTGCCTTACGTTCAAGAGGACCCGAGTTCAAATCTCATTCAGGGTGAGTTACCTGGTTAAGGTTTTTATGGGGTTTATCCTAAAAGGCGAATGTCTAGTAACTCTAAGCTCCATGGATTGTGGGCCCATTTGAGCATTACTTCACCCATTCAATTTATCGTCCGATATGACTTAAAAAGCTAAAGGTCGTAAATTAAAAAAGAACAGTAAAGATTTTGAGGTCGTGTATTGAACTTCGTATTAAAAACATAGGGTCACACCGAACAGATTAAATGCCATAGTCGGGATTTAAACGCAGTCATAGATTGTTAATTAATATATAGAAATATTGAAACAAGTTTCCAGCTTCAATAACTTGGCGAACAAAATTCATGTACCTAACCTAGATCGACTAGTAAATGTATACCGATCTGTCCTCCGGTCAAGATTTCATCTGTAAGGTGTTGGGTTACTTTATAGTAATTTAAATGACAATTGTCACTTTAGAAGAGGCTAAATTGACATATAGCTTTATTGCAATAAATATATAAACGAAATTAATTGAATTTACCAAACTTATACAATTTTGTGTATACTTTCGTTCCCAAACAAAACGAAAGATATTTTTCTATATTAGTTGTTCCATATATAACAGCTGAAATCTGATATAGTTCATATTTGTTATGAGTTTTGCTCCATGACAAAGCATTACTGATTTCGTGTCATCTGTGATATCCTACGCGTACTTCGGGTTGCATGAGATTTCCGCTGTGTCGCTGTGTTCCCAAGTTCTCAGATAACAGGCGGGACGTCTGCACTGCACGTTAATAACGTGTTTTTTTTCCAATGGCTCTGTATTTGGTGTTGAATATTACTTTCTCTGCCATGAACCTCAGGGTAGATAGACCGGGGATTGTACTCTACCCAAATATATAGTTAATATTTCATGGTGGCTCTCTCAAAAGAACTTTGTTCTGAGTGACCATTGCATATCTGCTAAGACTTAAAGTACGTCCACAAAGAGAATGTAAACCTTGTTAAAATACACAATTTATGTGACATTATTTCTCGTGATGTATAGCAATTCGTAGGTATTCTGTTATTTGTCTCATTTGAATGTTTCTGGGATTCTTTTATAGTGCTTATATTTTCGTTTTTAGCGCCTTGTGTAACTTTTCTAAAACTTAGTCTTGACTTCTAATTTATAAATTTTGTAATTTGAATAGGTTCACGGAAGGCTTCTTCTAATAATTATACTAGTTCCTCGTTTTCTATTTTATTAATACTGCAACCTATTGACATATCTGGCAACGCAACCCCGGTAGCGTAGATGGTAGCCTGTCTATCTCATGATCAAGATGTGCCGAGTTGGAATCTCGGTCAGGGTGAGTTATCTGGATAAGGTTTCGGCAGGAAATTCCTTATCCTTGCAGACAAATGTCGGGTAGGTCTGGGCTCCATGGATCCTGGACTCATTTAATCATGTCACCCAATTCATTCACCGTCCGATATGACTTAACTTTGGAGACGTGAATTACAAAACAATAAATAAAACATTTGACCTCAGCAACAATATTTGTCATCCATTTGTACAGTTATATTCTGTTAGCTTTATGTGAAACAAACACGCCACAGTAGTTTCATCGTTGTTACTCGTGGTTTCCGCCTGTGATAGCCAGGTAAGTTCAGACATGTTCAATATCGCCTACCGGGGCGATGGAGGTAACTTGTAGCTAAAGGTGGTGTTAGTGGAAAATCCGGTGTTTCTTTCAAACGTAATCACTGCTGATGAAACTTGGCTACATCATTTTGATCCTGAGAGCAAACAGCAAAGGTCAGTGTGGAAATCTTCTTCATCACCAGTAGTAGGTAAATACAGAAACTGGCACATGAATCTCTGTTCCAAAGCCTGCCCAATGCATTTTAAATGGGAGAAATATTGTTCCAGAAACCTATGACAGATTTTGTAACAGTCGTATCGTTGTTTTTGAAACACCCTATGCCAGACGAAGGCAGCACAGCGATGCGCAGATGCCTGAAACATTGTTTCCGAATCCCCTGGTGGATTTTGGAACCATCGAATCGTTGTTGTTTTTTTGGAGTAGAAAAGAATCCTATGCTAGAGTAGGCGGGACGATATGTTTTTCGGGTCAGATAGTTTGGAAATGTGAATGAAGAGAGATGTGCTAATCTGTATGAAAATCATTGCAATGCTGGAGTGTGTAAATCGGTTTATGTGGTAAGGAATGACATAAATATGTTAAAAATAAGAATTATCATCATCTCTTAGGAAGTCGTATGCCTGTGTGTATGATCATGAGAGATAGCAGCTGAAAAGATATGCTTCATGTGCAATCCTCGCTTTTGAAAAAAAAACTAAGATCGCCCCCCCCCCCACACACTGCCGTTCCCCGGTGCAAGAATCAACATGTTCAAATCATTTCCCATTCCATCCAAATTGCTCTTATAGCTTTATGAGCAATCCGTGCCCGAAAAAAGGTCAACAAAAAGGAGGTCATCAAGTTATACACGTGTACAGAGAACGTCCTCCTCCCCACCATCCCTACCTTGATGCAAGAATGAACAGGTTTAAATCGTCTCCTATCCAGCCGCGTCTGATGTGTGAAAGTATAATCGAATTGTGTGCACAGTTACTTGTGAGTCGTCAAGATGAACAGTGAAATAATCAAAAGTGCTATCGAGAGCGACAATGCATGCTGGGTGAATCTTGCCGATTACGAGAAGATGAAGCAGCACTGTCTGGAAAAGCATGAGGGACATTGTAATGGTGATACGCATAGCATCATCTGCAAGGAACCTTCACAACATGATCAAATGACCACATTCTTTCGTTGTGGAGAATACTGTGATGTGTACCATAAGTCAAAGGGGTAAGTAAGATAATGCAAAAAATATATTTTTGACTGATATTACTATATGAGGTATCAGAACTAAAACAATACGAACTGTGTAATTGCAGAATGTATGAAAGTGAGGATGTGCCACCCTATCAGGACGTGGATCGTTCGAAGCCTGTGCCTGAAAGAACCGTGCAGCCCATGGACGAGAAAGAATGTGTAGAAGAAGAAGAAGGAGAAGAAGAAGAAGGCAGGTTAGTACAAAGAAACAAGACAGACATATTGGCAAAAGAGCAAGATATGTTTTATTTTCATTTTTAATCGTCTGTATATATGTCTCCAGGTCCGATAAGAAGCCTGATAAGAAGAGGAGCAAACCGAAGATTGTCAGCAAGAAGAAGGTGAACGACGCTGCTCTGGATAATATTATAGTACTCATCTTCGATGCCATTCCAGAAAAGCCCTTGAAAGAGGAATCCAAATAGCGTGTATATGCTTGACAACATCTCCATCAGTGTGAACTGTCATGTGAATGTAGGGCTCCACTACGAACTCCCCACCCTATACATCATAGCAGCTGACGAGACATTCGTATACATAACAAAAGAAGACTGGGTGATTATACTTGAAAAGATGTCAGTGATTGAAACATATCTTAGACACGGTAAGCTCCCAAGTGTTTCATACAGTGAAAATATAATATATGGTTATAATATAATATTGCATATGAATAAAATCAGTGAAATAGTTTTGAGTAATACTTGTCTAAGCGAAAACATTATAAATCTAGACATAGCTGCAATAGTTGGACTCAAGAGACTAATTCCATACATTGAAAGACATTTATTTCAATTGCATGAAGCTTATAAATCAGGCTGTTCATATGACATTTCAGGTAGGAGTATCAAGAAAAAGGTTAAGGAGATGTATGCTAAAATCAATAAAAAGGTCATATAATTGGTAATGTATTTTTTATTGACAGCCAAAGAATAAAACATTTTTCCTATATGATAGGTTGAACAACATGAGTTAGAGGTTTGTAAATGAACAATTTGTCATGAATAATTAAACAAAAAATGATGTTTGTGGAGGAAAGTTTGCTGATGCTTGAACTTCTAGTCTGATGTTAACTGCTCCAGTAACTGTCTCCTCAGCTTGATGAGAGCAGTCAATAACAAATAGCGGTGCATATTTCAGAAAGTCACTTCTCTTCAAAAGGGGATAATTCTCCTTACCGTAGTAAGGGTATTGAATTTTAGAATACTGATCATATAGAGAAGCAAACTTTGAATTTGCGAAATCCAAATTCATGTCATGATAGGGATAACATTCACTGTTGAGATAAAGTTTGAGGTTTGTGATATTACAATGATCAAAGAGAGAGCTATCTTTAGCGAGATAATTTAATCTGTCGATTTGTGCACCAATTATGACAAATCGAGGTTTCTCAAGCTTTGTTGTTGTTGCAACGTTCCAAGTGAAAGCTTTAGTCTGTGGTACTGCAGGTTAAGTATGAAGGTCCATCGTTCGAAAGGCCACGTGTAGAGGCTGATCCGACTTGACGAGTTTAAGTTTCTCCACTCTCTCGGCATCGGAAAGTCGCAATACTGGCATCCTCCATTCGATCCTGGTTAGTTCAATAACAGTCGGTTCATTGCCCACTATACAATTATTAGAATTTTTCGGTCTAATGAGAACAAGCTCAAACTTGCTATTAAGTATGACTTCCCTGTGATCATCGGCAAAACCCAAAAGCATCGAAAGAGGAACGATAGCGTTGAAGATACCATTCGATGCGTTCACGATGTCCACATCGTCTCTAGGATGGGTCCATTCTGCGTTCTGCAAACGCAGAATGTTGAGAGCTGCATAGTTGCGCATGGTTGAAGAAATGCCCGGATTTCTAGTTCTATCAATATTAGTACCATTCATATCCAATCGAATTTCATCAAACAGAAACGCCGTGGAATTGTTGCTCAGCTTTGAAGAAGAGGGTCCTCCTTCAGGCTTAGCAAGAGCTCCCTCTATGTACAAATAACTTCTGCTAGGAAGCGTGTACAAATCTTCAGCTTGGCAAGTTATTCTAATTTCATCATTCGCTTCAAGGGCTGATGTGCTGTAAGGTAAGAATATGTGTTTCTCCTATTTACTAATCTTATCGTCAAATGCTGGAACTCCCGTCACTTCTAAAACATCCATTACAGAACCTTGAAGCCTAACCTCTCGAGGAACTTTCGATTAGATGATGTTAGCAGTTTGCGTGCTGAAGAGCGAGTAGTCTTCATCCTCCAGATAGGCTTTTTATTATAGCAAGATCTCTTAAAATTTAGTCCCATTCCGTCTTATGTGTAGTCTCACGGTAATAGTCTCGTTTCTAAAGTCGAGGGTATCACCGTTCTGATGTACCACTAGAATGTTGAGATGATCAATGCGATTTGTATCAATGATTGGTAGATATATAGGATTGGATGGTTCCTGCGAGATGTGGCAGCCTGGGGGAACAGATGGGAAGAATTCGTAATGAGCGTGACCGCTTTTGCCGTCGATGAAGGAACCGCTTGCAAGGCTACACTCTATGAGTATTATGCTAACCTTAAAGATGTTCACCACTTCATCAGACTCTGTCAGAATATGAGGCTCCACCATTCGTCCCCCGGTGAAACCGAGAATAGAACCGATCGATTTCTCTTGAGTAAACTCGATAGCGTAAGGGGATCGAATCTCTGCTTTCATAGTGTTATTGTTGGCGCGTAGAATGAAGTCATCGCCGACCTCCAGGCTTTCCTTGAGTAAACTGTTTATATCATCCAATCCGTACGTGCCAGGCGGAATCACTATGGTCTCCAGCCTTCCATCGCGAACGAAATGAAAACGGTTATTACTCTGATCAATATTTGGTATCGAGTAAAATGTATCAAAATTCAAAAGAGCAATCTCTAAACACCATCAGGATCTAGATGGAGTGGCGTATTTAGAAAAGTAGAGAGGCTGGAATCAGAACCGCTCACAGTAATGGTATAACTCATTTTGACCATGCAAACACTGTAGCTAAAGCGTTTTATGAGAGAAACTGCAAGCACAAGTAACCACAAATTACAGAATCGAAATCTTGATACCTTTGTCTGTTATACATGATTCTGACTCCTGCGAGATATGACTCAATCTCCGCCGGAGGCTTCAGATTGCCGAAACTATCAAAATAAAATGCTAAATTTCCATCCTTGCGTATGGAAATCCCAGTGAGTTCCTGGATTATACGAAGTGTCCAAGTTAATGACAATCCTCTCTGTATGTCTAGGTATAGCAGGTAGTTTATCTAGCATGCACACGTCTCTATAGTTGGGAATACGTAGACGTTTAGCATAGGCTTCAATCTCTGTTCTACTTAACGCTTTTTCCGGGATATGTACAGGCCTCGCCCCGAGTTTTTTGGAGGCAAATAGAGTCCTTTACCCATCCTCTTCTTCTTCTTCAGTTGCCTGCGTCCATGCTTAGGACCTCTACCCTTTGCTGAAGCCTCCATCTGCTGATGGTGACGAATCATCTCGTTCAGCTGCTTATCTGCAGCGCGTTTCTTATTCACAGATGTAGCGATCTGAGCAGCACCCCCGGCCAGGCTACCCGCTGCACCCAAGGCAGCCAGCAATGGGATTAAGGGTAAAAACCCTCCCCTAGCGGCTGGCGGCAGTGTCCTCTTTCGGCGCTTACGCAACCCTGCACCTAAGGCTAGCTTTCCCTTCATTATGGCGGTTACAAATCGAGCAGCAAGCTTTTCGCCCAAAGAAACGTCAGCGGAATGTGCACGCTTCCAAGCTTTCTCTATAAGAACCTTATCAGCCGAATGTCTCGAACCGGTGTCCCGATGTGTAGCGTTGGCCAAGTCGTGCTCGCGGCAGGCGGTGTCCAGTCCGTTAAGGGGTTCGACGCCTTGTTGTAAACGCTTTTGTAGTTTTGTTCCAGGACCGCAGAATCTGTATCCTGGCAAATGAGCCTCAAAAGGAACAGAGTTAATTAATGAATTAATTATTCCAGAACCTTCTTTGCTAGACTTCCGAACTCGTCCAGAGTTCATCGTATACTATGAAATAAAAATCAATACATATGGCTTATAACCTTAGTTGCAAGATGGAAGTAGTGAAGCAAAAGTGTTCGCTGCCTATACAAGTCTTGGATTTTGACGATGATATCCGCGTCGGAAGACATGGATCTCTCTTCCCGAGCAACGTCAGAGCTCTCATACTGGGAAGCTCAAATGCCGGGAAGACGAACGTACTACTCAATCTGTTAATCCACGAGAATGGCCTAAGGTTTGAAAATCTCTACATTTACTCGAAACCGTTACATCAATCGAAATATCTATATCTACTATAAGTACTGAAAACCATACCCGATATAGGAGTATATACTTTTGAGGACGGCGAAAAAGTGCTCCCGACCTCTGACGCTAAGGAAAACTCTATATTTGTATTCGATGATGTCATCAATGATAAACAGAGTAAGATAGCATCGTATTACAGCATGGGTAGACATCGTAACGTCGATGCAGTATACCTGGCACAGTCATATGCAAAAGTACCCAAACACTTAATTAGGGATAATGCAAATATGATAGTACTCTTCAGACAGGACAATCTCAACTTAAAGCATATATATGATGATTATGTAAATACTGATATGAATTATACAGAATTTAAAGAGCTGTGTAAGCAAGTGTGGGAGAGTATTCAGGGATCAAACACGAGACCTTTCGTTGCTATAGTACCTGAATTTGCTTTGAATGAAGGACGATACCGGCACGGTTTTGACGTCTTTATCAGAGTGAATAAATAAGTAGCGTCAATCATTCCAGCTATGAGTATTGATAGATTCGGATCTAGGAGAATCATACCCTCTAGGGGTGTGCTTAACCGCTATATGGTAAGTCGATATGGCTCGGGAAACTATCAGTTCAGTAAGAAACGATTGTGCAACATCCAGGATCCTGAAGTAGCCGCTGATGCAACGACTAAACACTATGTGGATACGCTTACGGCTGTCATTGAAACTCGGATGCAAACTTTCGCCGAAAAGACTTCATATCAGCACATGGGTGACTTTGAAGCTATGCTTAGGAACCATGTGCAAACCTCACTCGATGCACAATATGAAAACCTAATGCAATTTCTAAGTAAATATGCATTCAAACGTGATGCCGAAAACAATGTTATTCTGGACACGATAGGAATGAAGGTACTACTGCCTCCAATTGACGACGACGATGTTCCAAATAAAAAATACATGCTAGATTATATACATGCAAGAACGCCCATTCAGGATTCGAACGGTAATATTTCTTTTCAAAAGAAACGAATCAGGGAGGTAGCCGATCCTGTGGACGATAACGACGCAGCAACCAAAAAATTTGTTAAACAATTTGTTGTAAAGAAACAAAATGAATCACAGCCTGCATTAAACAGAGCTCTATCTTCCATGGCTAATGATATTGCTTCGGCAGTAGACAAAAATATCTAGTCTCTAGTAAATCGTCAGTCCTCCCTGGATAAATACATAACCTCAACAATGGATAGTGTCAGTGTGCTTAAATTGCAAGTGAATGTTATAAATGCTATTTTAGATCAAATGAGGGGAGAGCTCATTATTGAACTGCAAACGAAACCTTACAGAGGAAGTTCGCAAAGATACACCTTAACATCAGGACTTGAATACTACAAGTCTTCTGTAAATCGAGAGGTGATCGACTGCAGTATGATATCTCCACCCCATCCCTATACGAGGTCAGATACGATATTTTCAATAAACGATGAAATTATTGAAAGTTATCCAGCAACCATTCAGATAGGTGATAAATTAAGCTTCACTGCTCCACCCAATCGTGCAAAAGATGGACATATTCTAAGTATTGATCTGAAAATTTCCTATAAATTGACAACACATATTTAAATATTCATTCAATCTAAAGATGGATGCTGAAGGTATCAGACTCAAACAATCCATCGCCCGACACAGTAAGGCAATAAGGGAAAAGTTACGTTCCCTAAAGGGTCTCAAGTTCGAAACTCAGCGTATAATGTCCGAGGTGCCTGTAACCGATCCTGTAAATAATATAATCAAGAATCAGGAGAAGCAAAATCCTAAAGAAGAAGAAGATGATGCTGCTGATTATGATGATGACGATCTCTCAAAGTATTTGCAGAAGGTTCGTACAGCTAGCGCCAACGATATGGATGCCATCTATGGTGTACGCTACGAATATGGTGATTATAAGTTAGGTAATAAAAGAATTATATTTGTAGACGACACTATTCAAATAGGAGAAGAGACCTATGAGGCTAGCCCTGGGCTGTACGAGCTGTTATTCAAGCGAGTACCTCGAAGTTCAGCGTATACTGAAAATGATCTGGATACATATTCAGAGATTTTGAAAAAAAACTCTAGTTCATAGACAGGGATACAACAGAAGCGGTCGACTGAGATCGAGCAAGGGATATAAATATAAAAATATAATACGAGGTCTAATTGCTAGTAGGACTGGATCGGGTCTCAAATGGAAGGAACACGTGCCCGATAGGGGTCTGGATTATGTGTACTTGTCTGACCCTAACATTCTGGTCAATAGACTCAAATTACTTATCGCATCGCAGCAGGCTGGAAATTTAAATCATTCATCTGAAATTCAAGAGATCGTCACGGAATTGACAACCACAAAAGTAATAGCATGATCAGACGAAACATCGCTGGCGAGTTAAATTCCCCTGCCAGACGGAGGTTCCTTCGCAGAAAAATAGTTATAAAGGTCTTAATGACTTGTTGCAAATAGATCTTATAGAAATGATACCATATGCAAAAGAAAATGGGAACTATAAGTACATTCTTATTGCCATTAATTTTTATTAAAAAATGGCTTATGCAAGACCTCTGAAGGACAAGATTGGGATTAATGTTACAAAAGCAATGAGTAATATATTAGCCCAATTGGATTCGGCACCAAAGAATATCCAATCTTATAATGGCAAAGAATTTTAAAATAGACACTTCAGGCAGTTAATGGCTAAACATAGATTTAATCATTATAGTACATTCAGTGTCATAAAGGCTGCTGCTGTCGAGCATTTAATACGAACACTTAAAGCTATGATGCATAGAGAATTTTTGGCTTGAGGTTCTCAAAAATGGCTTGATCTCCTACCCGGAATCATAAATACCTACAACAATACTTACCATTCGACGATCAGAATGCGACCTGTCGACGTCAGCAACAATGATCTGCTCCTCGCCGTGTATCGTCGTGACAATTTCGGTAAAGAGAAGAGGAATGCCAAAAAATTCAACATCGGAGATTATGTCAGAATATCTAGACATAAGGGCTTACTGGAGAAAGGGTACACACCCAATTGGAGCACTGAAGTATTTCGTATTATTAGGATAAGGAATAAAATTCCAGTTACTTATGTTCTTCAGGACAGTGATGGAGTGGAAATACAGGGAGGAGTTTATGGTCATGAATTATTAAAAACTCAGTACCCTGATACCTATCTGATTGAAAAAGTCGTGCGCCGACGTGGGAATAAGTTACTTGTTAAGTGGATAGAATTCCCTAAAGCTGAGTAGATAGAACACGATGCTGTAGTGTAGCTGCAATAAAAAAAGCTGTGAAAAAATTAAGGATTTCGGGATGTGTTTGTATATTTGATCTTTGGGATGAAATAAAAAGAAACGTTATTCAAATAAACCTCAGATTTATTTTTTTTTTGTTACCCCACATTCCCAACCATCATGTAAATAATAATATATTTCCTAAAATAAAATTATATTTCCCCCCCTCCACCATCGCATAAAACATTTATCTATAATTCTATTTTGACAATGATTATAAAATATAATTAATAAATGATATATCATTATATAAAAGCAAAAGTACTTATACATGTTTGAGTATAAAATCTTGACATGTAAGAGGTCATATTAGGTTGAAACATTAAACGGTGGCGCACAGCATCTCGGCGTTAAAAATGTGAAACAAATTGTTTCACTTAAGAGAAAATGTTCTTTCTCTCTTTTAATTGAAATCCACCCATCCCTATCTCCCCCTGGTTAAAAACAATATGACTGGAAGCCCCAACCCATCACATCATAGGAATATTAACTATATATTTCCAAAAAATATAATCAACTTTAACTGTTGCACAATTTCTTACAGGGCGTGGTATAAAAGTATTAATGTATAATTGATCAAATAACCTCAGTTTTACTTTCTTTTACCCATATTCCCAAGCAACATGGACATGTTAATAATATATTTCCAAAAAATAAAATTTCATTCCCCCTCCTCCATCGCATAAAACATTAATCTATAATTTTACCTTGACAATCATTATAAATGATCATTAATAAATGATATATCATCTATAAAAATAAAAGTACTTATACATGTTTTAGTATCAAATCTTGACATGTCATATTAGGAAGACATGTTAAACTACGGCACACAGCATCTCGATGTTAAAAATGTGAAACAAACTCTTTCACTTAAGAGAAAAGGTTATTTCTATCTTTTAATTAAAATCCTCCAACCCCTATGTCCCCCTGTTTAAAAACATTATGACTGGAAGCCCCACCCCATCATATCATAGGAATATTAACTATATATTTCCAAAAAATATAATCAACTTTAATTGTTGCACAATTTTTTCCACAGCGTTGCATGAAAGTATTAATCTATAATTTATACTTTTACAATTATTAAATGATATATCATGTGTGTAAAGTAAGTACTTGTACTCAATTTATTTTATTTTTCTCCATCAATCACATCTTGAAATATTAATTACAATCATCATGTATTGCTATACATCCCACTGCCACATAAAACATTAATCTAAAGTTTATACTGCTACAAGATATAATGTATATAAACGAAAGTGCTTATAAATGTTTTTTGAGTATCAAATCCTGACATGTAAGAACCCATATTAGGCAGAAACTTTTAAGTATGGGAACACAGCATCTCAGTGTTCAAACTGTTTCACTTTAGCATGGTATCAAATCTTGAAAACATAACTATGACACAGAGCATCCATGCGTTAAATGTGAAAAGAACAGACAAAATATTTCTTTCTCTATTTCTTTATTTTAAATCCACCCTCCCCTCTAGCATCTTTTGTTTGATGCATAAAAAGCTACACTTATTTAAGTTTTTTTACAAAAAATTCAATTTTTCACTGAATGTGCAAAAATTCTTTTTTACAAAATTCACACAGGCACACACATACAGGTACATTACAATATCTCAGTCATGAGCAGATGAAAAAGTATTTAATAAAGTTAAATAAAATTGTTTAAGCATTTAACACGCATTTATTCCCCTGACTGTGTCAGCATCTTTCACTTAAGAGTAAATATTTCCCTCTCTCCATTTCATTTTATTTAAGTACTCTCCCCTCAACATGACAATGTATGTTAAGCTGCACAAAAATTTCAATGGTTATAAACATTTTTTCAAAAATAATCTCCCTTTTTTACATAAAATATCTTGTTTCTTTATTTCTGTTTTTAACTTAATACTCTCAGTCATGCTCAGAGGAAAAGGTATTTGTGTCAATAGAATAATGATTCCAAGCTAAAGTTGAATAAGATTGTTTGAGCATATAACGCTTCGTGTCTAAGCCTCTCAGAGCCACTTTATTCATTTATACCGTGTGAACGTCATGCTTATAACTCCTGAGAGACACTTGTTTAGAGAAATGTGTTGCATTCATGTCGTGCAGGCATGACAAATAATCTTCATATGTAATTGAGCGCATTCCCATTTTTGAAATTCCTTTCCATATTTTAACAACCTGACCGTCATAACGAAAACCATATAATTTTGATCGTAATCCTGCATATTCAGTCATTACTCTACCGGAGAGTTCATCCTTAAAAAGTCCGGGCACTTTTTTGTTTATAAAGTTATTGCTTAGACGTTATCAGACGGGTAATTTGATGTATCAAAATACTGTATGTGAGTTTTAATAAATTCATAGATATCACTACTTGTTTAAAAAGGAAATTCATCTGTGTCCATATAATTCAAAGTTAAATCATTTAAGTTCTTTTTCAGAACGTTATAATAAAAGTCATACATGATAAATTTGGATAAGTCAAGAATCGCCTGACCGAAGTATATAGGCTTACACATATGGATTTCCTCTCTTAATAACCCGATTCCGACAACATTTTCGTCAAAAATTATATAACGTTGAAATGTTTGGCGCGATATGAGCTTTCTCGCCTGTTTCCAGCTCGTAACGAGCTTGAAGTCCTTATAAGAACGGAAATTCTCAATAAGTTTCCCATAAACACAATTGCTCATTTTTTTCCATAGATTCTGACCAAATTTAGAATTTTCCACGGCTCGTTTTTTAGCATTTAGATCAATATACTTTTTCAACCAATGTGATTGCTTATAAGCTACCGCTCTATGTATGCATTTCAATTTCAAACCCAACTGTATGCACTGTTGCAGATTGCGGTAATGTATAATGTATTTCTCTTTATCCGACAGCGTAGGAAGCAATTTTTTATGTTTATCATTGGGAGGAATCTCACTCCTCGGACATAGTGGTAGATCGGTATGTGCATCGTGAATTTCTTTAGGATATTCCAGATCGACCTCTAATACATGTCCTATTTCAGCGTCTTCCTGTATTTTTAAGAAATCGATCTCGTTAATTTCTACCTCAGTTAATTATTTAAGCTCGCCATAAGGAACATTTTCATGCACCATCACAGAACTATATAAGGCATTCGCGTCTGTATAAAATAAATATTTAGACGGTAAAGACTGATTATAATTAGTCATATACTTGTTATTTGCCTTGAGTAACGTTTAGACACTGTACATAATCCTCCCCTTATGCCAGATTAGAAAAATTCCATCATCCCTCTATCGGTGATTAGTGATATTTGAAAGCCTGTAGTCTTAAGCGTCGCATCGAATGCCAATCCTGGTATCGTATAATATTGACGAGGGTCCAACTCGTATAAATTTAGACATAACGCTCTGAATTGATGAAAAATGTCTGTGAGCAATAGCGTATCAATTTTAAGATATAAATCACTATATTCTCCTAAAGTTTGGATATTGAATGTTCTCCGTACTGTTTGAGCGTGCAAGTAATCTTCATGACTTATGTCGTCAAAGAATATTTCATCCGGTAATGCATTTTCATCCAATTTCTTTATACAATCTAGATAAGTGTATGAAAAAAGACCCTTCCGCGTCATCAACTCTCGATGTATGGGATTTTGGTATTCTTCATTAATAATTTTAAAGTTCTCGGGGTTTAGCATCTCAGGTAAGGTGATCAATTTATCATCTAAGAACCTATACCTGTCAAGAAATCTGAAATATATGGTTTTCCCGCCTGAGGTATATCTCTTACTGAACGAAAGATAGTTCTCAGATGTCTGCAAGATGCATGTTATAGGCTCTTGGTCGTAAGCTAGATTTTTTACAAGAAAATGAGCATCATAATTTGATAGACAATGGAAAATAATTGGAATGAAGTTTGGTAGTTTTCTGTTCAAGTTGCAAGAATTGTGTGCGGCCCCTAAATATTTACCCGAAATGTGACAGTGGTCTCTGACTTTTGTCACATTAGTCTCAAAGTCATATTTACACAGGTAACACTGATTTGCATTTTGAAAATTGGTTTCATCCTCATCGGACATATTCAGTTCTTTTTTATGTGAACATACCTCCATGACATCATCGGCAATTACAGTAAGTTCCTTGAAAAAGTCTTGAATCGCATTGGGGCCTCTAAAAATTTTGAATTTTGATATGGAATCATCATACTCGCATACTAATATTAGCGATATTGAAATCGCTTCATGTCTCTGCACCGATCTTGTCCAACTGCTGTCATCAGATGGCTGACATGAGTGAACCTTTTTAAGTATTAATTAGATATCAGCGTAAATGACGAATGGAACCCCTGTACACTTGGAATATGCATTGAATTCAATTCTGTCACTTATACCTATTTCAGGCATACTTAAAGCTTGATATTTCTCGCATTTAAGTTTGTTTGGCTAAATTTGGCTCATTTGAAAAATTTCTCAAACAGCTTTCACATATACACATTTTATGTTTGCTTTTATTTATCTGTTTAGACAACAGTCGCGATATATCATTTATTAAACAATAGTCTGATTAGCTATCATTACCTATTCTTAACAGGCTTACATGGTGTTTCTTTATTTCACTGGTATGATAGAGCAAAGTTATTGAATGGTCGTCCAGGCCGTATACTGTAATACATATATTTTGATTCTTCTTTTCGAATTTTTCAATATCATCAAGAGATACAGGAAATGTTATTCCACGAAATATCAAATTCTTTAAACATGTTATACTTAGAGTAAGATCTAACTCTATGTCTATTATTCTTTGCAGGATATTTAGATGAGCGCAGACAATAGCCGAAACATTTGTTATCTTCATTTTTTATATTAGTTACCGCATCTTTGTTCTTTATGTATTCCTGAAGCTTTGTATAACATCCTGCATTTAAAGGATCATATTGACAGGCATTTAGCGCTAAGGAGCTTATCTGATATTGAGATTTAACAACTTT
Organism: Mantis religiosa; assembly: GCA_030765055.1. Classification (NCBI taxonomy): domain Eukaryota; kingdom Metazoa; phylum Arthropoda; class Insecta; order Mantodea; family Mantidae; genus Mantis; species Mantis religiosa. The sequence goes on from CM060958.1 coordinate 127,707,154, forward strand.
TTAATTCGAATGTATCGATTCTTGAAAGAACAGCTTCTTTAGGTTTACTCTCATACCATTCAGTAATATCTGTACTCTTTAATATAGCTTCCATTTTGCTATGAAAATTAAATGATTCAAGTTTTTCATCATCAGGAGTCTGTATTAGATACAGGCATACTAACGTTCCACAAAATTTTATTCCCGAAGTGTATCGTGTCAGATTATTCCTAATTTCATTGGTAACTAGAGCGTTACATTCATTCAAAAATAGCTCGGGATCTATCATATGTAATGTATTGTTTATCTAACTTGTGTAAATGCGATTTTTAAATGCTGATTCTATAATGTCACATGTCAAATCCTTTTTTCTCTGCTCGCTCACCAATTCCATTTTAGATATCTTTGCAGAGATCCCATCGGTTTCCAAGGATTTTCTCTTCGTTCTAGACATAACAGGAGCCTGCGTAACACTGTCTGAAATAACACAAATTTTATTAGTATATTCCGACATTACTAGCCACTATAATCTGTAAAGAAAGGCGCGTTATGCATTAACATGTCTTTTTTTAAGCTGGAATATATATGATATGCATGCATTATGACCTTTTCTAAACACATTTATTATCCTGCCTAATATGTAAAGAAAAGCGAATTATGCACTAATATGTCTTGTACCTTATCCTGAAATATATAAGTTACGCATGCATTATAACTCTTTAATAATTTTTATGGTAAGATAAATTTGTAGAGTTAATGTTATACTTCACATATTATATATGTTGTATATTTTATCAAATGCATATAAGAAAACAACCTAATGTTTTTAACAACAATAACATAAACAACAATAGTAATCAGAAATAATAGTAATGATACTAATATAAATAATAACCAATATTAATATTAAATCTCAATGGAAAGTTTTTCTACGTTTGTGCTCATTACAGACATCAAAATTGAAACATATTTATATGTAATGTTGATTATGACTTCTATTTTCTAACTGTATATGTTTTTAAGTACAAAATTATTGTTTTTATATACTATGTACTAAGATGATTTATATAAGACTGAATGAAAGCAAGATACTTTTATGTTTTTAAAAAGTAATAATGTGAAAAAAGATAACGTTATTTTATTAAAAAACAATAAATATGTAGATTTATAATTGCTGTCTTACCTTGACGGACTGATGCTACTACTGTGATGCTGTGTGAAACTCCTCCGTCTGACTTTGGTGAGATGTATGAAATAATAAAATGCATTATTAGCAATTTTGAACAATGGTTTTACAGGTGTTGTACGTAAAACTGCTTCTTTTTCATAACACATACCTTTGCTTGTAAAGAAGTAATCCTGTGCCTCTTGTATCCCGAGGATAGGGCCTCTTGCCCCATATAGACCAATTGAACACCACCCTCATTTGTTTTCTTCTGAAAATCAGTCATATTCGTAAAGCGTTCCGGTAGAAATATTTGGTCTATCCTGTCTCCATATTTGGTCGCTAATGTTTTCAGTGACTTAATTTGAAATGGCGTATTTTGATCCACTTCCCTCAGCTTTCGTGTTGGAAGAATCTTACATCCTCCCGCCAATTCATTTAATTCTTGCATGAGTTGATCTGTAACATAACGATTTAAAACAAACCCTTTTAGTCTAGAATATATATGTACAGTCCAATTTACAGATATTAAGAACATATTTTTGAAGACTTCGAACACTGATATATGTGCTTAAACATGATTTCCGTTCAATGATTGACAAAAAGAAATAATTGAAAGCGTTCCATTTATATAGATCAAACTAAGTTGGTAATTTCGATCATAATTGAAACGTTTAAAGTTACAAAAACGAGATAAAGAATTTCAATTATTAACACTTTTTTTTCATGAAACCCATGCATAAATAAGCTAATATAGAAGGGAAACAGAACGTACATGTTTTTGAAAAAAGATGATATACATACAAAATGATTATACTTCTCAAACACATAACATATTCAAGTACTTACCAGCCATTGCTCGTTCCTTCCGTGTATATCTGCGGTCACACTTGAATTAGATGTTTCATTTCAGTCGAGGCTTCTTTTATATTAACAGGAGCATGATGGCACACGCAGATCAGATTTACAGGATTTAACAAGCTAAATCCCCCACTACCTACAGAACTAGCCTTAACACACTTAAAACTACTCCGGCCATAGTTTAGAGTTTCTTCCTAATAATGCTCTTACATTTCAAAATTTGATACTAAAGTCTAAAGTAGTAAGACCAGCGTCTTTATACTCAAAAGTCTTTACCATATGGAGGCGGAACTTCCACTCCACCATACAGAAAAAGTTTCTCTATGCGCACGCATAACTATTTCTATTGGATAATTGTTTTTTGTACTTATACACGTTACCTTCTTCAAGGTAATTCAGGCAGATTGCAGAGGTGGGGAAACTCGCTTTAACTGTAAATGTACCTTTTTATAATTTTTTTAAATACGGCTCGAAATAGTGGACCCATTCTCATGATGCAACGCCTTAATAATTTCCTCATTCCACCTTATAGATAGGAAGATACGCCCTCTATAATGTTCTTCCTTACATCCGAAAGTTAATTATATACATGAGATTCAAGAGGATACGCCTACAAACTTTCTCAGGAAGAACCATGTCCGGAGGGGGTCAACTTGCTTTACCTGGAAATGTACCCTATTTTTATTATTTGTTATAGATGACTAGAAATAGTGGACACATTCTCAGTCCATCGTTAGGATTGAGAGATCCGCCCTCCATAAATGTTTCTCCTTACATCCGAAAGTTTATTATATACATGAGATTTTAGAGGGTCGCCCCAAAGACCTGCATGAAGAACCATTCCCCGTCCTCAACTGAAAGTTATAAGTCATCGATATTTATCATCCTGCTAGCCTTTTTCACCGTACAACTTAACATGTATACAAGACAGATAAGAGTAGCTTAATTTAACGCTCGGATCATGTCCATGGGGGAAATGTACTTGACCTCAAACGAAAGGAGACACACCTGCTCATCCTTCGTCGAAATGTAAAAGTCATGACATACAATAATAACCATTAGCATTAATTTCCTATAACATTGGGACGTATCGTGCTCACACACGTACACAACGTTTCACTAAGACCCCTTTCCACCGCGCAACACCACTTCCGCCTAACTCAAGCATAGGCTGTTTCAAAACCAACGACACGACTGTTCCAAAATCCGTCATAGGTTTCTGGAACAATATTTCTCCCATTTACAATGCATTGAACGGGTTTTGAAACAGGGATTGATGTGCCAGTTTCTGCATTTACCTACTACTTCCATCTCTTGCATGTGTACGCCTTACGAAACTTGAACTTAGAGTGAGTGAGTGAGTGAGTGGAGTTTTAGGGCCCGTCGACAGCAAGGTCATTTGGGCCCTAAGTCAATATCCAAACCTAAACAAATTTAGTTAAAAAAATACAATAAAATAAAAGACTCAACCATTAAAAGCACATAAAAACCATCTAAAAACTAATAATTTAAAATCTCTAAAATTGATAAATATAAAATACAAGTTAGACTTGTTTATTAAAACCTATTTCTGAAACAAACCGCAGTGCCTTGTCCACGGCCACTGGGTCGTTTCCTAAAACACTGTGCAAGCTAGTACCCAAGCCCAAAGACTGGCGAACGCGGGCATACTGCGGGCAGTGAAGCAATACGTGCCGCACCGTGAGGCGTACTGCACATGGAGCACACACAGGGGCCGGTTCCCCTCTTAACAGGTGGCCATGAGTCAATCGTGTGTGCCCAATTCTCAGCCGGGTGAGTATCACATCGGCTCGCCGGTTATCCCTGCAGGAAGTTGGCCAGGGTTGTACGCTCTCCTTTATAGCCCGGAGGTGTGTGCCTTGTAAAGCTGTCCAGGATTGCTGCCAAGCAGATAGGAGCTGGCCACGGAAAAAACGTTGAACATCCTGGAATGGCACCGTAGTTGTTAAACTCCGGGGAAAACGGCAAGCGGACTTAGCAGCCGCGTCCGGCTCCTCGTTCCCGGAAATGCCCACATGGCCTGTGGTCCAAGTAAAAACAAAATGGTATCCTCGACCGAGCATTTCCGAGATCTGGGCCTGTATTTTTAAGACAAGGGAGTGGGCGGCAGTGTGCTGTTGCAAGGGCTGAAGAGCACTTAGACAGTCAGTGCAAACAATAAAAGAGCCAGGGGCTAACTTGCAAATAAAAAGGAGCAAATAATAGATGGCATACAGCTCTGCTGAGAAGACCAAAGTGGAGTCCAGAAGTCGAAATTTATGAGCCTCACCGTTAATGAAGAACGAGCAAACGCGTAGTGCTACCTAACTGAGAACCGTCGGTAAAGACCGGAACATAGTTAGGGTAACGGCCCAGTAGTTCGGCAAAAAGTTGTTAGAACACCGAATGTGGGGTAGCGAGTCTAGTGTTGCTTGAAAGTGTTAGATCGAACCGCGCACGATTGAGCTGCCATGCAGGATAAGGGCAGATGGACGACCTCTCCACGCGAGGCATTCTGAGGCCATGGGAATGTAGGAGATCCCGAAATCTTATTCCCATGGGGCGTGTCCGAGAACCAGGGCGCATATAACGGTGGACTAAATCTGGACACAGAACTGGTTTAAAACAGGGATGATTGGGATAACTTGCCAACTTCGAGACGTACGAGCAGAGTAACAGCGAGCGACGAATATGGAGTGGAGGTTCGCCTGAGTCTGCGTACAGGCAGTTGACTCGACTGGTGCGGAATGCTCCTGTGGCAAGGCGGATGCCAGTGTGATGCACGGTGTCTAAAAGGCGAAGTTTAGAGGCGGTCGCTGCGCCATAAATAAAACTGCCATAGTCCAGCTTGTACCCAACCAGAGAGCGGTACAGCCTCAACATTACCGTGCGATCGCCCCCCCCCAAGATGCTCCAGATAATACCTCCAGCACCCTAAGAGAACGATCGCAAGAGGCTCGAAGGTGACGAATGTGGTGCTCCCAATTGAGTTGTCGGTCCAAGTAGAGGCCCAAGAACTTCAGGTGCGAGACAAATGGCAGGGGTGTGCCGTTTAAATGAAGATCAGGGGGCTGGTGAATACCTCGTAGGCGGTGAAAGTGAATACACTGCGTCTTCGCAGCTGAAAAACGGAAGCCGCTTTGAAGCGCCCAAGCTGCTAGCTGGGTAATGGTCAGCTGCAGTTGGCGCTCAATGTGATCTATGTTGGCAGACCTGTAATAGACTGCAAAGTCGTCAACATAGAGGGATGATAGAATTCCACTTCTAACGGCACTAGTGATGCCGTTAATCGCTACGGCAAAAAAGGTGACGCTCAAAATCGACCCTTGAGGTACACAGTTCTCCTGTATCCGCTCCTGGGATATCGTGTTTCCTATGCGCACACGAAAACGGCGAAGTTTTAAAAAGTTGCATAAAAACTCGGGTAGATGACCACGCATACCGTAACCATGAAGCTTACGGAATATGCCGTACCGCCAAGTGGTGTCGTAGGCCTTCTCCAGGTCGAGGAACACGCCCAGGGCGTGCTGTTTCAGTAGAAAGGCATCTGAAACATACCCCTCAAGGCGTGTTAGAATATCGACACTTGAGCGATGGCGACGAAAACCGCATTGCAAGTTGGACAGATGATTATGTTTTTCTAGCCACCAATTTAACCGAGTGTTTATCATCCGTTCGAAGGTCTTACAGATGACACTCGTCAGGCAAATGGGGCGGTAGCTAGATGGAAGTGTGCGGTCCTTTCCGGGTCGAGGGATGGGGATGACAATACCCTCTCGCCAGGAGTAAGGGAAAACCCGCTCATGCCAAATGCGGTTATAGATGTTTAAAAGGAAAGATAGCGCCTCAGATGGAAGATGTAGCAGCATCTGTCGGTGTACGTCATCGGGACCTGGAGAAGAATCCTTTGCTAACGCCAGAGAATGGGCGAGCTCGGCTGCGGTAAAAGGTTGGTTGTACGGCTCGGTGCAGTCACTATTAAAATTAAGTGGTACCCGCTCCTCCTTTTCCTTAATGGGCAGGAAGAGAGCGTCATAGCGGGAAGTTTGGCTAGTAGCAGCAAATGTGGTAGCTAGGGCTTCAGCTATGTCCAGCTCGGTGGTGAACATGGAACCGTTGATCGCAAGGCCGGGAATTACCGTCCGGCGATACTTGCCATACATCCGCCGAACAGCTGACCGTACTTCTTGGGTAGAGCTGCGCCGGGAAAGCGAAGACACACAGGCTTCCCAAGATTTACGCTTTGCGTTGCGCAGTATAAAGCGTGCCCTAGCGCGAGAAAGTTTGAAGGCGACGAAGTTCCCTTCCGTCGGGTGCCGCTGAAAAACGCGCAAAGCACGTTTGCGTGCTTTGATAGCCAAACTGCATTCCTCGGACCACCACGGTACAGGGATACGACGCGGTGTAGATGAACCTCGAGGAATGCTGGATTCTGCTGCGCGCAGGATCGAGCAAGAAAAATATTCGACCATTTCGTCGATGGTGTCGAAACCGTCATCGATAAGGTTTATCAGGGAATGGAATTTTTCCCAATTAGCTTTGGAAATAATCCAACGAGGATGTCGAGAAAGTACACATTGGCGGCCAGAAAAATGAATATTAATGTGGTAATGATCACTGCCAAAGAGGTCGGAAAGTACTGACCACTCAAGTAGTGGTACTAATGACGGACTGCAGAAAGAAAGGTCTAGTACGGAATGTGTACCATAAGTGGATGATAGGAATGTCGGGTCACCAGTATTTAGCAGAAGCAGGTCAGACTTATCGAAGACGTCTACGAGGAGGCATCCACGGGCGTCATCAGTGTCTGATCCCCAGAGCGTGCGCTTGGCATTCAAATCTCCCACAAGGAGTAGTGGTGAGGGGAGCTGAGCCAATAGAGCTAGAAGATCACGCTCCGGAACTATACTGAGCGGCGGCAGGTACATGTTGCAGATGGTAAAACTGATGCTCTCCAGCTGTAGTCGCACGGCCACAGCTTGCAATGGTGTGGTGAGAGGAACGTGGGCGGCGGAGATGTTAGGCGCCACTAAGGTGGCAACGCCACCACTTGCACGCACACCTGCAAGAGAGTCGCTTCTAAATGCAGAGAAAGAGTGAAGGTGTAACGAGTGATTGGGATGTAAGTGAGTTTCCTGGACGCAAATAATTGACGGTGACCTTTGAGAAACTAAATGTTGTAGGTCTTGAGCACGAGCTCGAAAACCATTGACATTCCACTGGATTATTTCCATGAAGAGCTTTTAACGGGCCGTTTAACTTTTTTCTTGACCTTGGCAGACTTGGGCCCTACGATTCGAAAATCGTTAGCCTCCTGTGGCTCCGCTGATGTTCGGGAGTCAGAACTCCTACGGCTCGTAGAACGAGACCGGGATCTAATAGAAGGCGAGCGACTTCGCGATCTATGTTGTGGCCGGGAGCGGTTTTTCACATTTACTACTGGATTGTTGTTACTCGGTGATGGCTTGGTGGCTGGAGTTTGTACGGCTGAAACGGAGGCTGTGCTGGTGGATATACAAGCAGTCTGAGACGTGGGTTTAACGGCTAGAAAGTCAGTCTGCGTGGATGCGTGGGCGACAGGGACGTGTTGAACAGCAACAGTGTTATTAGGAGTACGGCGAGCTGCTAATGCATATCCAGTAGTAGTGTTAGGAGGCTTCAGTTGTTCGAAGCGCCGCCGTGCCTCTGGAAAAGTCAGGCGTTCCTTTACACGTAGCTCCTGAATACTTTTTTCGTCCATGAATCTAGGGCACTGTCGCGAGCTGGAAGGATGACTACCGTCACAGTTCACGCAACAAGGTGGTCGAGTGCAGCTTGGGTCTTCGTGCTTCGGTAGGCCACATTGCTCACAAAGAGCAGGATTGGTACACGTGACCTTAGTATGTCCGAACCGCTGACACTGTAAGCAGCGCATGGGGTTCGGGGCATACTGGCGGACACTCGCACGTTCATAGCCACAGTAGATGTACTCGGGTAACTTAGTCCCGGCGAAAGTAAGAAAAACCGTACGTAGCGGATACTCCTTACCATCTTCCTTTCGTGTTAGCCGGTACGCCTGACAAACAAGTTGGTCATAGAGGCAGCTTACAATTTCTTCATTTGCAAGACCGTCTAAGCTGGAGGTGGTGACTACTCCTCTGCAGGTGTTAAGCGTCTTGTGTGGGGCTACCCGGATAGGGTAGGAGCCCAACAAAGTCGCTTTCTGTAGCTTTTTCGACTGGTCCGCACTCGTGCTCTCTAATAGTATGCTGCCGTCTCGGAGACGCGTAGCGTTTTTCACAGGGCCACTGATCTTATCGAGTTCACGCTTTATGTAAAACGGGCTGATATCCTTAAACGTTTTGCCATCACATGCCAAGGTCATCACTATATACGGGTCGATGAAAGAGATTTTGGGCGGATGCATTTTGAAAAGGACCCCCATCCGGAACCGTCGGCGTCAGCCTGCCGTCCGGAGGTTAAACAAAGAAAGACACCGAATCTTCACGGTCTGTGCCGTCATGGGGACCTCACCCATGACCGATCTCATTTGTACCTCAGAAAAGCTACCCTTCAATCTCCACTGCTTGTCCGTATGGGTAAACCGTTCACCACGCACACCCCGGCTTTATGCCCCTACCACAGGAATAACCGCCTGTGGCTCCCCACTTTAGGCCGCGCTGCGTATAATAGGCACACGCGGATTCAGGGGACTTGTGGTTGATTACACCGGGGTTCCGTCAGCGGTAACACGTCCGGTCGGTGATACTAACCCAACGGCAACACGGCCGTCCGGAGATTAACACAGACCGGGCCCTCGAGGAGCTACGTGGGTGTACTTGACGGTGTGGACGGGCTCCGCACCTAAGGCTCCACATAGGGGCAGTGCGAAGGGTCCGCTCAACCTTCACTTTTGAGACCTCCGGAGAGCACACATGTCGGAAGCCGCGCTGAAAACCGTGGGACAGAACCACGGAGATAGGAGAGATCCCTGCTGTTGAGACAGGAGTTATAAACCTAAGACCTTAAGTGCTAATAATTATAATAAAAAACTAGAAGGGGAAGAAGGTGATGCTTACTGACAAGCAGTAGCTACACGTGGCTCAGTTGATGGAGATGAAGGGGATGAATTGAGGGTGAATGGCTATGGACCCCGGGATCGCCAATCCCGTACCTACCGTAGTAGGTCCCTGGGGGAAAATACCAGAGCCCCTTCTGCCAGTTTTCGGGGTTACTGATGGGCCTTCTCGGCAGCCGTAGCGGTCCTGGGGTACACCAAGTCCCCACCGTACATCACCCCATCAGTCAGTCCCCTACTTCCTGTTGCCCACCCCTCGGGACGAGGACCGAACAGGTTGGACTTTGAGGGGCTTGAACTTAGATACAAGCAAGTCCTGTACTGTGTTGTTACTTCCATGACAACCTTTACTGTTCGCTAGTCTATCTCTCTCACTGAAACAAAACACGACACTAAGTACTAGTCCATCTATTGTATGTGTTCGCCCTACGAAACTTGAACTTATATACAAGCAAGTCGTCTCCTGTGTTGTTACTTCCATGACAACCTTTACTGTTCGCTAGACTATCTCTCCCACTGAAACAAAACACGGCACTAAGTACTAGCCGTCCACTGTATGTGTTCGCCTTACAAAACTTGAACTTATATACAAGCAAGTCCTCTCCTGTGTTGTTACTTCCATGATAACCTTTACTGTTCGCTAGTCGGTCTCTCACTCTGAAGCAAAACACGGCTCTAAGTACTAGTCCATCTACTGTATGTGATTGACAAATCTCAGACAACTTTACATAGGTGTGTTAAGTATTAAAGCTAATAAAAGATAAACTGTTCAGTGTTATTTATAGACACCCCAGTATACCCTGATGGTGAAATCTGATTGGTACTTCCGAGCTGGCGTAGAAAACAGCAAGATGGCGGCGAAGTCTTCCAGATTCGACACGACATTTTAAGTATATAAACAGATACAAAACACCGCATCAATATATTCACAATACTTAGTACTTAGAATTTTATATGTAATAGAATTTGTCTTTCTTTTTCAGTTTACTAGTTATACATGTTATTAAGATTGTCGTGCACTTACGGGACATTCATTGCCGCCTTTGTAGTCTGCTTGTTACAGTAAATATTCTTAATAAGTGAATTCCACATTTAATTAGCCTTACCCTACCTTTTCAGAAATGAAACCTTCATAGAGAAACCAACCTCTTGACAAAGCATGTAGTTCTGCTCTGAGTGTTTGCCCCCGTTTTCGACCTGATCACGTGTTCCTTAATGTTCAAAAACTAAGATCAGGTCGTCACAATATTAATCTATTTCTGTTAAATATTATTAATTTTAAGGTTAAAATGGATAAATTCGAAATATACTCTAATCATAAATCTTAGAGTTAAGTTATTTTGTATTGATTCACATAAGTTTGTTGTATAACTGTAATTTGTAAAATACGAATTGTCTATTGTACTGTCAGGAGCTGACATTAGTATGTTTACGTCAAGTAACTCTTCAACTGTTTACTTATCCGTAACTTATTGTAGTGAGTACCTATTAATAATATTATATTGATTACCTATAAATTTGTTAGTTTTGTATTAATTTGTAGTGATAGGTTATAATATATTTTTCTTTATTTAATATATGAGGACATGTTACACCTAATTATTTAGTTATTTATTATCAGAATGTAAAATCTTATAAAGTCGGAGTATTAACTCAAGTAGGATATGTAGCTATTACGTGAATTTTGTAAGAAAAATTATATTTATTATTTAGATTGTATAATAAATGTTTAATTTCATTATTAGTTGTATTAACGGTGATAGCACTCAGATTACCTGCGGCTATAGCAAATCCGACCTCAGTTCATTGTCAGACTTTAGACTGCATTTATTAATTTGATTTAGTAAGACTTTTGCTAATTCACCCTTTACCTCTTTTAAAGTCTAACTTTAGAACGTTTACTCCATTTTCGGTTTTAACCTTCCTTCATCTTTTATCTTAGTCCTTAATCTTTAAATTTTTAGCAATAGTAATAGGTTTTCTCTTACAGTTTACCAGTTATATAATATCGTTGAGATATAAGAGGAATTCTGGTGACATTGATTCAAAATTGAACCCTTAAGCTAACCACTTAATTAATCATAACAACAATCCTAATAACATACTTCAACTAAAGTCATTAAAACTGATTTTTGCAATTTCAAAGCTGCAGTTATGCAGTAGTGTTTTACTATGAGATTTTCTGGAAAAGTTTTGAGATTCAGCCTGAAAATGCTGAAGGTATGTACAGTTTGATATTGGTTCAACTTTCCTGGTTTGACTTCTGGTCCAAACCTTTTTTATTCTTTATAGATGCAGATGCTACCATAATATATTGTACAAAGCACCCTCGGGATTTAACCTTTAATGGAATGCAACCTGCTCCTTTCAGGCCCAAATGACCTCGTTGTCGACGTGCCCTAAGACACCACTAATTAAATCAAATCCTCCTTACCTGCTATGTATGTTCATGGTACAGAAATTATTAATTTAACGCCAAAAAGGAATAAATAAGGAACTACCAGATGGAGACCTGCAGTTCAAATAATCTGCCTGTTACGAATTGACTGCGATCACAGCGGCACACGGTGGAAGTGTTATGAAACACTAAGTGCACGTGAACGTTTGCAGATGTTGCAGAAGTTATGGTTACTATGTATGTATCAAAGAGTTATAGTTATTACAAGTGCTTTCCAATGCATATGTATACATGAATTTCGGTTTTTATATAGAAGACGTTTCTAATGCAAATGACAGCAATTTTGGGTTATATGCAATATATAGGTGAGGATAAAGTAACAGGAACAATAGTGCTTCGGAACAAAAGCCCACAGAAAATTGTACAATTGCAACAAAATCAAGAAATGAATTCGTTGTATAATGATTTCAGTTAAACTCTGCTCAATTATAGATTATTATGATATAAATACAACAAACCACCGATATTCTTAACTAATCTAGCTCTTGCCAAATAATAAAAACAACAGTTGCATGCACTAGTCATTTTGTCATTTTCTAAACGCTTGTGTTTAGTATCGAACATTGGTATTAATTATTAGGCATGTGCATTATGCTTGGGTGTATCTGTAAAGTTTAATTAAATCACAGCTATACAGACAATACGTGTCATAAGACTGTGTCGTGTTATCTGCTACTGAGTCTTATCGGCTCTGTTTGAAAATCTGATTTAATATTTAGAGAACGCGCTGAAAAAGTAGTCCAAATGTTTAAATGTAGTTGTAATTTTGGGAAATAAATACCGAAATTAACAGTATGTATCATAGGGTATCCTGGAAGTACAGCATTTTATGCTTTTAATGAAGGAAAACTTTCACTATTTCCATGTGTAGGTTACAAATCAAATAACAAAAAAGGTACTTAAAACTGAATTATATCACAGCTTGTTTCCTGACTGCAAAAAATATTTAAAATCAATTATATCTAGCAAGAACGCGAGGTTGGTTATCCATTGCTTATTGCGCTACGGAGAGAATTTTTTGTCAAGTAAAGACATTGCACACTCTCTAGCACTCAGTTTCTTGATGTGTAACCTGTTCTGTAGTGAATAATTGACAGGCTTTTTATGTTATTAGGTTTTACATACTAATGTCGGCTTCAAAGTATTATATCGTTTTTATACATGTAATTGAGAATAATATAGAATTAACTACTAAATAAATACAACAGCTCAAAGGCCCAGATTGTTCCCAGTTTTCATAAAGTGTAAAATACGTGTAACAAACGCAGTATAGAATATTGTGAGAAAAAAAGTTGTCGTATTCTTTGTTCAACGAATTTCTTAAGTATACGTCATTTTTACTTTGCAAAATTGTATGTCCAAAAGAAACGGTTTATAAAACATTGCTACAAATTCCAGTGTTTGTCGTATCAAACCTCTAAAGAAAGACAATTGCGATACTTGGAAAATGCAAGTACAGGCTATGCTCACTCGTAATGGACTTTCTGGCTTTGTGTCAGGAGAAAAAAAAGACGCCTAATGACGTCACACGCAAAGACAACGTGATTCAAATGCAAAGACAGAAATAACTTATGATTTCTCCTCCGCAATTAAAACAAATAAAGTGGTTCTTAACCTCAAAAAACGAAAAATGTTCAGGCCCTGCTCTGAAAGCTACGCTGTACGCTTTGTACAGCAAATGCACAGCACAGGTAATATATGTGATTGCCTCAACAAACGCTTGTAAATTTTTGACACACTGAAACAAACGGATCGTGATAAATGAGTTCTACATCATCTTTATATTGACAAACTTGGAACTGCCATTGAATCAAGGAATGACCTACCCAGTGTTGAAAGCTTAAAAATTAGAATCTTGGAACAAATACGTTAATATCGGTTCTTCACTAATTTATCAAGAAGAGTGCAGTGGTTCAAAATTGATAATATTGTGTAAGCATAATACGCGTAAAGAAAATGGTAAATCAAGATATTAAGAAGTTTAGGAAAATATTATCACACATTGCTAAATATGAAATATTGGAAACCATGAACAGAAGAAAGAACAATGGGTTCAACAGTTTTGACAGCAGAAATTTAGCAATTGAGTCATAATGATATTGACAAGTAAATGCAAAAAAGAGAAACATATAACAAACATAATACTGTGACTTTGCGGGTTCGTGAAATAAAGATGGAGGTTACAAACACAAAAACTGTACTTTATTCACGTAGCAAATACACTCTTCACAAATTCAATTTGCTAGATAACCTAAAACTGTTTACTTTTTCTAACACTTCGCTCAACTGTCTGTCGCTTCTGGTAAGGATCGGCCCCGAAGTCTCCCGAATCTCCACCGGCCATCATTTATTCATCGGCCTCGCGAGTCTGCTGCCAGGGTAACACTGCTCCCTCCTCAAGCCTGGCCGTCCCGAACAGCGCCTTCGTAGCGGGCCAGGCGATCCAGGTGTACCACCAACATATTTCCCCGGGGCACCTTCTGGATGCGGTAGACCACGTCGTTAATCCTCTTCACCACACGGTACGGTCCTTGCCATGGCTGCTGAAGCTTCGGGCAGCGTCCCTTGGTCCGGGTAAGGCGGTACAACCAGACCAGGTCACCTTGCTGGAACACTTGGCTGTTGGCTTGCCTGTCGTATCGGGTTTTCATGCGGTCGCTCGCCTTTTTGATGTTCTGGCGAGCCATCTCGTGCATGTCATGGAGGAGGTCCACCAGGTTATCCACATCCCTCAAGAGTGGCCCTAAGTCTGCGTCCGCCAGCTGCACCCTGGGAGCAGAGTTACCCTGGCGGCAGACTCGCGATGCCGATCAATAAATGATGGCCGGTGGTGACTCGGGAATCTTCGGGGCCGATCGTTACCGGAAACGACAGACAGTTGAGCGAAGTCTTTTTAAAAGTAAACAGTTTTAGGTTATCTAGCAAATTGTAATCGCGAACGGTGTATTGCTACGAGAATAAAGTGCAGTTTTTGTGTTTGTAACCTCGACTTGTTATTTCACGAACCCACAAAGTCACAACTAGTGTCAGAAGTGGGTCATCTGACATCTGTATCGAATTCGATGCTGCGCATCACTACGCGTGAGCGTAGAATTTGTAAATGCAATGGACGTATGCCTAAAATAATGATTATAAAATGACAGGAAGAACTTGTAGTCATCTTTAATACAAACAGCCGTGGATGTACCCTTTAAATGACTGCTTTTCAGGTTTGCACTGTTTTTTAAACACCAACATAGTCGATCATTAGTGCATCCCATCTCCCCTAAGATCTTTCTCCCATCTCTTCACTAGCAGCCAAAGTGTTTTAATGAAAGTGATCAAGATGAGAGTGAAGGAAATTCACTTTCAGATTTACACTATATTCCAGCTCTTTTTAGATATTCAACAACATTTGAAAAGCTAACTAAAGTAAATTGTTCCTTGAATCAAGCTGGAGGCTAATGTATCTCTTAAACGGTTTTCTTTACTGTGCCTCAACACTACTGAGCGGCTAGCAGTCATTAGGACGAATCGTGGTTAAGAAAGCAGTTATAAAGTTTTATTGGTGTAATATATATTATAAAGTGTGAGAAGACATATATCTACTTAAAAACATAATAGTTTACCGAGGTATTCTTTTATTTCTGAATGAAATAATTGTACATCTGTGATCCACAAATCCCAGACGACATACAACGGAGTGTTAAGTATTAAAACTATAAAAAATGCAAATTTCTGTATCAATCTTAAAAACCGGAATATACCCTGATGGTGAAGTCTGATAGGTCCTTCCGAGGTGCCGTAGAAAATAGACATATGGCGGTGGAGTCCTCCAGTATCGACACGACATTGTAAGTACAACATCAGATACACAACACCGCATCAATATATTTACAATTTTTAGTACCTAACATTTCATGTGATCTCTTCTTGAGCAACGTTCAGCTCTTGTTTAGAACCTGATTTCTGCTGGTTTTTTTTCTCACTGACGTAAAATAACACAGATACAGACGATTGTTTAATCTTTTAATCTTTACGATTCTTGTTTTTAGAATTCTGTGGGTAGTTATAAATATATTGCCACCTTTTCGTTTTATGTTGCATATTTAAAATTCATTCCCATTTATTTCTCAATGCGAGATATTGAAGCTGGCAAGTTGTTCCAATATTTTATGACATTTTCTATAATGCTCCATTAGAAGAATAAAGGGAAGAGGCAACCTCGCATTCAGTGTTAGAACAATTGCTAGCAGCACTTCTAAACTGCTTTACCTAACATCAGTCGGGAGATGAAACTTATTTTACAATAAGAGGCAATTCTTTTGAAATCTAATTATATTCGCCATCGACTACCAAATGTTTGTGTGGTTAGCTTCAAGTTAGTTACTTAACCGTTACCCAAGGCAATGGTTACGTCTGACTGCCAGTTAACATCTAACCTGAGATCACAATACTGTCCATTTCTGGGATTGTCTCTATTAATAGTTTAGTATTATATTTTATTAAACATATACCACGCGAGTAGATATAGAGCGTAAAGTTTATAGTCTAAAACATTGACCCCTTTAACAGACTTATTGTAGCATTAATTATTAATATCCTTAATGAGAAACAACCAGCTGCGAAAGATTTAAAAAATACGACTAATCAACATTGATACAACTTTGAAGTAAAGTACATAGCTATACAGACAATAGGTGTCTTAAGACCGTCGCACATTAGTCTTATCCATCCTGATTGAAAACTTGATATAACGTTTAGAGAACGCGCTGAAAATGTACTCAAAGAGTTTAAGTTTAGGGCAATGAATACCGGAATTAAATTTATGAAACATAGGGTATCCTGAAAGTACGCAATTTTATGCTTTAAATGAATGAATATTGTAAATATTCCTGTCTTGGTTTGAAATAAAAAAACAGAAACGAAGTTGTTAAAGCTGAATTATATCACAGTTTGTTTATTGTCTACTAAAAATATTAAAAATTAATTTTATCCAACAAGGCCGTGAAGTCAGTTATGCATTGTTTATTGCGCTACGGAGAAAACTTGTCAAGTAAAGACATTGTACACGCTCAAGGACTCAGTTTATTCATGTGTAACCTGTTCTGTAGTGAATAATTGACAGGCTTTTTATGTTATCAGGTTGTACATACTAACAGTGTTGGCGTCACCTCCTCATGAACTTTGTATCCCTTTTATACATGTAATTGAAAATAATATGCACTTAGTTACTAAATAAATACAACAGCTGATGGGCAGAGATCATTCCCAGCTTGCATATAGTGTAGGATGAGTCAAAACAAAAGCAGTATGGAGTATTGTGGGGGAGAAACTTGTCGTACTTTATGTTCGTCAGTTCTACTTTTCAGGAATTGCATTTCCAAAAGAAAAGGTTTATAATAATGGCTACAAATATCAGTGTTTGTCGTATCGAAGCTCTAAAGAAAGACAATTGCGATACATTGAAAATGCAGACATGCCGTGCCCACTGGCATTGGACTTCATGGCTTTGTGACCCGATAATAAACAAAGACTTCAAATAACGCTAACCCCGAAGACAAAATACTTCAAATGCAATGATGGAACTAATTATTATTATTTAACCTCCAGAATTAAAACAAATAAAGCATTACTTAACCTCAAAACACGTAAAAGTTCAGACCCTGCTCGGAGGGCTATGCTTTTCCAGCAATTAATTGTACAGGAAATGCACAGCACAGAAAATATACATGAATACCTCAACAAACTCTTGGACATTGTTGACAAACTAAAGGAAATGAACGTCCTGATAAATGAAGACTGATTGCTCATAAATATGCCAAATTCTCTACCATCTTAATTTGAATATTTTCGAATATCCGTTGGATCTAGGGATGAGCTACCCAGCGTTAAAAACCTAAAAATTAGAATCTTAAAATAAAATGCAACTGGACTAAGAGACAACAAATCAAGTAAAGGAGCACTTTATGCAGGTAATAACAGATAAAAACAGAGAAGTGCAAGAGGAAATGTCAAGTAGTTTCCCTGTGAAGTCTGTTGGAAGACAAAAGACATTACATCTGATTGCTAGTCAAAGAAGTATAATTTAAAGACACCTGAGCACATCTTCATGGTAGAACAGGTTTAGTTTGAGGCTGAATGTCTACTCGCGACTGTAGTTGTACCAAAACTCGCATGTATTTGACAAATTCATCAAGTTTGTTCCAGTTATGTTTCATGTCCCCGTTCTCATTTACACTTAGTCGTGCAGCAAATTAATTGGACTGTCAAACTCGTTTTAATATTCATATTTTTAGTAACGATTTTTGGTTCTTCTAGTATTTTCTCTATAGTTCCACAAGGAAAGAGAAGCGGAAGTGCAAGACTTATAAATAGGTTTAATATAGCTGACAGCAGCGCCTCTACAGGATTTATCAAGCAATAGGCGGGACGTTAAACATACTTCACAAAAAGAATTGATCCCTTCTTGTGTTTAGCTTCAACTTAGTTAATTCATAGGCACTTCATATCACTTTACAAACTTTAGATATTTTGCAATAAACTTTCTGTCTATAAAGTCGTTAAGAGAAAGAGACTGTAGGTTTTAAGTGACCGTCAAATGTTTTAGATGTGCTTAAATAGGGGATGACTTTCAAATTATCTTCTCTTTGCATCTCCAACAGAAAATAAAAGATGTCATTCTCAAATTCATATAGCTTTCCCAAAGTTTCCTTCAATCAAATTTGGGCCTCTGGATTTCGTGCACGGGCGTGACATATTTGTAAATACGTTCTAAATCGGGGACCTCGAAACGTGTGTTCTTACCGCAAGCCTGGTGTTGAATTATTGTACGGCAATGCAATACTTTCTAACTTGAGCAAGTAGGCAATACAAAGTAATAACGACTTATCAACTTTAGAAAATTATAACTATTGGGAAATTGAGAACTATAACCAAGAGTAAATCTAAAATTGTTGATTCGACAAAATAAAATATATCAGATATAAATTTTGTGTTATAACATGAACTACATTATATGTGTAGTACGATTTTGTTAATGTCTTACATTTTACAGTTATGTAAAGTGATTTATAATGAAAACGACATCTGAGGACATTCCTTGCAAATTTAGCATATCCATGTCATTTATCATAAACATATTTCAATGATATACTACGTCAATTAAAGTACTAAAACTATTTTTGTTAAAAAAAAATATAAGAAATTTTTCCATTTATTTCGTAGCGCAGTATTTCGGGGTTACCTTTAACGTCTTAGCATGTAAATGTTGCATTAGTTTGGTATAATTCCGATTTTCCAGTACTGAGATGGGCTGAAATATATATTTTTGTTTAATTGGTCTCAAAATATATATCCCCAGTAAAATATCGTCAATAAATATCTGGTTAGAAGCAACTGCTCCTCTGCCTGCTATGTATGTTAGTGGTACGGAAAATAAAACAAGATCAACACTTAAATAAAGTCGACAGACAAAACTGGGAAGAAACCTTTAATTTCACTCGTGTGTAGTGAGTGCGATTAGAGCGCACATGGTGGAAGTCTCATGAAAGAGGAAGTGCCCGCAGCAAGTTATAGATGACGCCAGGGTTGTAATTGCTTCTTATGTATGAATATGCCTTAGTTACTAGGAAATATTTAAAATATATAAGAATAGCAATGCTTCATTCAGGTTTTAAGGTAATTATGAATGTGATAGTTAATAAACAGGAGCCATGTTCCATACAAGAGTTTATGAAGAGAAGCATTAAGTATTGTATTTCGGAAGGAAAATCTCCTAAAGGCAGTTTATATATAACAGATTCAACCAGATTTAAGTATTCATTAAATCTTTAAACCCATTGCATTCTGATCATAATCTAGTGTTAACGGAAGTCAATACCAGGCTTGCCAGTCATGATATCTCCCTTTAAACGCAAGAAGTCGCTTGGGAAGGCATTAGGAACTGCCTCCGCACTTTCAGTTCGACAAGCCCCAAAATTACCAACATACCTACCCTGGAGAATGCGTTCTCATCCTTCACTTCCATCGTGACACGAATTGTGAAAGACTTGACAATCCACACTGCATCCTGATGTTTTCTCACTGGACATAATACTACTCATCCGCCGATCCTGTGCAGTACGGAGACACTATCAGCGTCACCGCACGCCACATAATCGGGGGTTCCTGCGACGTTTTCGTCGCGAGTTTAGTGTCACACTGGGCGAGCACAAGCTGCAAGCGTGGGAGGATAAAATGTCCAGGTTGTGCGTCGAGGATGGCGACATGTGGAGTATAGCCAGAGCCCTCCTAAAACGCAGAGGTCAATACTTCTCGCCTATCCACGGCACCCAAGGCCTGGCCTATGAACCTCACGGCAAAGCAAATGCGTTCTCTGACTACCTTGAACGTAACTTGTGTCCAAGAGACGACCCCTAGGACATATTTTCCGAACGTGTCCCTCGAGGGATGCGAAGCTTCTTACGTCGTCCTCCTGAGGATACGGAAAGACTCCCTACCATCCGACCCAGTGAAGTCCAAGGAGCACTCCAGCGTCTCAAACCGAAAAAGGCGCGAGGGCCTGATGGGGTGACACCCCTCAAGCTCCGCCATCTTCCTTTCAGCACAGTTATGCTCGTAACTAGGGTCTTCAATATGTGCCTTATTTGGGTACTTTTCACGAGAAGGGTGGAGGCCCGGGTGATATGCATATTGAAACTCGGGAAGAATCCGGTACACCCTTCCAGCTACCGTTCCATCAGCCCCCTTTCCACCCTCTCGAAAGTGCTCGAGAGATTGATTCTCTCACGCTTGTCCCCTATTCTGGGAGACATTCAAGCCATTCCTGACCATCAGTTTGGATTTCGTCCTGGGCACTCAGCAGTCCAGCAATTGCTGCGTGTGGTGGAGACCGCCGCCCTGGGTTTCCAGGAAGGCGCTTTCACGGCTGCGGTTTCGCTGGATGTCGAGAGGGCCTTTTCTACGGTATGGTATGCCGGGCTACTGGATAAGTTAATCCATCTGGGGCTCCCAACACAGATGATCAACATGCTACACAGCTTCCTAAAACACCGCATCTTTTAAGTCACAGTTGCGGGGAAACGTCAAACTTAAGACCAGTGAGTGGCGGAGTCCCCGAAGGCTCTGTACTATCTCCCACCTTACTTAACGGCTTTATGGCAGATCTCCCCACAGAACCACGAGTCGTAGTGGCACAATACGCTGACGACGCGCTTCTTTTCTGCAAAGATAGACACATACTCAGAGTCTTCAATCCCATTCAGAGACACCTCCTTCTCACAAAGCAGTGGTGCTGGCGTTGGCGGATATCTGTACATCCGGACAAAAGCGACGCCATACATTTCACAAAGTGCCACACCCCCGCAGACTGCCCCAACTTTAGCTTCCGAGGTCGAAGGATAGAGAAACCTTGGGTAGAGGCCTAAACTTTCGCCAAACCAGTCAGAGACCTAGCGGCAAGGGTACAGGGAGCTTTCGCTTCCTTGTATCCTATGCTTGGATCGAGCTCGATGCCGCTTGACTTGAGGTGATACCTCTTCCGAACGCCGGTAATCCCCGTGATTCTATATGCCTGCGAGATCTGGAGCATAGCCGCAGACAGCTGGTTGGCATGGCTTCAACGTGCACAGAATAGAGGGCTACGGTCTATATATTCTGTGGGTCGCTATTTTTCTACAAGGCTGCTTCACGAAGCCTCGGGACTTCCATCTGTGGAGGACGAAGTTAGGCGCCGGGCATCAAAATTCTACGCAAATTTACCAACTCATAGTAGCGCCCTTGTTCGATCACTGGGAGATTATGACCCCACTAGACACCGTTCTAGACAACATCGGGTCCCCCGCATGGAATGCGGGCACCCAATATAGCCCAGGAGGTAATTCTAACAGAAGCTACAGCTGAGCTCCACATAATCTCCTAAGTTGTTTGGCAACAAAGTTCTCCCCAACTCAAACTAAATTAAAATACCAGGGTGTCGTTTATTGCCTCCTGTCCTTTCATCTCGAAGGTACAATAATTGTAACCTCACAAAATTCATCAACCTCAAATCCTACACCATATCCATCCTACAAAATCCCGTTTCGAATACCTTAACTGCGGTAAAACCCTTAACGCGTGGGCACGCAACAGAAACCTTCTGAACAATTACAGTTAGCCACCACCACATGGCTGCAAATAATCCTTTAATATTGTAGCTTACCCAATTTTAATGATATAACACGTTATATCTACTTATAGTTCATTGGAATTTATTTCCAATTAAACGTTAATTGTGACCTAACCTGGAACCTTCCTAGTAAAATAGGATTGCTTACATATAGATTTGTCTTCCACATCGTTTTTTCATTTGGCAAAACTAGTTAGGACAAATTTGTTTAATTTTATTTAAAATTAATTTCTATAACTTTTATGTATTTGTATGAAGTACTTTACCCCGATATCGTAATGATACAATAATGTCATTAGTACGAAAGCGATTTTTAACATTATGTTCAAATTACTTTCATCTCCGATTGAAACTTTTAATTTAAAAGTATTTAAGTGATTAGTTAATTCGGCATTTTAATTCATTTATTATGATATTTCGAGACATAATTTTATTATTTATAACTTATTGATTATTGACAACTGACGGACTTAAAATTTATGACATTGTCTGAGATTTTATTTAAAGGATGAGTTTTTCTTAAGGGTTTACATATTAGTTAATTTTTGTTAAATATAATTACTTTTTAACTACTGTATTTGTTATTAATATTATATTGATTACCTTTAAATGTTTTAGCTTTATATTAATTTGTAGTGTTAGGCCTTGATATATTTTCCTTCAAGTTATATATAAGGAGACGTTACACCTATTTGTTTCGTTATTTATTAACAGTACGTAAAATCTTATAATTTCGGAATACTAACTCAAGTAGGAGATGTAGCTATTGCGTGAATGTTGTAAGATAAAATTATATTTATTACTTAGGCTGTATAATAAATGTCTAATTTCATTATTAGATTATTAGCGGAGATAGTACTCAGATTACCTGCGGTTAAGGTAACTCCGACCTCTCTTCATTATTAGACTTTAGATTGTATTTATTAATTTGATTTAGTAAGACTTTTACTAATTCGAGTTTAATATTATTTTTAACACTAACATTAATAATGTTAATTACATATTGATTTTAGCCTTCCTTCTTCTTTTCACTTATTCCTTAATCGTTAAATGTTTAGCAATGGTACTGTATTTTCTCTTACGGTTTACCGGTTTTAAAAATTTATTGAGAATAAAGAGGAATACTGAAAGCTTTGCTACAAAATTTAACTCTTCAGTTAAGCATTTAACTATTCATAACAAAAATCCTAATAAGATACTTCAGCTAAAGTCATTGAAACCGGTTTTTACAACATCAAAGCTGCATTTATGTAGTAGTGTATTATTATGAGACTTGCTTGAAAAGTTTCAAGTGTCAGGCTGAAAAAGCTTAAAGTTGTACAGTTTGATATTTATCCGGCTTTGCGGGTTTGTCTTTTATATCAAAACCTTTATAGCTCTCTTCAAATTCAAATTCTACCAGAATATGTTTTACAAAGTAGCCTCAGCATTTAATTTTTGCATAGAACGACATCTTCTTACCGACAACGTATGTTCGTGATACAGAAATTATAAATTTAACGCCAAAGAGAAATAGAAAAGAAACTACCAGATACAGACCTGCTGTTCAAATGTTCTACCGGTTTGCAGAGCGACTGTTGTCACAGCGGCACGCGGTGGAAGTGTTATTACACACTTAGTTCACGTAGACGTTAGCAGATGTAATATCTATGTATATATCATAGTATCATAGTTGTTACAAATGTTTTCCAAAACGTAAGGACATAATGGCTATCCAGTTCTGAGTTTTGCTGAAAACATATTTTCTTTTTCAGATAGGGCCAAAATATCTACTTCCAGTTTATCTTGGCATTTACGTTTTGTTTACGGCAAGGCAACACAGAAAATTCGCTGAGAATAGTTAAAATCATAGAGTTTTACTTTTTTGGAATTTTTTGGAAGCTTAGGTTGTGTAGGAATAGACGGCATACTATCATTTCACCATTTGAGTCTGTCACGTGAGACTTTAAAGGGACTTTTGACAATGGCTGAAAGTAAAAATATTTACTATAAAGTTAATATTCTGAGGAACCATTTTCTAACACTTTTCAGTATACAAAATGTCTCACACATGGAAACTAATTGTTCTTTCACACTAGCCCTGTACAGGACGCGCTATGAAAGAGTTGAGCCAGACTGAAAAATTCAATGCCATAGCCAGAATTTGAACCACGAATCTTCTGGTCTCCGTCCAGCCCCTCTAAACCATTCGGGTACTATAATCAACGTGCCAACATGACATTAAATTCCCGGACTCGTGTTTTTAGCGGTGAACCTCTTCGAGTTCTCATAAACACATATGAAAAAGAGTAGAACCAGACTGAAAAATTAAGTTGTAGAATTTAAAATTATTTTGGCACGCTGGCCATAGCAGCTCAATGAGCGGTAGGCCGGAGACCAGAACAACCCTGGTTCAAATACCGGCTATGGCATTGAATTTTCAGTCTGGCTCTACCCCTTTTCATATAACTTATGAAACGTAGTAGATAGGTCCGTAATATTTAAACAAGAAACTCCTCATTCCCCTTTACCGTTAATGCTCATGTTTTGAAAAACATTTGGTGTTAAGGAATAAAAAGGATAATGTCGAACTTTGAGAGCTACCACATGGAAGATATTTTAGAACAAACGCCAAAATAATATTTTAAAGATAAATATGCGGGTCCATTGTAATTTCTCTGCACTAGCCAAAAATTAAATTCAACTTAAAAGCTCACATTTTTGACGCGTGCAACATTTTATATAGCGAGTAATGTTTACAATATTTTCACAAAAATAAATAATAATTAATGTGCTATTTGGTGTAGCAACATGACTATTTGCACGCGCGATTAAAGCGATACTCTAATTATGTTACTAAATTTTCATAATGATAGGTTTATTAGTATAGAAGTAGAAATTTTCAGTATAGCCTTGCCTTAACCTGCATACACTCCTCTACCTACCTTACATATCTATGCGGCACAGAAAGTATTATTTTAACACTAAAATAAAGTCAAGGGAAGAAACCTGGTACAAACATGCAGTTCGAAAAATCCACGTGAGTCTTGAGCGGCTGCGAACACAGTGACACACAGTGGAAGTCTTATGAAACTAGAAGTACACGTAGTACTTTAGAGATGACGCGCAGATTGGAATTGTTATAATTGTATCAATATGTCTTAGTTATTAAGAAAGTTTCCAGAAACCTCGGAATAATGACATTTTGTTTTGAAGAAGAACGTGTTCTAAATATGAATAATTGTAGGTTGTTCTTATTATGCACATAATAGTCAATATAGACCGGGAAAAATTATTATGCTTTAGCACGAAAGTCTACCGAAAGTTAAATAACTGTAATAAATTCAACTATTTTGTGTGTGTATTTGTGTCAAATCCTAGAATATATTTGTGGGAATATTTTTGAATAGACTTTTAATTCACCAAACGCACAAAGTCACAATATTAATTCAAATGGCATTAAACAACCGGAATTAAATAAGAATTTTTTGAAGATAAGCTATGTATATTTGAAAATTTCAATGTAGTAGGATTGTTCCGATCGTTCTAAATTCCTGTGGAAGAAAGAAGAGCTCGCCTGGTCTTGGGTACTTACGCCAGGTTCAGAGAATAATATATTTGTGTTTAAAATTGTCATTACTATTGGAAGTCTACTGTAAATAGCTGTTGTACAGTAAGTTGCTATAACACGTCATTCAACGGATTGCTGTGAAAATTATTCACGGAAAAATAAAAGCTAATTGGTAGTACATTACTTTGATTTTATTTTCAGATACAAGTATCAAGGCGTGAATGTTTAAATATTGAAGCTGAACTTCGTTGGAGATCACTATCATGTTCGTCACTTGCAGGTGTAAAATCAATGTTAATTGCATTTGGAATAACTTGTTGCTGTATTTGGAATTTATGAATGCCATACTTAATAAAGGATTGGTTGTAGTCATAAAACATTGATATGTGCAATAGTACAGAAATATGGACTTTCTAAGGTGCCCATCAGAATATTTTACTGCAGGTAGGTTAGAATACCACCAACAAAATCATGCCATATTTCTTGCCATTTCATTTGTTTCCTATACAAGTTGTAATTTCTTTAGTATTTTATGTTGCTACCACTTTAACTGAAATAGCAGATGTTAATTTTGGAAATTGCGAGGTTGTAACTTGTCAGTTTATGCATAAGGGCCGAAGCAATTACTTCAAGAAGCAAATTTTTGGGGGTACTTGATCTTAACACAATGATGAAATTATGTTGAAATCAGCCATTGGTCCATATAGTTAAGAGCTACGCCATACAGTACTTTACTTTCGGCCAGGCTATATTACCATTCATTAATTTATTATTGGACATTTCTCTTGGTTAGGATGATGTTTAGGTTATTTCCACATGCTTGTTTGTTTATTCTTATCAGGATATTCACACTGCCATACAGCGACTGAAGTATTCCTGCAAATTCTCACAGCTTTGAAGAGCTATTGTGAGCCCGTAGGACTGTGCACCACGTTCATTAATGTGCACTTCTACAAATTTCCCCGGGAGCCAGCAGTACTACAGAAGTGGAAAGATATTTGTAAAGTTTACAGTGAAAAGTGCGAGTACCACTTTTTGGACGAAGACTTCATAGTTGGTTCGAGACGGATCTTAAAGCATGGAGTGGTACCAAAACATTTGGAAATGGTCCCATGCAGTGCTAAGTGTCAACGTGGATGTGTTAACATCAACAATGAACCAGTTCAACAACTGCTTCCAAACAATACTGACAGTTGTGAAGGTAGTGTGGAGTGTGAGCCTTTTTTCACGGTGTAGCTGCTTCTTCAAGCATGTCCCCAAGTAAAACAGTGGCTTTTACTTGAGTAAGTAAGGAAAAGGGTGTTTTGGAAACAGGGGTTTCTGGATTATATTGGGCCCCAAAAAGTGTCATATGTAAAAACTACACAGAAACACGGTGACAATATTGGCTAAATTTAAAAAATTACTTGCTAAAGAAAGAGATAATGTTAAGTTTCTGAAAAAAGTTTTAAATGCTAGCGACAGTAATGTTAATGAACAAAATCTTTATAAAATAACAAAAACATTTATTAATTGACAGTTGCGGAATGCCGGAAAGGCACCTATTTACCGAAGTTGGACCATTGATGATAAGTATTTGCATTATAAACTTATAAGCGAAATCCACGCTTATACAGATACTTAAGTGTACAATTTATACTACCCTCAATAAGGTTCCTTAAACTTATGCTGTCTGAGATTCCCTTAGAACCAGTCCTTAACTCTGTTGTGATTAAAGTATTAGAATCAGAAAATGTAAAAATGAAGGAAGCAGACAAAACTGTTAGTTGCTCGATGAAACGTCTCTCGAAAATGGGTCGCATTATGAGTCAGATAAACAGATGATTTGTGGCTATGAAGATCAAGGAAGTTTGGGTCGATACAAGAAGAAAGCAAACCATGCACTGGTATTCATGTTACGGGGCATCCGTAGAAGCTGGAAGCCGGTTATTGCATATTACTTTACTGCTGGTGCTATCTCCAGTGGTAATTTGAAAGTACTGACTTGCCATATAATAAGTGAAATTCAGAAAGTAGGACTCAAGATTCTTTGTACTGTGTGTGATCAGGATGATGCAAATGAAAGGGCGTTAAAAGCACCATGCAAAGAAAATGTTAATAAACCATCAAACTTCCATTTTACTGTAAAGGGAGAACAAGTTGCTGTTATCTTTGATGTGCCACATTTGCTTAAAAATACCAGAAATGTACTTATTGACCAAAAAATTGAATTTGGACGACCTAAGGAGGCCAGATTTCAGTATACTTGACAAGTGTTTGACATGGATAAGACAAAAAGTTCTAATTTTTGCCAAAACTAACACAGGAATGTTTGAGTTTTTAAGACTCATATATCAAAATGAATGTTAGGGTAGCAGCAGCATTGGATTGGCTATCGAAGCTAACATTGCATCACAACGATTGCCCTCTGAAGCAATCTATATAGCCGAGTTTGTGAGAAAGATAGACAATCTCTTTGATTCGCTAAAGAGCTATTGGCGCTTCCAACAAATTTATAAAATGTATTAATGTGCTCTCTCAGAGAAATCACCACACATTAAAATGTGGTATGACATTTTGAAGGAGATGGCAAATTGGAAGATTATGGAACTGGCAACAGGTAAAGACATCAGTGTTTAGCTCCTAAAATGGATAGGAGATTATGATAAAGTCAATGATATTCATATGGAATAGATTACGAAAAGAAGGATTTGAATATCTCAATACAAGGGCTTTCAATCAAGATCATTTGGAAAATCTATTCTGTTGCATTCGACAACATGGTGTTGGGAATACTAACCGAACTTGTTTTCAGTTCAAGGCTGCCTTAAAACTGTTATTTTAAATAACATGACCTTCAAACACGTAGGTCATTGTGAGGATGATAACTGCACTGTTTCAAATATTTGTCACTCTTTGTGTCAGGTGCTGCTTCAAATTAGACCACAGATCTTAACAATGATGGCGCTGAAAGTTCCAGGCAAACAGTTACTGTGATATGTATTCTATTCCTGATTGCAATATCTCGACTGATGAACAGGCTTTGGCATATGTGGCAGGATATCACTAGAAAAAGATTGGTATTAATGCAGCCACCGAATGCAGTGAATGTACAAACAGCTGGTTTTCCACAGACATCTTGCCTTTTCATTTGTTTACGACATTTAAGAACAGAGGTACTGAAACTTCCAAGTTAACATATGCTAGTGAAATCTGATGCTGCTGTTACAAAACCTCCACAATCAGTTGTATAAATTTCTGGATGATTTTGGCCACACTAGATCTCTGGAGGATCATTTTATTTCAATTTTAAAAGTGCCAGATGGCATTAGACTATGTGCAGAACATGGAAAGCACATAGATATAATTGATACATGTATCCCATTTTTTATTTATATGTACATTAAAGATAACAAAATTAGCATTTTTGAAAAAGAAAAGCTACCTCAAGCCACAAATAAATGATGAAAGTAATGAGATCAGTATAATTTTAGACGATTTTGGTGTTTGCTTTTGTTGACCAATGAAGAGGTAGCTGTTTAGATATTGTTTACCAGATTTTTAAATGTTCAAAATTTATTTAGAGAGTTATAGGAGTAGTAAATTGCCTAATTCAATTAATTTCTTTAAACTTTATTATTTCTTGACACATGTATTGTGCTTAATACATAGCTAAGCTGTTATAATGTTATGCTAAACTTTCCATGTACCTAATGTAATGAAATATCATGTTATTCATCACTTTAAACCTTTCAGCAATCCCTACAAGTTTATTACAGAACATTACGTTAAAGTTTATTTGTAAAATATTCAAGTTTATCATTTCTGTTATTTATATCACTTCGTGCAGCAGCTGCGGTGTTATGTTCGTGTCTTTGTTTTAAATGAATATGGTTACTGTATCATTTATATAATTTACAAATATGTGTTATATTACACAGAATGTTTTGCTAAAGTTTCTTTGTAATTAAATGAATTAGCCATGTTGCACCACCTTTAAGTATTTTGGGCTAAAGCTAATATTGTTCTATGGATTTCATTGTACTTTATTTAGTTGAATTAGCTATTTTATTTAAGTAAATGTCAAATTAATTTGTTATATTAATGAAACAGAATAATAAAATGAAACAGTAACTGTCAAAATAAATTTATTATACAAATTTTCCTGTCAAATACCACATCTTATTTTTAATTCCTTGAAAGTTAAAAAAAAAACAAAAAAAAAATTTGGGTTAATTGAAGCAGAAAATAATACCGGTACCATGCAGAAAATTCACTTAAAGAGTCAGCTGATTATGTGCCAATGTTTTATTGCTACAGATTATATAAAATAATTACGTGAGCTTTCAGAAAATGCAGCAACTTTGAAACTGCAGTCACAACTCTCAAAGTTCACGTAATTATCTTTGTACCTCATCTGTAGCGATGCGGTATTGGACCATATCACCAGCTGACAGTTAAGCAAGTATGAAAAATACAACTACAGTATACCGGTAACGTAAAATGTTTGCACGCGCGATTTTTCATAATTTAGTTCGCCACCCGAAAATAGGGGTCTGCGACCACCTCGTGTTGCCAACAATTAACATGGGGGGGGGGGGTTCACTTCTAATAAGTATATGTTGTGTAATGGTACATCAATTCATGTAATGTGAAAGCGATTTTTATCATTATGTGCAAATTAGTTTTATTTCCGATTAAAGCTATTAATTTATGGTTTTTAAGTGATAAGTTAATTCGGGATTGTAATCCCTTCAAGTTTATTGTTTATAACTTATTGATTATTGATAACGAATATAATCTCAGGGTTTAATAATTGACGGACTTAAAATGTAAGACATTGTCTGAGACTTTAGTTAAAAGATGACTTTTGTTTAAGATTTACATATTAGCTTATTTGTGTTAAGTATTAATAATTTTAATGTTAAAATGCATAAGCTGTAATTAAAACTCTGATTATATTATAATCGTAAAACTTAGGAGGGGTAGAGCAAGACTGAAAATTTCAAATGCCATAGCCGGGATATGAACCACGGATTTTCTAGTCTCCATTCAACCGCTGTAAGCCCTTGAGCTACTATGCCCAACGTGCCAACATGACATTTCATTGCCCAAGTGACTCGTGTTTTTCCCGGTAAACCCCTAGGAGTTCTCATAATTACATGAGACAACTAACTTAATGGCGTCTAACTATGCTGTAACTACTTTAAGGCCCGGGCCAATATTAGGTACAATTAATGGAAATTAATTGTTCCTTCACACTAGCCGTGTGTAGGACGCACTATGAAATTGTAGAGCCAGACTGAAAAATTCAATGCTAAGCCGGGAGTGAACCTCGGATCTTCTGGTCTCCGGCCAGCCGCTCCAACCATTGAACTACTATGGCCAACGTGCCGATAAGATTATTTATTAATTAATTGTTTCCATTAAACTTAGAAGTAAATAATTTTGTATTGTTTCAAATAAGTTTTATTAGTGTAATTTTAAAGAAACGATTTGTCTATTGGACTGGCAGGAGTTGACATTAGTATGATTACGTCAAGTAACACTTCAGCTGTTTATTTATCTGTAGCCTATTATTTGTTATTAATAATACATTTATTACATTGACTACCTTTAAGTTTTTTAGTTTTATATTAATTTGTTGTGTTAGGTCATGATATATTTGTCTTTATGTTATATATCAGGAGATGCTGCACTTAATTGTTTAGTAATTTATTATCAGAATGTAAAATCTTATAATGTGGGAATATTAAGTCAAGTAGGAGATGTAGCCATTGCGTGAATGTTGTAAGATAAAATTATATTTATTATTTAGATTGTGTAGTAAATGCTTAATTTCATCCTTAGTTATATCAGCTGAGATAGTAGTCAGATTACCTGTGGCTATATCAGCTCCGACCTCAGTTCATTGTTAGACTTTAGACTGTGTTAATTAATTTGATTTAGTAAGACCTTTACAAATTCGCGTTTTATGCTTTTTAAATCTAACTGTAATAATATTAATTACATTTTGAGTTTTAGTCTGCTTGCATTTTTAACATGTTCCTTAATCTTTAAACGTTTAGCATTAGTAATAGATTTTCCCTTACAATTTACCAGTTTTAAAAAGTCATTGAGAATTAAGAGGACTTCTGAGGGCACAGTTTCAAAATTGAATTCTTAAACTAACCACTTAATTAATCATAAGAACAATTCTGATAACATACTTCAACTAAAGTCATTGAAACTGATTTTTACATCAAAGCTGCATTCATGTAATAGTGATTTATTATGAGATTTTCATGAAGAGTTTGAGTGTCAGCCTAGAAATTCTTAAAGTATGTACATTTTGGTATTTTACCGCCTTTCCTTGTTTAACTTTTGGTTCAAAGCCTTTTTTAATCCTTTTAAATTCAGATGCTAGCAGAATATATTTTGCAAAGCAACCCTGACATTTAATTTTTAATGGAACGAAAACCCCTCCTTACCTACTATGTATGTTCGTGATACAAAAAGTATTAATTTAACGCCAAACACTAAAAAAAGAGAAGAATCTACGATACTCAAACCTGCAGTCCAAAGTTCTTCCTGTTTACAGAATGACTGCGACCACAGCAGCACACGGTTGAAGTGTTATGAAATACTTGAAATGAAAGTTCACGTAGACGTTAGCAGATGTCGCGCAAGCTGTTATTACCATGTATGTTTCAAAGTATCATAGTTATTAGAAGTGTTTTCCAAAACATAAGAGTACCTAAGGATCCGTTGTGATGTAGAAGAGGTGTTTAATTGCGAATGAGACAAATTTGGAGCTATATTTGTTGTAGTAGTCAATATAGAGTAACAGAAACAATTGTGCTTCGGAACACAAACTTACAGAAAGTTTTACAACTGCAACGAAATCGATAAATTCGGTATATATTCATCTCATAGCTAGGAACGATTTCTCGTATTTTTGAGTTATTAGAGATGGTTGTGACGTGGATACATTTAAGCTGCCAACATTGTGAAATAATCTAGCATTTTCCAAATACATAAAATTTGTCTCCAATTGTGACTACCTTTTATTATTTTCTAAACATCTGTATTTGGTATCGAACATTCACACAAATTACAAAGCAAGTAAACTATACCCAGATATGACTATAGAATTTTATTAAATAACAGCTATACAAAAAGTGTGTGTCTTAAAACTACGTCGCCGGTTAGCCTTATCAGCCCTTTTTGTAAATTTGATATAACTTTAAGAGAAAGCTTTAAACATTTTTCAAAATATTTACATTTATATGCAATTTCCGGCGATGAATAACGAAATTAAAATTTTGTATCATGGGTATTCTGCAAGTACACGATTTTATGCCTTCAATGAAGGAAAATTGTCAATATATCTATGTATACGTTTGAAATCAAATAACAAACAAAATTGTTAAGGCCGAATAATATCACAGCTTGTTTCGTGACTGCAAAGATAAATTTAAAATCAATTTTAGCCAACAAGTACGTGAGGTCAGTTATCCATTGTTTATTGCGCTACGGAGAAAACTTGTTTTGAAGTAAAGAAATTGTACAAACTCAAGGTATCAGTTTGTTTATGTTGTGTAATCTGTTTTGCAGCGAATAATTGACAGGCTTTACAGTCGTAAAGGAAAAATCGTGATTTTTGTATTTTTATACATGTTATTGAGAATAATATATAATTAATCACTAAATAAATACAACAGCGTAGTAGCCCAGATCGTCCCCAGTTTGCATAAAGTGTAGAATATGAGCAACAGACTCAGTATAGAATATTTCGAGGGACAAAGTTGTACTTTTTGTTCAGTAACTATCCGCCATGATTACCGTGCAAAAATTGTATGTTCAAAAGAAAAGTCTTGTAAAGGCTACAAATACCAGTGTTTGTCGTATTGGACCTCTAAAGAGAGACAACTGCGATACGTGGAAGTTGCAAGTACAAGCCGTACTCACTCGTATTGGACTTTCTGGCTTTGTGGCCGGAGAAAAAACAAAGACGCCAAATGACGTCAAACTCACAGACAAAGTGATTCAAATGCAAATACAGAACTGATTCTTATGATTTCACCTCCAAAGCATTTTAGTTAATTGATGGAAATAAATGATTTCTTCACACTAGCCGTATATAGGCTAAAGCTTTTGGATGTTATACCATTGTCGGGATTTGAACCACGGATCTCCTAGTTTCCATCCAGTCGATCAAACCCATTGAGCTACCACACTCAATTTGCCGTCATGAGATTAAATTCTCCACATAACTCATCTTTACCCGGTAAAGCACTAAGGGCTCTCTCATCCGAGATACGTTAGCCTATATAGATTTTCATTATTAACTTATTAGCGGAGATGGTACTTAGATTAACTGCGGCTATAGCAACTCCAAGCTCAGTTCATTGTTAGACTTTAGACTGTATTTTTGAATTTGACTTATTCAAACTTTTACTTATTGGCTATTAAACTTTTATTAGTAATAACTGTTTTAATAATGTTTATATCAGGACTAGCAGGTGGTTATCGGGATGGCTATTCGTTAAATTAATACTTTACAACTTTTAAGTTTTAGTAACGAGAATACAATTTCTGGGTTTTTATTATTTAGATTTCCTTCCCCTTTGAACGTATCCCTTACTATGCTACTCATGTGCAGGAACAGAAATAGATTTTGTTTAACTTTTAAGGTTTCCGAGTTATACAAGACGATTAACAATGAAACAGACTTCTGACAACCTTCGCAGCTATTTTATCATGTAGGTACGAACGAGGCTCTCGCCGCAAAGTTTGAGGAATATTTGGCCGGCGTAAAAGACGATGTCACAGAGTTAGGCGAGCGCGCCGAAGCCCTGGCGAGCCGCGTTAATGAGCTTGAAGGAAAGGCCGACAATGGTGTCAAGTCCCTGAGCTCCGTGGTGGAGGACGTCGGCGGCAGGAGGTTGAAGGATTTGAAGGCCGACGCATCGGGACGCGACACAACATCGGCGCGCGTCAAACCTCCGAAATATGACGGCGCATCAACGTTTGAGGTCTTCCGCCGCCAATTCGACGCAGTGGTCAAGCACAACAAATGGTCACCAGAGGAGAAGGCCACACAGTTAATAGCCAGCCTCCAGGGATGGGCCGCTGAAGTCCTAAATGCGGTGCAGACAACGGCGGCGCCAAGGACATATGGGAACACCTGGAGAATCGTTTCGGGAACCACCGCTTAGCCGCAGCGTACCGCAGCCAGCTAAAGGCAAGGTCACAGCAGCCAGGGGAGACGCTGCAGGAGTTCGCCCTGGCAGTTGAACAACTGGCAAGCAAGGCCCTAGTCGACCTCCCACCAGAGTTCGTTTCCGGGGAAGCTGCCTACACCTTCGTTGACGGGGTACGGGACACGGAGATTCGTCAGCGCCTAATTCCCGGCGATTATAAAACAATCCACGAGGCGCTAACGGCAGCACTAAGGACGGAGGCGGCCAAGGTAACAGCTATCCGACGCCGGGAACGAGGAGTGTCTGCTAAACTGGAGACAGAAGACCAGCCGGGGGACGCCGGCGAACACCTAGTGTACTTTTTTGGGGGCATGGACAGCCCGGACACCTGCAGAGAGACTGCCTACACCAAGAAGACCAGCCAAAAAACGAGTAAGGGCCGTCGTGGAGAGGGGCACGTTGGCGCCATCACCACCATCCCCTCGAGTGACACTGCGCAACGTAAGCCGGCGTATGGATGACAGGCTCATTGCGGATTGCTGGGTTAGAGGAAAGCCGTGCCGCGTGCTGGCAGATACCGGGGCGGCAGTGGCCATCATCAGGCCTGACGTGGCGAAGAGCTTGCCGACAAGGAAGCCGAGCCGATCATACCAGCTAGTCACGGCATCGGCCCTGCTGGAGTTGACCTTGGGACGGAGTGCCGTACGTCTTTGAGTGTTCGTCGCGAAGGTGGCTGAGGAGGTGTTTCTGGGACTGGATGTCGTCAGGAGCCACGAGGCGACGGTCGACGTCGGCAGGAAGGTCCTGCGGCTCAAGGGGGAAGAGGTTATATTCCGTCAACAGGAAGAGCGCCTTAGAATGTGCCGTGTCATTTTGAGCAAACACGTGGTTGTCCCCGCGAGGATTGAGCTGTTGGTGACTGCGCGACTGGAAGGCCAGAGAACCGGGTACATGATGCTGGACAAGAAGACACCTGTACACGGAATGTGTGGAGATAGGACATTGCTGCCATGCCGGGAGGAGGTGCCAGTGAGACTGCTAAATCCAACGGACACCGATCACGAAGTCCAGGCCGGGACGGAGTTGGGAACGTGTGAGCCAGTGGTAAGCGTAACAGCAATCGACAACGCGCAGGAGCCGGTGCCGACGCAATCCCTGGGGCCCCAGCTAGAAGGCTTACTGGAGAGGGCGGCCGAACATCTGACCGCAGAACAACTGGAGAACGTTTGACAACTGCTGAGGTAATACCAGAGCGTCTTCAGCCAATGTGACAGTGACTACGGCCGCACGGACATAGTGCTTCACCGCATCGACACCGGGGACGCCCGGCCTATTCGGCAACCACATAGACGCGTTCCGTTGGCGGAGCAAGGGGCGGTACGAGACATGCTGGAGGACATGAGATCCAGGGGAGTGATTGAAGAGTCCGACAGGCCTTTGTGTTCCCCTGTAGTCCTTGTACAAAGAAGAACCGCGAGCTGCGCTTCTGCGTAGGCCACACAAAGTGAACTCTGTCACACGGAAGGACTGTTTCCCTTTACCCCGGATTGAGGACACCCTGTACACTCTAGCTGGGGCACAGTGGTTCTCGACCCTGGACCTGAAGTCGGGATACTGGCAGGTAGCTATAGACCCAAGAGACAAAGAGAAGACCGCATTGTCGACATGCCAAGGACCCTGGCAGTTCACGGTTATGCCCTTTGGCCTCTGCAACGCACCAGCTATCTTCAAACGCCTCATGGTGTCAGAGAAGAGAGGACTGACTTACGACGCCTGCCTGCTATACATGGACGACATCATCATCGTCGGTAAGACTTTTGAAAACCATGTCGAGTATCTGAGTAAGGTGCTACAGAGACTGCACGCGACCAACTTGAAGCTGAACGCGAAGAAGTGCTAGCTCCTCGGCAAGGAAGTGCTCTACTTGGGCCGCATAGTCTAAGCAAACTAAGTGGCCACACACCCGGAGATGACACAGACTGTGAGAGATTGGCCTCGCCCAAATTATAAGAAAGAGTGGTGCAGTGTCCTGGGGCTGCGCAGTTATTACCGCCGCTTCATAAAGGGATTCTCCAACATCGCAAAACCCCTCACCCGACTGACAGAGGAACACCGGCCTTATGTGTGGATGGAGGAAGCCGAAAACGCTCTCCAGCATCTAAAGAAGACCCTGTGCAGTGCTCCAATTTTGGGTTAACCACAACCGGGTGGCGCCTTCATTGTGGACACCGACGCCAGCGACCATTGCATTGGAGGTGTCCTATCGCAGAACCAGGACGGCCATGAGCGTGTGGTAGCCTACCTCAGCAAGACGTTATCCAAGGCAGAGAAGAACTACTGCGACACCCGAGGAGAGCTAATGGCGGTAGTAAAGACCTTGGAGCACTTCCACAAGTACCTGTAGACTCAGCCATTTCACCTGACGACTTACCATTCCGTCCTAACCTTGCTATTGAGCTTTAAGAACCTGGAAGGCCAGACAGCACGTTGGGACCAGAGGCTGCAGGATTACGACTTCACCTCGGAACATCGTAGAGGGAAGAGCCACGGTAACACAGTCGCTATGTCCCGAAGACCCTGTCCAGAAAAGTGCGGCCAGTGCACAAGAGTGGATGAGAAGGAGCGTGCCGCAGCAGTCCGAGTAGTTGTGGCCGTGCCTGTGTACGGATGGGATAGCGCAGGCCTAAGGAGGGAGCAGCTGGCGGACGCAGACTTGGGGCCACCTTTGAGGGAAGTGGAGGCAGGGACGAGACCAACCTGGGAGGACATCGCACCGAGGAGCGCCACCTACAAGTCGTACTGGGCCCAATGGGACTCGTTGAAGACCAGTAAGGGCGTGCTGTTCCGGGTATGGGAGTCACCCGATGGGAAGACGCAGAAAGAACTGTTGGCACTTATCCGGAGTAATGTCCCGGAAGTCTTGGAGGAAGTGCACGCCGGTACTTCGGGAGGACACATGGGAGCGAACCGAAAGATTGAAATACTACGGCAGCGCTACTACTGGCTGAGACTCCGAGAAAATGCTGAGAGATGATGCCGTCAGTGGCACGTATGCCTGGCGAGTCGTAGCCCCCAGAGTAGGAGCCGGGTTCGCATGCAGCAGTACAGCGTCGGAGCGCCATTCGAACGGATCGCCGTTGACATATCAGGACTGCTCCCAGTTTCCGACCGAGGCAACAAGTACCTAATGGTGGTCGTGGACTGCTTCACCTAGTGGTCGTAGGTGTATGCCATCCCAAACCAAGAGGCAAAGGCAATCACAGACTGCCCCGTAGAGCAGATGTTCTGTCGATTTGGGGTGCCGTTAGAGCTACACAGTGACCAGGGTACCAATATTGAGTCCAGCCTAATGAATGAGGTACTACAAAGGCTTGAGGTGAACAAGACCCGCTCGACTTCTCTACATCCCCAGTCGGATGGCATGGTCGAAAGATACATCAAGACCTTAGAGGAACACCAGAGGAATTTCTTGGCCAGCCATCAGCGAGACCGGGATGTCATGGTGCCTACCGCTCGTCTACACATGACACAACTGGAGTGACGCCAGCCAGCTTTATGTTTGGCCGAGAGTTACGCCTCCCTTGTGACCTGGCTTTTGGAATCCCTCCGGAAGCGAAGCAGCAGGTGACCGATTATGTGGAGAACCTGGTGGACCACCTCCAGTAAATGCACGAGATGGCTCGCCAGAACATCCAGAAGGCGAGTGACCGCATGAAGACCAGATATGACAGGCATGCCAACAGCCAAGGGTTACAGCAAGGTGACCTGGTCTGTTTGTACCGTCCTACGCGGAGCAAGGGACGCTGCCCGAATCTTCAGCAGCCATGGCAAGGGCCGTACCGTGTGGTAAAGAGGATAAATGACGTGGTCTACCGCATCCAGAAGGTGCCCCGAGGAAAGATGTTGGTGGTACACCTGGATCGCCTGGCACGCTACGATGGTGCTGTTCGGGACGGCCAGCTTTGAGGAGGGAGCAGAGTCACGCGAACGTCGGAACTCCCTATAGAACTGGCAGGCAGCCGCAGCAGCAGGAGATGCTAGGCGTTCGCCACGCCCACTCATTTGTCTTATAGCGGTAACGAGGGGTGTCTGGAAAAACGTTACTGTGCCGTCTCTTTCCGCTCCCCTCGATTTCTAGAACTTACGGGATATTTCATCTAATCCGGGACCTTCTAGATTGGCCAGCTGGTCTTATATAAGCAACGCGTCGGGATGGAGAAAAGTCAGTGCTTGACGAGCTAGTGAACGGACGAGAAGACTGTGTACCTTCATCGGATGAGTTTACGTAACTGTGAGCGTGTAGGTGGAACTATAACGGACGAACTGGTGAATTGTAATTGTGTGCATTACGTAATTCTTTGTAATTGGCAAGTGTTCAACTGTAATTCGGTGGAAATAAAGAACATTTTTGAATGGTGCAATCGGACTTTTAATTTCATGAACCCACAAAGTCACAGTATAGATGACGCGGAAGCAGTAGTTGCTAGCTGTTTATTTATATCTCTTAATTATTCTGAGTTCTCTTCAAAGCATTAGAGGGAAGTTGCTTTATTTTGATACAAAACAAAAGAGTGTGAACGAGAATAAGCTGTGGCTAAATTGCATATATAGTTTAATATAAAGCAACAAGAAAAATTGTGGTTTGGAGCGAAAGTCCGTAGACACTTGTATAAGTCTAATTCGATTTATTTTTCATATATGCGTACAAGAGCTCTGGTTCTCATTCTTCTGATATAAATCCAATTAAACAACCGACATTACTTATGAAAGAACTCAGGTCATGTCAAGTGATTTGCGCTTTTTGGCAAAGAAAAGCTCTGTACACTGACGATGTTGATCGATCTATTTTATTTCTTTTGTTTACCATTATTTGGTACAATAGATCTAGCAGTAGACTGTCGTATCATCATAACTGAAAATGTCTGTTCATATCTGTATGTAGTACCGAACATAGAAATATGTTTAGAAAAATATGCACCTTTCTGTAAATTTTTAACACTTTGCCGAGGTAGTGGCATTGTCCGCGTTTTAAAATTGTCATTCTTCTTTTATAATTTTTAGACAAATGTGTACGTTTCTGTAAATTTTTAACACTTTGCTGAGGTACGACATTGTCTGCGTTTTAAAATTGTCGTTCTTTGTTTTCACAGCTCTGGTAATTTGTGCTTTTTAGAATACACTGAGAAAGCTGCAAAGGTTTTGTTTATGTGTAATTTTGAGTATTGATGCGTAACTTTGGGCACTGATTAGTCATTCAAATTCTGTAGCATTTGGTATTCTCCAAGATATCTGTAAGTTCACTAATGTAATGACTTTAATGTAGGAAAACGCTCAATATTTCCACGTTTATGTTGATATCTTTATATAAACTCTGTTGTTTGAAAGCCTGAAATGTATCACAACTTGTTTATACCTTAAAAATGAATATTTAACATCATTTATATCAGACATGAACGCCACTAACTTCCTGGAGGACATCATATCCTGACGATGGATATCCGTACTACAGCATCGACTAGTCCAGTATCGACGTGTCTAAAGAGCTACCTTCAAACTACATAACCTCATTTAAGTACTACAGCACCCCTTATTAGAATTACCGTGGAGATCCCTGGATGTTCCTCGAGACTAAGGAGCGTCGCACTCCGCTCCTGCCGCTACAGACAACCTCGTTACGAACACTTACAGCGCTCCACTCCAAAGTCAATTTTAAAAGAGGCTCCTTCTTGGCCAATGCTACTGATATGTATTTCATTGGTCACGAAAATATCTTAAACATATGGTATATAAATGAAAACACCCATTTGGAAAAAAATCGGTAATTGTTTTATATAAATTGCCTCTCACCTGAAAATGTTCGTGTTGGAAAATGAGACTTTAATTTACACGTTAAATTAAGGTTGTGTAGACATTTAGGATCGTCTATAAACAAATAAAGGAGTCGAAGAGGTAGACCTTAAGCTAAGGTGAAATACTTTATATCTGGTCGCAATGTGATAATGTACTTTTTGTATGGTCTATAGATAACAAAAACAAACGAACACTGCTTGTATTTTGATAAAAGTAAAGGTATGCATAATTTCAGACAAATAACAATGAATAGTTACGATTTTGTTCACTCTATGCCCACAATTAGTTTGCTATAAATTTTATGTTTTAACAAAATCTACATTTTGTATTATCCCTTACAGTTTAACTGTTATACAAAAGTCATTCAAGGTGGAGAACATTTCAAAGGTTACTATCACACTCTACAGTTGTCATAAAATATATCACTGATAAGGTATTCCAAACAAAATTATGTCGAATTTTATCAAAGAAATTCTAAAACTATTACATGTTAAGTTTGTTTAGAGCGGGAAATTTTCTTGGGAGATACAGAAGTTCTGTATTTCGAGGTATGTTATACACTGTTCACCCACACGTACTTACATATGGGCTTCTTTCTAAAGTATTTTAATAGAAAGGACGTCAAAACGTGTACTGTATTGAAATTCTGGAGGGTTATGCAGCACTTTCCATACAAAAGTATGAAGAAAAGATGTAGAAAGCAATATCGATGAATCGTTTAAGAAATATGTATCTATTAGAGCAAATCTGAAATGGTCAACATTTGCGAAATTGGGTATTATAATCAAGAGTAAGTTTGAAATGGTTGACTTTACTAAATAAAATATATCAGACATAAATTGTGTGTTAGAACAAGATCTACATTATATGTGTAGTAACACTTTATCTTTTGCGGTTTAGAGTTACGTAAAGTGATTCAGAATGAAAACGTCTTCTGAGGACATTCCCTGCAAATTTAGCCTATCCATTTCATTTGGCATAAACATATTTCAAACATATACTACCTTCATTAAGGTATTAGAGCTATTTTTGACAAAAATGCAAGACATGTTTCCATTTATCTAGTAGCGTAGTATTGTGGGGTTATCTTTAACATCTGGGCGTGTAAATGTTCAAAACGTTTGGTATATAACCAATCTTCCGTTGACCCTAAACTATATATCTCCAGTACAATATGTCAATAAATGTCAGGTTAGGTTGCATCTCCTCCGCTGCCTGCTATGTATGTTTGTGGTACATAAAAGAAAACAAAATAACACTAAAATAAAGCCGAAAAAAACTGGGAAAAATCCTGCAGTTGAAGTTTCCCTCTTGTGTATAGCGACTACAGCGCATATGGTAGATGTCTCATGAAACAGGAAGTGCACGCAGCGAGTAATAGATGACGCGTAATTAGAAATTGCTTTGTAAGCAGGAAAATGTCTTCCTGGTAAGGAATCCTTACGTGTATATAACAATAGTAATGTTTCCTTTAGATATTGCAGTATATTAAATTGTGAAGGATAATAAGGTGGAGCCCTGTTGCATACAGGAATCAATATAGACAACCAAAATAATTGTGTTTCGGAGCGAAAATCTGCTAAAGCTATTGTGGAAGATGTCATTAGACGCCGGGCCACAAAATTCTACGCGAATTTGCCTCAACATCAGAGCGCCCTGGTTAGGTCTCTAGGGAACTATAGAACCTCCGAAAGACGCTACAAGATCTACCGGCTCCCCGCATGGCAGGCGGGCACACCCGGTAACAATAAAATTCTTATTACAACCTTAAATGTATTACTGTTTGAATTTAATAGACTTTCTAAATTATACTCTTCCTAAAATTATCACACCAGCGGTGCTCACATAGAGTTGCAACCGAGTTGGCTACCATGAGGAGCTACGGCTACCTCCCTTCTTTTCATCTACCTAATCTTAAACCACCACCATGCAAAACCCCACATTTCCTGTCCTTATGTGGTTAAGTCCGTGTAGGACAGGTACCCGAATGACACACATCGTGCTGACCCTCAGTCAGCCGCCAGCTACTTGAATGAATGAATGAGTTTTCTTAGGCATTTCTAGAGATATCCTACTCATATATCCTTGTAAGACGATGATCTTAAATGCAAAGAATAGTACACAAAGTCAGGACGATTCCTAATAAGTCTATTTTATTAAAACGACTTTAGAGTATATATTTACATTGTTATCTAGTTATCTGCTCTATGAGTAGGATGATATACATTCACAACAACTGAATATCGGCTTGTATTTGTGTAAGATGTAAGAATCTACTGAAACATTCAGACAAATAACAACGAATATCTCTGAAATAGTTCAGTAGAGAAATGTATAACAGATATAAATTGTGTGTTATAACATGATTTACGTCATATGTGTACTAAGACTTTTTAATCTCTTACGGTTTACATTTATATAAAGTGATATAGCATGGAACGCAATTCTGAGTACCTTCCCTACAACTTGAACAGATGAATTTCCTTTGTCATCAAAATATTTTAACGATATGCTCTTTTAATAGAAATCATTACAGTTTTTTTATAGAATCAGCATTTTTGACAAATTTTCCATTTTAGTGGTGGTCGGTCATTACGGGTTATCCTTAAACACTTTTTCTGTTTCTTCATTCAAGTTGCTTAAGTTATATACAATTTCGGTGTCTAAAAGACTTTCCTATTTTGGGTTTTTCTGAAAAATATTATATTCCGTTGAATACAAAATACATATTTCCAGTAGCATCTCCACACTTATTTTTGGGATATAATGTAAATCATCCTCTACCAACTATATATGTGCGTGCTAGAGAAAGTAATATTTTAACGGTGAAGTAAAGCACAAAAACGTACAAACCTGCAGTTCAAGTGTCCCGCGCGTTTACTGAGTGACTA
The DNA here is from genome assembly GCA_030765055.1 of Mantis religiosa. Taxonomy (NCBI): domain Eukaryota; kingdom Metazoa; phylum Arthropoda; class Insecta; order Mantodea; family Mantidae; genus Mantis; species Mantis religiosa. Next base: position 127,750,276 of record CM060958.1, read on the forward strand.
CGCACACAGCGCCACACAGTGGAACTCTCATGCAACACAAAGTACACGTAAGGTGTGACAGATGTCGCGCAAGCTGTAATTGCTATCTACTTATCAATATGTCCTAGTTGTTAAGAATGCTTTTAGGCCATTAGAATGGCAATGTTAACATTAAGCTTGTACCAAATCATAAACGATAGCAAATAAAAACAATACTACACAATAAAACAACATTTTTTTGGAACAAACTTTTGTGAAACGTTGTATATTTTCAACAAATTTAACCGTTGCTGTTATTTTATAAAACATGATACGACCAACCATTACATGCGCAGCTCCAAGTACTTCAAAACAAAATACTAAGGATAATACCAAACTACCATGGAGCGCGCCAGTAGATATACGCCACAACAATTTCAACATACATACCATAGAACAATTTATCAAATGGCTAGCTCTTAACGTGTACAAAAGGTGCGAGAGTCACTTTAATTCCCTCATTCCGAACCTGGGACAGTATAGGCAACGCAAAAGGCCCCTGTCGCTGTGTAACAGGACCATCCCGATAAATGTCGGCATTCCTAAGTGGAAGATGTGAATGACTATCTCACCCAAATTATGCGACCAGCCAATTAGCTAACAACCGCCATCAAGGCACCCACTGCCGTTTGCGGCCCTCCAAGTCCTTGTGCTACCTACCAACCCGGTAGTAGAGGGTTCTCCCCACCCAAGTGGCACAGGCTCGCAACTGCATCAGCAAAGGCAGCCCGCCTGACATGTGCGCACTGATGACGACAATTTGCACACCAATGCGCACGAGCGGCAGACACAGCCGTAAGGCTAAGAAGCATATATTAATCCCATAATCCAATAGTTATTATACACTATACATCAATTAAGCTTGACGTTACCTCTAGATGCTATGCTATATAGTGATGACGCCCCCAGGCTGATTGTTATGTCAGCTGCATGTTATGTACACTAGCATAGATACAACTTGACCCACCGGTACACCGGGACAAGGATACTTAGACAAGACTATCAATGACATAAGCGCTATGCGCAGAACTGATTACATCTGAACGCGAGACACATAGCCTAAGACTTATGGAAAGGTGAGCATCAGGGTCCTGTGATCATGACACCTCCCTCCCCAAGACACCATAGTGGATCGCCGCATAGAAATAACCGACATCTTGAATCTGGGTGCTTAATGCGGGACCAGCAAAACATCGCCAGGACTGCTGCCCTACGTAGTGGAGGGTTTTTAGTAGGTATTCCGTAACGGTGCACTCCACCGAGGCGGGGACTCCTATGTCACCAGCCCTATGGGTTTCTGTGGGTAAATTCCATTTTCTCCTTCCACATTAAAAAAAAGGTGCTGTTAATAAACCTTTCCAATCAACCAACAAATTATTTTTATGATAAACGCGCTATATCTAAATAATCTTAATTCAAATTAAAAGTTAATTGTGAATTGAGATAGAATCTTCCTATTGACATACGTATTGCGTACATTTTCATTTGTCTTCCACATCGTTTTTTCATTTGGCAATATTGGTTACAACAGATTTGTTTAATTTTATTTACAATTAATTTACATTATTTTATGTATGTAAGAAGTGCTTTACACCGATATCGTAAGGATATATTAATGAATTTAGTGATAAAGTGGCTTCTATCATTATGTTCAAATTACTTTAATTTCTGATTAAAACTGTTAGTTTAAAACCCTTAAGTGATAAGTTAAAAACTAGATTTAATAAGTTAATTCTGGATTTGACTGACTTAAAATGTAAGATATTGTCTGAGATTTTAACTGGAAGATGCGTTTTAATTAAGAGTTTACATATTAGCTTATAGGTGTTAGATATTAATAATTTTAAGTTTAAAATGGATGCGATGGAATTATATTATAATCATAAAACTTAGAGTTTGATATTATTTTGTATTGCTTCATATAAGTCTGTTGTATAGCTGTAATTTGTAAGATACTATTTGTCTAATGTACTGTCAGGAGTTGACATTAGTATGTTTACGTCAAGTCGCACTTCAACTGTTATTTTCTGTAGCTTATTGTCGTGAGTATATGTTATTAACATTACATTGATTACCTTTAAATTTGTTCGTTTTGTATCAATTTGTAGTGTTAGGTCATGATATATTTGTCTTTATGTTATATATAAGGAAATGTTACACCTACATGTTTACTTATTTATTATCAGAATGAAAAATCTTATAATTTGGGAATATTAACTCATGTAGGATATGTAGCTATTGCGTGAATGTTGAAACATAGTTTTATATTTCTTATTTACATTGTATAGTAAACGTTTAAATTCATTATTAGTTGTATTAGCAGAGATATTACTCAGATTTGGTGCGGCTACAGCAACTCCGAGATCATTTAATTGTTACACTATAGACTGTATTAATTTGATTTAGTAAGCCTTTTGCTAATTCACTCTTAATCTCCTTTTAAACTCGAACATTAAAACGCTAACTCTATTTTGGGTTTTAACCTTCCGTCATCTTTTAACTTATTGCTTAATGTTATAATGTTTAGCAATAGTAATAGATTTTCTCTTACAATTTGCCATTTATGCAAAATCATTGGGAATACAGAAGACTTCTGAGGACATTGGTTCAAAATTGAACTCTTAAGCTAACCACTTATTTAATCATAACAAAAATCCTAATAACATAATTCAACTAAAGTCATTCAAAGTAAGTTTTACAACATCATAGCTGAATTTATGTGGTAGTGATTTATTTTGAGATTTTATTGAAGAGTATGAATTATCAGCCTGAATAAGTTGAACGTATGTACAGTTTGGCATTGAATAAACTTTCCTGGTTTGAATTCTGGTCCAAACGTTTACTTATTCTGTTTAGATGCGATTGCTACCAGAATATATTGTACAAAGTAACCTCGGCATTTAATTGTTAATAGAATGCAAGCACCTCCTAACCTACTATGTGTGTCCGCGATACAGAAAGTATTCATTTAACGCCAAAAAGAGTAAAAGAAGAAACTGCCAGATACAGGCCTGCAGTTCAAATGTTCTGCTTCTTACGGAGTTACTGCAATCACAGCGGCACACGGTGGAAGTCTTATGAAACACTAAGTGCACGTAGACGTTTGCAGATGTCGCGCAAGCTATAATTGCTATGTATGTATCAATGTATCATAGTTATTACAAATGCTTTCCAATCATAAGGATACATGAAGTTCTATTTTGATAAGGAAGAAGTTTCTAATGCAAATTATAGTAATTTCGAGCTATATTTAATATGTATGTGAGTATAAAGTAACGGAAACTACAGTGCTTCGGAGCAAAACACCACAGAAAGTTGTACAACTACAGCAAAATCAAGACAAAAAGGGAGAACGACTAAGTACAGCTGCCCACGACAAAGAGGGGCAACCCATTCCAAACCTCTCCAAAATTTCAAACAGTAAACAAATTCAAACACCCCAGCAGAACATGGATCTACTAGTTCATTTCGCAGGTTAAGCCGCAAAGCGGCTAGGTACTGCGGCATATGACACCCGGACGGGGAAAGCCCCGCCCGACTAGGACTACCTCTGGACCTCTGGATTCTTTGCATCTTCATTTCCAGTTACGTGAGCAAATTTTTAGATTGTTGTGATATAATTACAATAAAAACCAACATTGTGAAATTCTCCAGTTCTTGCCAAATAAGGAAAACACAAAAGCTGTATACCCTAGTCATTTTGTCATTTTCTAAACATTTGTGTTTAATAACGAACATTGATAAAATTTGTAGGCAGGTGCACTAAGCTTTGGTATACCTGTTAAATTTAATTAAATGACGGAAATACAGACAATAAGTGTCTTAAGACTGTGTCGTATTATCTGCGACTAAGTCTTAACGGCTCTCTTTGAAAATTTGATTTAACATTTAGAGAACGCACTGAAAATGTAGTCCAAATGTTTATATGTAGGTGTAATTTCGGGAACTAAATACCGAAATTAATGAAATGGTATATTAAAAAAATAAAAAATGGTAAATCAAGATATTAGGAAGTATAAGAAAATATTAACGCACATTGGTAAATATTAAGTATTGGAAAACAGAAGAAAGAAGAATTGGTTCAACAGTTTTGACAGCAGAAATTCGGAAAATGCGTAATAATTATATAGATAAGTAAACATATAATAAGAGAAACATATAACAAACATAATATGAATGGCCAAAGATATAGAAATAAATAAAGAAAAACTATAAAGCTAACAAAAGTAAAGAGTGTCTTGAATCAAGTTGGCTACTAATGGATTTTTAAACGCTTTTATTTACTGTACCTCAACTCTACTGAGCGGCTACCACACATAAAGGACAGAAAGCAGACATAATGTATTATTATTGTAATATATGTTATAAAGTGAGAGAAAGCATTTCTCTAAGGACAAAAATATAGTTTATCGAGGTATTCTTGTACTTGTGAATGAAACAGTTGTAAAGTTGTAATCTATAAATTCAAACAACATACAATGAAGTGTTAAGCACTAAAACTAATAAAAGATACAAAGTTCTGTGTTATTCTTAGATACCCGAGAATACCCTGATGGTGAAATCTGACTGGTCCTTCCGAGTTGCCGTAGAAAACAGAAAGATGGTGGTGAAGTCGTCCAAGTTCGACACGACATTGTAACTATAACATCAGATGCACAACACCGCATCAATATATTTACAACTCTTACTACTTAACATTTAATAAGATCTCCTCTTGGGCAACTTTCAGCTCTGGTTTGCATCTGATTTCTGCTGTCTGATTATGTTTTTATCTTCCTTATTTCTCACTGGCGTAAAGTAACACAGGTACAGCTGATTTTAAGCTCTGTGACTTTGTATCCTTACTATCCTTGTTTTCAGAATTTTTTTCGGTGGTTCTACATTTATATTGCAACTTTTTGTTTTATGTGGCATATTCTGACTTTATTCACATTTATATCTCACTGCGAGCTATAGAAACTGGCAACTTTTTCCACTATTTCATGGCATTTTCTATAATGCCTAATTAGAAGAAGAAAGGTAAGACACAAATTCGCATTCAGTGTTAGTACAATTGATAGCAGCACTTCAAAACGGGTTTACCTAGCATCAGTTGGGAGATGAAACTTATTTTACAATAAGAGGCAACTCTTTCGAAGTCTAATTATATTTTTTATCGACTGCCAAATGTTTGTGTGGTTAGCTTCAAGTTAGTTACTTAAACGTTACTCAAGGTAATGGTTAGGTCAGACTCCCAGTTAACATCTAACGTGAGATCACAATACTGTCCAATTCTGGGATTGTCTCTATTAACAGTTCAGTAATATATTGTAGTAAACATATAGCACGTGACGAGGTATACAACATACAGTTTATAATCTAAGGTGAAAACATTGTCCCTTTTAACGTACTTATTGTAGCATTAATGATTAAGGTCGTTAATGAGAAACAAACAGCTCTGAAAGTTTTAAAGATGACGGCTATTTATGTATACAATGCCTTGCTAAGTGGCAGAGCAATGAACTCCCGAAGACCGGAACACAAAACGTGGGTTATTATCCCATGGTTTATCGGCCACAATGTAGTGAAAGAAATTCTAATCCAGTGCATCAAATTGTTCTTACTTTGAAATATTTTTGTATGTTCTTACGTGTAACTTTATCTAATTTCATTGAAAATCTGGATATCTGTAATTTAACGTAAATGAGTGTTTTGAGACCTCCTCAATATAAAAAGGATCATTAATTTCCAATTTAACCATTGTTGTGATTAAACAAATAGTGGGATAATACCTTTTTAAATGAAGGTGTATTAACAATTATTATTAAATTTAATTACTTGCAAATCTCTTCTGAAACCAAATTCCATTCTCATTGACTTTAGTACGCATAACTGGCAAGCCATGAGTATTTGTTATTAACATTACAATGATTTATTTAAGTATGTTATTTCTGCATTAATTTGGGAGTTAATTTTACGATATTAATAATGTTTAGTGTTAGGACATAATCTGTCCTAATTAGCTGATAATGATGACCATGATCCTGTCATGATTAGCTACGGCTATAGCAACTCCGACCTCAATTCATTGTTAGGCTTAAGAGTTTATTTATCATTTTGATTTAGTAAGTCTTTTACTAAATTACCTTTAAAGTTCTATAATGCTAATTTCTGTTTTGGCATATTTTTATCAGAATAAGGAGCTGATTTCCAGTTTGCTTGGAACAAAATATTGCCGTGAGTTCTAATAACAAGATTCTTATCTATGGGTTTTGTTGATTTAGTTTCTCTTTCTCTTTGAATTATTACCTTATTATTTATACGTACATGAATAGTAATATATTTTGTCCATCTCTTCCAGTTTACTAGTTATACAAAAAGTAATTCAGAATGACGTGCATTAAGGGGACATTCATTGAATACCAATGATATACATTTTATTCGCTATAAGATTTTCTCGAGCATAAATATTTTAATGAACATTGTTAGATTCATGTTTTATAAAATCAGAAATTTCCAAGGTTGTTACATATAAAATAAAGTCTAGGACTAGACAATTTTTCAGATATCTTACTCTCGTATCCTTGAAAGACAAAAAAGTTAATTACAACGTATAGTATACAACGACAGGACGTTTCCTAATAAGTCTATTTTATTCAAGGACTTTAGAATATGTATTTTCAGTATTATCTAGTTATCTGATATAAGAGTAAGACGCAATATATTCACAACAACTGAATATCGACTTGTACTTGTGTAAGATGTATCTAATGAAACATTCAGACAAATAAATACGAATATCTCTGAAATGATTCACCACAGAAAAGTAAATCACAGTAAAGTAAATATAACAGGCATAAATTGTGCGTTATAACATGATTTACGGCATATCTGTACTAATACTTTGTTTATCTCTTACAGTTTACATTTATGTAAGGAGATACAGAGTGGAACGCAATTCGGAGGACCCTCCCTACAAACTGAACAGATGCATTTCATTTGCCATCAGAATATTTTAATGATACACTCCGTTAATGGAAATAATTACAGTTATTTTTATAGAACCAACATTTTTGAAAAAAATTGATTTTAGTGCAAGTCGGTCATTACGGGGTATCCCTGAACATTTTTCAGTGCCTTCATTCAAGATGCTGAACGTATACAATATTGGTACCTAACAGACTTTCCTATTTTAAGCTTTTCTGGAAAACGTTTTATATTCCGTTCAATCCAAAATATATATTTCACAGTAGAATCCCGCACTTAATTTTGGGATATAATGAAAATCATCCTCTACCCACTATATATGTGCGTGCTAGAGAAAGTAATATTTTAAAGGTGAAGTAAAGCTCACAAAAGTTACAAACCTGCAGTTCAAGTGTTCCTCGTATTTACTGACTGACTACGACCACAGCGACACACAGTGGAAGTCTCGTGCAACACGAAGTACACGTAAGTTGTGACAGATGTCACGCAAGCTGTAACTGCTATCTACTTATCATTATGTCCTAGTTGTTAAGAGTACTTTATTGCAATTATAATGGCAATGTTAAAATTTAGCTGATAACATATTATTATTACGAACGATAGCAAATTAGAACAATATTACGCAATAAAACTCTAAATAGATGAAAAAAAATATTTTTGCAACAAACTTTTATAAAAGGTTGCAAATTTTCAACAAATTTAAACGTTGCTGTTACTTTATGAAACGGTGATTCGATCAATCATGACATACGCAGCCCCTGTCTGGGGCCATTGCGCTAAGTCACACATAAAACTGCTCCAAGTACTTCAAAACAAATTACTAAGGATAATTACCAAAGTACCACGGACCACACCAATAGATATACTCCACAACAATCTCAACATGCATATGATAGAACAATTTATAAAACGGCTAACTTTTAACATGTAAAAAAGGTGCGAGAATCACTTTAATCCCCTCATTTCAAACCCGGGACAGTATGATGCCAATATAGGCAGACACAAAAGACCCCTGACGCTGTTTAATAGGACCATCCCGATAAATAAACACACCGATGTCGAAGACGTGAATGACTATCTCACCCAAATTATGCAACCAGCCAATCAGCTAACAACACGTCATCAAGACATCACCTGCCTTTCTGTGGCCCTCCAAGTCCTTCTTCTACCCAACCAAGGCAGATCCGGGGGTAAGGCCCCCCCCAAGCAAGTAGCAGGGGTTTGCACCAGCATCAGCATAGACAGGCCGCACGCCATGTTCGCACTGATGACGATAATTTGCACACAAATGGTCAGGAGCGACAGACGCAGCCGTAAGGCTAAGAAGCATGTATTAGTCCCATAAACCAATAGTTATTATACACTATACATCAATTAAGCGTGACGTTACCTCTAGATGCTATACGATACAGTGATGACGCCCACAGGCTGATTCATTTTTTTGTCGCCAGCCTGTTATATACAGTAGCATAGACACAACTTGACCCATCTGTACACCGGGACAAGGAGACTTAGACTAGACTATTAATGACGTAAGAGCTATGCGCAGAACTGATTACTAATTGAACGCGAGGCACGTGGCCTAGGACTACCAACTATGGAAAGTTAGATATCAGGGTCCTGTGATCATATTAACTCATGTAGGATATGTATCTATTGCGTGAATGTTGAAATATAAATTATATTTCTTATTTACATTGTATTGTAAATGTTTAATTTTATTATTAGTTGTATTAGCAGAGATATTAATCAGATTAGCTGCGGCTATAGCAACTCCGACCTCATTTCGTTGTTAGACTTTAGACTGTAATTATTAATTTGATTTAGCAAGACCTTTGCTAATTCAATCTTAATCTGCCTTTAAACTCTAACTTTAGTAACGTTAACTCTATTTTGGGTTTTAACCTTCCGTCATCTTTTAACTTATTCCTTAATCTTAAAATGTTTAGCAACAGTAATAGATTTTCTCTTACAGTTTACCAGTTATACAAAATCATAGGGAATAAAGAGGAATTCTGAGGATTTGATTCAAAATTGAACTCTTAAGCGAACCACTTAATTAATCATAACAAAAATCCTAATAACATACTTCAACTAAAGTCATTCAAAATGAATTTTACAACATCAAAGCTGCATTCCTGTGTTAGTGATTTATTTTGAAACTTTCTTGAAAAGTATGGAGTGTGAGCCTGAATATGTTGAACGTATGTACAGTTTGATATTGATTCAACTTTCCTGGTTTGAATTCTGGTCCAGAGGTCCAGAGGTAGTCCTAGTCGGGCGGGGCTTTCCCCGTCCGGGTGTCATATGCCGCAGTACCTAGCCGCTTTGCGGCTTAACCTGCGAAATGAACTAGTAGATCCATGTTCTGCTGGGGTGTTTGAATTTGTTTACTGTTTGAAATTTTGGAGAGGTTTGGAATGGGTTGCCCCTCTTTGTCGTGGGCAGCTGTACTTAATCGTTCTCCCTTTTTGGGAGACACGAATTAGTTTTTTGCCACGTTTTGGATACGGGTTGTGTAGCGCTGGTCCTTTGGCGTAGAAGTTGTTCCCAGAGACATATGGGGTTTTCCTTGGGTTACCCAAGGGGTCCCAGGACGTCTCTCGGCAGTCTGAAGGACGGCAAGCGCCTTTGATCTCTCGGGTCATACCTTCCCAGGGAGTTCACTAAAGGGTTGGGGTGAATTTGGATTTTCTCGTACATTGATCGTGCCCTCTCGCGAATGACATCGACAATGTACGGGATCTGGGAGTGCTCATGTAGGATATGGGCCGGGAATCTCCAGCCTGTATCGTAGTTGATGCGTAGTGCCTTGTTCTGCAGCGTCTGGAGTCTGACGAAAGTGGTATTAGCCACTGTTCCCCAGATCTCACAGCCGTACAGAATCATAGGCGGAATGATCGCCCGATACAGTTGGAGTTTGAGACGGATCGGCATGGTTGATCTGAAGATAGGGTATAGGCTCCGGAGTGCGACGTGCCCCAGCTGGACCTTGCCCTTGACGTGCGGAACGTAAGTTAACTTGCGGTCCAGCGTCACCCCGAGATACTTCGCCGTTTGCACCCAAGGGATTCGACGGCGCCGTAAAACGAAGTTCTGCTGCAACCGGTTGGCTATGGTTTTCGCCAGGAGAATAGCAGAGCTCTTCTCCGGGTTAATTGCCATTCGCCATTTTGCGCTCCATTCGCCAATGGCCCGGAGCTGGGTTTGGATTTGCCGGAAGCTGTACCGTGTATTCCTATTGACTGCGAAGATCATGAGATCGTCCGCATACTGACAGGTTTGGGTGTTGTGATGAGTTGGGATGTCGGCCATGTAAGCTGCGAAGAGCGCCGGCGACAGCACGCTGCCTTCCGGTACTCCAGCGCCAATGGGCCGCTCGGTGGACATCTTCCCCTCCATCTTTACTCGGAAGCTTCGGTTTCCGAGGAAACCGGCCACCAAGGAAATGTATGGACGGGGAATTTCATGCTCCAGGAGTTTGTAAATGAGTCCTTCATGCCAGGTAGTGGCGAATGCCTTCTCCACGTCGAGCAGCACTGCTACCGTTTTAGACCCTTCCTGGAAACCCAGGGAGGCCTTCTCGGCAACCCGCAGTAGCTGCTCGGTCGTGGAGTGGCCAGAACGGAAGCCAAACTGGTGTTCCGGGATTAGGCCCCTTTCCTCCAGATGAGGAAGGAGCCGGGAGAGGAGCAGTTTTTCGAATACCTTCGATAAAACTGGGAGAAGGCTGATTGATCGGTAACTGGAAGGAAAAACCGGATTTTTCCCCGGCTTTAAAACGCACACCACGCGCGCCTCCTTCCAGATAGCTGGAAAGTGGCGCATGTATAGGCACGCGTTATAAATCCGGGTTAAGTGAATCACGGCTCTTCGTGGAAGGTGCTTGAGCATTTCCGCTGTCACACGGTCCTGCCCAGGTGCTTTGTTGGTTCTTAGAGAGTTAAGCGTGGTCGCTAACTCTCTAGGGGTAACGATGGGAATGTGGAACTCCTCGTGGTCAGGGGGCGGAGCTTCTAGGAAGTCCTCCACCACCTGTTCCACGAGGTCAGCATGGTCATCGTCCATTGGCTCTACCCTGGGTTGGAATTGAGCCTCCAGATAATCTGCTAGCGCCTCTGCCTTTTCTTTCGACTCGTAGACGAGTCGACCTCTAGGGCTATGTAGGGGGTGCTGGTGTACGGTTTTGTCTTTCCGCAGGCTACGGACTATTCGCCATGGTTTTCTCTCCTGGAGATTGGTTTGCCTTAACATGTTTTCCCAGGCCTCTTTGCGGTGTGCTCTTAGGAGTCGTCTTGCCAGGGATTTGAACCTCTGGTGTACTTCTCCTATCCTGGGATGGCGAAATCTCTGCCACAGCTTTCTTACGGCGTTTTTAGCCCTTATGAGTTGTTTGATGGGTCCTGGGATATCTGTGGGGTTTGGCGTGTCTATTGGGATGCGGTGTGTGTGAGCACGGACCGCGTTGAGGATGGATGTGGAGAACTCCCTGGCTGCCGCCTCGAACGACTCCACAGAGTCGATTCGAGGGCAGGCTTCCACGGAGTTTTGGATGTGAAGAATGGCGGCATCCCAGTCGACTTCATCCACCCAGTCAGCCGTTGCCAGAGCTGCGACGGTAACGTCTGAATTGATCACAACTGGGTTGTGGTCAGAATCCAGAACATTCACCGCCGTGAGGTCCAGATGAAATGGAATATTCTTGGTGATTGCGAAATCTATGACGTCCGCCCTGCCACGAGGCGGGAAGTGCGTTGGACCCCGCGGGCCATGCGCATGAAGGGTTGGGTCTCCGCAGATGAAGCGGTAGATGCTCCTTCCCCTATCATTCTGGGTTCGGCTGTTCCATCCTGGGTGTTTGGCATTGAAGTCACCGGCTATGCACACTCGGTGGTCTAGGTTGAGGAGTGCCCTGTAATCCGCTTCATAGAAGGGATGGTTGGGCGGGTCATACACCGCCACAAGCACTAGGTCTGAACCGCCCAAGGAGAGCCTTATGGCGGTCGCCTCCAAGTGTTGAAGCGGGGGGATGGTAATGGGAGTATGGGTGATGTGATTTTTGATGAATATAGCTGTACCGCCGCCCCGCCGGCCGACTCTATCGGCTCGGTGGACGGCGTAACTTGGCAGGTTAAATTGTACACCAGCATGCAGATGCGTTTCGCATACCATAAGGAGGTCAATCCCGTGGTCACTTACAAACTCCAAGATGCCCGGTCTCTGTTCCCGGACTCCGTTTGCGTTCCAGAACGCGGCTCTCAATGTTCGCTGAGTTCTTCTCAACGCCATTTACGAGCTGGAGTCAGGGAAGAGGAGCCGTGCAGTCTGTTGCAAAATGCTGTGCTTTTGCAGAGCAGGGATGCGGGGATCTGTCAGTTGCTCCCTGCAGCGCCTCAGAATGGGGAGGGAGCGATGAATTAGTTCGGCGAACCAGGCAGAAAGCTCATGGAACTCCGCCAAGTCCTCGTTTGAGACGCCAGTGTCCCAAATCGGCGCGGGTGTTGTAGCGAGGGGTGCCTCTCCCTCATTGGCTGTTGCTGCCACTGTAGCTGGAACTGGTAGAGGGGGGAGAGCAGTTGCAGCAGGGCCGCTCTGTCTCCCCGCAGATTCTTGGGCTGGTTGCCCGGCCGTTGCTGCCGCAGTTGCCGGCGGTTTCTCCCGCCGGGCTGCGGTGGCCTTCTTCTGGCGAGGAGGCCGCTGTGGCTTTGCTGCAGATGCAGCTGGTGGTTGTTTGGCGGTAGATCCAGAGCTTACTGACTGGGTCGCTGCCGGAGTCTGGCTTGCCTCGGCCTGCTGCAGCACTTTTTCGTGCTTGCCCAGCGCCTGGGCAAAACTTACTCCAGGCCGAACCTGTGCTGGCTCCCTGTTTGCGTTCCTGCCCTGTCTTGCCTGCACAATGCGCAGTCTAGCGGGACAGCCGCCGTAGATGCCTATGTGGGCCTCTCGGCAGTTGGCACACTTTTTCTCCTCTCTGGGGTTCGGGCATTCGTTGACATGGTGAGGGTCTGAACATCTTATACAGGCGGTCTTCCTCTCGCACGCATGGCTCGAGTGGTGGAAGCCCAAGCATCTGTAGCATTGGGCTGGCCCCTCTCTGCCATGGTACGGTTCGATTCTGATCTTAGTGTTGTAGAGGTGGGACACCTCGTCAATTTTGGGGAGACCTTCTCCCTCCTTCTCCACTATTACGAGGAATAGTGGCATGGGGGTCCTTACGGGCTCCTTGCCTTCCTCGCGGACTTGCCTGGTCAGCTGGACCACGGTACGCGGCTTAATGCCGTGTTCTTCCGCCAGGCCCACCTTTATGTCCTCCGGGTCGGTGTCAGAGCCAAGACCTCGGATGACTCTGCGCACCAGGTTTGGTCACTGCAGCGAGAACGTGTGGAATTCTATCCCCGCTTCGCGCAGCACCCCCCTGGCGGCTTCATGGTCCTCCGGGGTCGTGGTCTTTAGGATCACCCGACTTGGAAAACGGGTGGCCTGGAAGCTAGCCTGGAGCTTGGCCCTCAGTTCCCTCATAACCTTTATGTGGTTGGGGAACGGGTCCGACACAATTGGCGGGATTCTGGCCGCCTTTTGTGTGCAGGAGCTCTTGGCGTCCGCATGCACTGCAGGGGTGCCGGGAGCAGCACCCTCCGGCTTCGAACCGGAGGGCCTCTTGCGCCTTCCCTGCACGGTGACAAAGCCTTCGGCGTCTGTGTCGCTCTCCGGTAGGGGAGTTGAGACGCCCTGGAGGGGGGTGATGGTGTTGGAGCTCCCTGGTTTGGGGACTGGAGAGATCGGGACATTAATAAAAAAATAAAAAATAAAAAAAAAAAAATAAAAAAAAAATAAAAAAAATAAGAAAAAATAGTAAAAAAAATAAAATCTGCTCAACACATGCCCTGGCATCTTGAAGCTATACCAGGGCAAAGCTCTTCACAGATTTATATTCTTTATCCTCCTGTCTTATTTATTAGTTCCATTTCAATACTTATCTTTGCAGATATTCCCTAATCTAACTTTCCAAATAATCCTAACCTACTAGCTAACTCTAACCTACTTGCTACTGGAAACCAGCAGCTTTAGAACTCATGAAAACTACGTACCCTACCTATATCATATATCCTTTTTCTAATATTTACATTCATTATTGTCCTGTACCACTAGCTACCGGAAACCAGTAGCTTTACAATTCCTCAAACTAACTCACTACATAAGTCTACTACATAAGACTTTCTATCATTTATTTGCTGTCATTTCCTATCCGACTATTGGTAGTAATATTCCTCTCGGTTAGACTTGTAGTGTTTCCACCATCATTTGGAGAGAATTCGTCCATCAGTTCAAATTTCTTTTGTAAACATTATTCTATTGCAGATGTCTGCTGACTCCGCTCTTCTTCTGAGTCTACCGCTAATCTGCTTGTCGCTCCTGCTCCCATTCTGCGTATGGATGTCCAGTATTGGCATCTCCTGTTGATCCTTTGTGGTATTTCCTGGTCACATATATGTTGTTCCTGTTGATCTTCCATTTCATTTTCTCGCCTTATTCCATCCTCTGGTTCCCTTTGTATATTCCTTTTTGACCTCCTTGGTTCTACAGCTGCCTGTTCCTCTCTCCTTCTCCGCGGTTCTCCTCTTTCACGTCTTTCTATCTGTTGTTGTTTATATTCCTCCATGACTCGCGTAGAGATGATCTCGGCCATTTCTTCCAGTGTTCTAAAGTCCACAGGATCCCTGACGATATTATATACATATTTCCCTTGTAGCATACTTCTATGGTGTTCTAACAAATCTTTATATTTTTTACATTCAAACAATGTGTGTTCTGGTGTATCCTGTATATTGCAGCTGTCACATATATCACTATCTGAGCTTCCAATTCTTTTGAAGTAGGTCCGATATGGTCCATGGCCAGTTAGAAATTGTATACCTGCTCTTCTTGGCTGTATTTGTCTTAAGCGTAATCTTTCTCTTATATTTGGAAACAAATTGTACGTTCTTCTACCTTCCTCTATGTTGTTCCATTCTTGCTGCCATTCTTCTATAAGTCTCTGATTTATTTCCTTTTTGGTAGAGCACGGATATCCTAATATTTGCTCTACTTTACTCAAGTCCCCTTTTTTAACCCAATAGTTGGCTCCGCGCTGTTTGATTATCAAGTCCAATGGCCATGTCCCCACTGCAATTAATAGTGCCATGGTAGATGTGGTCTTAACGGCTCCAATACATTTCAATAATCCTGTTCTCTGTATGGATCGTATCATCTTCACATTCTTTTTTATATTAACTCTATCAGCCCATACCCCAGCTCCATATGCTCTTATTCCCACAACAAAACTCATGTGGTATGAAGTTATAGCCTTTGGCGGTAATTTAAATGTTCTCGTTGCTAAAGTAGACAATTTCATCATTATTTTTATAGTTTTTTCTTTGGTTTTCTTTATGTGTTGCTCAAAGTTTCTCTTTTCATCCAGGTGTATTCCAAGATATTTAATTACTTTTTCCCTTTTTATATTTTCATTATCTATCTTAATAGTCGGGTCCCTAATTAACGCTCCTTTCATTAGTACATAGGCAGATTTGTTCGCTGATATTTTTAATTTGGCTTGATTACACCAGTTGTTAAATTTCTTTAAAGTTGAATTCGTTTTTCTCTCTAACTCCATCCTACTATTTGCCTCTGTAATAATCAGAATATCATCTGCATAGGCAACAATTTCGATGATATCTTGTGATACAGCTAATTCTTCTAGTATTGGCTCCGTCATGATGTCCCAGAAGAGGGGCCCCAAAATGGATCCCTGTGGGCAACCTTTAGTAATTTCTCTTGTAATTTTTCCATCTCTGCCGGTGACATGTACCCGTCTATCTTTACAATAATCTCTGAGTACATTGTATAGAACTTTTGGGTATTGTTTCGCTTCCATGATTTTAAATAGATACGGCCACCATAAGTTGTCAAAGGCTCCAGCGATGTCAATGAATACTCCTAATACATATTTATTTGTACTTCTTTTTATCGCTTCTAACGCCACATTTATGGCCACTTCAGTGGATTTCCCCTTTCTGAAGCCAAATTGTTTCTGGGTCATGCCTATCATAATTCGATATTCCTTTATCCTTTTTAATATTAATTTCTCTTGTACCTTTCCTATTGTATTTAATAGACATATTGGTCTATAAGTTTTTGGCTCTGTTGGATCCTTATTTGCTGATTTTTTTAGTATTACTACCTCTGCTTCTTTCCAACAGTATGGAACTCGCCCCTGTACCAGGCATTCATTAAGTAGGCTACATAAGTATGGTGCTATAGATTCTTCCAAGTTTTGTAGAATTTCTGCATTTATATTGTCTGGTCCTGGTGCTTTTTTTCTTCTTTAGTTCTCGGATTGCTAGCTTTACTTCCGAAACGTCATATGGGTAGATTACTCTTTGATTAATATATACATTTTGAAAGTCACGTCGCATAGCTTGCTGTTCCTCATTTTCTTGTTCTTGTTCGTCACTAGGAAGTAATATCTGCAACAGGTGATTCATAGAGCTTGTCCACGATTCTGTGTAAGTTCCATCAGGTTTCTTTATTGTTGAGATTACTTCCGGTGCTTTTATTTTCTCCATGACTATTTTATACGGAGTCCCCCATTCATTTTCATCCAAATTTTCCTCTATAAATCTTTTCCATGTTTCTTCTCTCGTTTCTTCCAGCTTCATCTTATATTGTTGTTTCACTTCTCTATATTCCTGAAGTCTAATCTGTTTTTCTTGCGCAGTCCGACTTAGCTGATAATATCTTCTTAACTTCCTCACTCTGCTCCTTAGTTTTTGCAGTTTGTCATTCCATACCTTATACTTTCCATCAGTATTTGTACATTTCTTTAATGCCTGCTCCATCGCCTGTTGTATGCTTTGAGTTAATTGCTTAGCTTTTTTATCTATATTTCCTCCAATTTGTATTTCATTGGGAATTTTAATTGAACCTCTCAGTTTTGCCCAATCAGCATTCTTTATCTGATATTTTCTTTTCTTCTGATGATTTTGATGTTCCCCTTCTGTCCATGTTACTATATCATAATATATTAAATTGTGGTCACTAGTTGTTAGTTGTTGCGCCACTTTCCAATTACTGATACGATTCACAATTTCTCCTTTGGCTACCGTAAGGTCTATATTCTCCTCTGCTCCAGCTCTATTTTCAAAAGTAAATGGATTAAATGGTGTATTCATTATGATCATATCGTTCTGTAGTAATATTTCTTCTAATCTTTCCCCCTTATTATCAGGATTTTTACTATACCACCTCTTTGATTTGGCATTACTATCCATACCATATATAATGGACTTTCTTGACATCATGTCTAGCACTCTTTCCATCTTGTCAATGTGTATTTGAATATCATCACTATATTGAAAATAATGATTACACAGGATGAAGCTTACACCATCAGTTGTTACCTCAATGCAGTTAACATGTTCGTCGCACAATTGTGTAATCTTTACCACCTGTATTTCTTTGTTGATGATTAGAATTATTGCTTTTGGTTGATCGCCCTCTACTATTATTCTAGTTGTAGCAGCCACATGTATAGGTTTTCCTTTAAAGACATACGGCTCTTGTATGCATAGGATATCCAATTGCCTGTCTTCTATTACCTTTCTTAATTCCTGCATCACTAGCCTTGATCTCTGTGCATTGATCTGACCTATTCTTATGCTCTTTATTTGCTGTATTTCATTTACCATTACCATTCTTTGTTTAATAAATCTTAGATATTCCATATTTCATTAATGTTATTATACAATAGCTGTATATAAAATATCGCAGTCTTACAGGCAATCGCAGGTTCCTTACATATGTAGCAATATGTTTCTTCTTCACTTCCAATGACTGATAGGTCTTAGAAGTAGCAGTTGGTTTACCTTGTTTCCTACTTGTTTGTGATCCATATCTTATGTTAATTATTCTCTTACTCCACTCCATTTGGGTTATCTTGTCCATAGTCTGTTCTATTAATTAACTGTTCCCAAAACATCTTATACGTTGGGCATACATTCCTATTTTGACAATGTACTTTTGTCCCAGTAGTTAGGTTTTTCTTTCTTGTGCTACATGGAATACACACGGACTTCTCCTTATCTTTAGCTTTTTGACACTCTTTCTTTGTATGATCTTGTTCCCCGCAGTGTGAGCACACAGATACCTCTTGTTTACAATATTTTGCTACGTGTCCTAGCTTTTGACACTTCATACATCTTGCTACCACAATATAATCTTTGAACTGAACCGCCTGGAAGCCAATATATATTTTATCCTTTTGAATAAGTTTATATCTTAGCCTGGGGTCTACTTCTATTACATGATGAACTGTTCTTTTATCTCTAGGCCCTGTTTTAAATCGGAAGGTTACCTTCTGGTTAAATTCTTCCCATGTCATTTCATCTTTATAATTCTGTTCATACATATTTCTTTTGATGTCGTCTTCTTTTTCTGTGGATAAAACATCATAAATTATCATTAACGGTTGTTTTTTCTTGGCCGGTTCTACCTTAATTTCCTTATCTTTTAGATTCTGACTATTCAGTATTTTTTGCATATCTTCCTTTGTTTCTGCCTCGACTATTACAGTTGTGTCCGTTATCCTTACATTAGTTATTTTAATTTTTTCTTCCACTGGCTTTAGATTTTTTGTAACTATGTCTTGTACCACATCTGCCCTTTTACCTTCTGTCGATCTAATCAGCACCGTATGGGTTTGCTTCTTTATAGCCCTGTCAAATTTGTCCTCCGTGTCAGTCATCCTTTGTCTCATGACCATTTGGGCATAAGAAGGCTTAGGCTGTACCAAATTGGTTTTCAGAATATTATTTTCCGCTTGTAGTATAGTTATTGTAGCAGATAACTCGTTAAAGGCTTCAGTTATCTTACCCATCTGGGCTATTATTAGTTTCTTGGTTGATACACTAACTTTATCAGCAGCTATTGCTGCATTAATTTCAGTTACATATTCCATAATACTGGAAGGTATATGTTCCTTAGCTGTTGTCTCTCCCTCGACCATTTCTTTCGACGTTGCACCTACAGATTTCATTGGAGACCTCTGCAGTGACCTTCTAGGTTTGAAAATTTCTTCCTCTTCCACTCTCCCTCTTTCCGCCTGCGTTTTTAAGCTCCTCTCGGCTGCCCCGGACATACCAGGGCACCCAGGGTCGGGACGTGGACCCGGGAGCAAGTTTGGCACTTTTGTAGGGCCGCGTAACCACGCAAGACGCCCTACTATCCACAGCTGGAACTCCTGACACTTTCCGGCAGGGGGTTAACTGCCAAACTCCGACTCCTTGGTTAAGAAGGCGGGAGGCCTTCTTCTGTTTCTTTTGTGCCTGGGCCTTGGCCTTCACGAGGTTCACCCGTGGGCCGGAAGAGGATGAGGATGCAGAGGTTCTACTAGTCATCTCGTCAGGACTTACCTGGCGGCTGGTACTTGGCTTGTCTGAGTCTGTAGCAGGTGCCATCCGGCTCCCCACAGAGGGTCGAGCGCTGTTACACGCGCCGATTGGGGCGGACCCCGGGTCCCAACCTAAGTCGGGACCCTTGGCTTTGACCTTGTGGGCCTGCAGTTTCGTCTGTCTGTCTGTCGGTCCCAAGTACTGTGTTCCTCTGGACTCTGGAGTTGCTGCTCGCCGCGTTAGCTCTAGCAAGTCTGCTAGGAGAGGGTTGGCTGGGCTGCTGCTGCTTGCCAGTGCAGGAGAAGGCTCTGCTGGCTGGAAGAGGGCAGGCGCTGCTGTGCCTGCAGAAGAAGGCTGTTGCGCAGGCTACGCTGCGTAGAGAGAATGCGCTGCTTCGCCGGGCTGCTGCTTCCTTTATGGGCACACTCCAGAGCACGCGTTTTACAGTCCACGTGCTCGTGCCCTGAAGAACTGGGACGAATGGACTGCACTGAAAGAACTCGAGACGGGCGATGACAAGCGTCGAATCGAGTCGAATGAGACGAATGGAGAAGAATACCAAAAAAAAAATTCTGGTCCAAAACTTTTCTTATTCTTTTTAGATGCGAATGCTACCAGAATATATTGTACAAAGCAACCACGGCATTTAATTTTTTAATAGAATGCCATCCCCTCCGAACCTACTATGTATGTCCGTGATACAGAAAGTATTAATTTAACGCCAAAAAGAATAACAGAAGAAACTACCAGATACAGACCTGCAGTTCTAATGTTCTGTTTCTTACGGAGTTACTGCGATAACAGCGGCACACGGTGGAAGTCTTATGAAAAACCAAGTGCATGTAGACGTTTGCAGATGTCGCGCAAGCTATAATTTCTATATATATATATATATATATATATATATATATATATATATATATATATATATATATATATATATCAATGTATCATGGTTATTACAAATGCTTTTAAAATCATAAGGATACATGAAGTTCTGTTTTGATAAGAAAGAAGTTTGTAATGCGAATGGTAGTAATTTCGAGTTATCTTTAATATATATGTGAGTATAAAGTAATGGAAATTGTAGTGCTTCGGAACACAAGCCCACAGAAAGTTGTACAAGTACAGAAAAATCAAGAAATTCTTGTATATTCATTTCCAAATGAAACACAATATTTTTAGATGGTTGTGATGCAATTACAATTAACAACCAACATTGTGAAATGCTCCAGTTCTTGCCAAATAAGGAAAACACAAAAGTTGTCTCCCCTAGTCATTCTGTCATTTTCTAATCATTTGTGTTTAATAACGAACATTGATAAAATTTGTAAGCAGGTGCATTATGCTTTGGTATGCCTGAAAAGTTTAATTAAATGGCAGATATACAGACAATACATGTCTTAAGAATGTGTCGTATTATCTGCGAGTAAGTCGTAACGGCTCTCTTTGTCAATTTCATTTAAGATTTGGAGAACGCACTGAAAATGTAGTCGAAATGTTTATATGTAGGTGTAATTTCGGGAACTAAGTACCGAAATTAATCAAATGATATATTATGAAAATGAAGAAATGGTAAGCCAAGATATTAGGAAGTATCAGGAAATATCACACATTGCTAAATATTAAATATTGGAAAACATGAACAGAAGAAAACACAATGGGTTCAAATGTTTTGGCAGCAGAAATTCAGAAAATGTGTCATAATTATATAGATAAGCAAATGCAAAATAAGAGAAACATATAACAAACATGACACGAATTGCCAAAGGTATAGAAATAAATAAAGAAACATTATAAAGCTAGCAAAAGTAGAGATTGTCTTGAATCAAGTTGGCGGCTAATTGATTTTTAAACGCTTTTATTTACCTACCTCAACTCTACTGAGCGGCTACCACACATATAGGACAGAAAGCAGACATAATGTATTATTTGTGTAATATATGTTATAAAGTAAGAGAAAGCATTTCTCTAAGGACAAAATAATAGTTTATCGAGATATTCTTGTACCTGTGATTGAAATAATTGTAAAATTGTGATCGACAAATCTCAGACAACATACAATGGAGTCTTAAGTACTAAAACTAATAAAAGATACAAAGTTCTGTGTTATTCTTAGAAACCCGAGAATACCCTGATGATGAAATCTGACTGGTCCTTCCGAATTGCCGTTGAAAAAAGAGAGACGGCGGTGAAGTTGTCCAGATTCGACACAACATTGTAATATAACATCAGATACACAACACCACATCAATATATTTACAATTCTTACTAATTAACAGTTAATATGATCTCCTCTTGAGCAGCATTCAGCTCAAGTTTGCACCTGATTTCTGCTGACTGATTATGTGTTTATCTTCCTTTCTCTCACTGACGGAAAGTAACACAGGTAAAGATGACTTTAAGCTCTGTAACTTTGTATCTTTACTGTCCTTGTTTTTAGAATTTTTTCGGTGGTTCCAGATTTATATTGCAACTTTTGATTTTATATTGCATATTTTGACTTAAACAAATTTATATCTCACTGCGAACTATTGAAACTAGCAACTTGTTCTAATATTTCATGGCATTTTCTGTAATGCCCAATTAGAAGAAGAAAGGTAAGATACAAATTCGCATTCAGTGTTAGTACAATTGATAGCAGCACTTCTAACCGGGTTTACCTAACATCAGTCGGGAGATGGAAATTATTTTGCAATAAGAGGCAATTCTTTCGAAGTCTAAATATATTTGTTATAGACTGCCAAATGATTGTGTGGTTAGCTTCAAGTTAGTTACTTAACCGTTACTCCAGGAAATGGTTAGGTCTGACTCCCAGTTAACATCTAACCTGAGATCACGATACTGTCCAAATCTTGGATTATCTCCAATAACAGTTCAGTATTGTACTGTAAAGATGTACCACGCGAGTAGATATACAACATACAGTTTATAGTCTAAGGTGAAAACATTCACCCTTTTAACAGACTTACTGTAGCATTAATGATTAAAGTTCTGAACGAGAAACAAGCAGCGGCAAAAGTTTTAAAAAGAATGAATACAATGACTGGCTGAGTGACAGAGGAACGATCTCCCAAAGAACGGGACACAAAGCGTGCGTTATTATCCAGTGGTTTATCTGCCACACTGTAGTGAAGGAAATTCTAATCCAATACATCAAATTGTTCTTACTTTGACATACTTTCGTATGTTCTATACGTGTAACTTTACATAATTTCACTGATAATCTGGAAATCTTTAATATAACGTAAATGATAGTTTTGAGACACCTTCAATATAAAAGGATTACTAATTTCCCATCTAATCATTGAGATTAAACCATAATTGGTATAATACCTTTTTAAATTAAGGTATATTAACAATTATTATTGAATTGAAGTAACTGCAAGTCTCTTCAAAACCTAATTTCATTCTCATTGACTTATTGGTGTATAAATGGCAAGCCATGACTATTTGATATTAATATTACCATGATTAACCTTAAATTTGTTACTTCTCCATCAATGTGGGAGTTAGTTTTAGTTAGTTTAGTTTAGTTTAAGTTTTACTCTTAGGACGTGATCTTTCTTTATTTATATATTATATGTTACAGCATATGTTATTTTTTAACATTTGCGTTATCAGCATCACTTTTAACTGTTACTCTTAATTTAATTATTATTTTATTTGTTTGAGAAGTTTCTTATTGTTTAGTTTTTAATTATCAGAACATAAAATCTTATAATATCGGAATATTTACTTAAGTAGGAAATGTGGCTACTACGTTAATGTCGTAACATAAAATTATGTTTATTATTTATATTTTATAATAAACGTTTAATTTCATAATTAGTTGTATTAGCGGAGATGGCAACTCCATCGTCAGTCCATTGTTAGACTTACGAATTTATTTATTATTTTGATTTAAAAAGTCTTTTACTAATTGACCTTTAAGGTTCTTTATTAGTAATTTCTGTTTTTGTATTTTCATATCAGAATAAGGAGCAAATTTCCCGTTCGCTTGGAACGAACTGTTGCTTTGATGTTTCATAATACGGTCCTATCTATGGTTTTTGTTGATTTAGTTGCTCCTCCTCTTTGAATTTTTGCCTTATTATTTATATGTACAGGAATAGTAATAGATTTTGTCTATCTCTTACAGTTTACTAGTTATACAAAGGTAATTCAGAATTACGTTCACTTAACGGACATTATTTGAGTAGCTATGGTATACATTTTATTCGTTATAAGATTATCTCGTGCATTACCTTTTTAATCTAAATTTTTAGATTCAGGTTTTATAAACGCATAAATTTCCTAGGGTGTTACATATATATATATATATATATATATATATATATATATATATATATAAAACCTATAATGAGACATTTTTTCAGATAATTTATCTCGTATCCCTGAAAGACGATAAACCTAAATACAAAGTTTAGTACAAAAAGACAGGTCGTTTCCAAATAAGTCTATTTTATTCAAGGGAGTTTAAAATATGTATTGACATTGTTATTTAGTTCACAGAATTATGAGTAGGACGCCATACATTCAGAGCAACTGAATATCGAATTGTATTTGTGTAAGTTGTAAGTATACACTGAAACATTCAGATATAATAACAATGAATATCCCTGAAATGGTTTACCACAGAAAAATATATCGTACATAAATTGTGTGTTGTAACATGATTTACGTCATATGTGTACTAAGACTTTGTTTATCTCTTACAGTTTACATTTATGTAAAGTGATACAGAATGGAACACAATTCTGAGGACCCTCCCAACAGATTGAACAGATGAATTTCATTTGTCATCAAAATATTTTAACGATATACTCCTTTAATGGAAGTCATTAGTTAATTTTACAGAATCAACATTTTTGAAAAAATTCCACTTAAAGCTAGTCGGTCATTATTGGATATCCCTCAACATTTTTCTGTGTCTTAATTCAAGATGCTTAACTTATATACAATTTTGGTATCTAACGGATATTCCTATTTTGAATTTTCCTGAAAAAAGTTATATTCCGTTGAATAAAACAAATATATTTCCAGTAGAATCTCCACACTTAAATTTGGGATATAATGTATATCATCCTCCACCCACTATATACGTGCGTGCTACAGAAAGTAATAATTTAACAGTCAAGTAAAGATACAAACCTGCAGTTCAAGTGTCCCGCATGTTTACGACTGACTATGACCACAGCAGCACACAGTGCAACTCTCATGCAACACAAAGTACACGTAAGGTGTAACAGATGTCGCGCAAGCTGTAATTGCTATCTAATTATCAATATGTCTTAGTTGTTAAGCATACTTTAAGGTCATTAGAACGAGAATGTCAAATTTTTCCCTCAGAATTGTTGCACAATGTACCGATTGTCCATTAACACAGAGGAAAGCCAAGCGATACTGTTTACCACGCGCGGCTGTCCCGCCAACTTCCTTAGTTTCACCTACTTTGGGCAAGGGATTAGGTGGGAAAATTCAAAAACTTGGGAGTCAAGCTGGACAAGGGCCTAACTTTTCGTGAACACATCCGGGGGCAAGCGCATCAATCGTGTGGTGCCGTGGCATCACTACACCCTTTGCTTGGGTCTGCGATGTCTGTTTCCCTAAAGTTGCGCCTCTTTATGGCTCTTGTCCTCCCTGTCCTGCTCCATGCGTGTGAACTCTGGGGTATGGCCGCAGGCTCAAGTCTAGTACTGCTCCAACGTGCACAGAACAAATGTCTTCGGATTATTTATTCTGTATGCACAAGGTTCCCCGTGAGACTACTTGACGAGGCTTCATCCCTCCGCTATGTGGAGGCTGAAATTACGCGCCGGACTACCAAATTTTTCGAGAGTTTGCCTCATCATCAGAGCAACCTAGTCAGATCACTTGGGGACTATGTACCTCGTGAACGTTGGTTAAAGCGACAGCAGTTACCCCGCATGTCTTACGGTCATTGCTATATGATCCCCATTCCTGCCTAAACTAAATTACAGACACACAATATTTAGTCTGGATAACTCAAAATTCTACCTATCTTCTTCCAAGTTCATTAACTTAACAACTAGCGGTGCACGCTGTCTGTCGCACCGAGTTCATCATTCTTCGAGGAGCAACAAGCTACCTAATTTCCACCCGTCATCCTACAACATCCACATCCCGTCACTACGTTGTTATGCTCTTTCCAGAGTATGTACATGATTTAACCCCCCTTCGGGCTGTTCCAAGCAGCCTGCCAGCACGCTGTGTATGCTGTTAAAAATGCATTCCAATTAACACATATGCTATTTCTTTGATATTGCACGCTATATCTAATCATAGCTCATTAGAATTGAATTCCCATTAAACGTTAATTGTGACCTAAGCTAGAACCTTCCTAGTAACACAGGGATTGCGTACATTTTCATATCATATCTTCCATATCGTTTTGTCGTTTGGCAATATTGGTTACAACAAATTTGTTTAATTTTATTTAAAATTAATTTATATTATTTTTAGGTATCTGTATGAAGTACTTTACCCCAGTATTGGAATCATACATTAACGCATTTTGTGCGAAAGCTTATTTAATCATTATGTTAAAATTATTTTTATTTCCGATTACAACTATTAATTTAGACGTTTTTAGCAATTAGTTCGGGATTTTAATCCTTTCATTATGCTATTTCGAGACATGTTTAATGTCTGTAACTTATTGATTATTGATAACGAATATAATCTCAGAGTTTAATAATTGACGGATTTAAAATGACATTGCCTGATATCTTAGTTAAATGATGAGTTTTACTTAAGGGTTTACGCAGTAGTTTATTTGTGTTAAATATTAATAGTATTAAGGTTAAATTGATAAGATGGAGTTATATTATAATCATAAAACTTAGAGCTAAATTATTTAGTATCGTTTCATTTAAGTTTGTTGTACAATTGTAACTTGTAAGATACGAATTTTCCATTGGAATGCCAGGAGTTGACATTAGTATGTTTACGTCATGTCAGACTTCAACTGTTTCTTTTCTGTAGATTATTGTCGTGAGAGCTGGTTATTAATATTACCTTGATTACCCTTCAATTTGTCAGTTTTGCATTAA
The DNA here is from genome assembly GCA_030765055.1 of Mantis religiosa. Taxonomy (NCBI): domain Eukaryota; kingdom Metazoa; phylum Arthropoda; class Insecta; order Mantodea; family Mantidae; genus Mantis; species Mantis religiosa. The sequence continues at coordinate 127,776,761 of CM060958.1, forward strand.
TTAGTAGTGTTAGGTCATGATATATTTGTCTTTATGTTATATATAAGGAGATGTTACACTTAAATGTTTAGTTATTTATTATCAGAATGTAAAATCTTACACTGTCGGAATATTAGCTCAAGTAGGAGATGTAGTTATTGCGTGAATCATGTAAGATAAAATAATATTTATTATTATTAGGATGTATAATAAATGTTTAATTTCATTATTAGTTGTATTAGCGCAGACAGAACTCAGATTACTTGAGGCTATAGCAACTCCGACCTCAGTTAATTGTTAGCCTTTAGACTGTATTTATTAATTTGATTAAGTAACACTTTTAATAATTCGCGTTTTATGTCCTTTTTAAATACTAACATAAATAAAGTTAATTCCATTTTGGGTTTAGGCACTCTTTCACCTTTTAACCTATTCCTTAATCTTGACATATTTAGCAATAGTAATAGATTTTCTCTTACAGTTCACCAATTATATAAAACCAGGGAGACTGAAGAGGACTTCTGAGGACATTGCTTTAAAATTGAACTCTTAAACTAAGCATTTCATTAATCATAACAATCATAACAACCTACTTCAACTAAAGTCATTGAAACTCATTCAACATCAAAGCTGCATTTATGTAGTAGTGATTTATTATGAGACTTTCTTTAAAAGTTTCGGGTGTCAGCCTGAACATGTTGAAAGTATTGTCACCCAATTAGCGGAAGGCACGACCGACCACAGCTGGAAGGGACCAGAGGCAGCCGAGCCACACCCCTCATTAATCTCACTCACTAACTGAGGGGTGATTAGGGAAATGTCACTTGTCGCTGGCCGCCTCTTTCCCCCTCCCACTGCCATCTGGAACTTTCGTCTTAATTCACTGAAACCAGAGACTTCTAGAAGACGGTGATATTCCTATAAAAAGGGCCGCAGTGAGTGAATTGAGTCAGTCAGTCAGTGAGTGCTTGACCAGCTAGTGAACGGACGAGAAGACTGAGTACGTGCATCGGAACGGTAGCGGACGAACTGGTGAATTGTAACTGTGTGCATTACGTAATTCTGTGCGATTGGCAGATGTTTAACTATAAGTCCGTGGAAATAAAGAACATTTTTGGGTGGTGCAATTGGACATTTCATTTCACGAACCCACAAAGTCACAGTATATACAGTTTCATATTTAACCGACTTTCCTGGATTATCTTCTTTTTCACGCTCAGGTTTCTATTGTCAGTTTCATGGCCTAGTGCAGGTATAAAGGGGCATGGCTTAGAGGCTAAAATTTCCATTGAGATTATATTTTGGGAATTAAATGCTTATTGTCTACGTGGGTATATATAAAGCTCATACGGTGACATTTCTTAGCCCACCGAGAACAGTTTTATTATGTTAGTGTCTTACAGTGTCCTTTTTTGTTATGTACAGAATTTACAAGCGCTTATTTTGCACTTTTATCTACACACACAAACACACACACACACACCTTTCAAAACCTTTTTATTTTTTTAGATTAAGATGCTAGGAGAATATATTTTACAAAGCAAGCTCTGCATTTAATTTAGAGTAGGTACAGAAAGTATTAATTTAACGCCAAAAAGAGAAAAAGAGAAGAAACTAATAGATACAGACCCGCAGTTCAAATGTTCTGCCTGTTTATAGAGTGTCTGCGAACGCAGCGGCACACGGTGGAAGTGTTATGAAAAACTAAGTACACGTAGACGTTAGCAGATGTCGCGCAAGCTATAATTACTATGTATGTATGAAGGTATCATAGTTATTACAAATGCTTTCCAAAACATAAGAACATAAAATGTTCTGTTTTGATACACAATAAATTTTTAATGTGAATAATCGTAACATCGATTTATATATAATATGTAAATCAATTTAAAATAACAGGAATGATTGTGCTTCGGAACAAAAGCTTACCGAAAGTTATATAAGTACAACAAAATCACGAATCTCTTTGTCTAGGCTTTTCAATAGTGCAATCGCGAGCGATATTTCTGAATAATTATAGATGGTGGTAATAATATACAATTAAACGATCAATACTGTGAAATAATCCAGCACTTGCTAAAGGAGAAAGACACAAGAGTTTAAGATATTTGTGCCTTCACTTTGCCTTTTTCTAAACATTATTGTTTGCGCCATTATCGTCATTTGTTCCAGCGGGCGCATGAATATTTCACTTGGCGCCGGTTATGCGGCCAGCTGACCATGTGACTCGCCAGCACGCAAGAAAAGAGGCTTTTTCTTCCTGTTTAGTTACAGACATGTTGAGAATGTGATGTTCTTCGTTGTGTGGTTGCGTGCAGCTGTGTTTGCAGTGAAAGAACCGTTTTAGTTTACTCAAATATTAAATGTATTGTTGTCTTCTTCATGATTATTCACATATGAAATGTAGCGTGTGGAATAAGTTCATCTATTGATATGAATGCAGCTCTATCGAGTACAGTCCACAAAATCAGTTTCCTTGGTTACAGCTAAAATCAAGGTGTTCCTCCGCATTAAGTTAAGCATGACGCGAACCTTGGTCCTTCACGGGCGGATATTTATTGTGCAACGCAACAGTTTCTTCTGCATGAATGTACATCAGTGGGCCCCAGGACGCCCGGCATCGGTATCTACGCAGCAGATGATCAGCATTTCAGTCGCAACGACACAGAAGCCGGCATCGCAACACATTTCAAGGTTAGAACATTCCTTTTCTTTCTTTCTCTCCTTTAAGAAAGTCTCATAACCATTCAATATGGGGCAGCATTTGAAAGCTCTTGACGAAAGAAGGAGTATAATCAAAATAAAGTTTACCTTTGTTCGAAAATTTCTTGATGAATTACCAGAATAGGTCAACATTTAATAGTGAGAACTAGTTTCGATAACTTAAGTACAATTTTGGACAAATATGAAGCTATTCAGACCCAAAGTGAATCTCTTGTGGAAGCGGAAACTGAATTAGATATGCATGCAGAACATGAGGAGGAAACAAGAAACAGTTACCTCGAATTGAAAGCTAGGTTAGCTGAATTAATACAGGATCATGAACAGCATGAAAATGGTTCTGGACATTCGCAGCACACAGTGCAGTCGCAATCGTCACAAGCAGCTAAAGCTATCAATCTGCCTGTGATACAATTACCTAAATTTGAGGGTGAGGTCACTCATTTCAAACATTTCTATGACACATTTACAAGCTTAGTGGTAAACAACCAAGCTTTAGATGCTATTCAGAAATATCATTACTTACTTTCCTCTCTCAAGGGATAAGCTCATTCACTAATACAGAACATAACTGTCACTAGTAAAAATTTTGATGTAGCATGGGAGCTCATATGCTCACGTTATAACAATACAAGATTAATAGCTACAGCTCATATAAGAATCTATTAGCACTACCAGTTATGCATAAGGAAACAGTAAATGAACTACGTACCTTGCTCAAACATTTTCAAAATAACTTGAATGCCATTGAAGCATTAAAACTTGAAGTGCCTTTGCATGAAATCATTTTAATGCTACTTCTTCTAGAACATTTGTCTGACACCACACGCAGAGAAAGGGAGAGTAAAATAGATTCTCAAAACTTCCCTTCTTTGACGGATCTTATGCAATTTTTAGAAGCAAGAGCACACTCTTTTGAATTCCTTGCTAACACTGTATGTAACAAGACGGTAGTTAAGCCTAAGACTGATTTGCACTCTGCTAAGCCCAAAAGCAGACAGCAAAGACTCTTACTTATCCACGAGTGATCGTGTATGTCCATTTTTTCAGAGTAATCACATGCTATATAATTGTGATAACTTCAAAAACCTTAATGTGCATAAGGGTTGGACTTTCATGAAATCCAAGCGCCTTTGTGCCAATTGCTTTGCTCCTAATCACAAATCAAGTAAATGTAATCGTGCCTCATTCTGCAATTGTGGCTCATCCACTCACAGCAAGTTTCTTCAAGGTAGTAACAGAGAAAATGCTTCACGTGCAACTTCATCTAGTCCTGTAAATGATTCTACTAGAACGATTGACGCGCCATCTAGCTACTGTTCTTTTAAATCAAAATCCACAGAGCAGGTTTTGCTTGCCAACGCACTAGTGCAAGTCGAAGACAGATATGGCAATCTCATACAACGTAGAGCACTCCACGACTCTGCCAGTCAATCCAATTTCATAACTGCAGATCTTGCGAAGCGCTTACAGCTTAATTAGTTGACTGCTAATATGCCTATCAATGGTATAAATGGCACCATTTCTACGGCCACTCACCATCTTCAGGTCAATCTGAAATCTATGGTACGTGATTTTAAGACTAAAATTGAATGTCTAGTACTTCCTCGTATAACAGCAGAACTACCTTCCTCACATATCAATTTGTGCAACTGGAATATTTCTTCTAGCATTCCATTAGCAGATCCTAGGTTAAAAATTCCTGATAAGTTGAAATCCTAATCGGAAGTTCGTTATTCTTCGAGTTATTGCATGGGAAAACCTAAAGAAACAAGGACATCTTATACTAACCAGCACAGCCCTCAGTTGGGTAATATCAGGCCCTAGTTCAAGGTCATCATACAAGTTCAAGGCTAAGTCTTCGCCTCAGCATAATCTCTTCATCAGCACTGATAACCTTGACACACAGTTAAGACGTTTCTGGGATTTGGAAAAACTTCCTCAGCATGTTCTTACTAAGGAGTAAAAGGAGTGTGAAGAATAATATGTAAAAACAACCACTCGTAATGCCGATAGTAGCTTTACAGTACGTCTACCCGTCAAGGAGGGCAAAAATCGCTTAGGTGAATCTAGACAGCAAGCCATCAATCGCATTATGCACTTAGAAAGACATCTTCAAGACGACATCACACTTAAAGAAGATTACACTCAATTTCTCTCTGAATATGAACCCATGGGGCACATGAAGCGAGTGTCACCACCAAAGGAGGGCGAACCTTGTTACTATCTTCCGCATCATGCAGTTTTCAAACCGTTGTCTACTACTTCTCGCACCAGAGTCGTATTTGGTGCATCTGCGCAGTCATCTTCAGGACTATCCTTGAATGATATGCTGAAGTTGGGTCCTACTATTCAGGATCACCTTATCTCCATAATTTTACGCTTCAGAACTTATCGCTATGCATTCTCAGCTGACATTTCTAAGATGTACAGGCGAGTGAAAATGCATCCTGATGATCAAGATCTCCAAAGAATAGTATGGTGAGAAAACAAAGATGAACTTATCAAGGACTACGCTCTTACTACAGTCACATATGGTACCAAACCTGCATGCTTTTGGCCATAAGGGCTTTGCATCAACTAGCTTTAGAGGAAGAGGCTAAATTTCCACTAGCTTCTCAAGCTATCCGTGAATCCTTCTACGTAGATGATTGCTTATGTGGTCATAATGATCTACAGCAAGCTTTACATATTCAGAGGCAGCTACTTCAGATGTTAGACAGTGGTGGATTCCCACTTAGGAAATGGTGTTCTAATCATGAATATATTTTAAAATCCATTCCACCGGAACACAGAGAGACACAGCTTCCACTTTCATTGGATAGCAGTGAAAATGTGCATGCTCTTGGTCTCCTCTGACATCCTGGAACAGATCAATTCCAGGTACAAGACAATCCATCTCTTAAGGATAATCTAAATTCTAGCTACAACAAACGGAGCATACTGTCCGTAATACCATCTATTTTTGATCCTTTAGGCCTAGTGAGTCCTATTGTCATAAATGCAAAGATGTTTCTACAATCTCTTTGGTTGGAAAAACTCGGTTGGGATGAATTTATACCATCTCACCTCATCCAACATTGGCTAAATTTATGCGAAACATTGTCCATTATTCATGCTATGCGTATTCCAAGACACGTCCTAATCACAGGTACACTAAGGGACATACAAATACATGGGTTTTGCGATGCCTCAGATAAGGCTTATGGTGCCTGTATTTATCTTCCTTCTATGAAAAGCTGCAATAAGGTGAAAACCAGACTTCTTTGCTCCAAATCCAAGGTTGCACCATTAAAGAAACAAACCATTCCTCCGCTCGAAATCTGTGGTATTTTACTACTCGCTAAACTTTACAAGGTTGTAGCTAACCTTAAGCTGCAGACTTCACAGAACTATCTATGGACGGACTCTATGATTGTTCTAGCATGCATTAAATCCAACCCACACAAATGGAAGACTTTTGTAGCCAACAGAGTTTCACAAATACAAGAGTTATCAGAAGCTGCTGCTTGGCGATATGTAGCTACTCAAAATAATCCTGCAGATCTCATTTCGAGAGGAGTTTCAACTGAACCTCTTGCCTCAAATGACTTGTGGTGGAAAGGTCCTGACTGGATCTCACAACCCTTTGCATCTTGGCGAGAACAACCCAAACGATTAGATATTCAAGATGCCACTGAGCAACGCACTACTGCATGCTTGATGGTCACTATAGAAAGTGATGATATCATTTCTCGTTTTTTCAAAATTGTTACGCCTGCAGAGAGTGACAGCATACATGCTGAGATATGCATTCAACTGTAGAAACAGCAACACGAGACGGCAAGGTCCTCTCTCAGCACTTGAGCTTCAACAGTCATTGCACTGCTGCATTAAACTTGCTCAACAATTAGCTTATATCACAGAGTTAACAGAACTTAATGATAAAGGACACGTTCCTACAAAAAGCTCATTGAAATCTTTGCATCCATTTGTCCACAAGGAAGGTTTACTCCGAGTAGGGGGAAGAATTGACAAGGCTGAAATTTACTTCCAGTCAAGACATCAGCTCATCTTACCTCCTAAGCGTCATCTTACCAAGCTAATTATTGACAGTGAACATGTTAAACTTTTGCATGCTTCCAATCAGCTACTTACCTCTTCTCTTCGACAACGGTATTGGATACCGAGAAGAGGAGAAACTCTTAAGTCAGTCCTACACAAGTGCCTGCCGTGCTTCAAACTCAAGGCTAAGGGAGCTCAACAATTAATGGGCAATCTACCCTACTACAGAGTGACTCCAGCGAGAGCTTTCCTACGAGTTGCAGTTGATTACGCTGGTCCATTCTTCCTACGTTATGGCTCTCCTCGCAGCAAGAGTCAGGTGAAGGCCCATATAGCTGACATGACTTCTGGTGCTTCTGTTGCTGCCTTACGACGGGTTACAGCTAGACGAGGATTGTGTAAAGAGATCCTAAGTGGCAATGGCACAAATTTTGTAGGTGCTAAAAACAAACTTAGAGAACTTAGAATACTTTTGCAATCTCGCAAGCACCAAGAGATTGTCCAAGTATACGCTTCATCTAATGAATGCATATGGCATTTTATACCACCCTGCGCACCACACTTTGCAGGATTACATGAGGCTGCAGTGAAATCTATGAAATATAATCTTCGCAGAGTAATGGGTACACAAGCACTGACCTATGAACAACTAACCACATTACTAATTGAAATTGAGCCTTGCTTGAACTCCCGTCCTTTGCTACGCCTTATGGAGGATCCTTTTGATACTTCCTACCTTTCTCCAGGTCATTTCCTCATTGGAGAACCATTGACTTCCATACCATCACCTTGTTCGGACAATCTGAATCAGTTACAGAAATGGCAACAGCTCCAAGATCGTCTACAACATCTGTGGCGGCGGTGGTTAACCAAATATCTACATTCACTCCAGCAGAGGCAAAAGTGGTCCAGTTCCAGTGAAAATCTTAAGGCAGACACCATGGTCCTGCTAATGGAAGACAATTCATTTCCTCTGCATTGGGAACTTGGAATCATCTCTGAGACTCATCCTGGTGGTGATGGTTTATTGCGGGTAGCTACAGTGCGAAATTCTAAGGGTGAATATAGGCTTCCCATTGTGAAACTGTGTCCTCTGCCAGTTCAAGAACAACAGCGATATTTTTCAAAGTGTGTCTATGTTAAATTAAAAAACTGTTCAGTTTTTTGGGCCCCAGTATGTTTGCCCCATTATCGTAATTTTTTTCCGGCGGGCGCATGAATATTTCACTTGGCGCCGGTTATGCGGCCAGCTGGTCATGTGACTCGCCAGCGCGCAAGAAAAGAGACTTCTTCTTCCTTTATAGTTACAGATATGTTCAGACATGTGATGTGCTTCGTTATGTGGCTGCATGCAGCTGTTGTTGCAATGATAGAACCGTTTTAGTTGATCTCAAAAATTAAATGTATTGTTGTCTTCTTCATGATTATTCACATAAGAAATGTAGCGTGTGCAATAAATTTATCTAGTGATATGATTACAGCTCTATCGAGTACAGTCCACAAAATCAGTTTCCTTGGTTACAGCTAAAATCAAGGTGGTCCTCCGCATTAAATTAAGCACGACACGGACATTATCGTTATTATAACTATCATTAGGATGAAGATTATTATTACAAGTTTTGAGAAGATTTAGCAGGAATTGCGTGGGATAATGTAAGTATATTGAAAGCGATTAGTTTCAAGAATTTAATTTTGCTTAACAATGTTTTGTGTGTTGACACATTTCTGCTATTGCAATGGTTTAGTAATGATATTAACAGTGACCGGTTTCAGAAGGTATAAACCCATTTTACTTACTATCATCTTGATATCTGATCCTATGAATAAAATACTCATGATCCACCACTGAGATTTCTATGAAGCAGAACTTGCAGTAAGACACAGTTTATGTGCACAATTTTAATAGTTAACCATTTCAGAGACATTCCTTATTATTTGCTTGTATGTTTCAGTAGATACTCATAGGTTGCAAAATGCAGGTCGAGATTCATTTCTAGTTGTGAAAATATTGTGTTGCAACCATAAACGCGGTGTCTAGATTTTAGTGCAAAATAATATATTGAAGTCCTCCGAATAAAACACTATTTAGAAGACCTTTATCTGCGTGTCTTAAAATTAATATTTCAAATGTAGGGTCCGACTGAAAGTTGAAATGGCATAGTGGGATTTGAATGAAGTTTCAAACATTCATACTTAGTAAAAGAATATTGTAAACTTTATAGTTTGAATAACTTGGGCAGAGGAAGTCTCGGCTGAATGAAATGCGTGTTTTGTTTATTATTCAGTGTTAAGAGTATTACAGAGTATACGGTAAGTTCTTGTAACTTAGTAAAAGTGTAATTAAAAGATGATTAAGGCTTTCTGTACCCCGTGAGGGTTCCAATCGGGCCACTTGTATCAAAATAAAGGTATACTGCGACAAACTAACGAAGACGAACATGTGTTCTCCAAAACTTAACCCAAATCAAGTTTATTCTTCAATTGCTAAGTATGGACCGACTAACGGTTGGCCTATTTTAATTGAAGATTACGACGGTATCCCTTTAAGAAATATATTCTGCGTCATTCCTATCCTAACAACTATCGCCCTATTCCACTAAATTGCAGCACGTGTAAACTGCTAAAGTACATTATTAACAGAAGGATGTGATAGTTACTGGACTCACCAATTCTTCAACTACTTACAAAGTGACTTCCACCAATACGGGTCTACAGTAAATACGTTCGTGATACAAGTCTGAAATTTGCAATGCGTTTGCCAGTCATCAGCAAATGTTTACCCTAAGTCTCGATGTTGATAACACATGATATGCTGGAGCGTTTATTAATCACGGAATTTAATTCATTAATATAGAAATTTCTATTCATTACCCAAACAATTGAATTATTTATATTCGTGCTTAGGCCTTGCAATAACAAAACACGGGAAAATGTTTGTTAAATTAGATTGCATTTCAACATTGTAAATAATTGGAACCTGAACATTACAGGAACATGCTGTATTATTTATTGAAGGTCTAATGGATTTTACTTTAAATACGCGCACTATATTTTAAAAGCTACAATTTTCAGGAAATTAGCTTCAAAATCCATAAAAATATGATAAAAATATTGAATTTAAAAAAGTTATACAACTTTACTCAGACCTTCGCTCCCAAACACAATAATTGATGCTTCTCTATATTGATGTTTCTATGCATTAATGCTCCAAACTAATGCCGTTCGAATTTCTATTTCATTTTGCAGCAAAACGAAGCATCATTATTTTAGTGTTTTGGAAAATGTCCTTTATAGCTACGAAAACCTTGATAAATACATAGGAGTTATGATTTGCATGAAATCTGTAAAGCCTACGTGTACTATGTGTTGTAAGAGGTTCCCACTCTGTCGCTCTGGTCTCAATCACTCAGGGAACCCGCGGGATATTTGAACTGCAGGTTTTTAACGATTATTTATCTCTCGTACGGCTTTCTATTTGTATTGCTTTTTAAATTATTGACAACATGCTCCGTTACAAAATTTGTAATACTATTTGATTTTTCATGTTGACTCTATCCATGAAAAACCTTAGGCTATATACGGCTAGTGTGGTGAAATGACTAATTTCCATCCGTTAACTAAAATAATAAGAGTAAAATAATGAAGCCTGGGACTCAAGTACTTACGATAGTAAGTCGCCACAAACGGTGTATCTCGGATGCGAGAGCCCCTAGTGGTCTACCGGGGAAATATATGAGTCAAATGGAGAATTTAATGTCAGAACGGCACGTTGGGTTAGAGCGACTGGACGGAAACCAGAAGATCCGTGGCTCAAATCCCGGCCAAGGCGTTGAATTTTCCGTGTTGACTCTATCAAAAAAACGTAGCCTATATACCGCTAGTGTGAAGAAATGATTAATTTCCATCAAATAACTAAAATTTTAATACTACATTTTTTACTTTAGGATAGTCTAGTTGGTGTTGAGTTATACTTTCTGTACCATAAGCGCCATAATTAGTAGAGGAGGAATTGTATGCTACCCAAACATACAGTTAGAATTTTATGTTGTTCTCTCTGAAGATCTTTGTTCTGAGTGACATTAATTATCTGGTAGGTGTTAGATAAAGTACTACTACAGAGAAAATGTGGATCGTGTTAAAACACAATTTATGTCGAACACATTTTCTCATGGATTGAACCAGTTCGTAGATATTGCAATCATTCAGTTCCTTGTTGAGTTTAAAACTTAAAGAACTATAACTTTGTTAAGTCATGGTAGAAATTTTCCTATTCATAAAACATATCCTTCCCTTAAACTATGTCCTTATCTCTGGCGTATTCTGAATCATATTGAAACTTCATCCGGAGGTAGTGAGTTCCTTTTTATGTCTATCAATCTCAGACATTAATTAATTAATTTCCTTTAGTTTATTTACCACACACCATTGAAATTTGCATATTCCTGTTTAGGCTTGGAATTAACAAAACACAGGGAAATGTTTGTTAATAAGTGACCAGTATGTTGCATTTCAACAATGCCAATAACTGGCATTGCATTCGAGCTACTTCTACAGGATGGAACCTTCAGTCACGGCTTGTGATCAGTGTTTATGAGAATAAAACTTTAAAGTATTATGAGAAGATTGAGCAGGAAAATGTATGGGAGGATGAAATAATACGGGATGCTCTTGGTTTGAAGGGATTACTGTTGGTGTCATGGCACATTTCTGTTATTGAAATGTTTTTGCAATGAAATTAATAGTGATATGTTCCAAAAATATAGCTTCACTTTCTCTTCATTACTATCTTAATATTTGACAATACTAAGGAAAATACTTCTGTTCCACAACTGTGAAAAAATATTAATACACGTTTAAAGAGAACCTTGTAGTAACACAGTTTAAATCTGTTTCAATCTTTCGTAGTTAACTACTTCAGAGATATTCCTTTTTATTTGCTTGAATGTTTCAGTAGATACCTATAAGTTACACTAACGCAAATCGATATGCAGTTGTAGTTGTCACTATTTTATATATTGTAATGCCTAGATTGTATTAGAAATCAATATTTTGAAGTTCCTTTGATAAAAGAACTTTTTGCCCGCCTCAGTAACGTAGATGGTAGCATGTCTGCTTCACGTTCAAGAAGTTCCGAGTTCGAATCTCGGTCAGTGTCATTTACCTAGATAAGGTTTTTATGGGGTTTATCCAAAAAACCGAATGTATAGTAACTCTAAGCTCCGTGGACCGTGGGCCCAGTTGAGCATCACTTCACCCATTCCATTTATCGTCCAATATGGCTTAAAGAGTTAAAGGACGTACATTTAAAAAAAGAACAGTAAAGATTTTGAGGTCTTGTATTGAACATAGTGTTTAAAACATAGAGTAAGACTGAAGAGATTACATGCCATAGCCGGGATTTAAACATAGTCATAGATTGTAAATATATAAAAATATTCATACAAGTTTCCATCTTCAATAACTTGGCGAACAAAATTCATTGTACCTAACAGATCGACTGGTAAATGCATACAGATGCGTCCACCGGACATGATTTCATCTGCGAGGTGTTGGGTTACCTTATAGTTATTTAAATGACACAAATGTGCACTTGAAAAGATATTAATTTCAAACATGCCTATATTGCAACAAATTTTACAAACGAAATTGATTGAATTTACCAGACTTATACAATTTTGTTTATACTTTCGTTCCGAAAGAAAATGAAAGATATTCCTCTATATTAGTTGTTCTATATATAACAGATGAAATCTAATATAGTGCATATTCCTTATGAGTTTTTCTCCATAACAGAGCATTATTGATATCGGGTTTCGGAAAATTTCTCTAATCAATAAGATACATTGATATATACGTAGGAAATTTGATTTGCCTGCCATCTGTGATGTCCTACGTGTACTTCGTGTTCCATGAGATTTCCATTGTGTCACTGTGTTCTCAAGCTCTCAGATAGCAGGCCTGACGTCTGAACTGCACGTTTATAACGTTTGTTTTTATTCCATGGCTTTATATTTGGTGTTGAACATTATTTTCTTTACCTCGAACCTCAGAGTAAGTAGAGCAGGGATTGTACTCTGCACAAATGTATAGTTAATATTTCATGGTGGCTCTCTCAAGAGAACTTTGTTCTGAGTAACCATTGCACACCTGCTAAGACTTAAAGTACGTCCACAAAGAGAATGTAGATCTTGTTAACGTATACAATTTATGTGACATACTATTTACCGTGATGTATAGCATTTTGTAAGTATTCTGTTATTTGTCTCATTTAAGCGTTTCTGGGATTCTTTTATAGTGCTTATATTTTCATTTTTAGCGCTTTGTGTAACTTTTCTAAAACTTAGCTTTGAGTTCTAAGTTATAAATTTTGTAATTTGAATAGGTCCATGCTAGGCTTCTTCTAATAATAATAATAATAATTATGCTAGCTTGTCATTTTCTTTTTTATTAATACTGCAACCAATTGTCATATCTGTCAACGCCCGGCTCGGTAACGTAGATGGCAGTTTGTCTGTCTCACGTTGTAATACGTCCCTAGTTCGAATTTCGGTCAGGGTGAGTTACCTGGAGTATCTCTTATCCTTGCAGAAAAATGTCGGGTAGGTCTGAGCTCCATACCCTGGCCTTATTTAAGCATCATGTCACCCAGTTCATTCACCGACTTAACGTTGGAGGACGTAAATTACAAAACAAGGAAGATAAAGAAACATCTGCCCACAACTACAATATTAATCACACCTTTGTACAGTAGTGAGGGAAATAAATATAATCTTAAAAATCTGATCTAGATCATAACTTCTCTCTTTACATATTGTTTTAATTTGTCACTCACGTACCCTGAGTTGAATATCCACCAATATACCCTCATTTCTTACATCCTTTGCTAATATATCCAATTTACAGTTTACAGTGGTATTGTGTGTCCAGAGATTTACATTAATTTGATGATGAATGGTTCCTGTAGAGTTACTGTTTTATTTGAATTTGTATTATACAATTATTTACTTCATAGCTGGTTACTTTCAAATTACAGAAAATACTATAACAATCATAAAATATAATTCGAGGGGTGTTCAATAAAGAATGATCATATTCTTTTACGGTCATAATTTTTCGTACTAAAATTCAATCTTATTATATTCTGTTAGTCTTATGTGAAACAAACACGCCGTAGTATTTTCGTTGTTGGTACTCCTGGTTCCCGCCTGTGAGACCAGGTAAGTTCAGACATGTTCAGTATCGCCTACCCATGCAATGGATGTAACATGCATTTAAAGTTGATGTTAGAGGAAGATCCGGAATTTATTTCCAAGGTAATCAGTGTTGATGAAACTTGGCTAACCATTTTGATCCTGAGAGCAAACAGCAAAGCTCGGCATGGAAATATCCTTCATCACCAACCCCAAAAAGCAAAAGTTGTTGCCTCTGCTGGGAAAAATATGGTCATCTCATTGTTTGATCTTCATGGAATGGTTTATCAGCATGTTGTACCTGCACACACATCAGTAACTGGAGAATACTTCAGGGAGGTCCTGAAAACATTGCAAGTCCATATCAGGTGCAAAAGACCACATCTCCGTGAAGCAGGCTGGATGCTGCACCACAATAATGCGCGGCTGCATTATACCAATGTTGTTGCTGAATATCTTGCAAAAAGCAACGTGAAGTGCATCCCTCACTCTCCCTATAGCCTGTATTTAACCCCATGTGACCTTTTTCTACACCTTTACTTGAAGAAACGCCTTCGTGAGAGGCATTATCCATCATCAGAAGCAGTGGTGAAGGCTGCGGAGGTGATTTTCAAGGATCTCTCAAAAAGATGTTTCCAGCATGTCTTTGAAGACTGGAAGAAACGCTGGGACAAGTGCATCGCATTCAGGGGAGACTATTTTGAGAAGGAGCATCAAAAGTATGAGGATGAGTAAAGGTACGTTGTCAAAAAACTGTGATCATTCTCTATCCAACAGCCCTCATAATGTCACTTTGTTGTCATAATGCATTAGATATTGGTTCGAATGGCAGTAGCTTTAGCTAAGTATATCTCGATTTAGAGTTATCTCTTCAGGGCCGACAGAAGTGGTGCGCCTGTAGCGTGTAAAAGTGCCTGATGTTAATAAGGTGTTTTTCCTTATCCTCAAAGGTATGGTTGGGTAAATTTTAGGACTATGTACCATAGATTTACTTCAATGTACTCGTACTATATGACTTAAGTTTGAAGCACTTAAATTTAAAAGGAAAGCTTCCTTCCAGGGAACTTTGATCTTTCAGTTTAAACTTCAGTCCATAGCTTTGACGGAAATACTGTTCTGTATCCTCTTAAAACAGAATAATACTATAATGTACGTAAAATAATGGTAAGTCATTCTTGTTCAATATTTTGTTATGGTTTTCTCAAATACACTAAGATAGGGCGTTTCCTTTATAATTATTTCATATATTTGGATACTCCCATCTAGTTATTTAGATGTCCTTCATAAAATGAATCTTCTTTCGTGAGGACCTACTTGTTATCAATTGCTGTCAATATAAATGGTGATAAATGACGTTCTTCAAGGGAGCCCATGTACTCCTTAGCAGTTTCTTCTTGTTTTCTACTTAATGTAACAAACATTTAGCAATTTATATTATTCTTTATAACATACATGGTTTGACCCGGATTATTGAATATATATGAAATACCATACAGTTTTACTACATGCTAACTGTTATCAGGTAAACCGTAGTGCACTTACTTAACCAATTACATACGTAGAAAGCTGTGTATTTGATTATTCTTATATTGTGCATTACTTTTCTATTTATTGTAGATGTTTCCTTGTTGAAAACATTCCAATTGGTTTTATAAAATTTAATACTTATTCCAAAGAATCCTACTAACCTTAAAAAATTCTTTATTCGTAGTCACTAATCCTGTGTTCCGCCTATTTTTACGGTAAATGAAATGGGTGAAATGATGCTCAAATGAGCCAGGGACCATGGAACTTACATTTACCTGAAATTATTCTCGAAGGATGAGAGAAAACCCTGTTAAAAAGCTTACCCGGGTAACACACTCTGACCGAGATTTGAACTCGGGACCTCTTGAACTTGAGGTGGACACGCTACCATCTACGCCACCAAGGCGGGCCCAAAATACTTTGATTTTAACTTGAATGGAAAATAAATCAATAGCTAGTGGAAAATCTTTCACACTTTATACAAATACGCTTAAACAACCTTTTTTCATAGATAGCGCACCTTTACTTATCCTCGTAATTTTTTATGTCCTTCTCAAAATATTTTCCCTTGAATGCGATGCATTTTTCCCAGCGTTTCGGCCAGTCTTCACATTCAAGCTGGAAAACACTTTTTGAGATCATTCTAAATCGCCTTCATTTCCGCAGCCTTCACCAGTGCTTCTGATGATGGACGATGTCTCCAACGAAGGCGTTTCTTCAAGTTAGGGAATAGTAAAAGGTCATATGGGGCGAAATCCGGACTACAGGGAAGCTGAGGGATGCACTTCACGTTGATTTTTGCAACATATGAGGCAACAATGTTGGCAATATGCGGCCGCACATTATCGTGGTGCAACATCCATCCTGCATCACGGAAATGTGGCCTTTTGCGCCTGACATGGACTTGCAATATTTTTAGGACACCCCTGTAGAATTGTCCAGTTACTGATGTGTGTGCAGGTACAACATGCTGATAAACCATTCCATGAATATAAAAGAATGAAATGACTATAACTTTCCCAGCAGAAGCAACCACTTTTGTTTTGTTTATTTTTTTTTGGGGGGGGGGGGTTGTGATGGAGAATTCCACACTGATCCTTGCTGTTTGCGCGCAGGATCAAAATGATGTAGCCAAGTTTCATCAGCTGTGATTACGTTTGAAAGAAACTCCGTAACTTCCTCTAACAACAACTTCAACTGCATGTTACCTCAATTGCAGCGGTAGGCGATACTGTACATTTCTGAACTTGCATGGTTCTCACAGGCGGGAACCAGGAGAACGAACAATGAAGCTACTACGGCGTGTTTGTTTCACATTAAGCTAACAGAATATAATAAGATAAAATTTTGGTGCAGAACATTATGACCGTAAAATAATTATGATCATTCTTAATTGAACAGCTCTCTTAATATCATTACATGAGAATGTAATTTCTCTGTTTGGCATAACATTGACAACGTGTATTGATATTTGTGACCGAATATTTTATTTCTTTATAATAATTACCAAAATGAAAGTGGCTATGCTGTTCCTGGTACGAAACAAATATAGGTTGCTGTCCAAATGCCTTACTTTCCAATTAGACAAGTAATTGATAAGCAATAATCTGTCCCAAAATTGTTGTAAACACAGCTCGACTACCACTAGTCCAATCATTGAGGCTCTTGTTGAGGGGTGTAATAGTTTTCTTCAATATTCCTGGAACTATTCCTGTTTTAAAGCTTACAAATATTTTTACTTCAGTGTTTGTCTTATCTAGATTGTGAATCAGATGATAAACAACTTCGTTCGGACTAGAGAGATGTTTTTGTTTATTAATAGCGGAATTAAATTCACTAATATGGATGATTCTACTCACTACCCACACTATTGAATTCTGCATATTCTGCTGAGACGTTGGAATAACAAAACACGGAGAAGTGATTTTTAATAAATTATAATATATTTCAACATTGCCGATAACTGGAACGTGTACATTACACAAAGATCTTATTTTGTGCTGCACGTGACTTTCTATATTATCTGAATGGGTAGAAAAGCAATAACAAGTGTACCAATTGCATCCTTTAAGTGAATTAATAACTTTTGTAGCTCTTGGTATACTTTTTCTTAGGTATATAATTTACTGAGTCCTTTCATGTATTTGCAAAAATTTCTAATTGCTTCCTTCCTTTTGTTTATAGCTTTCTTGGAGCCAGGCTATGTTATACGTACCCAGAAAGTCACTAAAATGTTTATAAAACAATTTAAAATCTTGATGCTTCTTTATAACTCTTTAATTAGATAGAATTTATGTATACGTCCCCAAATTGAAGAATGGAAGTGATCACTTCCTAGGTTACATTTCATTCTAGTAAATCCTAGATATTATTTCATTGTTACAAAAACATAGAAGTGTTGGTTGATTGATTAAGTGAACCCAGTTCATCATTTCGTACACAAATATATAATATAGCCAACCCTTTATGCACGGGAATGTTTAGACTTAAAATTAAAATCTGTACAGATCAACTTTTTTTGCTTATTTTTTAACAAAACGTGTTCCTAACAAAACATCTGGGACTTTTGAAGATATTGACAATTTTTACATCTCTGAATGGATACATTATTCGCTAGATTGTGTGTTCTGGGTTTTTGTTAAATAGTGATTTGAAAGAATCGTATTCTACTAATATACTGTCTTCATGTTTGTTTCTATCTAATCGTTTTGCTTTATACGTTCATATATTTCATTGTTTCCAGTATTTATTTATAAAAGGAATATATCTGCATCAGTATGTGGTAATTGTGGAAGTATTTGTTTCCTTTTAGATAAATTTCTAGAATTCCCAAACAGTATTGTAGCATTATTCTGTGTCAGTCATTCACTTCTGAACGATATATTAAAGGGCACAAACCCGATGATAGTTTCCTTTCTTTTCAAGAACTTCATACTCGATCAGTCAGTAATCTCAGTGATGTGCTGATAAATAAGTTGTAATACTTTAATATTGAAAGATAATTCATAACTGAAGCATACGATAGTGCCGCGGTAATGAGCGGTAGGCAAGTACGTGTTCCGACTGTTCCAGAACATTCTAGAAACCGAATAATCTCTATCAATCACGATGTCACCAGAAATTTCCATTTATCTGAGGTTGTTTCGGCAGACACTTATCTGCCTATACAAGCTCTTTATCTCCACACTGTCTGCCCCCCCCCCAAATTTAAAATGTTCACTCTAAAAATGAAATGTCACTTTATCTTCAAAACAAGAGCTAATCTGTCATTTTATGGTGATTTTTTAATTCAGCAGAGGGAAATACATGTAAATTAACAATTTTAAGTCCGAAACGTTTTTGTTGTTGCCCAGTGCTATCATTATGATGAAAATTATTATTACAGTGTTTTTAGAAGGTTAAGCAGGAATATGGGTGGGATGAGGTAAGAATATGGGAAGCGATTGGTTTCAAGAATTTAATTTTGCCTAACAATGTTTCGTGTATTCACACATCTCTGCTATTGCAATGGTTTAGCAATGATATTAACAGTGACCTGTTTCAAAAGGGATGAACCCACCTTACTATCATCTTCATATCTGGTTCTATGAATAAAATACTCACGATCCACCACTGAGATGCCTATGCCTATGAAGCAGAACTTGTAGTAAGACAAAGTTTATGTTCACCTTTTCTATAGTTAACCATTTCAGAGACATTCCTTATTATTTGCTTGTATGTTTCAGTAGATACTCATAGGTTGCAAAAATGCAGGTCGAGATTCAATTCTAGTTGTGAAAATGTTGTGTTGCAGTCATATATGCGGTGTCTAGATTTTAGTGCAAATCAATATTTTCAAGTCCTCTGAATAAAAAACTATTTAGAACACCTTGATCTGCGTGTCTTGAACTTAATATTTAAAACGCAGGGTCCGCCTAAAAAATCAAATGCCATAGTGGGATTTGAATGAAGTTTCAAAGATTCTTAGTTAGTAAAAGAACATTGTAAACTTTATATTTTGAATAACTTGGGCACAGGAAATCTCGGCTGTTTGAAATGCGCAAGTTTTGTTTATTATTCAGTGTTAAGAATATTACAGAGTATACGGTGTGTTCTTGTACCAGAGTAAATGTGTAATCAAATGAAGATTAAGGCTTTCTGTACCCCGTGAGGGTTCCAATCGGGCCACCTGTATTAAAATAAAGGAATACTGAGACAAACTGAGGAAGACGAAAATGTGTTCGCTAAAGCTTAACACAAATCAAGCTTATTCTTCAATTGCTAAGAGTGGACCGACTAACGGTTGGCCTATTGTAATTGAAGCTTACGATGTATCCCTTTAAGAAATATATTCTGCACCATTCCTACCCTAACAACTATCGCCCTATTCCACTAAATTGCTGCATGCATAAGCTGCTAAAATGGATTATTAACAGAAGATTGTGATAGTTATTGGGCTCAACAAATTCTCCAGCCACTTACAAAGTGACTTCCACCAATACGGGTCTACGCAAATGGCTTCTTAATATTAGTCTGAAATTTGAAATGCGTTTGCCATTCATCAGCAAATGTTTACCCTAAGTCTCGACGTTGATAACACATACGACATCTTGGAGTGTTTATTAATCACGGAATTTAATTCATTAATATAGACTTTTCTATTCATTACTCACACTATTGAATTCTGTATATTCGTCTTTAGGCCTTGCAATAACAAAACACGGGGAAATGCATGTTAATAAATTACATTGCATTTCAACATTGCTAATAATTGGAACCTGTACATTACAGAAACATGCTAGATTATTTCTTGAAGTCTAATAGATTTTACCTAAAAAATGTGCACTATATTTTAACAGCTGCAATAGTCACACCAATACCTTTAATATCCATAAAAATATGATAAAAATATAGAATTTATCAATGTTATACAACTTTTCTCAGACCTTCGGTCCCAAACACAATATTTGATGCTTCTCTATATTGATATTTCTGTGCATTAATGCTCCAAACTCATGCCATTCGCATTTCGATTTCATGTTGCAACAAAACGAATCATCACCATTTTAATGTTTTGGAAAATGTTCTTTATACCTAAGAAAAACTTGATATATACATAGGAATTATGACTTGCCTTACATCTATGAAGCCTACGTGTACTACGTGTTGTAAGAGTTTCCCGCAGTGTCACTCTGGTCGTAGTCACTCGGGAAACAGGCGGGATATTTCAACTGCAGGTTTTTACCGATTCTCTTTCTCTCGTACGGCTTTGCATTTGGTAATGCTTTTTAAATTATTTAGGACATGCTCCGTTACAAAAGTTGTAATACTATTTGATTTTGCATGCTGACTCCATCTATGAAAACCCTTAGCCTATGTACCGCTAGTGTGGAGAAATGATTAATTTCCATCAATTAACTAAAATAATAAAGAGTTAAATGATGAAGCCTGGGACTCAAGTACTTATGATAGTAAGTCGTCATATACGGTGTATCTCGGATGCGAGAGATACTAATGCTCTACCGGGGAAATATGAGTCAAACGGAGAATTTAATGTCAGAACGGCACGTTGGGTTAGAGTGACTGGACGAAAACCAGGAGATCCGTTTTTCAAAGCCCGGTCATGGAGGTGAATTTTTCATATTGCCTCTGTCATAAAATTTAGCCTATGTACGGCTAGTGTGAAGAAATGATTAAGTTTGCATCAATTAACTAAAATTGAAATACTACGTTTTCTATTTTAGGATAGTTTTGTTGTGTTGAGTTATACTTTCTGTACAATGAACGCCATAATTAGTAGAGGAGAAATTGTATTCTACCTAAACGTACAGTTAGAATTTCATGTTCTACTCTCTGAAGATCTTTGTTCTGAGTGACATTTTCTATCTGGTAAGAGTTAGATAAAGTAGTACTACATAGAAAATGTAGATCTTGTTAAAACGCAGTCTATGTCCAACATATTTTCTCGTGGAGTGAACTGGTTCGTAAATATTGCAATCATTCAGATCCTTGTTGAGCTTAAAACTTAAAGAATTAAAATTTGTTAAATAATGGCAGAAATTTTCCTACTCATAATAGACATAAATATCCTTCACTTAAACTATGTCTCTATCTCTAGCGTATTCTGAGTCATACTGAAACTTCATCCGGAGGTAGAGAGTTCTTTTTGTGTTTATTACTTTCAGACTTTTATTAATTAATTTGGTTTAATTTATGTACCACAAACCATTGAACATTGCATATTCCTGTTTAGGCTTGGAGTTAACAAAACACAGGGAAAGGTTTGTTAATAAAGGACAAGTATGTTGCATTTCAAGATTGCCAATAACCGGAAATACATTCCAGCTACTTCTCCAAGATGGAACCTTCAGTCACGGCTTGTGATCAGCGTTTATGAGAGTAAAACTTTAAAGTATTTTGAGAAGATTGAGCAGGAAAATGGGTGGGATGATGTAACATTACGGGATGCTCTTGGTTTGAAGGGATTACTGTTGGTGTCATGGCAAATTTCTGTTATTGCAATGATATGTTTTAAAAATATAACTTCACTTTCCTTTCTTTACTATCTTAATATATGGCATCACTAAGGGAAATACTTCTGTTCTACCATTGAGAAAAAATATTACTACACGTTTATAGTGAACCTTGTAGTAACACAGTTTAAATCTGTTAGACTTTTTCATAGTTAACTACTACAGAGATATTCCTTTTTACTTTTTTGAATGTTTCAGTACATACCTATAGATTACACTAACGCAAACAATATGCAGTTGTAGTTGTCACTCTATTATGTATTGTAATGTCTAGATTTTATTGGAAATTAATATTTTGAAGTTCTCTTGATAAAAGAGCTTTTTGCCCGCCTCAGTAACGCAGATGCTAGCATGTCTGCCTCACGTTCAAGAGGTCCCGAGTTCGAATCTCGATGAGTGCCATTTACCTAGATAAGGTTTTATGGAGTTTATCCAAAAAACCGAATGTCTAGAAACTCTAAATTCCATGGACCGTGGGCCCATTAGAACATCCCTTCACCCATTCCATTTATCGTCCAATATGACTTAAAAGGTTAAAAGACGTAAATTAAAAAATGGAAAAGTAAAGATTTTGAGGTCGTGTATTGAACTTCGTATTTAAAACGTAGGGTCAGACTGTAGAGATTAAATGCCATAGCCAGGATTTAAACGTAGTCATAAATTATTAATTAATATATCAAAATATTGGAACAAGTTTCCAGTTTTAATAACTTGGCGAACAAAATTCATGTACCTAACCTAGATCGACTGGTAAATGCATACAAATCTGTCAACCTGTCATGATTCCATATGTTAGGTGTTGGGTTATTTTATATTTATTTGCATGACACAAGTTTGCACTTCAGAAAATGCTAATTATCTACCTGCGTTTATTGCAACTAATATAGAAACGAAATTGGTTGAATTTACCATACTTATACAATTTTGTGTATACTTTCGTTCCGAAACAAAATAAGATATATTCCTGTATATTAGCTGTTCTAAATATAACAGCTGAAACCTAATATAGTTCATATTCCTTATGAGTTTTGCTCCTTAACAAAGATCCTTGATTTCGTGTTTCGGAGAATTTCTCTAATTAATAACATACATTGATATATACATAGAAATTGCGACTAGCCTGTCATCTGTGATATCCTACGTGTACTTCGTGTTGCATGAGATTTCCGCTGTGTCGCTGTGTTCGCAAGCTCTCAGATAACAGGCGGGACGTATGAACTGCACGTTAATAACGTGGTTTTTTATTGAATGGCTTTATATTTGATATCTACAACGAACCTCAGGGTAGATGTAGCAGGGATGGTACTCTACCCAAATGTATAGCTAATATTTCATGGTGGCTCTCTCAAAAGAACTTTGTTCTGAGTGACCATTGCATATCTACTAAGACTTAAGATACGGCCATAAAGAGAATGTAGATCTTGTTAAAATACACAATTTATGTGAAATACTATTTCTCGTGATGTATAGCAATTCCTAGGTATTCTGTTACTTGTCTCATTTGATTATTTATGGGATTCTTTTATAGTGCTTATATTTTCATTTTTAGCGCCTTGTGCAACTTTTCTAAAACTTAGTTTTGAGTTCTAATTTTTGAATTTTGTAACTTGAATAGATCCATAGAAGGCTTCTTCTAATAATAATTATACTAGCTTGTCGTTTCCTTTTTTATTAATACTGCAGCCAATTGACATATCTGCCAACGCCCGCCTCGGTAGCATAGATGGCAGCATGTCTGTCTCACGTTCAAGAGCTCCCGAGTACGAATCGCAGTCAGGGTGAGTTAACTGGATAAGATTTCTCCGGGATTTTCCCCTAACCTTGCAGACAAATGTCGGGTAGTTCTGAGCTCCATGGACCCTGGACTCATTTAAACCTCTTGTCACCCAATTCATTCACTCTCGGATATGACTAAACGTTGGAGGACGTAAATTATAAAACAAGGAAAAAGCACATCTGCCCACAGCAACAATATTAATAATCCCTTTGTACAGTATCTAAGCTACCAAGGCGGGCTAACAGCATTTGCATTTTAACTTGAGTGCAAAGTGAATCAATAGCTCACGCGAAATCTTTCACATTTGATACAAAATACACTTAAGAAGATCCCTTAAGGTAGGCCTAGGTTTGTTATTGTACGAGGACTGTTCAATAAGGAATGATCACAGTTTTTTTGACAACGCGTAATTTTGATGGTCCTTCTCAAAATAGTCTCCTCTGAATGCGATGCACTTGTCCCAGCGTTTCTGCCAGTCTTCAAAGACATGCTGGAAACCATTTTTAAGAGATCCTTCAAAATCGCCTCCGCAGCTTTCAGCACTGCTTCTGATGATGGATAATGCCTCCCAAGAAGGCGTTTCTTCATGTCAGGGAATAGAAAAATGTCACAAGGGTCTAAATCCAGACTATAGGGAGGGTGAGAGGGGCCCTTCACGTTAATTTCTGCAAGATATTTAGCAAAAACGTTGGCAATATATGGCCGCGCATTATCGTGGTGCAGCATCCAGCGTGCTTCGTGGAAATGAGGTCTTTTGCGCCTGATATGAACTTGCAATATTTTTAGGACATCTATGTAGTATTGTCCAGTTACTTATGTGTGTGCAGGTACAACATGCTGATAAACCGTTCCATGAATATAAAAGAATGAAATGACCACAGCTTTCCAAGCAGAACCAAGGTCATCCCTGTACAATTGTCCAGTTACTGATGTGTGTGCAGATACAACATGCTGATAAACCATTCCATGAATATCAAATAATGAGATGACCGTAGCTGTCCCAGCCATAGCCCGCTCACATTCCTTTAAACCTCGGCACTCGCCAGCTTGAGTGTTATGACTAAACGTTACAGATTTCTCCACTACCCACCGTATGGCGCTGGCTAATGACCCCTCTGCAAACCTCTTTCAGCGTACAGCTGCAATGTGTTGACACTGCAGACGCCGAGCTTGCCAATGCAGTGGTTTACGGTTTCGGAATCTACCTTTTTTAAATACTTTCGCTGTCGCAGGAGCAATGCACCTCAATATCACAGGAATATAATGTTTGCATATCAGTTCACTTAGCAGCTCTGAATGCTTTCAGTTCTCTGCACACACGAATTAAGAACAATATTGCATTGCTGGCTTTATATGTTCTTCTAGGCTTTTTCTAAGACATACTTTAGGTAGCTTACGTACAGCAGTGGTTATAGATTTCTCTATAACTGCCAAAAGGATAACACACTCTGAAGATGGGAGCTTTCGTCCGTTTTGAATATTAGATTTACAAGGCATGCTGTGTACTTGGCGTTGGACGCTTTAGTATGACAGATGGCACAAGAGAATTTGGCCGCTATTTTTTAACTATAAAGCCTCCTATATATGCCAGTGATAAGTGGACTGTTACATGAGACGAGGCTGTCTAGGAAGAAAAGAATAGAACATTTATGTAAAAGTTAATAGCAGTTTAACAATATACGTTAGTAGGTGTTATAAGACGAAAATTCACATAACTTTTAGTATTGTTCTATTCGCCCAATATTGACATTATTGTGACTGGAAGCTCTGTTGCAGTGTACAATGGTGTCTTTTAACAATAACTGAATTGATTTATGAAAATTATTTGCTTTTTAATAAAGTAATATTTCTTCATTTGCTTGCTGCTTGTTTAAAAATTCTTTGTGTCTTTTATATCCTCCCCTTAATATACATCCCAAGGTGTTATTCTCTCTTTCCAATCTCTTTAATTTATAAATTATGTCTTTCTCAATCTAAATTGCAGCGCAGTTATAAGTACGTGCATCTGTGACATGATCCAGCGCATTAACATCAGCAGCACTGTTAACACTTTCTCTGCAAGAACTGCCTCTCCGCTTTCTGCTTTCTGTGTGCAAGCGTATTTTTGAAATTTGTTGCCCTGGTGTTGCTTGTTTCACAAATTTATTATCTGGATAGTGCGGACAAATGATTGGAATACTTCCTGTTTTCAGCAGTTTAATTTTACAGCCTGGCTTATAGTTGTCCTCAGTAAAATGCAAACTGCACACAACTGTTGAATTAGATTTATCATTTAGAACCAAATCAGAGCGCCATATAGCTTTTAGCCGTTGTTTACGTAGTTCTTCTACTTGAAATTCATGAAAACCCATCCCTTTTGATTTTCCTTTCTTACTTTTACAGAAGGGTACGCAACAATGCACCATCTGAAATGCAAAGTATTGAGCCCATAATTGCTGCTATGCTGTTTGTTGTAATTACTGCTACTATTGCTGTTATAATGATGATAATAATGATAAAAATAATAATAAAGATAAAATAATATAGTATAATACGTAATTATTACATTTGGAGCATTGCTATGTATGGTTCGGAAACCTGTCCTTTGGAAAAGCGGAGAGCTCTGAAATATATTGCTGTCTATTGTAAATGTTTGTATTACAAAGCTGCCAGGGAGAAATCTACCTTCTCAATAATGAACTGCCACTATTTATGGCACAACAGTAAATGTAATAATAACAAACAGTGACATGTTGTGCTCATACTTATGGTTAGTTATATTATCTCTTATTTATACCCAGTTTTCTTACAGTATCTTATTCAGGCCAGTTTTATTTTTCGCTTACTTTAAAATGTTGTCAACAGTACTTGATGTAAAATTCACTTTCACTAATAATTTGAGATCATAAAATGGGTTCAACTGTCACCACAAAACTAAAGGTCGGCAAACCACTGATGGCTACAAGGGGATACGTTAGAGGTCAGCTTTGAGAGCTCCAAGCGGCAAAAAAAGCAAACACCGCTCCGTCGTTTAAATGCGTAAGAATCCGACTGAGTGCCGAGTATTTAAGAGATGTGACCGGGCTACGTTTCAACAAATTCAACCGTTTGCCGTCAGTAGGTAAAGTAGGTAAAGTACCTCGGCGTGAATACCCACCTAAAAGATAGCGCCAACGAAGAGCGGCAGCGATTAAAGATGTGCGCCCCCATATTTAGGAGGAAACAGCCAAAGCTGCGCTCTAAGATTGTGCTCTACAAATATTTTATTTTATCCGTGGTCCTGTACGCCTGCGTGGTCTGTGCCAACACCTACAAAACCGCCCTGATATACCTCCAAACCTTACAAAAACCTCCCCTTTTGTAAAATCCTATCTGACCCTATCCGCAAGGCTACTGCCAGGCTTCATCAAGAAAGACATATCCCCTACATCCCCGAAGCCGTAATAAAACGAGCCTCTTCCATCTGGGCGCGCATACAGCAATACAGCAATCCAAATATTAACAATATTAGGAAAGGTGAACCAAAACACCGTAAGCATGCACGCATAAAAATATTCTAATGCCACCGTTACACTACAATATACGCCCCAGTCCTTCCGGCCCAGACCTTTCCCCATATGCAGAGGCCGCCGACACAGCAGCCCAGGAGACAGCAGCACGCTGCTGCATGGAACCGTGTAAACAGTGTAGTGAAGTTTGTGTGTGTGTGTGTAAACAAAAGCTCAAAATAAGCGCTTGTCAATAGTGTACATAACAAAAAGGGACACTGAAAGACACTAAATTATTAAAACTATTGTAGGTGGGCTAAGAATGGTCACCGTATGGGTTTTATATATACCCACGTAGGAAATAAACATTTCATCCCTAACTATAACCTCAATGAAAATTTTAGCCCGTAAGCTGGGCCCCCTTGTACCGGCACCAGGCCATGAAACTCAAAATAAAAGCCTGAAACCCGAAAACCTGAAACCTGCGGCTAATATTTCTTTCAAATCAACACATACATTATTTTTATGAATAAGCAGGCTATATCTAATTATAGTTCATTGAAATTTAATTCCAATTGAACGTTAATTGTGAACTAAGCTAGAACCTTCCTAGTAACATAGGGTTTGTGTACATTTTCATTTGTCTTCTATATCATTTTGTCGTTTGGCTGTATTGGTTACAACAAAGTTATTTAATTTTAATTTAAATGAATGTATATTATTTTTGTGTAGTTGTATGAAGTACTTTAACCCGATATCGTAATCACACATTAAGTGTGTTCAGATTATTTTTTATTTACGATTAAAGCTTTTAATTTTAACGTTTTAGGCGATTAGTTAATTCACGATTTTAATCCCTTCATTATGATATTTCAAGACATAAGTTTATTGTATATAACTTATTGATTTTGATAATGAATATTACCCCAGGGTTTAATAACTGATGAACTTAAAATGTAAGATATTGCCTGGGATTTTAGTTAAAGGATGACTTTTAGTTAAGAGTTGACAAATTAGTTTATTTGTTTTAAATATTATTAACTTTAAGGTTAAATAGATATGATGCAATTATATTATAATCGTAAAATTTAGAGCTAAATTGTTTTGTATTTTTCGTATAATTTTGTTGCATTTGTAGGATTGGAATTATCTATTGGACTGTCAGGACTTGACATTAGTATGTTTATGTCAAGTAACACTTCAACTGTTTATTTATCTATAGCTTGTAGTCATGAGTAATTTTTATGAATATTACATTGATTACCTTTAATTTTTTTAGTTTTGTATTAATTTGTAGTGTTAGGTCATGATATATTTGTCTTTATGTTATATATAAGGAGATGGCACACTTAATTGTTTCGTTATTTATTATCAGAATGTAAAATCTTATAATGTCGGAATATTCACTGAAGTAGGAGATGTAGTTATTGCGTGAATGTTGTAAGATAAAATTATATTTATTATTTAGATTGTATAATAAATGTTTAATTTTATTATTAGTTGTATTGGTTATATTAGTACTCAAATAACCTGCAGTTATTGCAACTGCGACCTCAGCTCATTATTAGACTTTAGACTGCATTTGTTATTTTGATTTAGTAAGACGTTTATTACTTCGCGTTTTAAACTCTATCTTTAATAATATTAATTACATTTTGGGTTTTAGCCTTCTTTCATCTTTTAACTTATTCCTTATTCCTTAAAAGTTTAGCAATAGTAATAGATTTTCTCTTACATTTTACCAGTTAAGCAAAGTCATTGAGAAGAAAGAGGACTTCTGAGGGAATTGCTTAAAAATTAAAGTCATAAATTAAGCACTTAATTTAATCGTAACAACAATCATGATAACATACTTCAACTAAGGACAATGAAACTGATTTTACAACGTCAAATATGCATCTACATAGTAGTGACTTATTACGAGATTTTCTTGAAACGTTTCGAGTGTCAGCTCAAAAATGATGAAGGTATTTACCGTTTGATATTAAAGCAACATTCCTGGTATGACTGTTGGTACAAAACATTTTGTATTCCGTTTAGATTCATATGCTACCGGAGTATAATTTACAAAGCAACCCTGGCAGTTAATTTTTGGAAACAGTGCAATCGTCTCCTTACCTACAATGTACATTCGTGATACAGAAACTATTAATTTAACGCCAAAAGAAAACAAATAGAAGAAACTAGCAGATACAAACCTGAAGTTCAAATGTTCTGCTTGTATACAGAGTGACTGCGATCACAGCGGCACACGGTGGATGTGCTATGAAGCACCAAGTACACGTCGAAGTTGGTAGATGTCGCCTAAGCTATAAATACTATGTATATATCATATCATCATAGTTATTAGAAACGTTTTGTAAAACATAAGGACATGCCATGTCCTGTTTGGATATAGAAGAAGTCTTTAATATGAATCATAGTAATTATGTCTTATATTTAATACGTATAAAAGAATAAAGTAACAGAAGCTATTGTTCTTTGGAACAAAAGCCTACCGAGCCTTGTATAAGTGCAACAAAATAAGAAAATTTTATGTATAATTTTTTCCATTTTTGTGGATTTCGGATGTAGATGGTTATGATATTAATACAGTTAAACAACCATCATTGTGAAGCAATCCAAAACTTGCCTAATCAGAAAAACCCAAAAGTCGTATACATTTGTGACTACATTTTGCCATTTTCTAAGCATTTTTATTTAGTATCGAACATTGATAGAACTTTGAAGTCAAGTACATAGCTATACAGATAATACGTGTCTTAAGACTTCGTCTTACATTAGTCTTATCCGCCCTGGTTGTAAACTTGATAAGACTTTTAGAGAAGGCGCTGAAAATGTTAAGTTTAGGTGTAACTTCGGGCAATGAATACCGAAACTAATTTATGAATCATAGGGTATCCTGAAAGTACATAATTTTATGCTTTTAATAAATGAAAATTGTAAATATTTCTATGTCTTGGTTTGAAATAAAATAACAGAAACGAAGTTGTTAAACCTGAATTATATCACAGTTTGTTTATTGTGTACTAAAAATATTTAAAATCAGTTTTAACCAACAAGAACGTGAAGTCAGTTATCCATTGTTTATTGCGCCACGGAGAAAGCTTTTGACGTAAAGACATTGTACACTCTCAAGAACTCAGTTTGTTGAAACTGTGTAACATGTTTTGTAGTGAATAATTCACAGGCGTTTTATGTTATCAGCTTGCACATACTAAAATTGTTGGCTTCACCACATCGTGTATCTTTGTATCTTTTCAAATTTGTAATTGAGAATAACATGCAATTATTTATTAAATAAATATAACAACTTATGGACACAGATCGTTCCCAGATTGCATATAATATGTAACAGCAAAAGCGGTATAGAGTATTGTGAGGGAAAAAGTTGTCGTACTATTTGTTCAGCGGGTGTGTGCCACATTTACTTTGCAAAAAATGTATGTTCAAAATAAAAGGTTTATAAAAATTGTTACAAATACCAGTGTTTGTTGTATCGAAAATGTAAAGAAAGACAATCGTGATACGTGGAAAACGCAGGCACAAGCCGTTCTCACTTGTATTGAACATCTTGGCTTTATGACCGGAGAATAAACAAATATGCCAAATGACGTCAAGTCCGAAGAGAAAGTGATTCACATACAAAGGCAGAACTGATTCTTATGAATCCACCTCCAGAAATAGAACAAATAAAGCTTCACTTAACCTCAAAATACGTAAAAGTTCAGACCCTGCTCGGAAAGCTACGGATCTGAAGCAATTATTTGTACAGAAAATGCACAGCAGAGATAATACACGTGATTATCTCAACAAAGTCTTGGAAATTGTTGACAAACTAAAAGTCATGAACATCGTGATAAATGAAGACTGATTGGTCACAATTATGCTGTATTCTTTACAATATTAATTCAAATATTTGCGAATTGCCGTTGAATCAAGGTATGTGTTACCCAGCGTTCATAACCTAAAAATTAGAATCTTGAAAGAAAATGAAGCTGGACTAAAAGACAACACTTCAAGTAAAGGAGCACTTTATGCAGGTAAGAACAGACAAGAGCAGAGCTGTGATAACAATCAGATGAAACAACCGTTCTCAATGCAATTTACAAGAGGAAGTCTCAAGCAGTCCCTCTGTGAGGTCTGTTCGAAGACAAATGACAGTACATCTGAATGCTGGTGAAAGAAAGAGAATGTAAAGAAACCTGAGCACATCTTCATGGTAGAACAATGTTCAGTTTGAGGCTGAATGTCCACTAGCGACTGAAGTAGTACCAACACTCGCATGTATTTGACAAGTTCATCAATTTTGTTCCAGTTATGTCGCATGTCCCCGTCCTCATTCACACTTATTCGCACAACACATTAATTTGGGTATGAAGCTTGCTGAAATGTTTATATTTTCAGTAACTATTTTTTGTTGTTCTAGTACTTTCTATAATGTTCCACAAGGAAAGAGAAGCGGAAGAGCAAAACTTATAAATACGTTTAATGTAGCTGACAGTAGCGCCTCTACAGGATTTATCTAGCAATAGTCGGGACATTAAACATACTTCACAATACGAAATGATTATTTCTTGTGTTTAGCCTCAAGTTATTCCATAAATACTTAACATCACTTTACAAACTTTAGATATATTGCAGTAACATTTCCATCTATAAAGTCGTTAAGAGAAGGAGAATGTAGGTTTTAAGTGACAGTCGAATGTTCAAAATGTGCTTAACTAGTGGATGACTTTGAAATTCTCTTCTCTTTTTATCTCCAACAGAAAATAAGAGATCTCATTTTTACATTCATATAGCTGTCCATAGCATTCTTAATTCAAATTTGGACTCTGTATTTCGTGCACGGACGTGACATAATTGTAAATACGTTCTAAATCCGAGACTTCGTAACGTGTTTAGCTACCGAAAGCCTGAGGTTGAATTATTGTACGGCAATGCAATACTTTCAACTTGAGCAAGTAGGTAATACAAAGTAATAACGACTTATCAGTTTTAGAAAAATATAACAATTGGGAAATTGAGAACTATAACCAAGAGTAAATCTAAAATTGTTGACTCTACAAAATAAAATGTATCAGATATAAATTGTGTTATAACAAGGCCTACATTATATATGTAGTAAGATTTTGTTTTTATGTTACAGTTTACATTCATGTAAAGTGACTTATAATGAAAAAGACTTCTGAGGACATTTCCTGCAAATTTAGAATGTCCATTTCGTTTGTCATAAACATATTTCAATCATATACTACATCAATTAAAGTATTAGAGCCAATGCTGTTAAAACAATATAAAAAAGTTTTCATTTATTTCGCAGCGCAGTATGTCGGGGTTATCTTTAACTTCTTAGCGTGTAAATGTTATATAACTTTGGTATATATCCGATTTTCCAGTTCTGGGGTTGATTAAAAATTCTAGTTTTGTTTTATTGATCTCAAAATATATCTACAGTACAATATCGCTAAATATCTGGTTAGAAGCAACTCCTCCTCTACCTGCTATGTATGTTAGTGGTACAGAAAGTAAAACAATGTAACACTAAAATAAAGTCGACAAACAAATCTGGGTAGAACTCGGTAATTTCACTCGTGTGTGGTGAGTGCGACTACAGAGCACATGGTGGATGTCTCATGAAACAGGAAGTGCCCGCAGCAAGCTATAGATGACGCCAAAGTTGTAATGACTTCGTGTGTTTGAATACGCCTTAGTTATTAGGAAGTATTTAAAAGTTGTAAGAACAAGAATGCTTCTTTCGTGTTTAAAGGTAATTATAAATGTGAATGATAATAAACAGCAGTCGTGTTGCATACAAGAGTATATAAAGAGAAGCAATACATATTGTGTTTCGGAGGGAAAATCTCTTAAAGCTAGTTTATGTATAACGGATTCAACCAGTTTTAAGTATGTATTCCCATCACTTAATGTATTTTCACTATACATTTGTGAATAAATTAGCTGTAGAGTGTGAGCATAGTTGTGATATAAAACCAATTAGAACTCACTCAGAGCTCCCCAAATGTGATATCATCAAGACATTAGACATTACTGTACCATTTAGATCTATTCCTTACACCGTCTCAAGATTAGTACAGTGGTTCAAAATTGTTAATATTGTTTAAACATAATGCGCTTAAAGAAAGTGGCGCTTTAATGTATTAGGATTTTAAGACAATATGATCATCATTGCTAAACATAAAGTATTAGAAACCATGAACACATGAAAGAAAAATGGGTTCAGTAGTTTTGGCAGCAGAAACTCGGCAAATGGATGATGCGAATTATATTGAAGAAAATGTAAAATAGTAGAAACATATAGCAATAATGATACTAATGGCCAACGATAAAGAAATAAATAAGAATTAAAAAGCTAACTAAAGTGAAGATCGTCTTGAATCAAGTTGAAGGCTAATGGATATCTAAGCGCTTTTCTTTGCTGTTCCTCAGCACTACTGAGCGGCTAGCAGACATAAAGGACGGATCGTGGTTAAGAAAACAGATATAATGTATTATTTGCGCAATCTATATTATAACGTGAGAGAAAACATTTACCTACGGATAAAGATAATAGTTTATCGAGGTATTCTTTTATTTGTGAATGAAAAAAAATGTGAAATTGTGATCGACAAGTCTCAGACAAAATACAAGGGAGTGTTGCGTATTAAAACTAATAAAAGACCCAAGTTCTGTGTTATTCTTAGACACCCGAGCATACCCTGATGGTGAAATCTGATTGGACCTTCTGAGCTCCTGTAGAAGGCAGAAAGATGTCGCTGAAGTCGTCTAGATTTGACACGACATTGTGAGTATAACATCAGATACACAACACCGCATCAATATATTTACAATTCTTAGTACTTAACAATTTATATTATCTCTTCTTGAGCAACCTTCAGCTCTTGTTTAGAAAATGATTTCTGCAGTCTGTTGATGTCCTTACCTCTCTTTTTCGCACTGACGTAAAGTAACACAGGTACAGCCGATTAATTAAGCTCTTGACTTTGTACCTTTCCTATTGTTGTTTTTAGAATTCTTTGGCTATTTATACATAAATATTGACACCTTTTCGTTTTATGTTGCATATTTTGACTTCATTCACATTTATTTCTCACTCCAAGCTATTGAAAGTGCCAACTAGTTCCATTATTTTTTGGCATTTTCTATAAAGCTCTATTTGAAGAATGAAGGGAAGTCGCAACCTCGCATTCAGTGTTAGTACAGTGGATGGCAGCACTTCTAAACGGGTTTACCTAGCATCAGTCGGGAGATGAAACTTATTTCAAAATTACAGACAATTGTTTCGATTATTATATTTGCTATCGACTACCAAATGTTTGTGTGCTTAGCTTCCAGTTAGTTACTTTACCGTTACCCTAGGTAATGGTTAGGTCTGACTCCCAGGTAACATCTAACCTGAGATCACAATACTGTCAAATTCTTGGATTGTCTCTATTAACAGTTCAGTATTATATTGAACTAGCCATATACCATGTGACTATGTAACAGGAATTTAATAAATCGTAAATAATGTCATTGCAGGACCAGTTATTTTCTGTTCTTTATAACATTCAACTGAGTATTAACTCAATAAGTAGAAGATCGGGAAATTCCCTGGATATTGTATGATAAAATTATATTTATTATTTAAATTGTAAAATAAAAGTTTAATTTCATTATTAGTTGTATTAGCGGAGATAGTACTCCGATTATCTACGTCTATAGCAATTCCGACCTCAGCTCATTGTTACACTATAGACTGTATTTTTTAATTTTATTTAGTAAGACATTAGCTACCTCAGCATTAAGTATTTTATTAGTAATTTCATCTTTTGTTTTACTTTTATTGAAAATCGTTGCGTATAATCCTTGAAGATGCTGATTTTATATACAAATTTGGTACTTCAGACTTTTCAATTCTGAGTTTTGCTGAAAAAAGGCCTTTTCATATTTGGATTCAGCAATGAATTTCGTTATAGAATGCCACTCCTCCTGTACCTACAGTGTACGTTCGTGTCACGCAAAGTATTATTGTAAAGCTAAAATAAAGTCCAAAGAACATTACTGTTATATGCTCTTATAACAAATTAAGCTATTTAGTGTTTTTCTGATTTTGCTCTGTTTTGTAATTTAAGTCCTCCAACGTTACGTCATATCGGACGCTGAATAAAATGGCTGAAATGATACTCAAGTGTGTCCAGGGTCCATGGAGCTTAGATCTACCCGACATTCGTCTGTAAGGATAAGGCAAACCCCCAGAAAAACCGTATCCAGGTAAATCACCCTGACCGAGATTCGAACTCGAGACCTCTTGAACGTGAGGTGGGAGTTTTTCTGTTGCACATACAAGAAGTTCTATTGATATTCATTTTATTCAGGAATATTTTAATATTTTCAATTAAAACAAGGTATACATTAATGTTTAACACCTAACATTTAAATGTTTAGTAATAATAAATAGTCTCTCTCTTACAGTTTACCAGTTGTACAAAATCACTGAGAATAAAGAGGTCTTCTGAGGACATTTCTTGAAATTTTGGGATTGAACTTTTGGATTGAAGACTTAATTAATCATAACAACAATCATAATAACATACTTCAACTAAAGTTAAACTCAGTTTTACAACATCAAAGTTGCATTTAAGTAGTACTGAGTTATTATGAGATTTTCTTGAAAGGTTTCGAGTGTCAGTGTGAAAATGTTGAAAGTATGTACAGTTTGATATTTAACCCACAGTAAAATATCGTCATTAAAAATCTGTTGTGAAGCAGCTCCTCCTCTACCTGCTATGTGTGTTAGTAGTACAGAAAATAAAACAAGATAACGCTAAAATAAAGTTGACATACCAAACTGGGTAGAAACCTGTAATTCCGCTCGTGTGTAGTGAGTGCGATAACAGCGCACATGGTGGAAGTCTCATGAAACTGGAAGTGCCCGCAACAAATTACAGATGACGCCAGAGTTGTAATTGCTTCTTATGTATGAATATGTTTTAGTTATTAGGAGATGTTTAAAAGATATAGAAATAAGAATGCTTCTTTCAGGTTTAAAGGTAATTATAAATGTGAATGATAATAAAGAAGAGCTGTGTTCTTTACAAGAGTATACAAAGAGAAGCAATAAATATTGTAAATAGGAGGGAAAATCTCCTAAAGCCAGTTTATGTATAACAGATTCCACCAGTTTTAAGTGTGTATGCCTATCACTTCATTAACATTTGCTATACATTTTTTAATAAGATTAGCTGTACAATCTGTGCATACTTGTGATATAAAAACAATTAGAACTCACTCATGCCTTGAACACAAGAAAGAACAATGGGTTCAGTAGTTTTGGCAGCAGAAACTCGACAAATGGATGATATGAAGTCCTATGTATATTGAAGTAAATGCAACAGTAGAAACATATACCAATAGTAATACTAATGGCCAGAAATAAAGAACTAAAACGCTAACTACAGTAAAGGTTGTCTTGAATCAAATTGGAGGCTAATGGATTTTTGAAACGCTTTTCTTTACTCTGCGCCAACACTACTGAGCGGATAGCAGACAAAGGACGGACCGTGGTTAAGAAAGCAGTTATAGTGTATTATTTGTGCAATATGTATTATAACGCGAGAGAAAACATCTATATATGGATAAACATAATAGATTATCGAGGTATTCTTTCACTTCTGAATGAAAAAATGTAAAATTGTGATCGTCAAATCTCAGACAACATACAGTGGAGTGTGAAGTATTAAAACTAATATAATATACAAAGTTCTGTGTTATTCTTAGACATCCGAGTATACTCTGATGGTGAAATTCGATTGGTCCATCCGAGCTGCCGTAGAAAAAAGAAAGATAGCGGTGAAGTGGTCCAGATGCGACACGACATTGTAATTATGACATCAGATACACAAAACCGCATAAATATTTTTACAATTCTTAGTACTTAACGTTTTATATGATCTCTTCTTGAGCAAACTTCAGATTTTGTTTAGAACCTAATTTCTTCTGCCTGTTTATGTTTTTATCCTTCTTTTTATCACTGAAGTAAAGTAACAAAGGTATAGCCGAATTTTTAGCTCTTAAACTTGTATGTTTAGTATCCCTGTTTTTAGAAGTCTTTGGGTAGTTCTACATATATATTGCCAGCTTTACATTATATGTTTCATATTTTGATTTCCACCACATTTATTTCTCACTGCGAGCTACTGAAACTGGCAACTTGTTCCAATATTTTATGGCATATATGTTTTCTCTTATCCTGAAAGATGAATGTCTGGTAACTCTAAGCCGTATGTACCCTGTACTTATTTGAACATCATTTATTTCCTCGTCCGATACGACTTAAATTTGAGGTTTCCTCTTGTCCTTAAAGATGTATGTCTTATAACTCTAAGCTCTATGTAGCCCGTATTCATTTGAAAATCATGTCCGATATGACAACGTTGGAGGTTTTCTCTTATACTGAACGATGAATGTCCGAACACTAAGCTTTATGTACCCTGTACATAATTGAACATAATTTGATTCATCGTCCTAAATGACTTTACGTTGGGGAATTTATTTTATGCTGAAAGATGAATGTCGTATAACTCTAAGCTCTATGTAACCTGTACTTATTTGAACCTCACTTCATTCATCGTCCGATATGACTTAGGGTAGGAGGTTTTCTCTTATACTGAAAGATGAATGTCCTACCAAACTCAGGTTTATGTACCCTGCCCTAATTTGAACATAATTTCATTCATCGTCCTAAATGACTTATCGTTAGGGATTTTCTTTTATCCTGAAAGATGAATGTCTTATAACTCTAAGCTCTATGTACCCTGTACTTATTTGAACCTCACTTCATTCATCGTCCGATATGACTTAGGGTAGGAGGTTTTCTCTTATACTGAAAGATGAATGTCCTACCAAACTAAGATGTATGTACCCTGCCCTAATTTGAACATAATTTCATTCATCGTCCTAAATGACTTATCGTTAGGGATTTTCTTTTATCCTGAAAGATGAATGTCTTATAACTCTAAGCTCTATGTACCCTGTACTTATTTGAACCTCACTTCATTCATCGTCCGATATGACTTAGGGTAGGAGGTTTTCTCTTATACTGAAAGATGAATGTCCTACCAAACTAAGGTGTATGTACCCTGCCCTAATTTGAACATAATTTCATTCATCGTCCTAAATGACTTATCGTTAGGGATTTTCTTTTATCCTGAAAGATGAATGTCGTATAACTCTAAGCTCTATGTAACCTGTACTTATTTGAACCTCACTTCATTCATCGTCCGATATGACTTAGGGTAGGAGGTTTTCCCTTATACTGAAAGATGAATGTCCTACCAAACTAAGGTTTATGTACCCTGCCCTAATTTGAACATAATTTCATTCATCGTCCTAAATGACTTATCGTTAGGGATTTTATTTTATCCTGAAAGATGAATGTCTTATAACTCTAAGCTCTATGTACCCTGTACTTATTTTAACATAATTTCATTCATCTCCGATATTACTTAACGTTGGAGGGTTTCTCTTATCCTGAAAGGTGAATGTTTGTTAACCCTAAGCACTAAGTTATCTGTTCTTATTTGAACATCATTTCATGAGTCCTCCAATATAACGTAACGTTGGAGGTTTTCTCTTATCCTGAAAGAAGAACGTGTGGCAACTCTCAACCCTATGTAACCCGTGGTGTTTGAACATCATTTCTCTCATCGTCCGATATGATTTGTCGTTGGAGGATTTCTCTTATCCTGAGCGATAAATCTCTGGTAACTCTAAGCTCTATGTAGCCTGCACTCATTTGAACATTATTTGAAGGTGCTATTAGCCTAACAAATTCAACTTTTATCTTCTATATATTCATTGAAGTTGGTGTAGCATTTCTTTAATACTTCGCGAATATGTGTACCACGCCTACTATTACAGTATACAGAATTTTGTTATGAACAGAACGTATAAATGATTCCAGGACTTTCCAATTGCGATGCTGAGCTGAATAAGAATAGCTGAGTACCTTTAGGTCGCTCATCGACATGATATGCCAATATTAGGTACAATAGATGAATAATACTCATCCGCAACATTAGACACTTCCTGTGTTTGCTTGTATCTCTTCGTATGTAGCACAGGTTCTTGCGTCGTATGTTCCGTATCTCTGCCCTTATCGCTACTTTTTTCGCACTCAGAACTATTACAAACAGAAGTCCTTCTGTCAAAACCAGTCCCACAACTTTATATTCTTTTGTCAATTTCTGGTGATTGCGTCGCTTAATAATGTGTCATGCAGGCATTTGAGGGCTAAGTCCACAAACCGACTGCTCCACTTGAAGGAAAAAAGTGTTCATAAAGCTTCTGGTATCTGTGATATTGATAACGTTAGACAAAGTAACATCCATACTTACGAAAAAAAACTCAACAAAAAATGTAATGACGTATCTCGTAACACAATAAAGACCTCACAAATATCTTGTCATATTTATATTTCGTCATACATTTGCTCGCCCTGAGCAGTGGAGCCTGATTTTCGTTTGTTTATCTCTGAGTCAGATATCCAAAATGGCTGCTAGTTGTCTCATTACAATAACTAAACGAAGGGCGGAATACCAAGATTTGCACAGGCTCCTAGGAAACTACTTTGCCTCTGCATGTTCCGTGGATACAAATATGACATTTACCACTCATGTAAGTTTCTCTACTCGTTTAAAAACTACTCCTTCAGACGTACATTCATCCATATACTTGATTATATCGAGATAAACATTTCCAAACATTGTAGACGCAAAGAGAATGCGTTGCTAAAATAGAATTAAAGCTAAAGTAACTCTAGGAGGTGCTGGTCGCCCTGGCCGTTTACCATGTTGTTGCCACTGAACATATTATAGATAAAAACAAAACAATGTAAATTTCGTATTCGATAAGGTAACAGATATTTGTAAAACTAGTTATACTAATATGAATATGTCCGAAATAGTTCGCTCCACAAAAATTGTTTAAAAACGAGATCTACATTAAATGTGTAGTCAGATTTTGATTATCTCTTGCGATAATTAGTAACAGAAAAGGCTTCTGATTATATTCCAAGCAAAGTGAAAATATATATTTCATTTGCCATAAATATACCTTAAGTATTTAATATTTCAAACAAAGTTTTGGAGCTGTTTCTGATAAACTTAACATCACCGGTAAAGTTTGCCTTTAAGGAGAATCTTTTATTATGAGATTTCTTGAAAATAATTTTGTACCATTGTTGAACCTGTTGAAGTTAAATAAAAGATTGGCATTTAACTAACTTTCCAGTTTAGAATTTTTTTCAAAAAACTTTTTTCTGAATTGAGCACATACCAAAATATGCATTTCCATGGAAGGTCGACATTTAATATGTGAAAGAATGCAAAAGAAAAAACTGCAAAACTTGTGAAAGAATCCTCTACTTTCTATGTTTATGTGCGGCATAGGAAGTAATACTTTAACATTAAGGAAAAGCCTGACGATCAAACCCGGAACAAACGTATACTTCAAGTGTCCCGCTGTTTACTGCGACCAAGGCGACAGACAGTGCAAGTCTCATGCATTACGAAGTACAATGACCCTGCTATAGATGACGCGCAGGTTATAATTGTTAGGTATGTAGCTGTGTGTCTTAAATTGTTAAGAATGTTTTAGAGCACTTAGGATAAGTATGTTCAGCATTGCTGCAAGGCAGATAGCAAATTTGCCAGATAGTAAGTCGGAGCTATATTCCTGGGGGAAAAAAGAATACATATAGAGATATATTGCTGTAAAAGATACATATAGACTGACAAGGATTATTGTGTTTCGAAACCAAAGTCTACAGAAAGCTATATGAGTTCAACAAATCTTTCAAATACGCTCCTACACCTTAATTGTTTATTGGAGTGTGTTACAAATTTTACACTCACTTAAATCATAATGTAAAGTTTACTTGACTTCTGTCCAATTGATGTTTCCTCCGGTAGTTATTTGTCACTTATGGTATTTGTGACAAGCTGTACTCTTTCAGTATAAATCTGTCAGAGACATGTGTTGTCCAGTTTGTGACTGTTTTGGGGGAGAACTAAAAAGATAGTTATCACAAACTGCCAGACAAAACAACGTGCTCTCGCACAAGAGCTCCTTTATTAAGATTTCTTTAGAGCAGTTAGGACTTTCAAAACGTGCCTTCCGGTTATTGCTATCCAGAATCACAAGCGTATTCCCTGATTATTCTCCTCAAAATTATTTATTTAGTGATACAGTATAGCTTAAATGTGAGGGCTGGAGTTGTAAATGACTGTCTGGTAAGATTATTCCTTGTACCAACGTGTCCTACGGCTGCTGTCTATGTGGACTTTATCCAGAGGTAGACTTACTTCTTGAGGATGTTTAATTGTTTATCAAATAAGAAATGTGTTGCATGGTTAAGGAGGCTTCGGTATATTTTAGTCGCATTGTTAGAGACCCAATAACTGGCATTTACCACGACCGACGCATAGGTAGAGAAGGACAAGTTCCATGGCGTGCACACCTTATCCGACCTTTTATCTCTGGGAGCACCTCAAACTATTGGCTTATTGAGCAGTAGAAGCTATTCATCACGTGTCATGGAAGCCTGCGAAACCATTCGGCACTATCCCGGAGCTTCTGAAATTGTGTAACAGTACATGGCTCAATAAGCGGAGACATCTCTAGTAGCAAGAGGACATTTCCAGCATTTTGAGCTTTGTGTGTTTTCACTATACCACTGTACTGAACAACTCTTAACGAGAAAACACAGGATTAAAAGATATACGCTCTTATGAGATTTTTTTCTTCTTGAGATGTAGGAAACCCATAGCTGAAGTGTGTACTAGGGCTGTTCAATAACAAATGATCATAATTGTTTCACAGTCATAATTTTTGTACTAATTTCCATCTTATTATATTCTGTTAGCTTAATGTGAATTAAACAGGACATAGTAGTTTCATTGTCGATACTCCTGGTTCCCACCTGTGAGAACCAGGTAAGTTCAGACATGTTCAGTATCGCCTACCACTGCATGGTAGCCGTGGCTCAGTGGTT
This sequence comes from Mantis religiosa, assembly GCA_030765055.1. Classification (NCBI taxonomy): domain Eukaryota; kingdom Metazoa; phylum Arthropoda; class Insecta; order Mantodea; family Mantidae; genus Mantis; species Mantis religiosa. Next base: position 127,819,033 of record CM060958.1, read on the forward strand.
AGACCGCTTGGCTCACATCAAGGCAGCCCGGGATCAATACAAGGCGACCGCAAAGTGAGATTTGTAGCGGTCAACATGACGCTGGGGCGGATTTTCTCCGGGACCTCCGGTTTCCCCCGCCATCTCATTCCACCGATGCTCCATCTTCATCTCATGTATCATCATTGTCACCGCCTGCGGTGCCATATGTAGTAAAAGCAGGCCTTAAACACTACACATTTCACACATTTCATTTAGACATGTTCAGTATCGCCTACCACTGCAATGGAGGAAACACGCAAGAAAAATATGCGGATTTGAAATTCTGCATTCGTCTCAACAAATCTTCAATTGAGGCCCATACAATATTACAGGAGGCCTATGGAGAGTTTGTTCTTCCCTACAGCAGAGATCGAAGGTGCTTTAAAATGTTTATAGAATGGAAACAATCAGTTTCAAAGGAAGGTGGACCCGTGCTCCAGTTACTGCTCTTACGGCAGAAAACATCAACACTGCTGCTGCCATTGTGAGAGAGGATCGAAGAATTACCCTAAGATCACTTTCTGAAATACTAGACATTTCATGGGGTGCCACCAAGTTGGTGACCGGAATATTACACATGAGACGTGCTTGTGGGAAATGGGGTTGCAAGACATTTGATTCCCGAACAAAGGAACATTCGTATACAGGTCTGCATGCAGTTAAAGTTGATGTTAGAGGAAGATCCGGAGTTTCTTTCAAACGTAGTCACTGCTGATGATAGTTGGCTGCATCATTTTGATCCTGAGAGAAAACAGGAAAGCTTAATGTGGAAATACCAACCCCCCAAAAAGCACAAGTTGTTGATTCTTCTGGAAATGTTATGGTCATCTCATTCTTTGATATTCATGGAATGGTTTATCAGCATGCTGTATCTGCACACACATCAGTAACTGGACAATACTACAGGGATGTCCTGAAAACATTGCAAGTCCATATCAGCTGCAAAAGACCACATGTCCGTGGAGCAGGCTGGATGCTGCACCTCGATAAAGCGCAGCTTATTGCCATTTTTATTTCTGTATATCTTTCAAAAATCAACGTGAAGTGCATCCCTCACCCTCCCTATAGTCCGGATTTATCCCGCTGTGACCCTTTTCTATTCTCTACCTTAATGAAACGCCTTCGTGGGAGGTATCACCCGTCATCAGAAGCAGTGGTGAAGGTTGCGGGGCGATTTTGAAGGATCTCTCAGAAAATGGTTTCCAGCATGTCTTTGAAGACTGGCAGAAACGCTGAGACAAGTGCATCGCATTCAGGGCAGACTATTTTGAGAAGGACCATCAAAATTATGAGGATGATTAAAGGTACGTTGTCAAAAAATGTGATCATTCTTTATTGCACAGCCCTCGTATTACAAGGAGTAGAGTAAAGGAAATCATCACAGATTTTACGGAAGAAGAAGTCAAAGTTTATTGTCAGAATGATGGATACTTAAAATACATAGGATGACAATAAAGTATTATAAAATGACGTAGGTCAATGCATAACAAGTCAAACTACCTTAGTTACAGGACAAATACTTCCAGTACGATGTGACGTATGACATGTCACATCGAACTGTCGTAACAAACAAGTCTGTACTAATTGTAGTCATCCAACATTGTTAAAATAACGTATGTACATTGTGATCTAGAACTGACAGTAGGGAATGTACAACATATGTTTTTGAATGTGACGTATTGGAAAAATTTCATAATTGATAGCTTCAAGTCATGCAAGAATATAAAGTACTTTTTAGATAAAGCAGCTTAAGCTAGGTCTCGATCAAGAGATACTAAATGAGTGACTGGGCTCAGTTAATCAAGTAACAAATCTATGTTTTAGCTACAAAGAGTTAATCTCTAGAATTTACTGTAATAAGGACATTCTAATCAGTAATTACTTCGCAAAGTTTCTTTTTTAAACTTGGGGAAGTAAACATAACTGCTAATTCAAATGTCCGTAAGTGCAGAAGTAGACACATGAAGCGTACTTAGTATAGAAATTATTTTTTTGAATCTCTCTCTAATTGAAGGAGGACCGCGTTTTATGAGCATCCTAATGCATTCCGTATTGTCGCCGACCGCATTTGTTGCGAGGCGGCGCGACCTAGACGCACATACACACAGATAGAGTAGCGCGGAGATAAAAGGCTTGCCGAAACAGATAAAGGTAGATAACTTGAAACTTCTAGTGACATCTTGATTGATAAAGAACATTCTACAACCGTCTGGAATGGTCGTATAAAAGGAAGCCACGGTTAGTTGGAGGACATTCGTAACGAGAGATTTAACAGAGTCGAATCGGAAGTTGACAATCGTGTGCGTACAGCTGGTTTGGAAAGTGAACACCTTCGTTTGTGTTCAACGACTTAGAGCATTTTATTGATGTATGTTACGAAATTCTGGTAATGTAAGGGTTGACCAAAGTGTATTTGTAAGGAAATAAAGAACATTTTGAATTTCTGCAACTTGGACTTTTAATTTTACTAACGCACAAAGTCACAATTGGTGTCAGGATGTGGGGCATAGACAATGGACGCTATATTACCAAGAATTCTAGAATAGCTGAAAAAAATGAGTACGGCAAATGACAACCTCACCAAGAAAACGGAAGAAATGAAGGCCGAATTAACAACGAAGATGGGAACGGTAAATAACAACCTGGCTGCGGAACTGAAAGAAATGAAGATGGCGAATGACATTCTCGCTGCGAGGACGGAAGCTGCAAGCAACAACGATGGCGGCAATGAAGGACGAATTAACCACAAAAATGAAAGCAGCGAACGACAGCCTGGCCACGGAAATAAGGCTGCGAACAAAACCCTCGACGCCAAACTTGAGCAGTTGGTCGACGTGTAGGAGGACGTTACGGAGTTGGGCGAGCGCGTCGAAGACCTGGCAAGCCGCGTTAACGACCTGGAGGGAAGGCCAAGTCCCTGAACGCCACAGAGGTGGACGTTGTCGACAGGAGGTTGAAGGATCTGAAGGTTGACGTGCTGGGACGTAACAAAACATCTGCACGCGTCAAACCGCCGAAATACGACGACACGTCAGCGTTCGAAGTCTCCCGCCGTCAATGCAACAGAGTGGCCAAGCACAACAGGTGGTTACCAGAGGATGAAGCCGCACAGCCAATAGCCAGCCTCCGGGAACGGGCCGCAGAAATTCTGAACGCGGTTCAGACAGCGGTCCAAACAAGATATAAACAAACATCTTCTGAGAGCTTCGCAGGAGGAACGGGACAGCATAAATGTAGGTAGAAGAACCCATGAATTTTTTTATTCATAACCGAACAATTGAAATTGAAACTTATTAAACCCACAAAAGGTCTAATTAATTTTTAACTGGCAATGGACCTTATGGTATACATTGGTATAATATGAAGAAGTTAAATAATTCCATCTGCAATATATGCACTAAAGTAGACAATCCAGAACATATTTTATTTGAATGCGTCAAGTACGATCATCTAAGTATAAAGGGGATACAATTTACTGAACATAATAAGAGCCCCAAAACTATATAACTTAGCCAAATTAGAAAATATTATCAGCAACTAGCATGGAAATCAATTCCACCAAAACCTTTACCTGTTCAAGAAATTCAACTATCAATTGATTAAAAAGATCTGAAAGACGTATCAATTCACTTAATGATGGGAATATTGTTATATAAGAAGACAATATTAAACATTAGCTAAATATAAATAAAAGAGGAGGTTATTTTGTTTCCCCTGGTAGACGATAGTGGGGCAACAGGAGAATTAGAGCCACAGCAGAACCAGGAGGGGACGTTAGAGAGGACGAGGGTGCCGCAATTCCCCTTCAATATCTACCGGTTCTGAGGATATTTAGAGTACCTGCAGGCGAACCAGGTACCCGCTGCAAGGCTGTTGTTGGAACTGATCCAGTTATGTCCGACAATCAGCATAATGAGGAGGTGATCGCAGGAATGGAAGTGATTTAGTGTTTGGTATAATATAGTATCTTGTAAAATTTTTAGGGGAGGCATTGTCCTCCACTCAAATTAAATACAATTCTGAATAGTGTTAATGGTATATGTTTTTGGGGGAGGGGCTTTTCCCCTGTCCTCTGGTGTTTAATCTGAATCAAGAAGTTTAATTGTGGTTTAGCTTTGGAGAGGGATTTTGCCTCCCGGAGGAAGTGAGAGAAGTGTTGTAAGTGATAATGTGATGGCGTAATGGATCAGGAAAGTGTTTTTTTTTTTTTTTTTTAGTTTTGTTTTTGTGGATGATTGTTGAAGGAGGATTTGAATGGATAGTATTAAAAAGTGGATATTTAGAAGAATGAATTTAAGGAGTTGTTTTGATAAGTTATGTAGTTATGTTATTTAATATAAATTTGGTTTAAACTGAGGACAGTTAACTCTTGAGATAGTATGATTTGAGGAATTATAGAATAGAACTATTTTTGATATAATTTTGTTAAGGAATAAGTAGATTAAGTGGTTGAAATGTGCTTTATTACAATGTTAAATTTTGATATTTTTGTGTTAATAAGGTAAATAAATTAAAATTATAAAACAATTATATTTTTAAGTTGTTTATTGTAATAGTTTAATTTTGAATTAGTATGAAGGTTTTTGAATGTATCATTATTGTTTGTTTAGTATTGTTGAGAGTATTGTAATTTTTGAAGTTATATTTTTAAACTGATATAAACTAGATTTGAAAAGAAATGAATGATTTGAGAAGAAGTATGAATAATAATTGAACTTATGTTTGTATAAAACTGATATGATGTATTTAAATTTGGTTTAAGTTGTTTAAAGAATTTGGGGAAGTTTTAAATATGTAAATTTTGTGATTTTTGTAACGCAAAGTTTATGAATTATTTTTATATATGTGTTTGGTTAAAATTCTTGAAAGTTTCTAAAAGGTTTTTATTAGCTGAATAGGTAAATTGATAAGCGTTAAACGTACTGGTTACGAGTATATTAAGTATTGGTTTCCTGTACTGTAGTTTATTTTGTAATTGTAGCTGGTTGCCTGTTATTTGTTTACTGGATTCGAGTAAATTGTTATTAGTTAAATTGTCAAGTGGTAGTTTTTATAATCTTTTTATTACTTAATTTGTTTTTTAGGTTACTGTTTTCCTTTTATTAACTGAAAAATTATTGTCTAAATTGTATATTTGTATTTATTTGGTAATTAATAAATAATAATTTGGAAATAATGTCCCGGCATAAGAAATTAGATACCGGGGTCAGATTTTCAGATTTTATTTATTTATTTATTTATTTATTTATTTATTTATTTATTTATTTATTTATTTATTTATTTATTTATTTATTTATTTATTTATTTATTTATTTATTTATTTATTTATTTATTTATTTATTTATTTATTTATTTATTTATTTATTTATTTATTTATTTATTTATTTATTTATTTATTTATTTATTTATTTATTTATTTATTTATTTATTTATTTATTTATTTATTTATTTATTTATTTATTTATTTATTTATTTATTTATTTATTTATTTATTTATTTATTTATTTATTTATTTATTTATTTATTTATTTATTTATTTATTTATTTATTTATTTATTTATTTATTTATTTATTTATTTATTTATTTATTTATTTATTTATTTATTTATTTATTTATTTATTTATTTATTTATTTATTTATTTATTTATTTATTTATTTATTTATTTATTTATTTATTTATTTATTTATTTATTTATTTATTTATTTATTTATTTATTTATTTATTTATTTATTTATTTATTTATTTATTTATTTATTTATTTATTTATTTATTTATTTATTTATTTATTTATTTATTTATTTATTTATTTATTTATTTATTTATTTATTTATTTATTTATTTATTTATTTATTTATTTATTTATTTATTTATTTATTTATTTATTTATTTATTTATTTATTTATTTATTTATTTATTTATTTATTTATTTATTTATTTATTTATTTATTTATTTATTTATTTATTTATTTATTTATTTATTTATTTATTTATTTATTTATTTATTTATTTATTTATTTATTTATTTATTTATTTATTTATTTATTTATTTATTTATTTATTTATTTATTTATTTATTTATTTATTTATTTATTTATTTATTTATTTATTTATTTATTTATTTATTTATTTATTTATTTATTTATTTATTTATTTATTTATTTATTTATTTATTTATTTATTTATTTATTTATTTATTTATTTATTTATTTATTTATTTATTTATTTATTTATTTATTTATTTATTTATTTATTTATTTATTTATTTATTTATTTATTTATTTATTTATTTATTTATTTATTTATTTATTTATTTATTTATTTATTTATTTATTTATTTATTTATTTATTTATTTATTTATTTATTTATTTATTTATTTATTTATTTATTTATTTATTTATTTATTTATTTATTTATTTATTTATTTATTTATTTATTTATTTATTTATTTATTTATTTATTTATTTATTTATTTATTTATTTATTTATTTATTTATTTATTTATTTATTTATTTATTTATTTATTTATTTATTTATTTATTTATTTATTTATTTATTTATTTATTTATTTATTTATGATTTGGTCCACACTGCGGCTGCGCCCAAGTACATCTGGGAAGCCCAGGATAACCGCTTCGGAAACCATCGCTTAGCCGCAGCCTACCACAGCCAATTGAAGTCAAAGTCATAGCAGCCAGGGGAGACGCTGCAAGAGTTCGCCTTGGCAATCGAGCAGCTGGCTAGCAAAGCCTTAGTCGACCTCCCACCATGGTTTGTATCCCGGGAAGCCGCCTACACCTTCGTTGATGGGGTACAAGACACCGAGATATGTCTGCTCCTAATGCTCGGCGACAATATGTTAAACACTGTCTGTAAGGAAGCTAAAACAAAAGCAAGGTGACAATTAGACAGTTTACAACGACAGGAATTTACTGAATAATATATCCACAAACAATCAGAATATCAAAGCAAGAAAGATCATTAATTCAGTTAAGAGTTAATTGGTATACTTTTTGTAATTACTTTTCTCTCCGTTCAGAGAGTATATGTCAAGTACGGTACGAGATAACATCTTTATCTAACGTACAGATCTAATTAATAATTCTGTTGGTAAGTAATATAAATTGTAAGCAAACAATCTCCGGGATTTGTTAATTAAAGGGCCAAACAAGAATACCCAGAATTTAATAGAGCAGGTAGTGAATAGATATATCCATATTTTTAATTACATCCGTAATTTCGTAATTAATAAACAGAAAACGACTGTCCACCACCAGGTCAAGTTACCTATCAAATGATTTACAAACTAGGTGGTGGCAAACGCTAAAAAAGTGGTATTCATATGTTTAAAAAAGCAAGAAAGTTTCCTGGATTATGGAAAATCATTCTAAATTTGAAATCGAAAAACGATCCAATATGATATTACCCAATAACACTCACAAGTGTAATAAGAACAACTCCTTATAAAGATATAAGTAATAGAATTACCATGACTTTGAACAAATACGGTACTTTAACAAAAATTAATATAGATATAGTACAACCAATGGCTTAGATTATTTGATTTAGGAAATTCATAGAAGTTTTGCAGATACGAGATGTAGTATGTCTGGATATTAGCTCGACAAATGACTGAATTAAGTGCATACTACTGAAAGTAATAACGACTTGTCATTTTAGAAAAGCATATTTATTGGGAAATTGAGAAGAATAACAAAGAAATTATCCGATATATTTCATTCGCTGCAAAATAAAATGTATCAGACACATAACCTGAGTTATAATAAGATTTACATTATATGTGTAGTAATTTTTTGTATATATCCCTTGCGTTGAATTCACTTCCTCCTCTAGCTTCAGTGGAGCAGAAGTAAAATTACCACTATAAAGAAAACGCAAGGAAGAACTGCGGAACAAACCTGCAGTTCAAATGCCACGCATGTTCTATAGCGGCACACAGTGGCAGTGTCATACAACACAAAGTACACGTTAGGTGCTACAGATGTCGCCACATTGTAATTGCTATTTATATATCAATATGTCATAGTTGTTATTAGCCTTTTAGAAAATATTAGAACAGTAATATTTCGCTTCGGTTTGAAACATATCCCAGATGTGAATGGTACAAAATTCAAATTATATTCTATACAGAAAAGAATATAGACCGAGAAGGATTGTTGTGTTTCGGAACAAATTTCCATGGAAAACTGTATTTATTCAGCAAATTGTTATTTTTGTGTATATTTTCATTCCCATGTGACTAGGTATAAGAAACTGTGTCTTTTAGTATGCCGTACTGAACATTCACATGTATTTTAAGACAACTACGTCAACTTTGGGAAATTCCTCTTCATGAACATCTTTGCAACATTTAACTAAATCATCTCTGCAGTGGCAACAGATGTCTTTTAAGATTGTGTTGTACCATAGCCCACTCACATCCCTTAAAGCCTCGGCAATCAGTCGGTATCCTACGCATTTAAGCGACCGAACGGAGCTTGCCGTTTTTGCCGCTTAGAGCTCTAAAAGCTGACACCTGAGGTATCCCCCTTGTAGCCGTCAGTACCCTAGAAGACATTTAGTTTTGTGGTGACAGTTGAACACATTTTATGGTCTCAATTAGTATTGAAGGTGACTTTTACATGAAGTGCTGTTGACAACAATCTAAAGCAAACGAACAAGAAAAGTGGGCATAAATAGGAGACAATAAGAACACTGGATATGTAAATAAGAGATAATATAAGTAATCATAATAATGAGCACAACATGTCAATGTTTCTTATTTTTAATTTTACTGTTGTGCCGTAAATGATGGCAGTTCATTGTCTTAGAAGGTAGATTTTCCATGAGAGCTTTATGATACAAACATTTACAATAGACAGCACTATATTTCAAAGTTCTCCATTTTTCCAAAGTCCAGGTCTCCGAACCACACATAGCAATGCTCCAAATGCAATAATTACGTATTATAGTGTATTATTTTTATTATTATTTTAATTGTTATTTTTATTATTTTTATCATCATTATAGCAGCAGTAGTAGCAATAATTACAACAAACAGCATAGCAGCAATTATGAGCTCAGTACTTTATATTTCAGGTGGTGTATTGTTGAGTACCTTTCTGTAAAAGTAAGAAAGGAAAATCAAAAGGGATCAGTTTCCACGAATTTCCAGTAGAAGAACTACGTAAACAATGGGTAAAAGCTATATCGCGCTCTAATTTCGTGATAAATGGTAAATCTAATTCAACAGTCGTGTGCAGTTTGCATTTTACTGAGGACGATCATAAGCCAGGCTGTAAAATTTAACTGCTGAAAACAGGAAGTATTCCAAGCATTTTTCCGAACTGTCCAGATTATAAATTAGTGAAACAAGCAACACCAAGGCGACAAATGTCAAAAATACGCTTACGCACAGAAAGCAGAAAACGGAGACGCAGTTCTAGCGGAGAAGGCGTTAACAGTGGTGCTGATGTTAATGCGCTGGATCATGTCACAGATGCACGTACTTATAACTGCGCTGCAATTCAGACTGAGGAAGACATAATTTCCAAATTAAAGAGATTGGAAAGGGAGAATAACACCTTGAGATGTAAATTATGGGGAGCAAATAACAGTCACAAGGAATTTGTAAACAAGCAGCAAGCAAATGAAAAAAGATTACTTTACTATGATACCAATAATTTACATAAATCAATTCAATTATAGATAAAAGACACCATTGTACACTTCAACAGAGCTTTCACTCAGAATAATTGTATAATTGCCGAATTGAACAACATTAAAGATAACGTGAATTTCCGTCTTATAAGAACTATTCACGTATATTGACAAACCGATTTTAAGTGTTTACTTACTTAGTTTTTTCCCTTTTCTTCCTAGACAGCTTTGTTTCATGCAACAGTCCACTTGTCACTGGCATACATAGGAGGTTTTATAGTTAAAAAATAGCGGCCGAATTCCCTTTTGCGACCTGTCTTGTGTCTACCGCCAAGTGTACAACATCCCTTGTAAATCTAATATTAAAAAATGGACGAACACTCCACGTTCCATTACCCATCTCCAGAGTTTGTTTCTCTTTTGGCTGTTAGAGGAAAATTTATAACAACCGCTGTACTTAAGCGACCCAAAGAATGTGTGAGGGAAAGCCTAGGGGAATACATAATACCAGCAAAGCAACATTGTTCTTAACTCGTGTGTACAGAGTACTCAACGCATTCAGAACCACTAAGTGAGCTGGTACGCAAACATTATATTCCTGTGATATTAAAGTGCACTACTTCTGCGACAGCGGAAGTGTTTGAAAAACCTAAATTCCTAAACTGTAAACCACTGCTTCGGAAAGTTATGCGTCTGTAATGTCAACACATTGCAGCTGTAAGCTGGAACAGGCTCGCAGAGGGATCATAAGCCGGCGCCATATGGTGGGTAGTGGAGAAATATGTAACGTTTAGTCATAACACTCCAGCTGGCGAGTGGTGAGGCTTAAACGCATTTGAGCGGGCTATGGTATACGTCAATATGTCCTAGTTATTCAGAATATTTTCCAAATATCACAGAAATAATGTTCTGCTTTGGTGCAAACCACAGGGAAAATTGGAACGATACTAAACTGTGACTATAAAGCTTACAAAAGTTAATAAAAAGCAAGAAGAATAATTTTACTGGGAACGTAGTTCCTAAGGAAATTGCATAAGTTTAATAAATTCAGCCGAGATTTTGTATATATTCATTCAAATCCATTTGCGATTTTTCATATTTATGAACAACTATAGGATACTATTAATATAGTTGTGATATAAATCCAATTAAGCAAGCGCAATTACTTGTGGCAAAGCCTATGTTTAAGATTGTGCTGTGATTTTGTTTCACAGCCATATTTGGTAATTTGATTTTCCCTTTTCAGATGGCATTGAAAACGCAGTCAAAGATTTAAAATTTGAGTACAATTTCCAACATTGAAATTATTGTTAAATGCTGAAACATGGGGTGCACTCCGAGATTTTCGAAGATTACAAGTTTAATGAAGATAAATTGTCAATATTCCTGTGCTTAAGTTGGTATCTTTAAATAAACCCTGTGTTTAAAAAGACTGGATGCCTGTTTCTACCCCACAAATAGATATTTAACATCAATTATTCTGACAATTTGGCCAGTTCACCTATCCACTGTTTTCTTGACTGTGGAATGTGGCATTTTGACTAGCTAATGGCGCGGCTTTATACCCCGCTGATGGATAATCTGTCTGAAAGAATCTTTTGGTTTACTATTGACGTTTCTACAGGCATACCTTCATACTGTATAACTCTTTTCAGTTTTCAGCATTTTTATTAGTTACAGTGGAGACATGTGAACATTCCTCGAGACTAAGGAGGGTGACATATTCTCGGTGGAGAAGCAGTCTGCTCCTGCCGAAGCACGCAACCTCGCTACAAACACTCAAAGCCCTCCGCCCCAAAGTCAATTCCAGAAAGGCCTCCTTTTCCATAGGTAAGGTATCCCCAATGGCCTCACGAGCTGGTATGACAGAACACGCTTCCTTGGCGACAATCCCTTTGACATGTGAGGTTACGGCTCCATCTGTGCTCACCAGTATCTGATAATACATCCATCCTCAACAGCGAGGCCATCAAGTGAAAGGGACAAACCGTTATTCTTGTGTTTAGTGATAATCGCCGTGACCCGATTTTTTCAGGCTCGTCGGATGGGTGTGGAAAGGCCACACGCCACGTTCACCGCAGCAATCAGTACCTCGTAAATGTATACACTCGTCGAGCATGAAGCGAGTACCCAGTCGACGAAGGAGTGGACTGACCGAGATTTGTACTAGAGGTACATTTGTCATATGTTCGACTGACAGAGCAAACTCGACTGGAGATGGCTACGATAGACTGAGGCTAGATGGTAGCAGGCCTCCCAGATGTCTCACCGTCGACAAAAACCGTTATATCATTTATTTCAGGCTTTACTTCTTCTTCTTGTTCATGTTCTTCTTGTTTTTCTTGTTCTTCTTTTTCGAAGCGTTCTATTTTATATCGCACATAAACTTATTTGAATATCAACCGATATCACTTAACGTTGGAGGTATTCTAAGCCTGTTTATAAAAGATGTAACTTTTCATTTAAAATGTAAATTTTGGGAAATTGAGAAATTAAACAAAATATGGATCCAAAATGTGTGAACATACAAAGTACAATGTATCAGACATAAATTTTGAGTTATAACAAGAGCTACATTATATTTGTAGTAAGATTTTGTTTCACTTTCATGGATTAGAGTTACCTAAAGTGATTCTGGATGTAAATGACATCTAAGGATATTCCTTGCAAATTTAAAAGATCCATTTCATTTGGCATAAACATATTAGAATCATATACTACTTCAATTAGAGTATTAGAGCTAACGTTTACAAAATCAGTCAGAATGTTTCTATTTATTTAGTAGCGCATTATTGCGGAGTTTATCTTTAACGTCTTAGCGTGTAAATGTTGTATAAGTGTGGTGCAATACGGATTTTCCTGTTTGAGTTTGGCTGAAGTATCTGTGGTTGTTTTAGATTCAAATGATCTTGAAATATTTATCTCCAGTATAATATCGTCATTAATAGTCTGGTTGGAATGCAACTCCTCCTCTACCTGCTATGTATGTGGGTGGTACAGAAAGTAAAACAAGATAACACTAACATAAAGCTGACAAAGAAAACTGGGTAGAAATCTGCAGTTGTAATTTCCCTCGTGTGTAGTGAGTGCGACTACAGCGCATATGGAGGAAGTCTGATGAAACAGGAAGTGCACTTAGCAACTGGTAGATGACGCGAAAGTAGTAATTGCTTCGTACGTATGAATATGTTTTGGTTGTCAGGAATCAGTACAAGTATATAAAGGTAATGATGATTCTTTGATGGTTAAAGGTAATTATACATGCTAAGGATAAAAAACTGGAACCGCGTTACATACAAAATTCAATAGAGACAAGCAATAGTTGTGTTTCGGAGGGAAATTCTACAAAAGCTGGTTTAGGTATAACATATTAAACCATTTTTGTGTATCCTCTTCCGTGCGCTGGTAATCCCGGTTATGCTTTACGCCTGGGAGATCTCGGGCATGGCCGCAGACAGCTGGCTAGCATGGCTCCAACGTGCACGGAATAGAGGACTTAGGTCTATATTTTCTGTGGGATGTTATTTTCCAACCAGATTGCTTCACTTGCGCCCAGCATCAAAATTACACGCAAGTTTTCCAAACCACAGAAACGACCTTGTCAGATTCTTGGGAGATTATAACCCTACTAGACGCCGTTCTAGACAGCACCGGTTACCCCGCATGGCTTGCGGGCATCCGAGATAACCTAGGAGCTAATCCGAACAGCAGCTAGAGCTGAGCTCCACATAATCCTTCCTAGTTGCTTGGCTTCAAAATTATTCCCCAGGTACATTTTGTAACCTCATAAATAGCACCACTCCAAAAACCCACATTTCACCCTACAATATTCCGATATCTACCTTACCTGCGGTAAAACCCTTAACGGGTGGACACGCAGCGAAAACATTCTGGCTGTATACAGCCAGCCAGCAACACATTGCATGGCATTCATTGTATTTTCATTTCCACTGTAGCCAACATACCTGGTATATCTGATTAATTTTAGATGGTTGTCATATAAATACAATTAAGCAACCAATATTGTGAAATAATCCAACACTTGCCAAATTAGAAAAACACAAAAGTTGTATACATTTGTGACTTCATTTTTACATTTTCTAAACATTTGTATTTAGCATTGAACATCGGAATAAATTAGAAAGCAAGTATATTATGTGTGGATATACCTGTAAAATTCAATAAGTCACAACTATACAGACAATACGTATCTTAAGACTGCATCGTACGTTAGTCTTACCATACCTGTTCGTAGATTTGATATAACTTTTAGATAACGTGCTGAAAATGTAATCAACATGTTTAAGGTCAGGTGTAATATCGGGCAATGCATACCGAAATTAAAATTATTTACCGTAGGTATTCTGCAAGTACACAATTTTATGCCTTTAATTAAGGAAAATGGTTGATATTTCCATGTCTATGTTAGCAATCAAATAACAAACAAATTGGTTAAAGCTGAATTACATCACAACTTGTTTCTTGACTGCTAAAATATTTAAAATCAATTATATCCGTCGAGCAGGTGGGTCAGTTATCGTTTGTTGAGTTACGGAGAGAATTTGTTGTCAAGTAGAGTCATTATACACCCTCAAGGACTCAGTTTTTTGATGTTGTGCAACCTGTTTTGCATTGAATACTTGACAGATATTTTATGTTATCAAGATAGGTCTCTAGGGAGCTACCAAAGTTCGGAAAGACGCTTCAAGCTCTATCGGCTTTCCCTCATGGCATGCGGGCCCACCCGGTAACATTAAGGTTTTTATTAGAAGTTCAAAATTATTCCTACCTGAAAAATTAGACTAATAATACTTCCAAATTAAACCCTGCCTTAATTTTCTCACACCAGCGGTGCACAAAACATTTCACCCGAATCGGCAACCTTGAGGAGCTACAACCGCCTCCTTTCTCTTTCATCCACCTAAATTTAACCCACAACCCTGCAAAACTCCATATATCCTGACATTAAATGGCTAAGTCCCTACAGGACATGTACAAGAATGACAGACGTCGTGCCGACCCTCAGTCAGCCGCCATCTGCTGCTTGCTGTTAATAACCCATTTAAATCAAAGCATGTACATACACTTTTGATGTTATAGCACGCTATATCTAAATATAGCTCATTGAAATATAATATCAATTAAACGTTAATTGTGATCTAAGCTGGAACCTTCCGAGTATCACAGGCATTACGGACATTTTCATTTGTCTTCCAGGTCGTTTTCCTATTTGGCAATATTGGTTACACTAGATTTGTTTAATTTTACTTAAAATTAATTTATATTACTTTTATGTATTTGTATGAAGTACTTTACACCATTATCGTAATTAGACATTTATGCATTTAGTACGAAAGCGATTTTTATCATTAGGTTGCAATTATTTTTATTTCTGATTAACACTTTTAATTTAGACGTTTTTAAGCGATTAGTTAATTCGGGATTTTAATGCTTTCATTATGATATTTCGAGATTGCTTATTGCTTATAACTTATTGATTATTGATAAATAATATAATATCAGGGTTAAGTGATTGATGGACTTAAAATTTAAGACATTGCCTGAGATTTTAGTTAAATAATGGGTGTTACTTAAGTGTTTACATATTAGTTTACTTGTGTTTTATCTTAATAATTTTAAGGTTAAACAGATTCGATGGTGTTAAAGTATTATTCTATTATAATCATAAAACTTAGAGCTAAATTATTAGGTGTTGTTTCGTATAAGTTTCTTGCATAATTATAATTTTTAAGATACGAATTGTGGTATTGGACTACCACAGTTCACAGTATGTTTAAGTCAAGTAACACTTCAACTGTTTTATTTATCTGTAATTTATTGTCGGAGTATCTGTTATTAGCATTGCACAAAGTATCTTTAAATTTTTTGTTTTGTATTAATTTGTAGTGTTAGGTCATGATCTATTAAGCTTAATTGTTTAGTTAATTATTCTCAGAATGTAAAATTTTATAATGTCAGAATATTAACGTAAGCAGGATATAGAGTTATTACATGCATATTATAAGATAAAATTATAATTATTATTCAGATTGTATAATAAATATTTAATTTTATTATTACTTGTATTAGCGGAGATACTACTCAGATTTCCTGCGGCTATAGCAACTCCGAACTCAGTTCATTGTTAGACTTTAGCCTGTATTTATTAATTTGATTTTGTAAGACTTTACTAATTCGCATTTGATGTGATTTTAATTTTAACTTTGATAATGTTAACTCGACTTTGTGTTTTAGTATTCCTCAACCTTTTAACATATTCCTTATTCTTTAAGTGTTTAGCAAAAGTAATAAATCTCCTCTTATAGTGTACCTATTATACAAAATCGTTGGGAATAAATAGGACTTCTGAGGGCATTGCTTCAAAATTAATTTCTTAAACTAAGCACTACATTAATCAAAACAACAATCATAATAACATACTTCAAATAAAGTCATTGAAACCAACTTTGATAAAATTAAAGCTGCATTAAGTAGTAATGACTTATTATGAGTTTTTCTGCAAAAGTTTCGAGCGTCAACCTGAAAATGCTGTCAGAATGTACTGTTTGATAGATAACCAACATTCCCGGTTTGATCTTTGTTTCAAAAGCTTTTCAGTTCTTCTTAGATTCACATGCTACCAGAATATATTTTACAAGGCAGCCTCATTATTTAACTTTTGGTTAGAATGTAATCCCCTCCTTACCCACTATGTATGTTCGTGATACAGAAAGTATTAATTTAACGCCAAAAAGGAAAGAAGAAAAGAAACTACCAGATACACACCTGCAGTTCAAATGTTCTGCCTGTTTACAAAACAACTGCGCTCACAGCGGCACGCGGTGGACGTGTTATGAAACACTAAGTACGCGTAGACGTTAGCAGATGTCGCGCAGGCTATAATTACTACGTGTGTATCAATGTACCATAATTATTACAAATGTTTTCCAAAACATAGTAACATATGATAAAAGTTTTGATCTAGAAGAAATGTTTCACGGGAATATTAGTAATTTGGAGCTATATATCTTATATAAGTCAATATAAAGAAATAGAACCTATTGTAATTCAAAACAAAAGCCTACAGAAAGTTGTATAAGTGCAACAAAATCAAGAAATTCATAGCATATTTTCTCAATACTTCCATTGTGAAGCTAATTTTTTTAATTTGGCATGGACACCACGATCGGACGCCAATTTGTAGCTAATTTATTTTATTGGCAATCAAATGAGTTCTACGTTGGCGTTTCAGTTTGAAGCAACTATGTGGCGAGCAATGAGGTTTCTCTCAGGGTATGCGTGGATATGTGTGAGAAGGGTGGTTTTATTGACACTGGAATGCCCGTTTCAAACTTATTTATTTGCTGCATCTTTTTTTAGAACATCGAAATTGAAGTTGCCGACCAAGGTTTACCAATATCCCTGTTTAGAGCTACTGACGGCAGAATGTTTATTACTCGATAAACTTTATTCGCTCCTCACGTATATATTAACTGACAAATATATTCTCTCAGTTCTGGGTTGCCTGGCCCAAGACAGAACAAAAGGACTGCCGTAATTGCCCTCACGCCTCAGACTGTTTCAATGGCTTGCCAGCCACGAAGTGTCCTAATCGGCTCCACGCCGAAGACTGTCCTCCACAGCTGCGTGTGTGGGGGTATATATCACTTTCTGAAAGCCCTCTTTTCACACAAAGATTCTCTTTGTGGCTGTTTTGTCACCATTAGGAATGGTTCAAAGAATACCCTATTCAACAAGTCAAATGCCATCCTTTAGAAATCTGGTAAGGACACTGTTTCTTCCGTTTCTTTTGTTAAAACAACTTATTGACAAACAGCTGCTATTTGACTCAACAGCCCTTGCAGGCGTTATAACAAATAACCAACATTCCTTTGAAATCCATCATGATTCTTTTCTTATGGCAAACCTTAATTTCGGTATCAAATGCCCACATAGATATTATTTCATTATCCCATACTTTAATTATCCCATAATCAAATAATATATATGTCTTGCCCGAATATAACGCAAAATACTAGACCTTTGTCAGCAACTTCCAATTTGTTTTACAATTTCTTTTCACAGCGTTAATTTTGCATGATACATGGATAGTAATTTCATAAAATATTTCACATGGTTATATAACAATAGTTCATTTATCATTTATCAACACTATGATCTGCAATTTTCCACTTCTAAATATCACTCAATGGAAAATACTTCAATCTACATCATCATCTCTCTCTTTTTCTCCATCTGATCTACTTAAAATTAATTCATATTATTGTTACACTTAGAACAATTCTTAAATATACACTTCCATTTTTAAACCATTGTACATCAATAATACCTTTTTTATACATATTTCTGAATTCTTCCGGATTCTATATAGACATTCATTTCAAAAGTCTTTCAATGCTCTTATTTTATACGTTTCTTTTACTCATACAAAATTTCCGAATAATTCTCGAGGATTTTATATAAATATTATTTTCAAAAGTCTTTCACTGTTCTGATTGTCATTTAGTTTCTTTCTTGTTTCACTTGTTTAGTTTTAAGTTTCACTGCACTGTCACTACATTGTATATACTTAAACTATAAATTTTACACTACACTGTTCATATTTAACCTTTGCAATTTACAAGTTTGTGTTTCTTCTAATGTTACAATTTTGTTATTGTACTTTAGTTCTTTAAAATTACGGACATATACGTCTTTTCTGAGCAAATTATACCCAAAACCTATTTAGGAGGCAGGAGCATCTAACGGCTTCTTTTAAGGACGAAGGAGTTGTTTATGCCACCCACCTAGGAGTTTATTAATTTTGACTTCTGCTAATTCGAATGTATGTTCCCCAAATTTCACGACAATTTCCGCAGGACCCTTATATAACAATTCCATTCTTTTATTTCTATCTTTAGTGCACTTGATAATTAATGTATTTTACCAGTACTAAATCACCAATCTTTGGCTCCCATTTAAGCTTCTTTCTTTTTTCTTTAATTTCCTTTTTTTCTGCTTTTTTAATTCTCTCATGAAACTTATATAATTTTCCCTCATGAATACCTATTGTATTTTTCGAACTCTCTGTTATTGGCGTCTCCCTGCGTCCGAATTATAGCTCCGGTTTCAGTTCCATTGTTCATAATCCTGGTTTCTGGCACTTGATTTTGATTGTTTACTACCATCTGTCTTGTTGCATTAATTGTCTCAGACCTTTCTGAGTTCTCAGGTGAATTACAACCAGCTCTATTCCTGTCTCCCTGCCTCGGCGACCTCGGCCTAAACTCATAACTATCGTTATTCCTCCAAAATTCATTACCAGAATACCTTCTAAATCTAAATACTTGTCCCCTTCTGTTACTATCAAGTCGGCCTGCATTCATGTACTTTATTTGAATGTTCCTTTCACGGTTCTCCCCATTCCGATTTCTATTGTCCCTGTCAAAGTTATTTCTACTTCTACCTACCCAGGAGTTCGCTTCAATCTTAGGCACTGGACCTCGATATCTATTTCTAATGTCATTCCGATTATGATGTGACTGTGCCTCTTGCCCGAAATTACACCACCTTTCACTTCCGCTTGTTTCTTGACTTTTAGTGCCGGAATAGTTTCTCGGCTTGTTGCTTTCTAAGGCTAATAATAAATCAATCATAGCAGCGACATTATTGGGTTTGGGTATGATCAAATAATGTTGGATAGTCTCAGGAAAATGACCTGTAATGAGGTTTTTCAGTTCTTTCTCACTAATAGGGGGATCTAGCATTTTCTATTTTCTTGCTAACTTTCATAAAACACCTTCGGTTCTAGGATTAAATTTCCCGTTGTTTATCTCGAGCCTTATACTAGCCTGTCTGTTCGCTCCCCAATTTCTGTTCAGGAATAAATTAATAAAGGTCCCGAAGTCATTGCTATTTCCACTGGATACATCTAGCCAATTCGCAGATTTACCTTTAAAACATTTTCTCACTATGGTCATT
This sequence comes from Mantis religiosa, assembly GCA_030765055.1. NCBI lineage: Eukaryota > Metazoa > Arthropoda > Insecta > Mantodea > Mantidae > Mantis > Mantis religiosa. The sequence continues at coordinate 127,838,695 of CM060958.1, forward strand.
TTGTACTCCTCAGGTATACATTTTATTGCAAAATAGTCCTGCAACCCTCCAATAAACACTTTAGGACCATCAGAATCCTCATTCTCAAAAATTGGTGGTACAATTTCGTTCACAATATGGTTCTGCCATGTCATATTCGGACCGCCATCTCTGTCTCCATTATTGTATCTGGTGTCATTACTGGAGGTGCTAGCACCCAGTTTTAACAACGTTACAATTTAAAGCAACTATGTGGCGAGCAATGAGGTTTCTCTCAGGGTATGCGTGAATGTGTGTGAGAAGGATATTTTAATGACACTGGAATGCCCGTTTCAAACTTATTTATTTACTGCTTCTTTTTTTTAGAACATCGACATTGAAGTTGTCGACCAAGGGTTACCAATATCCCTGTTTAGAGTTACTGATCGCAGAATATTTATTACTCGAAAAACTTTAATCGTTCCTCGCGTATATATGTGAACCGACAAATATATTCTCTCATTTCTGGTGTGCCTGGTCCAAGACAGAAAAAGAGGACTGCCCTAATCGCCCTCACGCCTCAGACTGTTTCAATGGCTTGCCAGCCACAAAGTGCTCTAATCGGCTCCACGCCGAAGACTGTTGGCCACAGCTGCGTGTGTGGGTGTATATATCTTTACTTTGTGAAAGCCCGCTTTACACACAAAGATTCTCTTTGTTGCTATTTTATCGCCACTATGAAGGATCCCAAGAATGACCCTATTCAAACAGTCAAGGGCTATCCTTTAGAATTCTGCTAAGAACACTGTTTCTTACGTTTCTTTTGTTAAAACAACTTATTCTCCCAAACCGCTATTCGAATTACCTGCCCTTGCACGTGTTGTAACAAAGAACCAACATTCCTTTGAAATCCATCATGATTCTTTACTTATGGCAATCCTTAATTTCGGTATCAATATCTAATTTATGTAAACGTATTTTAAACATGTAATATTTTATTTAAGATTTTAGAGCCATTCTGGAACAAATAAAAATTTCCAACAACAATAAAAATCCATCTACTGATTGTGAGAATTACTTGACGCTTTTCGTGTATCATCCTTGAACACACTAAAGTTATATATATAGGTTTGGTATATACTAACTTTCCGGATATGTACTTGGTACATAAAGTAATATTTAAATTACAGAACTGCAGTTGGAACATCCCGCGTGTTTACTTACTTCGACTCTCAGTGGAACTCTCCTGCAACACCAAGTACCCGTGGAATGTTACAGATGACGCGCAAATTGTCATTGCTATGTGTATATAAATTTGTCTAGTTAGTAGGAACGCCTTCTAAAATATAAGAATTCGATGATTTGCCTTCGAAGAAAGCTCACCTCAAATCGAAACAGTGGTAAGTTGGAGTTCTGTAATGCCCAAAAAGCAATATACATATACAACAATTGATCTGTTTAACAACGAAAGTCTGAGGAAAGTTTTACAAGCTCAACAAATTCAAATTTTATCCTTATTACGTATTTTAATCATATTAGGTTTAGAAAACTAATAACAAACTAAGGGGTGATATTGTGATATATATCCAATTGAAGTAATCAGCGTTTGTGAGATTGATAAATACTTAAAGTACATAGGCTCTCAATAAAACTTATGTAAAATGACGTAGTTAAATTTATATTAAGGCAAACTATCTTAGTTACAGGCAAATTCTTCCAAGTACGATGTGACGTATATCGTGTCCGGTCAAACACTTTCGTAACAAACAAGCCTGTATTAATTGTCGTCATCAAACATTGATAAAATAAATTATTTAAATTGTGATCTAGAGCTGGCAGTAGGGCATGTAAAAGATATGTTTCTTCAATGGGACAATTGGAAAAAGTTCAGAGATTGATAGTTTCAAGCCATGCAAGAATATAAAGTACTTTGTAGATAAAGCAGCTTAAGCTAGTTCTCGTTCAAGGGATACTAATTGACGGACTGGGCTCACTTAATCAGGTGACATATTTATGTTTTAGCTACAAAGAGTTAATCTTTAGGATTTACTGTAATAGTGACATTCTATTCAGCAAATACTTCACAATCTTTCTTTATTAAATTTGGGGAATGAAACATAAATGCTAATACAAGTGTCTGTAAGTCCAGAAGTAGACACATGAAGCGTGCGTAATATACAAATTACTTTTCTGAATCTCTCTTTAATGAAGGAGGACCTAGTTTTATAAACATCTTAATGCATTCCATATTTTCCAGTTTAGCGCGGAGACAAAAGGCTTGCCGAAACAGATGAAATAGATAACTGGAAACTTGTAGTGACATCTTCATTGATAAAGAACATTCGACAACCGTCTGGAAAGGTCGTATAAAAGCAAACCACGGTTAGTTGGAAGACAGTCGTAAGGAGAGATGTAAACAGAGTCGAACTGGAAATTGATAATCGTCCATGTACAACAGTGTTTTTAAAGTGAACTCTTTTGTTTTTGGTAAACGAACTTGACCATTGCATTGTTGCATGTTACGTAATTTTTCTACTGTAAGCGTTGACCAAATTGTACTTCTACGTAAATAAAGCACATTTTGAATTTCTGCAACTTGGATTTTTAATTCTACGAACGCACAAAGTCGCTATTTGTGTCAGAAGTGGAACATAGACAATAGCTGCATTTGCTAAAATTATAGAAGAGCTGAAAGAAATGAGAACCACGAACGACAACCTCACCAAGAAAATGGAAGAAATGAAGCGCGAATTAACAACGAAGACGGAAACGGCAATTAGCAACCTGTCCGCGGAACTGAAACAAACGAAGACGGCGAGTGACACCCTCGCAGCGAAGACGGAAGATGCAAACAACAACCCGGCCGCGACGATGACTGCAAAGAAAGTCAAATTTACCACAGAAATAAAAACAGCGAATGACAGCCTGGCCAAGAAAACAAAGCTGCGAACTAAGGCCTCGCCGCCAATTTGAGGGGCAGTTCGCCAGCGTAAAGGACGTTACGGATTTGGTTGAGCGCGTGGAAGAACTGGCGAGCCACGTTTACGACCTGGAGCGAAAGGACGACAGCAACACCAAGTCCCTGAACGCCACGTTGGAATACGTCGTCGGCAGGATGTTGAAGGACTTAAACGCCGACGCATTGGGACGTAACACAACACCTGCGAGCGTCAAACCGCCAAAGTACGACGGCACGTCAGCTTTCAAGGTCTTCCGCCGTCAAATCGACAGAGTGGCCGTACACAACAGGTAGTCACCAGAGGAAGAAGCCGCACAGCCAATAGCCAGCCTCCAGGGACGGGCCGCAGATGTTCTAAACGTGGTCGACAGCACCCAAGGACATCTGGCAATCCCTGGAGAACTGCTTCTGATACCATTGCTTAGCCGCAGCCTACCGCAGTCATTTGAAGTCAAGGTCACAATAGCCAGGGGAGATGCAGCAGGAGTTCGCCCTGGCAATCGAGCAGCTGGCTAGCAAAGCCTTAGTCGACCTCCCACCGGAGTTCGCGTGCCTGGAAGCCTATACATTGGTTGACTGGGTACGAGACACCGAGATACGTCAACGCTTAATGCTCGGCGGCAATACGTTCAACACTGTTTGTAAGGAAGCCGAAACAAAAGCAAGGGAACAATTAGACACTTTTCAAGGACAGGAATTAACTATTAACTATATATTAACAAGAACTATCAGAATATCAAAGCAAGAAAAGTCATTAATTCAGTTAATTTTTAATTCGTATACTTTTTGAATTTGCTTTTCTCACCGTTCAGAGACTATAAGTCAAGTATAGTACGAGATAAGATGTTTATCGAATGTACAGATCCAATTAATGATTCTGTTGGAAAGTAATATAAGTTATTAACCAACCTCTCAGGCGTTTGTTAACTCAAGGCCCAAACAAGAATACCCAGAATGTAATGGAGTAGGTAGTGAATAAATTATCCATATTGATTAATTAAATTCCGTAAATTCGTAATTAATAATCGCAAAACGACTCTACACAATCAAATGAGGTACAGTCTAAATGAAGACAAACACTAAAGAAACGGTATTAATATGTTTTAAAGAATGAAAGGTTCCAGGATTATGGAAAATGATCCTAAATTTGAATTACAGCAACGATCCAAAATGATACTATCCAATAACACCCACAAGCGTATTGAGAAAAACTGTTAATAAAGATATTAATAACGGTATATTCATGAGTTTGAAAAAATATGGTATTTTAACAAAATTTCATATAGATTTAGTACAACCAATAGCTTATAGATTTTGATTTCGTGAAGTCATAGACGTATAGTAGATAAGAGGTTTATTACGTGTGCATAGTTGCTTGAGGAATGACTGAATTTTAGTACATAATACTGAAAGTAATAACGACTTGCCATTTTAGAAAAGCATAACTATGTGGAAATTCAGAAAAATAACACAGAAAAATCTGAAATTGTCAATCGCTACAAAATAAAGTGTATAAGACACACACCCCGCGTTATAACAAGATTTACATTATATGTGCAGTAACTTTTTGTATAACTCTTTTGTGTAGAATTCACTTCCTCCTCTACCTACTATGCATGTTTTTGTTACAGAATGTAATATTACCACTATAAAGAAAACGGAGCGAAGAAAGACGGTACATACCTGCAGTTCAAATGCCGCGAGTGCACTACAGCGGCACTCAGTGGCAGTCTCATACAACACGAAGTACCCGTTGGGTGTTACAGATGTCACAACATTGTAATTGCTATGTATATATCAATATGTTTTAGTTATTATGCATCTTTTACAAAATATTAGAACAGAACTGTTCCGTTTTGGTTTGAAACATTTTCGAATTGTGAACGATACAAAGAGCAAATTATATCATATACAAAAACAATATAGACCGCAAAGAATTGTTGTGTTTGGGAACAAAGGTCCATGGAAAATTTTATAAATTCAACAAATTAGTGTTTTTATGTATATTTTTATTTGAATGTTCATGAAATAGATCGAAGCTGCGTCTTTTAGTATGTAGTACTGACCATTCACATGTACTTTAAGAGAACTACCTGAAATTTGGGAAATTCCTTTTGATCAACATCTTTGTAACATTTAACTAAGTCATCTATGTAGCGGCAATACATGTTTCCTAAGATTGCGTTGTACTTTAGTGTTCTCAGGTCTCCTTGTATATTATAGCATACTTTTTCATAATATACTGGAAACGTGGCAGAATTTTTATGTTTAGGGTGTATAACGAGCATTGGATTATTTGTTACATTTGGACAATATCTGTTACTGCCAGATATCTTTGCTTTTAACAAATTTAATGTTTCTAATAACGTAAATTTAACAAATTGTGCATACTGAGTGCCTGAATTCCATCACAATTTGCTTCTATACTATAAAAACAATTTTAGGCAGCCTTTAGAAGTTAATACAATCATGCAACAAGTTCAGGAGAGTTTAACAGTCCTTTTATCGTACATAGGGATTAAGGAAGGTTCATTGATGTATTTCTGGAAATTAAGTTTGGATTGTGGAATATTTCAACTAATTGATGGTTAACTGAGTTTCTAAATATACCTAGTTCTAGGAGAATTAATTAGTTATAGAACTTGTGTGTTTGATGTAGGTGACGCAAGTTCAGTAAAGACGTCATAGAAATAAGTACAGAGGGAAATGTATTCAATAATGTAAGGGAAGCAGGTAGGTATAATATTTACTAGACATATTTAGAGCACTAAAGGTAACAGCCTACAGTTAAGCTTACTAAAATGACTTATTAAATAAAATTATTATTTACAGACACAGCCAACAAATTTTAGACGTTTTAATCTTCAATATTATCAGTTTACATGATTTACGGCTGATAGCGCCAAAGGCACGCTTTGTTGCCAGTCATTTTTGTATGATCCATGTACCTCTTGTAGTTTCCGGCTTATGTAAAGTAGGCCGAAATAAAGAAAGGCCTCTGAAGACGTACCTAGATAACTGAACCTGTGCAATTCATTTCTCGTAGAGTATTTAAAGCCTGTGGTATTTTAATCAAAACGATCACAGCTATTTTTCACAAAATAAAAATGTTAGTAAAAGTTTGATTTGAGTAGTGGCCTGTTATTATAGTTTTCTTGTAAATCTTTGTATATCATCCCTGAAGATGCCAAACTTTGATACAAGTTTGGTACTAACCCGAATTTTCAGTTTTGAGTTTTGCTCTTACGGTGTTACTTATATTTAGGTGAACCCAAAACATATATTGCCTGTGGAATCTCTGCGTTGACAGAGTGCAACTCCCCCTCTACCTAAAGTGCATGTTTCAGTACCAACTGTATACTTTTTACTCTATAACAAAGAAAAACAGAAAACTCTGGGACAAACCTACACTTCAAATGCCCCGCGCGTTTACTGAGTAACTGCGACAACAGAGACACATAGTGGCAACCTCTTGAAAGGCGAAGTACACATAGGACGTCACAGATGTCGCGCCAATATTAATGTATGTATATACAACGATATGTCTCTGTTATTAGAAACTTTTCCATAGCATTGGGAGATTAATGTTTCGCTCTTCAGTCAAACACATCTTATATGTGAACTACAGTTAGTTTTGGCTATATCATATATAAAAATCAATATAAAACAACATAAAGAAAATTCTGTTTTGGAACAAAAGTCTCCAAAACTCTGTATAATTACAACAAATTTACTGCTGTCTTTTATCATGCTTTCCTAATATCTTCATTGTATAAGGATATTTTTGTGACAAAATATAGTACGCTATAATTGGAACGTAAATAGCTGTAATATATACCCAATTACAAGTTTTCAATGACCACCCAGGAACTTCCAGAAGAGATGTTGGACTATTTATATACCAATATTGCGTACAATAAGTTTGGTTGTGGCCATTCGCAACATTAGAGACATCCTGCATTTAAATTTATCATTAAAATATCTGTGCGCGTACACATGTAGTACCGAACTCTGACAATATTTAAAGCATTGTATCAATTTTCATAAACTCTGTAAAATTTATTTAAATCACAGTTGTAAAGGAAATATCTGTCTTAAGATTGCGCTACACTTTAGTTCTCTCAGCTCTCTTTTGACATTTGGTTGTGTTTTGTGAGAATACAGTCAAAATGTTTAAGATAAGGTGTTATTTCTAGCTTTGAGTTCATTCTTCAAATTATGTAACATATGGTATTCTCCAAGGTATTCCCAATTTAACAAATTTAATGGTTACAATGAAGGAAAATGTTCAAAATTAGCGAGTTTAAATTATTCTTTGTATAACCAACTCTGCATTTTGAACGCCTGAACTATATCACACTTTTCTATACTCCAAAAATATATTTAAAATGAGCTATACTATTTAAGAACGCACAGTTACCTACCCATGGCTTATTGTACAAAGATGGCTATGGAATAATGTTGCATTTCTGTTACATCCCGGCACAGCATCATGCTGTCTCTTATGGCATTGTTGTGCTGTCACAACCAGTAGGAGCCGGGCACGTGGGCCGGACAGAAAGAGGCTCCAGAGTGCTCGCTTCATTGCTGTTGCCAAGAAATTTCTTGGACCATTTATGGAATTCTGGACACAATGGCTGGAGGGGCTAGAAGCGGCGGTTATGTGTTGTATCATTAGAACTTTATTTGAAAAAATCAAAATGCCATTTCGATTTAAGGGGTAGTCTCATATTGTGGGATTTTGTTTAAAATTTTGCGGTTTGTCCTGTTAGACCCTTCACTTACATACAAGTTCGTTACTTAACCTTGTTCATCTCTGCGTTCTGCTAGAAAAATTTTCTTCGTTTCGGTTGATACCACAATATCTATTTCCAGTTCAATCTCAACGTTGAAGTTTTGGATGGACTACAATTCCTCCTCCTCTACCTACTACCTATGATTGCAGTACAGAAAGTGTTATTTTAACGCTCTGATAAACCCAAACAGAAAAAAACTTCAAGCCTGCAGTACAAACGTCACGAGTGTTTCCTGCTACCACAGCGGCACAGAGTGGTAGTCTCATGAAACACGAGGTACACGAAGAATTGTATAGATGGCAAACGAGCTATAATTGTTATGGATCTATGATTATGTCTTACTTATTAGCATTATTATACAAAACATTAGAATGGTGATGTATTGATTTGATGTACAACATATCCTGCATTTGTACGATAAAGAAGCTGGAGCTACGAGTTCTGATCAATAAAGAATGATCACAATATTTTTGTCAACGTATCCTTACTCATCCTCATAATTTCTATGGTCCTTCTAAAAATAGTCTCTCCTGAATGCGATGCACTTGTTCCAGCGTCTTGCCGGTCTTCAAAGACATGCTGGGAACCATTTTTGAGAGATCCTTCAAAATCGCCTCCGCAGCCTTCACCACTGCTTCTGATTATGGATAATGCCTCCCACGATGGCATTTCTTAAAGCTAGGGAATATAAAAAGTCACATGGGGATAAATCTGGACTATAGTTAGGGTGAGGGATGCACTTCGCGTTGAGTTTTGTAAGCTATTCAGCAACAACAATGGCAATATGCCGCCGCGCGTTATCGTGGTGCAGCATCCAGGTTGCTTCACGGAAATGTGGTCTTTTACACCTGATATGGACCTGCAATGTTTTCTGGTCATCCCTATAGTGTTGTCCAGTTACTGATGTGTGTTCAGGTTCAACATGCTTATAAACCATAGCATTAATTTCAAAGAATGAGAAGACCATAACTTTCCCAGCAGAGGCAACCACTTTTGCTTTTTGGGGAGTTGGTGATGAAGGAGATTTCCGCACTGAGCTTTGCTGTTTGCTCTCAGGATAAAAATGATGTGGCAAACTTTCATCAGCAGTGACTACATTTGAAAGTAACGCTGGATCTTCCTCTAACATCAAATTTAACTGCATGCAGACCTGCATGGGAATGTCCTTTTGTTCAGGAATCAACAGTCCTGGAACCCATCGCGCACAGACGCGCCTCATGTGTAATGTTTCTGTCACCAACGTGTGCGTGTCAGCCAATGAAAGGCTCAGTATATCTGAAAGTGATCTTAAGGTAATTTGTCGATCCTCTCTCACAATGGTTGCAGTAGTGTTAACGCTTTATTCCATAAGAGCAGTAACTGAAGCAGTGGATCCACCTTACCTTTAAATTGATTGTCTCCGCTCTTTGTACCTTTTAAACCACCTTCGAGCTGTGCTGTAGGGAAGAACAGACTCTCCTATGAGCTTCCCGTAACATTGTAGAGGCCGCAACTGAAGATTTGTTAAGACGAAAGCAGAATTTCAAAGGCGCATATTGTTCCTCGCGTGTTACCTCCTTTGCAGCAGTAGGCGATACTGAACATGTCTGAACTTGTTTGGTTCTCAGAGGCGGGAACCAGGAGTACCAACAGTGAAACTACTGCGGCGTGTTGGCTAATAAGCTAACAGAATATAATAAGAATAAATTTTATTGCGAAAAATTATGACCGTAAGAAAATTGTGACCATTCTTTAATGAACAGCTCTCGTATGGGAATGCAAATAGAAACATATCGATAAGAATTATGGTGTTGTGGTACAAAAGTCTACATAAACTCGTATAAGTGTAACAAATTCCACTTATTTCTAATTTAAGGAATAAAGTTAAAAGATTTTGTACATAGTTGTGATTTAAAAAGCACCATTTAATGAAATAAACCAAGACTCTCCAAATGAGATGCTGAATTGGTTTCAAATATCTCAGTGCACTTAGCTCGATTTCTGATATCTTTCATTTCATTTGTAGTATCAAACTGTAATACAAAAGCATCCGTTCGTGTATAGCACTAATCATCACATAACTTTGTACCACAAACGTGTGAATTTTGGTAAATTTCTCCTGATTAATTAAATCACAGCTGTAGCGGCAATACTTGTCTTAAGGTTGTGTTGTACGTAAGTTTTCTCAGCCCTGAATAAGAAATAAAAAAAATAAACTACTTTAAAATAAAGCAGCTCAAGTTAGTTCTCATTGAAGAGATGCGAGAGTTATTCTTAAAGTAATGTCCGTTATTTTTTATGAATTAGATCACGGGTATTTGCACAAATAAATTTGGATTCCTTACATTGTTCTCTAGTTTTCCACATGATTGCCATATTTGCTTAAACATCTTTCATAGCGTTCAATAAGCTTCAGTATACCAACGTCATACTCGTTTGTCGTCTGTGAGGATAACCAATGTTCAACTGTTACTTTCACCTCGTCATCTCTATGGAAACACTTGCCATCGAGAAACTCCTTTAGCTAACGGAACAAGTGAACATCGCTGTGTGCCAGGTATGAACTATACGGTGAAAGAGCTGATGAGATCTTGGGTTCTCCTGGCAGAATGTGGTCTGGCATTGTCATGCAGCTACAACACTCCAGACATCAGAAGGCCACGTCGCTTATCCTGTATTGCAGTCGGTGGCTAGTCAGAGTAGCGCAGAAAGCGTCTTCATTGATGGTTCTCCCTCCTTCCATAAACTCGACTAGCAGCACTCCATGTCTATCCCAAAACACGAATGCCATCACTTTCCGTGTTGACATTGTCTGCTTGGCCTTGGCCTTGGACTTGGTCTTGACCTTGACTGGTGATGTGTGGCGCCATTCCACCGATTGACATTTTGAGTCAGGGGTCATGTGAGACACCCATGTCTCGTCCCCGGTGATAATGTGTTCCAATAGTTGATCTTCTTCCTCGTGGTACCGGCTCAAAATGTTCAGCGCAGAAGCCATTCTTGTCATTCTGTGTTTTTCAGTAAGCAGCCTTGAAACCCAACCTGAACACAATTTGCCAAATTGCAAATTTTCAGAATCACGTTTGTACAGAGTTTTTCTACCCACATATGGAAATTCCATTCCTATAATAGAAATTGTGAATCCCCGGTTTTCACGGATCCTTTCATCCACGGCATTGACCAAAACTTCTGTGATCACTGATGACCGCTCTGATCGTGGTTCACTATGCACATTCTTGTGTCCGTCTTTGAAATCTCGAACCCACTTAGGCACTTTTCTGTCACTCCTCGTGCTGTGGCCGTACACTTCAATGATACGTGAGTGAATGTCCGCTGCTGAAATGTTCTTTTCCGTCAAAAACCGAATCACAGACCGTATTTCACAGTGGGCTTGCGGCACGATTGATTGAAACCATTTTAAATGCCACTTTTAACAGCACCTGGATCATCACCAATGCGAATGGTATAGTTTACGCGCAAGGCATGCCGGGAAGTGCTCCGCATGCGCGTTTCAGTTTGCACATGAAATTAGATGAGCTACGGCGAAGCGGACCTTACGTTACGAATAACCCTCGTAATAAAGATAGGGTTCATTTAATCAGGTGACACATCTGTGTTTTATTTACAAAGTATTAATCTCCAGGATCTACCGTATTAAAGACGACGTAGGGACCGGTCACCTACCAGCCTCTCTTAAACATAAGCTCTAATAGAAATATTAGCAAGTCCAGAAGTAGGTATATGGATTGCAGATTGTTTAGAAATTGCCTTTCTAATTCCACGCTGTATCTAATTATAGTTCATTGAAACTTAATTTCAATTAAACGTCACTTGTGAACTAAACTACAGCCTTCCTAGTAAATAAGGGATTGCTTACATTTGCATTTGTCTTCCACATATGTTTGTCATTTGTCAATATAAGTTACAACAAATTTGTTTAATTTTATTTGATTTATATTATTTTAAGGTATTTGTATGAACTAATTTACCTCCATATCGTAATCATATATCAATGAATTTAGTGCGAAAACGATTTTCATTATTATGTTGAAATTATTTTTATTTCCGATTAAAACTTTTAATTTAAACCCTTATAAGCGATTAGTTAATTTGGGAAATTTAATCCTGTTATTATGATATTTGGTGCATAAGTTTATTCTTTCTAACTCATTGATTATTGATAACGAATAAATTCCATTGTTTAACAAATGACGGATTTAAAAAGCAAGACATTGTTTGGGATTATACTGAGAGGATGAGTATCACTTAGCGGTTTACATATTAGTTTATTTGTGTTAAATATTCATAATTTTAAGGATAAAAAGATAAGATGGAATTATATTATAATCATAAAACTTAGAGCTAAATTTTTGGCATTGTTTCATAAATGTTTGTTGAATGATTGTAATTTGTAATATACGAATTTTATATTAGACCGTGAGGAGTTGATATTAGTATGTTTACGTCAAGTAACACTTCAATTGTTTATTTATCTGTTGCTTATTGTTGTGAGTATTTGTTATTTATGTTACATTGATTGCCTTTCAATTCATTGGTTTTGTATTTCTTTGTAGTGTTCGGTGACGATATATTTGTCTTTATGTTATATATGAGGAGATATGCACTTAATTAATTGTTTAAAGATTTATTATCAGAATGTAAAATCATATAATGTCGGAATATTAACTCAAGTTGTGGATGTAGCTATTGCGTGAATAATGTAAGATAAAATTATATTTATTATTTAGATTATATAATAAACGTTTTATTTCATTATTGGTTGTACTAGCGGAGATAGTACTCAGATAAGCTGCGGCTATAGTAACTCAGACCTCAGTTCATAGTTAGACTTTAGACTGTATTTATTAGTCTCATTTAGTAAGATTTTAATAATTGACTCTTATGTCTTTTTAAAATCTAAACTTCAGTAATGTTGATACCATTTTGGATTTTAGCCTTCCTTCATCTATTAACTTATTGCTTTATCTTTAAATGTTTGCGAATAGTAATAGAAAATTTTCGAGTGTCAGCCATATGCTGAAAGTATGCACAGTTTGAAGTTTAACTGACTTTCCTGGTGTAACTTTTGCTTCAAAATATGTTTTTTATTCTTTTAAGATTCAGTTTCTACAGCAATGTATTTTGCAAAGTAAGCTCAGCACTTAATATTTGAATGGAATGCAACCCCCTCCTTACCTATTATGTACATTCGTAATACAGAAAGTATTAATTTAACGCCAGAAAGAAAAAAGAGAAGAAACTGCAAGATACAAACCTGCAGTTCAGATGTTCTGCCTGTATACAGAGCGACTGCGATCACAGCGGCACACGTTGGAAGTCTTAAGAAACACTAAGTTCAGGTAGACGTTAATAGATGTCGTGAAAGTTATAATTAGTATGTATATATCCAAATATCATAGTTATTACAAATGTTTTCCAAAACATAAGAAAACTCCATGTTCTTTTCGGATATAGAAGAGCTGTTTGATGTGAATCATAGTAATTTTCAGCTATACTTAATACATAAATCAATATAAAGTAACAGAAACTATGGTGCTTTGGAACAGAAGTCTACTCAGTGCTGTATAAGTATAACATAATCAAGAATTTATTTGCATATTCATGGATCTTTCGAACATAATCTAGATATTCATATTCCATAGAACCCTAAATCTTCCATAGATTGTTGTGATGTTGTTTAAACCAACAATGTAAAATTATGCAGCACTTGTCAAATGAGAGGTACACAAACGTTGTATCCATTTGTGACGTCTTTTTGCCATTTTCTAACATTTGTATTTAGTAGCGAATATTGACATAAATTTATAGGCAAAAGAATTAAGTCCGGGTAAACCTGTAAAACTTAACTAAATCACCGCTATAAAGACAATACGTGGCTTAAAACTGCATCGCACATTATGCTTATCGGCACTGTTTTAAAATTTGATGTAACTTTAAGAGAAAGCGTTGAAATTTTTTCAATTTTGCACGTTTATGTGTAATTTCGGGCAATGAATACCGAAATTAAATTTATGTATCATAGGGTATCCTGAACGTACACAATTTTATGCTTTTAATGAAGGAAAATTGTAAATATTTCTATGTCCATGTTTGAAATCAAATAACAAACAAGATTGTTAAAGCTGAATTATATCACAGCTCGTTTTTTGTCTGCAAATATATTTAAAATCAATTATATCCAACAAGAACGTGAGCTCAATTATCCACTGTTTATTGCACTATGCAGAAAACTTGTCAAGTAAAGACATTGTACACTCTCAAGTGCGTAACTAGTTTTGTAGAGAATAATGGACAGGCTTTATGTGTTATCAGGTTGAACATACTAAAATTGTTGGCTTCACCTCATCATGAATTTTGTACCTTTTTATTCATTTAGTTGAGAATCGTATTTTTTAAATTATTGCATAAATGAGACAGGTTAGTGGTCCAGATCGTTTCCAGTTTCAATGGTGGACTACCCACCTAAAAGATAGCGCCAACAAAAGGCGGCAGCAATTAAAGATGTGCACCCCATATTTAGGAGCAAACAGCTAAAGCTGCGCTTTAAGATTGTGCTCTACAAATCTTTTGTTTTACCCGTGGTCCTGTACGCCTGCTTGGTCTGGGCCAACACCTCCAAAACCGCCCTAAAATACCTCCAAACCATACAAAACCTCTCCTTAGGTAAAATCCTATCTGTTCCAATTCGCACGACCACTGCCAGCCTTCATCAAGAAACCCATATCCCCTATATCCCCGAGGCCGTAATAAAACGAGTCTCTTCCATCTGGGCGAGCAAACGGCGATATAGGAATCCAAAAATTAACAACATTGGGAAAGGTGTACCAAAACACCGTAAGCATGCACGCATAAAAATATTCTAATGCGACCGTTACACCACAATGTGCGCCCAGGTCCTTCAGGCCCAGACCTTTCCCCATATGCAGAGGCCGCCGCAAAACAGCCTAGGAGACAGCAGCACGCTGCCGCCCGGAGCAATGTAAATAGTGAAGTGTGTTTAAATAAAAGTGCAAAATAAGCGCTTGTGAATACTGTACATAATAAAAAAGGACACTGTAAGGCACTAACATAATAAAACTGTTCCCGGTGGGCTAAGAAAAGTCACAATATGGGTTTTATATACCCACGTAGACAATAAGCATTTAATTCTCAAAATATAACCACTTTGTACCGGCACACGGCCATGAAACTGAAAATAAAATCCTGAAACCTGATCCTCATTTTAATTCTTCCTACCTAACTCGTATTTCTGGGTAATTAAAGATGGCTGTGGAATAAATTCAATTAAACAGCCAACGTTGTGAAATAATCCAGCAAGTGAGAAAAACACATAAGTTGCATCCATTTGTGCCTTCATTTAGTCATTTCCTAAACATTTGTATTTAGTTTCGAACATTGACATAAATTACAAAGCAAGTAAATTGTACACAGAAATACCTGCGGAATGTTATTAAATCACAGCTGTACAAGCAATGTGTGTCTTAAGACTGCGTCGCCAATTAGCCTTTTCTGTCCTTTATGAAAATTTGAAATAACTTTAAGAGAACGCGTAGAAAAGTTTTCAAAATATTTACGTATATATGTAATTTCGGACAATGAATACCAAAATTTTAATTATGTATCATATGGTATTCTTCAAGTACACAATTTTATGCTTTTAATGAAGGAAAATTGTCAATACTCCCATGTATACGTTTTAAATCAAATAAACAAACAACATTGTTAGAGCTGAATTATATCACAGCTTGTTTCGTCACTGCAAAGAGTATTTAAAGTCAGTTATATTCAGCAAGAACGTAAGTTCAGTTACCCATTGTTTATAGCGATACGCAGAGAAATGTTGTCAAGTAAAGACATTGTACACCCTCAGTGCTTTATAAGATTTAAGTGTTAGTAACGAGAACCTGCTGACGTCTTCACGTTAATTCTCGGAAGTAGCACGTCTAGGAAAGTTTGTGTCAAGTCCTTCATCTGCTGCACCCGTGTCATAATTGTCACCCAATTATCGGGAAGCACCACAAACAACAGCTGAGAAGGGACCGGAGGCCACGCCACACCCACTCATTTGTCTCCTGTCACTAACGGAAGGGATGGTTAGGAGAGGGATATCGGGCCCCTGAGCCGTCTCTTTACCCTTCTCCTAGTTTCCGGAAATTACGGGACATTCAATCTAATCGAGAACCTTCTAGATCGGCAAGCGGACCCTATATAAGCAACACGTCGTGCAAGGAGCAGTCAGTCAGTCAGAGTTCTTGGTGTAAGAATGCAGTGCTAGTGTACGACGAGAAGACTGTGTGAGAGCATCGGAAGATTGTACGTAATTACGAATGCAAGTGAAATTGTAACGAACGAACTGGTGAATCGTAATTGTGTGCATTACGTAATTCTGTGTAATTGGCAACAGTTTAACTGTAAGTCGGTGGAAATAAAGAACATTTTTGAGTGGTGTAATTGGACTTTTCATTTCACGAACCCACAAAGTCACAATTGGTGTCGGTAGTGCGACATAACACAATGGAGGCAGCTTTAGAAAAGATTTTAGCGGAACTGAAAGAAATGAAGATGGCAAATGAAAACCTCGCTGCAAAAACGGAAGCGGCAAATAATAGCCTAGCCGCGAAGCTGGAGATCACAAATTACAACCTGGCCGCAGAGTTGAAACAAATGAAGACGGCCAACGACAACATCACCGCCGAGTTGAAACAAATGAAGACGGCCAACGACAACATCACCGAGAAAATGGAAGAAATAAAGAGCGAATTGACCACAGAAATGAGGGCAGCAAACGACAGTCTGGCCACGGAAATGAAGGAGGCGAACGAGGTCCTCGCCGCCAAATTTGAGGAACAGTTGGCCGGCATGAGGGATGACGTCACGAACCTGGGCAAGCGGATGGGTCAAGTAGACGACCGCCTTAATGATTTAGAGGAAAAAGCCGTCAATAACGCCAAGACCCTGAACGCCGTGGTGGAAGACGTCGAAGACCTTGCTAACCGCGTTAACAACCTGGAGGGAAAGGACGACAGCAGCGTCAAGTCCCTGAACGCCATGGTGGAGGACGTCGTCGGCAGGAAGCTGAAGGATTTGGAGGCCGACGCGCCGGGACGCGACACAACATCTGCGCGCGTCAAACCTCCCAAGTATGACGGCGCGTCAACGTTTGAAGTCTTCCGCCGCCAGTTCGACACAGTAGCCAGGCACAACAGATGGTCACCGGAGGAGGAGGCCGCACAGTTAATAGCCAGCCTCCAGGGACGGGCCGCGGATGTCCTGAACGCGGTGCAGACGACGGCGGCGCCCAAGGACAACTGGGAGGCCCTGGAGAATCGCTTCGGGAACCACCGCTTAGCCACAGCATACCGAAGCCAGCTAAAGGCAAGGTCGCAGCAGCCGGGGGAGACGCTGCAGGAGTTTGCCATAGCGATCGAGCAGCTGGCTAGCAAGGCCTTGGTTGACCTGCCACTGGAGTTCGTATCCAGGGAAGCCACCTACAATTTTGTCAACGGGGTGTGGGACACAGAGATTCGTCAGCGCCTAATGCACGGCGAATATAAAACCATCCACGAGGCGCTGACAGCGGCATTAAGGATGGAGGCGGCCAAAGTAACATCTATCCCGACGTCGAGAACGAGGAGTGTCCGCTACGCCGGAGACAGAAGACAAGCTGAGGGACGCCGGCGAACACCTAGTGGCCTGTGTTGGGGATGTGGACAGCCCGGACACCTGCAGAGAGACTGCCCACACCAGGAAAAGCAGGTGGAAGGAAGAGTAAGGCCCGGCGTGGAGAGGGGCACGTCGGCGCCATTGCCACCATCCCCTCGAGTGACACTGCGCGCCGTTAGCCGGCGTGTGGATGACGGCCTCATCGTGGACGGTTGGGTGAGAGGGAAGCCGTGCCGCGTGCTGGTGGACACTGGGGCAGCCGTGACCATCATCAGACCTGACCTGTCGAAGGGCTTGCCGACGAGGAAGCCAAGCCGACCGTACGAGCTGGTCACGGCATCGGGCGACACCTTGCCTGTGGAGAAGGAGGCCCTGCTGGAGATGACCTTGGGGCGGAGTGCCGTGCGTCTGTGGGTGTTCGTCGCGAAGGTGGCTGCGGAGGTGATTCTGGGACTGTATGCCCTCAGGAGCCACGATGCGACGGTCGACGTCGGCAGGAAGGTCCTGCGGCTCAACGGAGAAGAGGTTATACTCCGTCAGCCCGAAGAGCGTCTTGGAATCTGCAGGGTCGTCTTGAACGAAGACGTGGTTGTTCCCACGAGGAGCGAGGTGATGGTGACGGCGCGACCAGAAGGCCAGACAGCAGGTTGGGTCCCGAGGCTGCAGGAGTACGACTTCACCTCGGAACATCGTAGAGGGAAGAGCCACGGTAACGCTGACGCAATGTCCCGAGCATCCTGTCCAGAAGAGTGCGGCCAGTGTACAAGAGTGGAGGAGAAGGAGCGTGCCGCAGCAGTCCGAGTAGTCACGGCAGTGCCTGCGGATGGCTGGGATAGCACAGGCCTGAGGAGGGAGCAGCTGGCGGACGCAGACTTGGGGCCAATCTTAAGGGAAGTGGAGGCAGGGACGAGACCAACCTGGGAGGTTATCGCACCGAGGAGCGCCACCTACAAGTCATACTGGGCCCAATGGGACTCGCTGAAGACCAGAGAGGGCGTGCTGCTCCGGGTATGGGAGTCACCCGATGGGAAGGCGCAGAGAGAACAGTTGGTACTTCCCCGGAGTAAGGTCCCGGAAGTCTTGGAGGAAGTGCACGCCGGTAAATCAGGAGGACACCTGGGAGCGAACCGAATGATTCAGAAACTATGGCAGCGCTACTACTGGCTGAGGCTCCTAGCAGACGCTGAGAGATGGTGCCGTCAGTGTCACGAGTGCGATGCGAGTAGCGGCCCCCAGACTAGGAGCCGGGGTTGCATGCAGCAGTACAACGTCGGAGCGCCATTCGAACGTCTCGCCGTTGACATTGCTCCGGAAGCGAAACAGCCAGCGACCGAGTGTGTGCAGAACTTGGTGGACCATCTCCACGAAGTGCACGAGATGGCTGGCCAGAGCATCCAGAAGGCGAGCGACCGCATAAAGGCCAGGTATGACAAGCAAGTCAACAGCCAAGGGTTCCAGCAAGGTGACCTAGTCTGGTTGTACCGTCCTACCCGGACCAAGGGACGTTGCCCGAAGCTCCAGCAGTCATGGCAAGGACCGTACCGGGTGGTGAAGAGGATTAACGACGTGGTCTACCGCATCCAGAAGGTTCCCCGAGGGAAGATGTTGGTGGTACACCTGGATCGTCTAGCCCGCTATGATGGTGCTGTTCGGGACGACCAGCTTTGAGGAGGGAGCAGTGTCACCCAATTATCGGGAAGCACCACAAACAACAGCTGAGAAGGGACCGGAGGCCACGCCTCACCCACTCATTTGTCTCCTGTGACTAACTGAAGGGATGGTAAGGAGAGGGATGTCGGGCCCCTGGGCCGTCTCTTTACCCTTCTCCTAAGTTCTGGAAATTACGGGACATTCAATCTAATCGAGAACCTTCTAGATTGGCAAGCGGACCCTATATAAGCAACAAGTCGTGCAAGGGGCAGTCAGTCAGTCCTTGGTGTAAGAATGCAGTGCTAGTGTGCGGCGAGAGGACTGTATGAGAGCTTCGGAAGATTGTACGTAATTACGAGTGCAAGTGAAATCGTAACGGACGAACTGGTGAATCGTAATTGTGTGCATTACGTAATTCTGTGTAATTGGCAAGAGTTTAACTGTAAGTCGGTGGAAATAAAGAACATTTTTGAGTGGTGTAATTGGACTTTTCATTTCACGAACCCACAAAGTTACAGTATTCCCTTCTTCAGCTGTATCACTGTCACTGCGTTCTTTTCCTTCAATATCCATATTCTTGAAATAACATTCATCGCGACTGCAGTCTTAGTCATCATCAACACTGTTCTCTAGAACCACGCTTATAATTATATCTTTAATTTCTTCCTCCATTATCCCATCTCGGCGCTTAAAATCTTCCTCAATTCTTTTCAAGTGTTTTCATACTTCTATCCAATCATTTTGTGTAATTTGAGCTATGCAGCTTGTTGTCATAGCTTTCGGATAAAATAATCGATGATACGTTCTTTGCTACGATTTTTTTGTTCAATTAAATTTCAGATAGGCTCAATAGGGTTAAGGTCACGGTGGTATGGAGGAGGTCGTAAGACTGTAAAACCTCTTTGTTCCTTTATTATATGAAGCCAATTAACGGGTTTTTCTTCATTGATTTTCACTATCTCTAGAAGTTCACTTTTTGTCAGTTACGGATCATGTTCAATTTTCTTTTCTGTTAGTCAATGAACAATCTGTGCCTTTCGAGATGAAGTGTTAGGGGATTTACTTTCCTGTGCGGTATGGTAGGGTGCATTATCGACCACAACAATGCATTCAGGTGGAACATTTGGTATTAATTTCTATTCTACCAGATTTTGACTATTCATTTCATCATGGTAATCTGCTGATTTGGACTTTGAATCGTAAATCATTTGAGCTCCCTCAATAAATCCCATGGATCCACCTGAATGTACAACAATTGCTCTTTGACCAGCACTAGTAAAAACACCTGGTACTTCCTCATGTTGCCAGAACTTCTTGACGGTATAGTGAGTATGAACCCAAGTCTCGTCTGAATAAACTACTTGTTTACGCGGTCCTTTTTCATTTAAACTAATGTACCTTAAGTAATCTGCACGTTTTGCAACAATTTGTGGTTCCTCCATTTGCACAGATTGTTTGTTTTTGCACTTCTTATACTGAAATGCCAGTTCTCTTAAAATTTTCGTAAATGTTTCTTTGCCACCCTGAAAGTTTAATTCTTCTTTAGCAAATTTCAGTAGTTTTCTCAAAATAGGAATTTCTTTTTCTGTTCATAATTCTCAAAATATTTCCTATGCACAACGCACGTATCAGAATCATCAAGAGATAAAATTTTGCGCGATTTTCGATTTTTCCTCGGAGTTGTAACCTCTACTCCACTCCCTGAAGCATTTTCGAAATCCTTCATTATGTTCGTGACGGTTCTCCTAGACTTTCCCACTATTTTTGCTGCCCTAAGTGTTGCTTTATCAAGGGGGTAGGAGTAACTTTTTCTCCTGTTTTTCTTGTCTACAGAACTATTTAACCTGATATGATATGCTTTTCATCAGAATGGGATACCTTTGTTGTTGTTTTTAACATTGTAGGTCTCTCCATGATTAAACTCTTTACCAGTACAAGCCACTTCTATTGAGAGCACTGCAACTGCCACTCCACTAAACTGCACAGAAACAGGTTCGAGGAAGCACGATGTTGAACTGCACTACATTTGCACGTCACACTGGAAGCGTCTCGGTATTGCTAATGTTTGCGTTATCGGAACTGTACCTGCGGTACTCCACCCACTTGTGACGTATCTGTTTAGTAACTCTTCTTGCCGAGTGCATTCATATCCTATGGGTTTTTCTTAGTTAGCTTTTCTTCCTTTTTGAACTTATCCCTTACAATGTTACATATGTGCAGGAATAGAAATAGATTTTATCCAACTGGTAGGGTTTCCGAGTTATACAAAGTGATCTACATTGAAATACACTTCTGAGCAACTTCGCTGACATTTTATCATGTACATTGCATTTGTTTTAAGTAAATTGATTTAAAATTCTTAGAGTTACCTTTGAAAAATTGAGATTTCGAAAAAATTTGCATTACCTCTAGTCTTGTTATTAAATTTTCTTTAACAGCTTCACATGTCATCCCTAAAGTTGCTGAACTTATTTACAAGTTTGATATTTAACAGACTTTGCAGTTTTGGGATTTACTAAAAGAAACTTTCTGTATCCAGGTGATCCCAAAATAAGCATTATTAACAATCAATATATTGAATTTATTTACAGAATGCAACTGCTCCTCTAGCTAATTTCATGTACGTGTTACAGAAACTATTATTGTCGCGCTAAAGTAAATCCCAAAGGAGATAATTGCTACAAATGTCCTGCGAACACAGCGACACGCAGTGGAAGTCTCATTTAACACTAAGTACACATAGGACAGTATAGCTGACGCGGAAGTTCAAGTTGCTATGTGTATGTTGATATTCTGAATTATTTTCAATGAATTAAAGAGGAAATATTTTATTTTGATGCAAAACAAAAAAGTGTGTACGATAATAAGCTTTGACTATATCGAATATAAAGATTAATATACGGCAAAAGGAATAATTGTGCTTTGGAACGAAAGTCCGTAGAAATTTGTATCAGTATAACGAATTCGCTTTATTTTTCATATCTTCACTCAAATGCTCTAATTGACTTAGTTGTGATATAAATCCAATTAAACAACCGACATTACTCATTAAAGAACTCGGGTCTTTTCAAATGATATGCTCTTTCTAAAGTATATACTTCCTTCTAAAGTATTATTCTTAAAAGGATCTCAAAAAGAGTATTAATACCAAAATCTTGGTATTGAATTATTGTACGATAATGCAATACTTTCCATACTAAAATATGAAGAAACAAATACAGAAGGCAAATAACTTCTAGTCATTTTAGGCAAGTTTAACTATTGGTAAAATGAGAAATACGGTGAAGAGCAGGTGTCAAATGGTTGACTCTACAAAATAAAATGTATCAGATAAATTGAGTATTATAACAAGATCTATATTATATGTGTAGTAATATTTTATTCATCTCTTACAGTTTACAGTTATGTTAAGTTATTCCTGCAAACTTTGCGTATCAAGTCATTTGCTATCAACAATTTCTAATCATATACCACTAAAGTTAAAGTATAAGAACTATTTTTGAAAAAAATGTAAGAAATGTTTCCCGTTAATTGGTAGTGCAGGTTCGCGATGTTATGTTTATCTCCTTAGTGTGAAGATATATCCAGTACCATATCGTCATTAAAAGTCTAGTTAGAATGGAGCTCCTCCTCTACCTGCTCTGTACGTTTGTGGTACAGAATATAGAAAACGTAACACTAAAATACAGCTGATAAACAAAACTGGGTAGAAAACTGCAGTTGAAATTTCTCTCGTGTGCTGTGAGTGCGACTACAGCGCACATGGTGGAAGTCTCATGAAACAGGAAGTGTACGCAGCCAGTAATAGATGACGCGAAAGTAGAAATCGCTTTGAAAGTATGAATGTCTTAGATATTAGGGATGATTACAAGTATTATAACAATAGTAACGTTCTGTTTGGTTTTTGACTTATACTATTTGTGAAGGATAATTAGATGAAGCTGTGTTGCATACAAGAATCAATATAAACAAGCAAAAAGTATTGTGTTTTAGAGCGAAAGTCTGCTAAGGCTAGTTTATTTATAGCGGATTTAAGGAGTTTGCTGTATAGTGAGGTCTCAACTCTGCTTCGAGACGTCGTGGACTGCACATCGCCTGCGAGAGTAGCCAGCGTCCAGAACTTCGGAGTCAGCGAATTGCCAGCATCGGGAGGGACCTTCGGGAAGCTCCCGGCAATTTCGCTAATTCTCCAAGAGAAGGCAGCATCGTGCGAGCGACAAGAACAACCTCCAAGAAAACAGCCGGCCAGCTCCGCATCACAGCCAGGCGAGGTATACGGCCTAAGCCAACGTCTTAAAAGACGGTTTTGTAAGGCGCCTTCGGGTCCGGCCCTCTGTACCTCACGCTTATTAGCAAGTCTGTGCTGACTGGTACGTATATAGCCTAGGTTAGCTGCGCACTGCACTTCGGTGCAGGGCAAAATGCCCGATCAAAAGGGTTCAACCCCACCATCCCAAGCATCCAACCATCCGGTAATGGATGCAATACCTAGCACCAGCACTGGTGTAATCCACCCTGCAGTCAGGGCCTCAACCCAGACTGTAGGAAGCAAGCGGCCTCGCCGAAAGCTCGAAAAGAGCGTAAATGGAAGGCCAAAAGACTCGCTGTCGCCAAGCAGCAATCCGACAAGGGCACTTCCCGCGTTATATCGCAGCGGATAGGCCAAAACTCCGAGAGCGAGCTCTCAGATTCCTGCTCCGATTCAGAAGCAGAATTTTTCAACGCAAATTCATCCTCCAGAATGGACGTCGGCGAGGAGGAGCTCAGATCGTCAAACGTCTCCACGGATGTTGACGAGGCTGAGTTTCAAAGAGTAACCAACCGACGTAGGGAAAGACGGGCCGCTCGTTCGGAGACAAATGGAGGGCCCAGTCAATCTGGTCCATCCAGGAAGCACATTCCACCTATAATCGTGGACGACTTCCGGGGTATGGTGGGCTTCCTGAAGGAAGTCATGCCTACCCTGTCGGTGTCGTGCAGGGTTACTAGGCGGAAGAGCCGCTTGTCTTCCAGGCCAGCAACGCCGAAGACTACCACCTCCTCCTCAGGGCACTGGACAAGAAGTATATTCCCTACTTCACCTTCAGCCTAGACAAGAGCCGTGACATCAAGAGGGTCATCAGAGGCCTACCAGTGGACACACCGGTGGGTGATATTGTGGACGACCTCAGCCGCCAGGGCATCCAGCCCCGTTTGGTCAGGCAGCTGACCAAACCAGCTCCGCAGGGTCAACCCGGAACTGCCCCCATCCCCCTCTTCCTGGTGATAGTGGAACGTGCCAACGATCCGGAGGGGAAGCTAGATGGAGTCACAACCATCTGCTACCTCCGAGTGAGGATAGAGGCAGTCAGGAGCTCTGGCGGTGCCCCCCAATGTCACCGGTGTCTGGGATTTAACCATTCCAGTCACTTCTGCAAGAGGACTCCCCGCTGCTTGAGGTGCAGTGGACCTCATGAGAATGAGGTATGTCCCAAGTCACCCACCGAAGAGCCTACATGTGCCAAATGCAAGGGCAAGCATGTGGCTTGCTACGGCGGATGTCCTGCCCGTAAGGCAATCATAGCTGCTAATCGAAGAAACCCTTCAAGACAGCAGCAGCCAGCTACAACCAGGGTGGAGCAAAGACCGCTCCCAACAACGACCACCAGCGCCCGGCCAAACCACCGGCAGGAACAACAGGAAAGTGAGAGACCGTCCTACGATAAAGTAGCACAAGGGGGCCTCTGATGGACCAAAGATGTCACGGGAGGCACACAATACTCCCACACAGTCACGCAAACAAAAGCGTACCCCAGCCCCTAAAAACGCTGACACCAACCAGAGTAGGAATGGTGGGAGGCTTTCTGGCGAGCTCCGAAATCCTACTGATCAGGAGAAGCATGGCAAACCCATGCCTCCTAGACAGTTAAGGGATGAGAGGGCGGGAGGAAGACCTGCTCCCATTTGCACACGCACACTCTCGCCACCCAACCAAGTCGCCCAGAAGGCTACACTTCAAACCACTCCTCTCACAGCTACACTCGACCTCTCGGATGTGTTCACGTGGCTGCAGCAGTTGCTGCTGACGCATGGACAGAAGATCTGCGAGCTCCTCGTGAAGTTCTTCACCTCTTCCGACCCGGCTGGCAAGATGCTGGTAGCAATGGAGGCGATGGCCCTCCTGACAGCAGGTACGCGGCAACTCCGTGATGGCGTATCGAACTAGGTCTCGAACCTCATTTCGATTAGCATTTTGGAATGCGTGCGGCCTAGCCGGTCAGGCGAGCGAGCTGCTTCACTTTGCTCGAGCTCATGCCCTGGACGTCATCCTAGTCAGCGAAACGCATCTCCGGCAAGACTCCCGGTTCCGCCTTCAGGGTTACATCTGCCATCGTACGGATCGACAGGGACGCCCGGGTGGCGGAACTGCGATCCTGGTACGGCAGAATGTGGTCCATCAGCCCATGCAGCTCCCACCTCTGCAAACCCTGGAGGCCACAGCCATCAGTATGGACCTTGGCGGATTAGAGGTCTTGGTAGTCTCCGTGTACCATCCACCATGATGACAGTTTGTCCCAAATGACTACCTCTCCATTCTAACCCTACGTCCCAGTGCAATTATGGCCGGCGACTTCAATGCTAAACATCAACGTTGGCATAGCGGTCGTCGGGCCGATGCAAGAGGCATTGAAATTATTCGCCTGATAGATTCAGACCCGCTACTTCAAGTGCAGGGTCCCTGGCAACCCACTCACTACCCGCGAGGAGGAGGACTGCCTTCAGTCATAGACTTCGCCATCACAAAGCATCTACCATTTCATATCACCCTAACATCCATAAACGCATTACATTCAGACCATAATCCGGTGTTGACAGAGATCAACACCAGGGTTGCCAGTCATGACATCTCGCTTCAGACGCGAGAAGTCGATTGGGAAGGCGTCAGGAATTGTCTCCGCACTTCCATCCCGCCAAATCCAAGGATCACAAACATAGCCACCCTGGAGAATGCAATCTCATCCTTCACTTCCATCCTGAAGCGGACTACCCACAATCTGACAGTCCACACCTCGGCTCCTCTCCACCCTGACGTCCTTCCTTTGGACATCATCCTTCTCATCAGAAGATCCTGGGCTGCACGGAGACTATACCAGCGTCACCGCACGCCACATAATCGAACGCTTCTAAGACGCTTGCGTCGTGAGGTCAGTGCCCGACTGCGCGAGCACAAGGTGCAAGCGTGGGAGGACAAGATGGCCAGATTGCGCGTCGAGGATAGCGACGTGTGGAGGATAGCCAGAGCCCTCAGAAATCACAGAGGCCAATACAACTCACCCATCCATGGCTCCCAAGGCCTGGCTTACGATCCCCAAGCCAAAGCCGATGCTTTCGCTGACTACCTTGAACGTACCTTATGTCCAAGAGATGACCCCCAGGACGATAACTTTTCCGAACGCGTTTGCCGGGAGGTGCGTCGTTTCCTACGTCGCCCTCCTGAGGACGCGGTTCGACTCCCCACCATTCGTCCCAGTGAAGTCCAGGTTGCACTTCAGCGTCTCAAAGCAAAAAAGGCGGCGGGGCCGGACGGGCTGACCCCCCTAATGCTCCGCCATCTCCCCTTCAACGCGGTTCTATTCCTCACTAGGATTTTCAACATGTGCCTCACCCTTGGGTACTTTCCACGAGAGTGGAGAGAGGCCCGGGTGATTTGCATATTGAAACCTGGGAAAGATCCGGTTCACCCCTCCAGCTACCGATCCATCAGCCTCCTTTCCACCCTCTCGAAAGTTCTCGAGAGGTTGATTCTCATCCGCTTGTCCCCAATACTGGGAGACCTTCAAGCCATTCAAGCACATCAGTTTGGTTTTTGTCCTTGGCACTCGACAATCCAACAGTTGCAGCGGGTGGTGGAGACTGCTGCCCTGGGATTCCAGGAAGGCGCCTTCACTGCTGCAGTTTCTTTGGATGTGGAGAAGGCCTTCTCCACGACATGGCACGCCGGGCTCCTCTACAAATTGATCCAACTGGGGCTACCAACACAATTACTCAACATTATACACAGCTTCTTGCGACACCGCACATTCAAAGTCACAGTCGCGGGGAAAACATCTACACTCAGACTAGTGAGAGGCGGAGTCCCCGAAGGCTCTGTACTATCCCCCACCCTATTCAACGTCTTTATGGCAGACTTCCCAACAGAGCCACGAGTCGAAATGGCACAATACGCTGACGACGTGCTTCTGTTCTGCAAAGACAAACACATCCTCAGAGCCTTCAACCCCCTACAAAGACATCTCCGTCTCACACAGCAGTGGTGTAGGCGTTGGCGGATGTCCGTTAATCCGGACAAAAGCCACGCCATACTTTTCACAAAGCGCCACACCCCCGCAGACTGCCCAAATTTCAGCTACCGAGGTCGAAGGATAGAGTGGACTAACTCTGTCCAGTACCTAGGTGTTAACTTGGACAAAGGTCTAACCTTTCGCCAACACATCAGGGACCGAGCGGCTAAGGTACAGGGAGCAATTGCTTCACTGTATCCAATGCTGGGGTCAACCTCGATGCCAGTTGGCATGAAGTTATACCTTTTCCGAGCGCTGGTAATCCCGGTTATGCTGTATGCCTGTGAGATCTGGGGCATGGCCGCAGACAGCGTGCTAGCATGGCTCCAACGTGCACAGAATAGAGGACACAGGTCTATATATTCTGTGGGTCCTTATTTTCCTACCAGGTTGCTACACGAGGCCTCGAGTCTCCCATACGTGGAGGATGAAATCAGGCGCCGGGCATCAAAATTTTACGCAAGTTTACCATCTCATAGAAGCGCCCTTGTCAGATTCCTGGGAGATTATGACCCCACTAGACGTCGCTCTAGTCAGCACCGGTTACCCCGGATGGCTTGCGGGCATCCGAGATAACCAAGGAGCTAATCCGAACAGCAGCTAAAGCTGAGCTCCACATAATTTTTCCAAGCTGCTTGGCATCAAAATTAAACCCAAAATTTAAATAAATAAAACACCAGGGTGCAAGGTGTTGCAACTTGTCCTTCAACCCCCAGGTACCACTAGTAACCTCAGAAAAATTCAGCATCCTAACAATCAACATTTCATCCTACAACATCCCGATATTACCTTACCTGCGGTAAAACCCTTAAAAACGGGTGGGCACGCAGCAAAAACCTTCTGGCTTTATACAGCCAGCCAGCACCACATGGCATGGCATGAGTCACAGAAGCGCCCTTGTCAGATCACTGGGAAATTATGACCCCACTAGACGTCGATCTAGACTGCATCGGGTCCCCCGTATGGCATGCGGGCACCCTAGATAACACAGGAGCTGAACCTATCAGCAGCTAAAGCTGAGCTCCTCATAATTCTTCCAAGCTGTTTGGCATCTAAATTTCTCCCCAACTAAATTTAAAAAATATTTAAAACAAAACAAAATGGGTGCTAAGTACTGCATCCTCTCTTTCAACCCGAAGGTACCTTGGTAACCTCAAAAGTAACTTCCAATCAAAAACCTACATCACCTTCATCCTACATCTTTCAATAATAATCCTACCTGCGGTAAAACCCTTAATGGGTGGGCACGCAGCAAAAACCTTCTGGCTGTATACAGCCAGCCAGCACGAGCGAGCGAGCGAGCGAGCGCCTCAGTTGTGCCTGAACTTTCACCTAGAAGATTAAGACCAGGCCACTGAGGATGTCCACCGCAGGGATGGGCGAAACGTATGGACAGCTTAACTCCATCAGACCACGGCTCCAAAGCCCGGAAGGAATCTCTTATATTAATTGGTTGTGATATAGATACAATTAAAGAGCCAACATTCTGAAATAATCCAGCACTTGCCAAATGAGAAAAACACAAACGTTGTATCCATTTGTGACCTCACTTTGTCATTTTCTAAACATTTGTATTTAGTATCGAACATTGTATGGCCTACAAAGAAAGTAAATTATACTCAGATATACCTGTAGAATTTTATTAAATCACAGTTATACAAGCAATACGTTTCTTAAGGCTGCGTCGCCAATCAGTTTTGTCAGCCGTTTCTGAAAATTTTATATTACTTTAAGAGAAAGCTTTGAACATTTTTCAAAATATTTACGCTTATGTGTAATTTCGGGCAATGAATACCAAAATTAAAATTATGTATCATAGGGTATTCTGCAAGTACACGATTTTATGCTTTTAATGAAGGAAAATTGTCAATATTTCCATGTAGACGTTTGAAATCAAATAACAAACAAGATTGCTAAAGCTGAATTGTATTACAGCTTCTTTCATGACTGCTAAGGATGTCTAAAGTCAATTTTAGCCAACAAGTTTGTGAGGTCAGTTAGCCATTGTTTCTTGCGCTACGGAGAGAACTTGTCATGTAAAGACATAGACCACTCGCAAGGACACTGTTGTGTAACCTGTTTTGTAGTGAAGGATTGACAGGCTTTAGATGTTATCAAATGGTACAGTCTAAAGTTTTTGGCTTCTCAGAATAGTGATTTTCGTATTTTATACATGTAATTGAGAATAATGTACAATTAATTACTAATTAAATAAAACAGCATAGTGGCCCAGATCGTCCCTCGGTGGCATAAGGAGTAAAACACGAGCAACAAACGAGGTACAGAATATTGTGGGGGAAAAAGCTGTTGTACGTTTTGCTCAGCAAGTATCCGAAATCTTTGCTTTGTAAAATTTGTATGTACAAAAGAAAAGGTTTGTACAGCCTACAAATACCAGTGTTAGTCGTATTGGATCTCTAAAGAAGGACAATTTAGATACGTGGAAGATGGAAGCACAAGCCGTACTCATTCGTATTGGACTCTCTAGCTTCGTGACCGGAGAAAAAACAAAGACGCCAAATGACGTCAAACTCAAAGACCAGGTGATCCAAATGCAAAGACAGAACTGATTCTTATGATTTCACCTCCAAAGCATTTTAGTTAATTCCTGGAAATTAATCATTTCTTCAAACTAGGCGAATATAGGCTAAAGCTATTGGTAGTTAGAGTCAATATGAAAAATCCAATACCATGGCCGGGATTTGAACCATGGATCCCCTGCTTTCCATCCATTCGCTCTAACCCATTGAGCTTCCATAGTCAACTTGACCTCATTACATTAAATTCTCCATTTGACTCATATATTTCCCTGGTAGAGCACTAGGGGCTCTCGCATCCGAGATATGTTAGCCTCTATAGGATTTTCATCATTAGTTGTACTAGCGGAGATAGTACTCATATTAGCTGCGGATATAGCAACTCCGACCTCAGTTCATTCTTAGAGTTTAGATTGTACGAGATTTATTAATTTGATTTAGTAAGACTTTTAGAAATTGACTGCTAAAATTTTATTTGTAATTTCTGTTTTAATAATGTTTATATCAGGACAAGCAGGTGGTTATCAGGATGACACTTAGCTAAATTATTACCTTATAAGCTTTAAGTTTTAGCAACGATAATATCATTTATGGGCTTTACTTATTTAGCTTTCTTCCTTTTTAAACATATCCCTCACCATGTTACAAAAGTGCAGGAATAGAAAGATATTATGTCTATCTTTCCGAGTTACACAAGATGATTAACAATAAAACAGACTTCTGGGAAGCTTCGCAGCCGTTTTATCATGTAGCTACATTTCATTTGTTTTAAGTCAATTGATTTAAATTTCTTAGAGCTACTTTTGAAAGAAATTTATATTTCGATAATATTTCCATTACCTCTAGTATTGTTATTAAATTTTATTAATCATCTTCGCGTGTCATTCTTGGAGTTGCCGAACTTATATACAAGTTTGGTATTTAACAGACCTTCCAGTACAGGTAGGACAGCATAGATGGCGCGGAAGCTGTAGTTGCTATGTGTATATTTATATCTCTTAGTTATTCTGAATTATTTTCAAAGCATTAGAGGGAAGATGTTTTATTTTGATACAAAGCAAAAGAGTGTGAACGAGAATAAGCTGTGGCTAAATTGCATATATTCGTTAATATAAAGCAACAAGAATAATTGTGTTTCTGTGCGAAAGTCGGTAGAAATTTGTGTATGTCTAACGAATTCGATTTATTTTTCATATATGCGTACAATTGGCTGGTTCTCGTTCTTCTAATATAAATCAAATTAAACAATAGACAATTTTTATGAAAGACCTCAGGTCTTTTCAAATGATATGCTTTTTCACAAAGAAGAGCTCTGTACACTGACGATTTTGATGGATCTATTTCTGTTGTTTACCATTATTCGGTACAATAGATCTGGCAGTAGACCGTATCATCATAACTGAAAACTTCTGTTCGCATCTGTATGTAGTACCGAACATAGACATAATGTTTAATACTTTGCCGAGATAGTGGCATTTTCTGCGTTTTAAGATTGTCATTCTTTGTTGTCACAGCCCTGTTGGGTAACTTGTGCTTGTTTAGAACACACTGAGAACGCTGTAAAGGTTTTGTTTATGTGTAATTTTGAGTATTGATGCTTAACTTTGGGCACTGATTTGTCATTAAATTACTGTGGCATCTGGAATTCTACAGGATTTCATTATATTCACTAATGTAATCACTTCAATGAAGGAAAATGCTCAATATTTCCGCGTTTATGTTGATATTTTTATATAAATCTGTAGTTTAAAATCCTGAATTCTACCAAAAACTTGTTTCTACCCTAAAACGAAATATTTAACGTCAGTTATATATGACAGGCACGCCAGGTTAGCTATGAACTGTGTTTGTACAAACTGGCTGTGGAATGCTGTGACATTATCACTATTTCCCGGGAGGACATCATATCCTGACGATGTATAATCCATACTAAAGCATCTTCTAGTCCAGTATCGACGTATCTATAGGTGTACCTTCAAAACACATAACCTCTTTCAAGTACTACAGCATCCCTTATTAGAATTACCGTGGAGATCCCTGGATTTTCCTCGAGAGTAACAAGCGTCGCACTCCACTTCTGCCGATACAGACAACCTCGTTACGTCACTTACAGCGCTCCAATACAAATACAATTTCAAAGGTGGCTGCCTTTTGGCCAATGCTACTGGTATGTATTTGATTCGTCACGGAAATATCTTAAATATATCTTGGTATATAAATAACTTGATATATAAATGAAAATAACCATTTTGGAAGAAAAATTCCATAATTGGTTCAATTAAAATGTATCTAATCTGAAAATTTTCGTGTCGGAAAATGTGACTTTAAAATTCCTGTTTAATTTACACTTATTTGATGTACTCCTAAGCATACGGCGTTAAATTATGTTTGTGTAAACATTGAAGATCTGCTATAAACATATAAAGAATTCGAAGAGACCTTAAGCTATAGCCAAATACTTTATATCTGGTCATTATCTGATGATGTACTTTCTTTGTATGACCTATAGATAACAAAAAAAAAACGACGACTACTTGTAATTTGATAATAGTAAGAGTATTGATAAATTCAGACAAATAACAAGGAATACTTACGAATTTGTTCACTCCACGAAAAAAAATATATTTGACATAAATTGCCAAGATGTACATTTTGTATTATCTCTTACAGATTGTCAGTTATACAAATGTAATCCAGAATAAAGAACACTTCAGAGATTACTATCATACTCACATTTGTCATAAAGTATCTCACACACGCAGTAATCCGATCAAAATCAAGACGAATTTTATAAAAGAAATTCTAAAAATGTTACATGTTAAAGTTTTCTGGAGCGGGATATTTTATTGGAAGATACAGCGCTTCTGTATTTCGAAGTCTGTTATACACTGCTCCCCGACACGTACATACATAGGGCCTTCATTCTAAGGTGCTTTTATTGAAAGGACGTGAAAACGTGTATTGTACTGAAATCTTGGAGGGTTATGCAACACTATCCATACTAAAGTATTAAGAAAGAAATGTAGAAGTCAATAACGATTAGTCGTTTTAGAAATATGAAACTACTACGGTAAATCTGAAATGGTTAACTATTGCGAAATTGAGAATTATAATCGAGTAAGTTTGAAATGGTTGACTCTACAACAAGGTCTGTGTTATAACAAGGTCTACATTATATGTGTAGTAAAACTTTATCTTTTGCGGTTTACAGTTAGATAAAGTTATTCAGAATGAAAACGACTTCTGAGGACATTCCCTGCAAATTTTGACTATCCATTTCATTTTGCATAAATACATTTACATTATATACTACTTCAATTAAAGTATTGGAGATATTTTTGAAAAAATAGGTCAGTAATGTTTCCATTTATTTAGTAGCGCAGTTTGTGGGATTATCCTTTTCTTAGCGTGTAAATGTTGTATAAGTTTGGCACATCCGATTTTCCAGTGATCCTAAAATACATATCTGCCGCACAATACGTCATTAAATGTCTAGTTAGAATTCAGCTCCTTCTCTGCCTGCTATGTGTGTTTGTGGAACAGAAAATGAAACAAGATAACACTAAAATAAAGCTGACAAACAAAACTGGGTAGAAACCTGCGTTGAAATTTCCCTCCTGTGCAGTGAGTGCGACTACAGCGTACATGGTGGAAGTCTCATGAAGCAGCAAATGCACGCATCCAGATATAGATGATGCGAAGGCAGAAATTGCTTTGTGAATATGAATATTTTTTAGTTATAAGGAAACATTTACAAGTATGTAACAATACTTATATTTTGTTTTTATTTAAAGCCTTTGCAAATGTGAAGGATTATACGCTGGAGCCGTGTTGCATACTAGAATCAATATAGACAAGCATTAAATATTGTGTTTCGCAGCGAAATTCTTCTAAAGCTAATCTATTTATAACAGATTCAACCAGTTCCCTTTATATAGGTATTTATTCCAGTAGCTACCGGGCCTAAAGTTAGTTTGTATACAAAATTTATTATACATTTATGAAATAACCCAGACCGCCCCAAATGAGATACCATAAAGAGACACTGGTTTATCACTGTGACACATTGATCTGTTCTCGTCAACGGCTTGCACAACTAATTTATCAATATGAGCTCAGTGCTCCTCAATACTGTAAGTACAATAAATACTGTTCAAACATAATGCGCTTAAAGAAAATTCCAAATAAGGATATTAGGACCTTTAAGACAATGAGATCACACATTGCTAAACATTAAGTATTATAAACCATGCAGGCAATAAATAGATTTGGCATCAGAAATTCGGCAAATGAGTCGTATGAAGTCTTAAATATATTGGTCAGTAAATACAAAACAGTAGAAACATATAACAAACATAATACGAATGGCCAAAGATATAGCAATAAATAAAATAGAATTAAAAAGTTAACAGAACTTAAGGTTGTTTTGAATCAAGTTGGATGCTAGTGGATTTTTAAACGCCTTTCTTTACTGTGCCTCAACACTACTGAGCGGCTAGCTGACATAAACAACGGATCGTGATTAAGAAAGAAGACACATATAATATATTATTTGTGTAATATCTATTATAAACTGATAGAACACGTTTATCTACGGATAAACATAATAGTTTATCGAGGTATTCTTTCATTTGTGAATGAAATAATTGTAAAATTGTGATCGACAAATCTCAAACAACATACAATGGAGTGTTAAGTATTAAAACTAATAAAAGGTACAACGTTCTGTGTTATTCTGAGACAACCGAGCATACCCTGATGGTTAAATCTGATTGGTCCTTCCGAGCTGACCTAGTAAACAGAAAGATGGCGGTGAAGTCGTCCAGATTCGACACGACATTGTAAGTATAACATCAGATACACAACACCACATCAATACTCGTATTTACAATTCTTAGTACTTAACATTTTATATTATCTATTCTTGAGCAACCTTCAGCTCTTGTTTAGAACCTGATTTCTGATCTCCGTTTATGTTTTTATCTTTCTTTTTCTCACAGACGTAAAGTAACGCAGGTACAGCTAATTTTATAAGTTCTTAACGTTTTATCTTTATTATAGTTGTTTTTTGGATTGTTTCGGTGGTTCTACATTTATATTGCGAGCTTTTCGTTTTATGTTGTATATTTTGACTTCATTTACATTTATTTCTCACTGCGAAGAATTGAAACTGGCAGCTTATGGCAATATTTTATGGCATCTTACTATAATGCTCCATTAGAAGAGGAAAGGGAAGACGGTACCTCGCATTCAGTGTTAGCAGTACTTCTAAACGGGTTTACCTAGCATCTGTCGGAAGATGAAACTTATTTCACAATAAGATACAATTCTTTGGAACTCTAATTATATTTGTTATCGACTACCAAATATTTGTGTGATAGCTTCAAGTTAGTTACTTAACCGTTACCCAAGGTAATGTTTGGGTCAGACTCTCAGTTAACATCTTACCTGAGGTCACAATACTGTCCAATTCTGGGATTGTCTCTAATAACAGTTCAGTATTATATTTTCTATAGTCACCCTGTAGCTTTTTCAACTCAAACACTGACTCACCCATACTAACAAGGGAAGCGTGAACTGCAATTGTGGAGCTTCAACAAACAGGGCGAAACCCGCTGTGTGGACGACATTTGCAATGCATTTCTGAAACAAGCAGAGGAAATTCGCACCACGACAATCACCGTCATTTTGAATTCCTTATTACAAACAGAAATGATACCAGAGTAGCGGAAGTCCAGCACAATCAACCTGCTTCACAAGAAAGTCAACCAAGTGAATAAGTATGATATATAATTTCCATAAAGCCTGTTCAGAAAATCGGAGACGACGGTTGACAAAAAGGCTAGATAAAAATCAGCTACCGACACAGTCCCGCTTCCGCTCAGGCTACAGCACAGCAGATATTACCAACCAATTAACGAGTTTATCGAAAAAGTAGAGAAATTCCAACTAACAGTTTACTCAGCTTTTATAGACTATAAAATGACTTTTGCCTCAGTAGAACACACCAGAATAACACAATACCTAACAAATCAAGGAGTCAAAAGTAGGTACATCCGTATTCTTAACCAAATCTACAAAGTCTCGCCAACGTAAAAACAGAGATGGAAGGTCACCCATTGTGACTGAGGAGAGTTGACCAAAATTCGCAAGAGCATACTAGAACACGTATTTCGCAAATTAGAGTGGAATAAACATTAATGGAGTAAGACTAACTAACCTGAGATTCGCGGAAGACGTAATGTTGTTCTCTACATCAACATAGGAATTACAAAGAATAGTACAGGAACTCTGCCTCCATAGCAACAAGGCGGGCCTCCCCATAAATAAGTCCAAGAACCAAGTAATGACAAATGGCGCAGAAACCCTAATAATAATCGAAGAGAAGTCCTTAAACTGGACATCAGAGTATGTCTATCTAGATCAATTTACATAAATTCAATTTCTGCGTGTCACCGCGAACGAAAAGTTCGTTGCGGAAGGATAATGGACGGATAGTGTATCCCAGAGATGAAAAGCCAGCAAGCGAGTATGTGGGGGACTTCGTGGTCCATGTCGACGACATATGTCAGAATATCCAGAGGGCGAGGGACCGCATGAACAACCGAAACGACAGGCAAGCCAACAGACAAGGATTTCAGCAAGGTGACCTGGTCTGGTTATACCGCCCTACCTGGACCGAGGTACGCTGACCGAAACTTCATAAACCGTGTCAAGGTCCGTACCGGGTGGTGAAGAGGATCAAAGAGTTGGACTACTGCATTCAGAAGGTGCACCCAGGAAAGAGGTTGGTGGTACACCTGGATAGTCTGGCCCGCTACGACGGTGCTGTTGGGGACGACCAGCCTGGATGATGGAGCCGTGTCGTGGCGACGCTCACAAAATGTTCGGTGCGTAGAGATAATGGAATGATAGTGTATCACGAAGATAAAGAGCCTGCAAAAACAGATAAAGATAGCATGGAGATAAAGGTCTACCGAAACAATCAACTTAGATAGATGGAAAATATTACAGTCTAGAATTATCAATGCAGGTATAAATAAGATACGTCATGTCAGCGGAGCAGTTGTAAACATTGTCGTATCGAGAGTTGTAATTGAAGCTGGTGTGAGATGAAAGTGAACGCTTTTGTTTGTGGTCAACGACCTTCGTAGATTGTAATTGTGTATCTGTCGTATTCTGCTACTGCAAGAGTTGAACAGAGTGTATTTCTATGGTAATAAAGAACTTTTTTCAATTTCTGCAAATTGTGCCTCTGTGGGTATGTGGAATTATATCCGTGATATACTATCCCTCCGTTATCTCTCTGCGCCGAAGATTTTGTGTGCGCCACGGCGACAATATTTTCTCCAAGATTTTAATAAACTAATAGAAAAGTTATTCGCTTGTGGAAAATACCACTACATTTCAAGAATTTATATTTCTGTTTCTGATGCTTTATGTGATTTGAGTAAACTAAACGTAACCAGCTGTGAACAAATGTTAATATAATATAAATGTAAATAAACGAAAAGCTACGGGAAGCATTAAGTATCAAATACATCGTGATTCCTGGACACGGCAATATCATTATAACCTGTCAAGTGTATCTATTGATACACAAGAAATAAGACTAAATTGGTGGATATTCAGCTTAGGATTTGTCATGTTTCCAGTATTTCTTTACGGTTATTATTTATACAAAAGGTATTCAGAATGAACAAAGCTAATGAGGAAATTTCCGAAAAATTTAGCATATGTACTTCATTTGTCATGCATTTTCTCTAAAAAATAATATTTTAATGGAAATTACGAGAGTTATTTCCATAAAGTCATAATTTTCAAAAGGTTTTCCATTTAAGGAGTAATGCATTTTTAACGTGTATTTTAAACTTTAGTCTAAAAGTTTGCTATGTAACAGATTATCCAGTTTTGAGGTTTGCTGAAACCTCATTTTCATGTTCAGCTAGTGACAAAATATCTACTTCCAGTTTTATATTGGCGTTTAGTTTTTATTTACAGCAAGGCTACACTGTAAATATACCGAAAATGTTGAAATTCATTGAATTTTCTGTTTTGGTATTTTTGATAGCTTAGGCAGTGTAGTAATAGGGGGCATGCTATTTTTAGCATGTGCATCATTGTAAGCCATCACGTGACAATTTAAAGAGACCTTTAACAATCGGTAAAAGTAACAATAATTACTTCAAAATTAATTTTCTGAGAAGCATCTTTTCTAACACTTTTCAGTATACAAAATACCTCACGCGTCAACGTTTTTCATTTAACTTGGTGAAACTTACAGGATAGGTCCATAATATGTAAACAACAAACCTCTCATTCCGCTTTTTTCGTTAATATGGTGTTAAGGAATAAAAAAGATAATATTTTCAAAATTCTGAGAGCTAACATATAGAATTTTTTTTAGAACAAACGCTAAAATATTATTTTAAAAATAAGTATGCAGGTCCTTTGAAATTTCTCTGCTCTAGCCAAAAATAAAAATTCAACTTTGAACATCACATTTTTTGACCCGTGCAACATTTTATATAGCAAGTAATGCTTACAGTATTTTCACAAAAAAATAATAACTAATGTACTCTTTGGTGTAGCAACATGAAAATTTGCATGCGAGTTTAAGACGATATTATAATTATTTATTAAATTTTCATAATTATAGGTTTATTACTATAGAAGTAGAAATTTTCGGTGTAGCCTTGCCTTAACCTGCATACACTCCTCTACCTACCTTACATATCTATGTGGTACAGAAGGTATTATTTTAACACTAAAATAAAGTCAAGAGAAGAAACCTGGTACAAACATGCAGTTCGAATAACCCACGTGACTTTTGAGCGGCTGCGATCACAGTGACACACAGTGGAAATCTCATGAAGCTAGTAGTACACATAGTACGTTAGAGATGACGCGCAGGTTGGAATTGTTATAATTCTATCAATATGTTTTAGTTATTAAGAAAGTTTCCAATAACCTCAGAATAATGACATTCTGTTTTGAAGAAGAACGTGTTCTAAATATGAATTACTGTATGCCGTACTTATATTGCACATAAAATACAATATAGACCGGGAAAAATTATTAAGCTTTACAACGAAGGTCTACAGAAAGTTTAATAACTGTAATAAATTCAACCATTTTTTGTGTGTGTTTTCTTCAATTCCAACGATATGTTTGTGGAAAAATTTTTGGTTAGACATTTAATTCTCCAAAAGCACAGTCACAATAGTAATACAAATGGCGTTAAACGACCGGCATTAACTAAGAGTGAACTGAAGATAAGCTATGTATATTTGAAAATTTCAATGTGGAAGGATTGTTCTGATCGCTCTAAGTTTCTGTGGAAGAAAGCACAGCTCTCCTGATCTTGGGTGCTTACTCCAGGTTCAGAAAATAATAATATATTTGCTGTTTAAAATTGTCATTACTATTGGATGTCTACTGTAAATAGCTGTTCTCCTGTATGTTGCTATAACACGTCATTCAATGGATTCCTGTGAAAACCATTCACCGAAAAATAAAAGCTAATTGGTAGTACATTACTTTGATTTTATTTTCAGTTACAAAAATCAAGGAATGAATGTTTCAATATTGAAGCTGAACTTCGATGGAGATCACAATCATGTTCCGTCACTTGCACGTATAAAATCAATGTTAGTTGCATTTGGAAAAACTTGTTGTACTTGGAATTTATGAATGCCATACCTAATAGAGTGGTTGTAGTCATACAGCAATATGGACTTTCTAAAGTGCCAATGAGAATATTTTACAACAGATAGGTTAGAACACCACCAACAAAATCATGCCATGTTCCGTGCCATTTCATTTGCGTCCGATACAAGTTGTAATTGCCATAGTATTTTAAGTTGCTACAACTTAAAATGAAATAGGAAATATTAATTTCGGAAATTGCAAAATATAACTTGTCAGTTTATGCAGAAGGGCTGTAAGCAATTACTTCAAGAAGAAAATTTTTTAGGGGTACTTGTTCTTAACACAATCATGAAATTATGTTGAAATCAGCCCATGGTCCATATAGCTAAGTGCTACGCCATATTGCACATTACTTTCTGCCAGGCTATATTACCATTCATTAATTTATTATTGGACATTTCTCTTGCTTAGGCTGATGTTTAGAATATTTCCACATGTTTGTTTATTCTTAACAGGATATTCACACTGACAGACTTCGACTGAACTATTTCTGCAAATTCTCACAGTGTTGGAGGAGCTATTATCAGCTCGTAGCACCGTGCACCACGTACACTAATGTGCACTTCTACAACTTTCCCCGGGAGCCAGCAGTACTACAGAAGTGGAAAGATATTTGTAAACTTTACAGTGAAATTTGCGATTATTTTCATGTGTGCGAGCACCATTTTTTGGAAGAAGATTTCATAGTTAGTTCGGCACGGATCTTAAAGCATGGAGTTGTACCAAAACATTTGCAAATGGTCCCATGCAGTGCTACGTGTCAACATGGAAGCGCAAACGTCAACAATGAACCAGCTTGCAAACAATACTGACAATTGTGAAGGTGGTGTGGAGTTTGAGCCTTTTCTTGACAGTATAGCTGCCTTAAGTATGTCCTCAATAAAACAGAAGCTTTCACTTCAGTAAGTAAGAGAAGGGGTGTTTGGGGTACCGGGTTTTCTAGATTATCTTTGTCTCCGAAAAAGTGTCGGAAGTATAAAATACACAGAGACACGGTGACAAGATTGGCTAAATTTAAAAAATTAATGGCTAAAGAAAGAGATAATGTTAATTTCTGAAAAAAAAGTTTTAAATGCTAGTGACAGTAATGTTAATGAACAAAATCTTAATAATATAACCAAAACATTTATTAATTGTCAGTTGTGTAATGACGAAGGGCACCTAGTTGCCGAAGATGGGCCATTGATGATAAAGTATTTGCATTATCAATTTAGAAGCGAAATCCAAGCTTATACAGATACTTAAGTGTACAATTTATACTACCTTCAGTAAGGCTCCTGATACTTATGCTGTCTAAGATTCCTTTAGAACCAGGCTTTAATCCTGCTGTGATTAAAGTATTAGAATCAGAAAGTGTAAAAATGAAGGAAGCAGACAAAAATCGTTGTTTTTTCTCGATGAATTGTTACTCGATAATGGATTTTGTCATGAGTCAGATAAATAGATGATTTGTGGCTGTGAAGATCTGGGACATTTGGGGCGATCCAAGAAGAAAGCAAACCATGCACTGGTATTCATTTATGTTACACGGCATCCGTAAAAGCTGGAAGCAGGTTATTGCATATAGCTTTACTGCTGGTGTTATATCCAGTCGTAATTTGAAAGTATTGACTTGCCATACGCATAAGTGAAATTCAGAAAGTAGGTCTGAAGATTCTTTGTACTTTGTGTGATCAGGGTGCTGCATATCAAAGAACATGTTAATGTTAATAAGCCATCAAACTTCTATTTTACTGTAAATGGAGAACAAGTTGCTGTTATCTTTGATGTGCCACATTCGCTTAAAATTACCAGAAATGCACTTATTGACCACACAATTGAATTTGGACCACATAAGGAGGCCAGACTTCAGTATTGTCACCCTGGCGGTAGAATCGCGAAGCCGATGAAAAATGATGGCCAGTGGAGATTCGGAAAACATCGGAACCAATCGTTACCGGTAACGACAGAAAGTTGAATGTAGTTTTTGTAAAATAAACAGTTTCAGGTTAGCTAGCAAAAGGTAATGGTGAACAGTGTATTTCGAGGAGAAGAAAGTGTAGTAATTGTGTTTTGTAACCTCGTTTTATTATTTCACGAACCCACCAAGTCACAATTGGTGCCAGAAGTGCGACGACATGGAGGCTGCATTGGAAAAGATTTTGGAGAAGATGACGGAAATGAAAGCAGCAAAAGACAACTTCGCTGTGGAAACAGAAGCGGCGAATAAGAACCTGGCCGTGGAAATGAAGGAAATGAAGACGGCAAATAACAGCCTGGCCGCGAAGCTGGAGACTACAAACAACAACTTGGCCACGACAATGACCGCAAAGATGGACGGACTGACCACGGAAATGAAGGAGGCGGACGAGGTCCTCGCCGCCAAATTTGAGGAACAGTTGTCCGGCGTGAGGGATAACGTGACGGAGCTGGGTAAGCGGATGGGCCAAGTAGACGAGCGCGTCGAGGACCTCGCGAACCGCTTCAATGATCTAGAGCAAAAAGCCGACAATAACGCCAAGTCCCTGAACGCCATGGTTGAAGACGTCGAAGACCTCGCGAACTGCGTAAACAACCTGGAGGGAAAGGCCGACAGCAGCGTAAAGTCCCTGAACGCCATGGTGGAGGACGTCGTCGTCAGGAAGCTGAAGGTCTTGAAGGCCGACGCGCCGGGACGTGACACAACATCTGCGGGCGTCAAACCTCCCAAGTATGACGGCGCGTCAACGTTTGAAGTCTTCCGCCGCCAGTTCGACACAGTGGCCAGGCACAACAGATGGTCACCGGAGGAGGAGGCCACACAGTTAATAGCCAGCCTCCAGGGGCGGACCGCGGAAGTCCTAAACGCGGTGCAGACAACGGCGGCGCCCAAGGACATCTGGGAGGCCCTGGAGAATCGTTTCGGGAACCACCGCTTAGCCGCAGCGTACCGCAGCCAACTAAAGGCAAGGTCACAGCAGTCGGGGGAGACGCTGCAGGAGTTCGCCATAGCGATTGAGCAGCTAGCTAGCAAGGCCTTGGTTGACCTGCCACTGGAGTTCGTATCCCGGGAAGCCGCCTACAATTCTGTCGACGGGGTACGGGACACGGAGATTCGTCAGCGCCTAATGCTCGGCGATTATAAAACCATCTATGAGGCGCTGACAGCGGCATTAAGGATGGAGGCGGCCAAGGTAGCATCTATCCCGACGTCGAGAACGAGGAGTGTCCGCTACGCCGGAGACAGAAGACCAGCTGTGGGACGCCGGCGAACACCTAGTGGCCTGTGTTGGGGGTGTGGACAACCCAGACATCTGCAGAGAGACTGCCCACACCAGGAAGGGCAACGGGAAAAACGAGTAAGGCCCGGCGTGGAGAGGGGTACGTCGGCGCCATTACTACCATCCCCTGGAGTTACAATCCGCGCCGTCAGCCGGCGGATGGATGACAACCTCATCGCGGACGGCTGGGTAAGAGGAAAGCCGTGCCGCGTGCTGGTGGACACTGGGGCAGCCGTGACCGTCATCAGACCTGACGTGGCGAAGGGTTTGCCGACGAGAAAACCGAGCTGACCATACCAGCTTGTGACGGCATCGGGCGACACCATGCCTGTGGAGAAGGAGGCCCTGCTGGAGCTGAACTTGGGACGGAGTGCCGTGCGTCTGTGGATGTTCGTCGCGAAGGTGGCTGAGGAGGTGATTCTGGGACTGGATGCCCTCAGGAGCCACGAGGTGACGGTTGACATCAGCAGGAAGGTCCTGAGGCTTAACAGAGAAGAGGTTATTCTCCGTCAACCAGAAGAGCGCCTTAGAATTTTCAGGGTCGTCTTGAGCGAAGACGTGGTTGTGCCCGCGAGGAGCCAAGTGATGGTGACGGCGCGACCGGAAGGCCAGAGAGCACGTTGGGTCCAGAGGCAGCAGGATTACGACTT
Organism: Mantis religiosa; assembly: GCA_030765055.1. Taxonomy (NCBI): domain Eukaryota; kingdom Metazoa; phylum Arthropoda; class Insecta; order Mantodea; family Mantidae; genus Mantis; species Mantis religiosa. The sequence goes on from CM060958.1 coordinate 127,882,179, forward strand.
CACCTCGGAACATCGCAGAGGGAAGAGTCACGGTAACGCGAACGCTATGTCCCGAAGACCCTGTCCAGAAGAGTGCGGCCAATGCACAAGAGTGAAGGGGAAAGAGCGTGCCGCAGCAGTTCCAGTAGTCACGGCAATGCCTGCGGATGGCTGGGATAGCGCAGGCCTGAGGAGGGAGCAGCTGGCGGACGCAGACTTGGGGCCACTCTTGAGGGATGTGCAGAACCTGGTGGACCACCTCCACGACATGCACGAGATGGCTGGCCAGAACATCCAGAAGGCGAGCGACCGCATGAAAACCCGATACGACAGGCAAGCCAACAGCCAAGGTTTCCAGCAAGGTGACCTGGTCAGGTTGTACCGCCCGAACTGGACCCAGGGACGCTGCCCGAAGCTTCAGCAGTCATGGCAAGGACCGTACCGTGTGGTGAAGAGGATTAACGACGTGGTCTACCGCATCCAGAAGGTGCCCCGAGGAAAGATGTTGGTGGTACACCTGGATCGCCTGGCCCGCTAAGAAGGCGCTGTTCGGGACGACTAGCCTTGAGGAGTGAGCAGTGTCACCCTGGCGGTAGAATTGCGAAGCCGATGAAAAATGATGGCCGGTGGAGATTCGGAAAACCTCGGAACCAATCGTTACCGGTAGCGACAGACAGTTGAATGTAGTTTTTGTAAAATAAACAGTTTCAGGTTAGCTAGCAAAAGGTAATGGTGAACAGTGTATTTCTAGGAGAATAAAGTGTAGTAATTGTGTTTTGATACCTCGTTTTATTATTTCACGCACCCACAAAGTCACAGTATATTCAACAAGCTTTTGATAGGGATAAGACAAACATGTTCAAATTTTTGCCAAAAGTAACACAGGAGTGTTTCAGTTTTAAAGACTCATATATCAAAATGAAAGTCAGGGTAGTAGCAGTGTTGGATTGGCTATCGAAGCTAACATTTCATCACAACGATTGCCCTATGAAGCAATCTATACAGGCGAGTTTGTGGGAAAGATAGACAATTTCTTTGATTCGTTAAACAACTATGGGTGCTTCCCACAAATTTATAAATATATAGATGTGCACTCCCAGAGAAATCACAACACGTTAAAATGTGTTATGACATTTTGAAGGAGATGGCAAATTGGAAGATTTTAGAACTGGCAACTGGTATAAACAAGACATCAGTGTTTAGCTTCTTAAATGGGCGGCAGCTTACAATAAGATCAATGAAGTTGATATGGAATATGTTAGGAAAAGAAAGATTTAAATATCTTATTACAAGGATCTTCAATCGAGATCCTTAGGAAAATATATTCTGTTGCATTTGACAACATGATTTTGGGAATTTAACCCTACTTCTTTTCCATTCAAGAATGCCTTAAAAACTGTTATTTTAAATAACATGACCTTCAAAGGTAGGTAATTTTGAGAATGATAACTGCACTGTTTTAAATAATTTGTCACTCATTGTGTCAGAGGCTGCTTCAGTTCCTAACACAGATCTTAACAATGATGGTGCTGAAAGTTCCAGGGTAGCAGTTACTGGTGATATGTATTCTATTCCTGATTGCAATCTCTCGACTGATGAACAGGCTTTGGCATAAGTGGCTGAATATCTCTTGAAAAAGATTGGTCTTGAAGCAGCCACCGAATGCAGTGAATGTACAAACAGCTGGTTTTCCACAAACACCTTGCCTTGTCATTTATTTACGACATTTAAGGACAGAGATGCTGAAACTTCCAAGTTAACATATGCCAGTGAAAATCTGTTGTATAAATTTCTGGATGATTTTGGCCACACTAGTTCTCTGGAGGATCATTTTATTTCAACTTTCAAAGTGCCAGATAGCATTAGACTATGTGCAGAACATGGAATGCACATAGATATAATTAAGACATGTATCCCATTCTTGAATTGTAAGTACATTAAAGATAACAAAATTGGCATTTTTTAAAAAAATAAAAGCTACCTCAGACCTTGAAAAGAGATGAAAATATTGAGGTCAGTATAATTTCAGTCGTTTTTGGTGTTTGCCTTTGTTGACCAACGAAGGGGCAGTTGTTAGGATATTGTTTTCTAGATTTTAAATTTTTCCAAATTTATTTAGACAGTTACAGAAGCTGTAAATTACCTAATTAACTTCTTCAAACATTATTATTTCTTGAAAGATGTATTATGCTTAATACATAGGTAAAGTGTTATAAAGTTATGCTAAACCTTCTATGTACCTAATACAATGAATTACTCACGTTATTTATCACTTTAAACCCTTCAGCAATCGCTAGAGTGTTATTACAGAACATCACGTTAAAGTTTATTTGTAAAATATTCAAGTTTATCATTTATCTTATTGATATCTCTTCGTGCAGCAGCTGCAGTTTTATGCTAGTGTTTTGTTTTAAATGAGAAAGGTTACTATATTATTCATATGATCTACAAATATGTGTAATATTACACAGAATGTTTTGCTAAAATTTCTTTGTAATTACATGAATTAGCCATGTTGCATCACTTTTAAGTCTTTTGAGTTATAGCTATAATTGTTCTATGGATTCTGTGTACTTTATTTAGTTGACCTAGCCATGTTATTTAAGTAAATGCCAAAATAATTTGTTATATGAATGAGACAGAATAAAAAAGGAAGCAGTAACTGACAAAATAATGTTATTGTTCACATTTTCCTGTCAAATACCACGTTTTATTGATAATTCCTTGAAAGTTCATAAAACATTTTGAGGTAATTAAAGTGGAAAATAATACCGGTACCATGCAGAAAATCCACTTAAAGATTCAGCTGATTAAGTTCCAATATTGTATTGCTACAAATTATACAAGATAATTACGTGAACAATTTTGAAAGTGCAGCAACTTTGAAACTGCAGTCACAACTTTCAAAGCTCACGTAATTATCTTTGTGTGCCATCTGTAGCAATGTGGTATTGGAATATATCACCAGCTGACAGCTTAGCAAGTATGAAAAATACAACTACAGTATACCGGCAACGTAAATTGTTTGCACGCGCGATTTTTCATAATTTAGTTCGCCACAGGGAAATAGGGATCTGTGATCACTTCGTGTTGCCATCGATTAACAAGGGTGGTTCACTTTTAACAACTCTATGTTCCGTAATGATACATCAATTTATTTAGTGCAAAAGCGATTTTTATCATTATGTGCAAATTAGTTTTATTTCCGATTAAAGCTATTAATTTATAGTTTTTAAGTGATAAGCCAATTCGGGATTGTAATCCTTTCAAGTTTATTGTTTATAACTTATTGATTATTGATAACGAATATAATCTCAGGGTTTAATAATTAACGGACTGAAAATGTAAGACATTGTCTAAGGCTTTATTTAAAGGATGAGATTTACTTAGAGCTTTACATATTAGTTTATTTGTGGAAACGTAGAGTCAGACTGAAAAATTTAATGCCATAGCCGGGATTTGAACCACGGAACTTCTGGTTTCCGTCCAGCCGCACTACCATTGTGCTACTATGGCCAACGTGCCGATATGACATTAAATTCTCCAACTGACTCGTATTTTCCCGGTAAACCACTTAGGAGTTCTCATAAACACATGAGACAGCTACCTTAATGGCGACTTACTACATGTAAGTACTTTAAGGTCCGGGTTTTATATAGTAAACCACTATTAGGTTAATTAATGGAAATTAATTATTCTTTCACACTGGCCGTGTGTAGGTTAAATTGTGGAAACGTAGAGTCAGGCTGAAAAATTCAATGCCATAGCCGGGATTTGAACCACGTATCTTCTGGTTTCCGTCCAGCCGCACTACCATTGTGCTACTATGGCCAACGTGCCGATATGACATTAAATTCTCCAACTGACTCGTATTTTCCCGGTAAACCGCTTAGGAGTTCTCATAAAGACATGAGACAATTACCTTAATGGCCCCTTACTATGCTGTAAGTACCTTAAGGTCCGGCCCAACATTAGGTAGAATAAATGGAAATTAATTGTTCTTTCACATTAGCCGTATGTAGGACGCACTGTGACAGGGTAGAGCCAGAATGAGAAATTCAATGCTATTGCCGGGAGTGAACCGCGGATCTACTGGTCTCCATCCAGCCGCCCAAACCATGGAGCTACGATGGCCAAGGTGCCGATATAATTATTAATCAATTAACAGTTTTCATTAAACTTAGAATTATTTAATTTTGTATTGTTTCATATAAGTTTGTTGTATAATTGTAATTTGTAAGATACGAATTGTCTATTAGACTGTCAGGAGTTTACATTAGTATGTTTACGTGAAGTAACACTTCAACTGTTTATTTATCTGTGGGTTATTGTCGTGAGTATTTGTTATTAATATTACATTGATTACCTTTAAGTTATTTAGTTTTGTATTAATTCGTAGTGTTAGGTCATGATATATTTGTCGTTATGTTATACATAAGGAGATTCTACACTTAATTGTTTAGATATGTATTATCAGAATGTAAAATCTTGTAATGTCGGAATATTAATTAAAGTAGGGGATGTAGCTATTACGAGAATGTTGGAACATAAAATTATACTTATTATTTAGATTGTATAATAAATGTTTAATTTCATTATTAGTTGTATTAGCTGAGATAGTACTCCGATTACCTGCGGCTATAGCAACTCCGACCTCAGTTCATTGTTATACCTTAGACTGTATTTATTAATTACATTTCGTAGGATTTTTACAAATTCGCGTTTTATGTCCTGTTAAACTCTAATAATGTTAATTCTATTTTGAGTTCTAGTCTTCTTGCATTTTTAACATATTCCACAATCTTTAAAGGTTTAGCAGTAGTAATAGATTTTCTCTTACAGTTTACAAGTTTTACAAAATAATTGGGAATAAAGAGGACTTCTGAGGGCACTATTTCAAGATTGATTTCTTAAACTAATTAATTAATTAATCATAAGAACATTTCTGATAACATACTTAAACTAAATTCATTGAAACTGATTTTTATACCAAAGCTGCATTTATGTAGTAGTGATTTATTATGATATTTTCATGAAGAGTTTTCAGTGTCAGCCTGGAAATGCTTAAACTATGTAAATTTTAGTATTTAACCGACTTTCCTTGTTTGACCTTCGATTCAATGACTGTTTTGTTCCTTTTAGATGCAGATTTTAGCAGAATAGATTTTGCAAAGCAGCTCAGACATTCAATTTCTAATAGAATGAAATCCCCTCTTTACCTACAATGTATGTTCGTGATACAGAAAGTATCACGACTGCGATCAAGCGGCATACGGTGGAAGTGTTTTGAAACACTTGAAATGAAAGTTCACGTAGATGTTGGGAGATGACGCACAAGATATTATTACTATGTAGGTATCAAAGTTTTGTTATAAAAGTCAAGATAAAGTAACAGGAACTGTTGTGGTTTAGAACAAAAACCTACAGAAATTTGTACAACTGCAACTCGGCGGTGCCGGACGGGCTGACTCCCCTACTGCTCCGCCATCTTCCCTTCAATGCGGTTCTCTTCCTGACTAGGATTTTCAATATGTGCCTCGCCCTTGGGTACTTTCCACGAGAGTGGAGAGAGGCCCGGGTGATTTGCATATTGAAACCTGGGAAGAATCCGGTACACCCTTCCAGCTACAGGTCCATTAGCCTCCTCTCCACCCTTTCGAAAGTTCTCGAGAGGCTAATTATTGCTCGCTTGTCCCCAATATTGGTAGACATTCAAGCCATTCCTGACCACCAGTTTGGTTTTCGTCCTGGGCACTCGACACTTCAGCAGTTGCTGCATGTGGTGGAGACCGCCGCCCTGGGCTTCCAGGAAGGCGCCTTCACGGCCGCAGTTTCGTTTGATGTCGAGAAGGCCTTCTCTACGACATGGCATGCCGGACTCCTACACAAAATGATCCATCTGTGGCTCCCAACACAAGTGATCAACATTCTACACAGCTTCTTGCGACATCGCATTTAAAGTCTCAGTCGCAGGGAAAACATCAACACTAAGGCCAGTGAGAGGCGGAGTCCCCGAAGGCTCTGTGCTATCCCCCACCCTCTTCAACGTCTTTATGGCAGATTTCCCCAAAGAACCATGAGTCGAAATGGCACAATACGCTGACGACGTGTTTCTGTTCTGCAAGGACAGGCACATTCTCAGAGCCTTCAACCTCATTCAGAGACATCTCCGCCTAACACAACAGTGGTGCCGGCGTTGGCGGATGTCCGTAAATCCGGACAAAAGCAACGCCATACTTTTCACAAAGCGCCACACCCCCGCAGACTGCCCCAAATTCAGCTACCGAGTTCGAAGGATAGAATGGTCTAACTCTGTCCAGTACCTAGGACTAAACTTGGATAGAGGTTTAACTTTTCGCCGGCACATCAGGGACCTTTCGGCGAAGGTACAAAGAGCACTTACTTCCCTGTACCCAATGCTGGGGTCGACCTCGATGCCAGTCCGCATAAAGTTGTACCTCTTCCGAGCGCTGGTAATCCCGGTGATGCTATATGCCTGCGAGATCTGGGGCATGGCAGCAGACAGCTGTTTAGCATGGCCTCAACGTGCACAGAATAAAGGACTGCGGTCTATTTATTCTGCGGGACGTTATTTCCCTACCAGGTTGCTCCGGGTCTTCCATACGTGGAGGATGAAATTAGGCGCCGGGCTTCAAAATTATACGCAAGTTTACCATCTCACAGAAGCGCCCTTGTCAGATCATTGGGAAATTATGACCCCACTAGACGCCGATCTAGACTGCATCGGGTCCCCCGTATGGCATGCGGGCACCCTAGATAACCCAGGAGCTAAACCTGTCAGCAGCTAAAGCTCAGCTCCTCATAATTCTTCCAAGCTGTTTGGCATCTAAATTTCTCCCCAACTAAAATACAAAATATTTAAAAAAAAATGGGTGCTAAGTACTGCATCCTCTCCTTCAACCCGAAGGTACTTTGGTAACCTCAAAATTAACTCCCAATCAAAAACCTACATCACTTTCATCCTACATCTTTCAATAATAATCCTACCTGCGGTAAAACCCTTAATGGGTGGGCACGCAGCAAAAACCTTCTGGCTGTATACAGCCAGCCAGCACGAGCGAGTGAGCGAACAACTGCAACTAAATTAAGAAATTCTGTGTATACTCATTTCCATTGAATAAATTCATATATCGTATTTGTGAGTAATAATAGATGGTTGTGATATAGATACAATTAAAGAACCAACATTGTGAAATAATCTACCACTTGGCAAATGAGAATAACACAGAGGTTGTATCATTTTGTGACTTCAATTTGTCATTTTCTAAACATTTGTATTTAGTATCGAACATTGACATAACTTACAAAGAAAGTTAATTATACTCAGATATACCTATAGCATTTCATTAAGTCACAGCTATACAAGCAATACGTGTCTTAAGACTGCGTCGCCGAATAGTCTTATTAGCACTTTTTGAATAGTTGGTATAACATTAAAAGAATGCGTAGAATATTTTTCAAAATATTTACGTTTTGTGTAATTTCGGATAATGAATTCTGAAATTAAAATTATGTATCAAAGGTGATTCTGCAAGTACACGATTTTATGCTTCTAATGAAGGAAAATTGTCAATATTTCCATGTACACGTTTGCAATCACATAACAAACAAAAATGTTAGAGCTGAATTATATCACAGCTTGTTTCGTGACTGCAATGAATATTTAAAGTCAGTAATATCCAACAAGAAGGTGAGGTCGATTATCCATTGCTTATTGCACTACGGAAAAAACTTGTTGTCAAGAAAAGACATTGTACAATCTCAAGGACTCAGTTTCTTGATGTTGGAGAATTTAATGTCATATCGGAACGTTGGCCATAGTAGTTCAGGCAGAGCGGCTGGACGGAAACTAGAAGATCCGTGTTTAAATTCCCGGCCATAGTATTGAATTTTTTCAGTCTGGCTCTACGTTTCTACAATTTAGCCTACACACGGCCAGTGTTAAAGAACAATTTATTTTTTACAATTTACCTAATAGTGGTTAACTATAAAACCTGGGCCTTAAAGTACTTACACGATTTAAGTCGCCATTAAGGTAGTTGTCTCATGTGTTTATGAGAACTCCTAAGTGGTTTACCGGTAAAATACGAGCCAGTTGGAGAATTTAAAGTCATATTGGCACGTTGGCCATAGTAGCTCAACGGTAGAGCGTCTGGACGGAAACAAGAAGATCCGTGGTTCAAATCCCGGCTATGGCATTGAATTTTTTCACTCTGACTCTACGTATCTTCCATTTTAGTTTGCCAAATTGTATTGTCCAAAAGAAAAGTATTAAAAAACTTGCTGCAAATACCAGTGTTTGTCATATTGAACCTCTAAAGAAAGACAATTATGATACGTGGACAATGCAAGGTTTGCTCACTCGCATTAGACTTTCTGGCTTTGTGACCGGAGAAAAAACAAAAACTCCTTATGACCTCAAACCCAAGACAACGTGAATCAAATGAAAAGAGAGAACTGAATCTTATGATTTCACCTCCAGAATTAAAACAAATAAACATTACTTAACCCCAAAAACGTAAACGTTCAGACCCTGCTCGGAAAGCTACGCTTCTCTAGCAATTAATTGTAAAGAAAATGCACAGCACATATAATACACGTGAACTAAAACAATTGGATGCCATGATAGATGTATTCTATATAATCCGTATATTGAAAATTTTCTAACTGCCATTTAATCATGGAATGAGCTATCCCGTATTGAAAACCTAAAACATAGAATCTTGGAAGAAAATAAAGCCCAAAAAAAAACACTTCCAGTAAAGGTGCACTATATACTGGTAATAACAGTTAAGAACAGACAAGTGATAATAATAAGAAGAAACAACCGTTCTCCCTAGCAATTTTTAAGAGGATGTCTCAAGTATTTCCTCTGTGAAGTCCGTTCAAAGACAAATTGCGGTAAATGTGAATTCACGTCAAAGAAAAATAATTTAAGGAAACCTGAGCAACCATTCATGGTAGAACAATGTTCAGTTTGAGGCTGAATGTTTACTCGCGACGGTAGTAGTACCAATACTCGCATGTATTTGAGAAGTTCGTCAATTTTGTTCGAGCTATATTGCCTATCTCTGTCCTCATTCACACTTATTCGTACAATAAATTAATTGAAGTTTGAAAGTGCTGCAATATTTTTATTTATAGTAACTGCCTTTTATGTTTCTAGTATTTTCTATAATGTTCCACAAGGAAAGGAAGCGGAATAGCAAAACTTATAAATAGGTTTAATATAACTGACAGCAGCGCCTCTACAGGATTTATCTAGCAATAGCCGGGAAATTAAACATACATCCCAATAAGAGATGATTCTTTCCTGTGTTTAGCTTCAAGTTAGTTAATTCATGGATAATTAATATTAATATACAAACTTTTGATATATTGCAGTAACAGTTCTGTCTATAAAATCGTGAAGAGACAAGCGACAGTTGATCTTAAGTGACATTCAAATTTTTAAAGGTGCTTAACTTTGGGTTGGCTTTGATATTCCCCTCTCTTAGTACCTGCAACAGAAAATAAAAGATCTCATTCTTACATTAATATAGCTTGGTGATAGCGTTCTAACATAAATTTGGGCCTCAGTTTCCTAATCGGACGGGAGATATTTGTAAATACGTTCTAATTCGGGGGACTTCAAAACCTGTGTTGCTACTGAAACCTTGGTATTGAATTATCGGATGGTGACACAATACCTTCCGACTCGAGTAAGTACGTAATAGAAAGTAATAACGACTTGTCACTTTAGAAATATATAACTATTGGGAAATTGTAAATATAACCAAGAGCAAATCTGAAATCGTTGACTCTACAAAATAGAATGTATCAGACAAACATTGTGTGTCATATCAAGTTCTACATTATATGTGGAGTAAGATTTTGTATATCTCTTACAGTTTACGGTTATGTAAAGTAATTCATAATGAAAAGGAATTCTGAGTACATTCCCTGCAAATTTTAGCGTGTGCATTTCATTTGGCATAAACATAGTAAGTGTAAGTGAGAGTGCAGAGTGCAGTGCTAGTGTACGACGAGAAGACTGTGTACGTGCATCGGAGTGTTGTACGTAATTACGAGTGCAAGTGAAATTGTAACGGACGAACTGGTGAATCGTATTTATGTGCATTACGTAAATCTGTGTAATTGGCAAGTGTTTAACTGTAAGTCGGTGGAAATAAAGAACATTTTTGAGTGATGCAATCGGACTTTTCATTTCACGAACCCACAAAGTCACAATATTTTAATCATATACTAGTTCAATTAAAGTATTAGAGCTACTTTTGACAAAACCAGTCATAAATATTTCCATTTAGTTAGTAGCGCAGTATTGTGGGGTTATCTTTAACTTCTTAGCGCGTAAATGATGTATACGTTTGGTGTATTGCCGATTTTCCAGTTTTAAGTATGGCTGAAATATCTGTTTTTGTTTTCCATTCAGGTGATCCGAATATATATATCCAGTACAATATCATCATTATATATCTGGTTAGAGTGCAACTCCTCCTTTACCAGCTATGTATGTGGCTGGTACAAAAATAAAACAGGATAACACTAATATAAAGCCGACAAACGAAGCTGCGTAGAAACCTGCATTTGTAATTTCCCTCGCGTGTAGTGAGTGCGACTACAGCGCACATGGTGGAAATCAAATTAAATAGGAGGTGCACGCAGCAAGTCATAGATGACGCAAAAGTTGTAATTGCTTTGTAAGTATGAATAGGTCTTAGTTATTAGGAATTAATTAGAACATATAAGAATAATAATGCTCCCTACTGGTTTAGAGATAATTATAAATGTGAAGGACAATAATCTGGAGCCGTATTGCATACAAAAGTTAATAAAGAGAAGCAATAAATATTGTGTTTCGGAGGGAAAACCTCCAAAAGCTGGTTTATATATAACATATTCAACCAGCTTTGTTCATATATAAATTTAATTTGTCTGATTGTGCATATATGTATTTGTAACTTTTGCTATACATTTTGAGCATAGTTGTGTTATAAAACCAATTAGAAATACCTCAGGCCTCCCCAAATGAAGTATTATCAAAACAGTGGTTTGTTATTGTACGGTTTAGATCTATTCTTTGCACCCTCTTGGGTAACTAATTTATCAAGATGAGCACAGTGGTTCAAAATTGTTAATATTGCCTAAACATAATTTGCGTAAGGAAAATTGTATATCAAGATGTGAGGAATTGTAAGACAATATGAATACACAATGCGAAACATTGAGAATTGTAAACCATGAACACAAGAAAAAAGAATGGGTTCAATATTTTTGGCAGCAGAAATTCAGCAAATGAGTCATAATTATATTGATTAGTAAATGCAAAATAAGAGAAACACATAACAAACATAATGCGAATTGCCAAATATATGGAAATAAGCAAAGAATCATTAAAAAGGTAACAAAAGTAAAGATTGTCTTGAATCAAGATGGAACCTAATGGAATTTTTATACGCTTTTCTTTACTGTGCCTCTAAACTACTGGGCGTTAGTAGACATAAAGGACGGATCGTGGTTAAGAAAACACATACAATGTATTATTTGTGGTTAAGAACGCAGATATACTTTTTTATTTGTGTAATACACATTATAAAGTGAGAAAGTATATCAAGTTTATCGAGGTATTCATTTTTTTGTGACTGAAATAATTGTAAATTTGTGATCGACAAATTCCAGACAACATACATTTAAGTATTACGTGTTAAAACTAATAAAAGATACAACGTTCTTTGTTATTCTTAGACACCCAAGTATACTGATTGTGATTGTGATTGGTCGTTCCGAACTGCCGTAGAAAACTGAAAGATGGCGGTGAAGTTGTCCAGATTCGACAGGACATTGTAAGTATAATATCAGATACACAGCATCACAACAATATATTTACAATTCTTAGTACATAACATTTTGTTGCATATTTTGACTTCATTCACATTTATTTTTCACTGCGAGATGTTGAATCTGGCAACTTGCTGCAATATTTTGTAGCATTTTCTATAATGCTCTATTAGAACAATAAAGGGAAGAGACAACCTCGCATTCAGTGTTAGTGCAATTCATAGCAGCACTTCTAAACGGTTTACCTAGCATCAGTCGGGAGATAAAACGTATTTCACAATAAGAGACAATTCTTTCGAAGTCTAATTATGTTTGCTGTCGACTAACAAATGTTTGTATGCTTAGCTTCAAGTTAGCTACTTAACCGTTACTCAAGGTGGTGGTTATATCTAACTCCCAGTTAACATGTAACCTGAGATCACAATACTGCCCAAATCTTGGATTATCTCTAATAACAGTGCAGTATTATATTGTAGTAAACATATACCACGCGAGTAGATATACAACATACAGTTTATAGTCTAAGTTGAAAGCATTGACACTTGAAGTCCTGAATGAGAAAAAGCAGCTGTGAAAGTTCTAAAAAAGACGGCTATTGGTGAACACAATATGTGGCTTAGTGACAGAGGAATGATCTCTCGAATAACGGGACAGAAAACGTGGGTTATTATTCAGTGCTTTTTCTGCCACACTGTAGTGAAGGAAATTCTAATCCAGTACATCAAATTGTTCTTACTTTCGAATACTTTCGTATGTTTTATACGTGTAACTTTATCTAATTTCACTGAAAATCTGGATATCTGTAATTTAACGGAAATGAGTGTTTTGAGACCTGCTCAGTATAAAGGGATTACTAATTGCCCATCTAACCATTGATATTTAACCCAAATGGGTATAATACAGTTTACATGAAGATATATTAACAATTGTTATTAAACTGAACTATCTGCAAATTCCTTCTGAAACCTAACTTCATTCTTATTGACTTTGGTACGTATGAACGGCAAGCCATGAGTATTTGTTATTAATATTACAACGATTAACTTAAATTTATTACTTCTGCAGTAATTTGGGAGTTAGTTTAACTAGAATAATAATTTTTAGAGTTATGGCGTTATCTGTCTTTATTTTTATATCAGAATATATTTCAACATATGTTAGTTTTTAATATTTCCTTTCTCAACATTACTTTTAGTTATTTTTCCGAATTTAATTACTGTTCTATTTGGTTGAAATGCGTTATTGTTTAGTTATATATTATCAGAATATAAAATCGTATAATCTCGAAATATTAAGTCAAGTAGGAGATGTAGTTACTGCGTTAATGTTGTAAGATAAAATTATATTTATTATTTAGATTGTATAATAAATATTTAAATTCATTATTAGTTGTATTAGCCTAGACAGCTACTCCAACCTCAGTTCATTGTTACACTTAAGACTTTATTTATTAATTTGGATTATTAAGTCTTTTACTAATTAACCTTTAAAGATCTTTATTAGTAGTTTCTGTTTTGACATATTTATATTACATGAAGGACTAATTTCCAGTTTGCTTGGAACAGAGTATTGCTTTGAGGTTTAATAATGAGATTCTTGTCTGTGGGTTTTGTTCATGTAGTTTAACTTCCTCTTTGCAATTTTTGCCTTATTATTTATATGTATATGAATAGTAATAGATTTTGCGTATCTCTTACAGTTTACTAGTTATGCAAAAGTAATTCAGAATGACGTGCACTTAGGGGACATTCATTGAATACCTATGATATACATTTTATCCGTTATAAGATTATCTTGGGAATAAATATTTTAATCATCATTGTTAGATTCATGTTTTATAAAATCATAAATTTCTGAGCTTGTTACATAAAGAAAAAAGTCTAGAATTAGACATTTTTTCAGATATCTTACTCTCGTATTTTTGAAAGACGCTAAACTGAAATAGAAAGTTTAGTACACAAACACAGAAAGTTTCCTAATAAGTCTATTTTATTCAAAGGACTTTAGAGTATGTTCTTAAAACAGCAAAAACATAAGAAATAATAATTCTATAATAGTTAAATAAATTAAAATAATAATTTAATCTATATTTAAATAACATTCTACCTAATCACAGACCTAGTTATCTGATTTATGGGACAGAAGCAATATATTCACAACGACTGAATATTTGTGTAAGATGTAAGTATATACTGAAACATTCAGACAAATAACAACGAATATCTCTGAAATGGTTCACTACAGAAGAAATATATCCGACATAAATTGTGTGCTATAACATGATTTACGTCATAGGTGTACTAGGACTTTGTTTATTTCTTACAGTTTACGTTTAAGTAAAGCGATAAAAATTGGAGCGCAATTCTGAGGACTTCCCCTACAAATTTAACAGGTGCATTTCACTTATCATCAAAATATTTTAACGATATACTCCTTCAATGGAAATCATTACAGTTATTTTTATAGAACCAACATTTTTGAAAAAATTCCCATTCTATTGGTAGTGGATCATTACGGGGTATCCTTGAACATTTTTCTGTTTTCATTTAAGATGCTTAAGTTATATACAATTTTGGTATCTAGCAGAGTTTCCTATATTGAGTTTTACTGAAAAAATGTATATTCCCTTGAATCCAATATTTAGATTTCTAATAGAATCTCCGCACTTAACTTTGCCATATAATGGAAATCATCCTCTACCTACTATATATGTGCGTGCTAGAGAAAGTAATATTTGAACGGTGAAGTAAAGCACAAAGTAGGTACAAACCTGCAGTTCAAGTGTACCGCGTGTTTACTGTCTACGACCACAGCGACACAGAGTGGAACTCTCATGCAACACAAAGTACACGTAAGGTGTAGCACATGTCGCGCAATTTGTAATTGCCATCTACTAATCAATGTGTCCTAGTTGTAAAGAACACTTTAAAGTCATTAGAATGACAATGTTAACTTTTAGCTTATAACATATTATAACTACGAACGATAGCAAATTATAACAATAGTATACAAAAAACTCAAAATAGATGAACAACATTTTGTTTTTGGAACAAAGGTTGATAAAAGTTTTATATTTTCAACAAATTCAACCGTTGCTGTTAATTTATAAAACACTGATAAGATCAATCACTACATACACAGCAACTGTTAGGGCCATTGCGCTAAGTCACACATAAAACTGGTCCAAGTACTTCAAAACAAAATACTAAGGATAATCACTTAAGTACCACGGAACCCACCGGTTGATATACTCCACAACAATGTCAACATGCGTACCATAGAACACTTTATCAAACGGCTAGCCTTTAACATGTACATAAGCTGTCAGAATCATTTTAATCCCCTCATTTCGAACCTGGGACAGTATGACCCCATTATAGACAAACACAAATGGATCCTGTGGCTGTTTAACAGGACCATTCCGATAAATAAACACACCGATGTCAAAGACGTGAACTACTATCTCACCCAACTTATTCAAGCAGCCAACTAGCTAAAAACACGCCATGAACACACCCACTGCCCTTCTGCATACCTCCAAGTCCTTGTGCTATTCACCCAAGGCGGACCCCGGGGTAGAGTGTGCACCCACAAGTGGCACAGGCTCGCACCTGCGTCAGCAAAGGCAGCCCGCCCGCCATGTGCGCACTGATAACGACAATTACACACCAATGGACACGAGCGACAGACGCAGCCGTAAGGCTAAAAGCATATATTAATCCATAAACCAATACTTATTATACACTATACATCAATTAAGCTTGACGTTACCTCTAGATGCTATACTATATAGTGAAGACGCCCCCAGGCTGATTGATTTTAATGTCAACTGCATGTTATCTACAGTAGCATAGATACAACTTGACAAACCCGTACACCGGGACAAGGAGACTTAGACTAGACTACTAATAACGTGAGCGCCATGCGCAGAACTGATTGCATCCTGAACGCGAGGCACATCGCCTAAGACTACCAATTATGGAAAGGTGGACATCAGGGTCCTGTGATCATGACGCCTTCCTCCCCAATACAACATAGCGATTCGCCGCATAGAAATAACCGACATCTTGAATCTGGGTGCTTAATGAGGGACCATCAAAACATCGCCAGGGCTGCTGCTCTAGGTAGTGAAGGTTTTTAGTAGATATTCCGCTAAGGTGCAGTCCACCGAGGCGGGGACTCTAATGTTACCAGCCCCATGGGCTGCTGTGTTTTTTTTCCTTAAGTGTAGTAAAAATCCATTTATAGACTTACCCCAGTTTTACTGGGATGGCGCAGATAGGTGTGTGAGCTACAGCCTAAGGTACTATTCACTAAAAACCCTCCACTGGAGATTAGTTAGTAGCGGCATTCCGGCAGTACCGCTAAATGCACCTGCGGATTCATGGAGAGGATGTGTAGGTAAGGCCGTACGGCGTTACCGAGGTGAGGTGAGACTTGTTGCTAGGACATAAGCATGGCCAAGGCCCTGAATATGCCCTTGTGGATTCAAGGTGAAAGTGAAGGATTCAAGGTGAAGGAGGTGTTAATGTGTAGTGTCGTTTCCTGTTGGAAACGCGGTCCTACCCTAGTAATTGCGTCCTGCAATAGAGGAGAAGTCTAGTTTTTGGCGTATGTAGGATTCTGTGGTTAGTGTAGTCATTATATTGTAATTATTATCTAATGGTGTTCACCCTAGTACGATTAGGGTGTGTCATTAATGTTGGTAGAGATCGCCAAAACAGCGTTAGTCACTGTTTTTTTTATTTTAAATATTTCAGGTAATTATATGTTAAGCCCGCCTCAGTATCGTAGATGGTAGCATGTCTGCCTCAGGTTCAAGAGGTCCCGAGTTCGAATCTCGGTCAGGGTGCGCTAACTAGATAAGGGTTTTTCCGGGGTTTTCCCTTATCCTTCAAGACGAATGTCGGGTAACTCTAAGCTCCATTGACCCTGGACTCATTTAAGCCTCATTTCTCCAAATTCATTCACCGTCCGATATAACGTAACGTTGGGGCAGACGTAAAATAAAAAAAGTATATGTTAAGAATGGTAGTTCCTACCTCGCACACTGTGCGATTGTCAATGGTATCTTTAGACTTTAGCTCCGTCAGATTTGTGTCTAATTCTAATATGAAATCGAGGTCAAGATTTATATGCCAATGTCGAATGAGTGAGGAGGGAGAAGAATGACCCCCCTCCGGAGCCGCCTTAACTAAGGGCAAGGACTTTGTGAACTGCCAATTATCTGGATGCGGTGTATAGTTATGGGTAATTCTTATTACTTCTATGGAACTCTTACTAGTGAGTTTAGATACTCTAAGATGTCAATTTCTGGATTTCCGATGCCAATGGTCCTCTTAAGTATGGACAATGGTTTTTATGTTAATTACTGTTGGTTTCATAAGTTCCAAGCTGTTGAATTAGTTCTTTGTCTATTTGGTCTTTTCGCTTTTATACGATAAAACTGAGTTTTTTGATAAACTCCTTAATTGTGTGTATTTTTATCTCATTGTGCATCAGATAGTCCGGATCTACTAGCGGTTACTTTGTAATTATTTTTATTATTCTGTTTTGTAACGTTTGTAGCTTATTTATGTGGGTTTTAGCAGCATATCCCCATACGGGGACTGCGTACGTGATGAATGGCCTTAGTAAAGACTTATATAGTGTGAGGCCCATATGAAATTTCAGTTGGCTGTTTATATTAAATATCGGGTATAATTTGTTCAGCTGGCCATTGGCCTTAGCTCTAATCATGGTGATGTGCTTGCTCAAGGTGAGGCCCTGGTCCATTACCAGACCTAAATAGGTCACTTGGTCTTTCCAGTCGTTACCTTCGTCTTGGTATACTAGTGGCTGAAGGGCACGCCTGTTTTTCCTATGTAGGAATCTTTTTGTGAAGATTATGGCTTGGGTTTTTCTAGGATTTACTTTAATTCTTCACTTGGAGAACCAGGGCACAAGTGAATTTAGGGCGTTCTGGAGCCGTTGATGAATGATTCGTGGCTGTGTTGACTGAGTGTCGTCGGCTTATATATTGGTTCCTATTATTTCGGGCATGTCATTTGTATATATATTAAATAGCGTCGGTCCCTGCAGACTTCCTTGTGGCACGCCTGCTTTAATGTGCCTAACGGTAGATACAGTATCTTCTACCGCTCTGCGAAAGTATCTATCAGACAGGTAATCCTTAATTAGGGATACTGTCGAATCTGGAAAGGCGTATTGGCTCAGCTTTTTGATTAGGGCTGCGTGCCATACTTTGTCAAAGGCTCGTTCGATGTCCAAGTATACGGTGCCTGTTGACTTATTCGTATTAAATCCGTTAGTTATCTCTTCGGTCATTCGCAAAAGGTGGAGTGTGGTAGAGTGCTGAGCTCTTAACCCAAAATGCTCAGGTATAAGAATGTTGTGTTTGTGACTGTGATTGTTGATTCTTTTTGGAACTGTTTTCTTTAGTACTTTGCTGAAAGTGTCTAATAGGCTAATTGGCCTGTAGTTGATCGGAAGTACTAGATTTTCCTTCACTTTGGGAAAGAGAAGTATTTTGGCTTCTTTCCAGCATGGTGGAAACCTACCATTTTCAAGAGTGAAGTTGAAGATGTTCGCTAGGTGCTTTAATGCCCTAGGCGGTAGATTTTTTAGAACCACATTTGGTACTTTATCAGGTCCAGCGCTTTTCTGTTCGGTAGGTGCCGAATGATCCAGCCTCTTTCACCTGGATTTGTTTGCCCAATATTTCTGACTTCGTTTCCCACTTCTGTTGTGAAGTGATCGTTCCCAATTACTGGGTTGGGGGAAAAGACTTTCTCCAAGGTGATCGCAAAGGCTTCTGTCTTGGTCTGGGGTGTTTCAGCTATTGTATTATTAATTTGGAGGGGAGGGATATTTTTACGCGATCGCGTAAGATATTTGGCTATTTTCCATGTTGAGTTCTGTTGGGGGTTTAAATTTTCCAGCGTGTTATTCCATTGATTTTGGATGTAATTTTGCTCGAGCTGGTTAGCTCAATCTCTAGCTTGCTGTAATTCTGTGCGATGGATGATGTTTCTAGTTCTTTGCCATTTGGGCCTAGCTCTGTTTTGCGCCTTCTGGAGAGTTTTAATATCGTGGGGATATCTGGCATTGACAACCCACTGTTGTCGTAAGGGAACGCAGGCTGTGGTAGCTATCTTAATGGCTGTTCCTAGTTTGTTTATTGCTGCATCTTAGTCTTCCTCAGAATAAATTTGTACTTCGGAAAGTTAGTGGTTGATTGAGCTTTTATATTCATCCCAGTCTACTTGGTTATAATCAAAGTTTAAAGTAGCTGGTTTGAATGCGATAGGAGTCTCGAGGGTTATTAAGACTGGCAAGGGGACTGATGTGAGCTTCTGTGGGTTCCATTTTCTCCTTCCAAATCAAAAAAAGGTGCTGTTAATAAACCACTCCAAACAACCCATAAACTATTTTTATGATAAACGCGCTATATCTAAATAATCTTAATTCTAAATAAGCGTTAATTGTGAACTGAGCTAGAATCTTCCTAGTGACATGGGGATTGCGTACATTTTCATTTGTCTTCCACATCGTTTTGCATTTGGCAATATTGGTTACAACAGACTTGTTCAATTTTATTTAAAATTAATTTATATTATTTTTATGTATTTGTATGAAGTGCTTTATCCCAATATCGTAATGATACATTAATGCATTTAGTGAGCAAGCGGTTTCTATCATTATGTTCAAATTATTTTTATTTCTGATTAGAACTGTTAATTTAAAACTTTTAAGTGATCAGTTAATTCTGGATTTGACTGACTTAAAGTGTAAGACATTGTCTGAGATTTTAGCTAAAAGATGAATTTTACTTAAGGGTTTACATATAAATAATTTGAAGGTTAAAATTAATACGATGGAATTATATTATAATCATAAAACTTAGAGTTAAATTATTTTGTATTGTTTGATACAAGTTTGTTGTACAACTTTAATTTGTAAGATACGAATTGTCTATTGGACTGTCAGGAGTTGACATTAATATGTTTACGTCAGGTAATACTTCAACTGTTTATTTACCTGTAGCTTATTGCCATGAGTATTGGTTATTAATTTTACATTGATAACTTTAAATTTGTTAGTTTTGTATTAATTTGTAGTGTTAGGTCATGCTATATTTGTCTTTATGTTATATATAAGGAGATGTTACACTTTATTGTTTAGTTATTTATTATCAGAAATTAAAATCTTATAATGTTGGAATATTAACTCTAGGATATGTAGCTATTGCGTGAATGTTGAAACATAAATTCATATTTCTTATTTACATTGTATAGTAAATGTTTAATTTCATTATTAGTTGTATTAGCAGAGATATTACTCAGATTCGCTGCGGCTATAAGAACTCTGACCTAATTTCATTGTTAGACTTTAGACTGTATTTATTAATTTGATTTAGCAAGACTTTTGCTAATGCACTCTTAATCTGCAATTAAACTCTAACTTTGGTAACGTTAACTCTATTTCGGGTTTTAACTTTCCGTCATCTTTTAATTTATTCCATAATCTTAAAATTTTAGCAACAGTATTAGATTTTCTCTTACAATTTACCAGTTATACAAAATCATTGGGAATAAAGATGACTTCAGAGGACTTTGCTTCAAAGTTGAACTCTTAAGCTAATCACTTAATTAGTCATAACAAAAATTCTAATAACATACTTCAACTAAAGTCATTCAAAATGATTTTCACCACATCAAAGCTGCAGTTATGTGGTAGTGATTTAATTTGAGATTTTGTTGAAGAGTATGGAGTGTCAGCATTAATATGTTGAACGTATGTACAGTTTGGTATTGAATCAACTTTCCTGGTTTGAATTCTGGTCGAAACCTTTATTTATCCTTTTTCGATGCGAATGCTACCAGAATATATTGTACAAAGCAACCTTGGTATTTAATTTTCTAATAGAATTCAATCACCTCCTATCCTACTATGTATGTCCGTGATACAGAAAGTATTAATTTAACGCCAAAAAGAATAAAAGAAGGAACTACCAGATACAGGCCTGCAGTTCAAATGTTCTGCCTCTTACGGAGTTACTGCGATCACAGCGGCACACGGCGGAAGTCTTATGAAACAATAGGTGCACGTAGACGTTTGCAGATTTCGCGCAAGCTATAATTGCTATGTATGTATGAATATATCATAGTTATTAAAAGTGCTTTCCAAATCATAAGGTACATTAAGTTCTGTTTTAATAAGGAAGAAGTTTATAATGCAAATGATAGTCATCTCGAGTTATATTTAATATCTATGTGAGTATAAAGTAACGAAAGTTGTAGTGCTTCGGAACAGAAGCCCACAGAAAGTTGTACAAGTAGAGCAAAATCAACACATTCTTTGTATATTCATTTCTAATCAACTCAGGTAAATTTTTAGATGGTTGTGATATAATTGCAATAAACAACCAACATGGTGAAATAGCTTCAGTTCTTACCTAATAAGGAAAACATAAAAGTTGTATCCCCTAGTCATTTTGTCATTTTCTAAACATTTGTGTTTAATAACGAACACTATGCTTTCGTATACCTGTAAAATTTAATTAAATGACAGATATACGGACAATACGTGTCTAAAGACTGTGTCGTATTATCTGCGACTAAGGCTCTCTTTGAAAATCTCAATTAAGATTTAGAGAACGCACTGAAAATGTAGTCCAAATGTTTATTTGTAGGTGTAATTTCGGGAACGAAATACCGAAATTAATGACATGGTATATTAAGAAAATGAAGAAATGGTAAGCCAAGATATTCGGAAGTATAAGAAAATATCGCACATTGCTAAATATTAAATATTGGAAAACATGAACAGAAGAAAGGACAATGGGTTCAAATGTTTTGGCAGCAGAAATTCAGAAAATGCGTCATAATTATATAGATAAGTAAATGCGAAATAAGAGACACATATAAAAAATATAACACGAATTGCCAAAGATATAGAAATAAATAAAGAAAAATTATAAAGCTAACAAAAGTAGAGATTGTCTTGAATCAAGTTGGTGGCTAATGGGTTTTTAAACGCTTTTATTTACTGTACCTCAACTTTACTGAGCGGCTACCACACATAAAGGAGAGAAAGCAGACGTAATGTATTATTTGTGTAATATATGTTATAAAGTGAGAGAAAGAATTTATCTACGGACAAAAATAATAGTTTATCGAGATATTCTTGTACCTGTGAATGAAATAATTGTAAAATTGTGATCGGCAAATCTCGGACAACGTACAATGGAGTGTGAAGTACTAAAACTAATAAAAAATACAAAGTTCTGTGTTACTCTTAGACAACCGAGGATACCCTGATTGTGAAATCTGACTGGTCCTTCCGAGTTGCCGTAGAAATCAGAATGACGGCGGTGAAGTCATCCAGATTCGACATGACATTGTAAGTATAACGTCAGATACACAACACCACATCAATATATCTACAATTCCTAGTACCTAACATGTTATATGATCTCTTCTTGAGCAACCTTCAGCTCTTATTTGCACCTGATTTCTGCTGTCAGAAATTTGTCACTGACAAAGTATCATAGGTAGAAATGATTCTTTAAGCTCCTAAACTTGTATCTTTACTATCCTTTTATTTACAATTATTTCGGTGGTTCTACATTTATATTGCCGCCTTTTCATTTTATGTTTCATATTTTGACCTCATTCACATTTATTTCTCACTGCGAGCTATTTAAACTGCCTTCTTGTTGGAATACTTTATGGCATTTTCTATAATGATCCATTAGAAGAACAAATGGAAAACGCAACCTCGCATTCAGTGTTAGTGCAATTAAAAGCAGCACTTCTGAACGGGATCACCAAGCATCAGTCGGGAGATGAAACTTATTACACAATGAGAGACAACTCTTTCGAAGTCTAATTATACTTGTTATCGACTATCAAATGTTTGTGTGCTTAGCTTCAGGTTAGTTACTTAACCGCTACACAAGGTAATGGTTAGCCAGACTCCCAGTTAACATCTAACCTGAGATCACAGTACTGTACAATTCTGGGATTGTCTCTATTAACTTTTCAATATCATATAGTATTAAACATATACCACGTGACTAGGTATAAGACATACAGTGTATATTCTAAGATGAAAACATTGATCCTTTTAACAGACGTATTGTAGCATTAATGGTTAAAGTCCTGAATTAGAAGTAAGAAGCTGTGAAAGTTTTAAAAAAGACGGCTATTCATGAATACAATGTCTGGTTGAGTGACAGAGGAATGATCTCGCGAAAAACGAGACACAAAACGTGGTTTATTATCTAGTGGTTTATCTGCCACACTGTTGTGAAAGAAATTCATCATTCCAGTACATCAAATTGTTCTTACTTTGACATACTTTCGTATGTTCTCTACGTGTAACTTTATTTAATTTCACTGATAATCTGGATATCTGTATTTTAACGGAAGTGAGTGTTTTGTGACCTCCTCAATATAAAAGGATAACAAATTCCCATCTAACCATTGAGATTAAACCTACGTTGGTGTAACACCTTTCTAAATAAAGGTATATTAACAATTATGAAATTAAGGCATCTGCAAATCTCTTCGGAAACATAATTTCATTCTCATTGACTTTGGTACGTATAAATGGCAAGCCATGAGTATTTGTTATTAATATTACAATGATTCACCTTAAAGTTGTTACTCCTGCATTAATTTGGGAGCTAGTTTAACCAGAGTAACAAGTTTTAGTGTTAGGAGATGATCTGTGTTTATTTATATATCGGAATATGTTACAAAGTATGTTGTATGTTCTTTTTTGTTTTAATACCTGCGTTATCAATATTACTTTAAATTATTACTCCTAATTTAATTGTTATTTTATTTGGTTGACATGTTTCTTATTGTTTAGATATTTATTATCATAATAAAAAATCTTATATAGTCGGAATATTAACTGAAGTAGAAGATGTAGCTACTGCGTTAATGTTGTAAGATAAAATTATATTTATTATTTAGATTGCATAATCGTTGCTTAATTTCATCATTAGCGGAGATAGCTACTCCAAACACACTTCGTTGTTAGACTTAAGAGTTTGTTTATTAATTTGATTTAGTAAGTCTTTTACTAATTGACCTTTAAAGTTCTTTATTAGTAAATTCTGTTTTGAAATATTTATATCATTATAAGGAGCTAATTCCCAGTTTGCTTGGAACAAAATATTGCTTTGAGGTTTCACAATGAGATTCTTATCTATGTGTATTGTTGATTTAGTTCCTCTTCCTCTTTGAATTTTTTCCTTATTATTAATATGTACATGAATAGTAATAGATTTTGTCTATCTCTTACAGTTTACTAGTTATACAAAAGTAATTCAGAATGACCTGCGCTTAGGAGACATTCATTGAATACTTATGATATACATTTTATTCGTTATAAGGTTATCTCGTGCATAAATATTCTAATCAAAATCGTTACATCCATGTTTTATAAGATCAGAAATTTCCAAGGTTGTTACATAAAAAGAAGCCTAGAATTGGACATTTTTTTCAGATATCTTGCTCTCGTATCCTTGAAAGACGATAAAATTAAATACAAAGTTTGTTACCCAAACAGCAGACGTTTCCTAATAAGTCCATTTATTTCAAGGACTTCAGAATATGTATTTAAATGCCCGCCTTTGTAGCATGCTGGTAGCGTGTCTGCCTCAAGTTCAAGAGGTCCCAATTTTGGACCTCGGTAAACTGAGTTACCTGGATAAGGCTTTTTCCGGGGCTTTCCCTTATCCTGAAAGACGAATATCCGGTAGCTCTAAGCTTTATGGACCCTGGGCACATTAGAGCATTATTTCACCCATTCCATTCATCGTCCGATGCTACCAGGCGGGCGCAGCTCTTAATAATTGACGCTCTTAAAATGTAAGACATTTTCTGAGATTCTAGTTAAAGGATGAGTTTTAATTAAGGCTTTACATATTAGTTTAGAGTTAAATATTAATAATTTTAACTACTGTAATTAAAATATTTTGAATTGCTTCATAAAATTTGTTGTCTAATTGTAATTAGTAAGATACGAATTTTCTATTAGACTGTCAGGATTTGAAACTAGTATGTATACGTCAGGTAACACTTCAACTGTTTATTTATCTGTAGCTTATTGTCGTGAATATTTGTTCTTAATATTACATTGATTACCTTTAAATTTGTTAGTTTGTATTAATATGTAGTGTTAGGTCATGATATATTTGTCTTTATGTCATATATAAAGAGATGTTACACTTAATTGTTTAGTTATTTATTATCAGCTTGTAAAATCTTATAATGTCAGGATATTTACTCAAGTAGGAGATGTAGCTATTTATTGCGTGAATATTGTCCGATAAAATTATATTTAATATTTACATTGTGTAATAAATACTCAATTTCTTAATTAGTTGTATTACCGGAGATAGTACTCAGATTACCTGCGGCTATAGCAAATCTGACCTCAGTTTCCATGTTACACTTTAGACTGTATTTATTAATTTGACTTAGTAAGAATTTTACTACTTCGCGCTTTACGTCTTTTAAACTTTAACCTTAATAATGCTAATTCCATTTTGGGTTTTAGCCTTCTTTCATTTTTAACTTACTCCCTAATCTTTAAATGTTTAGCAATGGTAATAGATTTGCGGTTACGTTTTACCAATTATACAAAATAATTGAGATCCCAGAGGACTTCTGAAGTCATTCTTTCAAAATTTAACATTGTACTCTCCACTGAGCACTTAATTAATCACAACCACCATAATAACATACCTCAACTAAAATCATTGAAACTGATTACTACAACATCAAAGCTGAATTAATTAGTTGTGATTTATTATGAGATTTTCTCGAAAAGTTTCGAGTGTCAGCCTGAAAATGTTTAACGTATGTACAGTTAGATATTTAACCGACTTTCCTGGTTTGATGTTTGTTCAAAACCTTTTTTATTATTTATAGATTCAGAAGCTGGCAGATTATATTTTACAACGCACCCTGGGCAATTAGTTTTTGAATAGAATGCAATCTGCTCCTTAGTTACTATTTACAATTGTGATAAAGAAAGTATTAATTTAGCGCCAAAATAAACAACAGAAAATAAACTACGAGATTCAAACCCACAGATCAAATGTTCTTTTACAGAGCGACTGCGATCACCGCGCCACGCGGTGGAAGTGTTATGAAATAGTAAGTACACGTAGACGTTAGCAGATAACGCGCAAGCTCTAATTACTATGTATGTGTCAAAGTATCATAATTAATACAAATATTTTCCAAAACATAAGAACATATGATATATATTTTGATTTAGAAAAAAATGTCTCATGTGAATAATAGTACTTTGGAGCTGTATTCCTTATATAAGTCAATAAAAAGTAACCAGACCTATTGTTATTCGGAACAAAAGCCTATAGAAAGTTGTATAAGTGCAACCAAAATCAAGAAATTCATTGTATATTAAATAATGTTATCCCTTCTTTCCTAAGGTACTTGTGTAACATGAAACTAACCCCAACCAAAGGGTCTACATCACCGTCATCCTACAAACTTCAATTTTAAATCTTACCTGCGGTAAAATCCTTAACATGTGGGCATGCAGCAATAAACCTTCTGGCTATATGCAGCCAGCCAGCACCTCATGGTCATTCATTGTAAATTATTTTCAATAGAGGGATGTCATTTAAATACAATTAAACAACCAACATTTAGAAATAATCCAGCAATTGCTAAATGAGAAACACACAAAAGTTGTATCCATATGTGAGTTCATTTTGTCATTTTCTGAACATTTGTATCCAGTATCGAACATTGACGGCAATTACTCTGTTATACCTGTACAGCTATAGAGATAATACGTGTCTTAAGACTGCGTCGTCCTTCAGTCTAATCAGCCCTTTTGGAAAATTTTATATAACTTTAAGAGAACACGTTGATATTTTTCAAAATATTTACTATAATGTGTAATTTCGGGCAATGAATACCGAAATTAAAATTATGTATCATAGGGTATTCTACAAGAACACGATTTCATGCTTTTAATGAAGGAAAATTGCCAATATGTCTATGCATACGTTTGAAATAAAATAACAAACAAAATTGTTAAAGCTGAAATATATCACAGTTTGTTTCGTGACTGCAGAGGTTATTTAAAATCAAGTATGTCCAACAAGAACGTGAGGTCAGTTATCCGTTCTATATAGCACTACGGAGGGAACTTGTTGTCAAGTAAAGACATTGTACACTCTCAAGGTATCAGTTTGTTTATGTTGTGTAACCTCCTTTGTAGTGAACAATTGACAGGCTTTTTATGTTATAAGTTTGTACATTCTAAAATAGTTGGCTTCAGCGCATAGTGATTTTTGTATCCTTTTATACATGTAATTGAGAATAATATACAATTAACTACTAAATAAATACAACAGCGCAGTGATCCAGATCGTCCCCAGTTTGCATAAGTGTAAAACAAACACAGTATAGGATATTGTGAGGAGAAAGGATCTACTTCTTGTTCAGAAAATATCCGCCATATTTACTTTGCAAAAAATGTATGTCGGAAAGAAATGGTTTGTAAGGGCTACAAATACTAGTGTTTGTCGTATTGCAACTTTAAAGAAATTCAATTGCGATACTTGGAAAATGCAAACACAAGTCATACTCACTCGTATTGGAGTTTCTGACTTTGTGACCGGATAATAAACAATGGCGCCAAATGACGTCAAGCTCAAAGACAAAGTGATTCAAATGCAAATACAGAACTCATTCTTATGATTTCACCTCCAAAGCATTTTAGTTAATTGATGGAAGTTTTTTGTAGTCAGCATTAAAAATTGAATATCATGGCCGGGATTTACACCACGGATCCCCTGGTTTCCATACAGTCGCTCTAAACCATTGAGCTACCATAGTCAACTTGCAGTCAAGACATTAATTTCCCCATTTGACTCATATTTCTCCGGTAGAGCACTAGGGGCTCTCGCATTCGATATAAGTTAGCCTGTATAGGATTTTAATTATTAGTTGTATTAGAGGAGATAGTTCTCAGAGCACCCGCAGCTATTGCAAATTGGATCTCAGTTCATTGTTAGACCTTAGACTGTATTTATTAGTTTGATTTTGTAAATCGTTTACTATTTGACTATTAAACCTTTATTAGTAAATTCTGTATTAATGATATGAGGACAAGCAGCTGGTTATTGCAATGACTTTTCATCAAATTATTACTTTATAAGGTTTAAGTTTTAATAACGAGAATGCCATTTATGGGTTTTACTTATTTAGATTTTCTTCCTCCTTAAACATATCCCTTGCTATATTACACATGTGCAGGAACACAAATAGATTTGGTCTAACTTTCCTAGTTATACGAGATAATTAACAATGAAACAGACTTCTGAGAAGCTTCACAGCTATTTTATTAAGTAGGTACAGTTTATTTGTTATAAATGAATTGATTTAAATTCCTTAGAGTTACTTTTGAAAACATTTAGATTTTGAAAATATTTCCATTACCTCTAATTTTGTATTAAATTTTCTTGAACATCTTCGCGTGTCATCCTTGAAGTTGCTGAACTTATATACAAGTTTGTTATTTAACATACTTTCCAGTATAGCTAGTCGCGGAAGCTGTAGTTGCTCTCTGTATATTTATATCTCTTAGTGATTCTGAATTACTTTCAAAGTATTAGAGGGAAGAAGTTTTATATTGATGTAAAACAAAGGAGTGTGAACGAGAATGAGGTGTGGCTAAATTGCATATAATCACCCAATTATCGGAAAGCATGACCAACGACAGCTGAGTAATGGACCAGAGGCATCCGCGCCACACCCACCCACTTACCTCAGTCACTAACTGAGGGGATGATTAGGGAAGTGTCACTTGTCGCAGGCTCCCTCTTCCCCCTTCCCCTGCCGTCTGGAAGCTTCGCGGTGATTCACTGAAAACGAGATACTTCGAGAAAACTGTTATATCCATATAAAGGGGGTTGCAGTGAGTGAGTTCAGTCAGTTCTTGGCGAGCTCTGAGGAGCGCCCAGTGAGTGGGCGGACTGCGTAAGTGCGTCGGAGGAGTTTACGTAATTGCGATTGCAAGTGGAACTGTAAAGGACGAACTGGTGAACCGTAATTGTGTGCATTACGTAATTCTGTGTAATTGGCAAGTGTTCAACTGTAAGTCGGTGGAAATAAAGAACATTTTTGAGTGGTGAAATTGGACTTTTAATTTCGCGAACCCACAAAGTCAGACTGATGTCAGGAAGCGGGATGACAACATCACCGAACATTACAACCATGGACGCGGAATTGGAAAAGATATTGGAGAAGATGATGGAAATGAAGGCCGAACTGACATCGGAAATGAAGGCGGCAAATGACAACACCACCGAGAAAATGGAAAAGAATTTGCAGGTGGCAAATAACTTGGCCGCAAAGATGAACGATTTAACAACAAAAACAGCAGCGTCAAATAACAAGCTGCCGCAGAGTTGAAACAAATGAAGACGGCGAACGACAACCCCCACCGCCGAGTTGAAACAAATGAAGACGGTCAACGACAACATCACCAAGAAGATTGAAGAATTAAAGACCGAATTGATCACAGAAATGAGGGCAACGAACGACAGTCTGGCCACGGAAATGAAGGAGGCGACCGAGGTCCTCACCGCCAAACTTGAGGAACAGTTGGCCGGCGTGCGGGATGACGTCGCGATGCTGGGCAAGCGGATGGGTCAGGTAGACGACTGCCTTGATGATTTAGAGGAAAAGGCCGAACATAACGCCAAAACCCTGAAAGCCATGGTGGAAGACGTCGAAACCCTTGCGAACCGCGTAAACAACCTGGAGGGAAAGACCGACAGCAGCGTCAAGTCCCTGAACGTCATGGTGGAGGACGTCGTTGGCAGGAGGCTGAAGGATTTGAAGGCCGACGCGCCGGGACGCGACAAAACATCTGCGCGCGACAAACCTCCCAAGTATAACGGCGCCTCAACGTTTGAAATCTTCCGCCGCCAGTTCAACGCAGTGGCCAAGCACAACAAATGGTCACCAGAAGAGGAGGCCACACAGTTAATAGCTAGCCTCCAGGGGCGGGCCGCGGAAGTCCTGAAAGCGGTACAGTCAACGTCGGCACCCAAGGACATCTGGGAGGCCCTGGGGAATCGTTTTGGGAACCACCGCTTAGCCGCAGCGTACCGCAGCCAGCTAAAGGCAAGGTCACAGCAGCCAGGGAGACGCTGCAGGAGTTCGCCCTGGCAGTTGAACTGGCTAACAAGGCCCTACTCGACCTCCAACCAGAGTTCGTGTCCCGGGAAGCTGCCCACACATTCATTGACGGGGTTTAAGTCCAGAGGCTCTACCCTCATTAGCCTTGAACCCGTAGGAACAAGACCCGGGCCTCCTTCTACCTGGGAGTATCCAAGCTGTCCCTAAAGGGCGCTCGGCGTCCTCCGAGGGGTTTTCTATGGGGCAAGACCTAGAGACCAACAAGCCCCCCCATCTGGTCCTGAGGACACAAGACGGGATGGAAATGGATACGCCACTTACGCGCGTCAACACTGAAGGTGAAGACTACCGAAAACCTCGGTGGGGCCGCCTGGTGATCTAGCACACCTTCTACTAGCTGAGCAGGCTAGTACCCGGAAACTTAATGGCTTCCCACAACCCCGTACGAAGACGTACCCAATCTCCCACGGGTATCGGGAACACACTGCCCCCTCGAGACCAACCCATTCCGAACAACTCCCGAAGGAGGGGCTCGGCTGTTCGGCCCGAGGTTCCTCTAGTAACGTCAGAGGTACCACGAGTGCTAAGGATCCGCAGCGTCCGCACTTTGGCAGCTGAAAGGGACGGATCCCTTCCCCTACGGGGATTCATTGACGGGGTACGGGACACGGAGATTCGTCAGCGCCTAATGCTTAGCGATTATAAAACTAACCACGAGGCACTAATGCCATTACTAAGGATGGTGGCGGCCAAGGTAACAGCTATCCCGACGTCGAGAACGAGGAGTGTCCGCTACACCGGAGACAGAAGACCAGCCGAGGGACGCCGGCGAACACCTAGTGGCCCGTGTTGGGGGTCTGGACAGCCCGGAGGCCTGCAGAGAACCTGCCCACACCACGAAGAGCAGCCGGAAAACGAGTAAGGGCCGTCGTGGAGAAGGGAACATCGACGCCATCAACACCATCCCCTCGAGTGACACTGCGCGCCGTCAGCCGCCGTATGGATGACAGCTTCATCGCGGACGGTTGGGTAAGAGGAAAGCCGTGCCGCGTGCTGCTGGACACCGGTGCGGCCGTGACCATCATCAGACCTGACGTGGCGAAAGGTTTGCCGACAATGAAGCCCAGCCGACCATTACAGCTCGTCACGGCATCGGGCTACAACTTGCCTGTGGAGAAGGAGGCCCTGCTGAAGCTGACCTTGGGAAGGAGCACAGCACGTCTGTGGGTGTTCGTCGCTAAAGCAGCTGAGGAGTTGATACTGGGATTGGATGCCCTCAGGAGCCATGAGACGACGGTCGATGTCGGCAAGGAGGTCCTGCGTCTCAAGGAGAAGAGGTTATACTCCGTCAACCAGAAGAGCACCTTGGAATTTGCAGGGTCGTCTTCAACAATGAAGTGGCTTTCCCCGCGAGGAGCGAGGTGGTGGCGACGGCACCACTGGAAGGCCAGAGAACCAGAACCATGATAGTGGAACAGAAGACGCCTGTACACGGACTATGTTTAGCCCTAGCATTGCTGCTGTGCCGAGAGGAGTTGCCAGGAGACTACTAAATCCGACGGAAAACGATCACGACGTCCAGGCCGGGACGTAGTTGGGAACGTGTGATCCCGTGGTAAGCGTGACAGCAATCGACAAGACACAGGAGCCGGTGCCGACGCAACACCTGGGGCCCAGGCTAGAAGGCTTACAGCAGAGGGCGGTGTACCACCTGACCGCAGAACAATTGCCGAAAGGTCGTCAACTGCTGAGGCGATAGCAGCGCGTCTTCAGCCAAGGCGACAGCGATTACGGCCGCACGGAAAAAGTGCTTCACTGCATCGACACGGGGACGCCCGGCCTATTTGGCAACCTCATAGACGCGTTCCGCTGGCGAAGTAAGGGGCGGTAAGAGACATGCTGGAGGACATGAGATCCAGTGGAGTGATTGAATAGTCCGCGCTGTACGAGCGCCGAGTGAGTGGGCGGACTGCGTACGAGCGTCGGTGGAGGTTACTTAATGGCGAGTGCAAGTGGAAATGTAACGGACGAACTGGTGAACCGTAATTGTGTGCATTACGTAATTCTGTGTATTTGGCAAGTTGTCAACTGTAAGTCGGTGGAAATAAAGAACATTTTTGAGTGGTGCAATTAGACTTTTAACTTCGCGAACCCACAAAGTCACATACATACGTTAAAGTAAAGCAACAAGAATAAATTGTGTTTCGGAACGAAAGTCCGTAGAAACTTGTATAAGTCTAACGAAACCGATGTTAGGGTTCTATATCTACCTGACAAGAGGCCCTTGAAGTCCCTGCTATCTAGCGGTGCGGTCCTGGGTTAGGGTCCCCCACAAAGGTATACCTTAGACAAGCTAGTGTTACACGGCAAAATACTAAATATGACGTAGGGCTCGCACGTACGGTCCTGAACAAAATAATCCAAGCACTAATGAATTCGTCCTCTCTTTTAGGAATGCGATACCACATAATCCTTCGTAGGACCAAGTCTCCGGCTGGAGACAGCGAAATTCCAGACACTGCCACACCTGCAATTCCAAGGACACGAGCAGGGCCTCGGTCATGCTCATGTCCTGGCGCCTTCTTTCCTGGTCCAG
This sequence comes from Mantis religiosa, assembly GCA_030765055.1. Classification (NCBI taxonomy): domain Eukaryota; kingdom Metazoa; phylum Arthropoda; class Insecta; order Mantodea; family Mantidae; genus Mantis; species Mantis religiosa. The sequence goes on from CM060958.1 coordinate 127,914,822, forward strand.
GCCACCGCCTGACCATTATATCCTCACCCTGAATCCGCAGGTGCAATTGCGGTACTGCTGCACATCCTCTCCCGAATACTCACCGGTGGAGGTTTTTCAGTGTTTAGGGCTGGTGGTTCGAACCCCCCCCCCCCCGAGGAGTCCCATACGCCAATCCCAGGATTAGTGCGTACAGGCATTTTCCTCCAATCGAAAAAGAATATACTTTTCATATAGGAGTACGAATGTTCTGGTTTTCATTCATCTGTTATAAATCTAATTAAACAACCGAAATTACCTATGAAAGAGCTCAGGTCTTTTCAAATGATATGCTTTTTTTGGCAAAGAAGAGCTCTGTACACTGACGATTTTGATCGATCTATTTCAGTTGTTTACCATTATTCGGTACAATAGATCTGGCAGTAGGGTTTCGTATCATCGTAATTGAAAACGTCTGTTCGCATCTGTATGTAGTACCGAACATAGAAATAACGTTTAGACAAGTCTGTACATTTCTGTAAATTTTTAACGACTTTGACGGTGTAGTGGTATTGTTTGCGTTTAAAGATTGTCGTTCTTTATTTTCTCAGCCCTGTTTGGTAATCTGCGCTTTTTCAGAATGCACTGAGAACGCTGTAAAGGTTTCCTTTATGTGTAATTTTGTGCCTAGATGCGTAACTCTGGGCGCTGGTTAGTCATTCAAATTCTGTAGCTTCTGGTATTCTCTAGAATTTCAGTAAGTTCACTAACGTAATGACTTTAATGAAGGAAAATGCTCAATATTTCCGCGTTTATGTTGATATCTTTATATAAACTCTGTAGTGTGAAAGCCTAAATTGTACCGCAAGTTCTTTCTACCCTAAAAAGAAATATTTAACATCAGCTATATCTGTAAGGAACGCCAGGTCAGCTATGCATTGTGTTTGTACAAGCTGTCTGTGGAATCTTGTGACATTTTCACTATCTCCCGGGAGGACATCATATCCTGACGATGGATAGTCCGTACTACGGCATCTTCTAGTCCAGTGTCGACGTGTCTAACGACCTACCTACAAAATACATAACCTCATTTAGGTACTGCAGTATACCTTATTAGAATTACCCGGAGATCCCTGGATGTTCCTCGAGATTAAGGAGCGTCGCACTCCGCTCCATCCGATACAAACAACCTCGTTTGGAACACTTACAGGGCTCCATTCCAAAATCAATTTCAATAGAGACTCCATTTTGGCCAATGCTACTGATATACATTTGAGACGTCACCGAAATATCTTAAACATATGGTGTATAAATGAAAATAGCCATTTTGGAAGAAATTCGGTAATTGTTTTATATAAATTGCCTCTAACCTGAAAATTTTCGTGTTGGAAAATGTGACTTTAATTTACACGTTAAATTAAGGGAGTTTAAAAATTGAAGATCCTCTATAAACAAATAAAGAAGTCGAAGAGGTAGACCTTAAGCTATAGTAAAATACCTTATATCTGGTCGTTATGTGATGATGTACTTTCAATATTTGGTCTATAGATAATAAAAACAAACGACGATCACTTGTAACTTTATGAAAGTTAAAGTATTGATAAATTCAGACAAATAACAAGGAATATTTACGAATTTGTTCACTCCATGAAAAAAATGTGTGTGACAAATTGTATGTTTTAATTTGATGTACATTTTGTATTATCTCTTACAGTTTATCAGTTACACAAATGTAATCCAGAATAAAGAACACTTCAGGGATTATTATTATGCTCCACATCTGTCATGATATATCTCACACATACAGTATTCCGATGAAAATTGTTATGTCGACTTTTATAAAAGAAATTTTAAAAATTTTACGTGTTGTATTTGTCTGGAGCGTGATATTTTATTGGAAGATACAGCACTTCTGAATTTCGAAGTGTGTTATACACTGTTCACCCACACGTGCATACATATGGGCTTCTATCTAAAGTGTTTTTATTGAAAGGACGTCAAAACGCGTATTGTACTGAAATCTTGGAGGGTTATGCAGCACTATCCATACTAAATTATGAAGAAAGAAATGTAGAAGGCAATAACGATTAGTCGTTTTAGAAATATGTAACTATTACGGTAAATCTTAAATGATTAACTATTGCGAAATTAAGAATTATAATCAAGAGTAAGTTTGAAATGGTTGACTTTACAAAATAGAATGTATCAGACATAAATTGTGTGTTATAAAAAGATCTACATTATATGTGTAGTAACACTTTATCTTATCTTTTCACGTAAAGTGAATCAGAATGCAAACGACATCTGAGGACATTCCCTATAAATTTAGTATATCCATTTCATTGGGCATAAACATATTTCAAGCTCATACTACTTTAAGTAAAGTATTAGAGCTATTTTTGACAAACATGTAAGACATGTTTCCATTTATTTAGTAGCGCAGTATTACGGGGTTGTCTTTTACTTCTTGCCGCGTAAATGTTCAATAAGTTTGGTATATAATCGGTTTTCCAGTGACCCCAAGGTCCAGTACAATTTGTAATAAAATGTCTGGTTAGATTGCAACTAATCCTCTACCTGCTGTGTATGTTTGTGGTACATGAAATTAAAAAGATAACACTAAAATAAAACCGAGAATCAAACCTGGGCAGTAACCCGCAGTTGAAATTTCCCTCCTGTGTATTGAGTGCGACTACAGCACACATGGTGGAAGTCTCATGAAACAGGAAATGCACGCAGCGAGTTATAGATGACGCGAATGTAGAAATTGCTTTGTGAGCAGGAAAGTGTCTCAGTTATTAGGGATCATTACAAGTATATAACAATAATAATGTTTTGTTTAGGTTTTACCCGTATATTAAATGTGAAGGGTAATAAACTGGAATCATGTTGCATTCAAGAATCAATTTTGTGACTGTAGGTTCGTGAAATTAAAAGTCCTATTGCACCACTCAAAGTGTACTTTATTTCCACCGAATTACAGTTGAACTCTTGCCGATTACACAGAATTACGTAATGCACACAGTTCACCGATTACAGTTCACCAATTCGTCCGTTGCAGCTCCACTTTGCTCTCGCGCTTACGTACACTCTTCCGATACACGTACACAGTCTTATCATCCGTTCACTAGCATGGCGATCATACGATGCTCGTCAAGCAGGCGAAGGGGGAAGAGGCGTCCAGATCATGTGACATCCCTAATCATCCCCTCAGTTAGTGAATGAGATTAATGGGTGGGGTGGCTCTGAATACCTCCTGCTGGCCAGTTCTATAGGGAGTTCCGACTTTCGTGTGACACTGCTCCCTCGTCAAAGCTGGTTGTCCCGAACAGCACCATCGTAGTGTGCCAGGCGATCCAGGTGTACCACCAACATCTTCCCTCGGGGAACCTTCTGGAAGCGGTAGACCACGACGTTAATCCTCTGCAACACCCGGTACCGTCCTTGCCATGGCTGCTGAAGCCTCGGGCAGCGTCCCTTGGTCCGAGTAGGAGGGTACAACCAGACCAGGTCACCTTGCTGGAACACTTGGCTGTTGGCTTGCCTGTCTTAACTGGTCTTCATGCGGTCGCTCGCCTTCTGGATGTCCTGGCGAGCCATCTTCTGCATGTCGTGGAGATGGTCCACCAAGTTCTCCACATACTCGGTCGCTGGCTGTTTCGCTTCCGGAGGCCTTCCAAATGGCAGGTCATTTTGGGAGGCCCAACTCTCGGCTAAACATTAAGCTGACTGGCGTCATCCCATTTGTGTCGTGCGTATACGAACGGAAGGCCAGCAAGAACAGAGGAACCCTGACGTCTCAGTCCCACTGTTGGCTGGCCACGATCTTCCTCAGGTGTTCCTCTGAGGTCTTGATATATCTTTCGACCATGCCATCCGACTGGGGATGTAGAGGCGTCGTGCGGATCTTGTACATTCCCAGCCTTTGTAGTGCCTCCTTCATCAGGTTGGACTCAAAGTTGGTACCCTGGTCACTGTACAGCCCTAAAGGCACCCCAAATCGACAGTACACGTGCTCCACGAGGCAGTCTGTAATTGTCTTTGCCTCTTGGTTTGGGATGGCATACACCTCCGGCCACTTGGTGAAGTAGTCATCGACCAACATTAGGTACTTGTTGCCTCGGTCGGAAAATGGGAACGGTCAAGCAATGTCAACGGCGATACATTTGAATGGCGCTCCGACGTTTTACTGCTGCATGCGACCCCGGCTTCTAGTCTGGGGGCTGCGATTCGACAAGCACACGTGACACTGATGGCACCATCTCTCAGCTTCTGCTCGGAGGCTCAGCCAGTAGTAGCGCTGCCGTAGTGTGTCACTCGTTCGGTTCGCTCCAGGTGTCCTCCCGAAGTACCGGCGTGAACTTCCTCCAAGACTCCCGGGACCTTACTCCGGGGAAGTGCCAAATGTTCTCTCTGCGTCTTCCCATCGGGTGACTCCCATACCCGGAACAGCACGCCCTCTCTGGTTCTCAACGAGTCCCACTAGGCCCAGTACGACTTGTAGGTGGCGCTCTTCGGTGCGATGTGGAGAAGCACTTTTTCCGTACGGCCGTAGTCACTACTACCTTGGCTGAAGACGCGCTGGTATCGTTTTAGCAGTTGTCGAACTTTCTCCAGCTGCTCTGCGGTCAGATGGTCGGCCGCCCTCTCCAGTAATCCTTCTAGCCGTGACACCAGGTGTTGCGTCGGCACCCGCACCTTCGTCTTGTCGATTGCTGTTACGCTTACCACGGGTTCGCAACATCCCAACTCCGTCCTGGCCTGAACGTCGTGATCGGTGTCCGTTGGATTTAGCAGTCTCACTGGCACCTCCTCTCTGCACGGCAGCAGTGCCCTGGCTACACATAGTCCGTGCACAGGCGTCTTCTGGTCCAGCATCATGTTCCTGGTTCTCTGGTCTTCCAGTCGCGCCGTCATCACCACCTCGCTCCTCGCAGGGACAAGCACGTCTTCGTTCAAGGTGACCCTGCAGATTCCAAGGCGCTCTTCTGGTTGACGGAGTATAACCTCTTGTCCGTTAAGCCGCAGGACATTCGTGCCGAAGTCCACCGTCGCCTCGTGGCCCCCGAGGGCATCCAATCCCAGAAGCACCTCCTCAGCCACCTTCGCGACGAACACCCAAAGACGTACGGCACTCCGTCCCAAGTTCAGTTTTAGCAGCGCCTCCTTCTCCACAGGCAAGGTGTCCTCCGATGCCGTCACAAGCTGGTATGGTCGGCATGTCTTCCTCGTCGGCAAACCCTTCGCCAAGTCAGCTCTGATGATGGGCACGGCCGCCCCGGTGTCCACCAGCACGCGGCACGGCTTTCCTCTTACCCAGCCTTCCGCGATGAGACAGTCATCCATCCGTTGGCTGAGGGCGCACAGTGACACTCGAGGAGATTTTGTGGAAGGCGCCGACGTGCTTCTCGTCACCCCGAGCCTTACTCGTTCTTCCGGCTACCCTTCCTGATTGTGGCAATCTCTCTCTAGGTTTCCCGGCTGTCCACATACCCAACACAGGCCACTAGGTCTTCGCCGGCGTCCCTCAGGTGGTCTTGTATCTCCGGTGTAACGTACACTCCTCGTCCTCGACGTCGGGATGGATCTTATCTTGGCCGCCTCCATCCTTAATGCTGCTGTCAGCGCCTCGTGGATTGTTTTATAATCGCCGAGCATTAGGCGCTGACGAATCTCCGTGTCCCGTATCCCGTCAACGAAGGTGCAGGCAGCTTCCCGGAACACGAACTCTGGTGGGAGGTCGAGTAGGGCCTTGCTTGCCAATTGTTCAACTGTCAGGGCGAACTGCTGCAGAGTCTCCCCCGGCTGCTGTGACCTTGCCTTTAGCTGGCTGCGGTACGCTGCGGCTAAGTTATTGTTTCCGAAACGATTCTGCAGGACCTCTTAGAGGTCCTTGGGGGGCGCCGTTGTCTGCACCGCGTTTGGGACATCCGCGGCCCGTCCCTGGATGCTGGCTATTAACTGTGTGGCCTCCTCTTCTGGCGAACCTTTGTTGTGCTTGGCCACTGCGTCGAACTGGCGGCGGAAGACTTCAAACGTTTACGCGCCGTCATACCTGGGAGGTTTGACGCGCGCAGATGTTGTGTCGCGTCCCGGCGCGTCGGCCTTCAAATCCTTCAGCTTCCTACCAACGACGTCTTCCACCATGGCGTTCAGGGACTTGACGCTGCTGTCGGCCTTTCCCTCCAGGATGTTTACGCGGTTCGCATGGTCTTCGACGTCTTTCACCACGGCGTTAAGGGCATTGGTGTTATTGTCGGCCTTTTCCTCTAAATCGTTAAGGAGGTCGGCTACTTGACCCATCCGCTTGCCCAGCTTGGCGACGTTATCCCTCACGCCGGCCAAACTCCTCAAATTTGGCGGTGAGGACCTCGTTCGCCTCCTTCATTTCCGAGGCCAGACTGTCGTTCGCTGGCCTCATTTCTGTGGTCAATTCGGTCTTTATTTCTTCCATCTTCTCGGTGATGTTGTCGTTGGCCGTCTTCATTTGTTTCAACTCGTCGGTGAGGTTGTTATTTCCCGCTTCTGTTTTTGTTGTTAACTCGTTCATCTTCGCGGCCAAGTTGTTATTTGCCGTCTCCAAATTCTTTTCCATTTTCTCGGTGATGTTGTCATTGGCCGTCTTTATTTCTGCCAGTTCCGTCTTCATTTCCATCATCGTCTCCAAAATCTTTTCCAATGCCGCGTCCATGTCCGTAATGTTCGGTGATATTGTCGTCCCGCTTCCTGACACTACTGTGACTTTGTAGGTTTGTGAAATTAAAAGTTCGACTGCATTACTCAAAATGTCCTTTATTTCCACCGAGTTACAGTTGAACACTAGCAGATTACACAGAATTAGGTAATGCACACAATTACAACTCACCAGTTCGTCCGTTACAGTTCCACTTTGCTCTCACAGTTACGTACACTCTTCCGATGCACGTACATATTCTTCTCGTCCGTTCACTAGCAGTGCGCTCATACGCTGCTCGTCAAGCACTAACTAACCTCACTCTTTGCAGACCTTTTTATAGGAATATCACTGTTTTCTAGAAGTCTCTGGTTTCAGTGTATCACCGCGAAGATTCCAGATGGCTGGCGAAGGGGGAAGAGGCGGCCAGCGCCAAGTGACACTTCCCTAATCATACCCTCAGTTAGTGTCTGATATTAATGGGTGGGTGTGGCCCTGATTATTTCACGTTTGACCCTCCTGCTGGCCAGTTCTATAGGGAGTTCCGACGTTCGGGTGACAATATAGACAAGAAATAAATATTGTGTTTCGCAGCGCAAGTCGGCAAATTTTAGTTTATTTAAAACAGATTCAACCAGTTTCCTTTATATATTAATTCAAATAATTGCATAGTTTGTATACAATACCAATTAGACATTGATGATATAACTTGGATCTCCCCAAAATGAGATTTCATCAAGACATTGGTTTATCACTGTGACACATTGATCTATACTTGAGAACTGTTTGCCCAACTACCTTAACAATATGAGATCAGTGCTCCTAAATGCTGTAAATATAATAAATACTTGTAGATACTGTAAAAACATATTACGCTTAAAGAAAATGCTAAATCAAGGTATTAGGAATTTTAGACAATGTGATCACTCATTGCTTAACATTGATTGTTATAAACCAGGCATGCAATAAATAGATTGGGCAGTTGAAATTCGGCAAATGACTGATATGAAGTCATAATTACATTAATAAGTAAATACCATATAGTAGCAACATATCAAAAGGATAATACGAACGGCTAGAGATATAGAAAAAAAATAAAGGAGAGTTAAAAAGCTAACAAAAGTAAAGATTGTCTTGAATCAAGTTGGAGGCTAATGGCTGTGCCTCAACACTACTGAGCGGCTAGCAGACATAAAGGACGGATTATGGTTAAGAAATCAGTTATAATGTCTTATTTGTATAATATATATATTATAAAGTGAGACAAAACATTTATCCACGGATAAACATAATAGGTTATCGAGATATTCTTTTATTTTTAAATGAATTGCAAAATTGTGATCGACAAATCTCAGACAACATACAATGGAGTGTTAAGAATTAAAACTAATAAAATATATAAAGTTCGGTGTTATTCTTAGACACCCAAGCATATCCTGATGGTGAAATCTGATTGCTGCTTCCGAGCTGCCGTAGAAAACAGAAAGATGGCGGTGAGGTCGTCCAGATTCGACACAACATTGTAAGTATAACATCAGATACACAACACCACATCATCTTTACAATTCTTAGTACTTAACATTTTATATAATCTCTTCTTGAGCAATATTCAGCTCTTGTTTAGAAACCCATTTCTGCTGTCTGTTTATGTTTTTATCTTTCTTTTTCTCACTGACCTAAGGTTACACAGGTACAGCCGATTTTAGAATTTCTTATCTTTGAATCTTTATTATCCTTGTTTTTGGAATTCTTTCAGTGGTTCTACATTTATATTGCCACATTTTCGTTTAATGCTGCATATTTTGATTTCATTCACATTATTTCTCACTGCGAGGTATTGAAACTGGCAACATGTTACAATATTTTATGGCATCTTACTATAATGCTCCATTAGAAGAACAAAGGGAAGACGCAACCTCTCATTCAGTGTGAGTACAATTGATAGCAGCACTTCTAAATGGGTTTACCTAGCTTCAGTCAGGAGATTAAACTTACTTTACAATAAGAGACAAATCTTTTGAAGTCTAATTATATTTGCTATCGACTACCACATGTTTGTGTGCTTAGCTTCAAGTTAGTTACTTAACCGTTACTCAAGGTAATGTTTAGGTCAGACTCCCAGTAAACCTCTAACCTGAGGTCACAATGCTGCTCAATTCTGGGATTATCGCTATTAACAGTTCAGTATTATATTATCTATAGCCACTCTGCCCACCTTGTCAACTCAGTGCTCCAGCCATACTAACAAGTGAAGTGAGAAAGGGAATTGTGGAGCTTAGAAAAAAACAAGGCAAAACTACCTGTGTGGACGGCATTTGCAATGAATTTCTGAAACAAGCGGTGGAAATTCTCACCACGACAATCACAGCCAGTTCCAATTCCTTATTCCAAACACAAGTTCCCAGAGTAAAGGAAATCCAGGAGAATCCTGCTGCTTCACAAGAAAGGCAACAAAGTGAATAAGACTGATATGTAATGTCTATAAACCGGGTTCTAAAATTCTGACACGACGGTTGACAAAAATGCTAGAAATAAAACCAACCACCGGATCAGCCCGGCTTGTGTTCAGGCTAAAGCACGGCATACATCTCCAAACAGTTAACTAGTTGATCGAAAACGTAGAGAAATTCCAACTAACAGTTTACCTGATTTTTATAGACTATAAGACGGTTTTCTACTCAGTAGAACCCACCAGCGTAACACAAGACCTAACCAATCAAGGAGTCGAAAGTACGTACATCCGTATTCGTAACCAAATCTAGAAAGTCTCGCCAACGTAAAATCAGAGATGGGGGTCACCCATTGCGACTAAGGAGAGGTGACCCAATCTACACCAAAATTTTCACGAGCGTACTAGAAGACACATTTTGCAAAGTAGAATGGAATAAACATTAATGGAGTAAGACTAACTAACCTGCTACATCAACAGAGGAATTACAAAGCACAGTACAGGAACTCTCTCTCCATAGCAACAAAGTGGATCTCACAATGAATATGTACTGGACTCAAGTAATAACACACGGCGACGAAACCTTAATAATAATTGAAGAAAAGTCCTTAACCTGTACATCAGCATATGCCTATCTAGATCAATTTTCAAAAATTTATATTTTGCGCGTTGCGGCGAACAAAGCGTTCGGCGCGGAAAGATTATGCACGGATAGTGTATCACGGAGATAAAGAGCCAGCAACCGAGTATCTGGGAAACTGGTGGACCGTCTCCACAACACACGTCAGAACACCCAGAAGGCGAGGGACAGCATTAAGACCCGATACGACAGGCAAGACAACAGCCAAGGTTTCCAGCAAGGTGAAATGGTCTGGTTGTACCGCCGTACCTGGACCAAACGACCCTGCCCGAAACTTCAGAAACCATTTCAAGGACCGTACCGGGTGGTGAAGAGGATCAATGACGTGGACTACTGCATTCAGAAGGTGCACCGAGGAAAGATGTTGGTGGTACACCTGGATCGCCTGGACCACTACTATGGTGCTGTTCGGGACAACCAACCTTGAGGATGGAGCAGTGTCGCGGCGACGTGCACAAAATATTCGGCGAGGAGAGATAACGGACGGATAGTGTATCACGGAGATAAATATCCTGCAAAAACAGATAAAGATAGCATGGAGATAAAGGTCTGCCGAAACAAACATGTTAGATAGATGGAAAAATTTAGCGACGACTTGATCGATAGGGAAAATTTGGTTTCTTGTTTGTTTTAGAACAGTCTAGAATTGTCAATGCAGGTATATATGAGGCGACATATCAGCGGAGTAGTTGTAAACAGTGTCGTAACGAGAGTTGTAATTGAAGCTGGTGTGTGATGAAAGTAAGCGCTTTTGTTTGTGGTCAACACCCTCGGTAGATTGTAATTGTGTATGTGACGTATTCTGCTACTGAAAGAATTGAACACAGTGTATTTCTATGGAAATAAACAACATTTAGAATTTCTGCAACTTATGCCTTTATGGATATGTGGAATTAACTCCCTGATACACTATCCGTCCGTTATCCCTCCGCGCCGAACATTTTGTGCACGTCGCCGTGACAATATTTTCTCCCAGTTTTTAATAAACTACTAGAAAAGTTATTCGCTTGTGGAGAATACCACTACATTTCAAGAATTGCTATTTATGTTTCTGATGCGTTAGGTGATTTGAGTAAACTAATCGTAACCAGCTATGAACAATTGTTAATAAAATATAAGTGTAAATAAAGAAAAAATCAACAGGAAGCATTAAGTATCAAATTCATCGTGATTCCTGGACAAAGCAATATCATTGTAAACTGTGAAGTGTATCTATTGATACACAAGAGATAAGAGTAAATTGGTGGTTATTCAGCTCAAGATATGTGTCATATTTCAAGTATTTAGTTATACAAAAGATATTCAGAATGAACGAGACTACTGAGGAAAATTCCGAAAAACTAGCATATGTACTTCATTTTTTATGAATATTCTCTATAAAAGTAATATTTTAATGGAAATTACGAGAGTTTCTTTTTGTTAAAGTCATAATTTTCAAGGAGGTTTCCATTTGAGTAGTATTTCATTTTTAACATGTCTTTTAATCTTAAGTTTAAAAGTTTGATGTGTAACATAATATCCAGTTTTGAAATTTGCAGAAAACACATTCTCTGGTTTATATAGTCCCAAAATATATACCTCCAGTTTTATCTAGGCGTTTAGATTTTGTTTACAGCAAGGCTACACTGAACATTTAGCGAAAATGTTAAAATTCAATGGAATGTCCTTTTTTGGTATTTTCTGATAGCTAGGGTTGTGTAGTTATAGATGGCATGCTAATTGTATCATCTGCACCATTGTGGGCCATCACATGACACCTAAAAGGACCTCTAAGAATCGTTGAAAGTAACAATTATTATTTTAAAATTAATTTTCTGAGAAAATTTTTTTTCTAACACTTTTCAGTATACAAAATGTCTCACACATCAAAGTTTTTGATATTACTTGGTGAAACTTACAGGATAGATCCATAATATGTAACCATCAAACTTCGCATTCCCCGTTTTTGTTAATACTCGTGTTTTGAAAATTATATGGTGTTAAGGAAGAAAAAGGATAAAATTTTCAAGGTTTTTAGAGTTAACAAATGGAAACTGTTTTAGAACAAACGACACAACGATATTTCAAAATTAATTAGGTGGGTCCTTTAAAACTGCTCTGCACTAATCAAAAATAAGAATTCAACTTAAAAGCCCACCTTTTCCGACGCCTGGAATATTTTATATAGCAAATAATGTTTACAATATTTTCTCGAAAAATAAATAATAATTAATGAGCTATTTGGTGTAGCAGCATGCAAGCTTAAAACGAGTCTCAAATTATGTGACTAAATCTTCATAATGATACGTTTCTTATTATACAAGTTACAATTTTCAGTGTAGCCTTGCCTTAAAATGCATATACTGCTCTACATACCTCACATAACTATGCGGTAGAGCAGGTATTATTTTAACACTAAAATAAAGTCTAGAGAAGAAACCGGTACAAACATGAAGTTCGAATGACCCACGTGTCTCCTGAGCGGCTGCGACCGCAGTGACACACATTGGAAGCCTCGTGAAACTAGAGGTACACGTTGTGAGTTAGAGATGACGCGCTAACTGGAATTCTTATAAATGTATCAATATGCCTCAGATATTAAGAAAGTTTCCCAAAACATCGGAATAATGACATTTCGGTTTGATAAAAAATGTATCCTAAATGTAAACAGTTATAAGTTGTACCTATATTGCACATAACAGTCAATATAGAACGGAAAACGTTATTGCGCTTTAGAACGAAAGTCTACAGAAAGTTAGATAATTGTATTAATTAAACTATTTTATTTGTGCAATTTTATCAATTCATAACAACAAAATTTGCGTTTTATTTTTTCTTATTGGCGTTTTATTTCCTTTTAAACTTTTAATTTAGTAACGTTAACTTTACTTTGGGTCTTAAACCTCCTTCAACTCTTAACCTACGGGCCCAAATGACCTTGTTGTCGACGGGCCCTAAAACACCACACACTCACTCACTCACTCACTCACTCACTCTCTTAACTTATTCCTTAATCTTTAAATGTTTAGCAATAGTAATAGATTTTCTCTTATAGTTTGCCAGTTATACAGAATCATTGAGAATGAAGTGGACTTCTGCGGTTATTGCTTCAAATTTGAACTCTTAAACTGAGCACTTAATTATTCATAATAACAATTCTAATTACATATTTCAACTAAAGTCATTCAAACAGTTGTTTAATAACAACAAAGCTGCCAGTTGCGTAGTAGTGAGATTTTATGAGATTCTCTTTAAAAGTTTCGAGTGTCAGACTGAAAATGTTGAACGTATGTGCAGCTTGATATAGAATCAACTTTCCTGGTTTGACTTCTGGTCCAAACCTTTTTTTATTCATTTTAGATGCAGATGCTACCAGAACATATTGTACAAAGTAACCTCGGTATTTAATTTTTTAATAAAACGCAATCCCCTCGTTACCTACTATGTATATTCGTGATACAGAGTATTAATTTATCGCCAAAAATAAATAAATAATAAACTACCAGATACAGACGTGACTGCGATCACAGCGGCACACGGTGGCAGTGTTATGAGACTCTGAGTACAGGTAAACGTTAAGAGAGGTCGGGCAAGCTATAATTACTATGTCTAAATCACAATATCTTAGTTATTACAAATGCCTACCAAAACATAGGCATACATGGAGTTCTGTTTTGATATAGAAGGCGTTTGTAATGCGAATTATAGAAATTTCTAGATATATTTAATATATACATGAATATACTGTAACAGAAACTGTAATGCTTGGGAACAAAAGACCACAGAAAGTTGTACAAGTGCAACAAAATCAAGAAATTCTTTGTATATTCCTTTCAGTGTTGCCATCAAAATGCAATAGATGGATGTGAAATAAATACAATAAACATATATTGTGAAATATTTCAGCTCTTGCCAAATAAGAAATACACAAAAGTATGCACTGGTCTTTTCGTCGTTTTCTAAACACTGGTGTTTAATATCGAACATCGATATAAATATGTAGGCAGGTGCATTATGCTTGGGTATACCTATAAAATGTAATTAAATCACACCTGTACAGAAATAATGTGTCTTAAGCCTGTGTCGAATTTTCTGCGACTGATGCTTATCGGCTCTGTTTGCAATTTTGAAAATACAGTCCAAATGTTTTCATGTTGGTGTAATTTCGGGCACTGAATACCCAAAATTAAAATTATGTATCATAGTGTACTTTGGAAGTACACATTTTTATGCTTTTAATGAAGGAAAATTGTCATTATTTCCATGTCTAGGTTAGAAATCAAATAACAAATAGGTTGTTAAACTGAATTATACCACAGCTATTTTCTTGACTGCAAAAATATTTAAAATCAATTATATACAACAAGAACGTGAGGTCGGTTATCCTCAGTTTATTGCGCTACCAAAAGAACCTGTTTCGTAGTGAATAATTGACAGGTTTTTTTATGCTATCAGGTTGTACATACTAACAATGTTGGCTTCAACCCATCATGAATTTTCTAACAGTTTTATACATGTAATTGAGAATAATATAGAGTTAACTCCAAATAAATAGAACAGCTCAGTGGCCCAGATCGTTCCCAGTTTTCATAAAGGGTAAAATACGTGTAACAAACGGAGTATAGAATATTGTGTGAAAGAAGTTGTATTCTTTTTTCAGCGAATTACTCAAGTATCCGCCACTTTTACTTTGCAAAATTGTATATCCAAAAGGAAATATTTATAGCAAAATAGCTACAAATACCAGTGTTTGTCATATTGAACCTCTAAAGAAAGACAATTGCGATACGCGGAAAATGCAAGCACAAGCTGTGCTCACTCGCATTGGACTTTATGAAGACACCTATTGACATCAAGCCCAAAGACAAAGTGATTCAAATGCAAAGGCAGAACGGATTGTTATCAATTCACCTTCACAATTAAAACAAAAGACGTGAAATTCAAGTCCTGCTCGGAAAGCCACGCTTCTAAAGTAATTAGTTGTACAGAAAAATACAACTAAGACAATATACGTGAGCATCTGAACAAACTCTTGGACACTGTTGACAAACTAAAAGACATGAACATCGTGATAATTGAAGACTGATTGGTCATAATTATACTGTATTCCTACCATCTTAATTTGAACGTTTTTGAATTGCCATTGAATCTAGCGATGAGTTACCCAGCGTTCGAAACCTAAAAATTAGAATCATAGTATAAAATGCAGCTGCACTAAGAGACAACACTTCAAGTAAAGGAGCACTTATGCAGATAATAAGGGATAAGAACGGAGACGTGCCAATAATGTGAAGAAACGACCGTTCACAAGGCAATTTGCACGAGGAAGTCCTAAGAAGTCTTCCTGTGAAGTCTCTTCGAAGACAAATGACAGTACATCTGAATGCTGGTCAAAGAAGTAGTATTTAAAGAAACCTGAGCACAGCTTCATGGTAGGACAACGCTCAGTTTCAGGCTGAATGTCTACTCGCAACTGTAGTAGTACCAACACTCGCATGCATCAATTTTGTTCGAGTTATGTTGCATATCTCTGTCCTCATTCACACTTATTCCCACACCAGATTAATTGGAGCTTGAAGCCTATTGCAATATTTTTATTTTCGTAATTATGTTTGCTTTTCCTAGTATTTTATATAATGTTCCGTAAGGAAAGGAAAGTTGAAGAACAAAACTTATAAAAAGCATTAATATAGCTGACAGCAGCGCCTCCACGGGATTTACCTAGCAAATTTCGAGAGATTAAACATACTCCACAATTAAAAATGATTCTTTCTTCTGTGTATCTTCAATTTAGATAATTCATGGATACTTGATATCAATAAACAAACTTTAGATATATTGCGGTAACATTTCTGTCTATATAGTCGTGAAGAGACAAGGGATTGTAGATTTTAAGTGACATGTACTTAACTAGGGGATGGCTTTGAAATTTCCTTGTCTTTGTATCTCCAACGGAAAATAAAAGATCTCATTCTTACATTCACATAGCTTTCTCATAGCTTTCATAGATCGAAACTGGGCATCTGCATTTCGTGCACGGACATGACATATTTGTAAATACGTTTTAATTCGAGGGATTTCAAAACGTGTCTTGCTAATGAAACCTTGGTATTGAATTGTTGGATGGTAATGCCATACTTTCCTATTCGAGTAAGTCCATAATGTAGAAATTCACAACGACCTCCGTTTTAGAAAGGTACATTTCGATGCAAAAATTAGCATATCCATTTCATTTGGCATAAACATATTTCAATCCTATACTATTTCAATTGAAATATTAGAGATGTTTTTGACAATAATAGTGTAAGAAATTTTTTCAGTTAATTGGTAGTGCTATATGGGGGTTGTGTCTTTAACACCTTGGAGTATAAATGTTGTATAAGTTTGGTATATAACCGAATTTTCAGTTTTGAGTTTTGCTGAAAAAATCTGTTTTGGTTTTAGATTCAGGTGATCCTACAATATATATCCCCAGTACAATATCGTTATTAAATGCCTGGCTAGAGGGCAACTCCTCCTCTACCTGCTATGTATTTTTGAGGTCCATAACATAAAGCAAGATAACAGTAAAAACAGAAAGTCGAAAAGCGGAACTGGTTAGAAAATTGCAGTTGAAATTTCTCTTGGATCTACTGAGTGCGACTGCAGTGCACATGGGGGAAGTCTTATGAAACATAAAGTACACATAGCGAGTTATAGATGACGCAAAAGTTCAAATTGCTCCTTATACAAAAACATGTCTTAATTGTTAGGAATTATTTATAAAATGTAAGAATAATAATGTTTCCTTCAGGGTTAAAGGTAATCATAAATGTGAATTATAATAAACTGGGGCTGTGTTGCATACATATATTAATATAGATAAGCAATTATTATAGTGTTTCGGAGGGAAAGTCTCAAAAAGCTGGTTTATATATAACAGGTTCAGCCAGTTTTGTTTATATGATACTTAGATGGTATGATTGGATTTTGATATAGCTTAATTGATTGGTTGGCTTGTTGCAGGGAGTGATACATTGGATATTAGAAAATCACATATTCGTGTGTTACAAGTGACCATTTGCAAAGTGAAACAGTGCGAATAGAAGTAGTAAACAGTGGTGATCGCGTTTAGCCCAGTTTGTGAGTGAACAGTGTTTGGAGTAAATAGTGACGCGTATTAAAACTTAGTTTATGAGTGAACAGTGCATAGTGGCGCGTATTAAGCATAAATCCGCCACAAAAGAACGTGGGACGCACAGCAGCGTGGCGTTGTTGCACGCAACAGGAGGCGTTCCCAAACAACGATGCCCTCAGCAACAACATTGACTCCCGCCACAAGATGGCGGCGGCCGCAGTGACCATTGCAGCAGCACTACCACCAGCTGGCAGCGGACCGATCCGCTGAGGCGGTCGCCCGGCTGCCTTTCCAGCCTCACCGCTGGAGCACTGTAACAGCGACCCGTCTTCGGGCCCAACATTGGTCAGTGTAACAGCAGCCATTACCCCAGCCCCGATGAAGTACAGCGCCATGGAGGAAGAGGCAGTTACGCGAAAGTAAAAGACTTGGAAAAGGAGGTAAAAGACATCCAAAAAGAAATATGTAACCTTCAGGAGATATTGGAAATCATGGCTCCGGAGTCCCGGGACTATGGAAATATAGTTAGTGACCTGGTACGCTGGTACCAGGAACAAGCAATCAAAAAGTGACTCCTGGTGCAGCTGTGAGAAGGCTGGCAGGCAGCATCGATCAGAACGTGATTCCAACACCGCAATAGCGACTCGGATGCCGAGCGCAAGAACAACAAAAGGCAACATCTGCCCCTCCAGGTCACTACCAGAAACAGGTACGAGCACTGTCCTCATATGAGGAGGAAGAAGATCTGAAACGATGCACTGCCTTCCCTACCCTTCCGACCACAAAATCAAAGGCACCCAAGAACCAAGGGCCAAAACGGCCAAACACTACTGCAGCAAAACCGTCAATAACAACCCCAATTCTACACCCATTCCCACCCCTATATTGGCCCCCACATCGGCCGCAGCCGCAGCAACAAACACAAAACAAACCTCACAGAAACCGCCGCCCATCGTCAATCCTGACAGCAGGCAGGCGGCTAAAGTCCTGCAGATACTCCAGGGCTCCCTCCCAGGTGGCGTATACACGCTTCAGAATAGGCGCAATTACCTCAAGCTGCTCCTCAACCGGAAAGAAGGCGCCATCCCCACTATGACCAAGCTGAAGCACGCCGGAGTGGAGAAATTCAGCTTCACGCCGCGTAGTGATCAACCTCTCCGATACATCCTAGAGCGTCTTTCCGAGGACCTTGAAGTGGACATTATCTGCGAGGACCTAGAGGCGAAGGGCTACACCAGCTGCCTTGTTCGTCAACTGACATCCCGCGGCAGGCCTCTGCCAAACTTCCAAGTTGCGCTTGACAGGAAAACTCAAAACCAGCGACTTCTCCATGACAGAGAGGTATGCCATATACTTGTCACTGTAGAGGTCCTTAAGACAAATAACAACATTACACAATGCTTCAACTGCCAGCAGCTAGGGCACATATTTAAGATGTGTCACATGACCTCCCGATGTGTCATCTGCGGTGGCCTACACCGCTTAGCTGACTGCCCAAAGAAGGCAACGCAGGATGTTGTACCGCGCTGTGCGAACTGTGGGAAGACGCATCCTGCCAGTTACAGGGGCTGCGAGACGTTCCACAACGAACGCCACCGCCGCCAACTGGCAGCCATAGCTAGGGCACACCCAAGTGCACAACCAGGTCCACGACCCATTGCCAATCCGGCCCTGGTCAGAGATGTCGTCTCATTTGCAGGCGTCATGAGGGGCAAAGCACTCCAGTGCCGCCACCTGCTGGCCAACCCTCAACTGTTCCCCCCTCCAAGGCGCAATCTGGTGACCTAGGAGTCCTCAAAGAACTCTTTACTTTGTTTAAAGAGCTCAACTTAGGGAAACTAGCTCGGAAAGTACCGCCTTTTATCGCAAGAGTTTAGAGCTGCACCAGCACTTGGCAGAAAAGAGAAGCCCTCATATGGCTTCTATCGGACATCTTCGAATAAATGGCTCAAATAAGGGGAGGCACATCTCTAACTCGCGGACTCCTGTGGAATGCCGAAGGCATCTGCAGGCAGAAGCACGAACTTGAAAGCTACCTGCGGCGTAACAGAATTGACGTCGCATTCATTTGTGAAACAAAATTAACGTAGGAGCACACTTTCAAGCTCAGGAGTTACCAAATATTTCGGAGTGATGGAATAGGCAAACAGGGAGGGGGAACAAATATTTTATTAAATAACAAAGTTGCTCATGCTACTGTTACACTGCCAACATTGGCACCGTTAGAGAGCACGGCTCTTAAAAGACGATTAAATAGCAAACCGGTGATGCCAGTGGCCCTCTGTCGGCCCCCAAACTCCCCCGACTGCAGACGCGACCTCGAGCAAATCCTCACTTTGGAGGAGCATGTTATAATGACAGGAGACTTCCGCGCTCGACCCCCCTGGTGGTATTCACGTCGAGCAAACTCGGCTGGAAATCTCCTAGTAGACCTTATAACCGAAAATGACGATCTCGAGGTGTACTTCCCCCCGCCCCGAACCCACCTTTTGACCGAAGTCTGGGCACTACGACTCTGAAATTTTGGACTTTGTTATTAAAAAAAATGCGATATTACCAAACAACTTCACTGTGTATCACAGCCTAGATTCCGAACATCTTCCAGTGCACTTTGATATCAGTGACGCCATCACGGCCGGTCTGACCGGCCCTCTCAGTCGCGCAGAAACCGACTGTAGTAAGGTTACTCTTGAATGCAGGGGATGGCTCAGCCTAGGCTGTCATACTAGAGCGAGGAGTACATTGAAGTCGCCATTGAAAACTACACCGCCTCGCTGCAAACCGCCAAAAGAAATTCCACCAGCTACACCACAAGCCCACCTAGTTTTGCACGTACCCTGAGGTGGAGCATCTCATTGTCAGGAGGCGCCGCTTGACGAAACGTTGGCGGCTTACCCGCCAGCCTGAGTACAAAGTGCTATCAAAATGGCTACGTAACGCCATTCGGCAACAAATTAAATTAAACAAAATTGAGCAGTGGGAGCAGAAAATGTTAAATACCACTCATTCGGACAATTCTTTATGTGAAATTGTTAAAGGCATTTAAAGTCTCCTCGAGCGCTAACTCAGGCACTGAGGCGCTACACATTCACCTCGGCTCGCGACTTTCCCCTGAGGAGAAAGCCGAGATCTTTGCAGACTGTCTGGAAACAAGATTTACAGAAAACCCAGCGACGAACCCCGAGTTAGAACGGGATGTCCAGACTTGGGTACAAAACGGGTTGGCACAGGAACATGAGCAACACTTGCCCCTCACAATGCCGCAGGAAGTGTACAAGCAAATTAGGAAGCTACCTGATTGGAAAGCCGCCGGCCTGGACAGGGTGACTAATGAGGAACTCAAACATCTTCCGAGAAAAGCCCTGGTGCAACTTACAAACATTTTCAAGGCCTGTTTGCAGCAAAGTAGTTTCCCTGACACTTGGAAACGAGCCAAGGTAATAATGCTCCCTAAGCATGAGAAAAGCACCGGGCAACCTCAAAATTACCGCCCCATTTGTCTCCTGTCCTCTATTGGTAAATCGCTCGAGAAAATAATTCTATTTCGACTCCAAAAACAAATTGCGGCGCGAGACATTTCAAATTCACAACTTGGCTTTAGAAAATGGAACTCAACAGACCTTCAACTTTAAGACCATTAGATGACGTCATCGAGCAATTTAACAATGGGGCTTCAACGTTAGCGCTATTTTGGGACGTAGAAGCCGCATTTGATCGGTGCGCACAACGGCCTGGTTTACAAACTGCACCGAGAATTTCCCGGCCTACATATTTCACTGCCATTGCTGCATCATTTTTTTAAAAAAACAGACGCTTGTACGTCCAAGTGGGTCGCGTCTCCTCAAAGGAGAGAGTGATGCAGGCTGGCGTACCACAAGGGGCTATTATGTCACCTTTCCTGTATATACTATTCACCAGCGCCTTCCCCGTGGACGCCAGATGCAAAGTTGCAATGTATGCTGACGACACTGCAATATACAACCATCATAAAAATCCTCGTTATGGACTTTTAGAGGTGCAGCGGAACATTGGCCGCTTCCTTTCATGGCTTCATGGCTGGAAAATCAAAATTAATGCGAACAAATGCCAGCTTATAAGTTTTACAAAGCGGTGCCCTTTGGCAATGGACCTACCGGTCGATGGTCAAATATTGCACTGTCGTCAGCAGGTCAAGTACCTCGGTATGACGTTGGCACGCACGATACATTGGATCACCCACCTAAGAGATAGCGCCACCAAAGGGCGGCAGCGATTAAAGATATCCGCCCCCATACTTAGGAGCAAACAGCTAAAGCTACGCTCGAAGATCATTCTATATAGATCATTTATTTTATCCGTGGTCCTGTACGCCTGCGTGGTCTGGGCCAATGCCTCCAAAACCGCCCTAAAGTATCTGCAAACCCTAAAATACATATCCCTACGCAAAATCCTGTCTGCCCCTATCCGTACAACAATTGTCACCATTCACCAAGATACCCACGTCCCTTACATCTACGAGGCCATCAACGAACATGCCTCTTGCGTCTGGGCGCGCATCCGAAACCATCAAAACACCACCATACACAATATTGGAGAAGGCGAACCCAAGCACCGAAAACACGCCAGAATCAAAGCATACTGAAGAAAAACAAAAATAAAAAAACAACAGGACTGCAAAATTAAGCGCGCCCAACCCTTCCTGGCTCAAACCACGCGGCCCGGCAGAGGCAGCCATCATCGGCAGCCCAGGAGTCAGTTACCCGCTGCCGCACATCCTAACTGCGAACATTGTAAATATTGTACATAGCCAAGTCTGTACAGTGTAGTGCGTGTGATATTGGGACGTACGTGGTATGCGCAGGGGTGTGTGTGTGCGCAAGATAAGCGCAGTGTAACTACGTAAATATAAAACAAGAAAAAGGAAGACAGAGAAAAATAACGAGATAAAACTGATTCTCGGCGGCATCAGAACAGGTCGCCGTATGGGTTTTAGAAGAACCCCAAAGACAATAAAGAACCATACCCAGAATTATAAACTCATTTAAACTTAGAACCTTTAAGCCGGGTCCAATGTACCGGCACCAGGCAAATATGTTACAAATATGTTGATATTTTTATTTCAATGCTTGGTGAAGTTCATCCATAAGCAGAGCTGATGTGCTACAATTACAATAGAATGTTCTGACAGTGACATCCCCTTCATTTATTTGTAGTAATAGCTTTTAATTTATGAGGTACATAAGCAACCTCATTAAACAAAGACAGGAACATTATAATCACAATTAACCCATCGACTTGGTCATCTTGTCATCTCAAAGAGAAAGGTTTATTGTCATACTTTGTATTTTGTAGCGAAGTTTGTCCAAGATATAGGGAGATTCAAAATAATTTGGTTGGAAACACCGCATTACGGAACATTGGTATAACTTATACGACAAGTATGTGATCTTCGTTCGTCTCTGTTTCATACCTCTGTCCTCAAAAACACGAATTTTGAATTGAATCTGAAAACATTAATTGTTTTACTATGTTTCAAACTGATTCATAGAAACAATAGACGACGCAACAATCCAATTAGGGTTGGTGGAATTGACAACAACGCCTCCATAGGACTTACTTCAGAATATTAAATGATTCTTTCGAAGTCTAATTATATTTGCTATCGACTGTCAAATGTTTGTGTGGTTAGCTTCAAGTTAGTTACTTAACCGTTACCCGAGGTAATGGTTAGGTGTGACTCCCAGTTAACATCTAACCTGAGATCACAATACTGTCCAATTCTGGGATTGTCTCTAATAACAGTTCAGTATTATATTGTACTAAACATATACCAAGTGACCAGGTAACATTTATTCTATAAACTGTAAATTATATCATTGCAGATCCAGTTATTTTCTGTTCTTTAGAACATTCAACTGAATATTAACTCAAGGAAAAGACGGGGCAATTGCGTGAATATTGTAAGATAAAATTATATTTATTATTTAGATTATATAATTAATGTTTAACTTCATTATTAGTTGTATCAGCGGAGAAAGTACACAGACTACCTGGGGCTACAGCAACTCCGACTTAAGTTCATTGTTAGACTATAGACTGTATTTATTAATTTGACATAGTAAGAATTTTACAATTTGAGCTTCGAGTATGTTATTAGTAATTTCATCTTCCGTCCTATTTTATTGACAATATTGGCGTATTTTCCCTGAAGATGCAATTTGTTTTATAAATTTGTTACATAAGGCCTTTTAGTTTTAAGTTCTGCTGAAAAAGGAAAAGTTCTTCTATTTTGGATTCAGCTAGTCCTTCTAGTAAAATCTATACAATGAATTCCTATATAGAATGCAACTGCTCATATACTTGCATATTCGTGGTACAGTAAGTGTTATTTTAACGTTAAAATAAAGCCCAAAGATGATAACAAATTTGAAATTTCCCGCGAGTTTACTGCGACTACGGCGACACACATTGGAAGTCCCATGAAACCCGAAGTACACGTAGGGCAATATAGATGACGTTCAAGCTCTAATTCCTCTATACATATCAATGTCTCAGTTGTTAAGAATGTTTTACAAAACAGAAGAGAAGTAGCATTTTGTTTCTATGCAAGCCACATAGGTGTTATGAATGATAATCACTTGTGACTAAATTGCATAAACAAGTTGATATAATACAACTGGAATAATTATATTTCAGAAAGAAGGTCAGTAGAAAGTTATATAACTCCCACAAGTTTGTAATATTTTTGTATATACATTGAAATCAATCACTTAACGTTGTGTAATTCTAAAAGGTAATTGTGTTACACTTTTGCACATGCAGCGAAATCACCAGACACAGTGTCACATAGATCCAATTGAACAACTGTCAACTCCGTTCTTCCTAAAATATATCCTGAACTGGGTGGAGAACAGCTGATAGCATTTAGATTTAGGTCCATCTAGATTTGTTGTTTATTTATATTCGGTACAATTGATTTGGCAGTTCACATTCGTAGATTCTTCATTAAAAAACTTTGTTCGTTTGCCTGTGTAGTACCGAACATTGTCATACATTTTAAGATAAGTACGTGTATTTTGGTAAATCATCATCTATGTAAAATTTAATTAAATGACCGTGGTAGTGGTAATACCTGAGTTTTAGGATTGTCGTACTTTGGTTCCTCAGCCATATTTTCAAATTTTACTACGATTTTTCTGAAGGCGCTGGAAACTCACTCATAATTTGTAAGCCTAAGTACAGTTCGGGCATTGAATTTATCCTTCAAATTACGAAATATCAGGTACTCTCCCAGATTTTAGTAATTTCTCAAATGTACTTCTTTCTCTCCTCATCAAAGAAACATTTAATATCAGTTATATTGGACAAGAGCGCTAGGTCTGCTATACTTGTACTTGTGCTAAGGTGGCTGTGGAATGTTGTGGCATTTTAACAATCTCCCGGTAATGGAACAACAGCTAAGAGCATCTCTACAGGCTCAACTTCATAACACATAACCCGTATCAAGTACTACAGCATTCTTTATTGGATTTGCCATGGAGATCCCTGGATTTCCTCGAGACTAAGTAGGGTCACATCGTCTCGGTCAAGTCAACTCCGCTCCTGCCGATACAGGCAACCTCACTACGTACAATCACAGCGCTCCGCCCCAATGTCAATGCCAGATATGCCTCCTTTCCTACAGGTAAGGTGTACTACACTGGCTGGTATGACTGTACAAGGTCCTTGATAACAATCGCTTTGACATGTAAGATTACGGCTGCAACTGTGTCCAACAATAACTGGCAACACGTCCTTTACACCCAAATTCCACAGCGACATCAGGAGTGGACGTTGAAGACTTGAATGCACTACGTTCGGTCTCAAGCCAGACCAGTGCTAGACCCTCAACTGGCATTGTATTGTTTTGCGAAGAAGTGCCATAAGCGAAAAAGGTTTAATGTGATTTCGGTTTTGTTAAGTCAATATGATGTGTTATTTTCCTGGCTATATGTAGACTCGAGCTTCACTAGCGCTCTGCAGGATCGATGTCGTACTCACCTAGACCGCGGATGAGGTTGTTGAAGTTGGAGAGGTTTTTGATAAAAGGAACATGAAAGGCTAAGGATGTAGTTTGTTATTGTAACAATACGTAGATACATATTCTAATGTGAACGGTAGTAAGTTGTAGCTAAAGTGTATACAAAATCAAAGCAGGCCGACAAGACGTATTGTGTTTTGAAACGAAAGTCTCCATAAGCTTGCATAACAACAAATTTTACTTTTATGTTTATATTTTCATTGACAATATCTCATGTGCAGCAATATAGTACACACAGCTGTAATATATATCCAATTAAACAACCAATACTAATTAAAGAGCTCAGCTAATTCCAAAAGACGAGCTGTGTACTTTTACAATTTACGTCAGGGCCAGCAATATGAGCACCCTAAGTGCTAAAGGTTAACCCCTAGTAGACCCTTAGCTTTTGTTTCTATGTCGCTGGTGACGTGTGCCACAGTGATGGTCGTTCGGAGTTTGGATGAAAGTCCTATTGCGAAGCATCAAATTTAGATTTTCTAACTCATGTGTTGGATAGCAAATCCCTAACAAGGGCTCACTACAGAATATGAGTGAAGGACGTGTGAACAATGCTAAACGACTTATATTGGTAGTGTGTGAGAAATGGCTCTCTCATCACATAACTGACTCTAGCAAAAGCTTATGCTGACAAAAGATGTTTATTACGTTTATTACGTTTATTACGTTTATCCACTTACTCAGAGAATGGTACCATATAAGGTGAATTGTAACTTTGCTGTTATTGTCTGGTGATACACATAAATTCCTACATGAATCATCATCCGCAAATGACTCAAGAACCTCGTGATATAGTGTAAACGATACTGCAGGAGATATATGTATCAAGAAACATGTGAGAAGGGAAGAAAAGATCTACAAGGTATTTTTAGGATAAGATTAACTCCCTTAATACTGTACAAAGAGATGATCCGTATTGTAGTTGTCGAGAGATGTGTTAATTGTTTGTTGTATTAATAAAAAAGAAAATGTCAAGTCACGACAGTAATTATACAAATAAGTCTTATATTGATCAATTAATATTATAAATATTGTAAATTACAACGATAAATTTATCTTACGCAAATTACTAAAATGCAAAATTAAAATAAAAAACACAATGAAAAGGTTCAAAATAGGATGTAAGTAATGAAAAGTAGTTTTAGTTTAAATAAAAAATTTACAGACAGCAGACGTTAAACCTTCAAGATCGTCTAAAACCAGACAAAGAAGTCAAATAAGTAGACCCTAGGTTATAGTCAATTACCTTAAAGCTGGTCACTATGCGACGACTTGGATATTCTGCTTTATTTGCTTGGCCTAGGAATAACAAAAACAAACGAAGACTACTTGGAATTTCATAACTCTTGTTTTTTATTGTTTGTTATTTGAACGAGTGAAGCGATGCCTAAGTGAGCTAAGAGTCCATAGAGCTTAGGGTTACTCGACATTCGTCCTTCAGGATAAGGGAAAACCCCTGAAAATGCCATACCTGGGTAACCCAACCTGACCGAGATTCCTCCTCTGGACCTCTTGAACGTGAGGCAGACGTGCTACCATCTAAACTACCGAGACAAGCTTTAGTTTGATAAAATTAAAGGAATTGATAAATTAAGACAAATAACAAGCAATATCTACGAGCTGGTTGACTCCACGAAATAAAATATCCAGAGGTCCAGAGGTAGTCCTAGTCGGGCGGGGCTTTCCCCGTCCGGGTGTCATATGCCGCAGTACCTAGCCGCTTTGCGGCTTAACCTGCGAAATGAACTAGTAGATCCATGTTCTGCTGGGGTGTTTGAATTTGTTTACTGTTTGAAATTTTGGATAGATTTGGAATGGGTTGCCCCTCTTTATCGTGGGCAGCTGTACTTAATCGTTCTCCCTTTTTGGGAGACACGAATTAGTTTTTTGCCCCGTTTTGGATACGGGTTGTGTAGCGCTTGTCCTTTGGCGTAGAAGTTGTTCCCAGAGACATCTGGGGTTTTCCTTGGGTTACCCAAGGTGTCCCAGGACGTCTCTCGGCAGTCTGAAGGACGGCAAGCGCCTTTGATCTCTCGGGTCATACCTTCCCAGGGAGTTCACTAAAGGGTTGGGGTGAATTTGGATTTTCTCGTACATTGATCGTGCCCTCTCGCGAATGACGTCGACAATGTACGGGATCTGGGAGTGCTCATGTAGGATATGAGCCGGGAATCTCCAGCCTGTATCGTAGATGATGCGTAGTGCCTTGTTCTGCAGCGTCTGGAGTCTGACGAAAGTGGTATTAGCCACTGTTCCCCAGATCTCACAGCCGTACAGAATCATAGGCGGAATGATCGCCCGATACAGTTGGAGTTTGAGACGGATCGGCATGGTTGATCTGAGGATAGGGTATAGGCTCCGGAGTGCGACGTGCCCCAGCTGGACCTTGCCCTTGACGTGCGGAACGTAAGTTAACTTACGGTCCAGCGTCACCCCGAGATACTTCGCCGTTTGCACCCAAGGGATTCGACGGCGCCGTAAAACGAAGTTCTGCTGCAACCGGTTGGCTATGGTTTTCGCCAGGAGAATAGCAGAGCTCTTCTCCGGGTTAATTGCCATTCGCCATTTTGCGCTCCATTCGCCAATGGCCCGGAGCTGGGTTTGGATTTGCCGGAAGCTGTACCGTGTATTCCTATTGACTGCGAAGATCATGAGATCGTCCGCATACTGACAGGTTTGGGTGTTGTGATGA
Source organism: Mantis religiosa (assembly GCA_030765055.1). NCBI lineage: Eukaryota > Metazoa > Arthropoda > Insecta > Mantodea > Mantidae > Mantis > Mantis religiosa. Next base: position 127,942,389 of record CM060958.1, read on the forward strand.
GTTGGGATGTCGGCCATGTAAGCTGCGAAGAGCGCCGGCGACAGCACGCTGCCTTCCGGTACTCCAGCGCCAATGGGCCGCTCGGTGGACAGCTTCCCCTCCATCTTTACTCGGAAGCTTCGGTTTCCGAGGAAACCGGCCACCAAGGAAATGTATGGACGGGGAATTTCATGCTCCAGGAGTTTGTAAATGAGTCCTTCATGCCAGGTAGTGGCGAATGCCTTCTCCACGTCGAGCAGCACTGCTACCGTTTTAGACCTTTCCTGGAAACCCAGGGAGGCCTTCTCGGCAACCCGCAGTAGCTGCTCGGTCGTGGAGTGGCCAGAACGGAAGCCAAACTGGTGTTCCGGGATTAGGCCCCTTTCCTCCAGATGAGGAAGGAGCCGGGAGAGGAGCAGTTTTTCGAATACCTTCGATAAAACTGGGAGAAGGCTGATTGATCGGTAACTGGAAGGAAAAACCGGATTTTTCCCCGGCTTTAAAACGCACACCACGCGCGCCTCCTTCCAGATAGCTGGAAAGTGGCGCATGTATAGGCACGCGTTATAAATCCGGGTTAAGTGAATCAGGGCTCTTCGTGGAAGGTGCTTGAGCATTTCCGCTGTCACACGGTCCTGCCCAGGTGCTTTGTTGGTTCTTAGAGAGTTAAGCGTGGTCGCTAACTCTCTAGGGGTAACGATGGGAATGTGGAACTCCTCGTGGTCAGGGGGCGGAGCTTCTAGGAAGTCCTCCACCACCTGTTCCACGAGGTCAGCATGGTCATCGTCCATTGGCTCTACCCTGGGTTGGAACTGAGCCTCCAGATAATCTGCTAGCGCCTCTGCCTTTTCTTTCGACTCGTAGACGAGTCGACCTCTAGGGCTATGTAGGGGGTACTGGTGTACGGTTTTGTCTTTCCGCAGGCTACGGACTATTCGCCATGGTTTTCTCTCCTGGAGATTGGTTTGCCTTAACATGTTTTCCCAGGCCTCTTTGCGGTGTGCTCTTAGGAGTCGTCTTGCCAGGGATTTGAACCTCTGGTGTACTTCTCCTATCCTGGGATGGCGAAATCTCTGCCACAGCTTTCTTACGGCGTTTTTAGCCCTTATGAGTTGTTTGATGGGTCCTGGGATATCTGTGGGGTTTGGCGTGTCTATTGGGATGCGGTGTGTGGGAGCACGGACCGCGTTGAGGATGGATGTGGAGAACTCCCTGGCTGCCGCCTCGAGCGACTCCACAGAGTCGATTCGAGGGCAGGCTTTCACGGAGTTTTGGATGTGAAGAATGGCGGCATCCCAGTCGACTTCATCCACCCAGTCAGCCGTTGCCAGAGCTGCGACGGTAACGTCTGAATGGATCACAACTGGGTTGTGGTCAGAATCCAGAGCATTCACCGCCGTGAGGTCCAGATGAAATGGAATGTTCTTGGTGATTGCGAAATCTATGACGTCCGCCCTGCCACGAGGCGGGAAGTGCGTTGGACCCCGCGGGCCATGCGCATGAAGGGTTGGATCTCCGCAGATGAAGCGGTAGATGCTCCTTCCCCTATCATTCTGGGTTCACTGTTCCATCCTGGGTGTTTGGCATTGAAGTCACCGGCTATGCACACTCGGTGGTCTAGGTTGAGGAGTGCCCTGTAATCCGCTTCATAGAAGGGATGGTTGGGCGGGTCATACACCGCCACAAGCACTAGGTCTGAACCGCCCAAGGAGAGCCTTATGGCGGTCGCCTCCAAGTGTTGAAGCGGGGGGATGGTAATGGGAGTATGGGTGATGTGATTTTTGATGAATATAGCTGTACCGCCGCCCCGCCGGCCGACTCTATCGGCTCGGTGGACGGCGTAACTTGGCAGGCTAAATTGTATACCAGCATGCAGATGCGTTTCGCATACCATAAGGAGGTCAATCCCGTGGTCACTTACAAACTCCAAGATGCCCGGTCTCTGTTCCCGGACTCCGTTTGCGTTCCAAAACGCGGCTCTCAATGTTCGCTGAGTTCTTCTCAACGCCATTTACGAGCTGGAGTCAGGGAAGAGGAGCCGTGCAGTCTGTTGCAGAATGCTGTGCTTTTGCAGAGCAGGGATGCGGGGATCTGTCAGTTGCTCCCTGCAGCGCCTCAGAATGGGGAGGGAGCGATGAATCATTTCGGCGAACCAGGCAGAAAGCTCATGGAACTCCGCTAAGTCCTCGTTTGAGACGCCAGTGTCCCAAATCGGCGCAGGTGTTGTAGCGAGGGGTGCCTCTCCCTCATTGGCTGTTGAAGCCACTGTAGCTGGAGCTGGTGGAGGGGGGAGAGCAGTGGCGGCAGGGCCGCTCTGTCTCCCCGCAGGTTCTTGGGCTGGTTGCCCGGCCGTTGCTGCCGCAGTTGCCGGCGGTTTCTCCCGCCGGGCTGCGGTGGCCTTCTTCTGGCGAGGAGGCCGCTGTGGCTTTGCTGCAGATGCAGCTGGTGGTTGTTTGGCGGTAGTTCCAGAGCTTACTGGCTGGGTCGCTGCCGGAATCTGGCTTGCCTCGGCCTGCTGCAGCAGCTGTTCCTGCTTGCGCAGCGCCTGGGCAAAACTGACTCCAGGCCGAACTTGTGCTGGCTCCCTGTTTGCGTTCCTGCCCTGTCTTGCCTGCACTATTCGCAGTCTAGCGGGACAGCCGCCGTAGATGCCTATGTGGGCCTCTCGGCAGTTGGCGCACTTTTTCTCCTCTCTGGGGTTCGGGCATTCGTTGACGTGGTGAGGGCCTGAACATCGTATGCAGGCGGTCTTCCTCTCGCACGCATGGCTCGAGTGGTGGAAGCCCAAGCACCTGTAGCATTGGGCTGGCCCCTCTCTGCCATGGTACGGTTCGATTCTGATCTTGGTGTTGTAGAGGTGGGACACCTCATCAATTTTGGGAAGACCTTCGCCCTCCTTCTCCACTATTACGAGGAATAGTGGCATGGGAGTCCTTACGGGCTCCTTGCCTTCCTCGCGGACTTGCTTGGTCAGCTGGACCACGGTACGCGGCGTAATGCCGTGTTCTTCCGCCAGGCCCACCTTTATGTCCTCTGGGTCGGTGTCAGATCCGAGACCTCGGATGACTCTGCGCACCAGGTTAGGTCGCTGCAGCGAGAACGTGTGGAATTCTATCCCCGCTTCGCGCAGCACCCCCCTGGCGGCTTCATGGTCCTCCGGGGTCGTGGTCTTTAGGATCACCCGACTTGGAAAACGGGTGGCCTGGAAGCTAGCCTGGAGCTTGGCCCTCAGTTCCCTCATAACCTTTATGTGGTTGGGGAACGGGTCCGACACAATTGGCGGGATTCTGGCCGCCTTTTGTGTGCGGGAGCTCTTGGCGTCCGCATGCACTGCAGGGGTGCCGGGAGCAGCACCCTCCGGCTTCGAACCGGAGGGCCTCTTGCGCCTTCCCTGCACGGTGACAAAGCCTTCGGCGTCTGTGTCGCTCTCCGGTAGGGGAGTTGAGACGCCCTGTAGGGGGGTGATGGTGTTGGAGCTCCCTGGTTTGGGGACTGGAGAGATCGGGACAGCTATCCCTTGGTTAAGAAGGCGGGAGGCCTTCTTCTGTTTCTTTTGTGCCTGGGCCTTGGCCTTCACGAGGTTCACCCGTGGGCCGGAAGAGGATGAGGATGCAGAGGTTCTACTAGTCATCTCGTCAGGACTTACCTGGCGGCTGGTACTTGGCTTGTCTGAGTCTGTAGCAGGTGCCATCCGGCTCCCCACAGAGGGTCGAGCGCTGTTACACGCGCCGATTGGGGCGGACCCCGGGTCCCAACCTAAGTCGGGACCCTTGGCTTTGACCTTGTGGGCCTGCAGTTTCGTCTGTGTGTCTGTCGGTCCCAAGTACTGTGTTCCTCTGGACTCTGGAGTTGCTGCTCGACGCGTTAGCTCTAGCAAGTCTGCTAGGAGAGGGTTGGCTGGGCTGCTGCTGCTTGCCAGTGCAGGAGAAGGCTCTGCTGGCTGGAAGAGGGCAGGCGCTGCTGTGCCTGCAGAAGAAGGCTGTTGCGCAGGCTACGCTGCGTAGAAAGAATGCGCTGCTTCGCCGGGCTGCTGCTTCCTTTATGGGCACACTCCGGAGCACGCGTTTTACAGTCCACGTGCTCGTGCCCTGAAGAACTGGCGCAACCGGTCTAGAATGCTGCTTCTCTCGACGAATGGACTGCACTGAAAGAACTCGAGACGGGCGATGCCGAGCATTCGAGTGACAAGCGTCGAATGAAATAAAATATAACAGACAAATAATAGTATTTAACAGGGATTCAAGTGATCACAAAATATTACTTGTAGTTAAACCTTGACGTTGTATTTTTGGATGAAATACAATTCCTCCCCTACGTATTACGTATGATTGCAGTACAGAATGTATTATTTTAACAGCTGATGAACCCAAAATGGGGAAGGGAGAACTTGTACAATCCTGCAGTTCAGATGACACGAGGGTTTCCTGCGACCACAGCGGCACACAGTGGTAGTCTCATGAAACACGAAGTACACGTTGTATAGTACATAGGACGCAAGTACTATATCTTTCAGCTAGGTATCAATATGTCCCATTTATTAGCAACAATTTTGAAAACATGTGATTCTTGATGCATTGGTTTGGTGTAGAACATGTCCCTCATGTGCAAAATACCAAGCTGGGGCCATATTATATACAGACATCAATATATACCGATAAGAAATATATTGTTTCAGAACAAAAACCTACAGAAGCTCGTATAAAATTAACAACTTCACCCGTAGAGCATTCCTAACTGATATTCGATGAGCTCAACTATAACATCTCTATCCCAGGGTGAGTCCTAATCATTGCATTTCGATTGGGCTGACTCCAGTGCGATAGTTGTTTAATTTCTGGAATCCGGAGGTCAAATGCTTTCTCCCGCCATTATCCCTTCACAATTAAGCTTCATGGCATAGGGTTACAGTAAGTGTACTGCAAACCAAACGGCCACTAACTGCACAGTTAACTGAAGTACAAATAACGACATTCACAAACATCTAGTGCCATCGCCAAGCATTTCCCATTTCACCTCACTCTCACCTCATTTAATGCACTCCATTCAGATCATAATCCAGTATTGACAGAGATCAATACTAGGGTTGCCAGTCATGACCTCTCGATTCAAACACGAGAGGTCGACTGGGAAGGCGTAAGGAACTGACTCCGTAACTCAATACCGCCAAACCCCAGGATTCAGAGCATCCGCACCCTCGAGGCTGCGGTCTCATCTTTCACCTCCATAGTCACGCGAACTGCCATTAACTTGACAGTTCATGCTGATGCTCCTTTACTCCCAGATATCCTTCCCCTGGATATTGTCCTACTGATCCGCCGCTCTTGGGCGGCAAGGAGAATCTACCAGCGTCACCGCACGCCACATAATCGCGCGCTACTTAGACGACTTCGCAGTCAGCTCAGTGTCCGCCTACGGGAGCACAGAGTGCAAGTATGCGAGGACACAATGACCAGTTTGCGTGTACAGGAAGGCGACGTGTGGAGGATTGCAAAGACTCTCAGAAACCGCCGAGGCCATTACCACTCCCCGTTGCAAGGTACACGGGATCTGGCCTATGATCCTAAATCCAAGGCAGATGTGTATGCGGAATGCCTTGAGCGTACAATGTGCCCCAGAGAAGACCCTCAGGACGATATCATTTCGGAACGTGTCCGAAGGGAGGTAAGTCGTCATTTTGGCCGACCCCCGGAGGATGCGGACCGACTACCCATTGTCCGTCCTAGTGAAGTCCAAGGCGCTCTGCAGCATCTCAAACATAAAACGGCGGCGGGACCTAATTGGCTTACCCCACTCATGCTCCGTCATCTTCCTTTCAACGCCGTGCTGTTCTTGACAAAGGTCTTCAATATGCGCCTAAATCTCGGTTACTTTCCACGCGAGTGGAGGGAGGCCAGAGTGATCTGCATATTGAAGACAAGAAAGGACCCGGTGCACCCTTCCAACTACCGTTCCATTAGTCTGCTATCTACCCTCTCGAAAGTCTTCGAGAGGATAATTCTCACCCGCTTGTCCCCAGTATTGGGTGACATTCAAGCCATACCTGCTTATCAATTTGGATTTCGTCCGGGGCACTCGACAGTCCAACAGCTGCTGCGAGCAGTTGAGACGGCTGCCCTGGGTTTCCAGGAACAGGCGTTCACGGCAGCAGTGTCTTTGGACGTCGAGAAAGCTTTCTCTACAATCTAGCACACCGGACTCCTTCACAAGCTTATCCACCTGGGCCTACCAAACCAATTAATCAACATCTTACACAGCTTTCTAAAACATCGCACTTTTAAAGTCACAGTTGCGGGGCAAACATCTACTCTCAGACCCGTGAGAGGCGGAGTCCCAGAAGGCTCTGTATTATCTCCCACACTATTTAGTGTATACATGGCAGATTTCCCAACCGAGCCGCGCGTCGAAATGGCACAATATGCTGACGACGTGCTGCTCTTCTGCAGCACATCCACGCAGACTGCCCTGATTTCCATTTCAGAGGCCGAAGGATAGAATGGGTACCCTCTATCAAATACCTGGGAGTAGAGCTAGACAGGGGTCTGACTTTCCGTCGACACATTAGGGAACTCTCGGCGAGTGTTCAGGGAGCTATTGCTTCCCTGTATCCTACGCTGGGTTCTCGATCGATGCCAGTCCGCGTAAAGCTATACCTCTTTCGAGCTCTTATAGTCCCGTTGATGCTATATGCCTGCGAGGTCTGGGGCATGGCCGCAGATTCCTGGCTGGCATATCTTCAACGCGCTCAGAATAGAGGCCTTAGGTTCATCTATTCAGTAGGCCGATTCTTGCCGGTAAGGTTCCTCCATGAAGCCTCGGGTCTTCCATACGTGGAAGCTGAAATTAGACGCCGTGCTACAAAATTATACGCACAGTTACCTTTGCACAGAAGTGCCCTGGTTCGGTCTCTTGGTGATTATGATCACACCAGACGTCGTCGCCAAATATTCCGGGTCCCCCGCATGGCTTGCGGGCATCCGAGGTAACCACGGAGCATTTCCAGCAGCAGCAAAATCTGAGCTCCCATAATCTACCAAGAGTTGTTGATCTCAAAATTAAACAAAATTCAATTAAAATTCAGTTCAAATCAAAATAAATCTTTCAATGCCAAGGTGCTAGAGATAGCATTCTATCCTTCTAGAGGAGTCAATAGACTACCTCATATTCAATCCACCATCCTCAAAGAAAACAGCCATCCTAACCCATCCCGAAAAGGAAATCCTATCTGTGGTTAAACCCTATCCTGGGTGGGCACACAGCAACAATCTTGAGGCTAACACAAGCCTACCAGTACCTGCGAGCGAGCGATCAGGTGCAAGGCAGTTCGCTCCGAGACTTCGTGGGGTGAACATCTACAGAACTTCGAGAATACACGAGAATCTACGGAAACAATAGCCCGACTATCTTGGACGAGGCCGTCCAATCGAGAAGAAGGGAGACCGGTCCAGCAAGAACGTCGACGCTCCGAGCACTAGCTCGGCCGGCAATTGCCAGCTCGCTTCCAGGTAAGTGACCAGCTCTGCACTTGGGTAGAGCAGCCAAAGGTCTCTCGGCCGGTATCTAGGCGACCCCCCCAGGGGATCGGTCCTCTGCTGCTCGGGCTTCTTAGCGCCCTTTGCAAGCTCTCCCTATCTCTCATCCTTCCTCTTTTCTATTAGAATTTAAGGTACCCTCTAAGCTACTCTCTCTCAGTTTAACTTCACCAAATCAAAACAAACTCATATCACTATGGCTAAGACAGGAAGGACAGCGCCTGCTGCCAAATCTTCCTCATTGAAGACAAAGACTTCGAGGAGAAAAACTCTGTCGAGATCACTTTCACCCTCTCCCTCCCCCCACGCTCCAAGACACCACCACCTCAACCTATCTCAACCCCGTCTACTCCTCCTTTCAAAGCCAAGGCACCTTCTCCTGCCAGGTCCACTTCTACCAAACTTAGCTCGTCCAACGCTACCGACTCAGGAACACAGCCACTGACACACGCTGCCCCAATAGACATCCAGGATAAGAGAAGCGATATTGCGCCGATTTTTGTGAGTACATCCCAGGCCGCGACCATCAGCCAACTAACTCATGACATAGACAAGTCTTGCAAACTTAAATTCACCTACACAGTAGACACAGCCTGTATCTCCGGGGATTTTCTTTTCGAGGACCACCAGAATTTTATAAGGTACCTCTAGACGAACAGCGTACAGCACTACCTAATGCACCACCCTGAAGAAAGAACTGCCTGCTTTGTTGTAAAGGGCTGTGCGCTGAATTCACGGGGGAGGAAATCAAATAAGACCTGGCGAACTACGGGTTCCAAGTTATAAGGGCAGTTCAGATGAGAAGGCGCAACAGGGATATAGCCCCCGTGCCGCTGTTCCTGATAGAACTGCAGGACTCCCTTGAGAATAGATAGATTTTGGAACTAAAATACCTGGCGCACTTCAAAATTCACGCAGAGGAGTATACAACAGCCACAACACCAAAACAATGCTCACGCTGCCAACAATTTCTGCACGTGTAAAAGCATAGTAGGTCCGAAACCCCCATCTGCGCCAAATTTACAGGACCCCACTACTCCGTTACATGCACTGTTCCAAATCTGGAACGACTTTGCGTACTATGTGGCGCTCAGAGCCATAGTACTACTTGGCACAGTTGCACCGCATACAACGCTGCGTGCAACAAACTAACGAGGAACCCTCGGGCAAAGCCTTCCAAACCCCAGACAGACCAGAGAACGCAAGCTCTATACTCTCAGGCTCTTGCACAACCTAGCAAAGCGGAATGGTTCACCAGGAATAGGATAGCCCGCTCGCGCCCAGCCCCTCTAGCAGAACCTTCCGCGATTGAGCCGCCGAGGGTCAGTTCCGCAGCCAGCCCAATTAGAAGTGAGCGACCCCCACGACCAACTCCAACACCAAACACTCAGGCAGGCCCCACTAAGGTAGCTGCGCCTCCCGCAGCTACAAAGCCGCTCCAGACCCGAAGCAGACGTGATCCTACCAAGGCACTGCACTCACTAGTGAGGTCACTAGGTCTGCCAACACATAGAGTGCCACTTAGCGAGGTGGAGGAACACATTTCAATTCTTTGTGGCGTATTCACACAACCAGGGAATGATGTAGGTCAGACAGCACACTACCTGACAGAACTTATTAGGGACATCAACCGATACAGGCATGGCTAATTCTGACACACTTAGGATTGTCTCCTGAAACTGCAATGGCATCCAAAAAAGATCCAAAGAATTATCAGACATCCTACAAATATACCCCATTCAGATTGTTTTGATAAACGAAACACATTTAAACCATAAACATCGTTTCTCCGTTCCCGGATACCAAGTTTATAGGAATGACCGCGACCGCAGAGGAGGCGGGACAGCAATTGTCATTCAAAATAATATTTTTCATCATAGAATTAACTCCCCTAATTTAGCTCGTGCAGAAACCACGGCTATCAAACTAAACATCCACAACACGGATATAGTGATAGCCTCTGTTTGCAATCCCCCGGGGGATATAGACACAGAAGACCTCAAGAGAATAATGAACCTAGGACACAGTAACTCGTTGCAGGTGATTACAACTGCAAGCACCAGATCTGGAACTGCACAAATCCTAACCCTCAAGGGACCAAGCTACTAAAGAATATCAACAACACAAATGATCTAATCCCAGGTCCGGATGAACCAACTTTCATTCCCCATATGCCAAACCATACGCAGGACATCCTAGATATCGCACTTTTAAACAATATCACATACGACACGCACTTTGAAGTCTTACAGGAGCTTACCTCTGATCACTTGCCTGTGTTAATAAATATTAAAGCTCCTATAGCGTTCAAGCCAACTACTTTAAACTTTAATTACAACCAAGTAGATGGGGAAGAATTCAAAGAGTCAGTCACCTATTACCTACCAGAGATGCAAATCAATTTTGCAGAGGAACAAGACACAGCAATAAATAAACTCGAAACAGCCATAGAGATAGCCACTTCTGCCTGTGTTCTCTTAACAAAACAGCGGGCTATCAATGCTAGATTTCCCCCACGACATTAAGATTCTCCAGCAAGCGCAAAACAAAGCCCGACGCAAATGGCAAATAACAAGAAACATCCTACATCGCGCAGATTACAACCAGGCTAGAGTTTTAGCTAACGCACGCGCTAGAAATTACACCCAAAATTAATGGGGTAACACGGTGGAAAATTTAACTCCCCAACAAAACTCAACTTAGCGAATAGTTAATAGCCTTACGCAAACACGAACGAATATCCCTCCCCTCCAAATTAGTAATACAATAGCCGAAACACCCGAGGCCAAGGATGAAGCTTTTGCGATCACCTTGGAGAATATATTTTCCTCCAACCAAGTAATTGGACAAGGTGACTTCATAGCAAAAGTTGAAAACGAAGCTAGAAGGGCAAAGACCGACACACAATAAGATGCCCAAGACAAACCCCTGCGAAAGAGGCTCGATCATACGGCATCTACCAAACAGAAAAGCTCCTCGGTCAGACAAAATACCAAATGTGGTACTAAAGAACCTAATACCATGAGCATTAAAGCTCTTAGCAAACATTTTTAACTTCACACTCGAACGTGGAAGGTTTCCTCCATGCTGCCAGGAAGCCAAAATACTCCTGTTCACAAAAGCAAATAAAAATCTAGCACTTCCACTCAACTACAGGTCAATTAGCCTATTAAACACAATAAGCTAAGTAATGGAAAGGATAATCCTCAACAGAATAAACAAACACATTCATAAGAAAAGTTTTCTTATACCTGAGCAGTTTGGGTTCAGAGCTCAGCACTCTACCACACACAAACTTTTGCTAATGACCGAACAAATCACTAACCGATTTAACACGAAAAAGTCAACGGGCGCCCTATATTTAGACATCGAAGGAGCCTTTAATAAAGTATGGCATGCAGGCCTTATTAAAAAGCTAAAACAGTACGAATTCCCTGGTTCGGCGGTAGCCTTAATTGGGGACTACCTCTCCGGTAGGCGCTTTCGCACCGCGGTAGAGGACGCAGTATCCAACGTTAAGCCAATCAAAGCAGGCGTACCTCAATGAAGTCTGCTGGGACAGACACTATTTAACTTATCCATAAATGACATGCATGATCTAGTAAGAACGAACACACACACACACACACACACACACACACACACACACACACACACACACACACTCACACACACACACATATATAATATATATATATATATATGTGCCGACGACACCGCTCTAGTAACTCAGTCAACCCAACCACGAATCATTCATCAACGTCTTCAAAACGCCCTAAATACACTAGAAGCTTAGTTCTCCAAGTGGAGAATTAAAGTAAATGCACGAAAAACGCAAGCTATAATCTTCATGAAAAGATTCCTGCATTGGAAAAAAAGCGTGCCCTTCAGCCGTTAATATATCACGCCGAAGGATTTGACTGGAAGAACCAAATGACTTATTTAGGCCTTGTAATGGACCAGGGACGCACCTGGAGCAAACACATTACTACGATCAGAGCCAAAGCCAATGGCCAGCTAAATAAATTATTTCCAACATCTAATATTAACAGCCAGCTTAAAGTACATATGGGCCTTACCCTATATAAGACACTGTTAATGCCTATTATCACGAATGCAGCCCCCGTGTGGGGATACGCCTCAAAAACTCACTTACACAAATTGCAAACGCTACAAAACCGAATAATCCGAATAATTACAAAGCCACCGCCGGTAGCAGCAGCCAATGTGTCGCACAAGGAACTAAGGCTACACTCAAATGAGGAATTTATCAAAAGACTCAGCTTCAACCTATATAAGCGCAAAGATAAAAATAGTAACGCACTAATACAGCAACTACGGAATTACGAAACCGAATACAATAAACACAAAAGACCGCTGTCCATATTTGTTAGGACCATAGGAATGGGAGGCCCAAATATAGACTTCCAAGAGTATCTTAACACTCTCGTAAGACTTCCATAGAAGTAGTAAGATTACCCATCACTGTACACCACACCCTGACATTTGGCAGTTCCACAAGTCCTTACTCTTAGGCAAGGCGGCTCTGGTGTGGAGGCAACCCTCGCCCCCCATACTTACACGACAGTCGCTATGAACAATGGTTATGCCCAATCTAATGCGAACAAATTCAACTTAGAATCAACTTAATACTAGACGTAGCTTACGCATAGAACTAACAATCATACACATATACACACTAACTTTACATGTAAAGATAATGCATGACTAACGCTATCTTAGCGACCACCACTAACTTTAATGACACGTCCTACCCTCTCTGGGTAGACAATACATTAACTAAGAACTATAAACTAATGCAAATAGAGTAGTATAACTCATACATGACTATTTCCTCTATCATTGAGGATGCAACCAGTTTGTTTGGACGGTGTTTCCTATTGGTAAAGACACTACATCCAACCACATCCCTCACCACGAAATCGCAAGGGCATATTCAGGGCTTCGGCCATACTTATGTCCTGGCATCCAATCTCACCTTGGTTAGGCCATACGGCTAACCTCTACACGCTGTCCATGAATCCGCAGGTGCATATAGCGATACTGGTGGAATTCCTCACCTGACTTCCCTCCGGTGGAGCTTTTTAGTGGGTAGTACCTTCGGGTGGAGCTCACACTCCTTGCTGCACCATCCCAGTACAGTCGGGGTTAGTCCATAAATGGATTTTTCCTCCACTTGAAAAGAAAAGGTTTTTATTGCTCCTTCCATTTTTGTTCCGTATATTTTGTTAATGTTCTTCAAAAGATTGTTAAATAATCTAGGAATTTTTTCTATCAGATGTCGAGCATAAGAGCTGTGTACATTAAGGTCCATATTTGACGTGTTGCCGTTTACCAATTTTAGATCTGGCAGTAAACATTCCTAGGTTCAGCGTCAACCTTCTTATATTCTTATTGAAATTTAATATCGGCACAAATATTAGGACAAGTCCATGAAATTCGTTTGTTACACCTCTGTCTGCAATCACATTGCAATTTATGGAAAATGAAAACTTGTCTGTGTAATTTAGTTTCAGGAAAAATGTTTGACTGAAGGCGACATTTTGCGTAATGGTCCATTAGAACAAAAGCGGGAGACAACATCCTATTAGGGTTAGCATATTGGGCATCAGCGCCTCTACAGCGCTTAACCAGTAATAGTCGCGAAATCAAACTTACTTCAGAATAAGAAATGATTCATTCGTGATCTAATTACATTTGCTGTCAAATGTTGGTGTGGTTAGCTACATGTTAGGTACTTAACCTCTACGAAGGTAATACACGAGTCGGATAACGCTTTCTAACTCAAATATTCATTAGGAACTACAACACTCTACAAATTTTGAACACGTAGTTATGATATAAATCCATTTAAACATTTCTTATGAAAAAATCCACCACTTTCCAAATCAGATGCCGAGCTGTGTACATTAAGATGGATGTTTCACATCTTTATCTGTTTTGCTAATATTGCACCCAATTAATTTGGCAGATATACACAGAGCTAACAAGTCAGTGCAGATTTTTCTTTATGTCTCTGTTACACACAAAACCACTTGCTGCTTTGTCCACGTATATGGCGTTTTGGTAACGTGTCAAGGGGTCCTGAAATCGAAACTCTGTGATAAGGTTTTCCCTTTTCCTTACAAGAGGAATGTCCGAAAACTCTGAGCTCCATGAGCCTTGGACTCATTGAGCATCGTTTCATTCTTCCAAAGTTATCACTTTAATTTGGACGGTTTCTCTTATCCTGAGAGATGAATATCTGGTAACTAAGCTCGATGCAGCCTGTACTCATTTTAACATCATTTCATTCTTCGTCCGATATGACTTAACGTTGGAGGTTTTCTCTTATCCTGAAAGATGAGTATCCGGTAACTAGAAACTCCGTGTACCCTGTAATCATTTGAAAATCATTCATCTGACTTTCTTTGCCACTGAATCAATTGATGAGGTACTCTGTGTTTTTAACCTAAAAATTGGAGTCTTGGAAGCAAATGAAGTCAGATAAAAATACAACAATTAAAGCAAAAATCACTATATGCCGGTAATAACACATATCAACAGGGAAGTGGTATTAATCAGAAGAAACATCCGTTCGCAAAGCAATTTGCAAGAGGAAATCCCAGGTAGTCTCCCTGTGAAGTCTGTTCGAACACAAATGACAGTGCATCTGAATGTTGGCTAAAGTAAAAGAATTTAAAGAAACCTGAGCACACCTGCATGGTAGAACAATGTTCAGTTTGAGGCTAAATGTCTACTCGCGACTGTAGTAGTACCAACACTGTCATGTATTTGACAAGTTCGTCAATTTTGTTCGAGTTACGTTGCATATCTCTGTCCTCATTCACTCTTATCCGTACAACAAATTAATTGAAGTTTGAAACTTGTCGCTATATTTTTATTTGGAGTAACTATTTTAGGTTGTACTAGTATTTTCTATGATGTTCCACAAGGAAAGAAAAGCGGAAGAGCAGAACTTTTAAATACGATAATATAGCTGACAGCAGCACCTCTACAGGATTTACCTAGCACTAGTCGGGACATTAAACGTACTTCACAATAAGAAATGATTCTTTCTTGTGTTTAGCTCAAGTTATTTAATTCATGGATACTTAATATCAATATACAAACTTTAGATATATTGCAGTAACATTTCTGTCTATAAAGTCGGGAAGAGACAAGAGACGGTCGACTCTAAGTGACAGTCAAATGTTTTAAAAAGTACTTAACTAAGGGATTGCATTTAAATCCCTTTCTCTTTGTACCTACAACAGAAAATAAAAGATCTTATTCTTACATTCATATAGGTTTCTCATAGCTTTCTTAAATAAAATTTCGCCTCTTTATTTTGTGCACGGACGTCACATTTGTAAATACGTTCTAATTCGAGTGATCTCATAACGTTTGTTGCTATGAAACCTTGCTATTGAATATTTGGAGGGTAATGCGCTACCTTTCCAAGTCTAGTAAGTACGTAATAGAAAGTAATAGCGACTTGTCGCTTTAGACAAATATAACTATTGGGAAATTGTGAAATATAATCAAGAGTAAATCTGAAATGGTTGACTCTACAAATTAAAATGTATCAGACATAAATTGTGTGTTATAGAAAGATCTACATTATATGTGTAGTAATATTTTGTTTATGTCTTAGAGTTTTCAGTTATGTAAAGGGAATTGTAATTAAAAGAACTTCAGAGGATACTCCCTGTAAATTTAGCATATCCATTTCATTTAACATAAACACATTTCAATCATATACTACTTCAATTAAAGCATTAGAGCTGTTTTTGGCAATATCAGTCAGAAATGTTTACATTTATTTAGTAGCGCAGTATTGCGGGGTTTATCTTTAACGTCTTAGCGCGTAAATGGTGTATTACCGATTTTCCAGTTTTGAGTTTGGCTGAAATACCTGTTTTTGTTTTAGATATAGGTGATCCTAAAATATATATCTCCAGTACAATATCGTCATTCAATGTCTGGTTAGAATGCAACTCCTCCTCTACCTGCTATAAATTTTGGTGATACAGAAAATACAACTAAAATAAAACTGACAAACAAAACTGGGTAGAAAACTTGCAGTCGTAATTTCCATCGTGTGTAGTGACTGCGACTGCAGCGCACATGGTGGAAATCTCATGAAACAGAAAGTGCGAGTAGCGAGTTATAGATCACGCCAAAGTTGAAATTCCTTCGTATGTATGAATATGTCTTAGTTATTACGAACTATTGAAAAATGTGGGAATAGTAATGCTTCTTTCAGGTTCAAAGGTAATTATAAATACGAAAGTTAATAAACTGGTGCCGTGTTGCATTCACAAGTACATAAAGGGAAGCAATAAATTTTGTGTTTCGGAGGGAAAGTCTTCATCAGCTGGTTCATGTATAACAGATTCAAACAGTTTTATGTATATATGCATGTCAATTCCCAGGTCTGCTATATATTTTTGATTAACTATACCTGTACAATATGAGCATAGTTGTGAACACAACGCAATAAGAGATTTTAGTATGCCACTTAAAAATTGAGGTGCTCATTTGCTTGTTCCCGACGGGGATTGGCTGATTCAGGTTCCGCTACAACTTTTTAATTTGTACTGGCTTTGGCTTGGCCATAAAAATTTCAATGTGGAAGTATTTTTCTATGTTCCTGTTAAGGAATGAGCACTTAATAAATCATCGCGTAATCTTGGATACTTAATCCAGGTACGGAGAACAATCAGTTATTTGTGTCTTAGATTATCATTATTATTGGAGGTCTAATCTTAATACTTTTGTACTGTAAGATAACACGCTATTCATTGCATTACTGCGAAAGACCATTCACGGAATAATAAAAGCTTATTGGCATTACATTACCTTGATTTTATTTCGGATACAAATATTCAGAGGTGTATGCTCCAATATTGAATTTCGTTGGAGATTACAGTCATGTACCTTCACTTGCAGGTATAACACTACTGTTAATTGCATTTGGAATAGCTTGTTGCTGCATTTGGAATTTATGAATACCATACCTAATAAAGGAGTGGTTGTAATCATAAAACATTGAAACGTGCAGTAGGAGAAACTCGTACAGCAATATGGACCCTCTAAAGTGCCCATAAGAATATTTTACAGGAGATAGGTTAGAATACCACCAACAAAATCATGCCGTATTTCATGCCATTTCATTTGCGTCAGATATAAGTTGTCATTTCTTATTTATGTTATGTTGCTCCCACTTTAAATGAAATGGTAGAAGTTAATTCTGGAAATTTCAAAGCTATAACTTCTCACTTTATGCAGAAGGTCTAAAACAATTACTTCAAAAAGCAATTTTTTAGGAGTACTTCACCTTTACACCATAATGAAATGATGTTCTTAACAGCCCATGGTCCATATAGCTAAGAGCTACGCTGCTGTTGTACATTACTTTCTGCCCGGCTATATTATTTTTCATTAATTTATTATTGGTCATCTATTTTGCTTTGGATTATCTTTAGGATATTTCAACACGTTTGTTTGTTTATTCTTAACAGGATATTTATAGTACCAGAATTCGACTGAAGTCTTCCTGCAAATTCCCACAGAGCTATAGGAGCTGTTATCACCTTTTAGGACTATGCAGCACGTATACCAATGTGCACTTCTATACACTTCCCCGGCAGCCAGCAATACTGCAGAAGTGGAAAGATATTTGTAAAATTTACAGTGAAAGTTGTGCTTCCTTTCGTGTATGCAAATGCCATTTTTTGGAAGAAGACTTCGAGACGTATGTTAAAGCGTGGAGTGGTACTAAAACATTTGGAAATGGTCACATGTAGGGCTCGGTTTCCACATGTGATAACGTCAGCTCAAGTGCTTCAAAAATACTGACAATTGTGAAGGTGGTGTGGAGTTGGAGCCTTTTCTTGACAGTGCAGCTGTGTCTTCAAGTATGTCCTCAAGTAAAACAGTGGTTTCACTTCAGTAAGTAAGAAAAAGGGTGTGTGGGTACCGGGGTTTCTAGATAATTTTTGCCTAAAAAGAGTCATATGTATAAAATACAAAGATATACGGTGGCATTTATTTACGATATTTAAGGACAGATGTACTGAAACCTCCAAGTTAACAAATGCTAGTGAAAATCTGATGCTACTATTACAAAACCTCCCCAATCAGTTATATACTTTTCTGGATGATATTGGCCATACTAGATCTCTGGAGAAACATTTTTTGACAATTTTCAAAGTTCTAGATAGCAAAGACTATTAGCAAAACATGGTGATGCCGTATTTATCAGCCGTATGATTGAATACGATTTTAACAATGAATAAAATGATAATTAAATTATAATGAGGAAGTAAGGTGAAACAATTTAAGATAATGAATATTACAGATGGATATGTTCATGAAACGAAGCAACAGCATTTAAATTCAATTACTAGAATGCGAATAAGTATTTTAACCCAGAGCTATATAATAAAGTTGCTGGTCTATATGGATGAAAATGTTCCGTCGAAAGGCTGTGGTCACGGGATGGGTCGCTACCTGGGTCATTAGTAGACCGGTCCAAACCTGGCCTAAACCAGTATTTCGGGGAAATGTCCGCGTGGTTGTAGCTCGCCAACTAGAGTTTTTCAGAGAAATCCAGCTGGAGGCGAGGCTATATCTGTTTTGGTAAGGAATATTAGGTTTTAGCGTCGGCCTTCTAGTCTGAGACGTGATACCGTGTAGACGTGTTTTGTCTGCCGGGGACACAAACGTCGGATTGCGCCGAGAAGTACAATCAGTAATGAGAATCTTATTAAGTGAACAAGATCTCCCAGCAGTGAATTAAGCGGCGAAGTATACTTTCAAAACAGTGTTAGTAATTTATTCCATCGCGATAGATTTCAGCAATTCAGTATAGTTTTAACGTGATAGTGGAAATCTAGAGTAATTCGATCTGAACGCGGCGGCAACTCCTGGTGAACTGTGAGGACGAAACAAACTGAATAGTAAAGCTGATCCTATGAACTGTGTTGTTTTTATTTCGTCAACCTATCTCACGCATACCCTGTAGATAGCGTGGTCTCAGCTCTAATGACTAGCCAGGGCAAAGAATAGTCAACTCATAGAGCAATCTACTAGGCGACCAGATCACCGGGATCCAGGCTGCTAAGGTCACATCCAGAGTGGCTGATACCCGAGACAGAGTATCAGCAGACGTAGCGGGGGAGGAAAAGGCTACAAACTTGGCGAACCAACGTGGCTCTTCGAGAGACGGAAAAAGCAACCACCATCAGGATCGTCGGAAGCTCCAGCAGAAAACCAAAGGTACTGAGTATAACATTTTAGTGTTGTTGTCGTTGTTGCCATGAACTGATGGAGAGTATTTTAAGAAACGGAAAGGTGAAAGGTCGGTCAAGTTCACAAAGCATGGACGTGCAGGGGAGTACTAAACAAATTGTTAAAGAGAAAGTAGCAGAAATAGGGGAAAGTGCTCAGAATATACAGAATAGATTAGAAAAGACAATGGAAAGTAATAATGCTCAGGGTCTAGAACATAACGTAGGAAGGGATACAGAATGTAGTAGTAACAATCAAATTGTACAGGTTAGTGTAGCTAAGGAAACAACTAATAATAGCCAGGGAGTAGATGTAAATAACTCAGATAGGAATATGAGTATGGTAGCCATGATGAAAGCGATAATGGAGAAGTTAGAAAGTAATAACCTAGAATTAAGTCAGAAATTAGAAAGTACGAACCAGAAATTAGAAAGTACGAACCAGAAATTAGAAAGTAATAACCAGGAATTATGTCAGAAATTAGAAAGTACCAACCAAGAATTAACTCAGATGTTAGAAAGTAATAACCTAGAATTAAGTCAGAAATTACAAAGTACTAACCAGAAACTAGAAAGTAATAGTCAGAAATTAGAAAGTACTAGTCAAACATTTGAGGCAGGACAGCAAGATTTGGTTAGGAAGCTCGAAAGTCAGCAGAAAGCATTAGAAACCTTTCAAGCAGAGGTTAGAGGGGAAATCAATCAAGTTAGAACTGAGGTACGGGGGGAAATAGAAAGTATAAGAATCGAAGTTTGTAATCAAGTAGGTGAGAAGTCAGGCAGAGAATACAAGAAATTACGAGAGGACGTAGCAAAGCAATTTGAAAAAGAGAGGGAAATACTTAGCAAGGAATTAGACCAAATTAGAGAAACGGCTAGCAAAGAATCAGGGGAAAATAGAAGTAGAATGGAACAAGCAGAACGGGAAATTAGAAGGCAAGGTAGGGGTGTAGACGAAATAAATGAACAAATGAAAGAGGTAGCTACAGAAATTAATGGAATGAAGGAAACGTTAGAAAATTTGAGGTTGTGTGTAACTGAGCCTAATTCTAATGCTAGTCAGATAAGTGAAAGCTCTGCACGAAACGAAGCGAGACAAAGTGCCTCAGCCGACATTTCGATGCTTAATATGGGTCCAAGTATCTCCAGTTATGAACCCAGAGGTAATAATGTACATGTTGAAATGAGTGGTGGTCAAATGCAATGGCCAAACCACATCTTAAATGAAATTGTGCCACCTGTGTTTGAACATGAGGATTATGTTAATCCTAAGAATTTTATGAGGAGTCTGCATGAATATTTTTCTGTAAAGTGTATTCCTGAACAGTATTGCATGACAATTGTTAGGAAATGCCTTAAGGGAAATGCAGCTAACTGGTTAGAGGTATCAATGGGAAACGATAATAGCTTCAGGACCTTTGAAAGGTTATTTATGAACATTAGGGACATAACAGGCAGTCTAGCATAAGATTAGAACTGAGTAGTGGAATGTATGACCCAAAAACTGATCAGTCGATGGTTAATTATTTCACGAAACTTGCTAGGAAATCTAAAATGCTGGATCCACCCATGAGTGAGCAAGAATTAATCGCCATTATCACGACAAACTTCCCAGAGGCACTCCAGAACTATTTAATTACAGCTAAACCCGCAAACGTCGCCACTATGATCGATTTGCTGTTGGCATTGGAGACAAACAAATCAAAGAGTAAAAATGAAAGTTTCGCTAGGCCTGGAGCGAGCAACGAAAGGGAAATTTCAAATAATTTCGGGTATGGGGCACATATCAATTACAATCAAAACCAGGATGTCCGAGATAGATACCGAGGTCCCGCACCCAGAGGAGGAAATTCGCAGTGGGAGAACGGAGGCCGAAATAATTTTGACCGCAACCAGAGGAACCGCAACGGGCACGACCGAAACAGAAATGTACAAGTAAATTACGTAAACGCGGCGAGACATGAAAGGAACCAAGGAGTATGGAACGAGAGAAAAAGAAGACATTCAGGAAATGACTACTGGAAAGTCGACAATGTACCAGAATTAAGGCCGAGGTCACACAGGCAGGGAGAACGGAGCAGGGGAAATGGTTACTGGAGGGTCGGCAACGTTCCAGAATTTAGGCCAAAGTCGCCGCAGCACGGAGAAAGAAGCAGGAGCGGTAGAAATTCGCCGATAAATGGAGAAAGGGCCGAAGCCCTACAAGTAACCAGGCAAGTGTTCGAAAACCGCGGCCATCCTTCTCAGGAAGCAAATTTGGAAGGAAAGAATGCAACGAGAACTGGAGCTTACAGCAAGACTCAGGGAAACTATGTACCCAGTCAAACGCGCCTTCAGTGAAGACTGGGAGGAAACTATGTGATCCGTATGCGAAAAATAAGATCGACAGAGGGCAAATGATGTTACAGAAGGAAACCAATCTGAGGAACAGAAGTGAAGACAGTGACAAAGTGTTCGAACCACCACGAATAGCAGTTGCCATTAACGGAATTCCGGACACTGCAATAATAGACACTGGAGCTAACAGTACAGTGTGCTCGCAAAAGTTTTATGAAGAACTAATCAACCGGGGTTTGAAGATAATGTCTTTACCAGTAAGCGGTATATTTTGTTCACTAGGTGTAGGGAAGAGGAAAGAAAGAGTGAAATTTCAAGTCATGCTCAACGTAGAAATAAATGGTAGAATTATGGAGGTTTTGTTCCTGGTCGTACCCAGACTCGTTACCGACATAATTATAGGATGTGACTGCCTGTATGAATGGAAAGCCATTGTTAAATTCGAGAATAGATTTGTCAAGTTAGAAACAGGGCAAGAAACAGTAGTGGTGCCATTTGTCGACGATAGCGGTTCAGAGGAAGTTGTACGAGATGAACGTGAAGATGAAATCCGGGGAGACGTATTCTTTGTTGAGCACATAAAAGTTGGAGCAATGGAGCTTGGCGAAATAAACGTCGAAGAATATGCTGCCGAATCGAGTAACAATGAGATGTATGATGAAGATGTTGGAACGATTAGGGAATATGTGGAAGCTGAACCCCGAGAAAATCCCGCCAGGAATTGGAATTATGAGACTACAAATTTGTACCACAAGGCGGAAAACTACGAAAACTTGGAAGATTTGTTCAGAGAAAAAGTCAGTCAGTCTAACTACCTGAATACAGCGCAGAAAGAAGAATTATTTAGAATTTTAGTACGACACCAGGAGGTATTTTCGGATAAACCAGGAAGATGCACGAAATATATTCACCCTTTCGAAATAACGCCCATAGAGCCGTTTACACATAAAGCGAGACCCATACCATCCGCTATTCGGGAAGAAGTCAATAAAGTGATAGAAGACATGCTAGAAGACGGGGTTATCGAAATTTCAGACTCCATATACGTGAACCCCCTGTGCATAGTAAGCAAAGCTAGTGGGAAAATTAGAGTAACACTAGACGCAAGAAAGCTAAACAAGCATTGTAAACCAGACAGATTTAGACCCGAGAGCGTGGATGCAACGTTGAGCAAGTTGCACAAAGGAAAATTCTTCTCTACCTTAGATCTGACCGCCTCCTTCTGGCAGATTCCACTTAAGAGAGAATTGAGAAAATTTGCTGCATTTTTACATTCTGGAATTCTTTACCAGTTTACCGTCTGCGCATTTGGAATGAACACAAGCGGAGGCGCACTGTTGAGAGCATTGTATGCTATTTTTGGAGAAACCATAAAGAAATTCGTGGCTCAATATGTGGACGACTTTGTCATATTTTCGTCAGAAATTGGTGAACATCTGAAGCACCTTGATTACGTTTTAAACCGGTTAAAAGCTGCCAACATGACAATTAAATCAAGTAAAACTGCCTTCTTCGCCAAACAAACCGAGTTCCTAGGATATGTGATCTCCCAGGAAGGTATTAGACCAAATCCGGAACGGATAGACAGCATAAATAAAATTCCGGCTCCGAAGAATATAAAGCAGTTACGTCGATTCCTCGGAATCCTCAATTATCAATCCAGATTCATTCTCGACTTCGCAACTGTCGTAGCCCCTTTGAGACAGTTGTTGAAGAAAGATGAAAAATGGCGATGGACGCAGGATGAAGAAGAGGCCTTTCGGAGTGTTAAAAGATTATTAGCAGCTTCCATTTTGCTGGAAAAAACCCCGGGAAAATCTGCCGTTCATTATTTTCACAGACGCGTCGGGATTGGGATATGGAGCGATAATGACCCAAAAGGATGAATATGGAACGGACCACTTAATAGCAGTAGCCTCCAGAGGAATATCCAAAATTGAAGCACGAGCGTGCACGACTGAGAAAGAAATAGCTGCGATTTATTTTGCCTTGGTGAAATTCCGACAATATGTTTACAACAACCCCATCATTGTGTATACCGATCATGTGAGTCTGGCCTTTATGAACTCTTGCAAGCTAACCAGTACAAGAATATCGAGATA
The DNA here is from genome assembly GCA_030765055.1 of Mantis religiosa. Lineage (NCBI taxonomy): Eukaryota > Metazoa > Arthropoda > Insecta > Mantodea > Mantidae > Mantis > Mantis religiosa. Next base: position 127,965,633 of record CM060958.1, read on the forward strand.
CGTGCACGAGATTACGTCACACCATATAGAAATCCGTCATGTTCCGGGGAGACATAATATCTTCAGCGACCTGCTATCCAGAATGAAGACAAACTACCCAATACCAGACACGATCGACGACCACAAACACGATGTCACGATCTTGTACCTAGACACAATGGAAGGAAGATCACTCACGAAAGAATTGAGAAACTTGGCGAAGCTCCAGGAAGAAGATGAAGAATTGCAGAAACTTCGAGAAAAGGCGTCACCGATCACAGCAGAATTAAAGGAGAACATTGGAATATACAACGGAAAAATTTACAAGTTTCACGGACGGACAGAACCGAAGTGGAAAGTCATGATTCCGAGACGGATCGAAAACCGGTTAATTACTGCATATCACAAAGCCTTAGCACATACCGGCAGTGAGAAACTAAATTTGCTAATAAGTGAACACTGCTACATAAAACACTTAGCCAGAAAAGTACGGAAAATATGTTCAACTTGCGACATGTGCCAACGAGCGAAACCATTCAATGTGGAATTCGATACAGAACCTCAAGCGATTTTAAGAGATGAAAAGAATGCGCTAGTCACAGTGGACGCTCACGGAGAATTACCTCGAGGTCAATTTGGGTGCCGATACACTTTTGTACTTCATGATGTCTTCACCAAATATGTAAAAATATACCCCATAAGAAACATAAGCAGCAGGACTTGTGTAGGGAAGATAGTGAATGATTATATGCTGAAATACGGACCAGTAAAAGCGGTCTTGTCTGATAACGCGACCGTCTATCGGAGTAAATGCTTTAAAGGAACCCTCACAGATCACGGAATAAAATTATATTATTGCTCATCCTATTTTCCATCAGGAAACCCGACGGAACGAGTAATACGCGATATTGGGATCTATTTCAGGATACTTACACATAAGAATCACAAAGAGTGGGTAAGATACTGTCCAGTCATTGAAAAGATAATAAATAACACCATTAATGTGACTACAGGATTTGCACCCGTAACACTTATGTTAAACGAAGAACCCGAGCCCATCTTTAAGGAAATTGAAAAAAAAGTAAGTATTGAATATGAAACCCTAAGTGAAGAACAAAGAGCTAAATTAGCTTTCGACAGAATAAAGGAGAAGGCCGAAAAGAGGAAATCGAAGAGAAAACGAAGAAGGCACAAATGGAACCCAGATATAGGTGATCTAGTATTAATTAAAGATCACAAGTTGTCCTGCGCCTTGAAGAACAGAAACAAGCGCATGGAGTTACTATATAAAGGTCCTGGGGAAATTATTCAAAAATTTGGGGAACATACATTTGAAATAATAGATGCGGTAAATAGAAAACTCATGGGTAGGTGGCACAAAAAACTTCTCCGTCCGTACCGGACATAAACAAATAATCATGCAGAGGCATATAGGATAAGGTATAGATGAAAATGTACACAACTCAATGAAAATGAACTCAGACGAACAAATATATATAATCTTAATGGTATCCAATCACAAAATATCGAAATTGTGAAAAAAAAAACTTGTGGCGATAAGTACTTTTAAGACTTTAAAGTGAAGTGGAAGTGCAGTGAATCCTATGAAAATAACCAACTCAAAGCAACAAAACTGAGTACCAAAACAATTTACAAATCCAGGAAGGTCCAAGGACTTTAGGCAAATTACACCTTTATATAGAATCACAAGACAAACAGATTTTGTAAACTAGCTTAAGTTTTAAGTAGTTCATAACTAATACGATGTAAACGTTCGTTGTATGACGCAAGAAAATGTCAAACTTTCAGAAGTGGAGTGTATAAGGCGTATGGTAAACTAATATGTATTGGATTATTTCAGATGTTTATAATGTGAAGTGTTGAAAACAAAAAGAAATTATGTACTAGTATTATAAATTTTGTCACTATGATTGTATGTAACGCAGCTGAAATGCAAAGAAAATTGTAAAGTGAACCAGAGTTGCCGACGTTTGGAGTTGTTGATAATAATAGTAATGTTATTCGGGCAAGGACGCTCCATTCTTAAATTATGGGATAATTAAATAATGAAACGGGGGCAGTTTGATGCCGTATTTATCAGCCGTATGATTGAATACGATTTTAACAATGAATAAAATGATAATTAAATTATAATGAGGAAGTAAGGTGAAAGAATTTAAGATAATGAATATTACAGATGGATAAGTTCATGAAACGAAGCAACAGCATTTAAATTCAATTACTAGAATGCGAATAAGTATTTTAACCCAGAGCTATATAATAAAGTTGCTGGTCTATATGGATGAAAATGTTCCGTCGAAAGGCTGTGGTCACGGGATGGGTCGCTACCTGGGTCATTAGTAGACCGGTCCAAACCTGGCCTAAACCAATATTTCGGGGAAATGTCCGCGTGGTTGTAGCTCGCCAACTAGAGTTTTTCAGAGAAATCCAGCTGGAGGCGAGGTTATATCTGTTTAGGTAAGGAATATTAGGTTTTAGCGTCGGCCTTCTAGTCTGAGACGTGATACCGTGTAGACGTGTTTTGTCTGCCGGGGACACAAACGTCGGATTGCGCCGAGAAGTACAATCAGTAATGAGAATCTTATTAAGTGAACAAGATCTCCCAGCAGTGAATTAAGCAGCGAAGTATACTTTCAAAACAGTGTTAGTAATTTATTCCATCGCGATAGATTTCAGCAATTCAGTATAGTTTTAACGTGATAGTGGAAATCTAGAGTAATTCGATCTGAACGCGGCGGCAACTCCTGGTGAACTGTGAGGACGAAACAAACTGAATAGTAAAGCTGATCCTAAGGACTGTGTTGTTTTTATTTCGTCAACCTATCTCACGCATACCCTGTAGATAGCGTGGTCTTAGCTCTAATGACTAGCCAGGGCAAAGAATAGTCAACTCATAGAGCAATCTACTAGGCGACCAGATCACCGGGATCCAGGCTGCTAAGGTCACTCAAGAGTGGCTGATACCCGACACAGAGTATCAGCAGACGCAGCGGGGGAGGAAAAGGCTACAATGGAATGCACATCGATATAATAAAGGAATGTGTCCAAGTTTTAATTTATAAATACATTAAAGATAAGGAAATTAGCATTTTTGAAAAAACGACTGCTACCACAAGCCATGAAAACGATGAAAATATTGAGATCAGGATAAATTCAGGCCTTTCAGTTGTTTCTTCTTTTTGACTAACTAAAAGGTAGTTGTTTTAATATTTTTTCCAGATTTCCAACATTTCCAATTTATTTAGACAGTTATAGAAGCAGTAAATTACCTAATAAAATTTATTTCTTGAAATGCTGCATTTAACGTTAATTTTCAATGCATAATCTTTACAGTTCCTGGATGACTGGTAGTTAATATTATTTATCTTTTGTCGAAAATAACTCATTCCTCTCAAACTGCTTCCTAATATAGTATAGTGTAACACCGTTATAACATTGATCTGTTTTTTGTACTTTTATTTCCGTATTTCGTGACAGCTTTGAGGTTCTTTCTCAGAGGTTTTTCCTTAATCTCGGGTAAATGATAGGTAATGCATGGGGCAACTAATGTTATTGTAATTGAAACACTTATTATGCTTAATGCATTGCTAAAGTGTTATAACGTTATGCTAAACTTTCCTGTAATACAATGAAATACTCATGTTATCACTTTAAACCCTTCAGCAATCCCGACAATGTTATTACAGAACATTACATCAAGGCTTATTTGTGAAATATTACACTTTATCATTTATATCACTTTGTGCAACGGCTGCAGTTTTATGTTACAGTGTCTTTGTTTTAAATGTAAAATATTACTGTATTATTCATATGATTTAGAAATATGTGTAATATTACACAGAATGTTCTGCTAAAGTTTCTTTGTAATTAAATGAATTAGCCATGTTGCATCACTTTTAAGTGTTTGGAGTTATAGCTAGTATTGTTCTATAGAATATTTGTACTTGATTTAGTTGAATTACTCATATTATTTAGGTAAATATCAATTGAATTTGTTTAATTAATTAGAAATAATGATAAAAGTAACCATTAACAGTCAAAATAATGTTATTGTGCGAATTTTCCCGTCAAGTACCACATCTTGTTGTTAATTCCTTGAAAGTTCATATACAATTTTGAGGTAATTATAGTGGAAAATAATACAGGTGCCATGCGGAAAATTCACTTAAAGATTCAGCTGATTATGTTCCAAGATTGTATTGCTACAGATTATATAAGATAATTATTTGAGCTTTTAGAAAATGCAACAACTTTGAAACTGCAGTCACAACTCTCAAAGTTCACCTAATTATCTTTGTGCGTCATCTGTAGCAATGCGGTATTGGACTTTATCACCAGCTGACAGATAAGCAAGTATGAAAACTACAGCTACAGTATACCGGTAACGTAAAACGTTTGCACACGCAATTTTTCATAATTTAGTTCGCCACCCGAAAATAGAGGCGCTGCGATCACCCCGTGTTACCAACGATTAACATGGGGGGTTCACTTCTAATAACTTTATTTTCTGTAATGATACATCAATTCATTTAGTGCGAAAGCAATTTCTATCATGCGCAAATTAGTTTTATTTCCGATTAAAACTATTAATTTATAGTTTTTTAAGTGCAAAGTTAATTCGGGATTGTAATACTTTCGTTATGATATTTCGAGTCATAAGTTTATTGTTTATAACTTATTGACTACTGATAACGAATATAATCTCAGGGTTTAATAGTTGACGGAATTAAAATATAAGACATTTTCTCAGATTTCAGTTAAAGGATGAGCTTTACTTAAGGGTTTACATTTTAATTTGTTTGTGTTAAATATTAATAATTTTAAGATTAGAATGCATAAGATGGAATTAAAACACTGATTATATTATAATCATAAAGCTTAGAAGGGGTAGAGCCAGACTGAAAAATTCAATACCATAGCCGAGATATGAACCAAGGATTTTCTGGTCTCCGTCCAGCCGCTCTAAACCCTTGAGCTACTATGGCCAACGTGCCAACATGACATTAAGCTCTCCATCTGACTCGTGTTTTTCCCAGTAAACTTCCAGGAGTTCTCATAAACAAATGAGACAACTACCATAATGGCGACTTACTATGCTGTAAGTACCTTAAGGCCCGGGCCGCTATTAGGTATAATTAATGGAAATTAATTGTTATTTCACACTAGCCGTGTGTAGGACGCACTATGAAAGTGTAGAGCCAGACTGAAAAATTAGACGCTATAGCCGGAATTGAACCGCGGATCTTCTGGTTTCCATCCAACCGCTCTAACCATTGAGATGCTATGGCCAACGTGCCGATATGATTAATAATTAATTAATAGTTTACATTAAACTTACAATTAAATAGTTTTGTATTATTTCTTATAAGTTTGTTGTATAATTGTAATTTGTAAGATACGAATTGTCTATTGGACTAACAGGACATGAGTTTAGTATGTTTATATCAAGAAAAAGTTCATCTGTTTATTTATCTGTAGCTTATAGTCGTGAGTATTTGTTATTAGTATTACATTGAATACCATTATATTTGTTAGCTTTGTATTAATTTCTAATGTTAGGTCATGATATATTTGTCTTTATGGTATATATATGGAGATGTTGCACTTAATTATTTAGTTATTTATTATCAGAATGTAAAATCTTATAACTTCGGAGTATTAACTCAAGTAGAAGACATAGCTATTGCGTGAATGTTGTAAGATAAAATTACATTAATTATATAGTTTGTATAATAAATGCTTAATTTCATTATTAGTTGTATTAGCTGAGATAGTACTATGATTACCTGCGGCTATAACAACTTCGACCTCAGTTCATGGTTAGACTTTAGACCGTATTTATTAATTTGATTTAGTAAGACTTTTACAAATTCCCGTCTTATGTCCTGTTATACTCTAACTTTAATAATGTTAATTGCATTTTGAGTTTTAGTCTTCTTGCATTTTTAACATATTCCTTAATCTTTAAATGTTTAGCATTAGTAATAGATTTTCTCTTACAGTTTACAAGTTTTACAAAATAATTTAGAACAAAGAGGACTTCTGAGGGATCTCTTTCAAAATTGATTTCTTAAGCTAACCACGTAATTAATCATAAGAATAATTCTGATAACATACTTCAAATAAAGTCATTGAACCTGATTTTTACATCAAAGCTGCATTTATGTAGTAGTGATTTACAATGAGATATTAATGAAGAGTTTTAAGTGTCAGCCTGGAAATACTTAAAGTATGTACATTTTGGTATTTAACCGACTTTTCTTGTTTGACTTTTAGTTCAAAGCCTTTTTTATTCTTTTTAGATTCAGATGCTAGCAGAATATACCTTGCAATGCAATCCTGACATTTAATTTTTAATAGAATGAAGTCCCCTCCTTATCTACTATGTATGTTCATGATACAGAAAATATTAATTTAATGACAAAAAGAAAAAAGAGAAGAAACTACGAGATACAAACCTGCAGTTCAAATGTTCCGCATATTTAGAGAATGACTGCGATCACAGCGGCATACGGTGGAATTGTTATGAAACTCTTGAAATGGTAGTTCACCTAGACGTTAGCAGATGTCACGCTACTATGTATGTATCAAAGTATCAGTTATTAGAAATATTTTCAAAAACATAAGAATACCTAAAGTTCCGATTCGATATAGAATATGTGTTTAGTTGCAAATGACAGAAACTTGGAGTTATATAAATTATAAAAGCCAAGATAAAGAAACGGGAACTATTGTGCTTCGGAACAAAAACCTACAGAAATTTGTACAACTGCAACGAAATCAAGAGATTCTGTATATATTCATTTCAATATTGGGCATTCATTTCTGGTATTTCTGAGTAATGATCGATGGTTGTGATATAGATACAATTAAACAATAAGCATTGTGAAATAATCCATCACTTGCCAAATGAGAATAACACAAAAGTTTTATTCATTTGAGACTTCCATTTTTTATTTTCTGAACATTTGTATTTAGTATCGAACATTGACATAACTTACACCCAAAGTAAATTATACTCAGATATAACCATAGAATTTTACTAAGTCACAGCTATACAAGCAATACGTATCTTAATGCTGCGTCGTCCATTAGTCTTAACAGCCGTTTTTGAAAAGTTGATAAAACTTTAAGAGAATGCGTTGAAATTAAGTCGGAATATCTACGTTTTTGTGTAATATCGGAAAATGAATACCGAAATTAAAATTATGTATCATAAGGTGTTCTGCAAGTACACGATTTTATCCTTTTAATGAAGGAAAATTTTCAATATTTCCATGTATACGTTTGAAATCAAATAAACCAACAAAAATGTTAAAACTGAATAGTATCACAGCTTGTATCGTGATTGCAAAGAATATTTAAAGTCAGTTATATCCGGCAAGAACGTGAGGTCAGCTGTTCATTGTTTATTGTGCTACGGAGAGAACTTGTGGTCAAGTAAAGACATCTTACACCTTCAAGGACCCAGTTTGTTGATTTTGTGAAACCTGTTTTTTATGAACAGTTGACAGGCTTTTTATGTTATCAGGTTGTACATTCTAAAATAGTTGGCTTCACCGTATCGTGATTTTTGTATCTTTTGATATATGTATTTGAGAATAATCTAGAATTACTAAATAAAAAAAACAGCGAGATAGCCCTGATCCTCCCTTGTTTGCATAAAGTGTAAAATATGAGCAACAAACACAGTACAGAGTATTGTGAGGGAAGAAGTTGTACTTTTTGTTCAGCAAATATCCGCCACTTTTACTTTGCTAAACTTGTATATCCAAAAGAAAATGTTTGTAAAGGCTTTCTAGACTTTCTGGCTTTGTGACCGGAGAAAAACCAAAGACGCCAAATGACGTCATACTCAAAGATAAAGTGATTCAAATCCAAAGAGAGAACTGATTCTTATGATTTCACCTCAAAAGCACTTAGATAATAGTTGGAAATTAACCATTTGTTCACACTAGTCGGACATAGTCCAAAGTTTTTGGTAGTTAGAGTCAACAGGAAAAATTCAATAGCATGGCCGGGATTTAAACCACGAATCTCCTGCTTTCCATCCAGTTGCTCTAATCTATTGAGCCACCATAGACAACGTGACGTCTTGACATTAAATTGTCCATTTGAGTCGTATATTTCCCCCGTAGAGCACTAGGGGCTCTCATATCTGAGACACTTTAGCCTCTATAGAACTTTCATTATTTGTTGTATTAGCGGAGATAGTACTCAGATTACCTGGGTATATAGTAACTCCGACCTCAGTTCATTGTTGGACTTTAGACTGTATTTTTTAATTTGACATATTGAGACTTTTACTTATTGGCTATTAAACTTTTGTTAGTAATAACTGTTTTAATAATGTTTATATGAGGACTAGCAGGTGGTTATCGGGATGACTATTCGTTAAATTTCATTAACGAGAATACCATTTATGGGTTTTACTTATTTACATTTTCTTCCTCTTTAAACATGTCCCTTACTATGTTACACATGTGCAGGAACAGAAATTGATTTTGTCTAACTTTTAAGGTTTCCTAGTTATACAAGATGATCTACAATTAAACAGACTCCTGAGAACCTTCGCAGCTATTTTATCACGTACATTTTATTTGTTATAAGTAATTTGACTTAAATTTCTTAGAGTTACTTTTGAAAAAAAAAAAAAAATTAAATTTCGAAAATACATCCATTACCTCTAGTCTTGTTATTAATTTTTCTTGAACATATTGACGTATCATCCTTGAAGTTGCTGAACTTATATACAAGTTTGGTATTTAACAGACTTTCCAGTACAGGTAAGGCAGTATAGATGACGCGGAAGCTGTAGTTGCTATCTGTTTATTTATTTATCTTAGTTATTCTAAATTCTCTTCACAGCATTAGAGGCAAAATGTTTTATTTAGATACAAAACAAAAGACTGTGAGCGAGAATAAGCTGTGGCTAAATTGCATATATAGGTTAATATAAATCAACAAGATTTGTTTGTTTCGGAGCGAAAGTCCATAGAAACTTGTATAAGTCTAACGAATTCGATTTCTTTTTCATATATGCGTACAAATGCTCTGGTTATCATTCTTCTAATATAAATCCAATTAAACAACTGACATTACTTATGAAGGAACTCAAAGAAGAGCTCTGTAGAGTGACGATTTTCACCAATCTATTTCTTTTGTTTACCATTATTTGGTACAATAGATCTGGCAGTAGACTTTCGTATCATCATTAGCATTAAGTATCAAATTCATCGTCATTCCTGGACACAGCAATGTCATTATAAAGTGTACCTTTTGAGAAAACTGTCAAGAAATAAGAGTAAATTCGTGGATATTCAGCTCAAGATATGCGTCATATTTCAATTATTTATTAACAGTTTATTAGCTATACAAAAGAGAAGCAGAATGAACAAGACTACTGAGGAAGTTTCCGAAAAATGTAGCATATGCACTTAATTTGTAATGAATTTTCTCTAAATAGGTAATATTTTAATGGAAATTTCGAGAGTTAATTTTTGATAAAGTCATAATTTTAAAGAGGGTTTCCATTTAAGTAGTAAAGTATTTTTTAACATGTTCTTTAACTTTAGTTTAAAAGTTTGCTGTGTAAGAGACTATCCAGTTTTGAGTTTTGCTGAAAACTAATTTTCCTATTCGGCTAGTGCCGAAATATCTACTTGCAGTGTTATCTTCGCGTTTAGTTTCTGTTTACAGCAAGTCTACTCTGTAAATTTACCGAAAATGTTTTAATTTTTGGAATTTTCTTTTTTGATATTTTTGCTTAGGGTGTATTGTAACAGATGGCATGCTATTTATATCATCTGCACCATTGTAGACCATCAAGTGACAATTTAAAGAGACCTTTAACAATAATTACTTTAAAATTAATTTTTTGAGAAACTTTATTTCTAACACTTTTCAGTATACAAAATATCTCACGCGTCAAAGTTTTTCATATAACTTGGTGAAACTTACAGGCTAGGCCCATAATATGTAAACAACAAACTTCTCATTCCCATTTTTTGTTAATACTCATGTTTTGAAAATTAAATAATCCTAAGGAATTAAAAGGATCATACTGTCAACATTTTTAGAGTTAACACTTGGACAATATTTTAGAACAAACGCTACAACAATATTTCATAATTAAGTTTGCGGGTTCTATGAAAGTGCTCTGCGTTAGCCAAAAATAAAAATTCAGCTTAAAAGCTGACGTTTTTGGACGCGTGGAAAAGCTGATAGGGCGACTAATTTTTACAATATTTTCGCAAAAAATAAATAACAATTAATGATGATTTGGTGTAGCAACATTCCAGTTAAAACGATACTTTAATTATGTGACTAAATCTTCATAATGATACGTTTGTTATTATGGAAGTTAGAATTTTCAGTGTAGCCTTGCCTTAAAATGCATATACTCCTCTACATAACTCACATATCTATACGGTACAGAAAGTATTATTTTAACACTAAAATGAAGTCCAGAGAAGTAACGTGGTATAAACACGCAGTTCGAATAACCGGCGTGACTCCTGAGCGGCCGCGACCACAGTGACACAGAGTGGAAGTCTTTTGAAACTAGAGATACACGTAGCAAGTTAGAGATGACGCGCTGGTTGGAATTGCTATAAGTGTATCAATATGACTTAGTTATTAAGAAAGTTTCCCAAAACATCGGAATAATGACATTTCATTTTGATGAAGAATGTATCCTAAATGTAAACAATTGTATGCTGTACGTATATTGAACATAAAAGCCAATATAGAGCGGAAAAATTTATAGCGCTTTAGAACGAAAGCCTACATAAAGTTAAATAATTGTAATAAATGCAACTATTTTGTTTGTGTATTTGTTTCAATTTAAGCTATTTCATTTGGGAATTTTTTGAATAGGCATTTAATTCTCCAAACGCTCAGTCACAATAGTAATAACGTTGATGTTAAACAACCGACATTAAGTAAGAAAGAACAAAAGTAAAGCTGTGTATATTTATGATTTAAATCGATCAAGTTTTGATTGCCATTAATCGGTACAAAGTATTTGGTAGTAAACTCTGTTCTCATGCGTATGTGATACTGAACTTTGTAATACATAGTAGGACAAGTACAAGAAAATATGGTAATTATTTTCTTGATTTTTATATTTGTAACATTTATTAAATCGCCGAGGAAGTGGCAATACCTTTGTTTTAGAACTATGTGGTACTTCAGTTTTACAGCTCTTTGGAAATTGTATTGTGCTTTTTCAGAAGGGTGTGAAAACAAATAGGCCATGCCGTGGCTCAGTGGTTTATCCGCTTGGCTCTCACCAAGGTGCCCGGGTTTGATCCCAGGCGACCGCAAAATGAGATTTGTGGTGGACAACACGGTGCTGGGGCGGGTTTTCTTCGGGACCTCCGGTTTCCCCCGCCATCTCATTCTACCGGTGCTCCATCTTCATCTCATGTATCATCAGTGTCACCGCCTGCGGTGCCGTATGTAGTAAAAGCGGGCGTTAAACACTACACATTTCATTTCATTTCATTTGTGAAAACAAAGTCCAAATTTCTAAGTTTAAGTGCGATGGCTAAACTTTCTACCATAATAACACTGCTCCCTGTGTGTCGTACTGTCCTTCCAAATTATTTATTTTATATTTAAGTAAATTTACTAGACTGGGTTATAACCACTAAAGTCTATCTCTGTGGTTCGGAGGTAGCGCATCAGGAGGTCCTCTGCCCTAATCTCGACAAGGGATATAACGTTTAACTTACTTTTCCCTTATACCAAAAGATGAATGGTAACTCTAAGCTCTATGTACTTTGTACTCATTTGAACATCATTTAATTTATCGTCCGATATGACTTAACGGTAAAGCTTTTCCGTTATCCCGAAAGATGAATGTCTGTTAACTGTAAGCCTAATGAACCCTGTACTCATTTGAACATCATTTCATTCATCATCCGATATGACTTAACTATGGATGTTTCTTTTATTCCTTTCTTAAATGGAAACTGGCCCATGCATTTCGTTCTTGGACGGGATATATCTGTAAATAGGTTTTAATTCGAGGACTACGAAATGTGTGTTGCTACTGACACCTCGGTATTCAATTATTGGACGGTAATACATTACTTTCCAACTCGAGTAATTACGCAGTCGAAACTAATAACGACTTGTCACTTTAGAAATGTATCACTATTGGGAAATTGTGAAATAAAATCAAGTCTAAATCTGAGATGGTTCACTATACAAAATATAATGTATCAGACATAAAGCGTGTGTTAGAACAAGAGCTACATTATATGTGTAGTAAGATTTTGTTTCTGTCTTACAATTTAGGTAAAGAGACTCATAATGAAAATACCTTCTGAGGACTTTCCCTGCAAATTCAGCATATTCATTTCGTTTGCATTAATATATTGCAATCATATACTACTTCAATTAAAGAACTGGAGCCATTTTAGACAAAGTAAGTGAGAAACGTTTGCACAGAATTGGGAGCGGCGTATTGCGGGGTTTTAACTAACTTCTTAGCGTGAAGATACCCTGTATAACACGTCATTAAATGTCTTGTTCGGCTGCAACTACTCCTCTACCTGCTATGTATGTTTATGGTGCAGAAAATAAAACAAAATAACACTAAATTAAAGCTGACAAACAAAGCTGGTTGGAATTTCGTTGTGCCTAATGAAACGACTATAGCGCACTTGGTGGTAGTCTCATGAAATAGGAAGTACACGCAGTGTGTTATAGATGACGTGAAAGTTGTAATTGCTTCATATGTGGTATATCCCATAGTTATTAGAAATGATTTACAAAATATAAGTGTAATAATGCTTCGGTTTGTCCTTGAACTTATCTGACACATAAAGACAAAAATAAGCTGGAGCTGTGTTATATATAAATATCAATGTGGACAAGTAATAAATATCGTGTTACTGAGCGAAAGTCTGCTAAAGCTAATTTATGTATAACCGATTTAACCAGAAACAAATGCCAGCTTATACATTTTACAAAGCGGCGCCCTTTGGCAGTGGACATAACGGTCGATGGTCAAATATTGCACTGTCGTCAGCAGGTCAAGTACCTCAGCGTGACGTTGACACACATGATGCATTGGACCACCCATCTAATAGATAACACCAACAAAGTGCGGCAGCGATTAAAGATGTGCGCCTCCATATTTAGGAGCAAACAACTAAAGCTGCGCTCGAAGATCATCCTATATAGATCCATTATTTTATCCGTGGTCCTGTACGCCTGCGTGGTCTGGGCCAACGCCTCCAACACCGCCCTAAAGTATCTCCAAACCCTACGAAAACTATCCCTACACAAAGTCCTGTGTGCTCCTATCCAAACAACAACTGCCACCATTCACCAAGAAACCCACGTCCCTTACATCAACGAGGCCATCAACAAACGTGCCTCTTCCATCTGGTCGCGCATCCGACACCATCAAAACCCCACCATACACAATATTGGAAAAGGCGAACCCAATCACCTAAAACACACTAGAATCGAAGCATATTGAAGAAAAACAAAAATAAAAAACAACACGACTGCAAAGTTTTGCGCGCCGAACCTTTCCTGGCTCAGGCCACGCTCCCCGGCAGAGGCCGCCATCATGCGCAGCACAGGAGTCAGCTACGCGCTGCCGCACAGCCTAACTCTGAACATTGTAATTATTGTACATAGCCAAGTGTGTACAGTGTAGTGCGTGTGATATTGGGACGTACGTGGTATGCCCAGGTGTGTGTATGTGTGTGTTGTGTGCGCGTACGCGTGCGTGCAGGGTAAGCGCAGTGTAAATATGGAAATATAAAAACCTGAAAAAGAAAGACAGAGACAAATAACGGGATAAAACTGGTTCTCGGTGGCCTCAGAACCCGTATGGATTTTTGAAGAACCACAAAGACAAAACAAAAGCATACCAGAATTATAAACCCATGTAAATTTAGAGCCTGTAAGCCGGGTCCAATGTACCGGCATGAGGCAAATAAGTTACAAATAAAGAGCCTTAAGCCTTCTTTGCAGATTCATTTCAACAGCTCTAGAAATCCTTCAATGATGGTTGTGATATAAATACAGTGAAATAACCAACATTGTGAAATAATGTAGCAATTGGCAAACGAGAAAATCGCGAACGTTGTATACATTTCTGACTTCATTTTGTCATTTTCTAAACATTAGTATTTCATATCGAACATTGATATAAATTACAAAGCAAGTAAATTATACTCAGATGTACCTGTACAATGTAATTAAATGAGAGCTGCGTGTCTTATGACTGCATGTCACATTAGTCTTATCGGCCTAATTTGATGTAACTTTTATAGAAAGCGCTGTAAATGTAATCAAAATATTTAAGTATGTGTGTAATTAGGGGCACTGAATACCGAAATTAAATCAACGTATCATAGGATGTCCTGCAAGAACAAAATTTTATGATTTTAATGCAGAAAAATTGTCAATATATCCATGTCTAGGGTTCAAATCAAATAACAAACAAAATTGCTAAAGCTGAATTATATCACAGCTTGTTTCTTGACAGAAAAATATTTAAAATCAATTACATCCAACTAAACCTTGAGGTCAGTTATCCATTGCCTTTGTGCTACAGAGAAAACTTGTCATTTAGGACATTGTACATACTCAAGGGCTCAGTTTGATCTTGTATAACCTGTTTTGTAGTGAATAATTGACAGGTTTTTTATGTTATCAGGTTGTACATTCGAAAAATCTTGGCTTCACCTCGTCATGAATGTTATATTTCTTTAAAAATTTAATTTTGAATAATATGCAATTAATTATTAAATAAATACAACAGCTTAAGCGCCAAGAACGTTCCCAGTTTGCATAAAGTATAAAATGCATGTAACAAAAGCAGTATAGAATATTGCGAGGGAAAAATTGGCGTAAGTTTTGTTCAGGGAGTATCCGCCACCTTTACTTTGCAGGAATTTTATGTCCAGAAGAGAAGGTTTATAAAATTGCTACAAAAACCAGTGTTTGTCGTATCGAACATGTAAAGAAGGACAATTGCGATACGTGGAAAATACAAGCATAGGCCATGCTGACTCGCATTGGACTCCTGGCTTTGTGACCGGAGAATAAACAAAGACGTCAAATGACGTCAAACCGGAAGACAAAGTCATTCAAATACAAAGGCAGGACTCACTCTTATGATTTCACCTCCAGAATTAAAACAATTAAAGCATTACTTAACCTCAAAAGACGTAAATGTACAAGTCCTGCTCGGAAAGCTACGCTTTTGAAGAAATTAATTGTGCAGAAAGTGCACAACACAGTTTACGTAGATATCTCAACAAATTCTTGTAAACTGTTGACAAACTAAAAGAAATAACGTCGTGATAAATGAAGACTAATTTGCCAAAATTATGCTGTATTCTCTACCATCTTAATTTGAATATTTTCGAAATTCCGTGGAATCAAGGGATGAGCTACCCAGTGTTGAAAACCTATCATTTAATACTTTGGACCAAAATAAAGTCAGACAAGAAGACGACCCTTCAAGTGAAGCAGCACTATAAACAGGTAATAACAGATATCAACAGATAAATGGCGAAAATCAGAAGAAATAATCGATCATAGAGCAATTTGTAAGAGGAAATCTCAAGTAGTCTCTCTGTGAAGTCTGTTCGAAGACAAATGACAGTACATCTGAATGATGTCAAAGAAAACGAATTTAAAGAAATCTGAGCACAACATCATGGTAGAACAATGTTGAGTTTAAGGCTGAAAGTTCACTCGCGACTGTAATAGTACCATCACTCGCACGTATTTGACAAGTTCATCAGCTTTGTTCGAGTTATGTTGCACATCTCTGTCCTCATTCACACTTATTCGTACAAAAAATTAATTGAAGTTTAAAGCTTGTCACAATATTTTAATTTTCAGTCATTATGTTTGATTGTTCTAGTATTTTCTGTAATTTTCCAAAATGAAAGAGGAGCGGAAGAGCAAAACTTATAAATAGGTATAATATGGCTGACAGAAGCGAATCTACAGGATTTAGCTAGCAATAGTCTGGACATTAAACATACTTCACAATAAGAAATGATTCTTTCTTGTGTTTAGCTTCAAGTTAGTTAATTCATGGATACTTAATATCAATATACAAACTTTAGATATATTGCAGCAATATTTATGTCTATAAAGTCGTGTAGAGGCAAGAGACATACGACTTTAAGTGACAGTCAAATGTTTAAAAATTACTTAACTAGGGGAGGTTTTGAAATACCTTTCTCTTTGTATCTTCAACATAAAATAAAAGTTCTTATGTTTAGACTCATAACTTTCTTAAATCAAATTTGGCCTCTTTATTTTGTGCATGGACGTGATATATTTGTAAATACGTTTTAATTCGAGGGACTTCAAAGCGTGTGCTGCTATGAAATCTTGGTATTGTATTACTGGACGGTAATACAATACCTTCTTACTCCAGTAAGTACGTCATAGAAAGTTATAACGACTTGTCACTTAATAAATATAACTATTGGGGAATTGTGAAATATAACCAAGGGTAAATCTGAAATGGTTGACACTACAAAATAAAATGAATCAAACATAATTTGGGTGTGATAACAAGATCTACTTTATATTTGTAGTAAGATTTAGCTTAGTTCTTACCGTTTACAGTTATGTAAAGTGATGTAGAATGAAAACGACTACTGAGGACATTACCTACAAATTTAGCATATCCATTTCCTTTGGCATAAGCATATTTCAGTCATATACTACTTCAATTAAAGGATTTGAGCACTTTTTGATAAAGTAGTGTAAGAAATATTTTCGGTTAATTGATATTACCATATGCCAAAGTTGTCTTTAAGTTATTGGCGTGTAAATGTTGTATAAGTTTGGTATATAACCGAACTTCCAGTTTTAAGTTTATGCCGAAAATCTGTTTTTGTTTTAGATTTACGTGATACTAAATTATATATCTCCAGTAAAATATTGTCATTCAATATCTGGTTAGAATGCAACTCCTCCTCTACCTGCTATATTCGTTGGTGGTAGCGAAAATAAAAGAATATATCACTAAAATTAAGTCGGAAAACAAAACTGGGTAGAAACCCGCAGCTAAAATTTCCCCCATGTGTAGTGAGTGCGACTACAGCGCACATGGTGGAAGTCTCATGAAACAGAAATGCACGTAGCACGTTATAGATGACGCTAATTTGGTAATTGCTTTGTATGTACGAATATGTCTTAGTTATTAGTAATTATTTGAAACATTTAAGAATAAGGATGACTCTTTCAGATTTGAAGGTAATAATAAATGTGAATGATATTGAACTGGAGCCGTGTTGCACACAACAATCAATATAGACAAATAATAATTATTGTGTTTCAGTGGGAAAATCTCGAAAAGTTATTTTATATATTTCAGATTCAACCAGTTTTATTCATATATTACTTTCTACTTCGTGCTTTTCGGGTATATGTCCGGGAATAACTGTAGGTGTACAATGCGAACATAGTTGTGATATAAACCCAATTAAAATAACTCAGAACTCCACAAATGAGACGTCATCGAGGCACTGGTTTGTTACTGTGCCATTTTAACACCGGGTAACTAATTCATCAAGATGAGTACAGTGGTTAAAAATTATAAATATTGTGTAAATATAATGCCCTTAAGGAAAAAGGTAAATCACGAGATGCTAAATATTAACTATTGAAAACCATGAACACAATAAAAATATTGGGTTCAATAGATTTGGCGGAAGAAATTTGGCAAATGAGTCATATTAAGTCATAATTATACTGATAAATGAATGCAAAATAGAAGAAACATATAACAGAAATGATACGAAGGACCAAATATATAGAAATAAAAAAATTAAAAATAGTTTAAAAGCTAAGGAGGAAAGATTGTCTTAATCAAGTTGGAGGCTAATGGATTTTTAAACGCTTTTCTTTACTGTGCCTCAACACTATTGAGCGGCTAGCAGACATAAAGGACGGCAGGGGGTTAAGAAAGCAGATATAATGTATTATTTGTGCAATACGTATATACTATAAAGTGAGAGAAAACGTTTATTTACGGATAAACATAATAGTTTAGTGAGATATTATTTTATTTGCGAATGAAATAATTGTAAAATTGAGATCGAGAAATTTCAGACAGCATACAAAGGAGTGTTAAGTATTAAAACTAATAAAAGATACAAAGTTCTGTGTTATTCTTAGACACCCGAGCATACCCTGATGGTGAAATCTGATTGGTCCTTCCGAGATGCCATAGAAAACAGAAAGATTGTGGTGAATTCGTCCATATTTGGCACGACACTCTAAGTATAACATCAGATACGAAACGCTATATCATATATTTGGAATTCTTAGTACTTAACATTTTATATGATCTCTTCTTGTGAAGCTTTCAGCTCTTGTTTAAAACCTGATTTCTGCTGTCAGTTTATGTTTTTATCTTTCTTTTTCTCCCTGACGTAAAGTAACACTGGTGCAGCTAATTTTGTAAGCTCTTAAATATGTATCTTTTTATCCTTGTGTTTAGAGTCCTTTGGGTAGTTCAACATATATATTTACATCTTTTCGTTTTATGTTGCATATTTTGACTTCATTCACATTTATTTTTCACTGCGAGCTATTTAAACTGGCAACTTGTTACAATATTTTATGGAATTTGCTGTAATGCTCCACTAGAAGAACAAATGGAAGACGTAACGTCGGATTCAGAGTTAGTACAATAGATAGCAAAATCTCTAAACGGGTTTGCCTAGCATTCGTCGGGAGAGGAATCTTATTTCACACTATCAGACATTCTTTCGAAGGTCTAATTATAGTTTTTACGACTACAAAATGTTTGTGTGGTTAGCTTCAATTTAGGTACATAACTGTTATCCAAGGTAATGTTTAGGTCTGACTCCCAGTTAACATCTAACGTGAGATCACAATACTGTCCAATTCTGGGATTGTCTCTATTAACAGTTCAGTATTATATTGTCTACTGTCACTCTGTCCACCTTGTCAACTGACTGTCCCACACATACTAACAAGTGAAATGAGAAGGCCAACTGTGGATCTCAAACAATGAAATGAAAAGTGTAGAGTATAACGCCCGCTTTTACTACATACGGCACCGCAGGCGATGACACTAATGATATATGAGATGAAGATGGAGCACCGGTGGAATGAGATGGCGGGGGAACCGGAGATCCCGGAGAAAACCCATCCCTGTGCCGTATTGTCCACCACTAATCTCACTTTGCGGTCACATGGGATCGAACCCGGGCGGCCCTGGTAAGGGACAAGCGCTCAACCACTGTGTCACGGTGCGGCCGATCTGAGACAAGGCAAAACTCCCTGTGTGAACGGCATTTGCAAAGAATTTCCAAAAAACTAGCGGAGAAAATTCTCATCACAACAAGCACCGCCATCTTCAATTCCTTATTACAAACAAAAGTGACACGAGAGAAATGGAAGACCAGCACGATCCACCTGCTTCACAAGAAAGGACAACAAACCGAACAGTTCTCATATGCAATGTCTATAAACTATGTTCAACAATTCTGACACGGTGGTTGACGAAAGTTCAAGGTGAAAATTAACCAACAAAGCTGCCCGTCTTCCGTTCAGGCTACAGCACAGCAGACATCTCCGAACAGTTAACCAGTTGATCGAAAAAGTAGAGAAATTCCAACTGATAGCTTTTCCAGCTTTTATAAACTGTAGAACGGCTTTTGACTTAGTATAAAGCTCCAGCATAACACAAAACCTAACCAATCAAGGAGTCGAAAGTAAGTACAACCCAATTCTTAACCAAATCTACAAAGTCTCGACAAAGTAAAAACAGAGATGGAAGGTCACCTATTGGTGACCCAATCTACCCCAAAATTTTCACGACCATACTATAAGACATATTTCGCCAAGTAGAATGGAATAAACATTAATGGAGTAAGACTAACTAACCTGAGATTAGCTGACGACGTGATGTTTTCTATATCAACACAGGAATTACAAAGTATAGTACAGGAACTGTCTCCATAGGAAAAGGGCCAGTCTCACCATGAATATGTACAAGACCCAAGTATTGACAAACGGAGCCGAAAGACTAATAATAATCGACGAAAAATCCTTAACCTACACATCAGAGAATTCCCAAAATATGTAGCATTAGTACTTCATTTATCATGAGTCTCCTCTAAAAGGTTAATATGTTAATGGAAAATACGAGAGTTGTTTTTGATATAGTCCTAACTTTTGAGGAGGTTTCCATTGAAGGAGAAGCGCATTTTAACATGTTTTTTTTAACTTAAGAGTAAAAGTTTTCTATGTAACATACTATCCAATCCTGAGTTTTGCTGAAAACTCATTTTCTCGTTCAGTTTGTGCCAAAATACGTACTTCCAATTTTATATTGGCATTTAGCTTCTGTTTACCGCAAAGCTACACTGAAAATTCGCCGAAAATGTCCAAAATTATGGAATTTTATCTTTTGGAACTTTTGGTAGCTTAGGATGTGTAGTAATAGGTGGCATGCCATTTGTATCATTTGCACCGCCTGGGGTCATCACTTCACAATTTAAAGAGACCTTCAACAATGGGTAAAGTGCAACAATAATTACATTCAATTTAATTTTCTGAAAAACTTATTTTCTAACACTTTTCAGTATACAAAATGTCTCACGCGTCAAAGTTTTTTATTTAACTTGGTGAAACTTACAGGATAGGTCCTAATATGTAAACAACAAACTTCTCATTTCCTTTTTTTGTTAATGCTCATGTTTGGAAAATAATATGGTGTTAAGGAATAAACAGGATGATATTTTCAAAATTTCTAGAATTAACATATGGAAAATATTTTAGAACAAACGCGACTACAATATTTCATAATTAAGTATGTGGGAGCTTTGAATTTGCTCTGTCTTGGCCAAAAATAAAAATGGAACTTAAAAGCTCACTTTTTGCAGGCGTGGAACAGTTTATATAGGGTGTAATGTTTACAATATTTTCACATAAAATAAATAACAATTAATGAGCTATTTGGTGTAGCAACCTGCGGGCTTAAAACAACACTATTATTAGGTGACTAAATCTTCGTGGTGATACGTTTCTTATTGTAGAATTTAGAATTTTCAGTGTAGCCTTACCTTAACATGCATATACCCCTCTACCTAACTTACATATCTAAGTGGTACAGAAGGTATTACGTAAACACTAAATTATAGTCTAGACAAGAAACCTGGTACAAACATGCTGTTCGAATGACCCGCGAGTCTGCTGAGCGGCTGCTTCTACAGCGACACAGTGGAAGTCTCATGAAACTAGAGGTACACGTAGTACGTTAGAGATGACGCGCCGGATAGAATTGTTATAAATGTTTCAATATCTTCAGATCAACCATGCCGATCCGTCTCAAACTCCAACTGTATCGGGCGATCATTCCGCCTATGATTCTGTACGGCTGTGAGATCTGGGGAACAGTGGCTAATACCACTTTCGTCAGACACCAGACGCTGCAGAACAAGGCGCTACGCATCATCTACGATACAGGCTGGAGATTCCCGGCTCATATCCTACATGAGCACTCCCAGATCCCGTACATTGTCGATGTCATTCGCGAGAGGGCAACGATCAATGTACGAGAAAATCCAAATACACCCCAACACTTTAGTGAACTCCCTGGGAAGGTATGACCCGAGAGATCAAAGACGCTTGCCGTCCTTCAGACTGCCGAGAGACGTCCTGGGACCCCTTGGGTAACCCCAGGAGAACCCCAGATGTCTCTGGGAACCACTTCAACGCCAAAGGACCAAGCGCTACACAACCCGTACCCAAAACGGAGCAAAAAACTAAATCGTGTCTCCCAAAAGAGGAGAACGATTAAGTGCAGCTGCCCACGACAAAGAGGGGCAACCCATTCCAAACCCTTTATAAATTTCAAACCGTCAACAATTCCAAACACCCCAGCAGAACATGGATCTACTAGTTCATTTCGCAGGTTAAGCCGCAAAGCGGCTAGGTACTGCGGCATATGACACCCGGACGGGGAAAGCCCCGCCCGACTAGGACTACCTCTGGACTTTATTTATGTAGCTGTTTAAATTTCGTCCATTTCTGTGGGAAAATTTTTTAATTCACCAAACGCATAAAGTGACTATAATAATAAAACTAGTCTTAAGCAACCGGCATTAACTAACAATCAACATGAGAAAGGCTCTGTATATTTATGACTTACATCGATCAAGTTTTGATTACCATTAGTCGGTAACACATTTTGGTAGTAAACTCTGTTCTCATGCGTTTGTGGTACTGAACGTTGTAATACATAGGAGGACAAGTACAAGAAAATATTATAATTATGTTGTTTGATTTGCATATTTATAATGTTGATTAAATCGCCGTGGTAGTGGCAATAACTGTGCTATAGAACTGTTTCGTACTTTAGTTTCATAGTTATTTGTAAATTTTATTGTACCTTTTCAGAAGGATGTGAAAACAAATTCCATTTTTTTTAGTTTAAAGGCAATGGCTAAACTTTCTACCATAATAACACTGATCCCGGATTATCGTAACTTCCTTCCAAGGAATTTCTTTTTATGTGTAAGTAAATTTACTAGCCACAAAAGTCCATCTCTGTGGTTCGAAGGTAGCGCATAAGGAGGTCCTAAGCACTAATCTCGAAAAGGGAGATAACGTTTTCCTTACTGCTTCCTTATACCAAAAGATGAATGGTAACTCTAAGCTCTATGTACCTTGAACTTATTTGAACATCATTTCATTCATCGTCCGATATGACTTAACGTTGGAGGTTTTCTCTTATCTTGAAAGATTAATGTCTGGTAACTACTCATTTGATTATCAATTCATTCATCGTCCATATGATTTAACTTTGGAGGTTTACTCTTATTCTGAAAGATGAATGTCTGGCAACTCTAAGCTCTATGTACCCTGTACTCATTTGAACATCAATTCTTTCATCGTCCGATATGACTTAACGTTAGCGGTTTTCTCTTACCTTGAAAGATGTAGGTCTGGTACCTCTAAGCACTATGTACCTTGTACTTAATTGAACATCATTTCATTCATCGTCCGATATTACTTAACGTTGGGGATTTCTCATATCCCGAAAGATGAAGGTCTGGTACCTCTAAGCTCCAAGTACCGTGTACTTAATTGAACATTATTTCATTCAACGTCCGATATTACTTAACGTTGGAGGTTTTCTCTTATTCGGAAAGATGAATGTCTTGTAACTCTAAGCTCTATGTACCTTGTACTCATTTGAACGTCATTTCGTTTATCGTCTGATGTGACTTAACGTTGGAGGTTTTCTCTTATTCTGAAAGATGGATATCTTGTAACTGTAAGCTCTATGCCCCCTGTACTCATTTGAACATCAATTCATTCATCATCCGACATGACTTAACGTTGGAGGTTTTCTCTTATTCTGAAAGAAGAATGTCTTGTAACCGTTAGCTCTATGTACCTGTGAACATCAATTCATTCATCATCCGATATGACTTAACGCAGGTTGCTTCCTTTATTACTTTTAAAGTTGAAATTGGCCTTTGCATTTCGTGCATGGACGGTTATATCTGTAAATACGTTTTAATTCGAGGGCTTAGAAACGTGTGTTGCTACTGAGAGCTCGGTATTGAATTATTGGACGGTAATACATTACTTTCCAACTCGAGTAAGTACGTAATAGAAAGTAATAACGGCTGGTCACATTAGAAAAATATCACTATTGGGAAATTGCGAAATAAAACCAAGTCTAAATCTATAATTGTTCACTATTCTAAATAAAATGTATCAGACATAAATTGTGTGTTAGAAAAGGTATACATTATAAGTGTAGTGAGATTTTATTCCTGTCTTACAGTTTACAGTTATGTAAAAGTAATTCATAATGAAAACAATTTCTGAGGACATTACCTGCAAATTTATCATATCCATTTCCTTTGCATAAATATATTTCAATCATACACTACTTCAATTAAAGTATTAGAGTTATTTCAAAGTAAGTCAGAAATGTTTCCAGTTAATTGAGAGTGGCGTATTGCGGGGTTTTAGTTAACATGCTAGCGTGAACATATCCAGTATAACACGTCATTAAATGTCTGGTTAGACTACAACTCCTCCTGTAGCTGCTATGCATGTTTGTGGGACAGAAATTAAAACAAGATAACACTAAATTAAACCTGACAAACAAAACTGGAGGGAATTTCCTTGTGTCTACTGAGGCGACTACAGCGCACATGATGTAAGTCTCATGAAATAAGAAGTACACGCAGCATGGTATAGATGACGTGAAAGTTGTGATAGCTTGCTATGTATTAAATTCCTTAGTTTATAGGAATGATTTAAAAATATAAGGGTAATAATGTTTCGGTTAGTGTTAGAAATTATCATGTACATGTAGGGTAATAAGCTGGAGCTGTCCTATACAAATATCAATATAAACAAGTAATAAAAATTGTGTTATTGAGCGAAAATCTGCTAAAACTAATTTATGTATAAGAGATTTAACCAGTTTGTTTATTCAATGTATACGTTAATGACATGCCAGAACTCACACGCACAGAAAAATACATTTACGCGGATGACACAGCGCTAGTGACTCAGTCCACACAACCTCAAATTATACATTTAAGACTGCAGGACGCCCTTTTCGACCTAAAACACTGGTTCAAAAAGTGGCGTATCAGGATTAAACTCCAATAAATGTCAAGCCATAATCTTCACGAAGAGATTACAGCATGGATACCCTGGACATGCGCAGCCACCTCTGACATACTGTGGCGAAAGGATCCAATGGACAGACAAAGTTAGCTACTTAGGTGTCATAATGGACCAAGGCCTGACATGGAAAAAACAATTTAATAATGTCAGAGCAAAACATTATGGACAATTGAATAGACTCTACCCCATGATTAACTTAAATAGCCAATTGAAACTTAACATGGTTCTTACACTCTTTAAAACATGAATTAGACCAATTATTACATACGCAGCCCCCGTTTGGGGATTCGCAGACAAAACAAACTTAAACAGACTTCAGATGCTACAAAACAGAATTCTAAGAATAATGGCGAAGCTGCCCCCGGTTGCTCCGGCGTTTTAACTACACGAATAATTAAAAATACACAACATCGAACAATTTATGAAATTACTAAGCTTCGACCTTTACGACAAAAAGGGTAAAAACCCAAACCGACTCATACGTTTTCTTGGCACATACAACACGCAACATGACACACATAGAAGACCACTGTCACTTTTTGACAGAACACTTGGCCTTGGGGAAGCAGAGATTGATGTAGAGGTCTTCCTAAACATCTTAGTACCACCTTAAAATCCAGAAATGGCTAGGGGTCTCTATCGACCTGACTTGTGGCCCTTGAAGTCCCTACTATCTAGCGGGGCGGTCCTGGGGTAGGGTGCCCCCAAACGTATACCTTCGACAAGCCAATGTTACACGGCAAATTACTAAATATGACGTAGGGCTCGCACGTACGGCCCTGAACAAAATCATTCAAGCATTAATGACTTCGTCCTCGCATTTAGGACTGCGATAGTACATAATTTTTCCTAGGACCAAGTCTCCGGGTGGAGACAGCGAATTTCCAGACACTACTACACCTGAAATTGCAAGGGCACGAGCAAGGCCTCGGTCATGCTCATGTCCTGAGACCTTCTCTCCTGGTCCAGGCCACCTCCTGACTATTATATCCTCACCCTGAATCCGCAGGTGCAATTGCGGTACTGCTGCACATCCTCTCCTGAATACTCACCGGTGGAGATTTTTTAGTGGGTAGGGCTGGTGGTTCGAGCCCCCCAGAGGAGTCCCACACTCCAATCCCAGGGTCAGTGCGTAAAGGCATTTTTCCTCCACTCGAAAAAAAGAGATTCCTTTATATATTTGTTCAAATTCAATAGCTAATGTTAGTTAAGTGTGTTCATAGTCGTGATATAAAACCAATTAGACATGTAAGAAATTACTTAGAGCTCCACAAATGAGATGCCAACAAGATACTTGTTTATCACTGTGACACATTGATCTATTCTTGTCAACGGTTTGCATAACTACTATATCAATATGAGTACAGAGGTTCCAAATTGTAAATATTGTAAAATAACAATGCTGTTAAAGAAAATGCTACATGAATATATTAGGAATTATAAGACAATGTGATCACACATTGCTAAATATTAAGTATTATAATCCATACATGTAATAAATAGATTTAGCAGCAGAAATTCGGCAAATGACTTATATGAAGTCATAAGTATATTGATTAGTAAATACAAATTAGTAGAAACATATGACATTAAAAATACCAAAAACCAAACATATAGAAATAAATAACAATTAATTAAAAAGCCAACAAAAGTAAAGTTTGTCTTGTGTAATGTTTAACGCCCGATTTTACTACATACGGCACCGCAGACGATGACACTATGATACATAAGATGAAGATGTAGCACCGGTGGAATGCGATAGCGGGGGAAACCGGAGATCCCGGAGAAAACCCGCCCCAGCGCCGTGTTGTCCATCACAGATCTCACTTCGCGGCCGCCTGGGGAGGCTAATGGAATTTTTAAACGCTTTTCGTTACTTTGCCTCAACACTACTGATCGGCTAGCAGACATAAGGAACGGATGGTGGTTAAGAAAGCATATGTAATGCATTATTTGTGTAATATATATTAAAACGTTAGAGAAAACATTTATGTACGGATAAACATAATAGTTTATCGAGGAATTCCCTTATTTGTGAATGAAATAATTGCAAAATTGTGATAGACAAGTCTCAGAGAACAAACAATGTTGTATTAAGTATTAAAACTAATAAGGGCGCCGGGGTAGCGCGGTGGTTTCGTTCGCGGCTCCCGTTCTAAGGGTTCCGAGTTCGATTCCCAGCTCTGGGGTTGGCGATTTTAAGTCGGCCCTATCCACGCCTTCACCTCTGTCTAGCACACGTGAAGTATCCCCTATGCCCAACGTGGTTCGGAGTCCACGGTAAAAACTGTAGGTCCTCTCACCTCACCGCCATCTTCACTATCACCCTATCATCGGAGGTAATGGACACCGCCCTCTGGGTGCCTCCACCTGAGAAATGGGTCCGGTCATCACTTGGTGGGGTGAGGTTACCCCGAAGGCCAAGGTTGCCATGTGGGGAGTGTTAGTAACTAACTAACTTAAAACTAATAAAAGGTACAAAGCTCTGTGTTATTCTTAGACACCCGAGTATACCCTGTTGGTGAAATCTGATTGGTCCTTCCGAGCTGCCGTAGAAAACAGAAAGATGGCGGTGAAGTCGTCCAGATTCGACACGACATTGTAAGTATAACATCAGAAATACAACACCGCATCAATATATTTAGAACTCTTAGTACTTAAAATTTTATATGTTCTCTTCTTGAGCAACCTTCCGCTTTTGTTTAGAACCTGATTTCTGCTGCCTGTTTATGTTTTTATCTCTCCGTTTCTCACTGACGTACGTGCAGCCGATTTTGTAAGCTCTTAACTTTGTATCTTAACTATCCCTGATTTTAGAATTTTTAAAATAGCTTTACATATATATTACCACCTTTTCCTTTTAGGTTACATATTCTGACTTCATTCACATTTATATCTCACTGCGAGCTATTGAAACTGGCAACTTCTTCGAGTGTTTTATGGCATTTCTATAATGCTCTATTACAAGAAGAAAGGGAAGACGCAACCTCGCATTCAGTGTTAGTACAATTGATAGCAGCACCGCTAAATGGGTTTACCTAGCATCAGTCGGGAGAGGAAACTTATTTCACAATAAGAGACACTTCTCTTGAAGTCTAATTATATTTGTTATCGACTACCAAATGTTTGTGTGGTTAGCTTCAAGTTAGTTACTTAGGTCTGACTCCATGTGGACATCTAACCTGAGATCACAATACTGTCCAATCCTGGGATTGTCTCTGTTAACATTTCGGTATTATATTGTACTAAACGGATACTACGTGACTAGGTAACATTTATTATATAAAGTGGCATTTATATCATTGCAGAACCAGCTATTTTCTGTTCTTTATAACACTCAACAGAATAATAACACAACTAGAAGGCGCGCAATTGCGTGATTATTGTAAGTTAAAATGATATTTATTATTTAGGTTGTATAATAAATGTTTAATTTCATTATTAGTTATATCAGCGGAGAAAGTGCTCAGATTAGCTGCAGCCATAGCAACTCCGACCTCAGTTCATTATTAGACTTTAGACTGTATTTATTAATTTGTCTTAGTAACACATTAGCTATCTCAGCTTTAAGTAATGTAATAGTAATTGCGTCTTTCTCCTACTTTATTGAAAATCGTGGCGCATTATCCTGGAAGATGCTGATTTTATATACAAAGTTGTTACTTAAGGTTTTCAGGTTTCCGTTTTGCTGAAAAAGAAAAGTATTTTCGTCTTTGGATTCAGTTAGTCCCAAAGTCAGTATTTGTAATACAATCTATGCAATGAATTTCTATATAGAATGCAACTCCTCCTCTACTTGCATTTTCATGGTACAGAAAGAGTTATTTTAACGTTAAAATAAAGCTCAAAGGACATAACTTAAAAGCTCAAATGTCCTCCGCGTTTACTGCAACTACTGCGACACACAGCGGAAGTCTCATGAAACGCATAGTACACTTACGATAATATAGACGACGCTCAAACTCCAATTCCTCTGTACAAATCAATTTCTTAGTTGTTAAGAGTGCTTTACAAAACAGAAGAGTAGTAATATTTTGTTTCGGTGCAAACCACATCAGTGATATGAACGATAATCAGTTGTGGCTAACCTGCATATACAATTTAATATAGCACAACCGGAATAATTGGGTTTCAGAGCAAATGTCCGTAGAAAGTTGTATAAGTCTCACAAGTTTGTCATATTTTGGCAGTTGACATTCGTAACTTCGCCATTGGAAAACATTGTTCGTTTGCATGTGTAGTACCGAACATTGTCATACAGTTTGAGATAATTAAGTATATTTTGGTAAATTATCATCTTTATAACACTTAAGTAAATTACGGTGGTAGTGGTAATACCTGAGTTTTAGGATTGTCATACTTTAGTTCCTCAGCCCTATTTGGAAATGTTACTGTGATTTTTCTGAAGGCGCTGAAAACTCACTCATAATTTGTAAGCCTAAGTACAATTCGAGGATTGAATTTATCTTTCAAATTTCGAAGTATCAGGTATTCTCCAAGATTTTAGTAAGTTCCCAAATGTAATGCTTTTTCTCCCCTTTCAAAGAAATATGTAACTTCGGTTACATTGGACAAGTGCGCTAGGTCAGCTATACATTTTTTTGTGCTCAGGTGGATGTGGACTGTTGCAGCAATAAATCAACATCTAACAGCATCTCTACAGGAACAACCTCATGACACATAACCCCTTCCAAGTACTACAGCATCCTTCATTAATTACCGTGGAGATCCCTGGATGTTCCTCGAGTCTAAGTAGGGTCACATCGTCTCGGCTAAGTCGCACTCCGCTCCTGCCGTTACAGGCAACCTCACTACGAACAGTCTCAGCGCTCCGCCCCAATCTCAATGTCAATTGGCTTCCTTATCTACAATCGCTTTTACATGTAATATTACGGCTGCAACTGTGTCCAACAATAACTGGTCCTTTGCACCCAAATTCCACAGCGATATTGCGAGTGGATATTGAAGACTTGAATGTCAGACTTTCGGTCTCAAGCCAGATCAGTGCTAGACCCTCTAAAGCCAGTGTAATGTTTTGCGAAGAAGTGTCATATACGACAAAGGTTTAGGTTGGATTTCTGTTTTGTTAAGTCAAGATGATGTGTTATTTTCCTGGCTATATGTAGCCTCGGGCTTCAGTAGCGCTCTGCAGGATCGATGTCGCACTCACCTAGACCGCGGATGAGATGTTGAAGTTGGAGAGGTTTTTCATAAAAGGAACATGAAACGGTAAGGTTGTAGTCTGTTATTGTAAGAATACGTAGATACATATTCTAATGTGAACGGCAGTAAGTTGTAGTTATAGTGAATACAAAATCATTACAGGTCAACAAGAAGTATTGTGTTTTGAAACGAAAGTCTCCATTTGCTGTATAGCAACAAATTCAACTTTAATGTATATATGTTTATTGACATTATCTCATGTTCAGTAAGATAGTACACACAGTTGTAATATAATTCCAATTAAACAACCAATACTACTTAAAGAGCTCAGCTAATTCCGAAAGACGAGCAGTGTACATTTAAAATTTACGTCAGGGACAGCAATATGAGCACTCTCAGTGTGAAAGGTTACCCCCTAGTAGACCCTTACGTTTTGTTTCTATCTGGAAGGTGACGTGTGGCACTGTGATGGTCGTTCGGATTTTGAATAAAAGTAATTTTGCGAGGAAATCAAATTTAGATTTTCTAACTCATGTGTTGGCTAGGAAAGCACTAACAAGCTCAATGACACTACAGAATGTGAGTGAACGACGTATGAACAATGGTAAATGGCTTATATTGGTATTGTGTGAGAAATAGCTCCCTCATCACATAACTGACTCTAGCCAAACCTTTAGTTTACAAAATGGAGTTCTATAGAATTTATCGTTTTTACGTTTATCCACCTACTCAGAGAATGTTCCCATATAAGCTTTACTGTTATTGTCTGGTGACGCACAAAAATTCCTACATGAACCATCATCAGCAAATGACTCAAAAACCTGCAGAAGCTTGTATAAAATTAACAAATTTTTGTCATTATCTACCTAATCTTAAACCACCACCCTGCAAAACCGCACATTTCCTGTCATTAAGTGGTTAAATCCGTGTAGGATAGGTACACGAATGACACACATGTTCACACATCGTGCTGACCCTCAGTCGGCCGCCAGCTGTTTGAATGAATGAATTATCTTTCAAATGAGTTGTTCACGTGTTGCACGATATATTTAGTGTGCATGGTTGTGATAAACAAACGTTTCATATGGAGTATCCCAAATCTCTCCAAATGCGATACTGCACTAGGTTCAAAGCGCTCTGTGCATTTAGATCGATTCTTGAATTTCGTATTTTCGTTCG
The DNA here is from genome assembly GCA_030765055.1 of Mantis religiosa. Lineage (NCBI taxonomy): Eukaryota > Metazoa > Arthropoda > Insecta > Mantodea > Mantidae > Mantis > Mantis religiosa. Next base: position 127,996,674 of record CM060958.1, read on the forward strand.
TAGCATCAACGTGCCTTATGTCCAATACTAAAACATATTCATATATAACCCTTAAAAATTCACACACATTTTTAGGACAACCATCTGAATTCTGGGAAATTCCCATTGCTGTACAGGTGAATACCATTCTTTAAGATTTTGTTTCACATTACTTTTACCAGTGATGTTAGGAAATTATGTTTTACTTTTTATACGCCACTGAAACGCGATGGTATTATTCTGTAATTTTTTATTGTAATTTAAGTTCTCCAAGGTTAAATCGTATCTGACCATGAATGGAATGGATGAAATGATGCTCAAATGAGTCCAGGGTTAATGACGCTTATAGTTACCCGACAAATTGTTAGACAGTTTAAAAAAATGAATATTAAGCCAAAATCTCAAGCTACATTGTCAACCTTATATGAAACAGAGAAATTACATTACATCCAACATTTTATTTTGATGATATTACAATAACAAATCTAGGTCAACTTCAAGGATCTTCATTAAGCTCTATCTAGTATCAAATGTGAAAGCTTTTAGTTTTGTCTTATGATTCATTAATATATTGTTGTCGAACACAAGGTTAATGACTTCCAAACTTGCATTAGTAATTTCTGTTGATCAAGTCAAAGAGTTAAGTTTCAGTATTAATTTCAAAAAAGGTTTTTGGTTTAGCAACGTTAGGTTTTAATAACGAGATTATTACCTATGTGGTTTAGGATTTTAGCTTTTGTTGCTCTTTTAACTAATACCTTACTTAGGTTTATATGTGCAGGACTAGTAATAGATTTTGTCTAACTCTTACGGTTTATGAGTTTTGCCTAATAATTTACAATGAAATGGACTTCTGAGGACACTTCCAGAAAATCTGCCTTGTTCTTCTTATCTCTTATAGAAGTACTTTGAACATAGAGTACTTTGATTTAAAATCATTAGTCTTATTTCTGACAAAGCCAAATGTTCGAAAAAGTTTAGTCTTACATTAAATTTTTTGAACATTTTCGTTTATCATCCTTGAAGATGCTCAACATAGAAATATACAAGTTTTGTATTTATCAGAGTTTCCAGTTTTGAGTTTTATCGATCTTTTACTTCAGCTACTCTTAAAACAAGTTAGTCTAGCACAATCTATACAGCGAATTCCTTCAACTACTCCTCTACCTAAATTGTACGTTCGTGATAGTGAACGTATTATTTTAATGCTAAAATATTCCCCAAAGACGATAACTGGTAAAAACCTGCAGTTCAAATATCCCGCGTCTTTGTTGGGTAGCTGCAACCACAGCGACACACTGTGGAAGTTTCATGCAACACCAAGTACCTGTAGGGTTCACTACTGTACTATGCATTGTTGAGATGTATGCCCACACAACGTAATTTGTTATGAAGTTTCTCAGTCCTTAGTGAGTAAGGACTTAGAAAAGTGTTAACAACACACCGGCTTGGTACTCTGCCGTCCTTTTATTATCACGTTTTCTGCTTAGTTATGAAATTAGTTGCCAGGTTTCCAATGTTTGTATAACATAAACCGGTTCATCACTATGCTTTTCAGAGACATACTGCCTCCACATCATATATAGTGTCGCGAGCCAATTGTTGATCGAGGCGACGCGGTGAGGCATTCAAAGGGACGGGTAGTCAGGGCGGAGGTGAAAGATTGCCGAAACGGTGGGGGAAAGTAGACAGATTTGTAGAGAGTTCTACACCTTTGCTGGGCCGTCTCGATTGTTGGAGAACATTCTTTAATGAGAGTAATCTATAGAACAGGAAGCCCGCGCGCCAAAGTGGGTCAGTTGTTAATTGAACTCGCTTGCGTGAACAGCTGTTCGTTTGCGTTCAACGTCCTTGCGAGTTGCGTTGCGTATGTGACGTAATTCTATACTGCTGTGTACGAAGTATGTTTCTACGGAAATAAAATGCAATTTTTGGTGTTTGTATCCTGGAATTTTATTTTAACGTAACCAAAAATTCAGAATATGTTCATTTGTTTCAGCTTTTACTATATTTCCAGGTAGTGGTTAAGCTGTAAACGTGTAGTGGCAATTAATAACGAATTCATTCTCATTTAGAAACGAAGACACTAGGACCCTCGTACCCATTTGAACATCATTTCATTCATTTGCCGATATTACTTAATGTTCGAGGTTTTCTCTTAAGTAGATAGAATATGTATGTTTCAAATCAAAAAGAAGCCGCTCTAATGAGATAACAATAGCCCTAATTGGATTACAAAGTAATCCTATTATCACACCCCTTTGTCCTTGAAAGTGCCGCCCCCCTCATGGCACGAATGACGTCACAGACACACCCCTAAATGGCAGACGTCATGAATGGCGTCATAAAACACGCCAGCCCGGCACGCGACCAACAGTGACGTCACAGAATCGACTCAAAGTCAGCATGGTATTTTAAAATCACAAAGGAACCGCCGCTAATGAGATAACAATAGAGCTAATTGGATTACAATGTAATCTGATTATCACACCTCTTTGTTGTTACAAGATACCGACATGAATGACATGACAGACACACCTCTAAGTGGCATACGTCATGAATGGCGTCATAAAACACGCTCACCCGGCACGTGACCAACAGTGACGTCACAGAATCGACTCACAGACAGCCTTATGTCGACTCAAAGGAACCGCCCCTAATGTGATAACAATAGAGCTAATTGAGTTAAATTGTGATTTAATTATCACATCTCTTTGTCTTTAAAAATGCCGCCCTCCACATGGCACGAATTAACATACTGACGTCACAGAATCGACTCACCGACAGCATGATTCTATCGAATCAACACCCCATGAATGACGTCACAGAATCAACTCACATACGAGTTTGCCCACAGCTGATAAGAAATATAATGCAATTATCTCTCATTAATTAATTAAACCGATAATTAAACAAAGAAATAATGAAATAAATTAATAAATAAACAAATGAATAAATTGACGCACAAGTAAATAAAAAAGGAAATAAAAATAAATGTATAAATAAATTTATTCTCTGAATGTAAAGTTTTATGAACGCTCCCATGCGAGATGGGAAATTCCAAATTCCTTGTGACATGGCTAGCAAGTTCATTCATGCAAAAAGCAGGTTCCCTCGTGTTTAAGAATAATGACGTCGGAACATAACAACGAAGCGTTCAGAGTATTTCTTCCTAATTGTATTTTTCACATAATAGCTCGAGGCTGTTGTGGACTCTGCCAGTCCAATCCTGCAAAGCAGGTTTTCTCCTGTTTTAAGAACCAGGTAAATGTAGCCTTCCTCTGATGTGGAGAACGGCTGTGATAACAATAGAGTGGGAGAAACCCAAGTTGCCTCCGGCTATTATAACAAAGAAATAGAAAAGAGGTCAATTCTTGTTTCAGTGTCCCCTTGTGAGCAGGCAACTTCTCTGACAATCCTGTGGTGCGTGCGTCGGAATTATAAGGCGCTAAACTAGGAAACCAGCTAGCGCTTCAGGGTAAATCACTTCAGTTGTTCGTGTAAAAACCGGACCCATAAAGGGTCTCCAGTTGACTATCTAAGGGGATCGCTAATGGCTTACAGAAGACGAGATAAACAAAAGGAAAGTTTTCATGCTTTAAAAGCAAACTTTATAAGAAATATTTCCGAGGAAATGAAAACATCCCTTCCTTGAAAACTTTTAACAAATAACAAAAAGCCTTTTATGTATCCAATGTACAGGAAAGTGCATTCCTTGTGAAGCATGTGTTTACGAAAACAATACTTTGAATACATTTAAAAGAAATACTATATCTCTCATCTTTGAAAAGTAATATTTATTGTACTATAAGATTCCAAATCTAATTTGTAGGGAATTCCAATTCTCTTAAAAACATCCCTTCTTTGAACTCTATTAACAAGTAACAAAAGCCTTTTATCTAACCAATGTACAGGAAAGCCCATTCCTTGTGAAGCAAGTGTTTACGAAAACAACACTTTGAATACATTTCAAAGAGATATTATATCTCTCATCTTTTAAAAGTAAATCTTTATTGCACTATAAGATACCAAAACTAATTTGAAGGGAAAAGCCAAGAAAAAGCTTCCAATATGTGTACGCGACCAAATGCATGTCTAAACATGTTCTCTTCATTGCTTAAGGGCATACCTCCCTCTCCATGCTGGTATAAGGAAACAATAGATTATTTTTAGCCAATCAAGACGTGTCTGAAAAAAATAAGATAACCAATCACACAACTTCATTTAAAACAGAATGCGCATGCGCTAAAATAGGTTAATGGAAGGGGTGGTTTTCATGTGTTACAATTTGTATAAATAAGCGAAATAAACCAGTTATTTTCACTGCAAGAAATAGTCCTGTGCATCGAACCTTCACTGTGAGAAGCGACTCTCTGCAAGGATTGGATTTTCCACGCTGCTTTCTGCAAACCGTGATACATTACCCCATTTGAAAATGTCTGGTAAGTCATCAAGCATTTCTACTTAAAAAATATATTGCTTATCTATGTATTTCAGTCGTTTTATAAATACTTTTAAAGTTTAGAATCTTCTTATACTTTAAAGCTTAAATTTCAGATATTTCTGAGATTTTAAACTGTTTTATAACTTATTATTCTTAATTATTCTGTACATATGACATGCATGTAAAGGTGCTTGTAGCTGTGTATCATATTGGAAGGAAATATTCGACATTAACTTAAAATGTTTTCGAAATTTACCCTAAAGTTTATAGAAGATTAACACTGTATTGACGGTACAGTTACAGTTATTTAAATTCATTTACCAAGTTATTTAAAAACATATTTTTTTATCTTGTATTTATAACTAAAATGTTCGCATAACCTTCCCCTTTGTGGTATTATTATTATTATTATTATTATTATTATTATTATTATTATTATTATTATTATTATTATTATTATTATTATTATTATTATTATTATTATTATTATTATTATTATTATTATTATTATTATTATTATTATTATTATTATTATTATTATTATTATTATTATTATTATTATTATTATTATTATTATTATTATTATTATTATTATTATTATTATTATTATTATTATTATTATTATTATTATTATTATTATTATTATTATTATTATTATTATTATTATTATTATTATTATTATTATTATTATTATTATTATTATTATTATTATCATTATTATCATTATTATCATTATTATCATTATTATCATTATTATCATTATTATCATTATTATCATTATTATCATTATTATCATTATTATCATTATTATCATTATTATCATTATTATCATTATTATCATTATTATCATTATTATCATTATTATCATTATTATCATTATTATCATTATTATCATTATTATTATTATTATTATTATTATTATTATTATTATTATTATTATTATTATTATTATTATTATTATTATTATTATTATTATTATTATTATTATTATTATTATTATTATTATTATTATTATTATTATTATTATTATTATTATTATTATTATTATTATTATTATTATTATTATTATTATTATTATTATTATTATTATTATTATTATTATTATTATTATTATTATTATTATTATTATTATTATTATTATTATTATTATTATTATTATTATTATTATTATTATTATTATTATTATTATTATTATTATTATTATTATTATTATTATTATTATTATTATTATTATTATTATTATTATTATTATTATTATTATTATTATTATTATTATTATTATTATTATTATTATTATTATTATTATTATTATTATTATTATTATTATTATTATTATTATTATTATTATTATTATTATTATTATTATTATTATTATTATTATTATTATTATTATTATTATTATTATTATTATTATTATTATTATTATTATTATTATTATTATTATTATTATTATTATTATTATTATTATTATTATTATTATTATTATTATTATTATTATTATTATTATTATTATTATTATTATTATTATTATTATTATTATTATTATTATTATTATTATTATTATTATTATTATTATTATTATTATTATTATTATTATTATTATTATTATTATTATTATTATTATTATTATTATTATTATTATTATTATTATTATTATTATTATTATTATTATTATTATTATTATTATTATTATTATTATTATTATTATTATTATTATTATTAAACAAATGAACTTGCTTTTAGCATACTGGAAGCCAGAAACCAGAGAAGCATATAAGCGCATGCAGTTGGCGACCTACATTGCTTCGCTAAGAGCGATGCTTGAAAATCCATCGCAGTCAATAAGCCATCTCCAGGAGAATGTGCCTTCTCCGTTGCCTCCTTTATCAGACGTCTGGAATCCTGCAATGGAGGATTACGTCAGAAAGCTCGCCCAGGGTACAAGACAGGGACATCAGTTGGATACGCGCTCAGCTGATGCAGAACAAGGTATGTATTTTATTTCTACTATATTTTAAGTGCTTAAAGTTCAATTTACCTCATAAATTCATTTTTCTGAGATATATTATCTTTATTTTAGGTGACGTTTCACGGTATACTGGTGAAGGTCTCAGGCATACTTTGCAGAACGCGCATACGCTCTCAGCTGATGCAGAACAAGGTCGGTATTTTATTTCTAATATGTTTTAAGTGCTTAAAGTTCAATTTACGTCATAAATTCATTTTTCTGAGATATATTATCTTTATTTTAGGTGACGTTTCACGGTACACTGGTGAAGGTCTAAGGCAGACTTTGCAGAACGCGTATACGCTCTCAGCTGATGCAGAACAAGGTATGTATTTTATTTCTAATATGTTTTAAGTGCTCAAAGTTCAATTTACCTCATAAATTCATTTTTCTGAGATATATTATCTTTATTTTAGGTGACGTTTCATGGTACACTGGTGAAGGTCTAAGGCATACTTTGCAGAATTCAAGGGATTATGCATGTTTGTCCTCTACGGTTCAATCTCTGCGCCAAGCGGAGAAGAACAACGCATTTCTGAATGGAGGTAAGAACTTTTACAATTTAATACACTTATCATTTTTAGCTTTCTATGTGTTATAGGTACACAGGTTGTGTTGGGGAAAAAGAGTAAACTTTAAGTGTAAGTCAAATATTTACTTGTTATCTTGTATAGGTACAAGGGTTTGTGGGAAAAGAGTAAACTTTAAGTGTTAGTCAAATATTTACTTGTTATGTGTTATAGGTACAAGGGTTGTGTTAGGAAAAAAGAGTAAACTTTAAATGTTAGTCAAATATTTACTTGTTATCTTGTGTAGGTACAAGGGTTTGTGGGAAAAAGAGTAAACTAAGTGTTAGTCAAATATTTACTTGTTATATTGTATAGGTACAAGGGTTTGTGGGAAAAGAGTAAACTTTAAGTGTTAGTCAAATATTTACTTGTTATGTGTTATAGGTACAAGGGCTTGTGGGGAAAGTGTGTACTTTAAATGTTAGTCAAATATTTACTTCTATGATGTGCAGGTACAAGGGTTTGTGGGAAAAAGAGTAAACTTTAAGTGTTAGTCAAATATTTACTTGTTATGATGTGTAGGTACAAGGGCTTGTGGGGAAAGTGTGTACTTTAAGTGTTAGAAGTTGTTAATAAAACTGAATTTTAGTATAATGCTACTGCTTACACTAATGCATTTTATGATATTTCAGGAACTGCAACTCAATTGCAAGAGAGACCGTCAGTTATTCATTACGCTCCCAAGAGAGTCGAAGCCACCACTACGAGCACCTAGGAAAGTAACCGTCAGGAATTATGCAATCCTGGCACCTCAGCTCCATCATGCTCTAAGAGACCTCATGCTATTGATGACACGGTCGATTCATCAACCATGAAAAGACCTAAGGTTAGTGCTAATGATTGCCAGGTGTTAGAATGTAAGACTATTGAGTCTGCATTTAAGGGGCGTATTTTTAATAGTAAAATTATAAATACTTTAGAAATACTCGACCCTAGAGTGTTCATGGAAGCTTGTGAGGACCTCGTTATTAAAGAGATGAAATCCGTCTTAAATAAGCACAGGAGTGGTTTAAAAATGAATTGCTCTTTAGAGATTTCATATTTGATCCAGAAACCTGATGAGGATGTAACCATTTCATCCTTCTTTAATTCGAAGACCAAAGTGATTCCTTCTACCACTAACCTCAATCAAAATTTCCATGCAATAGTGGGGGATATTTTGGAAAACATAGCGAAATTCGAGGGGGGAGCTTCCTCGAAAACTTTGTTTGCCGTACACAGTTTGGTAATTAGTATATGTAATTATGACACTCTGCACGCCTCCTCATATATACAACTACCCACATGGTTAAGGTATAAGGGAGCAGTAGTGAATATACAGAACAAGGATAACGCATGCTTTGCTTGGTGTCTAATTGCAGCCAAATACCCTACCAAGGCAAATTCAAATAGAATAGGTTCATACCCCAAAGAGCTACTTTTCACAGCTTATAATTATGAAGGAATTGATTTCCCCGTAGCTCTGCACCAAATTGAACGCTTTGAAAAGCAGAACAAGGGGTTATCAATTGCAGTGTTTGGTATAGAGGAAGATTCAAGAAAGGTCATACCTCTAAACCAGCCTGCTGAGAAGAAGGACGTACATGTCAATCTACTGTACATAGAGGAAGAAGATAATGCTCACTACTGCCCCATAAAAATATTTCAAGACTTGTTAGATCTCAGATTACAACGCACTGCAAAACCATGTGGGTATGTGAAGCGTGCCTTAAACGTTGTGCAAATGAAGAAGCACTTAAGTCACACAAGCTGAGATGTAAAAACTGCCAAATTCTTAAGATGCCTCGGGAAGAAGAGGTCCTGGAGTTTAAATCATTTTCCAAGAGCGTTCCTGTACCTTTTGTTGTCTATGCTGACATTGAATCTGTTTTAACCCCTGTCCACTCTTGCCAGCCCTCAAGTAATGCTAGTTGGACAAGGGCTATTCAGCAACACGAGGCAATGCCTATCGCTCTAAAGGTAGTGTGCCGTCATGATCAGGCATTATCGAAGTTCTTCCTCTTCAGGGGTTGTAATGCCATTGATGACTTCATAAAGCAGTTGAAATCAATTGCTGACGAAGTCATTGATGTTTATTCGAGAATTGTCCCGATGTATCTTACTCAGGAAGAGGAACAGAGTTTCCATAATGCCTCTGAGTGTCACATTTGCCTTAGGAGTTTTGCTGTGAATGAGATTAAGGTGAGGGATCATGATCACGTGACAGGTAAATATCTGGGTGCTGCTCATAACAAGTGCAATTTAAATCGAAAGGTCCCTGATTTCATACCTATCTTTTTTCATTGTTTATCTAATTATGACAGCCACTTTCTGATAAGGCATTTGGCATATGATGATCAACCTATTTCATGCATTGCACAAACCTCCGAGCGATATATATCATTCAGCAAACGGTACAGGAACATTCGGTTCAGGTTCCTGGATAGCTATAAGTTCTTGGACGATAAGCTATCCACCCTTGCTGATATGCTTGAGGAAGATGACTTTAAGCTGACCAGGGCCGAATACCCTGATAATGAGCAATTTAACTTGGTCTCATCAAAGGGGATATTCCCCTACGACTATATAACATCTATAGAAAAACTTGAAGAGACGCAACTACCTCCTAAGGAGGAGTTTTCCAGTCGTCTCACTGGAAAAGGGATCACCGATGAGGAGTACAGGCACGCTGCGAAGGTCTGGGATTCCTTTAAGATCCAAAACCTTGGAGAATACAGCGATTTATATCTTAAAACAGATGTTCTGCTCCTATCAGATATTTTTGAGAAATTCAGAAGTCTCCTACTGGATATGTATAAGCTCGACCCAGCGTGGTTTTATATATTACCAGGAGTTGCTTTCGACGCCGTGTTGAAATCGGCAAAGGCGAAGCTCTCATTAATTCATGATAAGAGTATGCTGGAATTCTTCGAGGCTGGGATCCGAGGGGGCTTGTGCACTGTTGTGAAGCGCTACTCCAAGGCCAACCACATGTACATGGAAGCCTTCGATCAGAGTGCACCAGTGAACTTCCTATCATATTGGGACTTTAACAACTTGTACGGCCAGAGCATGATTTCAGCCTTGCCCTGTGGTGATCTGAGATGGATGACCAGAGATGAAATTGGCAGTATCGACTTCATGGCAATCTCACTCGATTCAGATGTAGGATATGTCTTGGAAGTCGACCTTCAATATCCCGCTCATATTCATGACGCCCATAACGAGCTTCCATTCTGCGCTCAGACTGCAATCCCACCCAATGGCCAATACAAGAAACTGCTAGCAACGCTAGAAGATAAAAGCAAATATGTCTTGCACTACAGAACACTGCAGCAGTGCATTGAAAATGGCCTGACTGTGAGACATATTCACAGAGTGGTAAAGTACAGGCAATCCCACTGGTTAAAGACATACATAGATTTAAATACTGCAAAGAGGGCTTAGGAAAAGTCTAAGTTTGGACAGAACTTATGGAAAAAGATGAACAATGCTGTGTATGGAAAATTTATTGAAAATGTCCGAAAACATACAGGTTTCAAGATCGTTAGCCAGTGGAAACAAGCCAAGAAGTTCATTGCCAGACCGACCGTTTTGAGAAGAATCATCTTCGAAGAAGATCTGGTGGGCATTGAACTAGCCAGGGAGGAAGTATTTATGAACAAACCAATTTACATAGGTCATGCTATTTTGGACATTTCTAAATTTATCATGTATGATTTTTTTTATAGTGTTATGAAGCCTAATTTAAAGGACTTGAGATTAAATTATATGGATACCGACTCGTTTATCTTTGAAACGAGTACCGATATCTATAGGTTTATTAGAGATAACCCACAATATTTCGATACCTCAAATTTTGAAAAAGACAATGCATATGGCATTAAGCAGGCCAATAAGAAAGTAATCGGTTTGTTCAAGGACGAATTGGGTGGCAAGGCTATGAGCGAGTATATTGGACTACGCGCGAAGTTGTATGCATACAGATATGAAGGCCAGCTTGTTAAGAAATCCAAGGGTGTCACCAAATGTGGAATGCAAGCAGTAGATTTCGATGACTATTTTAACTGTCTTGTAGACGTACATTCAAAATTATATACTCTACAGAAAACTTTTCGGACCGACAAACACAAAATTACCACAATTGAAAGTAATAGAGTAGCATTGCATGGGAATGATGACAAGAGGAAGCTTGTGGAAAGAAGCCATTTTACACTTGCTTGGGGCCATTACTCCCTTAAACCACCTGGCAATGCTTAGTGCTTTCCCACGAGCATGTAAATATGAGGATTTTTCAGATGTATGTTATTGTATATATATAAAGTTTTGTTTAACTGTGTTATATTTTAAATTTACTTTTTCCCTCAATATTGTATATGTGAGGGTTTTTGATCCAATTATTTTGTATTGTAAATTTAATTTTTCCCTCAGTGTTGTATATATGAGGGTTTTTAATCCAATTATATTGTATTGTAAATTTAATTTTTCCCTCAATATTGTATATGTGAGGGTTTTTTAATCCAATTATATTGTTTTGTAAATTTAATTTTTCCCTCAATGTGTATATGCGAGGGTTTTTATAAAATAAAACTCAAATGGTTTGCAACAGAGAAGCATATTTATTAATTCCTTTTCGTTATATTACAGTACATTGTTTTTATTTATCCACTCAGAACCTGGAAATCCATACCATTTAACAAGAATCCTATTTCCACGTCTCCGTAAATCTTTTTCTATTAAATATGTATTAGGATAGCTAGTCCTTTTTAGTTCATGTCCATAAAACGCTCCCTTTATCACTTCACCACTTTTATCCTTAAGTATGTATGTAGCCGGATTGGTACGCTTCACATGGTGAACTTGAAAGATTTCCACACTCCAGTTAGATTCAAATCCTTTTTCAAAATGTCCTTTATTCTTAGATACCCTAACATAATCACCAACACTAAACTTCTTGGTACCTCTCTTCTCTCTTCTGTCTTGATTGTAGTTGTACACAGTCAAAAGAAAGTCGTTGTTCTTTACTTCATTGGGTTTCATGCGAATAGTAGAATGGAATGTATTATTGTATTTTTTAATAATACAGGGCAAAAGATCTAACCACTTGTAGGGCCCTTGGATTAAAAACTCGCGATACATCATATTCTTCAAGGTTCGTATTAAACGTTCCTCAGCTGCGGCCTTCACATTACTATAGGTACTGTAATGGTTAATATTATACTTCTGCATTAAGCTTTTAAAGAACTTATTATAAAATTATTTCCCATTATCACTTTGAATGATCCTGGATGGCGCCTCCAATTCTTGTAGTATATCTTCCATACCCTTTGCCACACTAGCTCCGGTCTTGTCCTTTAAAGGTCTTGCATAAGCCATGTTCGAGTAGAAGTTTATTGCAACCAGTATGTATTTGAAATGTTTGTTAATTCTGGCATATGGTATCATTTCAACCAAGTCTATTTGTAGCAAGTCATTCAATCGCTTGCTAACGATTTTCCGGCGTAAGAAGTTTCTTCTTGCTGGAGCATGAAGCTCTTTAGCTATATTCTGTTTGGCTGTCATGCTATAACTTTATATGCTTTTAGCTCCCGTATGATTTCTTCAATTTCTTGTTCGTGACTATTATTACCGGCGTCTCTTGATGCAATGAGAAGTCTTAGCCTGTTCACTAAGGTGTTTGGGTTTTTCCAGTAGATGTAATCTATCTTCTTTTCAGGATGATGCTGCTTCCACGTCATGCCAAGTCCTGAATGTTTATTAGCAAGCGGGCGTATTATATTAGTATATTTATACGATATACGACATTTCAAGCGTCCTTGTCGCTTGTATCCTGTTCTGTGAAGGAGCGTATCTCTCATAATCTGTGCGTAAGTATCCAAGTCGTCACTTGTGTAAGCTGACATCTCGGGGAAATCCTTAAAGATGAGCTCGTTCAAACCTGGTGTAGACTCATATGTAGCATCCCCAATCCGGATTTGATCATTTATGAAATGAATGTCTTTATTGCCCAGCATATATCTACCATCTTCATATCTTACACCATATGTTGCATCTAGCTGATCCTTATCCTTTGAGCGTATCTTCTGCAGGTAAGTAGTAGTGGCCTCAACTCCATTGCTACTTCTTCCATCTTTAGTCACTGAAGGTTTCATTTTTTCTTGTTTATCCAGTATTTCTTCAAGAGGCTTAGTTACAGGCTTCAACGCTTCGGAAATAACATGTTGGGTTTCGAACTTGATTCCTTTCAGAGCTCTTAGTTTTTCTTTTACAACTTTCATGTGTCTGGCTACAGATTCTTTCAAACTTATACTTTCGCTATCCATTTTGCAAATGATTTAGGATAACGGATAACATCCAATTTATAGCTTGCGTTTGAAAACATCTACAGTCTTACTTAACATCTCTATTTTAGCTTTTAATTGAGCGATTTCACTCTCATATTCCTGCGAACGCTTCTGGAATTCCTTAACAAAGATCGTCGTATTGGCATTTAGTCCTCTGCTTGATTTTTCTAGAGCTGAAATTTGATTACCCTGTGTATTGTATCTTTCCAATAACGTGTTTACAATCGCATCTAATGAAACTCCCTTCTCATTCTCTAAATTAGATTTAAAGGAATTCGCGATAGTTAACTGTAGGTGATTGGTCGCAGACCATATAATTGAAACTTGATTTTTTATCATTATTTCCAAGCTATCGATTTTCTCACTCAAATCACTGATCATCTCCTTAACCATTAGCTCAACTTCGTTGAAATTTCGTTGTGTGAAATTCTGCATCCTATTCTCAATTGCGTCCACGTAGACTTTATTTGAAGCATCATTAGCTTCTCCAGGATCTTGAATGTTGCACAATCTCTTGTTCTTAAATTGGTAGTTCCCATTGCCATCTCTGTTTATTATGTAACGATCTATTATTTTTCTACCTGGAGTGCCTCTTTGAGAGCCAAACCTGTCAATACTCATGTTGAACTATGAATGAACATTTTAATTTTTATCTGCTTTAATATATATGTCAAATCCATTTCTATAACGCCCCTCATTCATGGGAAACTCTGGAACTATCAAAACGAAAGGTCTTCCTTCCGATTGACTCTCCCAAACGGATTTCCACAAATCTTTAAATTCATTGTAGGCCATACCTGTGTTTAAATAGTCATCATAAATATGCTTAAGTTGTCCTGTCTGTAGAGCAAAATCATATTTGTGTTGTCACGAATTAAATGTTTTGGCACTTTAGCATAGGATTGCGCTAGATATACAGAGTCAACGTTACGATGTCTGCCCATGCTGTAAAAAGCTGCAATCGTCATCTGCTTTTCAGTAATGACATCATCAAATATAAAGACAGAATTTTCTTTCACCTCCGAAGGTTGCATAACAGCTTCTCCATCACTGAATGTATTCACTTCTATTCCATCAATGCCTTCAAGCACTTTCAGTAGGTACTGATACTTCGGCTGGTAGAGAGACTTTGAATAAATATATAAATTTTCAAAGCGAAGACCATTCTCGTGTAGCAACATATTGAGTAATACATTCGTTTTCCCTGCGTTTGAGCTTCCTAAGATAAGAGCTCTAACATTAGAAGGAAACAGCTTCCCATGTCGATTACATCTAAAGTCGCTTTCGAAGTCTAATACCTGGATGGGAAGAGAACACTCTTGCTTGACAAGCTCTATCTTAGCAACTAACTTACAAAAGGCTTACATTGCGATTATATACCTATCTGTAACGAAACCATGTAAATCTAAAATATAGTTAATTGATAAGCATATCGAATAAAGAGGGTAATAACCTATAAAAGGAGATCAGTATATCATGGGAGCTCGAAGAGGAAGGTCGCCATCATATAAGTGCGTTTCTGGATTAATTAATTCAATAATTAATTCGCTACCATTCGAAGTTCACTTACCAGGATATAGATACTGCGGACCCGGAACGAAACTACAAAAGCGCTTGCAGAGAGGAGATCCTGGAATCAACCAATTAGACGAAGCGTGCAAGGAACATGACATTAGATACTCTGAACACAACGATATAGCTTCGAGGCACTTGGCTGACAAAGTTCTTATTGAGAAGGCTTGGAAACGTGTTCATTCGTCCGACTCCACTTTTGGCGAGAGGTTAGCCGCCAGGATAGTAGCTGCAATCATTAAAGGGAAGGTTGCATTGGGTGCTGGAAAACGGAAGAAGCGAGGAGGGTTCTTACCTCTAATACCCATCATTGCCGCTTTAGGCGCTGCAGCTGGAGGCGCCGCTCAAATAGCTACTGCGGTCAATAAGAAGAAGTTCGCTGATAGGCAGCTTGCAGAAATTGCAAGACATAACAAGGTCATGGAAACTAAAGGAAAAGGTCTTAAAAAGAGGAAAGGGAAAAAGCTGATTAAGAAGAGGAACGGAAGATCCTTGCAAATGAACCCGCCATTTTTGGCGGGCGTTTCTCAACTTGTGAAAAATTTAATGAAAAAGAATCGATCCAAATGCAAGAAAAGATCAAAAAACTGTGGAAAAGGGCTTTACTTATACCGGAAGAAGCCCTAAGTAACATCGATATTCAATTATATGCCAAACAACTAGATATTCCTTATTTTAGGGGAGTATACATGATTGACAAACGACCTTCGAAGCCTCATTTCAAGGAGAGGATTGTTGTTAATCTTGACAGGTCTGAAAATGAAGGAACACACTGGGTTGCTGTAAGGAAGGAAGGTGATACAGCATACAACTCTGACAGCTTTGGTAACTTGAAACCTCCTCCTGAAATTGAGAAGTATCTACGGAATGTTAAAATCATGTATAATGCACAGAGATATCAGAATTTTGATTCAGTCATCTGCGGACACTTGTGCTTGCAGTTTCTAATGATCTAGTACCTCCTGCACAACTGTGAAGATGAGCTACACGGTTACAGTGAGCGGATCAGATTCAGTTATTTCATCTTTTATAAACCCTCCGCTTCAGCTTGATCCCAATGCCCATTATGAGGTTGCATTATTGAATTTTGAAACCTTTTATTCGATACTAAACGTAGACTACAGCAATCATCATTTTCATTACATACGCGATGGTAATCCTGAAACCATTGTGATCCCACATGGAACCTATGAGATTGGTGATATTCATTCGTTTCTAAAGGATCAGCTAGGACTGAATGATGATGTCTTCTACATAAAACCTAATAATAATACAATGAAAGCAGTTATTAAATGTCCTTATACCGTTGATTTTACAAAGAAAAACTCCATAGGATCGCTTCTAGGATTCACAACCAATAAAATTATACCTGCAGGTGAAGCTCACGAATCCGATGACCTTGTGAATATATTTAAAGTGAGTATCATACGCATAGAGTGCAGTATTGCAACAGGTTCATTCATAGATGGAAAAAGTGGACACTCGCTCTACGAGTTCTTCCCTTCTGTGCCTCCGGGATTTCACATCTCTCAGGAACCTTCGAATCCGATATATCTACCAGTGATAGATACAGAGTGCATAGACGAGATCACGATTCGCGTGGTGGACCAACACGGCTCTCCGATCAACTTCAGAAACGAGGTTATAACTACAAGAGTGCACATACGGCGCAATGGCAATAAATTTTAGAAGACATTCCAAGCACCGTAATAAGGCTCGCATTGCAAGCTTGAAGCGTACTCTCTCTCCAGCAGTGGACGAGTTAACACGTCTAAATCGCAAGTTCCTCGAGAAGTTAGGCTACAGAGTGCTATAATGGACATCTTAAACGTGACAGAAATTCCATCCTTCGATGACAAAATCACCAAGGAGGAGGAGCATGTCTTTCTACCGTATAACTCATCCGCCCTGGATATAAACGATGAAATTAGAATACCATGTCAGGCTGAAGATTGGTATACGCTGCCTAACAGAAGTTATCTTTACATCGAGGGGTCTCTAACAAAGCCAGATGGAAAGCCCTCTACTACAGCGAAACTCACCAACAACGCCATGGCATTCATGTTTGATGAGATTCGCCTGGACATGAATGGTACAACTATAGACAGAACGAGAAATCCCGGCATTACCACAACCATGCGAAATTATGTGGCGCTCAACCCACTGGAGTCTAATCGTCTGTTGAATGCCGGTTGGACTTATCCTGGAGAAGAACCTGACATAGTATATCCTGCAAGTGGGAACTTTAATGCCATAGTACCTCTATCGATGCTACTCGGTTTTCCTAATGACTACAAGGAGCTGATACTCAATAGCAAGTTTGAACTAATTCTCATAAGATCCAAAGATTCTAAAAACTGTGTTCAGGCACCAGTTGTAGACCTCCCTAATGTTAAACTGACTAGAATTGAGTGGAGGATGCCTGTGATACGACTTTCTGATGCTGAAAGTGTTCACATCCTCAAAATTGTCAAGGCCGATACACCGCTGCATATCGCCTTTCGTTCCATGGATCTTTACACCCAGCCTGCAGTGCCAGAGGCTAAGTCATTCACCTGGAATGTAGCAACAACATCAAAACTTGAAAAGCCACGTTTCGTTATAGTTGGAGCACAGACCGCAAGAATGGGCAATTTAGCAAGGAATAGCTCCGAGTTTGATCACTGCAACATCAGTAATCTCAGATTATTTCTCAATAGTGACTGCTATCCCTACCATGATTTGAATTTGGATTTTGGAAGTGGAAAGTTTGCATCATTATATGAAATGTACTGTAAATTTCAAAGTTCCTATTACGATAGAGAAAATTATCCGCTCTTGAAGAGAAAGGATTTTCTTGCAAGTGCACCGTTATTTGTGATAGACTGTTCTCATCAACCCGAGGAGGCTATTAATGGAGCCGTCAACATCAGACTCGAGATTCAAGCATCTACACCTATTCTGAAGCAAACATCATTGTACTGCCTGATCCTGCATGATAAAGTGTTTACCTACAAACCGCTTTCTCATGTAATGCAGACAATAATATAGTTATTTTGTATACAAATGGTATTAATATTGTATTTAAAAGTAGGAATAATGTTTACATTTGTGGATGGATGTAATAGGTATTTTTAAGAAAAATAAAGCAAGTTGATATTCTATAACTCTCTTTTATTGATTTCATTATACAATAACATCATTTTCCTTCTCCCTTTCCTACTTCCTGAATAGCTAGATACTTTAAAGAAGTCATGTAAACTATTCAAATGGCTTTCAATATAGGGCAATAGACGTTTTAAATTTCTTATATCATCAAGATTTAAAGATATTACATGATCATTTAAACAATTATTTATAAAATGCGCTGAATTTGAAAGAATTACAATAATATTATATGCATAAATTACATTATCACAATATTCTACACCAGTAAATTTTTGCTCTTGTAGATAATCTTCAATACTTTCAATGTCTTTAGATATTATATCCCAATCCACCTTTTTTATATAAACGAAGGAATTATCACTTCTACACTTTATGAAGTGGGAGGGGATGTCGTAGTACAAACCGATGTTGACTGTATGCACGGGTGATATGGTGACGTCATCAAGCATGATGAGACGATTCTCCATTTTCCGGTGGCTGGTCCTGTGATTCTTCAATGATTAAGAACAGTACATGGTCATCACCTGGAAGTCTCCTCTTACTATTACGCTTCTGCCTTTTTGGGATAGTCTTGCCCCTTCTCTTCCGTTGCACCCTTTTTGTAGTTCTATAACAAATATATTAAAATGATTCGTTAGAGTCATGCTAAAATATCTTTTTTCATTAGTTAAAGAAAAACAAACATATATGTATTATCAAGAAATGTAATACGTACCTCAAGCTTTTGCCTGTTTCTGAGAACATCTGCGGTGAACAATCTGGTGTCTATAGATTTAGCCAGTTCTCAACCTTCGTGGCATTCTCCTCGGTAGCTATATCATTAGGTAGTGAAGCCAGACCTTGATCCATAGGTAGAGTATCCCGATCAGCGATTGGATATTCCACTATATCAATGTCACGTCCATGAGGGAACAGGTCTTCTTCACACCCTGGAAAGTTATGCTCAATCATTCGGAACCTACAAGAAATAAAGTATATTTAGGTTACCCTCTCTCGAATAAAGAGGTGAAATAGATTCATAGAAAATATAATTCTATTATTCTTTTACTTACTCAAGTTTTCTGTTCCTTCGTTGGCAGACTTCACAATAGTCGTTGCACAGGAAGAATGACGCCATGCGATCGTGCTCTGCTGGATTGGTACATAATACTGAATGTGTGTACCCGTCGCATGTTTCCGTATCGCATTCCAATATATGCTTTGCTACAAACACATCAACACCATCGGCACCATCAACGTGCATGGGTTTTCCTCTAAAAGTGTAAAAAAAATATTACAAATTAGATGTTTATATTAAGGAGGAATGTTAAAAAATGTTTTAAAGAAGTAATACTACTTACCGGTTTTCTCTTTGGTACACCTTACAGTTCTCTGTACACACGGCAAGACTCGTCATCTGATCATGATGTGATGGTTCCTCGCATAAAATTCTATGCATTACACCATTACAAGTTTCGGTGTAGAAGTACTTGTAATGACTCGCTTCCAACGCACACTCGCTCCAAAGATCTGAACTATCAGCCATTTTCCACTTCGCTATGTAACTCCCGAATACTAAATGATCACAAAACGCTGGCTATATAGCTGCCTGCTGGGATGCTTAAACCGGTTAGTGACGTCAAAGTCGAGTGGTGGGGGGTAGTCTGCATGACGAAACTTGTTTAGACAAGACTAAACTTGTTTACATGACGTCAGAGTCGAGTGGTGGGGGGAGTCTGCATGACGAAACTTGTTTAGACAAGACTAAACCTGTTTAAATGACGTCAGAGTCGAGTGGTGGGGAGTCAGCAAGAAAAACCTGCTTTTTGCATGAATGAACTTGCTAGCCATGTCCCAAGGAATTTGGAATTTCCCATCTAGCATGGGAGCGTTCACAACACATTACATTCAGAGAATAAATTTATTTATACATTTATTTTTATTTACTTTTTTATTTACTTGTGCGTCAATTTATTCATTTGTTTATTTATTAATTTATTTCATTATTTCTTTATTTAATTATCTGTTTAATTAATTAATGAGAGATAATTGCATTATATTTATCAGCTGTGGGCAAACTCGTATGTGAGTTGATTCTGTGACGTCATTCATGGGGTGTTGATTCGATAGAATCATGCTGTCGGTGAGTCGATTCTGTGAGGTCAGTATGTTAACTCGTGCCATGTGGCGGGCGGCATTTTTAATGACAAAGAGATGTGATAATTAAATCACAATTTAATTCAATTAGCTCTATTGTTATCACATTAGGGGCGGTTCCTTTTAGTCGACATAAGGCTGTCTGTGAGTCGATTCTGTGACGTCACTGTTGGTCGCGTGCCGGGTGAGCGTGTTTTATGATGCCATTCATGACGTATGCCATTTAGAGGTGTGTCTGTGATGTCATTCATGTCGGTATCTTGTAACAACAAAGAGGTGTGATAATCAGATTACATTGTAATCCAATTAGCTCTATTGTTATCTCATTAGCGGCGGTTCCTTTGTGATTTTAAAATACCGTGCTGACTTTGAGTCGATTCTGTGACGTCACTGTTGGTCGCGTGCCGGACTGGCGTGTTTTATGACGCCATTCATGACGTCTGCCATTTAGATGTGCGTCTGTGACGTCATTCGTGCCATGAGGGGGGGCGGCACTTTCAAGGACAAAGGGGTGTGATAATAGGATTACATTGTAATCCAATTAGGGCTATTGTTATCTCATTAGTGGCGGCTTATTTTTGATTTGAAACATACATATTCTATCTACTCTCTTATCCTGAAAGATGAATGTCTGGTGTCACTAAGCTCTGTGTACACTGCACATATTTGAACATAATTTGAAAGTTGTATATGCCTAAAAATTCAACTTTTATCTTCAATATATTCATTGAAATTGGTGTTGCCATTTCTTTAATAGTTTGTGAATAAGTATACCACACCACTAATAGAGTAGGCATAGTTTTGTTATGAATCCAACTTATGAATTATTCCAGGGATTTCCAAGTGCGCTGCTGAGCTGAATAAGAAGAGTTGTGTACATTTAAGTTGATCTTCGACATCGTGTAGCAAAATTAGATACAATGGATGGATAATACACATCTGTAGCATTAGAGACTTCCTGGTTCTGCTTGTATCTCGTCGTATGCAGTGTAGTTTCGTTCGTTGTATTTTCCGTATCTCTGCCCTGATTACTACTTATTTCGCGGTCAGAAATATTACAAACAGACGTCGTTCTGTCAAATGCAGTCTCACAACCTGTAACAACCTTTTGTAAAGTTTTGGTGATTGCGTCGCTTATATTATGTGTCATCCAGGCATATGAGGGGTAAGTCCATAAATGGACTACCTTAATATAAAAAAAGTGTTCATAAAACTTCTGGTATCTTTGATATTGATAATGTTAGAAAAAGGAACATCTATACTTACGAAATAAACTCAACACAAAATGCAATTACGTATCTCATAACACAATAAAGACCTCACAAATATCTTGTCATATTTATATTTCGTCATAGATTTGCTCTCCATTACCAGTGGAGCCTGATTTTCGTTTGTTTACCTCCGAGTTACATATCTAAGATGGCTGCTAGTTGTCTCATAACAATAACTAAACGAAGGACGGACTACCAACACTTGCACTGGATCCCTCTGCTTCACCAACAGATAAAAGTGTGACGTGTAGGGCTCATATAAGTTTCTCTACGCATTAAAAACTACACCTTTAGAAATATATTGCTTCATTTAGTTGATTATATAGGGATAAGCATTTGCAGATATTGTAGACACAAAGAGAATGCGATGCTAAAATATAATTGAAGATAAGGTAATTTTTTTAAAGAGCTGGTCGTTCCGGACGTTTTACATATTTTTGCTATTGAACATCTTAGTGATGAAAACAAAAAATTGTCAATTTCTTCTTCGACAAAATTATAGATATTTGTAACAAGGAATATGTCCGAAATAGGTCTCTTGACAAAAATTGTTTTACATTGAAATCTGCATTATCTGTGTCAGATTTTGTTTATCTCTTGTGATGATTAGTAATAGAAAAGGCTTCTGATTTTCCTCCTAGCAAAGTGAAGATACATATTTCATTTATCATTAATATACCTTAAGCAATTAATATTTCAAACAAAAGTTTGGAGCTATTTCTAACAAAGTTAGAATTACCGGAGTGTTTCCCTTTAAGGGGAAATCTCCTGTTATGAGTTTCCTTGAACATCATTTTGCACCATTGTTGAACATGCTTAATTTATATACAAGTTAGTTATTCAACCGACTTTCCAGTTTAGAATTTTGCTGAAAAAAGATTTTTCTGAATTAAGCAGATACTAAAATATATATTGCCAGAGTAACCTCGACATTTAATATTTGACAGAATGCAAAAGAAAAAAATGCAGAACTTGTGAAAGAATCCTCTACCTGGTATGCTCATGTATGGCAGCAGAAGTGATATTCTAACATTAAGGGAAGCCTGACGAAGGAAAATGGCAGAAACGTGAAGCTCAAATGTCCCGCATGTTTCCTATGATCACAGAGACACACAGGGGAAGTCTCCTGAAACACGAAGTACAAGAAGGTTGCTGTAGATGATGCGCTATTGATAATAATTAGTACGCCTATAGCAATGTATCTCAATTGTAAAGAATATTTAAAACATTTAGAATAAATATGTTCAGCTTTACTGCAAGGCACATAGCAAATTTCCCACATGGTAAGTTGGAGCTCTATTGCTGAAAGTTACATATAGAAATTAACTGGTCCTTCACACTAACCGTATGTAGTACGCACTATGAAAGGATAGAGCCAGACTGAAAAATTCAATGCCATAGCAGGGATTTGAACCATGGATCTTATGGTTCCGTCCAGCCGCTCTAACCATTTGAGCTGCTATGGCCAACACGCGGCATGCCATTCAATTCTCCAACTGACTCTTGCTTCTCCCGGTAAACCACTTAGGAGTTCTCATAAACACATGAGACAACTGCCTTAATGGCGACTTACTCTGCTGTACGTACTTAAGTTCCGGGCTTTATAGTTCGGACCACTATTAGGTACAATTAATAGAAACTAATTGGTCTTTCACACTAGCCGTGTTTAGGACGCACTATGATCTTTCAAGGATACATATAGACTGACAAGGAATATTATGTTTCGGAACGAAAATCTGCAGAAAGCTATATGACTTCAACAAATCGAGCTGAATTTTATATATCCTTGGCATAGTATCAGATGCCTGAATTTTTATTTTTATAGTGTAGAATTACTCACTTCCTCCTCTACCTGCTATGCATGTTTTGTGGTACAGAATGTAATATTATCACTATAAAGAAAACGCAACGAAGAAAAACGGTATAAACCTGCAATTCAAATGCCACGCGTGTACTACAGCGGCACACAGCGGCAGTCTCATAAAACACGAAGTACACGTAGGACGTTGCAGATGCCGCCACACTATAACTGCTATGTACATATCAATATATATTAGTTCTTATAAATCTCTTACAAAGCATTAGAAAAGTAATGTTCCCTTCTGGTTTGAAACATGTCATAGATGTGAACGATACCAAGCCAAATTATATGATATACCAGAAAACAAAAATTGGACTCAAAAGAATTGTTGGGTTTCGGAACAAAGGTCCGTCGAAAATTGTTTAAATTCGGCAAATTAGTACTTTTAAAATACAGGATGGGGAATTCTGATTGATAAGTGGTGAAATTTGACACCTCGGCATATTTGACCTGATGAGATACTTGATACTGGAGTTCTATGCGGATGACTGACGGATGCGAGTCATTCATTAGTTTCTGAATATATAGTTGCGTATTTTGTATGTATTAAAGACGTAGTTTTAATTAGACTGAAGAGTTTTTAAAGCAAGTCATGTGGGAAACAAGTGATTGAAGGTTAAGTTGCTTATATATGTTGTCTTAGGAATTTCGTTTGACTTTGTTCTAAGTGACCTCGCTTTTACTGTGTCGCAAAAGTGTGACACACCAAAGTGTAAGTGAAAAACAGTGGTACCTAGAGTGTGGTTTGATAGTGTGCAGTGTATAGTATAACAGTGACGCGAGCAAAGGCTAAAACCACCCAAAAACAGCGTGGGACGCGCAGCTGCGTGCTGTTGCTGCACGCAACGCTTGGCGTCCCCAAGCCACGCTGTTCCCAGCAGCCACCGCGACTAGCAGCCGGTGACCTCCGCTCCAAGATGGCGGCGGCAGTGACAACTACAGCAGCAACTGCGGCAGCTCCACCACTAGCCACCAGTCAGGCGGCTGGCAGTGGACTGATGCACCAAGGGGACCAGCCCGCTCTGTTTACAGCTGCACATGTGGCGCAGCCCATCCTCGTCCCGCCATTTGCCAAAGCCGCAGCAGCCAATACTCCTGCCTCAATGGACCACAGTGCCTTGGAGGAGGAAATGCTCGCCCGGAAGTATGCCCAGCTGGAGAGAGAGGTAAAAGAACTCCAGAAGGAAATCTCTTATCTCCAGGAAACCCTGCAAAATATGGCCCCGGAGTCCCGCGACTTCGGCAAAATAGCCATTGACCTAGCACGCTGTTACCAGGAACACTCTATTAAAAAGAGGCACCTGGTTCAGCTCGCAGAGGGCTGGCAGGCAGCCCCGGCTAGGAAGCGCCCCCATCGTCGCGGCAGCGGACGCGACAGCGATTCTGACGGCGAACGGCGTGGGCAGCAGCCTGTGCTGTCCAACAAAAACAAAAGAAGGCACCTACCACCCCAGGTCTCCACCGGCAACCGCTATGCGGCACTATCCTCATCGGAGGAAGACGAGGATACGGAGCACCCCAGCAACTTCCCCACCCTGCCACCACCACGAAGACCAAATCCAAAGCCCCAACGGCCAAGTAGGCAACAAAACCAACCTAAAGAACCACTCACTGCCACCAACCTACCTACACCCAGCCACACCCCAACAACCACAACAACTACATCAACACAGCCTACTAACAACCAAAAACCTCCGCGCATCATAATTCCCGATGCCCGGCAGGCAACCAAGGTGCTCCAGATCCTCCGTGTCTCTCTCCCAGCTGGGTCTTATACCCTACAGAACACCAGGAGCTGTCTGAAGCTGTTCCTGACCAAGAAAGAAGATAGCCTACCCACCATGAACAAGCTGAAGGACGCCGGGGTCGAGAGTTACAGCTTTACCCCCAGGAGCGACCAGCCCCTCCGCTATATCATCAAACGCCTCCCAGAGGACTTGGAGACCGAGCTCATCAAAGAAGATCTTGAAGCGAAGGGGTACACCGGCGTCCATGTCCGGCAACTGATCTCCCGGGGCAGGCCTCTGCCAATGTACCAGGTGACCCTGGAAAGGACCACAACAAATCAAAAGCTACTACAGGCTCGCGAGGTATGTCACATTCTTGTCACCGTGGAGGTCCTCAAAACGAACCATAATATCACGCAGTGCTTCAACTGCCAACAGTTGGGGCACACATATAAAATGTGCCACATGACCTCCCGATGTGTCCTCTGCGGTGGCCTCCACCGCTTAGCTGACTGCCCGAAAAAGGCCACGCAGGACGTTGTACCCCACTGTGCAAACTGTGGGGAGACGCATCCTGCCAGCTACAGAGGTTGCGAGACGATCCGGAACGAACGCCACCGCCGCCAACTGGCAGCCATAGCCAGGGCACCCCCAAGTGCGCAACCAAGACCCATTGCCAACCCGGCTCTGGTTAGAGAAGGCGTCTCTTTCGCAGGCGCCATGACGGGACAAAGCGCACCAGTGCTGCCACCTGCTGGCCAACCCTCAACAACTCCCCCCTCCCAGGCGCCACCTGGTGAACTAGGAGGCCTCAAAGAGCTCTTTACTCTGTTTAAAGAGCTCAACTTACATAAACTTGCTCCGAAGGTACAGCCTTTTATCGCAAGATTTAAGAGCTGCACCAGCACTTGGGAGAAGCTAGAAGCCCTCATATGGCTTCTGTCGGACATCTTCGAGTAAATGGCTCAACTAAGGGGAGGCACATCTCTAACTCGCGGGCTCCTTTGGAATGCCGACGGCATCTACAGGCAGCAGCACGAACTTGAAAGCTACCTGCGGCGTAACAAAATTGACGTCGCATTCATTTGTGAAACAAAATTAAAGCAGGAGCACACTTTCAAGCTCAGGGGTTACCAAATATTTCGAACTGATAGAATAAGCAGACAGGGAGGAGGAGCAGCTATTTTACTAAAAAACAAAGTTGCTCATGCTCCTGTTACGCTGCCACCATTGGCAGCGTTAGAGTGCACGGCTCTTAAAACACGATTAAATAACAAAACGGTGATGCTGGTGGCCCTCTATCGGCCCCCAAACTCCCCCGACTGTAGACGCGACCTCGAGCAAATCCTCACTTTGGAGGAGCATGTTATAATGGCAGGAGACTTCAACGCTCGACACCCCTGGTGGTATTCACGTCGAGCAAACGCGGCTGGAAATCTCCTCGTAGACCTTATAACAGAAAATGACGATCTCGAGGTGTACTTCCCCCCCGAACCCACCTTTTGGCACAAGTCAGGGCACTTCGAACCTGAAATCTTGGACTTCGTCATTACAAAAAATGTGACATTACCAAACAACTTCACTGTGTATCACAGCCTAGACTCCCACCATCTTCCAGTGCACTTTGATATCAGTGGCGCCATCACGGCCGGGCTGGCCGGCCCTCTGAGGCGCGCAGAAACAAACTGGAGCAAGTTTACCCTTGAAATGCACGGGATGGCTCAGCCTAGGCTGTCATACTACAGCGAGGCAGACATCGACGTCGCCATTGAAAACTACACCGCCTCGCTGCACACGGCCAAAAGAAATTCCACCAGCTACACCACAAGCCCGCCTAGTTTTTGCACGTACCCTGAGGTGGAGCAGCTCATTGCCAGGAGGCGACGCTTGACGAGACATTGGCGGCTTACCCGCCAGCCTGAGTACAAAGTGCTAGCAAAATGGCTACGCAACGTCATTCGGCAACAAACTAAATTAAACAAAATTGAGCAGTGGCAGCAGAAAATGTTAAATACCACACATTCGGACAATTCTTTATGGAAATTATTAAAGGCATTTAAAGTCTCCTCGAGCGCTAAATCAGGCACTGAGGCGCTACACACTCACCTCGGCCTGCAATTCTCCTCTGAGGAGAAAGCCGAGGTCTTTGCAGACTGTCTGGAAACAAGATTTACAGAAAACCCAGCGACGAACCCCGAGTTAGAACGGGATGTCCAGACCTGGGTACAAAACTGGGTGGCACAGAGGCATGAGCAACACTTGCCCCTCACAACGCCGCAGGAAGTGTACAAGCTCATTAGGAAGCTACCTAATGGGAAACTCAATGAGGAACTCAAACATCTCCCGAGAAAAGCCCTGGTGCAACTTACAAAAATTTTCAACGCTTGTTTGCAGGAAAATTATTTCCCTGACACTTGGAAACGAGCCAAGGTAATAGTGCTCCCTAAGCATGGGAAAAGCACCAGGCAACATCAAAATTACCGCCACATTAGTCTCCTGTTCACTATTGGTAAATTGCTCGAGAAAATAATTCTATTTCGACTCCAAAAACAAATTGCGGCACTTGACATTTCAAATTCACAATTTGGCTTTAGAACAGGGCACTCAACAGACCTTCAACTTTTAAGACTAGTAGATGACGTCACCGAGCAATTTAACAATGGGGCTTCAACGTTGGCGCTATTTTTGGACGTAGAAGCCGCATTTGATCGGTGCTGGCACAACGGCCTGATTTACAAGCTGCACCGAGAGTTTCCCGGCCTCCACAATTCACTGCCCTTGCTGCATAATTTTTTAGAAAACAGGCGCTTCTACGTCCAAGTGGGTCGCTCCTCCTCAAAGGAGAGAGTGATGCAGGCTGGCGTACCACAAGGGGCTATCATGTCACCTTTCCTGTATATACTCTTCACCAGCGACTTCCCCGTGGACGCCAGATGCAAAGTTGCAATGTATGCTGACGACACTGCAATATACAACCATCATAAAAATCCTCGTTATGGACTTTTAGAGATGCAGCGGTACATTGACCGCTTCCTGTCATGGCTTCATGACTGGAAAATCAATATTAATGCGAACAAATGCCAGCTTATACATTTTACAAAGCGGCGCCCTTTGGCAATGGACCTAACGGTCGATGGTCAAATATTGCATTGTCGTCAGCAGGTCAAGAACCTCGGCGTGACGTTGACACGCACGATGCATTGGACAACCCACCTAAGAGATAGCGCCAATAAAGGGCGGCAGCGACTAAAGATGTGCGCCTCCATATTTAGGAGCAAACAGCTAAAGCTGCGCTCGAAGATCATCCTATATCGATCCTTTATTTTATCCGTGGTCCTGTACGCCTGCGTGGTCTGCGCCAACGCCTCCAACGCCGCCCTAAGGTATCTCCAAACGCTACAAAAACCTATCCCTACGCAAAATCCTGTCTGCTCCTATCCGAACAACAACTGCCTCCATTCACCAAGAAACCCACGTCCCTTACATTAACGAGGCCATCAGCAAACGTGCCTCTTCCATCTGGATGCGCATCCAACACCATAAGAACCCTGCCATTCACAATACTGGGAAAGACGATCCCAAGCACCTAAAGCACGCCAGAATATAAGCATATTGAAGATAGATAAAAAACACGACTGCAAAATTATACGCGCCCAACTCTTACTGGCTCAGGCCACACTCCCCGGCAGATGCCGCCATTATCTGCAGTCCAGAAGTCAGCAACCCGCTGCCGTACAGCCTAACTGCGAACATTGTAAATATTGTACATAGCCAAGTCTGTACAGAGTAGTGCGTGTGATATTGGGACTTACGTGATATGCCCAGGTGCGTGTCTGTGCGTGTGCGCAAAAGATAAGCGCAGTGTAAATATGTATATATAAAACCAAGAAAAAGAAATACAGAGACAAATAACGAGATAAAACGGGTTCTCGGCGGCCTCAGAACAGGTCGCCGTATGGGTTTTAGAAGAACCACAAACACAATAAAAAACCATAACCAGAATTTTAAGCCCATGTAAATTTAAAACCTGTAAGCAGGGTCCAATGTACCATCCCAATCCGAACAACTCCCGGAAGAGGGGCTCGGCTGTTCGGCCCGTGGTTCCTCTAGTAACGTCAGAGGTACCACGAGTGCTAAGGGTCCGCAGCGCCCGCACTTTGGCAGCTGAAAGGGATGGATCCCTTACCCTATGGGGCCTGTTCAGGGTATGGGAATTACCCGATGGGAAGACGCAGAGAGAACAGTTGTTGCTTCCCCGGTGTAAGGTCACGGAAGTCTTGGAAGAAGTGCACACCGGTATTTCAGGAGGAAACCTGGGAGCAATCCGAACGTTTGACAAACTACGGCAGTGCTACAACTGGCTGAGGCTCCAAGCAGAAGCTGAGAGAAGGTGCCGTCAGTGTCACCTGTGCGCGGCGAGTCGCGGCCCCCAGAATAGGAGCCGGGGTCGCATGCATCAGTGCAAATTCGGAGCGCCATTCGAGCGGATCGTCGTTGACATTGCTGGACCGTTCGCAATATCCGACCGAGGCAACAAGTACCTGATGGTGGTCGTGGACTACTTCACTAAGTGGCCGGAGATGTATTCCATCCCGAACCAAGAGGCAAGGACAATCACAGACTGCCTCGTGGAGCAAGTGTTCTGCCGATTTGGGGTAACCTTAAAGTTGCACAGTGACTAAGGCACCAATTTTGAGTCCAACCTGATGAAGGAGGCACTAGAGAAACTTGGGTTTAACAAGACTCGCACAACACCCCTACATCCCCAGTCGGATGGCATGGTCGAAAGGTACATCAAGGCCTTAGGGTAAACCTGCGGAAGGTCGTGGCCAGCCACCATCGAGACTGGGACGTCAGTGTTCTACCATTCCTGATGGCCTCACGCTCGTCTACACACGACACCACTGGGATGACGCCAGCCAGCTTAATGTTCGGCCGAGAGTTACGCCTCCCTTGTGACCTAACTTTTGGAAGCCCTCCGGAAGCGAAACAGCCAACTACCAGGTATGTAGAGAACCTTGTAGACCATCTCCACGACATGCACGACATGGCTCGCCAGAGCATCCAGTAGGCGAGCGACTGCATGAAGATCCGGTATGACAGGCAAACTAACAGCCAAAGGTTATAGCATGGTGACCTGGTCTGGTTGTACTGCACTACTCTACTATTCGTACCATCCCTTGCCGCCCGAAGCTCCAGCAGCCATGGCAAGGACCGTACAGGGTGGTAAAGGGGATTAACGACGTGGTTTATCACATCCAGAAGGTTCCTCGGGGGAAGATGTTGGTGGTGCACCTGGATGACCTGGCACGCAATGATGGTGCTGTTGGGGACGACCAGCTCTGAGGAGGGAGCAGTGTCAGCCGAACGTTGGAACTCCCTGTAGAACCAGCCGGCAGTGTGGCCAGATGGGAAGCATTTAGACCACGCCTACCCATTTGTCTCGTATTACTAAATGAAGGGATGATTAGATAAACGGCGGAAGCCCTGTACCGTCTCTCCCCTCCCAATAGACGTCACGAAACCTCGGGATAATTTTGTCCACCGCGAAGTTTCCAGAAACGGCGATCTTCCCTATATAAGGCCTGTAGTTGGCGAATCATTTCACTTCTTGGCGAGCAGCCGTGAGGAGCGCCCAATGAGGGAACGAACTGGAAGACTGTGTACGTGCATCGGAGGAGTATACGTAAAGTGGAACGGTAACGGACGAACGAGTGAATCGTAATTGTGTGCATTACGTAATTCTGTGTGTTTGGCAAGTGTTCAACCGTAATTGGGCGGAAATAAAGAACATTGTTGAGTTGTGCAAATGGACTTTTAATTTCACGAACCCACAAAGTCACAGTAGTAATAGTAATAGTATTTTATTTCCTTTTACATCAACAAATGGAAATACAAAATCAAGATTACAATTATAAAATCCATACTGAAATATGCCATATATTCCTAAATCCTGAAAATCCTATCATGTTATCACGTTGCCCACCATTGAATAGTAATTCAGTCCCCATACACCTAGCCCTAGGTTTCTGTGTAATGGAGGCCTTCTGATCCTTTTTACACTTTCTGCCATTTCACCTATCTCATTCTACATTTTTCTCTTCATTGTTCTTAGCCATCTCTCTTTAACTTTCCCTAAATAATTCCCTATATTTCTCCTGTTCTTTTCTCCTTTTACCGACAACATTTTTCTAATTACTACTTCACCCCCCAAACTGTCCCATTAACGTAGCCAAGCCTGCTCTCTCCATATCTTTGTTTAACTACAATTTAATATACAATGGAAATCTGCATTCTCTTCTCCACACAATGGTCATTTATCTAGCTCCCTCTCTTGACCTATACCTTTCAAGTTTCTCACTCCTGTTCTCGCCCAAGCAAAACCTTCTCGCCCTAACTTACTACATATATCTATATATCCTTCCCTCCCCCAGGTTATTGTTATTTCTCTATATAATCTTAGTGAGCTTTTGTCACTTATATTGGCAAAAATATCTTGTCTGTCAATATCTTCTAATCTTAGCTTAACCTCATTCCAGAAGCCTCTATACCCATACTTTGCATTTATCCAAGAATGACCCATACCTATCTGCTTCAACAAGTCATACATTTTATGTGCCCAAGACCCATCCCAGTTACTTCTCTTTTGAATATGAAGACATTCTTTAATTATATTGCCATCTTCCAAGTTAGTGATTCTGTATAGATATTTCATTGTCCTTGAAAAATTTTAATTTTAGTAGAATGCCTGCCTAGTTCTAATTGTGCTGCCCCATTAGGTGATGCTATTTGTAATCCCAATATGTATTTACAAAAGGATCTATGCACTCTATCAGTCTCTCTCCAAGCCTCATCTATTCCCCAAACCTCTGAGGCATGTAACATTCTATTTTCTTATTTTCTACTACTGCCGTATAGATCCTCTCCAACAATTTGGCATTTATATCCGGTAGTTTACTGTAGCATGATTTTATCACTCTCATAGCCATTTTACCTTTTGCCACAGACATCTTTATTTGTTCTTTCCAGCTGGCATCTGAACTCAAACTTGTACCCAAATAATCAAATCTCCTTACTACCTCTATTTCTTTTCTATTAACCTCCCATGTCTCTTCCTTACGCAACCTGTATCCTTTTTTGAAGACCATAATTTTTGTTTTGTTTTCATTCACTTTCAAACCCCATTTATTGCAATAAGAATTGGCTGCCTCGATTGCTCTTCTCAGCCCGCCACTTGATATGGACCCAACTACTAGGTCATCTGCAAACAGTTGCCCCGGTATTTCTTTATTATTAATAACTGGTGAATGTACCCTACAACTTGATATCTCCTCTAAAATTCCATCGATATAAAGATTAAATAATAAAGTCACAGTAGTATTGAAATGGTAAATTAATGCACAAAAGAGCTACAGAACTGCAGTTCAAGTGTCCCGCGTGTTTACTGACTGACTACGACCAAAGCGAAACATACTGGAGGTCTCCTTCAACACAAAGTACACATAAGGTGCGACAAATATCTCGCAAGCTTTAATTGCTATCTACTTATCAATATGTCCTAAATTTTAAGAATACTTTAAAGCCATTTGAATGACAATGTTACCTTTTAGATTATACCATCTTATAAGTATGAACGATAGCTTATTAGAAGAAGAGTATACAAAAAACTCAAAATAGATGAACAACAAATGTTTTTGGACAAACGTTTTTAAAACGCTTATAATTCTTCTAAATTAATACCTTAATTTTATAACCTAAAACCTGAAACTGAAACCACAGCAGCGGTGCACACAAACTTCGCACCCGAGTTGGGAACCATGTAGCTACAGCTACCTCCTTCCCCTTTCATCGACTTACATTGAACCCATCACCCTGCAAAACGCGTAAATCCTGTCATTAACTGGTTAAGTCCATATAGGACAGGTACACCAAGGACACACGTCGTGCCGACCATAATTCAGCCGCCATCTTTTCCTTGCTTTTAATAATCCATTCAAATCTAAGCATGTGCATACACTTTTTATGTTATAGCACGTTATATCTAACTATAGCTCATTGAAATATAATTCCAATTAAAAGGTAATTGTGAGCTAAGCTGGAACCTTCCTAGTAACATAGGGATTGCGTACATTTTCATTTTTCTTCCACATCGTTTTGCCATTTGGCAATATTGGTTACAACAAATTTGTTTAATTCTTTTTAAAATTCATTTATATTATTTTATATATTTGTATGAAGTACTTTACCCCAATATTGTAGTGATACATCAATCCACTTAGCACGAATGCAATTTTTATCATTATGTTCCAATTATTTCCGTTTATGATTAAAACTTTTCATTTAGACATTTTTAATGGATTAGTTATTTCGGGATTTTAATGCTTTAATTATTATATTTTGAGACATAAGTTTATTGCTTATAACTTATTGGTTATTGATAACGAATATAATCTCAGGGTTTAATAATTGATGGAATTAAAATGTAAGATATTTTCTGAGATTTTAGTTAAAGGATGAGTTTTATTTAAGGGTTTACCTATTAGTTTGCTTATGTAAAAGTTTAATAATTTTAAGGTTAAAATAGATAGGATGGACTTAAAATATTATTATATTATAATCATAAAACTAAGAGTTAAATTATTTTGTATTGTTTCATATAAGTTTGTTTTATAATTGTAATTTGTAAGATACGAATTTTAAATGGGTCTGTCAGGCATTGACATTATAATGTTTACGTAAAGTAACACTTCAACTGTTTATTTATCTGTAGCTTATTATCGTGAGTATTTGTTACTAATATTACATTGATTACCCTTTAATTTTTTGGTTTTGTATTAATTTGTAGTGTCATGTTATGATATAGTTGTCTTTATGTTATATACCAGGAGCTCTTACACTTAATTGTTTAGTTATTTATTATCAGACTGTAAATTTTATAATGTCGCAATATTAACTCAGGTAGGAGATGTAGCTGTTGCGTGAATATTGCAAGATAATATTATATTTATTATTTAGATTGTATAATAAATGTTTAAAATCATTATTATTAGTTGTATTATCGGAGATAGTAATAAGATTATCTGCCATGATGATATTTATAAGGGTGCTCAACTACGGCGGTCACCAGCTCCCTTTAAAAAAATAGGCATGCCAATGGCCAGATATTAATACTTTCTAAAAACTACACAAGTGTAACAAAGCCTATTAAAATACACGTACATAAAAACATCAATCAAAGCCTGCTAAAATTTTCGTTCACTGAATCCTAAACTCTAAACCAGACAAGAATCTAAAAACCTTCCCCACGGATCTCCAAGCACGGCCTACACGTGGCTGGGCCTGTTGAACGTCTCCCTCAACCACGAAGAGAGACTTTTGGCTCGGGATCCCGGGTGCGCCAAACCCGTACCTACCGAAGTAGGCCCCTAGGGGGGGGGGGGATTACCTGCGACTATAGCAGCTCCGACCTCAGTTCATTGTTAGACTTTAGATTGTATTTGTTAATTTGATTTAGTAAGACTTTTACTAATTCCCGTTTCATATCACTTTGAGCCCTAACTTTAATGATATCCATTCCATTTTGGGTTTTTGCCTTCCTTCATCACTTAACTTGTCCCTTAATATTTAAATGTTAGGCAATGTTAATAGATTTTCTCTTAAAGTTTAATACTTATGCAGAATCATTGAGAATGAAGAGGACATCTGAGGATATTGATTAAAAACTTAGAATTGATCTTTTGATTTGAGCACTTCATTAATCATAACAACAATCATTATAGCATACTTCAACTAAAGTCATTAAAACTGATGTATACAACATCAAGGCTGCATTTATGTAGTAGTGATTTATTGTAAGATTTTCTTGAAAGTTTTCGAGTGTCAGCCTGTAAATATTAAACGTATGTGCAGTTTGATATTTAACCAACTTTCCTGGTTTGACTGTTGGTTTAAAGCCTTTAGAATTCGTTTTAGATTCATATGCTGCCACAATATATTTTTCAAAGCAACACTGATATTTGATTTTTGAATAGAATGTAATCCTGTCCTTACCTACTATGTCAGTTCGTGATAAATAAAGTATCAATTTAACGCCAAAAAGAAAAAAGAGAAGGAACAACCTGATACAGACCTGCAGCTCAAAAGTTCTGCCCTTATACAGAATGACTGTGATCACTGCGTAAGGCGGTGAAAGTGTGTGGAACACTAAGTACACGCAGACGTTAGTAGATGTCGCGCAAGCTATAATTACTGTTAATGTATCAAAATATCATAGTAATTACAAATGTTTTAAATACATAAGGACATATGATGTTATTTTTCAATGTAAAAGAAGCATTTAATGTGAACTATAATAAGTTGGAGTTATATTTGACATATAAATAAATACAAAGGAACAAGAACTATTGTGCTGCGGAACAATAGCCTACAGAAAGTTGTATAAGTACAACAACATCAAGAAATTCTATGTATATTTATTTCATTAGTAATATGACAGATTAGAAATGGTTGTGAGGTAAATACGATTAAACAACGAATATTGTGAAATAATTCAGCGCTTGCCATATGAGAAAACCATGAAAGTTATATCCATTTGTGACTTCATTTTTTCATTTTCTAAATTTTTGCATTTAGCATCCAGTATTGACATAAACTTGAAGGAAACTACATTATGTTCTGGTATACCTCTAAAATGTAATTCAATCACAGCTGTACAGGAAATACGTGTATTAAGACTGTATCTCTTATTAGTCTTATCAGCCCTGTTTGAAAATTTGGTATAACGTTTAGAGAACGCGATGAAAACGTAGCCAAAATATATAAGTTTAGGTGTCTCATGGGGTATTCTACAAGAAGAGAATTTTATGCTTTTAATGAACGAAAATTGTCTATATACCTATGGCTATGTTTGAAATCAAATAACATACAAAATTGTTAAAGCTGAATTATGTCACAGCTTGTTTCTTCATAATAATAATCACTATAATGATACGTTCACTGATCAGTCGGTGAATGTCCGCTGTTTAATTGTTCCTTGCCGTTAAAAGCCGAATCAGAGACCGTATTTCACAGTCGGCGGGCCGCTCGATTGATTGAAACTATTTTAACTGTTACTTTTAACAGCACACTGCACCACTACCAATGCGAATAGTATCGTTTACGCGCAAGGCTTGCCGGGAATTGGTCCGCATGCGCGTTTCAATATTCATGAGCTACGGCGAATCACACCTTACTTTAATAATAACCCTCGTACTAATGATAGGGTTCATTTAATCACGTAACAGATCTATGTTTTATTTACAAAGAATTAATCTCCAGGATTTACTGTAATAGAGAAAACCTAGGGATTGATCACCTGCCAGTCTTTCTTAAATATAAATTCTAATAGAAATGTTTGAAAGTCTAGAAGTACATATATGGACTGCACATTGTTTAGAATTTACTTTGCTGAATCTGTCTCTAATGAAGGAGGAACAATGCATCATAACGAGGAAACTGTAAACAAAAGAAAAGAAGTAACAAGAAATTTGTTCAAGCATAAGAGTTTACTAAATGATATATCCTTGAAGAATCTGGTAGCAAGAACAGAAAGATTAGTTTATCATTTATTGGTATATCTTTGTAATTTCTTTGCATTGTGTTCTATGAGTATAGTTGAAATGTGGCACGATGTAAGATTTTATTTTAATGTACACATTTCAGTTAAACACAGTCCTGAACTAAATTGTAATTTACAAGCAAACCTTTCTCCTGGTTTTGTTAATTCAAGTTCTAAACAGGATTACGCAGAATTTAATAGATCAGGTAACGAATAGAGATGGCCATTTTATTGAAATAAATTCCGTAATTAATAAACACTCAAACAACTTTCCACGTCCATACCAACTTATAAGATGATTCAGAATTTACATGAAGAGATACACTAAAGGAACGATATTCATATGTTTTAAAAACAGAAAAAATATAGTACTATGAACTAAAGTAAATCACTGCAAATTGGAAGTCAATCGAGGATCCAACAGTTCAACTAGCTATCGCCGAAGTGTATTAACAAGAACTCTTGAAAAACTTATTGCTAATAGAATATTCTCTGTTTGGTAAAATATGCCATTTAGACAATTATTAATATGGATTTAGTGCATAAACAGCTTAGATATTTTATTTCGTGAATTCGTATAAACTTTGTAGATAACAGATGTAGCAAGTCTATTTAGTATCTTGACGTATAACTGAGTACAAGTTATTAGACATTTTAGATAAATTAATATTACGACAAAAATCTCAAATTACATTGCCAACTTTATGTCAAACAGCGAAATTATATTATATCCAAAATTTCGTTTTGATGATACTACAATAAAAAATTTATATCTACCTCAGGTATCTTCATTGAGCCCTAGCTGGTATCAAATGTGAAAGTTTTTATTTTTGTTGATGATTTATTGTAATATTCAAGGCACACTGCAAATGTTGTTGAACACAGGATTAATGACTTCCAAACTTGTCTTATTAATATCTGTTTACCAGGTTAAATAGTTATTTTTCAATATTATCTTTGTGTTTTGTTGCTTTTCAGCTTTTGTTGTTCTTTGAACTTATGCCTTACTGTTGTATACATGTGTATGAATAGTAATAGAATTTTTTCTAAGTCTTACACCATCCAAATTACAGATAATACTCTACAATGAAATTGATTTCTTAGTATATTTCCAGAAAATCTATCTTGTTCGTTTTCTTTGCTATAAAATAATTTTAACATAGAGTACTTTAACTTGAATTCATTTATATTATATTTTACAAACTCAAAATTCGTTAAAAGGTTTAGTCCTGCTTCAAATTTTCTAGAACATCTTCGTTTATCTTCTTTGAAAATAGAAATATACAAGTTTTGTATTTAACAGACTTTCCAGCTTTGAGTTTTACTGATATTGTTTACTTTAGATACTCTTAAAACAAATATGTCTAGCAGAATCCATACAACGAAGTTCTATACAGAATGTAATTCCTCCTCTACCTACTTTGTACGTTCGTGGTGCAGAAGGTATTATCTTAACGCTAAAGTATTCCCCAAAGACGATAACCGGGAGGAACCTACAGTTGAAATATCCCACGTGTTTCCTGTGATCACAGCATCACGCAGTGGAAGTCTCCTGAACGAGGAAGTACATGTGGGGTGTTACAGATGACACGCAAGTTCTAATTGCTATCTGTTCAGCAATTTGTCTCATATATTAAGAATATTTTACAAGATTATTGGCAAATGATGTTTTGTGTAGGTGCAAAACATATGAAAGTTGTGAAGGATGGAAACTGTGCATATATCACACAGAAAAAAGTTTATTATATATATATATATACAATATATCGACAAAAGTAATTGGGTGTCTGTACCTAGTGGAATGGATACTTGGTCTGTGAAGTTTGTTCCTGAGCATATACTTCTGAATTTTATATGGAGACCTGCTGAAAAAGTGTGTTAAGGTGTTACGTCATAGTTTTCCGTAGAGTGCTGAACGACTGTGTGCACGAATATACTTTCTTAAAATACTTATGCGTGACTTTGTGAAGTAGTGGAAAATGTTCAAATTGCATTGGTAATGCAAATGGATAGGTAGAGGAAACAGTGCAATAACAGTGTGTGTGTGTGTGTGTGTGTGTGTGTGTGTGTGTGTGTGTGTGTGTGTGTGGCTGCTCCAAAATGGCGGCGGCACCTGCGACAACAGCAGCCCTACCACAATGTGCCAGCCAAGCGGCTGGCTCACAAATGATTTGACTCGCTCAGCCGGCCGTAGCAGCAGCTGCAGCCCTACAACCACCCGCCAGCCATCGAGGTGGTCAGCCGGCCGCCTTCATAGATGCACTGCCTACCACTAGCAGCCACGATCCTCCTCTCAGACCAACATTGGCTGCACCATCCCCCAGTGGTGACGACCGCATGGACAAGAGCAGCGCGGAGGACGAGCAGATGGCCCGAAAATTCAAAAAACTGTCCCGGAAAGTTAAAGAGCTCCAGAAGGAGATCTCTCACTTCCAAGGAATCCTGGGAGCCATGGCCCCGGAACCTCGTGATTTCCAAAAAATTGCTACCGACCTGGCGCGCTATTAAAAAGCGTCATCTAGTGCAGCTAGGCGATGGGTGGCAAGCCGCCCCACAAAGAAACC
Source organism: Mantis religiosa (assembly GCA_030765055.1). Classification (NCBI taxonomy): domain Eukaryota; kingdom Metazoa; phylum Arthropoda; class Insecta; order Mantodea; family Mantidae; genus Mantis; species Mantis religiosa. Next base: position 128,035,871 of record CM060958.1, read on the forward strand.
GACCCTTACACCGGAGCAGTGGCCGGTAATCGGATACCGACGGTGAGCGCCCGGGAACCCATACCGGGAAAAATAAAAATAGGATACGACACATAAACCTGCCGCTCAACACGGCGAATAGATACGCGGCGCTCTCTTCATATGAGGAGGATGAGGACATTGACCAACCGACGCCAGCAAAAACCAACGCCAATTTACCAGCACTTTGAAATCATACACCCACGCTCCCAAAACGACAATGACCCACCCGACCAGCCCCCATAATACAACACTCACAACCATCCACCTACAGGACTATCCCCAGTCCGACTGCCGCCGCTACAATCACTCCTTCATCTTACGCCCAAAAGCCGCCGCGTATTGTCATTCCCGACGGTCGCTAGACGACAAACCTTCTCCGCCTTCCTCCGGAGCTCTCTTCCCGCCGGACAATACAAGCTGCAGACGACAGGCACGTGCATGAAGCTCTTTCTGCAACGGAAGTGGGATGCAGTGCCAACCATAACGCTCCTGAAGAACGCTGGCATTGAAATTTTCAGCTTCACCTCCAGGAGCGACCAGCCCCTCCGCTACATAGTGAAGCGGCTCCCCTAGGACTTCGAGGAGGGCTTCATCCAAGAAGACCTGGAAGCGACCGGCTACAGCGGCGTCCAGGTACGCCTGCTTAAATCCCATGGCAGGCCAATACCAATATTCCAAGTTACACAAGACAGAACCTCAAAAAATCAGAACGTGTTGCAAGAGCGAGAGGTGTGCCATATCATGGTCACCTTGGAGGTCTTGAAAACAAACCGTAATATTACTCAAGGCTTTAACTGCCATCAGTTAGGGCACACATTTAAAATGTGCCAGATGACGTCGCGGTGCGTCCTCTGCGGTGGCTTTCACCGCTTAGCTGACTGCCCGAAGAAGGTCAAGCAGGACGTTACACCCACTGTGCGAACTGTGGGGAGACGCACCCTGCCAGCTATAGAGGCTGCGAGACGTTCCGAAACGAATGCCTCCGTCGCCAACTGGCAGCCATATACAGGGCACCCCGAAGTGCTCAACCAGTCCAAGACCCATTGCCAACCCAGCACTGGTCAAAGAAGACGTCTCATTTGCAGGCGCCATGAGAGTGCAAACGGCACCCGTACCGCCACAAACTGGCCCACCTTTAACAGTTCCCCCCACCCAGGCGCCTTCTGGAGACCTGGATGGCATTAACGAGGTATTCACTCTCCTTAAGGAACTGAATATCCAAGCAATCTAAGCAAAGCTACAGCCCTTCGTTACGAAGTTTAAAAGGTCCAACAGCACTTTGGAAGAATTTGAAGCTGTAGTATGGTTCCTCTCAGAAGTCTTCGTGTAAACGGCTCAAACAAGGGGAGGTACAACTGTAACTCGCGAGCTCCAGTGGAATGCCAAAGGCATCTTCAGGCAGCAGCACTAACTTGGGAACTACCTGCGGCGTAACAAAAGTGGTGTCGCATTAATTTGCGAAACAAAATTAAAACAAGAGTACAGTTTTAAACTCAGGGGTTACCAGAATTTTCGGAATGACAGAAATTGCAGAAAGGGGAGTGGAACCGCCATTTTACTCCAAAACGAAGTTGCTCATGCGCCTGTAACACTTCCACAGCTAACAGCGTTAGAGTGCACGGCGCTTAAAACACGTATTAACAGGACAACGGGGATGCTGGTAGTTCTCAGTCGGTGCCCCCACTCGCCAGATTTCCGACAAGTCCTTGATCAAATCCTCGCAATGGAGGAGCAGGTAATAATTTCTGGAGATTTCAACGCCCGGCGCCCCTGGTGGTACTCCCGCCGAGCCAACGCGGCTTGAAATCTCCTGGTAGAACATGTAAGAGGCAAGGACGACCTCGAGGTTCCTCTTCCTCCATTGCCCACATTTTGGCACAAAACAGGGCACTTCGACCCTGAAATTTTGGACTTCGCACTCACAAAAAATGCGGCACTAGGAAACAACTTCATTGTGTATCACAGGCTGGACTCCGACCATCTTCGAGAGCATTTCGACATATGCGGCGCCATCACGACCGGATTGACCGGCACTCTGAGGCGCGCAGATATAGACTGGAATAAATTTAAGCATGAGATGCACAAGATGGCGCAGCCTGGGTTGTCTTACTACAGCGAGGCGGACATTGACGCCGTCATTGAAAATTACACCAACTGACTGCACACGGCCAAAAGCAATTCTATCAGCTATACCATAAGCCCACCCAGTTTTTCCACGTACCCTGAGGTGGAGCAGCTCGTCGTCAGGAGGCGGCGCTTGAAGATACTTTGGCGGCTTACCCGCCAGCCCGAGTACAAGGTGTTAGCAAAATGGCTATGCAACATCATTCGGTAACACATTAAACTCAACAAAATTGAACAGTGGGAGCAGAAAATGTTAAACACCACAATTCGCACCATTCTTTGTGGAAATTATTAAGGGAATTTAAAGTCTCCTCGAGCGCCAAATCAGGCACTGAGGCGTTGCACATTCGCTTCGTCCAGCACTTCTCCTCCGAGGGGAAAGCCGAGGTATTTGTAGACTGTCTGGCCGAAAAGTTCACAGAGAACCTTGCGACGAAACCCGAGTTAGAACAGGAAGTCCAGGCATGGGTACAAAACTGGGTGGCAGAGAGGCATGAGTAACACTTGCCCCTCACAACACCGCAGAAAGTCTACAAGCTCATTAGGAGCTACCTAATGGAAAGGTGCTGGCCCGGACAGGTTGACTAATGAGGAACTCAAGCATCTCCCGAGAAAAGCACTGGTGCATCTTACAAAAATTTGCAAAGCTTCTTTGCAGCACAACTACTTCCCTGACACTTGGAAACGAGCTAAGGCCTTAATGCTCCCGAAGCATGGGAAAAGCACCAGGCAGCCTCAAAACTACCACCCCATTAGTCTCCTGTCTACTATTGGTATATGTTTCGACTCAAAATCAACTTTCGTCACTGGATGACATTCACAACTCCCAATTCGGCTTTTCGAAAACACCGTTCAACAGATCTACAACTCTTAAAATTAACTGAAGACTTGACAGAACAATTTAACAATGGGGTTTCGACGTTGGCACTATTTCTGGACGTAGAAGCTGCATTTGATCGATGATGGCACAACGTCCTAGTTTACAAACTGCACCAAGGTTTTCCCGGCCTCCAAAATTCTCCAACATTGCTGCATAATTTCTTAGAAATTCGGCATCTCTACGTCGTAGTGGGTCGCTCCCCGTAAGGAGAGAGTGATGCAGGCTGGTGTACCACAGAGGGTCATTATGTCCCCTTCCTGGACATACTGTACAACAACGACTTTCCCGTCAACGTCAGTTGCAAAGTTGCACTGTATGCTGACGACACTGCACTATACCACCATCATAAAAATCCTCGTTATGGACTTTTAGAGACGCAGTGGTACATTGACCGCTTCCTTTCATGGCTTCATGACTGGAAAATTAAAATTTATGCGGACAAATGCCAGCTTATACATTTTACAAAGCGGCGCCCTTTGGCAATGGAGCTAACGGTCGATGGTCAATTATTTCAATGCCGTCAGCAGCTCAAGTACCTCGGCGTGAAGTTGACACGCACGATGCAGTGGACTACCTCCCTAAAAGTTAGCGCCAACAAATGGCGGCAGCGATTAAATATGTGCGCCCCCATATTTAGGAGCAAACAGCTAAAGCTGCGCCCTAAGATTGTGCTCTACAAATTTTTTATTTTATCCGTGGTCCTGTACGCCTGAGTGGTCTGGGCCAACACCTCCAAAACCGTCCTAAAATACCTCCAAACCTTACAAAACCTCTCTTTACGTAAAATCATATCTGTCCATATCCGCACGACTACTGCCAGCCTTCATCAAGAAACCCGTATACCTTACATCCCCTAGGCTGTTATAAAACGAGCCACTTCCATCTGGGCGCGCATACGGCAACATAGCAATCCAAAAATTAACAATATTGGGAAATGTGAACCAAAACACCGTTAGCATGCACGCATAAAAATATTCTAATACCACCGTCACACCCCAATGCGCTCCGAAGTCCTTCCGGCCCAGACCTTTCCCCATATGCAGAGGACGCCGTCACAGCAGTCCCGGAGACAGCAGCACGCTGCCGCACGAAGCAGTGTAAATAGTGTAAACAGTGAAGGGTGTGTGCGTCTGTGCATGTGTGCGTGACTGACTGGGACGTACCTGGTACGCCCATGTGTGTGTGTGTGTGTGTGTGTGTGTGTGTGTGTGTTTGTGTGTGTGTGCAAATAAAAGCGCAAAATAAGCGCTTGTAAATATTGTACATAACAAAAAACTGAAACTAAAGTACACTAAGTTCATAAAACTGCTCTCGGTGGGCTAAGAAAGGTCACCGTATGGGTTTTATATATACCCACGTACACAATAAGCATTTAATTCCTAAATATAACCACAATGAAAATTATAGCCTATAAGCCGGGACCCTTTGTACCGGCACCAGGCCATGAAACTGAAAATATAAACCTCAACTTGTACCTGCTGTTAATGTTTTCGGCAACCCTGAGGAGCAACGGCTACCTCACTTCTTTTCATCCACCGAAATGTAACCCACAACAATGCAAAACTCCATATATCCTGTTATTAAGTGCATAAGTCCGTATGGGACATGTACACGAATGACAGACGACGTGCTGACACTCAGTCAGCCGCCAGCTGTTTTGGGAGGCGAATTTTCTTAAACTAAAATATCAAGTTTGGTGTTTAACTCAACTTACGATTTTAAGTTATGTTCTTTATACATAAACACACGAGCGATGTTTCAAACTTGTAATTTTGATTAAATCTCGCTGTCGAATGGAATGTAAATACTTCCTCCTCTTGCTGTATATACGTAGTAGAGAATGTAACAATTACACTCTGTCGAATATTTCAAATATAGACAAATGAAGACAAGATATATAAGGTATATGCGTTTCATTTTCATTTGTCTTCCACACCGTTTTGTCATTTGGCAATATTGATTACAACAGATTTGTTCAAATTTATTTAAAATTAATTTATATTACTTTTACGTATTTATGTGGAGGACTTTACCGCGATATCGTAATGATACATTAAAGAATGTAGTGCGCAAACTATTTTTATTATTATGTATTTTAATTGGCATTATTTGTTTATGTCAACTAGTTCTATGGCTGATGTGCAGTAGCTTTTCGTTTATCTCTTAAATAACATCATGCTTGCCTGACAGTGAATAGAGATGTTTTAGATGATAAGCTTGAATAAACTTTTTCGATTTATTTTAAACGAAGTTGTATTTCAACTATTTATTAAAAGTTTAAAATGATAATTTAAGTGGGGGTTCCGGTCCCCCTGAACACCCCTTTAAATACATCCGTGCATCTAACCTGAGATCACAATACTGTCCAATTATAGGACTGTCTTTGTATTATATTATACTAAACATGTACCACGTGACTTGGTATAAAACTTACAGTTTATAGTCTCAGGTAAAAGCATTGACGTTTGTAACAAACAGACTTGCTGTAACAATATTTAAAGTGCTAAAGCAGAACAAACAGCTGTGACAATCTTTATTCAGATATATATAAAACGACTGGCTATGTGACAAAGGAATGATGTCCCTAAGAACGGGACACAAGGCCGCAATGGAGAGCACCAAATTCTAATCTAGTACATCATATTGTGATTACCTTAACATAGATATCTCAGCGTTTTGAGATAGGAACTGTCCCTTTACATTTCTCTTACAACTTGCATTTTAATGAAGCGTCTAGTGGTTTTTACTAATTATATTTAGAACACTAAAAATAACGGCCTAGAATTAAATTTAATAAAAATATCTTATTAAATAAAATTGTCTTCAAACTCACAGCTAACAAGTTTTAGATGCTCCTATTTTTAGTTGATTTAAGCTATTCATGTTTGTGGTACGTAAAATAAAAATATATTTAAAAATTAGAATCAATAATAAATACAATTCTCTGAAATAATTTCTCCACAGGAAACCTGTCTCAACTAATGTAACAAAAATCTCATAAGCTACACTAACAAACGACCTACATTAAATGCTAAGCATAATAAAAGTTATGAGTGTAGACTATTTAGTTTGATCTTTGACATAGCTTTGTTGTTTACCATTTTTTTAGACAGGGGTAAAATTTTCAAAAGACTCCGATCTTGATGAGTGGAATCTTAACATATTTGACTTGAACCCCTTCGGGCCAACCTGTTGTGTGTGTTGTCGGTTTATACTAATTTATCTTGTACGTCGAGCGGAATGTTTTGTAAATAACTAACACGTTATAACTGTGTTACACATAGGGTTCCTATAAATCCAATTAAACAACCAAGATTATGAATTATCCCAGGTTTTGCCGCAGGAGTTCCTGAGTATCAGAAAATTTACGTGCATTGGCTATTTACGTTGATTTTTTATATTCCTTTGGAGTTTTATTCGATGCAATAGACATTCCTAACATTACAGACATCATGCTTTAACTTGTATTTAAATTCATCATTGTTAATACGTATTCGTATGTAGTGCGATACTTTGACATTCATTTTTACGTTCGTTTTATGCAGCATATCTCTGTCCACCATAACACTCAGAATTATTAAATTATTAAAACGTAACATGCTTCTAGGAAATTCAAGTTAAAGATCTAACCTTTCATCAAAATACGTTAAATGTATTTTATTTTAATGAAAGTAGTTAGCTAATTTTGAGAAAGACAGAGTTTTACAAGAAACTTACATGTAAAGTGTAGTATGGGAGGAGAATTTTCTTAAACTAAAATATCAAGTTTAGTATTTAACTCAACTTACGATTATAAGTTAAGTTCTTTATACATAAACACACGAGAGATGTTTCAATCTTGTAATGTTGATCAAATCTCGATGTTGAAGGGAATGTAAATACTTCCTCTACTTGCTGTATGCACGTAGTAGGGAATGTAGAAATTACAAACTGTCGAATATTTCAAGTATAGACAAATGAAGACAAGATATATAAGTTTGGGCGTGCAAGTATGTCTCATGCATTTATAGTTTAATCGGTGACACAGTTTGACGACTAAGTGTACTTAATAGCGAGAGCCCCATTTTCTATTCACTGACGTGTACATGAACGGCTGAGGGATAAACCTCCGTAACACCAGTAGCCCGATGTGTTCCTCACAATTGACAGCAGCTCCCTAAATAAAATATTTATTTAATTTATATCTCTCGTTAAAGGTAATTTAAGTACACCAACTGGAAATGTATTTCTTCATAAAATCGTTAATTCATATTATTTTGTAATGGGGAAACAAGTTAAATACTTTAGGTCACATTTAGCGGTTGCATTACTTGCAATAAATAGTTTCAACAGGTTTGAGTCAATAGTAAAACTTTTTAAACAGATAAATAAATGACAGCAACAATTGAAACAAAAACACATCGGCACTTTAATCTTGTTGTTAAGTAACGAGATTTGCACTACAATGTATAGCTCTGTATGGAAAATGTGTTTGTGCCAATAATTCCAAACTAGTATGTGTATTTTTGTTCTTAGGTTGGCACCACGTTAACATGGTGAGGCATGTTTTACGATTGACACACTTAAAATGCTAAACGAAACAATTTTCCATCCCACTTGTAGACTGAGGACTTACGTGCATTTAATTGCCAAAACATTTTGAAAATTAAAATGATTAATACTGCCAAAAGTTCGTGATTATAATTTCTGCTTTCATGTTGTCATGCGGAGCCTACATTCAAATTGGAATTTTATTGTGCATAACTGATGCGTGATAGTTGTCTGTCTTTGTATTACTTAATTTTCTTGACTTTGTTTTGTTTCCTTTATTGGGTTGCAGGTAAATGCCGTTAATTTTCAGAGACGTTTCCATTTGAATCCAGTTTAAAGCTGAAATGAATTTGTATATGTCTGGATGTGAACTGTAAAACAAGACGTAAAATGTCTCACATAGTTTTGTAGTGTAAGTGACTTCAGACGATAGTCGGCCCTTACTGTACGAATAAGCATGGACTCTTCAGATATATAATAATCAACAAGATAGTCACTAAACTGTTTTATCTTTTGTCATAACGGCTTGTTATCAGTCATATCAAAACAAAACAATGAGCTATCTCATGGGGAGGTAAATAAAACAAACCAAGACAGTGTTTAAACCACTTACCGGCTTCAGACGAATTGTCTTTGAACACACTTGCTCGTTCAATGCTTTGTAGTTGACATCACTAGGCCTGGCCGAGATGGAACCTACAACCCACTAGTTGAGTTGTGTCACTTCATGTTGACTTACTTACTTCATGTATAGCAACCTCGAAGTCTGCTACTATTGCCTTAGGTTGAAGCTTCAGGCCTAAACATTCACACCTTTCAACTATGGAACGAAGCACCATGGAATACATGTCTATGTTTATATTTGGCAGTAAACAAAACACTGCTGCAATATAACGTCCATTGTGAAGGAGTGTTTAAGTTTAGGTGTAATTTCCGGAACTGAACACCGAAAATAAATTTATGTGTCATAGTTGATCCTGAAAGTACACGATTTTATGCTTTGGAAAGTTGTAAATATTTACATGTCTATGTTTGAAATAACATAAACAAAATTGTTATATCCAAAAAGAAGGTGAGGTCAGTTATCCATTGCTTATTACGCTACGGAGAGAACTTGCCAAGCAAAGACACTGTACACTCTTAACGACTCAGTTTGTTGATGGTGTGAAACAACAATTGACAGGCCAATAATTTACAGGCTTATTATGTTCTTAATTTGAAATAATTTGCACACTTCATTCATCGTCCCATATGACTTAACGTTGGAGGTCTTCTATTATCCTGAAAGATGAATGTCTAGTGACTCTAAGCTCAATGTGCCCTGTACTCATTTGAACACCATTCATCTGAATTTCATTGCAACTGAAACAACTGATGAGCTACTCAGTATTGGAAACCTAAAAATTAGAATCTTGGAAGAATATGAAGTCAGAAAAAAAAACAATACTTCAAGTAAGGGGTCACTATATGCGGGTAATAACAGATATCAACAGATAAGTGCTAATAATTAGAAGAAACAAACGTTCTGAAATCAATTTGTAAGAGGAAATCTTAAGTAGTCTCGCTGTGAAGTCTGTTCGAAGAGAAATGACAGTATATCTGAATGCTGGTCAAAGAAAAAGAGTTTAAAGAAACCTGAGCACACATTCAGAGTAGAGCAACGTTCAGTTTGAGGCTCAATGTGTACTCGCGACTTTAGTAGTACCAACACTCGCATGTGTTTTAGAAGTTCATCAATTTTGTTCGAGTTATTTTGTATATCTCTGTCCTCAATCACACTTATTCGTACAACAAATTAATTGAAGTGTTAAACTTGCTGCAATATTTTTATTTACAGTAACTATTTTTGATTGCTCTAATATTTTCTATAATGTTCCACAAGGAAAGAGAAGCAGAAGCGCAAAACGTATAGATAGGTATATTGTGGCTTTCAGCAGCGCGTCTACAGGATTTATCTAGCAATATTCGGGACATTAAACATGCTTCACAATAAGAAATAATTCTTTCTTGAGTTTAGCTTCAAGTTAGTTAATTCATAGATACTTAATATCACTTCACAAACTTTAGATATGTTGTAGTAAATTTTTGTCTATAAAGTCGGGAAGAGAAAGAGACTGTAGGTTTTAAGTGAGAGTCAAATGTTCTAAATTTGCTTCATTAGGGGATGAGTTTGTATTTCTCTTCTCTTTTTATCTTCAACAGAAAAGCAAATATATCATTCTTACATTCATATAGATTTCCGATAGCTTTCTTAAATCTAATTTGGACCTCTGTATATAGTGCAGGGACGTGACATATTTGTAAACACCTTCTAAATCGACGACTTCGAAACGCGTGTTGCTAAGGAAGGCCTGGTGTTGAATTGTGGTACGGCAATACAGTACTTTCTAATTCGAGCAAGTAGGTAATACAAAGTAATAACGACTGTTCAATTTTAGAAAAATATATCTATTGAGAAATTGAGAACTATAACCAAGAGTAAATCTAAAATTGTTGACTCTACAAAATAAAATGAATCAGACATAAATTGTGTGTTATAACATGATCTACATTATATGTGTAGTAAGATTTTGTTTTTGTCTTACAGTTTACAGTTATGTAAAGTGATTCATAAATAAAATAACTTCTGAGGACATTTCCTGCACATTTAGCATATCCATTTCATTTGTCATAATATTTCAATCATATACTATGTCAATTAAAGTATTAGAGCTATTTTTGTTAAAAATATATAAGAAATGTTTCCATTTGTTTCGTAGCGCAGTATTTTGCGGTTATCTTTAACTTCTTAGCGTGTAAATGTTGAACTAGTTTGGTGTATATCCGATTTTCCCGTTCTCAGATGGGTTGAAATATCTATTTTTGTTTTATCGATCTCAAAATATATCTCTAGTACAATATCCTCACTAGATATCTGGTTAGAAGGAACTCCTCCTCTACCTGCTATGTGTGTTAGTGGTACAGAAAATAAAACAAGATAACCCTAAAATAAAGTTGACAAACAAAAGTGGTTAGAAACCTGTAATTTTGCTCGTGTGTAGTGAGTGCGATTACAGCGCACATGGTGGAAGTCTCAGGAAACAGGAAGTGCCCGCAGCAAGCTATAGATGACCCAAGATACAACTCTTGCTTCTTATGAATGAATATGTCTTAGTTATTAGGAAATATTTAAAATATAAAGGAATAAGAATGCTTCTTTAAAGTTCAAAGGTAATTATAAATGTGAATGATAATAAACAGGAGCCGTGTTGCATACAAGAGTATATAAAGAGAAGCAATAAGTATTGTGTTTCCGGAGGGAAAATCTCCTAAAGCTAGTTTAAGTACAACAGATTCAACCAGTTTTATGTATGTATTTCTGTGATTTGAGGTCTTCTGGCTGTATATTTTTGAATAAGATTAGGTGTACAATCTGAGTATAATTGTGATATAAACCAATTGGAGGTCACTTAATATTCCGAAAATGTAACGTCACCACGACACTAGTCCTTTACTGTACCATTTAGTTCTATTCCTTACACCGTCTCAGGATGAGTACAGTCGTTCAAATTGTTAACATTGTGTAAACATAATGCGCTTAAAGAAAATGGTAAATCAATGTATTAGGAATTTTAAGACAATTGATCACACATTGCTAATTACGTATTGGAGATCATGAACACAAGAAAGCACAATGGGTTCAGTAGTTATGGAAGCAGAAACTTGACAAATGAGTGATGTGAAGTCCTAATTATACTGAAGTAAATGTAAAATAGTAGAAACATACAGCAATAATAATACTAATGGCCAGAAATAAAAAAGAATTAAAAAGGTAACAAACGTAAAGATTATCTTGAATCAAGGTGGAGGCTAATGGATGTTATAAACGCTTTTATTTACTGTGCCTCAACACTACTGAGCGGCTAGCAGACAAAAAAGATGGATTAAGGTTAAGAAAGCAGTTATAATGTATTATTTCTGTAATATATATTATAACGAGAGAGAAACCATTTATCTACGGATAGACATGATAGTTTATTGAGGTATTCCTTTATTTGTGAATGAAAAAAGTAAAATTGTGATCGATAAATCTCAGACAACAATCAATGGAGTGTTAAATATTAAACCTAATAAAAGGTACAAAGTTCTGTGCTATAATTAGACATTCGAGCATACCCTGAAGGTGAAGTATGATTGGTCCTTCCGAGCTGCCATAGAAAACAGGAAGATGGCGGTGAGTTCGGCCAGATCCGACACGACATTGTAAGTAAAACATCCGATACAAAACACCGCATCAATATGCTTACAGTTCTTAGTACATAACATTTTGTACGATCTCTTCTTGAGCAGCCTTCAGCTCTTGTTTAGAACCTGATTGCTGCTGTCTGATTATGTTTTTATCTTTATTTTTCTCACTGACGTAAAGTAACACAAATACAGCGATTTTTTAAGCTCTTAACTTTGTATTATTACCTTTCTTTAGAATTCCTTGCGTGGTTCTACATATATGTTGCCATCTTTTGGTTATATGTTGCATACTTTGACTTCATTCATATTTATTTCTTACTGCTAGCTATTGAAACTCGCAACTTGTTGCAATATTTATTGGCATTTTCTATAATGCTCCATTAGAAGAAGAAAGTGAAGATGCAACCTCACATTCAGTGTTAGTACAATTGATAACAGCACTTCTAAATGGGTTTACCTAGCATCAGCCGGCAGTTGAAACTTATTTCACAATAAGAGACAATTCTTTCAACGTCTAACTATATTTGCTATCGACTAACAAATGTTTGTGTTGTTAGCTTCAAGTCAGTTACTTAACCGTTACCCAAGGTAATGGTTAGGCCAGACTTCCAGGCAACATCTAACCTGAGGTCACAATACTGTCCAATTCTGGGATTGTCTCTATTAACAGTTCAGTATTATATTGTTTATGGTCACATCGCCCACCTTGTCAACTCACTGTCCCACCCATACTAACATGTGAAGTGAGAACGGCAATTGTTGAGCTTAACCTACCAAGGCAAAGCTACCCGTGTAAACGGCGTTTGCAATGGATTTCTTGAACAAGCGGAGGAAATTCTCAGCAGAACAATCATCGCCATTTTCATTTCCTTATTACAAACAGCAGTGATAACAGAGCAACGGTAGTTTAGGAGGATCCTGCTGGTTCACATGAAAGGCAACAAAGTGAACACGTCTGATATGTAATGCCTATAAAATCCGTTCAGAAATTCTGACACGATGGTTGATAGAAAGGCTAGATAAAAATCAACCACCGGATCAGCCCGGCTTCTATTCAGGCTACAGCACAGCATACATCTACATACAGTTAACCAGTTGATCGAAAACGTAACGAAATTCCAACTAACAGTTTACCCAGCTTTTATAGATTATAAAACGGTTTTCTACTCAGTAAAACACACCAGCGTAGCACAAGACCTAACCAATCAAGGAGTCGAAACTAAGTACATCCAAATTGTTCAACAAACCTACAAGGTCTCGCCAAAGTAAAATCAGGGATGAAAGGTCACCCATTGCGACTAGAGAGAGGCGACCCAATCTACACCAAAATTTTCACGAGCGTACTAGAAGCCATATTTAGCAAAGTACAATGGAATAAGCATTATTGGAGTAAGACTAACTAAACTCAGATTCGTTGACGTCGTGCTGTTGTTCACTACATCAACAGAGGAATTACAAAGTATAGTACAGGAGCTCTGTCTCCATACCAACAAGGCGGGTCTCACCATGAATACGTACAAGACCCAAGTAATGACAAACGGCGCTGTAGCCCTAATAATAATCGACTACAAGTCCTTAACACACACATCAGAGTATGTCTGTCTATATCAATCTCCAGAAGTTCATATTTTCTCCCAGTGTTTAATAAAGTACTAGAAAAGGTATTCACTTGCGGGAAATACCACCACATTTCGAGAAATCATGGTTGTATTTCTGATGCTTTATGTGATTTGAGTACAGTAAACGTAACCTGCTATGAACAAATGTTAATTGAATGTAAATAATGCGAAAAATCTACATAAAGTAATAAGTTTAGAATTCATCGTTATTCCTGGATGCAGCAATATCATTATAAACTGCAAAATGTATTTATTGATACACAATTAATAAAAGTAAATTGGTGGATATTTAGCTCAAGATATGTGTAATTTTCCGAGTATTTCTATTCAATTTAGTGGTTATAGTAAAGAGATTCAGAACGAACAAGAATACTGAGGAAATGTCCGAAAAATGTAGCGTTTGTTATGAATTTCCTTTAAAAAAGCAATACTTTAATGGAAATTACGAAAGTTGTTTTTGATAAAGTCATAACTTTCGAGAAGGTTTGTATTTAAGGAGCAATGCGTCTTTAACATGTTTTTTAGATCTTCAGTTTAAAAGTTTTCTATGTAACAGATAATCAAGTTCTGAGTTTTGCTGAAAACTCAGCTTCCTGTTCAGCTTGAGCCAAAATATTAACTTCCAGTTTTATCGTGGCATTTAATTTTTGTTTACATCAAGGCTAAACTCGAAATTCGCGGAAATGTTTAAAATCAAGGAATTTTCTTTTTTGGCATTTTTCTAGCTTAGGGTGTGTGGTAATAGACGGCATGCTAATCATTTGCACCATTTTAGGCTATCACGTTACACTTTAAAGGGACCTGTAACAATGGCTAAAAGTAACAACAATTACTTTAAAGATAATATTCTGAGGAACTTCTTCCTAACACTTTTCAGTATACAAAATGTCTCACCCTTGTAAGTTAATTGTTCTTTCACACTAGCCCTGTGCAGGCCGCGCTAAAAAGGTTAGATCCAGAGCGAAAAATTCAATGCCATAGCCAGGATTTGAACCACTGATCTTCTGGTCTCCGTACAGCCGCTCTAAACCACTGAGCTACTATGGTCAACGTGCCAACATGACATTAAATTTCCCGACTCGTGTTTTTCACTGTAAACCTCTAGAAGTTCTCATAAACACATATGAAGAACGGTAGTGCCAGACAGAGAAATTCAGTTGTAGATTTAAAATCAATTTGGCACGTTGACCTTAGCAGCTCAATGGTTTAAAGCGGAGACCCGACGATCCGTGGATCAAATCCCGGCTATGGCATTGAATTTTCCAGTCTGGCTCTACCCTTTATCATATAACTTGTGAAACATAGAAGATAGGTCCGTAATAAGTAAACAAGAAACTTCTCATTCCCCCTATTTGTTAATGCTCATGTTTTGAAAATTAATTGGTGTTACAAAGTAGAAAGGATAATATCTTCGAACTTTTGAGAGCTACCACATGGAAAATATTTTAGAGCAAACGCTACAATAATATTTCAAAAATTAGTATGTGGATCTTTTGCAATTACTCTGCACTAGCCAAAAATAAAAATTCAACTTGAAAGCTCACATTTTTTGAAGCGTGGAATATTTTATATAGCGAGTAATGTTTACAACATTTTCACAAAAATTAAATAATAACTAATGAGCTATATGGTGTAGCAGCATGAGAATTTGTGTGCGAGTTTAGAACGATAGTCTAATTATGTGACTAAGTTTTCATAATGATAGGTTCCTTATTTTAGAAGTTAGAATTCTCAGTGTAGCCTTGCCTTAACATGCATACACTCCTCTACCTAACTTACACATCTATGTCTTACAGAAAGCATTACTTTAACACAAAAATAAAGTGAGGGGAAGAAGTAATCTGGTACAAACATGCAGTTCGAATGACCCGCGTGTCTCCTGAGCAGCTGCTATTACAGCGGCACACATTGGAAGTCTCGTGAAACTAGAAGTGCGCGTAGTACCTGATAGATCACGTGTAAGTTGTAATTCTTATGTATATATCATTTTGTCTTAATTATTAAGAAACTTTCATAAAATATCAGAATAATGACGCTTTGCTTTTATGCAGAACGTGTTCTAAATATGAATAACTGTGGGTTGTAGTTATATTGCAAACAACATTCAATATAGTGTGAGAAAGGTTTTTGCACTTTGTAATGAAAATCTACAGAAACATAAATAACTGTAATAAATTCAACTATTTTGTTTGTGTATTTTTTTCAATTCGTTGAAAGTCTTGCGAACATTTTTGAATAGACTTTTCGTTCTACAAACGCACATAGTCACCTACACAACCGGCATTAACTAAGAAACAACTAATGAAAAGCTGTTTACATTTATGATTTAAATCGATCATGTTTTCATGACGAATACTCGGTACAAACTATTTGGTAGAAACTCTGTTCTCATGCGTTTGTGGTACTGAACGCTGTAATACATAGTAGGTTAAGTACAAGAAAACAGTAAATAGTTTGTTTGATTTACATATTTATAAAATTTATTAAATCGACGTGGTAGTGGCAATACTTGTGCTTTACAGCTGTGTCGTACTTTAGTTTCACAGGTCTTTGGAAATCTTATTGTGCTTTTTCAGAAGGGTGAAGCTGATTTCCCATATAGTTCAAGAAATTTATTAAAATTACCATATATGGTAATGTAATACAAACCTGGCCCTCTGAGGTTGATGAAAGAGGGTAAATCAAGAAAGCTTTGTCAGTGGCGTATTAGACTGCTTAGAAGTTCAAAATCTAACGTCAAGCTCATCAAATGTAAGTATTGGTCCCTTAGTAACAAGACCTGACAAAATAAACCAATCAGATTTCAGTATAAATTTCAATTTAATTTTTTCACTTAATATCGCTCATTCCTGAAAGTTCTCTTGATCTGGCTAGACGTGTAATGGCTATAGTTCTGTACAAGCTGCTGCGTATGCTACGCCATTACTAACATGAAATATGTTAGCAAACGTTTTTATAAAGCATCGACTGTGTAAAGATACAGGGAGAAAATAAAATATTATAAAAAATAAGTGAAGCAGTGTTTAATGATCAATTTTGGTTGCTACCATTCACCATTCCGTTGCCTTCGCAGTACCACAACCCTGGATTAAAGATTTCATCGCTCATTGACGAAGCTACCGGAAATTTATCCAGACTACTTCGTCGCAGTAACGGTGTGGCTTAAGGCATCTTCATTTCTCTATCTCGAGGAAGGTAAGTCGCCTCAACGAGGGATTGTAATACGAGAACGTATTGCAAATATGGCGGCCATCGCGGTACTCGAATAAGCCCAGACGGAAATGCAGTGTATAGTGGAAAGAATACCTAAGGAAGTGTAGTGTACATACGTATAAAAGGAAGAGAGAAGAAAGGAGACTACAAATTTCAAGTAAGATAGAAATGCAGTTTATTTGTTTCTTATACTAAATTTATGATATTGAGAAAACAGAAAATAATAGAAAAATGGAGGGTGGAAAGGAGATACGTATGAAAAATAGAGATGTAGATGAAGAGGTAGGAGATCAAATTACGGAAGAAGTAGGTGAAGTTAAAGATAATCAGATGACGTTGGACAGATTAGCGAGAATGAAGATTAATATGAATGTTAATATAGAGGCTAGTATGAAAAGTTTAAGACAAGATGTGTGTAATATGGAGAAGAATATGAAGTCGGGGCTAGAAGCTAGATTACATGGAGTAAAATCAGAGTTAAATGATTTAAAATCAAGTTTAGAAAGTAATTTAGAAGCTAGCTTAAATTATGTGAAATCAGTATTAACAGAGAGTTTTGCACAGACTATTAGTAATTTAGAAACAAGTCTGTCAGAGAAAATTGATAGGAATACTAGAGATATAAAGGAATTGGAGGTTAGGCTAACACAGAAGATAAAGGTAGAAATGGGATCTGAAATTGCTCAAGAAGTGAGAGAAAGTAGGAGAGAATGCAGGGAAACACGGAAAGATTTGAAGTTGAGGTTAAGGAACTAAGAGATATGATTCATGAAGCTAGGTTAGGTCAGGAAAATTTAAAACAAGAATTTAAATTAGAGTTGGTTAAGGAACTAGAAATGTACATGGAAAAACAAACTGAAATAGTAGATAAGCAAAAAGCTGAGTTTGAGGAAATATTAGATCAAAGAATTGCTATCATTAGAAATGAAATGCAATTGCAACATTAAGAGGTGAAATCTCACCAAGAGGAGTTCAAATTAAATCTTGGTGACGTAAGTAACTCCAAAGATGAAACAATGAGTCAAATACCAGGAATCAAAGTAAATCTTGAGAAGGAAAAAGATAATTTAAACACACTGACACAAGTTGTGATTGCATTACAGGACAATAAAATAAATAATGCTAAAGATATGGGTGGAGTTGAAAAAGTAAATTCTGTTGTACAGATTGGAAATGAAAATCCTAATCTTTGTGATGTTATGAGTGAGTGTAGTTATCTGGTAAGTCCAGAAAATGATGTTTGTTGTAACAGGAATAATCCCAGAATGCCCTGAAACACTCACATTCACACACATGGTCAAAATGAATATATTACCTGTTCTCTAAACGATATCAGTCCACCATGTTTTGACGAAGAATCTGGGGATAATCCAAGGATTTTCCTAAAATAGCTGGAAGAATGCTTTCGTATAAAACGGATTCCAAATGAGTTTCGAGTGATGATAGTAAAAAGGAATCTGAAAAAAGAATGCGTTTGAATGGCTTAGGTTAACCCCGACCTCACACGAAACGTACAGTATATTTAGAACTTTATTTCTAAACCGATTTTTGGGGAACAGAAAGGCAAAATTTTGTGAAAATCGAGCTAGCTACAGGAAAATACGAGGCAAGGCAGGTTACTTCGATGACTGAGTATTTCCTGAATGGTAAATCCTGAAATGTCGGAAACTGAGGTTTTAAATACACTAATTAGGCATTTTCCTACACATATAAGAAATCATTTGATTGTAGCCAGACCTGTGTATTTCTCTGATGTGATAGAATTACTTTCTTCTTTTGAATCATATAACACCCAACCTGTGAATAGTAATACGACCAAAGCACATTACTCCAATGGGAACGCTACATCAGCTGTTCAACTTATCGGCAGAGTGAATTCTGGCCGAGGTCCAGCAATCGATAATTATAGAAATAATTACAGGGGCGAGGCACAAGGTCTAAGAAACTCACGAGATAACAGTGAATATAATTCCAGACGTAGGTATGAAACTGCAATACCTAGAGGAAATAGAAAAGGGAATTCATTTAATAGGTATAGGAATCCAAATTCTGACGCCCTACGAGTTGGACGTGAAGGTAAAATTAACCATATTAAATTTTATCGGAGTTACCTGGACCATGTAAGAAACTTAGGTCAGAGGCAGAATATATTACAAAATAATTCCAGGGGGAACAACGCAAATGAAATGTTGGCCGAGAACGCGAGAGTAGAGTCAGAAATCCGACAGGTTAATGTAGTAAATTCTCTAAGTCTGGTGAATAATAACAACTCTAGAACCGAAACAGAAGTCCGGAAAACTAGTTACATCATCCCTCTACGCTCTGGTAGGTGATGGGGAAATGGCTACACAGAGCGAAAGTAGAACATAAATTGAAAATAATTTAAATAACATTTTAATAACGAACCCAGAGAAAACTGAATTAATTAACCCACCCCAAATTACCATACAAGGATGGGATAAGCTAATGAACGTGTTAATAGACGTGTTAATTAGCGAAGAAGTTTTCAAAATGTTGATGGCTAGTTATCGCACTGAATACCTAAATAATAGTAATGTATAGTGTAGCACAGCCATAGGGAAAAGAAAAGATCGTATTAGATATCAAGCATACACTGAAGCCAAGGTTGAAGGAACAGATTTCAATTTCATAGCGTTGGTAATACCTAATTTATGCAAGGAAGTTATAATCGGAAATGATTTGTTATATGGTTGGCAGAGTATAGTTGATTTTGATAGACAATGAGCTCAGAATTATACTATATAATAATATTTTGATAATTAAGTTGTTAGAAGATATGTGTACGAGAAGAAGAAGAAGAAGATGATTTAATTAATGAGAAATATTTCATCGACAATATGTATTTACAATAAGACAATATAATGTATGACGGTACAGATAATTGTGATGATAAGTGGTGTTATGTTCATGAGAACATGTCTCAGAACATCCAATCAAATAATAACGAAGGTCAATTATATGGCTTACAAGTGAGTAATAGTGAAGTTGTAAATAGACCACAGGAAGAACATCAGTTCTATGAAAACCTCAAAACTAAGAGTGTACCTATAATCTCAACGAGGCTCAGAAGGAAAAATTAAAGAAATGTATCCTAAAAAATCGTGATGCATGCACTTCAAAGCCTGTGTACGCATACGTTCAAGGTTAAAGATGTTGCCCCATACTCTCATAAGAGTAGACCTGTTCCGATATCGATCCGACAACAAGCTACTGGTGTTATCAATAAAATGCTGGAGGATGAGATTATAAAAGTGTCGGATTCCCCATACTTACATCCAATGTGTTGGGTTCATAAACCAGACGGGTCCATTCTAATGACTATTGATGCCCGAAAAATTAATGCCCTCACACAACCTGATCATTTTAGACCTCTAGGAATCGATGAATTATTTTATAAATTGGGGCATGGCCAATTCGTCTCAAAAATCGATTTGGTGTTTTCCTATAGGCATATTCCTTTAGACAAATCAGTAAGAGCATACAGAGGTTTCAATTTCGGTGGTAAAATTCATCATTTTAAGACTTGCGGCTTTGGGTTATCTACCAGTGGTAGCGCCTTACTCCGTGCACTATACCAGATTTTGGGTGGCACTATAAATGATTTTGCATTACAATACATTGATGATTTTTTGATTTCTGACCAAGATTTTGATGTGCACATTGAGCATCTGAATTACATTTTTTTCCAAATACAGGGATTTCCATTTCCTAGTCAAGGAAATGCTGTTCTTAGGCTACATAATTTCTGAAAGAGGAATGGCACCAAATCCAGAACGAATAAATGCTATAGAACAGATTCCTCCACCTAAGAACACCAAACAGTTGAAAAGGTTCCTAGGTATCTTACAGTATGAGAGCAAATTTGTTATTAATTATGCCAATGAACTAGGTCCTTTAAGTGAATTGCTGAAGCAAAATAATGTTTGGAAATGCTCAGAAGAACAATAAATGGCTTTCCAAAGATTAAAGAATTTATTTAAAAACACCATGTTCCTGGAGAGATCATTGCAGAACCTTCCACATAAAATATATACTGATGCAAGTATTCGCGCTTATGCAGCAGTATTGACAGAGACGGACCATGATAGGAATAGTCATGTGACTGCCACTGCATCAAGAACCTCGAGTAAGGTAGAATCGAACGCATGCATCACAGAATTGGAAATTGGCGCTATTTACTTTGCTTTACAAAGGTTTCGTCAATATGTGTAAGTAGTATGGAATTGAGAGAATCAGCACAGTGTAGATATGATGCTGAACTCTCCTCTGTGTTAATATATGAGTGATGTAAAATGCTCATTGATTTAGAACTCTCCTCTGTGAATATCGAAGTGTAAAAGAAGTAGAGTGTTGGCGTAGTGCCGTTCTCCCCTGTGCAGTGAGATGTGTTTGAGGGGGGGTGATGATGATGATGATGATGATGTGTGTGTGATGTGTGATGGGTGGATGGGTAACGGGGTTCAAGGGGTGTTTGAATTAAATGTGTTGATAATAATTCTTTTCGATGTGTGTGTGCTTAAACACTCATTTATGAATATCGAGTCTAGGGTTCGATATGGGGTTCGGCGGGGGGATGTTTGAATTAAATGTGTTGATAGTAATTCTTCGATGTCTGTGCTTAAACTCTCATGTATGAATATCGAGTCTAGGGTTTGATATCTATTACGTTTAGTGTATAATATATGATGCAGTATCGCTATTCTTTAGATAAAAGAATATCGAGAGAATGATTAGGTAGGTGTACTGGGAGAGATTTATGAATTAAATGTAATAAGTCATTCTGGTAAGGGGTGTTCCCTAACCAGAATCCAGCCTTGAGCTATGTATCTAAGAGCGATGTAAGGTTAAGAAAAAGGTTAAATTCCATTCCCACATCGAGGTATGAGAAAATATAAATCTGTTCCACATTGAAGTATAAGGGTGATGACGTGTTGTCATCCCCCAAGATTTGTGCATGGGTGTGTATGTGTGGGCGTACAAATATTCATTTATGAAAATTGAGTTCTCTCGGGAGGATTCATATATATGAATATAGAGTCATTGATTCGATACCCATTCATGTGCGCGAGGATAAACACTAGTCCCCCTCCAGTACAAGCGACGAGAGGGTGGAAGGGGGGGAACGGGATAAAACGGTAATATAGTAAATTCGATTTAACAGGTTTCATCCTGTCTCCGCTAGTCCGGGAACGAACGCGTCCTCACTTCACACAAACCCTCCATACGTTAAGTAAAATCGACGAGAGGATGGGGAGGGGGGAGACAGGTATGATCACGCTTCTTCACCCATCTGCTCACTCGGGAACGAATGCATTCTCACTTTACATCGCAACGTCAAGATGAGTGGAACAACAACTCCTATCATTGAAAGTGATACCAGTTTCTGGAAGAATCTACGCAATTTCGAAGATTTGCAAAAGCATTGGGTTGAGTATCACGATGAAACGTGTAATGGGAAGATGCATCAAGTGATTTGCAAGAATCCTTCCCATCATTATTCGATCACATCCTATGCTCAATGCGGAAAGAATTGTAAAGTGTATCTCGGGTAAGTAGAATTATAATTGAGTGTTAACGTGAAAGTGTTGTTACGTGTTAGATAACTAATGATAAATATGTTTATTTCAGTAAAGCCCAAAGTGAAGATGTTGCATACCAGTCCGAACAGGATCAAGGTGAAGATATGTGCGGTCCGTACAATGATCGTCCGTTTAAGGATATCGGTACATCGAAACCCGAGGAGGAAGTCATAGAAAAATGAGTAAAAAATAATAAGGGTTTTACGTTAACAAGTGTATTAAATATTCACGATGTTGAGACATAGTTCGTGTATGTCCGCAGATCCAATAAGAAAGGAGACAAGAAAAAGAAGAAGACGAACTGCAAACCGAGAATCGTCAAAGCCAAGAAGACGTTCGATCAAGACAGTTTCATCATAATGATGTTCGAACCCTTCACACCCTTCGCAGAAGAAGTAGAGGAAGAAGTTGCGAGTGATGGTAGATAGTGTGTGCATGAACGATAACGACATCTCCATCAGCATTGACTTTCGTGTGAACATAGGATTATACAATGAACTCCCATCACTTTACATTAAAGCCACACATGACGATACGTTTGTGTATATTACAAAAGAGGATTGGGAGGTAATAATGTCAAATTTGTGTGTTTTGGATACGTATCTGAAAGATGGTAAGCATCCATGTGCACCGTACAGTGAGAATATAATATATGCATTTAATATAATGTTATGCATGAATAAGATGAAAGAAATAACGTTTGTGAATACATGTTTAAATGTGGGGAGTATAAATCTGAATAGTACTGCATTCAATGGACTTACAAGACTAATTCCATATATTGAAAGAAATTTATATCAGTTGTATGATATTCATAAGTCATTATGTTCATATAATGCAAAAAGCAGGAGTGCAAGGAAGAGGATATTGGAGATGTATGTTAAAGTCAATGAAAAGATAATTTGAATTTGTAATGTTTTATTTATTACACCTATATGATAGATTGTACAACATGAGTTAATGGTTTATAAGTGAATAATTTATCATGAATAATTAAACAGAATAATGAAGTTTGTGCAGGAAAATTTGACGATGCTTGAACTTCCAATCTGACTTTCACTGCCCCCGTCACAGTATCCTCAGGTTAATGAGAGCAATCGATGACGAATAGCGGTGCATATTTCAGAAAGTCGTTCCTTTTCAAAAGAGGGTAATTCTCCTTTCCATAGTAGGATGATTGAAATTTGGAATATTGATCATACAGAGATGCAAGTTTCGAATTGGCGAAATCCAAATTCATATCGTGATAGGGGTAAGATTCACTGTTGAGATAAAGTTTCAGATTGATGATATTACAATTATCAAATAGAGAAGCATCCGTAGCGAGATGATTCAATCTATCCACTTGTGCACCGACTATGACGAAACGTGGTTTTTCAAGTTTAGTCGTGGTTGCAATGTTCCATGTGAACGCTTTAGTTTGAGGTACAGCAGGTTGAGTGTGAAGATCCAAGGTTCGAAATGCGATGTGTAGAGGTTTATCCGATTTGACGAGTTTAAGTTTATGAACTCGTTCAGAATCTGAAAGTCGAAGTACAGGCATCCTCCATTCGAGTCTAGTTAGTTGTATGGTTGTAGGATCGTTTCCAATGGTACAATTATTAGAATCCTTAGATCTAATGAGAATAAGTTAAAACTTGCTTTTAAGTATGACCTCCTTGTGATCATCGGCGAAACCCAGCAACATCGAAATTGGAACGATAGCATTGAAGATACCATTCGATGTATTCACGATGTCTACCACACCTCCTGGATAGATCCATCCAGCATTTAGTAAACGATTCGATTCCAGTTCATTCAGTGCGGCATAGTTACGCATCGTTGATGAAATGCCCGGATTCCTAGTTCTATCAATAGTCGTTCCAGTCATATCCAGACGAATCTCATCGAATAGGAATGCCATAGCATTGTTAATCAATTTCGATGTGGCGACGGTGCCGTCGCGTTTAGTGAGAGTCTCCTCAATGTAGAGATAACTTCTACTAGGAAGCGTGTACAAATTTCAGCTTGACATGGAATTCTAATTTCATCGTTCACATCGAGAGCTGACGTATTGTACGGTAGGAATACGTGTTCTTCCTCCTTACTGATCTTATCATCAAAGGCTGGAATCCCGGTCACGTCCAACACATCCATCATAGAACCTTGAAGCCTAAGTTAGCAAGAAATTTTCGATTAGACGATGTGATTAGCTTGCGGGTCGATGATCAAGTAGAGTTCAATCTCGAGAGATGTTTTTTAATATACCATCGTCTCTTAAAACTTATACCCATTACGACGTTTGTGCAATCGTACACTGATGGTTTCGTTCCTGAAATCTAACTTATCGCTGTTCTGGTCTACCACTCTAATGTCGAGATGATCAATGAGATTCGTATCGATGATTGGTAAATATTAAGGACTTGATGCTTCCTGCGAGATATGATAACCTGGAGGTACCGATGGGAAACATTCATACAGAGAATGACCACTTTTACCATTGATGAAAGATCCCGTTGCAAGACTACACTCGATACGTATGATGCTGACCTTGAATATGTTAACCAAATCATTAGACTCGGTCAGCACGTTCGCCGGTACCCTCTGTTTAGAGGTGAAACCGAGAAGAGGAGCAATAGATCTCTCACGACTAAAGTCGATAATATAGGGAGATTGAATTTCTGATTTCATGGTGTTATTATTAGCACGTAGAATAAAGTCGTTACCTATGTCGAGAACATCCTTGATCAATCTGGCGATATCATCCAATTCATAAGTACCCGGTGGAACTACTATACATTCGACTTTTCCATCGCGAACGTAATGGAATAGATTATTACTCTCGTCCACATTCGGAATCGAGTAAAAAGTCTCAAAATTCAATAGAGCTATCTCGTAATGTCCGTTAGGATCCAGATGTAATGGTGGATTTAAAAATGTAGAGAAGCTGGTATCACCACCACTTACGGTGATCGTGTAACTCATCGAGGAGAAACTGAAGGCACAAGTGACCGCAAATCACAGAATCGAATTCTTGAAATCTCGTCGTATTATATAGGAGCTTGACACCCGAAAGGTATGTTTCTATCTCTTCCGGAGGTCTCAGATCGCCAAAACTGTCAAAGTAGTAGGCAACGTCACCATCCTTACGTACAGCAATCCAATGTATTCCCGCATTATTTGATGTATCCAGATTCACTACTATTCTCTCATAGTATCGAGGACGTGGAGGGAGTTTATCGATCATGAAGACACCTCTAAAATGTGGAATGTGTTGACGTCGTGCCTACGAATCGATCTCGGTAGCACTCAGGGCTTTTTCCGGGATAAATATAGGCCTCGCCCCGAGTTTTTTGATCGAAGATACAATCCTCTACCCTTACGACGTCTCTTACGGCGAAGACCTTTGCCCTGAGCCAAAGATTCCATACGCTCGTTGTGACGTGTTAATTCCGCAAATTGTTTTGCATCCGAACGTTTCTTATTGACAGCCGTAGCAATCTGAGCAGCACCTCCAGCTAGACCACCTGCTGCACCTAGACAAGCTAAAAGTGGTAGCAAAGGTAAGAAACCACCTCTCTTGTCGCGACGTTTACGCATACCAGCGCCCACTGCCAATTTACCCTTCATAAGTGTAGTCACAAGTCGAGCTGCAAGTCGTTCGCCCAAAGAAGCGTCGGCAGACTTTACACGTCTCCAAGCTTTCTCTACCAAGACCTTATCGGCTAGACGAAGAGATTCTGTATCAGTACACTCTGCGTAAGCCCGATCGTGACCGAGACACGCTGAATACAACCCGTTCACGGGTAAGTCACCTCTCTGCAAGCGTGTATGTAGTTTCGTTCCGAGACCACAGAAAAGATAACCCGGTAAATGTACCTCAAATGGTAATGAATTAATCAAGGAATTAAGAATTCCCGAACGTTTGCGTGCACGTGTAGAGCGCATGTCTCACTATGAAATAAAAAAGGCAAAACGTGCGCCTTATAAGTATACGATTCCTATGACGATTGGCTAAATCCAATAGATACATAGATTATGCATGGACGCCCTTATCACGAACGAAATAAAAGGCAAAGCTTATGCTTTATAAGTATTAGTCGCGATATGGAGATAGTAAAGCAAAAGTATACGCTACCCATACAGGTGTTAGATTTCGAGGATGACATTCGCAAAGGACGACACGGTACGTTGTTTACGAGTAACGTTAGAGCGCTCATACTGGGCAGTTCAAATGCTGGAAAAACGAACGTTTTACTCAACCTGCTTATTCACGAGAATGGTCTGAGATTCGAAAACCTCTACATATACTCGAAATCGTTGCAACAACCTAAATATCGATATTTACTCAGGTTACTGAAAACTATACCCGATATAGGTGTATTTACGTTCGATGATGGTGATAAAGTGATTCAAACGTCGGATGCTAGAGAAAATTCAATATTCGTATTTGATGATGTGATAAATGAAAAACAGGGTAAGATAGCTTCATATTACAGTATGGGTAGACATCGTAATGTCGATGCTATATATTTAGCACAATCATATGCTAAAGTACCTAAACATTTAATTGGAGATAATGCAAATATGATTATATTGTTTAGACAGGATAATCTCAATTTAAAACATATATACGAAGATTGTGTAAATACCGATATGTCCTATGATGAATTTAAGGATATGTGTAAACATATATGGGAGAGTGATGAACGATCCTTTGTTGTTATAGTACCAGAATATCCACTGAACGAGGGACGCTACCGTCACGGTTTTGGTCGCTTTATCAGAATGAATAAATAGCATAATCCATCACTTACGCAATGAGTATCGACAGGTTCGGATCCCGAAGAATCATAACCTCTAGGGGTGAGTTCAATCGATATATTATAACTAGAGATGGATCGGGAAACTATCGATTCAAGGGAAAGCGATTGTGCAATATTCACGACCCTGAAGAAGGTGACGATGCATCGACTAAACGTTATGTGGATACGCATACGGCTGACGTCGAGAATCGAATGCAGGTCTTCAGCGAGCAGACCTCCTATCAGCGTATGGGCGAGTTTGAAGCTATGCTTAGGGATCACATACAAAAATCGCTCGACATCCAATACAACAATTTAATGGAGTACTTAAGTAAATATGCATTTAAACGTCACCTCAGCTAGCGAGACTATTACTACAGCTGTAGAAAAAGAAGTGAAAGAACTAACCACACGACAAACGGAACTTGATAATAAACTAATCACTATAAATAATGATATTCATACTATGAAAACACGAATGAGAAATGTTGTAAACACTATGTTACAACAACTGAAAGCACAACTCATAATTTCATTGCAAACACGTCCGTTTCGAGGTCCCTCTTTAAGGTATACGTTAACATCGGGACTCGAATACCATAAAGTTCCTGGAAATGGAAGTGTACTCTCGTGTTCTATTTTATCATCGGTACATCCGCATGCTGTAAATGATACATTGTTTGCAATAAACGGAAGATTAGTTGAAAGATATCCTGTAAGAGTTGAAACTGGCGATATTCTATCGTTTACAGCGCCAGCCGGACGTACTAAAGATGGTCATATATTAAGTATAGAACTGATAGTTTCATATAAATTAGCAGTAGCTGATTAATTATACATTCATTTCGATATGGATGCTGAAGCTATAAGACTTAAGGAATCCATTGCCCATCACAGTAGGGCAATAAGAGAAAAGTTACGTTCTCTCAAAGGAATGAAATTCGAAACGCAACGAGTCATGTCTGAAGTTCTTCAACCTGTAACCGAACCATTGAAAGTAATAGCGAAAGCACACCAAGACAACAACGACGACGAAACTATAGATGATGCTAACGGATCTGATCTCGTGTCAAAGTATCTACACAAGTTTCGAACTGCTAGTTCGAGTGACATGGACAATATTTACGGCATACGTTACGAGGATAATGAGTATAAATTGGGTAACAAGACAGTTGTGTTTAAATCTGATGGTGTTCAGATAGGGACAGAAACGTATGAACCCACAGCAGGCTTATATGAATTATTATTTAAACGTTTGCCTCGCAAGACATCGTACACAGATGATGATTTAGACGTGTATTCACAAATCTTACAGAATACTCAAGTTTACAGACACGGCTATTCAAGAGATGGACGTTTAAGAGCAAATCGAGGGTTCAATTTCGTCATATCATTCGTGACCTTGTTAGTAGTCGAACTGGATTTGGTTTACGTTGGAAAGAACATGTACCGCAGAGAAAATTAGATTACGTCTACTGGATAGATCCGAATGAAATAATGAACAGATTAAGATTATTAGTTGCGTCGAGGGATGCAGGTAATTTGAATCACTCACCCGAGATAGAAGAAATTATTACAGAACTTAAAACATCAAAAATTATAGCATGATAAAACGTCGCATTGCAACCGAGTTACATGCACCAGCTAGGAGACGATTTTTACGTCGTAAGATCATAAGCAAAGGAATGAACGATTTAGTACAAATAGATCTTATGGACATGTCTAATTATGCAAGATACAATAGGAATTATAAGTATATTCTTCTTGCATGCAATGTTTATTCCAAGATGGCTGATACAAGACCATTACGTGATAAAAGTGGTATTAACGTTTCGACTGCTATGGAGGAGATATTGAATGAAATGGAATCGTTTCCGAAGAATGTTCAATCTGATAATGGAAGGGAGTTTTACAATAAACATTTCCGCGAACTAATGAATCGTAATAATATTAATCATTACAGTACATTCACTCACGTTAAGGCTGCTGCAGTGGAACGTTTAATAAGAACGATCAAAATGAATTTGCATAAGGAATTTATTGTTCAAGGCTCATATCAATGGATAAACATACTACCTAGAATTATTCATACATACAATAATACTTACCATTGAACGATTCGTATGAAGCCTGTAGAAGTTCGTGATAATTCTCTCCTCCTCAGTGTATACAAATATGATAGAAGTCTGCGTGAGAAGCGAAGATCTAGACTTCATCGTGTTGGTGACTAGGTGAGGATTTCTAAGCATAAAGGTGTTATGGAGAAAGGTTATCTACCAAATTGGAGTGTTGAAGTCTTTAGGATACGTACAGTGTAAAGGACACATCCATTGACTTATCTCATCGAGGATCTGGAGGGTAAACTGATTGAAGGAGCATTCTACGGTTATGAATTGCAGAAAACTCAATATCCAGACACGTATTTAGTTGAAAGGATTATCAGACGACGTGGTGATAAGATGCCGGTGAAATGGTTAGGATTTCCTACCCGTGAATGGATTAATGAGGTGGACATTGTATACATAAAAAACACACAACTCAATAAAGAAATATAATTTTAATGATATATTGTGTTTTATTTTTTTGTTCACATTGATTCCTGATATCTTCTCTAACATAACGTTCATGCTAGTTCACATTGATTATATATAAATTCACATCTCCTTAATTTAAACATGATAATAACATTTTTATACTTTTAAAAAAAAATCATACATGATTATAGTTGAATTAACATTTAATTGTAGAGATTTTAATATAACGTACATGCTAGTTCACATTGAGTATATATAAATTCACCTCCCCTTAACGTAAACATGATAATTACAATTTGATGTAATTAGTAATATACGTTAAACAAATATCATACATGATTATAGTTGAAATAAGAGCCTATAACATAATGTACATGCTACTTCACATTGCTTATATATAAATTACGCCTCTCCCCTTAACGGAGACATGACAATAACATTTTGATATAATTAGTAAATATATTTTAATAAAAGAATCATACATGATTATAGTTGAATTAACATTTAATTGTAGAGATCAATAAGGTTACATTGATTCCTGCTATCTAACATTTCAAAACGACATGAATAGGAAATAATATTCCTTCCCCCCTAACGTAAACATAAAAAAAGAAACACGTTATCTTTCAAATGGAGTAAATATGTTATTATCATGTAATTAGTAACACACTTTACAATTATACTTGAAACTCAATTATTTTGTTCTTTGAAATACGGTAATATGTTATTATCATGTGTCTAGTAATACCTTTTAAATCAGTTGTAACACACTTTACAATTATTCTTGAAACTCAATTATTTTGTTTTTTGAAATACAGTAATATGTTATTATCACGTGCCTAGTAATACCTTTTAACTCAGTTGAATCTATGCTTTATTGAGAAAATAAAAAAAATTACACTTGACAATTTCTATAGCATAATGTCCCCATGCTAATGTTGAAAATGAATTATCGGGAATGTATTGTTTTGTATCGATACCACTTAAAGCTATCTTATTAGATTCAATGGTATGAACATTATGTTTATAACTTCTGAAACATGTCTGCATGCTTCGATGTATCGTGTCAGGATGTGTAATACATGAGAGATATTGTTAAAAGGTTATGAATCTCATCGAATCTTTTGTTACACCTTTTGATTTTTTAATCACTTCAGTATCATATCGATAACAATATAATTTCGATTTCAATCCCACATTTTCAGTCATCACTCTACCGGCTAGCTCATCCTTGAATAATCCTGAAATTTTCTTATTTGCTAACGGAATACCATACACATTATCCATTGGATAATTCGATGTATCGAATAAATGTATATTGGTTCACATAAATTCATATATATCGCAGCTAGATTCAAAGAGAAAAGCATCCGTGTCCGCATAGATTAAAGTTACATCTTTCAATTTTTTCTTCAGATTTTCATAATAAAAATCATATATTTTATGCTTGGATAGATCCAGGATTGCTTGTCCTATGTATATTGGCTTATTCATCAATATTTCATCTCTGACCAATTCTATACCTATTAAATTTTCATCAAAAATCACATACCTTATACACGTCTGTCGAGCTAACAATTTACGCGCTCGTTTCCAGCTGGTAGCTAAATGAAATGAATTATAACGTTTTACATTCTCTATAAATTTTCCATAAACACAATTATTCATTAACTTCCATAGATTTTGGCCAAATTTCGTTTTATCTTCAATACGTTTACGAGCGTTGAGTTCAATGTAAGGATTTATCCAGTTAGATTGTTTATAACCTATTACTCTATGTATACGTGATGCAATCAAACCAAGTTTAACACACTGTTGAAAATTGAGATAGTGAAATACGTATTTATTTTTATCATTCAATGTTGTTAACAATTTTGTATACTTATCACCTGGCGCGATTTCATTCAAAGGGCATAATGGCAAATCATTTTGTATATCATGAAGTTCCTGTGGATATTTAAAGTCTACTTCCAACACATATCCCACGTCAGAGTCACTTGTAATAGACATAAAATCTATTGATTTAATTTCAGCATCAGTTAGGTACCTTATATCAGTGTATGGTAAGCTATTATTCTCCATTGTATATCCATATAAAGAATTGCAGTCTACGTACATTAAATAATTAGTTTGTTGAGTGTTATCATAGCTAGTCATGTATCTGTTATTCGCCTTTGCATACCGTTTGGATACAGTGCAAATTCCACCTCGTATTCCTTTTTCGAAGAAATCTAACATAGTCTTATCTGTTAATAATGAAATCTGTACACCAGTCGTTCTTAACATTGCATCATAAGCTAATCCGGGAAGTGTGTAATACTGACACGGGTCGAGTCCGTACAAACCGATACTTAATTCACAGAAGCGTTCAAACACGTCCGTTAAAATTAACGCATCGCTCTTAAGATATATATTTAAATATTCACCCAGATTTTAACATTGAATTCATTCCATACCGTTCTAGCATGACTATAATCCTCATCGCTTACATGACCAAAATGATGTTAAGATGGTAGACTATCCTCGTATAATTTTTCTATAGAATCCACATACGTGTACGGGAAGACACCTTTGCGTTTCATCAGTTGTCTATGCAAAGGATTCGTATACGTATTATTGGTATAATGAAAATCATCTGATTCTAACATATCCGAAAGGTTACTAAGTTTCGAATCCAAAAAACGATAGCTATCCAGGAATCTTAGATATATAATCATTCCATTCGAATTTGTATATCTTTTGCTAAAGGATAAGTAATTTTCAGAAGTTTGTGAAATACAGTTGATAGGTTCCGTATCGTAACCTAGTTTTTTGACTATGAAATGAGCATCGTATTTTGACATGCAATGAAAGATTATTGGTATGAATCCAGGCATTTTCCGATTTAAATTACAATGCTTATGGGCTGGGCCAACGTAACTTCCAGTCAAATGACAATGATCACGAACCTTTATACACGAGTTAAGAAATTCACGTTTGCATATGTCACATCGTGTTGCATTTTGATATTCTAGCTCATCCACATCTCTCATACTTATTTCAATTTTATTAGCATATATATTAATGACCTGATTTGCAATTAACGTTAATTCTTTAAGAAAATTTTCAATTGCATATGGACCTTCAAATTGATTTGAAACGTGTTAAATTTTTATCATAACTATAAACCAAATGTAACGCAATTGCATACGCTTCATGTTTATGGGTGGTACGTGTCCAAGTTTTGCTCGATGCATCTTGACACGAATGTACCTTACGTAAGATACATTCTATGTCTGCATAAACCACGAATGGAATTTTTAGACATTTCGAATATGCGTTAAATTCAACGAGATCTGTTTTACCAGCCTCGGGCATTCTGATAATTTGATTCATCATACCCCGCTTTTTATGACTATTTAAACGTGATTCTGATGTGAAATACAAGCTACAATTGTTACATAACCATTTTCGCCCATTATGTTTAGTTAGCTGCTTTCCTAGCAAACGTGATAAGTCTGTTATCAGACAATAATGTCTTTTATACAACAAAAGATTAACATGATGTGATTTTATCTCTCTTGGTTGATATAAGAGAATAATCGATTTATTTTCAACACCGTATATCTTTAATGAAATATTTGAATTTTGATTCTCGAATTCTTCTACATCTTTCAATGACACGGGGAATGTTATATTCTCAAAGTTAAATTCTTTAAGAAAATCATATCTTTTATAGGACGTGGGTCGAATCTTGTTACGTTCTACAGGGTGTTTGGATGCTAACAGACAGTATGCAAAGCAATATTTATCGGTATTACGAATGTTAATAACAGCTCTCTTCGATTTTATAAAGTCGGGTAATTCAGTATACATCCCGGCATTCAATGAATCGTATTGTGTCACATATATTGTTAATTTCTCAATACTGTATAAAGCTTTTGAACTGGTTTCGCGATTCAAAAGTATCCATATGATCTAGTATAGGTTGTACAATCTTCTTTTCATACCATATAGATTTATCTGTAGAATGCAATACCACCTCAAGTTTACTGTTAAAGTTAAATGTATGAATATTATCGCTCTCTTGTGATATTATGACATATTGACAGGACAAACAGGATCCTATCCTAAGACCTGATTTATACATGTTTAAGCCCTTATCAATTTCATTCAAAATTAAAGGTTTGCATTCAGACAAGAATATGACGAGGTCAAGTAAATTAACACAGTTGTGAATTTCGTAGGTACATAATCTGTTTTTGAAGGCAGACTCACTGTGAATACATTGTAATCGTTCCGGATGGATCACGTCCGGACGGGTTTCATCTTGCTGAATCGAGGGATGTCCGTTGGCACTATCGGAGCATCTTGTCGTTGTTTCTGAAAAGCGATTACAACAATCGATTAACTTTACATACGGACACATTGATTTACATGTATGTAAGGTGGTAACAGAAATAACACACATGTTAATAACTTTTACATGCATGAATCTCAATTTTACGTAAACTCTTTACTTTACATAGAAAGTAACATGCATGTAACTTTTACATATGGAAATATTTACATAATGATTATGTATTTTACACAGAGATTTCAACTATTGCTATCATCACGTAACTACAATATTCAGACAGTATGTAACTGTTTTCCGAAATGCTCTCTCCCTTACATAAATGATAAAAAACACAACGTAAACCATATACATGTAAAATAACGTAACTGAGCTACGATATTCACATGTACGTTTTACACATATAAATTTACGTCTTTCCACCTACAACGTTACTTTTACGTGTAACAAACAAAACGTAACTAACATGCATGTGAAATAACGTAACTGAACTACGATATTCACATGTACGTAAATATTACACATGAAAATTAACCCTACAACGTTCACTCTCAATTACTAATACTACATGACGTGCGATAATTAACACTTTAAGTTCTAATACAACATGTACGATTTCACACTTACATGCAAGTAACTACATTATCACTTTTTTATGAAATTTTATTCAATGATTATGCTCACCTTTTGACGACATTACGGGCTGCTTAAAAAAGACAATTTATGTCGTTTGAAGCCACTTTCTAGAGTTTCCTCGCCATGGTATTGGAGTATGCAGTCACCGCGGTTTAGTAGATCTTTCTGCGCTGCGGTCATGTGTTTGAATCTCTCCGGGAGGAAGACTTGGAATTCTGATGTTTCGGCGACACTCCCTTCACCATATCTGGTCTTCACGGTTTTGACGGATCGAATGATGTATTGAGCGGACTGATCTAATTCACGTAGTTTCTTTGTGGGAAGATGTGCTCCACCTTCAGCTAGTTGATTTAGCTGGAGCATCTCATGATCTGAAACAAACATATAAGCACAAACGAATCAATATTACTTCAACACTCTTCGTAAACAGAGATAAAAAAACAAATACAATATACAACTTTTCTATCTTTCCTGTAGGATCCATATTTCCAGGGAATCGACTGCCTCCTCACTCATCCGTACCGGGGTATTTATTGAGAGAGGCTCCGCCCCTCCTTCCGGGAGAGCTGTTACTGTCTACATATTACGCTATGAGTTTAAAGTTGTTACTAGTGACTACGTTATGAGTTAAAACTTATTACTAGTAACTTTATTATCATAGTTTAAACTTTATATAGATCCATCATTTTTTACACCCCCCACCGACCGTATCTCTCCTTCCCAAACACCATGTTGCGTGCGCACACTAACTGTGATTCGTTCCCTACATCTTGGAGGGGGGATATAGTTACACATTTCTTTACACACATACTTGTACAAAATATATTTTTCTGAACATTTGATTTTTTTTTACATTTGGTATACTAACACATTCATAGTATTGTTTCATCATTCATACAAATATATAGATTCAATCTTTTAATTTTAAAATAAATTCTTTTTTCCTAGCGTTATTTGACAGAGTTAGACTTCGCTACAGCAATAAGAGTGTTTTGACCACCCCTGTCACCAGTCTGGAGAGATTAACTCTTTTTTTCTCTGAACCGCATACCGAGATGGGTGAAGTTCAGTGGAGTATTCGTAATACTGAGGGGAGATTTTCTAGACAATTTTTTTATATGGAGGGTGATATCTTGCCCTGGATAGTTAGGATATCCGCACTATAGATCCCTACTTGCGTATATATATTATCATATTGATTGACCTGTTTGTATTACTCATATATACTAAAAGATGAGATACTTTTCTCTCGTTAGCTTAATCATTATTAAATAGATGGTTAGTGCTTTTATTTTATTTTCGATGTTATGTTCCACTTTTATCATGCTTAGAGGGAATATTTTAATAATCTCCTTACAAATATTCTGTCACTGTTATGTTCCACTTTTATCGTGCTTAGAGGGAGCATTCCTTTGTCATGAAACCCTTTCACACAGATTTACATTTCCATTCTTATACTTTTCTCTCAATATTTTTTTATCATTCTTAAAGAGATGGGTAGTGCTTTTATTTTATTTGTATTTGCTATGTTCCACTTTTATCATGCTTAGAGGGAACATTCCTTTGTCATGAAACCCTTTTACATAGATTTACATTTCCATTCTTATACTTCAATGTGGAACAGATTTATATTTTCTCATACCTCGATGTGGGAATGGAATTTAACCTTTTCATAAACTTACATCGCTCTTAGATACATAGCTCAAGGTTGGATTCTGGATAGGGAACACCCCTTACCAGAATGTCTTATTACATTTATTTCATAAATCTCTCCCAGTACACCTACCTAATCATTCTCTCGATATTCTTTTATCTAAAGAATAACGATACTGCATCATATATCATACACTAAACGTAATAGATATCGAACCCTAGACTCGATATTCATACATGAGAGTTTAAGCACAGATATCGAAAAATTATTATCAACAAATTTAATTCAAACACCCCCGGAACCCCGTTACCCACCCACCCATCATACATCACACATCACACACACAATATCATCATCATCATCATCCCCTCAACCACCTCACTGCACAGGGGAGAACGGCAATACTCCAAAACTCCCCTTCTTTACATCTCGATATTCACATTGGAGACTTCTAAATCAATGAGTGCTCTACATCACTCATATATTAACAAAGAGGAAACTTCAGCATTATATCTACACTGTGCCGAAAACCCCAAATCTATACTACTGGCGGATTGTGGTTAAGAAAGCAAATATAATGTAATATTTGTGTAATATATATTATAAAGTGAGAGCAGACATTTATCTATGGATAAACATAATAGTTTATCAAGGTATTCTTTTATTTGCAAATGAAATAATTGTAAATTTATGATCGACAAATCTCAGATAACATACGATGGAGTGTTAAGTATAAAAACTAATAAAATATACAAAGGTCTGTGTTTTCCTTAGACACCCGAGCATAATCTGATGGTGAAATATGATTGGTCCTTCCGAGCTGCCGTAGAAAACAGAAAGATGGCGGTGAAGTCGTCCAGATTCGACACGACATTGTAAGTATAACATCAGATACACAACACCACAGCAAAATATTTACAATTCTTAGTACTTAACTTTTTATATGGTCTCTTCTTGAGCAACTTTCAGCTCTTGTTTAGAACATGATCTCTGCTGTCTCTTTATGTATTTAACTTTCTTTTTCTCACTGACGTAATGTAACACAGGTACAGGCAATTAATTAAGCTCTTAACTTTGTATCTTTACTATCCTTGGTTTTAGAATCCTTTGGGGAGTTCTACAAATATATTGACACCTTTTCGTTTTATGTTGCATATTTTGACATCATTTACATTTATTTCTCACTGCGTGCAATTGGAACTGGCAACTTGTTCCAATATTTTGTGGCATTTTCTATAATGCTCCATTGGAGGAAGAAAGGGAAGAGGCAACCTCGCATTCACTATTAGTACAATTGATAGCAGCACTTCTAAACGGGTTTCCTTAGCATCAGTCGGGAGATGAAACATATTTCACAGTAAGAGGCAATTCTTTCGAGGACTAATTATATTTGCAATCGACTACCAAATATTTGTGTGGTTAGCTTCAAGTTAGTTACTTAAGCGGTTCCCAAGGTGATGGTTAAGTCTGACTTCCAGTTAACATCTAACCTGAGATCACAATACTGTCCAATTCTGGGATTGTCTCTATTAACAGTTCAGTATCATACTGTAGTAAACATATACAAAGTGACTAGGTATACAACATACAGTTTACAGCCTATGGTAAAAATATTGACAATTTTAACACATAGACTTATTGTAGAATTAATGATTAAAGTCCTGAATGAGTGACAAACAGTTGTGAAAGTTTTTAAAAAGACGGCTATTCATGGATACAATAACTGGCTAAGTGACAGAGGAATGATCTCCCGAAGAACGGGACACAAACTGTGGGTTATTATCCAGTGATTTATCTGCCAAACTGTAGTGAGGGAAATTATAATCCTGTAAATAAAATTGTTTTTTATTTGACATAATTTATCTCAGCGTTCAGAGATCGATATAATTTTCAAAATCTCGGTAGGAATTACGTGTGGGAAACCTACTCATTTTACAGTCCTGACTCCTTTGGATGGCCGCCCTCTGCCTCCTGTCACTTCATTCTTCCTCCTGGCGATGTCCCAATTAGGGCATAGGTACAATAGATTAAGACTGCTCGTACAGTAGTGCAATCCTAGATTTATTTCGCTTACTTTCATTATAACCTCAGTAGCTTTCGTCACTTTATTGGAGCAAATAGCATTACAATACTTACGTTTACATAAAGGACTTAATACAATAAGAATGTTACACCTCTTTAGCAATTATTTTAATTTACTTTGTTAAAAGCATATCAGTTCTTCAGTTTGAGAAGATTATTATTTAGTTTTAAGAATATTAATAAGCTATATTAGACATTGATTTACTTTTAATTTAGCTATATATTTTTTCTGCTATGTACTCTTTGATTTAACTGTGATTTGATAGGCAATTTACGTTGTAGCTTTAATTTTACGTTAATTTATATTTTAATTACAAAATCCAAGTCAATTTTATTTTACAGAATTGTTTTTGATATTTACTACGAAATATGGAAAAGGAGGATTTGATTTATATTAAAGTTAATATTAGAGAATTTTCTTTACTTTTTTTAATAATATTAATGTTTCAATAATATTATTTTATTAATATTTTCATGGATCTGATTTAAGTTACTTTATTTTTATATTATTTATATATATATATATTTGTATAAAGTACTTTATTCCGATATCGTAATGGTATTTAA
The DNA here is from genome assembly GCA_030765055.1 of Mantis religiosa. Classification (NCBI taxonomy): domain Eukaryota; kingdom Metazoa; phylum Arthropoda; class Insecta; order Mantodea; family Mantidae; genus Mantis; species Mantis religiosa. Next base: position 128,074,678 of record CM060958.1, read on the forward strand.
TACATTTAGTAGGAAAAGTGATTCTTATCATTATGTTCAAATTATTTTTGTTTCGGATTAAACTTTTAATTTAAACGTTTTAAGCGATTAGTTAATTAGGAATTTTTAATCCTTTAATTATATTTCGAGACATAGTTTTACTGTTTATAAGTTATTGATTATTGGTAACGAATCTAATCCTAGGGTTGAGTAAATGAAGGACTTAAAATATAAGACGTTGTTAGAGATTTTAGTTAAATGATGAGTATTACTTAAGGGTTTACATATTAGTTTATTATGTTAAATAATAATTTTAACTACTGTAGTTAAGGCTATAATACATAAAATGTACTTAAATTATAAGCATAATACTTAGAGTTAAATTATTTTGTATTTTTCATATAAGTTTATTGTATAATTGTAATTTGTAAGATACGAATTTTCTATTAGACTATCAGGAGTTGACATTAGTATGTTTACGTCAAGTAACACTTCTACTGTTTATTTATCTGTAGATTATTGTCGTCAGTATTTGTTATTAATATTACATTGATTACCTTTAAATTTGTTGTTTGTATTAATTTGTAGTGTTAGGTCATGATCTATTTGTCTGTATGTCATTTATGAGCAGATGCTACTTTTAATTGTTTTGTTATTTAAAATCTGATAGCGACGGAGTATTAACTCAAGTAGACGATGTAACTATTGCGTGAATGTTGTAAGATAAAATTGTATTTATTATTTAGTTTGTATAATAAATGTTTAATTTCATTACAGTTTAATTCGGAGACAGTACTCAGATTACCTGCGGCTATAGTAGCTCCGACCTCAGTGTATTGTTAGACTTTAGACTGTATTTATTTATTTGATTTAGCAAGACTTCTACTAATTTGCGTTTTATCTCCTTTTAAACTCTAACTTTAGTAATGTAACTGCTATTTTGGGTTTTAGCCTTCTTTCCTCTTTTTACTTATGCTTTAATATTTATATGTTTAGCAATAGTAATAGATTTGCTCTTTCAGTTTACCAGATATACAAAATCATTGAGAATAAACAGGACTTCTGAGGGCATTGCTTTAAAATTAAACTCTAGAATTGAACACTTGATTAATCATTACAACATGCATAACAAAATACTTCAACAGAAGTTATTGCAGCTTATTTTTAAAACATCAAAGCTGCATTTATGTAGTAGTTATTTATTATAAGATTCTCTTTGAAAGTTTCGAGCGTCAGCCTGAAAATGTTGAAAGTATGTACAGTTTGATATTTAACTGACTTTCCTAATTTGACTTCTGGTTCAAAACCGTTTTAGTTATTTTCAGATTTAGATGTTACTAGAATACGTTACAAAGCAAACTTAGCGTTTAAATTTTGAATAGAATGCAATCCTCTCCTTATCTGCTATGTATATCTACTGTGTATACAGACTGGCAGTTCAACTGTTCTGTCTATTTACAGATTGACTGCGATCACAGCGGCACACGGTGCAAGTGATAGGAAACACTAAGTACATGTAGGCGTTAGCAGATGTCGCGTAAGTTATGATTACTATGTATGTATCTGTGTATCATATTTATTGCACATATGTTCCAAAACATAAGATAACGTGAGGTTCCGTTTCGATATAAAGGTGCGTTTCATGTGAATAATAGAAATTTGAGGTTATATTTCCTATGTAAATCAATATAAAGTAACAAGAACTCTTTTGCTTCGGAGCAAAAGCCTAGAGAAAGTGACATAAGTGCAAGAAAATCAAGAATTTCTGTGTCTATTCATCTCTACTGGCCACAACACTTTTCAATACTTGTGGATGGTTATCATTTAAATACAATTGAACAACCGAAATTGTGAAATAATCCAGCACTTTCCAAATGAGAAAAATGCAAAAGTTGTATACATTTGTGACTTCATTTTGTCACTTTCTAAACACTTGTGTTTAGTATCGAACATTGGCTTAAATTTGAAGACAAGTACTTTATATATGGGTATACCTGTAAAATTTAATTAAATCACAGTTATACACACAATACGTGTCTTAAGACTGTATCGTACATTAGTCTTATCAGCCCTGTTTGAAAATTTTATATAACGTTTAAAGAAGCCGCTAAAAATATATTCAAAAGGTTTACGTTTAGGTCACATTTCGGGCAATGAATAACGAAGTCTAATTATGTACCTTACAGTACTATGCAAGAACAACATGTTATGGTTTTTATGAAGGAAAATTGTCAATAATTCCATGTATACGTTTGAAATCATATAACAAGTAAAATTTTTAAATCTGATATATATCAGAGTGTGCATCTTGACGGCAAAAAATTTTAAATCAATTATAACCAACAGGAACGTGATGTGAGTTATCCATTGTTTATTCCGCTACGGAGAGGACTTGCTGTCAAGTAAAGACATTTTACACTCTCAAGAATTCAGTTTGTTGATATTGTGTAACCTGTTTTGTAGTGAATAATTGAAATTCTTTTTAAGTTACCATGTTGTACTTACTGAAATTATTGGCCTCACCTCCTCATGATTTTTGTATTTTATATGTGTAATTGAGAATAATACGTATTTAATTATTGAATAATTGCAACAGCTTAGTAGCCCAGATTACTCCCAGTTTGCATAAAGTGTAAAATATGACTCTGAATTACTGGACGGCAATGAAATACTTTCCAACTCGAGTAGGTACGTAATAGAAATTAATAACGATTTGTTACTTTAGAAAAATATGATTGTTGTGAATTTGTGAAGTATTACGAAGAGTAAATCTAAAATGGCTGACTCTGCAAAACAAAATGTATCAGACATAAAGTGTGTGTTATAACAAGATCTACATTATATGTGCAATAGGACTTTGTTTATGATTTATTTTACAGCTATATAAAGTGAATTGTACCGAAAAGAACATCTAAGGACATTCCCTGTAAATTTAGCATATCCCTTGCCTTTGGCATAAACATATTCGAATCATATACTACTTCAGTTAAAGTATTACAGCTATTTTTGAAAAAAATATAAGAAGAGTTTCCATTTAGTTAGTAGCGCTGTATTTGTGGGTTATCTCTAACTTCCCAGCGTGTATAAGAGTGCTTAATGTAGCTTAGCCTTATTATGAAGTTGTATTGAAAATCCTCACAAAGTTGCTGAAATTATATATAGGTTAGGAATTTAAATGAATTTACAATTTTTTTTTTTTTTGCTGAAAAACCTTTTTGGTTTCAGGTGATCCCAAAAAGAGTATTTTTCCCACATCCCATCTATAAATTACTTTAATTTTATGCAGCTTCTCTACCTACGTCTATGTACGTTGTACATAAAGTGTTATTTCAGCGCTTAATTAAAGACCAGTCGGCAGTCGCGACAGTGATTGTGCTAGGAGCAACATTATCAGGGGTTGTACATTTTCACCACCGATAAGCGAGACAAAATAGCAAGATTTGAATACCTAGGGTTCTCATTCAGCACAGATTGCCGTTTAGTGGAAACTACACGACCAACCTCATCTGACACAACACTCAACTTCTCAACTGCACTTTCTATTATTCCTACATCTTCTTGAAGAGGCATACCTGAAGTTTCCAGTTCCTTGATACCAGCTGAAGTGACTTGCGATGTATGAAACTGAACTTAGCACTTTAAAACTGTTGAGTGCTGACAAGGATTCACCCAAAATTATCAAACTGTCGTCACAACTTTGAAGTGCTTAGTATAGATTATCAAAACTTCAATCCATGTCGCCCATCTTGTTACCACAAACTCCTGAGTGCTTAGTGTAGCTCACTCTTACTATGAAATGTTATTGAAAATCCTCATGTGTCATCTTAAAGCTGCTCAATTATATAGAGGTTAGGGACGTAAATGAACTTACAGTTTTGGGTTTATGTGAAAAAACGTTGAATTCCGAAGATCCTAAAATAAGTGCTTATATCACAATCTATACAATCAGTTACTGCATAAGATGCAGCCCCTCATCAACCTACTTTGAATATACATGGTAAGGAAGGTATCATTTAAGTGCTAAAATAAAACCCAACGAAAGAAACCGGCACAAAGCTGCAGTGCAAATGTACCACGAGATTCCTGCGATCCCAGCACCTCACAGTGAAAGTCTCGTGCAACACGAAGTACACATAGGACGCAACAGATGTCGCGCTGTCTGTAATTGCTATGCATTTCACAATATGTCTTAGTTATTAAGAATCTTTCATAACTCAACAGAAAGATGGAGCATCTTTTTGGTGTAAAACTCATCGGGAATGTAAGTGATAATACGCTTGGGCTATATTGCGTACAAATATTAATGTAGACCAACCATAATAATTGTATTTCGAAGCGAAATTCCCTGGGACTTCTATAAGTGTAACAAATTCAATAGTTATTTTCATATATTCATTCCACTTATCATTCAACAGATCGTAAGAATGAACTCGATACCTTTCAATTGATGGACTGAGCTGGACACAATCAACAATTAAGTCTTTGTAGATTCGTTTACTATTATCGGTACTATAGATTTTTCAATGGATATACGTAGCATCGTAACTGAAAAGCTCTATTCGGATGAGTGTGTAGTACCGAACCTTGATGTGTCGTAATCTAGTTTCAGGGCGCTGTTTGTAAATTTGATTGCACTTTTTCAGAAGGCACTGCAAATTCACTTAAAGCTTAAGTTTAGGTGCAACCTTCAGGATTAAGCTTATCGTTCAAATTCTGTAACATTTTGTTAATTCCAAGATTTATGTAAGTTCAAAACCTTAATGTATATAATAAATGACAGTTCTGAATATTTTCGGGTTCATGTAAATACATATCTTTAATAATAAAATCTGTAGTTTTAAAGTCTGAATTCTATTTATGCCCTAAAGGGTTATATTTAACATCAGTTATATCGTACAAGAACGTGCGCTCAGGTATCAATTGTTGTTGTGCTAAGGTAGCTGTGGAATGTGGTGCCATTTCCACTACCTCCCGGTTCGTCAACATACTCTAGCGATGAATAGTACGTCCTATAAGGATCTTTCAGTATCGACGTCATTCCCTGTCACAGAATGCGGTGCGGGTTCGATCCCAACCCCCTTTTTTGTAATTCACGTCCTCCAACTTTAAGTAATATCCGGGGATGTATGAAAAGGATGTACTGATACTCAAATGTGTCCAGGGTCCGTGCAGCTTAGAGTCACCCGACATTCGTCTTTCAGGATAAGGGAAAGCCCCAGAAAAGCTTCTCCAGGTAACTCGTCCTGACCGAGATTCGAACTCGGGACCTCTTGAACGTGAGGCAGACGCTCTACCGAGGCGGGCTGTACCATCCCTGAGGTGCGGATTATAAGTCCCGAGTATAAGACCGGTGCCCACTCAACATCGTGAGGAAATTGAGGAGCTCACGATAGGTCAAGAAGGTCAACTTTCCTGTTGGGTGCTGAGATGCTGACCACATCTGCTCCCTTTTTCGGTTGGATGTTCGGTCAACTATACCTTCCGTATGTGGGCCTGAGGCGGGCAGTTGGGCTCGCAGGTCCCGACACTCTCTGGACGGTGGTGTCATGGGTCTAGTTTAAGTTTCTTTTCAGGAATAGCAGTAGCTCTAATAATAATAGTTCTAACTCTTACAGTTTCCGAGTTACCCAAACTGATCCATAATGATATAGACTTCTGAGGCTATTTCTATAAAATGTACGATGTTCATTTTGTGGGACTGGAAGCTTTGATGACGAGCGCTATTAATCAAGGCTTCGCGGGTGATCAGCCGTGTCATGTTTTTGATTGTCTAGCTTCGGGCCATTTTATACTTCATTGCTTTCTTCAGAATCGGAATCCCGAAACTTCCAGATCCTAAAGAAGGCCATGGAGCTACCAGGCATACCAAGATCAGCACCTAGGGAAGCAGCTCCAATAGAATTAGGATAGACAGGTAGAAATGGAATAATAATGGAATGAATAATAAAGCTTTGGTACGAGTGTTTGGCCAAAGAAGAAGGAGAACTTATGAAATTATGTATTAGACAGTAAAAAAGATTAGAGAACCCAAGTAGTTGAGCAGAAATATGAGGAATTATAGGAAAAATAGGAATGGGAGATGTATGGAGATCAGAGGAAAGGAAAACAAGCGATGTGGGTAAATTGGTAAAATCCATAATTGAAGGTATAGAAGGACTCGAAATATGGCAAAGTCTATAAAATATGAGATCATTACAATCTAACAAGCAGATAAAAAGAAATTGGGGACGAGAAGCATACGTAGATTACCGCACTAGTCGAGAGAGAGAAGGGTTAGCATGGATGAGAACAGGAACAATATTTCTAAGAGGGATAGGAGGTAGGGAATAGGGAATTTGTTGTGTGGGGGAACAGAAAGCATAGAACACTATGTAACAGAATGCGGGAAGGTTGCAATATGGAGCAAAAAAGTCTGGGACGAGAATGCAAGCAAAGAGAGAAGGGGATAATAACTTTGAAAATGTTAACGGGCAGGTAGGAAAAGCAGGTAAACAGTATTGGCGAGTTCTTACAGGAAGTAAAAGAAAAATGGGCAAGAAATGTAAAGAATATAAGAAAGGAATATGAGGAGGAAGAAAGAGGCTAATTTAGTAACAAGATGAATGGAGGTTAAGCACTACCTGGCAGAGCAAAAGACCAGCGTGTCATGTAAGCCAAGGTAGCAACAAGGTAAAGACAAATGTAGCCAATTGGAATTTACATATTTTGTTTCATTTCATAGATATTTGAGGTCGCATAGTTTGCTAGGACTTTCTTTGTATATAAAACTGAATATATATAATGACGTAAGTTACTTTATTACAGAATTAGGGAATATTCATTTAATTAAAGGCGCTAATAAAGTAGGTACTTTACAGTCTTTTATTTGGGTATGTGAATATGTATTTTGTATATAACGCATAATTGGCTTAGTTTCAAATTATTTTTATTACATTTAGATGCTGCATTTTTATTTTATCATTAGTTTTATAAATATTAGAATATTACGTAAGAGGTTTGTTTACCTTTAAGTTAGGTAAATGCTTTTTCATATTATGCATCGGCCAGTGTAGCTGTGTTTTGCCAAGTAGTTGACGTTCTGTAGCTCAGGAAGTGAGCTCAATTTCAATGTTACTGTCTTATAATTAAAAGGTGTTTAGTATAAAATACGAGGAGTGTCCGTACAATAAGGTATCCGATTTTAATTAAGATAGAAAACATGTTTATTGTCAATGTAACATTGATGGAATGGCGGAAATTATAGCTACATTTCAACGTAATCACCATTGCGATCGATGCATTTTGCTTGCTCTGTGGCAGTTTATGTATACTCTTGTCATAGTACTCTCCCACCAAGTTGCGCAGGTAGCACTCAACCTCGGTTTTCAAATCATCGTCAGTCTGAAAATGTGTTCCACCCAGGTGTGACTTCAACTCAGGAAACAGATGATAATTACTAGGTGCTAAATCCGGACTGTAGGGGGGATGGGTGATGATGTCCCATCCAAACTGGGCCAGGAGATCAGCCATTGCAAGTGCAGTATGGAGACGGGCGTTGTCGGGATGAAAAATCACTCCGTTCGCCAGCATTCCCCTCCTTCAGCTTTGAATGACACGTCGCAATTTTTTTAAACTCTTACAGTAACTAGCGGCGTTTATTTTTTGCCAGTGACAATTGCATCCAACATTCCTAGCCCTGTTCTGCATAGCGCTCCAGGAATCGTTGAGCCGCTTCAACACGTTGCCGCTTATGGCCCCCGGTGAGCGTTTTGGTGACCCACCTCTCACACACTTTGCGATAATGCAAATTTTTGGTCAAAATCTTGTCAATCGTAGTCTTAGTGACTTCATGGATAAGTTTGCAGCGCTCGCGAACTGTCACACACCGATCTTTAAGCACCCTCCTGTTCCACTTTTGCAATTGTTTAATTCGATTCACTTTGGTATTAAGAACTGGTATAATACAAAGTATGGGAACGGAGGATTTCCTTTGATTTTTCAATTAAATATTCCAAAATTTCATTTACAAGTATGTGCATATGGGGCATTTTGCTTCCATCGAACATATGTTCATTTATTTTTTCTTAAAAATTAATTTTGTTGCCTTTGAAGATAAAGGAGTTTTCCGGCATCAGGAGCCATGGTCTGATGGAGTTTCTTTGTCATCTGCGGTGAACATCATAAGTGATGTCACACATCACCGAAGATGTCAACGAAATGTATGGATCTTCCAACTCAATCAGATAACGGCTCTATCTTCAAATTAGTCTCCGGCCGTGAAAGCTTACAATTATTGATAATTTCGTTCCTTTTTATATATTTGGTTGAGATGTTTCTTATTGCTTAGTTATTCATTATCAGGATGTATATTCTTATAATGTCGGGATATTTATTCAAGTTGGAGATGTAGTTATTGCGTCAATATTGCAAGATTGAGTGTCACGAGTGTTTCCTGCGACCTCAGCGGCACACAGTGGTAGTGTCATGAAAAACGTAGTACGCGTTGTATGGTACAGATGACGCGTGTGCTGTAATTGTTAGCTATGTATGAATATGTTTTACTTATTAACAATGTTTTACAAAAAAGTGAATGGTGATGCATTGGTTTGATGTAGAACATATTCTTCATGTGGAAAATACCAAGCTGGAGCTATATTGTACACAGAAGTCAATATACCTACCAATAAGGAATATTGTGTTTGGAACGCAAGCCTGCAGTAGCTTGCATAAAAATAACAAAATAACTCATTTTTGCTATATATTTTTCCCATATAGTATTCCGACATCGCACGATATAAATAGTGTGCATCATTGTGATGTACAACCAATTAAATATATCAAAAGAAGTAAGCCAATCGTGTACGAATAAGATGCTGAAAGGGTTCAAAGAGCCTTGTGCATTTAGATGGATTTTTGATTTCATTTGCAGTATGAACCTGCATTTACGTCTAACACAAAAATCTCTGTTCATATATAGCACTAATATTCACATATATTTTTACGAAATTCTGGGAAACTCCCATTCATGTAGCGACAATACTAGTCTTTGAGATTGTGTTGTCCTTTAGTTTTCGAGTGATGTTACGAAATTTGATATTACTTTTACATGAGGCGGAATGAGACGCGCTAGAATCTTTAAATTAAGGTTCTACATCGGACATTGAACTTATAGTTCTAAAATTATCTCAGATGTTCGCAATTTAATTGTTCTAATGAAGGAGAAGTGTCAAAATTTTCGTGTTTAATTTGCTCTTTACACAACAAACTCTGTATACTGAATAACTGAACTCTATCACAATATGTTTCTATTGTGAAAAGTATATAACTTACCTGTCGTATTTTACTTAATGTTTAGTCATTAATATATTCATTTAACAAATACAGTAGACGTTAATATTCCAGCTGTCGTAAATGCCTATTTTATATTTTGGTTAAATAGGGTATTTTAATGGTCCCTTCCTTTCCTGAGTTAAGAAATAAATGCAGTTTGCAGAGAAATAACTAAGTTTTATAAGATGTGTGTCTGATGTGAGTATATGTCATTACGTAATAGAAATAAATACTTAGGAAGATGTATCCAGTGCCATAAGAAATAAAATATGAACAATGGGGAATTATAAGGCACCTGCACTTTTAATATAAACGGTAACGTAAGTAAATGGCAGAGATATGAGAAACAAATACAAGCTGAAGCATTTGTTAGAAGTAAACAGGGCCTTAATTTCGACTAATTGAGTAAGGCAAATGGTGTTTAACAATCTGTTTTCTAAAAGCTGCTTTACCTTCCAAAGTTGTATTACAAAATCTATATTAAGGAGTTCAACACAGTTTCTTTTAAAATGGATCAGAATCTACATGAAGTCAAATGCTAAATAAACGATATTCATATGTTTTAAAAACAGGAACAATTCCAGGAGTTAGGACAAGATTACATCACCGCAAGTTTGTAGACAAACAAGGATCCACTAAATGAAATAGCTATCGTCAAAGTGCATTAATACCAACTGCTAAAAACTTATTGCTAAAATATTAATTGACAAATATGGATTTAGTGCATAAATAACTCTGTAAATTGATATAAACATTGTAGATGACAGATGTAGCAAGTCTAGATAGTAGCTCGACGTATGACTCAGTAGAAGTTATTAGACATTTTATAAGAAATTAATATTACGACAAAAATCTCAACATACATTGTGAATCTTATATCGAACAAAGAAATTACATTACTTCCCAAATTTTCTTTTGATGATATTACAAAAATAAACCTAGTTCTACCTCAATGATCTTCATTGAGCCCTATCTTGTATTAAATATGGAAGTTTTAAGTTTTGCAGATCATTTATTATTTAATTCAAGATTTACTCCAAATGCTGACAAACACAGGGTTAATGACTTCCAAACTTGCATTAATAATTTATGTTTTTCAGGTTAAAGAGCTAATTTTCAGTATTTCTTTATGTTTTTGGTTTTTTTATTTATCCAGATTTATGAACCCTATTTTACACAGTGGTATATCAGGTTTAGAGTTGATACATAAAAATACACAATTTTAACAAAAATATTTTAAATACTAGAAGGAAGAAAATATGTTTTTATCTGATGAATATTAATTTAAACTATTTAAGACGTTTAAACACTGACTTTATAAACATCATGAAGTACTTATACTGTTGTAGCTCCATTAGCAAAGATGTGAGCGGAGCAGAAAATTCCGTTCCTAGAGAGTCTAGCTTGAATATTAATTCTTGTCTTTCTCTCCAGAAAATGGCACAACAGAAAAGGAGATGAACAAAAGTTTGAAATTCTTCACCACACATGCACTTGGGGTTAGATATTAAGTGAAACCGTGATAAGTATTCACCAAATTTACCATGTCCACTTAAAAATTGTGTCAAAACAAAATTTGGTACAAGAGTTTCACATTTTCCTCTGTCATATACACTAGGGAAAAATAATGTTTTTGTTAATCTTCCATTTGGAGTTGTTAGCCATTGTTGGTTCCATTCTTCAAGAATATGTTGATGTATTATTCTCCTTACAGCTGAAATAGGACATAAGGAGTATATCACAGGAAGATTGGATTCTGCAGCCTTCTTAGCCAAGCAATCAGCTCTCTCGTTACCTTAAATTCCACTATGTCCTTTAACCCATCCCATGCAAATATGTCCTGGATGGTTTTGAAGCAAGGTTCTGATTTCATGTGCTAATGAATTTAATTTTTGTTAATTAAGTTGTTTTTGGTTTAGTAACTTTAAGTTTTAGTAAGAAGGATAATATCTGTGTGTTTTGTTGATTTAGCTTTTCTTGTTCTTTGAAGCTATGCCTTACTGTGGTATACATGTGCAGGAATAGTAATAGATTTTGTCTAACTCTTACGGTTTTTGAGTTATGCCTAATGATCTACAATGAAACAGATTTCGTAGGAAACTTCCAGAAAATCTATTTTGTTCATTTTATTTGCGAAAAATTATTTTTAACACAGAGTACTTTTTGAAATCATTAAGTTTATTTTTAACAAACTCAGAATTCGTTAAAACGTTTAGTCTTGCTTCAGAATGTCTTGAACAACTTCGTTTATCACCCTTGAAGTTGTTGGACATAGAAATATACAAGTTTTGTATTTAACAGACTTTTCAGTTTTGAGTTTTACTGACTTTTTTTACTTCAGATACTCTAGAAACCAATGTGTCTAGCAGAATCTATACAACGAATTTCTATACAGAATGCAACTCCTCCTCTACCTACTTTATACGTTCGTGGTATATAAAGTATTATCGTAACGCTAAAATATTCCCCAAAAGGGATAACTGGTACCAACCTACAATTTAAATTTGCCGCGTGTTTCCTGAGATCACTGCGACACTCAGTGGAAGTCTCATGAAAGGGGAAGTACACGTAGTATGTCACAGATGACGCGCAAGTTCTAATTGTTATCTGTACAGCTGCAGTCTCAAATATTAAGAACACTTTCAAAGACGATTGACAACTGACATACGCAGAAGACTCCGGGGAGAAACACATCATGGGAAAGAAGAAGGCAACATCTAGGAAACAGAGCCAGGCAGCAAACCCTGCACCGCAGCTCTCGCCAGCCTGCTCTCGAGCGCCGACTCCGGCCGCGCTGCCGCAGCCAGCAGTCGAGAGGGAGCCCCTCGCCGCACCGCAGGGGAAGTTCTGGGGTGCCAGTCCCGCTTCCCCCGCCACGCAGGATGCCAGCCCGGAGACCGGCCATTCGCCGCATCACCTGACGGCAGGCAGCAACAGCACGAACCTGCCTTCACCGCAGCTCTCGCCAGTTAGCAGTTGAGCGTCGTCTTCCCTCACCACGCCGGATGCCCGCCAAGAGTCCTGTCAACCGCCGCCGCACAAGGCAACTGGGTCCCCCAGTGCAACGCGGCCAACCACCACCACAGCATCGCCGGAAAATACACTGCTGTACCTAGCAGCTACACAAGCAGCTTCACAGACATCGCTGACTCGCCAATCCCCAACGGCTGCGACCACCACTCAACCGCTGACTGGAGGCAACACTACACAGTGCGCAGTAGTCATCGGAGTACCTCTGGATCTCCCAGCAAGGTACATCGTCACCGCCGCAACGCAGAAGTGGCCCACAACCACAAGCGCCACACGGATCTCGTCACGACGAGGCCCAACCACCTGCGTGTGCCTGCAGTTTACAGATCCTAGGGACCGCGACGCCGCCTTAACCTCAGGTCTGCCCATCTTGGGACAGCTCCTGAAGGTTGAGGCCAGCAGACTGCAGCGACACATCCCGTGCCGGAACTGCTACACCTATGGACACAGTTCGGACATATGCATCGCGCCGCCTCGGTGCCACTACTGTGGCTCTCCAACTCCGACTGCAACCTGCAGGGCTCACGATCTCCGTCGACGCCGCAGGTACTGCGCCACTTGTGATGGCCTCGGCCATTTCACAGGCCAGGTGCGGTGCCCTGCATATCCACGCGCAGCCACGCAGGACACAACACCCCAGAGAACAGTCTCCAATGAGCCTTTGAGATGGCAACAAGCCCTTGGTTGCCTTCGTGAGGACCTGCAGGGTGTAACCAACCGTCTCCACACCCTCGAGGAGCTCCTGTCAGCCGCACTCTCCGCCGCAAGCCACCGGCCTCCAGCGGAAGACGTTCAGGACCTCCACTCAGAGGTTCTGAACCTCAACCAACGCCTGGGCAACCTGGAGGAAGCCGTCACCTCAGCAGCCCAACAACAGAACGCCACTCACGCTGCCCTCACCAGCCTCCAGGACACAATCCTGGACACACTCACCGATGGACTACCTGAACGACTTGACCAACTCACAGACGACGTCACCCTACTACAACAGACGACGACGGCCATCAGCTCCCAGCTACAGCGAACAGAGGAGCTAGTCTCTGAACACAAGGACATTATGGCATCAGTACAACGCAAGATGCACCGAGTGGAGACGCAACTCGCTGATTCATCACCCTGCCAACCCGCGGACTTATCCTCCGTCAATAGCAGACTCGACCAGCTCCACTCGCTGATGACACTAATGGACAATAGCCTCCACACCAGACTCCACGATCTAAACTACGCCGAACAGAGACTAGCTGAATACGACGCCTAGGATATCAACACACGCACACCGCCGCAACCGGACACCTGATGGCCTCATTGACCTCCTCCCGGTTAACTACCGGAGATTATGCCCCCCCCCCAACATATACAATTTACAATTAATAAAGATTACTTCCACCTCGAATATCATTCCTCACTTTCGCCTTCACTCCCCAGGCGTCGCTCAGGGCCTTCTGGTCATGTTCGGCCCCTTGGACCTATCCTTCACCCGCTCGCCGTAATAGACGGCCAGCTCTGCACTTTCACCTAGAATAATGGGAGTGCTCAGTGCGGGATCCCGAAAAGCCACTACAATGTCTTCCTCACTTTCACCTTCTATCTTAGTAGTTAGAAAAAAAATAAAATAAAAAGAAATGACAACTGACGTTTCGTTTTGGTGGAAGATGCATTGGAGCTTGTGAAGGATAAAAGCTGTGGCTATATCGCATATAAAATTTAATATATATCGACAAAAATGATTGGTATTTCTGAACGAAAGACTCTAGAAATTTGTATAAGTTTAACAAACTCTGCTGTATTTTTTTTTTTTTTTTTTTTTTTTTTTTATTTTTCAAGTGGAGGAAGGATCTATTTATGGACTAACCCCGACTGTACTGGGACAGCCCTGTTCGGAAATTTGCTTGTGCTTTTTCAGAAGGTGCTGAAGACAGTCAAAATTGGCTGAGATGCCAATTCAGTCGTTGAAATTATCGTTCAAATTCTGTAACATCTGGAATTCTCCATGACCTTAGTAAGCTGACAAACGCCTTTATGTTGATATTTATAAAACAAAAGCTCTGTAGGTTTTGAGGACTGAATTCTATCACAACTGTTTCTACCCTGGAAAGAAATATTTTACATCAGTTATAACCGACAAAAGCGAAGTCAGCTGTCCTTTTTAATACTGAAATTAATTGGATATCGCAGTGAGACATTTTATTTGACGTCATCTGTATAACGACATATTGAATGGGTAACAATATTTTAAAGGTAGATTAAAAGATAAATTTTATATTATATTTAGTGTGAGATTACGAAAGATTAAGAAAATTAATAGTGAATAACTGTTGAAATGGGAAAGAAGAAGTAAAAAGAGGATAAACAAAATGAGTATTGATGTGAAAGCAGTGCTGCCTAACGGACAGAGTTTGTACGAGGAGCTTGGCGTGACTTAAGCACTACGTGTCTACGAGGAAAGACCGGTGTCTTAAACTCTATTTTATAGTCGATATTTGTTTTACAAGTTAAGGATATTATTAAAGAGATTGTAATATTCTGAAGACTTCAAATAAAGTGATAAACTAAAACTTGAATTAAGAACTTTAACTATGTGTTGTTTCTTAAAATACCCACGCAAAACCAGAGAAATGGCCTACCGTGCAAAGCCTGGCATCGATGTGGATATTGATGAAATCTTCTAGATATTCAAAATATCGACGGCATGGCATTCACTGCCGCATCGAATGTTCCTTTAGTAAGGTGACAATGGAATGTTTTGACATTTCCACTGTCTCCCGGCACGTCATCATACCCTCGTCCAACAACATCTTCCGTTTCACTATCGACGTCTCTATAGGCGCAGCTTCATACCACATAACCCCTTTCAAGTATCTATATCTTACGGATTGATACTCGTGCAGTATCAACAAGACTTCACAGTCTACTACTGCCGGAAAGTTAAGAATATATATTTATTTTGTCTCGAAAATATCTGAATCACATTGTATTTTAATTAAAACAATCATTCTAGAAAAACAATTTCGATAATTTATCATATAAGCTGTAGTATGAAAAATCTTCGTGTCTCATTCCTATGTTCTTTGTATTTAACGGATTTAACTTTTTAATGTAATTTACGTTCTCCAACGTTAAGTCATATCGGACGATAAATGGAATGGCCGAAATGCTGCTCAAATGAGTCCGGGGTCCATGGAGCTTTGAGCTACCCGACATTCGTCTTACAGGCTAAAGGAAACCCCGGGGAAACCTTATCCAGGTAACTCACCCTTACCGAGATTCGAACTCCGAACCTCCTGAACGTGAGGCAGACATGCTACCACCACGCTACCAGGCGGGCCCGACTTTCCATACTTCATTTATTTTTCATTTCCATAATTATGTCTTTACGCATGCACATCTATTTAAAGAATTCATTACTATAAACAAAATTTATAAAAGTATATTACAACAAAGAGAAAAAGACGACGTTCTCCTTAACTAAATGTACCTTTTCAAAGTCGATAGACCAAGTTAACTTATTATCACCTTAACTTTTTATACGAATACTCTACAAAAACTGGTCAGTTAAATGTCTCTGATGTACCGCTACTTGTAATACTGTTTGAGTTGCATTTTCGTTTGACATATCATTTATAACTGAACGTTTAACATAATAAGTATATTGTTTTAATAGAAATCATTACAGTTATTGCCATAGACCCAATATTTTGGAAAAAATTTCCATTTGAGGGTAGTATGTTAATACGGGGTTTTCTTGAAACGTTTGGCGTGTCATCTTCAAGATGCTCAACTTATATACGAAGGTCTCAGAAACCGGTTCCGGGAAAATTTAAAAGTAAGTGTTGTTTTGTGTTATTAATCGACTCCCAATTAATTTAAGGAAATGTTGTGTTTGGTAACTAAAGTCTATAAAAGTTTTATAATTTCAACAAACAAAACTTCTGTTGCCATTAATCCATTTCAATGACTGTACTTCAAATTATTGAAAATATATAGCCTGCTATATTGAAATACAGGTAATGAATGTGATTTATACCCAAGACTGAACCTCCACATTGTTTTGTCGTTTGGGTCCAACAGATTTGTCAAAAGCCATTCGTATCATCAGAGATCTCTTGATTCTACGTTTATTTGATAATGGGTAACGTCTGCTCGTATGTAGTTAGCAACATTGACATAAATTTAAGCTAACTGTATATATTCTAATTTCCTAATGATTTGATATACGGCAAAATTAAATGAAATCACCAATGTAGTGGCAATTTAACTTAAACGTCTACAGTTTCCCTTGGGATGGCAGTCGTTGCAAGCCTGCGGAATGAACTTGGAGCTTGCCTCTTTCTCTCAAGTGTGCGAGTATCATTTTTGGACGAAGACTTCATAGTTGGTTCGAGACGATGTTAAAGCATGGAGTGGTACCAAAGAATTTGGAAATGGACTCATGCAGTGCTAAGTGACATCATGGAAGTGCTAACGTCAACAATGAACCAGCTTCCAAACAATACTGACAGTTGTGAAGGTAGTGTGGAGTTTCAGCCTTTTCTTGGCAGGGTAGCTGCTTCAATTATGTCCCAAGATAAAACAGTGGCTTTCACTTCAGTAAATAAGAAAATTCGATTTTTGGGTAACGGGGTTTCTAGATTATCTTTGTCTCCGAAAAAGTGTCATATGTATAAAATACATAGAAACACCGTGACAAGATTGGCTAAATTTAAAAAATTACTGGCTTAAGAAAGACATGATGCTAAGATTTTGAAAAACGTTTTAAATTCTAGTGACAATAATATTAATGATTAAAATCTTAATAACTTAACCAAAGCATTTATTAATTGTCAGTTGTGGAATGCCCGAGAGGCATCTAGTTCCCGTAGATGGAACATTCATTATAAAGTATTTGCATTATCAATTTACAAGCGAAGTCCACGCTTATACAGATACTTAAGTGTACAATTTATACTACCTTCAGTAAGGCTCCTTAAACTTGTGCTGTCTAAGATTCCTTTAGAACCAGGCCTTAATCCTGCTGTGATTAAAATATTAGAATCAGAAAGTGTAAAAATGAAGGAAGCAGAGAAAAACTTGTTTGTTGCTCGATGAAACGTCTCTCGATAATGGATTGTATCATGAGTCAGATAAACAGATGATTTGTGGCTATGAAGATCTAGGACATTTGGGTCGATCCAAGAAGAAAGCAAACCATGCACTGGTATTCATGTTACGCGGCATCCGTAAAAGCTGGAGGCAGGTTATTGCATATTACTTTACTGCTAGTGCTGTATGCAGTGGTAATTTGAAAGTATTGACTTGCCATACGTATAATGAAGTAAATTTACAAAGTACGACTGAAGATTCATGGTACTGTGTGGGATCAGGGTACTGCAAATCAAAGAGCATTAGAATCACAGTGCAAGGAAAATGTTAATAAACCATCAAACTTCTATTTTACTGTAAATAGAGAGCAAGTTGCTGTTAGCTTTGGTTAGCCACATTTGCTTAAAAACACCAGAAGTGCACTTATTGACCACAAAATTGGATTTGGACCACATAAGGAGGCCAGATTTCAGTATATTCAACAAGAGTTTGTCATGGATAAGATAAACATGTTCTAATTTTTACCAAACCAAACACAGGAAATTTTTCAATTTTAAAGACTCATATATCAAAATGAAGGTTAGGGTAGCAGCAGTGTTGGATTGGCTATCGAAGGTAACATTGCATCACAACGTTTGCGCTCTGAAGCAATCTATACAGCCGAGGTTGTGGGAAAGATAGACAATCTCTTTGATTCGCTAAACCACTATGGGCGCTTCCAACAAATTTATAAAAGGTATAGATGTGCTCTCTCAGATAAATCACCACACTTTGATATGTGGTATGACATTTTGAAGGAGATGGCAAATTGGAAGATTATAGAACTGGAAACAGGTAAAGATAAGACATCAGTGTTTAGCTTCTTAAATGGATGGCAGATTATAATAAGAACAATCATGTTGCTATGGAATATGTTACGAAACTAAGGACTTGAATAGTTTAATACAAGGACCTTCAATCCAGATCCTTTGGAAAATCTATTCTGTTGTATTCGTCAGCATGCTGTTGGGAATGCTAACCCTAATATTTCTGTTCAAGGCTGCCTTAAAAACGGCTATTTTAAATAACATTACCTTAAGCTTAAAAAACATAGGTAATTGTGTAGATAATAACTGCATTGCTTTAAATAATTTGTCACTCTTAGTGTCAGATGCTGCTTCAGTTCAGGCCACAGATCTTAACAATGATGACGCTGAAAGTTCTAGAGAAACAGTCACTTGTGATATGTATTCTATTCCTGATTGCAATCTCTCGACTAATGAACAGGCTTTGGCACATGTGGCTGGATATCCCTAGAAAAAGATTGGTCTTGATGCCGCCACCGACTGCAGTGAATGTACAAACAGCTGATTTTCCACATACATCTCGCCTTGTCATTTATTTACGACATTTAAGAACAGAGGTACTGAAACTTCCAAGTTAACATATGTCAGTAAAAATCTGATGCTACTATTAAAATACCTCCACAATCAGTTGTATAAATTTCTGGATGATTTTGGCCACACTAGTTCTCTGGAGGATCATTTTATTTCAATTCTCAAAGTGCCAGATAGCATTATACTATGTGCAGAACATGGAATGCACATAGATATAATTAAGACATGTGTCCAATTCTTGATTTATAAGTACATTAAAGATAACAAAATTAGCATTTTTTGAAAAACGAAAAGCTACCTTAGGCCAAGAAAAAAAAGATAAAAGTATTGAAGTCAGTATTATTTCAGCTGTTTTTGGAGTTTGGTTTTGTTGACCAATTAAGTGCTATTGTTTAGATTTTTTTCTCCAGATTTTTAAATTTTCCAAATTTTATTTACAGAGTTATAGAAGCAGTCTAACCAGCCTAATTAAATTTATTTCTTCAAACATTATTATTTCTTGAAACATGTATTATGCTTAATACGTAGCTAAAGTGTTATAATGTTATGCCAAACCTTCCATGTACCTGATACAATGAATTGCTTACGTTATTCATCACTTTAAACCTACAGCAATCCATACAGTGTTATTACAGAACATTACGTTAAAGCTTATTTGTAAAATATTCAAGTTTGTCATTTCTGTTATTTATATCACTTCGTGCAGCAGCTGCAGTTTTATGTTAGTGTCTTTGTTTTAAATGAAAAAGGTTACTGTACTATTTATATGATCTACAAATATGTGTAATATTACACAGAATGTTTTGCTAATGTTTCTTTGTAATTAAATGAATTAGCCATTTTGCATCACTTTTAAGTGTTTTGAGTTATAGCTATTATTGTTCTATGGATTCTGTGTACTTTATTTAGTTGAATTAGTCATGTTATTTAAGTAAATGCCAAATTAATTTGTTATATTAATGAGACAGACTAATAAATGGAAGCAGTAACTGTCAAAATAATGTTATGATTCAAATTTTCCTGTCAAATACCACATCCTATTGTTAATTCCTTGAAATTTCATACAACATTTTGAAATCATTGTAGTAGAAAATAATACAGGTCCCATGCAGAAAGTTCACTTCAGGATTTAGCTGATTATGTCCCAATACTGTAGTGCTACAGATTATATACGATAATTACGTGAGCTTTTAGAAAAGACAACAACTTTGAAGCTGCAATCACAAATCTCAAAGCTCACGTAATTATCTTTGTGCGCCTTCTGTAGCAATGCGATACTTAAACATATCACCAGCTGACAGCTAAGCAGGTTGAAAAATACAGCTACAGTATACCGGCAACGTAAAGTGTTTGCACGAGCGACTTTTCATAATTTAGTTCGCCACACGAAAATAGGGGTGCTGCAATCGACTCGTTTTGCCAAGGATTAACATGGTGGGTTCACTTGTAATAAGTATATTGTCGCGCGAGCGCTGGAACACCCTGTGGAAGCAGCTGGGAGCGGGAGACAGGGGAGGACCGTGTTAGCCACACCTCCCCCTCTTCTGTCTTATAGTGGTGACAGGCAGTGGTCGGGAGAAAAACATGACTGTGCCGTCTGTTTCTCTTACACCTGGTTCTCGATCATTCTTTTACTGGAACAATCCCGCGTACACTGGAAGGCGGCGATATTCCTATATAAAGGGGGGTTGCAGACAGACGGAGTCAGTCAGTTGTTGGTTAGTGAGTGAGGAGACAGTCGCAGTTCTTGGTGTAAGAGTTAGTCAGTGACGTGTTAGCAAACGAGCGCCGTGTTAATGAACGAGAAGGTTGTGCAACGGAAGACTGTACGTAACTGGTATGTGCATCGGAGTTTATGTAATCGCGAGTACAAGTGAAATTGTAACGGACGGACTGGTGAATTGTAATTGTGTGCAGCAAGTAATTCTGTGTAATTGGCAAGTATTAAACTGTAAGTCGGTGGAAATAAAGAACATTTTTGAGTGGTGAAATTGGACTTTTCATTTCACGAACCCACAAAGTCACACTGGTGTCAGAAAGCGGGAAGATAACCTCACCGAACATTACAACCATGGACGCGGCATTGGAGAAAATTTTGGAGAAGATGATGGAAATGAAGGCGGAACTGACAGAAATGAAGACGGAAAATGAAAACCTCGCTGCAAAAACAGAAGTGGCAAACGACAACATCACCGCCGAATTGAAACAAATGAAGACGGCCAAGGACAACATCACCCGGAAGATGGAAGAAATGAAGGCCGAATTAACAACGAAAATAGAAGCGGCAAAAAAACAACCTGGCCGCAAAGCTGGAAGAAATGAAGACGGCTAACGATAACCTCACGGAGAAGACGGAAGAAATGAAGGCGGCGAACGAGGCTCTCGCCGCAAAGTTTGAGGAATGGTTGGCCGGCGTGAGGGATGACGTCACGAACCTGGGCAAGCGGAAGGGTCAAGTAGACGACCGCCTTAATGATTTAGAGGAAAAGGCCGACAACATCGCAAAACCCCTAACCCGCCTGACGGAGGAAAACCGGCCTTATGTGTGGACGGAGGACGCCGAAGACGCTTTCCAGCACCCGAAGGAGACCCTGTGCAGTGCTCCAATTTTGGGTTTCCCACAACCGGGTGGCGCCTTCATTGTGGACACCGACGCTAGCGACCATTACATTGGAGGTGTCCTATCGCTGATCCAGGACGGCCATGAGCGCACAAGAGTGGAAGAGAAGGAGCGTGTCGCAGCAGTCCGAGTAGTTGTGGCAGTGCCTGCTGAAGGCTGGGATAGCGCCAGCCTGAGGAGGGAGCAGCTGGCGGACGCACACTTGGGGCTACTCTTGAGCGAAGTGGACGCAGGGACGAGACCAACCTGGGAGGACATCGCACCGAGGAGCGCCACCTACAAGTTGTACTGGGCCCAATGGGACTCGTCTAAGACAAGAGAGGGCGTGCTGTTCCGGGTATGGGAGTCACCCGATGGGAAGGCGCAGAGAGAACAGTTGGTACTTCCCCGGAGCAAGGTCCCGGAAGTCTTGGAGGAAGAGCACGCCGGTACTTCAGGACACCTGGGAGCGAACCGAACGATTCACAAACTACGGCAGCGCTACTTCTGGCTGAGACTCCGAGCGGATGCTGTTGGTACACCTGGACCCCCTCGCACGCTACGATGGTGCTGTTCGGGGCGAACAGCTTTGAGGAGGGAGCAGTGTCGCGCGAGCGCTGGAACACCCTGCGGAAGCAGCTGGGAGCGGGAGACAGGGGAGGACCGTGTTAGCCACACCTCCCCCTCGTCTGTCTTATAGTGGTGACAGGCAGTGGTCGGGAGAAAAACATGACTGTGCCGTCTGTTTCTCTTACACCTGGTTCTCGATCATTCTTTTACTGGAACATTCCCGCGGACACTGGAAGGCGGCGATATTCCTATATAAAGGGGGGTTGCAGACAGACGGAGTCAGTCAGTCGTTGGTTAGTGAGTGAGGAGACAGTCGCAGTTCTTGGTGTAAGAGTTAGTCAGTGACGTGTTCGCAAAGGAGCGCCGTGTTAATGAACGAGAAGGTTGTGCAACGGAAGACTGTACGTAACTGGTATGTGCATCGGAGTTTATGTAATCGCGAGTACAAGTGAAATTGTAACGGACGGACTGGTGAATTGTAATTGTGTGCAGCAAGTAATTCTGTGTAATTGGCAGGTATTAAACTGTAAGTCGGTGGAAATAAAGAAACATTTTTGAGTGTTGAAATTGGACTGTTCATTTCACGAACCCACAAGGTCAGAATATGTTCTGTAATGATACATCAATTCATTTAGTGCGAGAGCGACTTTTATTATTATGTGCAAATTAGTTTTATTTCCGATTAAAACTATTAATTTATAGTTTTTAAGTGATAAGTTAATTCGGGATTGTAATCCTTTTAAGTTTATTGTTTATAACTTATTGATTATTGATAACGAATATAATGTCAGGGTTTAATAATTGACGGACTTAAAATATAAGAAATTATCTGAGACTTTAGTTAGAGGATGAGTTTTACTTAAGAGTTTACTTATTAGTTTATTTGTGTTACATATTAATAATTCTAATGTTAAAATGTATAAGATTAAATTAAAACTCTGATTATATTATAATCATAAAACTTAGAAGGGGTAGAGCCATAATGAAAAATTCAGCGCTATAGCCGGGATTTGAACCACGGATTTTCTGGATTCCGACCAGCCGCTCTAAACCCTTGAGGTACTAAAGCCAACGTACCAACATGACATTAAATTCTCCAGGTGACTCATTTTCTCCCGGTAAACCACTAGGAGTTCTCATAATCACATGAGACGGCTACCTCAATGGCGACTTACTATGCTGTAAGTTCTTTAAGTCCTGGCCCAATATTTGGTAGAATAAATGGAAATTTTTCTTTCACACTAGCCGTTTGTAGGACGCAAAATGGAAGGGTAGAGCCAGACTTAGAAATGCAATGCGATTGCCGGGAGTGAACCGCGGATCTTCTAGTCTCCATCCAGCCGCTCAAACAATTGAGCTACGATGGCCGACGTGCCGATATGATTATTAATTAATCAACAGTTTCCATTAAACTCTGTATTAAATAATTTTGTATTTTTTCATATAAGTTTGTTGTATAATTGTAATCTGTAAGATACGAATTGTCTATTGGACTGTCAGGGGTTGATACTAGTATGTTTATGTGAAGTAACACTTTAACTGTTTACTTATCTGTAGCTTATTGTCGTGAGTATTTGTGATTACATTGATTAGCTCTAACTTTTTTTAGTTTTGTATTAATTTGTAGTGCTATGTAATGATATATTTGTCCTTATGTTATACATAAGGAGATGTTACACTTAATTGTTTCGTTATTTATTATCAGAACGTAAAATCTTATAATGTCGGAATATTAACTCAAGTAGATAAAATTATATTTATTATTTAGATTGTAAAATAAATGCTTAATTACATAATTAATTGTATCAGCTGAGATAGTACTCAGATAACCTGCTGCTATAGCAACTCTGACATCAGTTCATTGTTAGACCTTAGACTGTATTTATTAATTTGATTTAGTAAAACTTTTCCTATTTCGTGTTTTATGCCTTTTAACTCTAACTTTAATAACTATATTTCCATTCTGAGTTTTAAGCCTCCTGCATTTTTAACATATTCCTTGTTCTTTAAATGTTTAGAATTAGTAATAGATTTTCTCTTACAATTTACCAGTTTCACAAAATCATTGAGAATTAAGAGGACTTCTGAGGGCACTGCTTCAAAATGGATTTCTTAAACTAACCACTTAATTAATCATAAGAACAATTCTGATAACATACTTCAACTAAAGTCTCTGAAACTGATTTTTACATAAAAGCTGCATTTATGTAGTAGTGATTTAATATGAAATTTTCATGAGGAGTTTACAGTGTCAGCCTGGAAATGCTTAACGTATGTACATTTTCGTATTTAATCTGGTTTGCCTTTTGGTTCAAAGCCTTTTTTATTCTTTTTAGGTTCAGATGCTAGCAGAATAGATTTTGCAAAGCAACCCTGACATTTAATTTTTAATAGAATGAAATCCCCTCCTTACCTACTATGTATGTTCGTGATACAGAAAGTATTAACTTAACGCCAAAAAGAAAAAAGAGAGGAAACTACGAGATACAAACCTGCAGTTCAATTCTTCTGCCTGTTTAGAGGATGAGTGCCACCACAGCGGCACACGGTGGAAGTGTTATGAAACACTTGAAATGAAAGTTCACGTAGACGTTAGCAGATGTCGCGCAAGCTATTATTACTAGGTATGTATCAAAGTATCATAGTTATTAGAAATGTTTTCCAAAACATATGTATACCTAAGGTTCTTTTTTAATATAGAAGATGTGTTTAATTGCGAATGACAGAAATTTGGAGTTATATTTGCTATAAAAGTTAATATAAAGTAACAGGAACTATTGGGCTTCGGAATAGAAACCTACAGAGAGTTGTACAACTTCAACGGAATTAAGAAATTTGGTATATATTCTTTTCATTACTTGAAACGTGTATCACTTATTTCTGAATAGAGATTGATGGTTGTCATACCGATAGAATTAAACAGCCAACATGTGAAAAAATCCAGCACTTGCTAAATGAGGAAGACAAAAACTGTATGCAATTATGTCTTCACTTTGTCATTTTCTAAACATATGTTTACATAACTTAAAATGCTGGTAAATTATGCTCTGATATACCTGTAGAATTTTATTAAGTCACAGACGTACAAGCAAAACGTGTCTTAAGACTGCTTCGCCAATTAGTCTTGTCTTCCCATTTTGAAAATTTAATATAACCTTAATAGAATGCGTGGAAAAATTTTCAAAATATTTATGTTTTCTGTAATTTCGGACAGTGAAAAGTGAAATGAAATGTATATATCATAGGGTATTGTGCAAGTACACGATATTATGCTTTTAATCAAGGGAAGTTGTCAATATTTCCCTGGATACGTTTGAAATCAAGTAACAGGCAAAAATGTTAAAGCTGAATTATATCACAGCTTGTTTTGTGATTGCAAAGAATATTTAAAATCAGTTATATCCAGCAGCAACGTGAGTTCAGTTCTCCATTGTTTATTGCGCTACGGAGAAAACTTGTTGCCAAGTAAGGACATTGTACAATCTCAAGGACTCAGTTTGTTTATGTTGTGTAACCTGTGTTGTAGTGAATAATTGACAGGCTTTTTATGTTATCAGTTTGTACATCTAAAAACTGTTGGCTTTACCCCAGCATAAATTTTGTATCTTTTTATACATGTAATGAATAAATACATTTAGCAGCTCTGTGGTCCATAAAGTGTAACATACGTGTAACAAACGCAGTATAGAATATTTTCATTAAAGAAGTTGTCGTATTCTTTGTTCAGCGAATTACTTATGTATCCGCCACTTTTACTTTGCAAAATTGTGTATCCAAAAGAAAAGGTTTATAAAAATTTCTAAAAATACCAGTGTTTGCCATATAGAACCCTTAAAGAAACACAATTGTGATACGCGGATAATGTAAAATTTGCTAACTCGCGTTGGACTTTCTGGCTTTGTGACCGGAGAATATACAAATACTCCTTATGATGTCAAACCTAGAGACAACGTGATTCAAGTACAAAGACTGAACTGATTCTTATGATTTCTCATCCAGAATTAAAACAAATAAATCATTACTTAACCTAAAAAACGAAAAATTTCAGAGTCTGCTCGAAAAGCTCCGCTTCTCAAGCAATTAATTGTAAAGAAAATGCACATTATTGATAATACACGTGATTATCTCAGAAACCTCTTTTACATTGTTGACAAAATAAAAGACACTGATGTCGTGATAAATGTATTCTATATCATCTTTATATTCAAAACTTTCGAACTGCCATTGAATGAAAGAATGAGCTACCCAGTTTTGAAAACCTAAAAATTAGAATTTGGAAAAAATAAAGCCAGAAAAAAGAAACCACTTCCAGTAAAGGTGTAGTATATGCCGGTAGTAACTGATATCAACAGAAAAATGGTAATAAAGAGAAAAAGCAATCGTTCCCAAAGCAATTTGCAAAGGGAAATCTCAAGTAGTCTATGTGAAGTCTGGTCAAAGACAAATGACAGTACATCTGAATTATGGCCAAAGAAAACGAATTTAAAGAAACCTAAGCACACCTTCATGGTAGAACAGTGTTCAGTTTGAGGCTGAATGTCTACTCGCGGCTATAGTAGTACCAACATTAACCATTTTTGTTGGTTCTAGTATTTTCTATAATGTTCCACAAGGAAAGAGAAGCGGAAGAGCAAACGTTATAGATAGTGTGACTTTGTGGGTTCGCCATATTAAAAGTGCAACTGCCCAAACTCAAAATGTTCTTTATTTCCACCGACTTACAGTTAAACACTTGCCAATTACACAGAATTACGCAATGCACACAATTACGACTCACCAGTTCGTCCGTTAAAGTTCCACTTTGCGTTCACAGTTACGTACACTCTTCCGATTCGCTTACACAGTCTTCTCGTCCGTACACTCTTTAGCTGCTCGTCAAGAACTGACTCTCCTCCAGCCCGGCGTGTTGCTCATATAGGGCCAACTGGCCCAATCTAGAAGGTTCTGGATTAGATGAAATATCCCGTAAGCTCGAGAACTCAGGTGGAGCGGAAAGAGACAGCACAGTGATGTTTTTCCTGCCAACCCTCGTTACGGCATAACACAAATGAGTGGGCGTGAGGAACGCCTACCGTCTCCTGCTGCTGCCGGCCGGTTCTATAGAAAGTTCCGACGTTCGGGTGACACTGCTCCCTCCTCAAAGCTGGTCGTCCCGAAGAGCACCATCGTAGCGTGCCAGGCGATCAAGGTGTACCACCAACATCTTCCCCTGGGGAACCTTCTGGATGCAGCAGACCACATCGTTAATCCTCTTCACCACCCGATGCGGTCCTTGCCATGGCTGCTGGAGCTTCGGGCAGCGTCCCTTGGTCTGGGTAGGACGGTGCAACCAGACCAGGTCACCTTGCTGGTAACCTTGGCTGCTGACTTGCCTGTCATATCTGGTCTTCATGTGGTCGATCGGCTTCTGGATGTTCTGGCGAGCCATCTCGTGCATGTCGTGGAGGCGGTCTACCAGGTTCTCCACATACTCGGTTACATGCTGCCTCGCCTCCGGTGGGCTTCCAAAAGCCAGGTCACAAGGGAGGCGTAACCCTCGGTCAAACATTAAGCTGGCTGGCCTCATCCCAGTTGTGTCCTGTGTAGACGAGCGGTAGGCCAGCAAGAGCAAAGACGCCTTGACGTCCCAGTCTCGCTGATGGCTGGCTACGACCTTCCTCAGGTGTTCCTTTAAGGTCTTTATGTACCTTTCGACCATGCCATCCGACTGGAAATGGAGAGGCGTCGTGCGGGTCCTGTTCACCCCTAGCATTTGTAGTGCTTCCTTCATTAGGTTGGACTAAAAGTTGGTAACCTGGTCACTGTGTAGCTCCAACGGCATCCCAAATCGACAGAACACTTGCTCCACGAGGCAGTCTGTGATTGCCTTTGCCTCTTGGTTTGGGATGACGTACACCTCCGGCCACTTGGTTAAGTTGTCCACGACCAACATTAGGTACATCTTGCCTCTATCGGAAACTGGGAACGGTCCAGCAATGTCAATAGCGATTTGTTCTATTGGCGCTCCGACATTGTTCTGCTACATGCGAACCCGACTCCTTGTCTGGGGGCCGCGACTCGCCGCGCACAAGTGACATTGACGGCACCATCTCTCAGCATCTGCTCGGAGTCATAGCCAATAGTAGCGCTGCGGTAGTTTGTCAATCGTTCGGTTCGCTCCCATTTGTCCTCCTGAAGTACCGGCGTGCACTTACTAAAGACTTCCGGGACCTTATTCCGGGGAAGTACCAACTGTTCTCTCTGCGTCTTCCAATCGGGTGACTCCCATTCACGGAACAGCACGCCCTCTCTGGTCTTCAACGAAACCCATTGGACCCAGTACGATTTGTAGGTGGCGCTTCTCGTTGCGATGTCCACCCAGGTTGGTCTCGTCCCTGCCTCAACTTCCCTCAAGAGTGGCCCCAATTCTGCGTCCGCCAGCTGCTCCCTCCTCAGACCTGCGCTGTCCCAGCCGTCCGCATGCACAGCGGCAACTACTCGGACTGCTGCCGCACGATCCTTCTTTTCCACTCTTGCGCACTGGCCGCTCGTCTTCTGGACAGGGTTTTCGGGACATTGCGTCTGCGTTACCGTGGCTCGTCCCTCTACGATGTTCCGAGGTGAAGTCGTACTCCTGCAGCCTCTGGACCCAACGTGCTGTCTGGCCTTCCAAGCTCTTAAAGTTCAATAGCCAGGTTAGGGCGGAATAGTCAGTCCTAAGGTGAAATGGCTGGCCGTACAGGTAGTTGTGGAAGTGCTCCAATGTCTTTAATACGGCCTGTAGCTCTTGTCGGGTGACGCAGTAGTTCTTCTCTGCCTTGGATAGCGTCTTGTTGTAGTAGGCTATCACCCGCTCACGGCTGTCCTGGATCTGGGATAGGACACCTCCAATGCAATGGTCGCTGGCGTTGGTGTCCACAATGCAGGCGGCACCCGGTTGTGGGAAACCAAAAATTGGAGCAATGCACAGGATTTCCTTCAGGTGCTGGAAAGCTTCTTCGGCGTACTCCGTCGGCACTTAAGGCCGGTGTTCCTCTTTCAGGCGGGTGAGGGGTTTGGCGATTTTAGAAAACCCCTTTATGAAGCAGCGGTAATAACTGCACAGCCCCAGGAAACTGCGCAGCCCTTTTCTATCCTTTGGGCGCGGCCAATCTCTCACAGCCTGTGTCCTCTCCGGGTCTGTGGCCATTCCGGTTGCTGAGACTATGTGGCCCAAGTCACTTCCGTGCTTAAGAGCTGGCACTTTTTCGCGTTCAGCTTCAATTTGGTCGCCTGCAGTCTCTGTAGCAGCTTACTCAGATTCTCGAGGTGATCATCAAATGTCTTTCCGACCATAATGATGTTGTCCAGGTATAGCAGGCAGGCGTCGTAAGTCAGCCCTCTCATCACTGACACCATGAGGCGTTGCAATGCAACTGGTGCGTTGCAGAGGCCAAAGGGCATAATGGTGAACTGCCATAGCCGTTGGCCTGTCGAGCATGCGGTCTTCTCCTTGTCTCTTGGGTCTAGAGCTACCTGCCAGTAGCCCGACTTCAGGTGCAGGGTCGAGAACCACTGTGCACCATCTGGCGTGCCCAGGGTGTCGTCAATCCGGGGTAAGGGAAAACAGTCCTTCCGGGTAACAGCGTTCAGCTTTCTATAGTCTACGCAGAAGCGCAGCTCACCGTTGTTCTTCGTCAACAAGATAACAGGGGAACACCAAGGGCTGTCCGACTCTTCAATCAATCCCCTGGATCTCATGTCCTCCAGCATGTCTCGTACCGCCCCTTGCTTCGCCAGTGGAACGCGTCTATGTGGTTGCCGAATAGGCCGGGCGTCCCCGGTGCCGATGCGGCCGTAGTCACTATCACCTTGGCTTAAGACGCGCTGGTACCGTCTTGGCAGTTGTCGAACATTCTCCAGCTGTTCTGCGGTCAGGTGGTCGGCCGCCCTCTCCAGTAAGTCTTCTAACCGGGGCCCCAGGTGTTGCTTCAGCGCCGGCTCCTTTGTCTCTTCGATTGCTGTTACGCTCACCACGGGCTCGCACGTTGCCATCTCCGTCCCGGCCTGAACGTCATGATCGGTGTCCGTTGGATTTAGCAGTCTCACTGGCACATCCTCTCGGCACGGTAGCAGTGCCCTGGCTGCACATAGTCCGTGCTCAGGCGTCTTCTGGACCAGCATCATGTTCCTGGTTCTCTGGCCTTCCAGTCGCGCCGTCACCACCACCTCGCTCCTCGCGGGGACAACCAAGTCTTCGTACAAGACGACCCTGCAAATTCCAAGGCGCTCTTCTGGTTGTCGGAGTATAACCTCTTCTCTGTTGAGCCGGAGGACCTTCTTGCTGACGTCGACCGTCCCGTCGTGGTCCCTGAGGGCATACAATCCCAGTATCACCTCCTCAGCCACTTTTGCGGGGAACACCCACAGACGTACGTTACTCAATCCCAAAGTTAGCTGCAGCAGGGCCTCCTTCTCCACAGGAAAGGTGTCGCCCGATGCCGTCACAAACTGTTATGGTCGGCTCGGCTTCCTTGTCGGCAAACCCTTCGCCACGTCACGTCTGATGATGGTCACGGCCGTCCCCGTATCCAACAGCACGCGGCACGGCTTCCTCTTACCCAGCCGTCCGCGATGAGGCTTTCATACATCCGCCGGCTGACGGCGCGCAGTGTCACTCCAGCAGAAGTTTTGGACGGCGCCGACGTGCTCCTCGCCACGCCGGGCCCTACTCGTTCTTCCGGCTGCCCTTCCTGGTGTCAGCAATCTCTCTCTAGGTGTCCGGGCTGTCCACACCCCAACACAAGCCACTAGGTGTTCGCCGGCTTCCCTGGGCTGTTCTTCTGTCTCCGGTGTAGTGGACACTCCTCGTCCTCGACGTCGGGATAGATGTTACCTTGGCCGCCTCCATCCCTAATGCTGCTGTCAGCGCCTCGTTGATGGTTTTATAATCTCCGTGCATTAAGCGCTGACGAATCTCCGTATCTCGTACCCCATCCGCGGACGTATAGGCAGCTTCCCGGGATACGAACTCTGGTGGTAGGTCGACTAGGGCCTTGCTAGCCAGTTGTTCAGCTGCCAGGGCGACCCCTGCAGCATCTCCCCTGGCTGCTGTGACTTTGCCTTTAGCTGGCTGCGGTACGCTGCGACTAAACGGAGGTTTCCGAACAATTCTCCAGGGCCTCCCTGATGTCCTTGGGCACCGCCGTTGTCTGCACCGCGTTTAGGACTTCCGCGACCCGTCCCTGGAGGCTGCCTATTAACTGTGTGGCCCCCTCCTCTGTTGACAATTTGTTGTGATGGGCCACTGCGTATAATTGGCGGCGGATGACCTCAAAATTTTACGCGCCGTGATATTTCGGAGTTTTGACACGCGCCGATGTTGTGTCGCGTCCCGGCGCGTCGGCCTTCAAATCTTCGATACGCTCGCCTAACTCTGTGACATCCTCTTTTACGCGGGCCAACTGTTCTTCATTCTTTGCGGCGAGAGCCTCGTTCGCCGCCTTCGTTTCCGTTGCCAGACTGCCGTTCGCTGCTCTCATTTCTGTGGTTAACTAGGACTTCATTTCTTCCTTCCTCTCGGTGATGTCGTTAGCCGTCTTCATTTGTTTCAGTTCCGCGGCCAGGTTGTTATTTGTAGTCTACAGCTTCGCGGCCAGGCTGTGAATTGCCACTTCTGTTTTTGCAGCGAAGTTGTCATTCGCCGCCTTCATTTCTGTAAGTTCCGCGGCCAAAATATTATTTGCCGCTTTAATTTCCGGGGTCAATTCGGCCTTCATTTCCATCATCTTCTCCAAGATCTTTTCCAATGCTGTGCCCATGGTTGTAATGTTCAGTGACGTTGTCGTCCCGATCCTGACACCAGTGTGACTTTGTGGTTTCGTGAGATTAAAAGTACAACTGCACAAACTCAAAATGGTCTTTATTTCCACCGACTTACAGTTAAACACTTGCCAAATACACAGAATCACGTAATGCACACAATTACGATTCACCAGTTCGTCCGTTACAGTTCCCCTTTGCGTTCACAGTTACGTACACTCTTCCGATGCACTTACACAGTCTTCTCTTCCGCACACTAGCATGGCATTCTTACGCTGCTCGCCAAGAGCTGACTCTTCTCCAGCCCGACGTGTTGCTTATATAGGGCCAACTGACCCAATCAAGAAGGTTCTGGATTAGATGAAATATCCCGTAAGTTCGAGAACTCAGGTGGAGCGGCATAGTGATGTTTTTCCAGCCAACCCCTTTACCGCATAGGATAAATGATTGGGCGCGGTGAGCACCTACCGTTTCCAGCTGCTGCTCGCCGGTTCTATAGGGAGTTCCGACGTTCGAGTGACAGTAGGTTTAATATAGCAGACAGCAGCGCCTCTACAGATATGTATAGCAATAGAGTGGGTACATTAAACATACTTCACAATAAGAAATGATTCCTTTTTGTGTTTAGCTTCAATTTAGTTAATTCATGGATACTTAATATCAATATACAAACTTTATATCTCTTGCAGTCTCGGTTCTTTCTATAAAGTCGTGAAGATACATGACACACTCGATTTTAAGAGACAGTCTAATGTTTAAAAGGTGCTTATCTAGGGGACGGCTTTGAAATTCCCTTCTCGTTGTATTTCCAACAGAAAATAAAAGATCTCTTCCTTTCACACATATAGCATTCTTAGATCGAAGTTGAGCCACTGCATTTTGTGCATGGACGTAAGATATTTGTAAATACGTTGTAATTCAGGGGACTTCAAAACGTGTGCTGCTACTGAAACCTCGGTATTGAATTATTAGACGGTAATACAATACTTTCTAACCGTAACGACTTGTCACTTTACAAAATTATAACCATTGGAACACTGTAAAATATAACCAAGAGTAAATCTGAAATGTATGACTCTACCAAATTAAATGTATCAGACATAAATTGTGTGTTATAAAAGGATTTACATTATACGTGTAATAAGATTTTGTTTATCTCTTATAGGTTACGGTTAGGTAAAGTGATTCATAATGAACAGGACATTTGACGACTTTCCCTACAAATTTAGCACATTCACTTTATTTGGCATAAATATATTTCAAACATATACCACTTCAATTAAAGCATTAGAGCTATTTTTGACAAAATTAATATAAGAAACATTATCGATTAATTTGTCGTGTTATATGTCGGGTTGTATCCTTATCTTCTTGCCGTGCAAATGTTAAATTACTTTGGTATTAACCGATTTTTTTGCTGAAAAATCTGCTTTGGTTTTAGATTCAGGTGATCCTAAAATATATATCTCCAGTAAAATATCATCATTAAATATCTGGTTAGAATGGAACTCCTCCTCTACCTGTTATGTATGTTTGTGGTACACAACATAAATCATGGTAACGCTAAAATAAAAACGAAAAGCGAAACTGGGTAGGAAACTGCAGTTGAAATTCCCCTCGCGTCTACTGAGTGCGACTACAGCGCACATGGTGGAAGTCTCATGAAACATAAAGTACACATAGCGAGCTATAGATGACGCAGAGGTTCAAATTGCTCCTTATGTATGAATATGTCTTAGTTATTACGAATTATTTTAAAAAATGTGAGAATAATGATGTTTCTTTCAGGATTAAAGGTAATTATAAATGTGAATGATGATAAACTGGAGCCGTGTTGCAGACAAAAATCGATATAGACAAACAATGACTATTCCATTTCGAAGGGGAAGTCTCCAAAAGCAGGTTTATATAGAACATATTGAAACTGTTTTGTTCATATATTCAAATCAATTCAATGATATTCCACTGTACTTTTGTGAATGAATATTAATGTACAATGTGAATTTAGTTGCCATGTAAAGCCAAAGACACATTTATTAAGAATTAAATTCTGATCTCCCCAAATGAGGTGTCACCAAGACTCTGTACTGTACCATTTAGATCAATTCTTGATAACGTTTTGGGTAACAGATTTATCATATTGAGTACCGTGGTTAAAAATTGGAAATATTGTGCACACATAAGGGGATGCAGCACTGAAGATCCCAAATCCAGCAATTTTCAACCAATCTTGCCGAAATGTTTCCCACTTAGTTCTGATGCTTACTAAATACGGAACTCGAAATTTGGTTTTCGTATCTTTAATAGTTTTTGAGTAAGTAATTTGTGAATTTCAAAATTTATTCCAAATTCAAACCGCTCAATGTGATAAAAAATTTCAAAAATTTAGTTTTTCCGTTTCTAAAAATATTCAGATGGTTATGAAGAAAAGATCTCTCATATGAATTTCTTATACTGCTTTTAGTTCCAGAGGGAGAAGAAATAAGGTGTGGAGCAAACAAAAGAACCATACAATGATTAAACCTTTGATTTTATATATCAGTAACTTTAAATGGATACTGAATATTAAAACTTGATATGGCAGAAACCTTTGTTTGCTTTCTAAGAATATGTGCAGAAAATTTTATAGGTACTGAACCAAAACTGTATCTTCTGGAACATTTTGAAAAACAAAAAATGTTGATAAAACTATAACTGAGTAAATCAAGTTTTAAAATCGAAAATATTTTCCTTCTCAGCTATAGGCCTTGAAGCAGACTAAAACCCTCCAAATAGGTAACTTGGATCCTCTTGTCCCTTCCTTCTCTCATCTGCAGCAGTTTTCTTGAATTTTAGCTTCCTTCTGTATGTTTCAAAAATTACCTTCGCAGATATTGCTGAATGAAGTAAGCGTAATTGGTCCTTCCCTAGGCTAACTTTTAGAGATGCTGGTGAAATCTGTGTCAGTTATGTTTGGCTACAGCTTGAGTGAGGCAGAGCAACCAAAATTGAGTTCCCTGATGGCTGATGTCACAGCAACCTGAAGTCCCCTCTTTGAAACAAATATTTCTTTTGGGCAATTATGCTATATCATGTTATGTAAACTTTCATTTGCATTTTGTGTCTTACCCAATGTACATCTCCTTATATTTTCATCTAATGCCAGCCTTTGGTACAAAGGCATTAGTTTTCTTACCACATCAGGCTTCAAGTATGCTCCCATTGTTGTGTTGTTTTGTTGACGATTTTCTTGCCGTGTATCTTTCAGCCTATTCGTGATATACACAGTCAATAAAAGGACTGTTGCTTCAAAATATGTTTTACCTATAACCTATATAAGCTACATGTACGTTTAGATGTATTTAAATGCCTGAAACTTTTAAATTTATTTTGATTATATTACCATAAGTTTCAAAGTAATTTATTATCTCAAAAGCTACAAGAAAAGCTTTTCCCATATGCTTAACCAATTTCGGTGCTGCATTTCCTTAAAAAAATTATAAATCAAGATATAAGGAATTTTACGACAGTGTGATCGCACATTGCTACATATTCATCATTGCAAAACATGAACACAATGAGAAATATTGGGTTCAATTGATTTGGCTCCAGAAATTGGGCAAATGAGTCATATGAAGTCTTAATTTTAAATAGGAGAAACATATAAGAGTAATACGAACGGCCAAAGATATAGAAATAAACAAATAATAATTAAAAAGCTAACAAAACTAAAGACTGTCTTGAATCATGTTGGAGCCTAATGGATTATTAAACGCTTTTCTTTACTGTGGCTCAAACTTAAAGTGTATCTATTGAAAAGGGAGACAAGAAATAAGAATAACTTGTTGGATATTCAGCTCAAGATATGTGTAACATTTCAGGCATTTCTTTAGAGTTTACTAGTTATATAACAGACATTCATTTGTTGTGAACTTCCTCTAAAAATGAAACTTTCCTTGGAAATTTTTTGAGCTTCTTTTGCGAGATCATAATATTTCGAACAAATGTCTATTTATGGAGTAATGTGTTTTTTTTTTTTTGACATTTTATTGAAACTTTTCAGCTTAAAAGTTTGGTAGTATCCAGTTATGAGTTTGTTGAAACCCATTTCTGTTAAGCTGTGCCAAAGAATCTACTTCCAGTTTTATATTGACATTTAGTTTTTGTATAGAATGCATACACTCCCCTGCCTACCTCACAGATCTATGTGGTACAGAAAATATTATTTTAACACTAGAATAAAGTCAGGGGAAGAAATCTGGTACAAACTTTCAATAAGCAACCTCATTAAACAACAGGATCACCATAATCACCATTAGTCTATCGTCTTGAACATTTTGTCACCTAAAAGAGAAGGTGTTGTTACCTTTTTTAACATTTTTGTAGTGAACGTTCCGAAATTTTTCTCAACCTGTAGCGAGATTCAAGGTATTTTGGTTGGCAACACGGTATAACTTTTGAGGCCAGTGTGTGAATTTTGTTCCTCTTATGTTTTATATCTCCTTCTCAATAACAGGTAATTGAATAATGCAATGAATGTGAAAACTTCTTTCAAAGTTTATTTTGAATGCCAAAATTTATTGATTTGGTATTTTCCAAACCGGTCCATAAGAATAGTAGAAGACGCAAACCTTCCATTAGGGTTAGTATAATTGGCAACAGTGCCTCTATAGGAAATATTTACGAAGTCTAATTATATGTGCTATCGAGTACCAAATGTTTGTGTGGTTAGCTTCAAGTTAGTTAGTTTACCGCTACCCAAGGTAATGGTTAGGTCTGACTCCCAGTGAACATCTAACCTGAGATCACAGTACTGTCCAATTCTGGGATTGTCTCTATTAACAGTTCAGTATTATACAGTACTAAACATATACCACGTGACTAGTTATGCAACATACAGTTTGTAGTCTAAGGTAAAAACATTGCCACTTATAACAGACTTGTTGTAGCATTTATTATATAAACCGCATTATATCATTGCAGATCCAGTTATTTTTTGTCCTTTATCATATTTATAGGAATATTAACTCAAGTAGATGACGGCTCAGTTGCGTGAATATTGTAAGATACAATTATATTTATTATTTAGATTGTGTAATAAAAGTTTAGTATCATTATTAGTTGTGTTAGCGGAGATAGTACTCAGATTACCTGCGGCTATAGCAACTGCAACCTCACTTCGTTGTTAGATTTTAGACTGTACTTATTAATTTGATTTAGTAGGACTTTTACTAACTGACATTAAATATTTTATTAATAATATTTGTTTTAATAATGTTTTTATCAGGAGAAGGAGCTGGTTGTCAGGAGCTGATCTATAAGCTTAAATTTTCAGTAACAAAAATGCCATTTTTGGGCTTTGCTTATTTAGCTTTTCTTCCTCTTTGAACTAATCCCTTACTATGTTACACATGTGCAGGAAGAGAAATAGATTTTGTCTAACTGTTAAGGTTCTCGTGTTATAACAAATGATCTACAATGAAACAGACTTCTGAGAACATTCCCAGAAAATTTATCATATACATTTTATAGGTTATAACATAATTGGAACACAAGTCTCTTGATCTAAAATGATTAGAGTTAGTTTTGAAAAAAAAATAGATTTCGAAAAAATGACCATTATCTCTAGTCTTGTAATTACATTTTCTTGAAAATCTTTGCGTGTCATCCTTGAGGTTGCTGAACTTATATACAAGTTTGATATCTAACAGACTTTCCAGTTTTGGGATTTACTTAAAGAAT
The DNA here is from genome assembly GCA_030765055.1 of Mantis religiosa. NCBI lineage: Eukaryota > Metazoa > Arthropoda > Insecta > Mantodea > Mantidae > Mantis > Mantis religiosa. Next base: position 128,112,121 of record CM060958.1, read on the forward strand.
CCTTTCTAGATTCAGATGATCCCAAAAGAAGTATTACTAACACCCTATACAATGAATTTATTTATAGACTGCAACTCCTCCTCTACCTGCTTGTATGTAAGTGGTACACAACATATTATTTTAACTCTAATGCAAAACCCAGAGGGGGTAACTGGTACAAATGTACCGCGTGTCTACTGCGACCACAGCGACATGCAGTGGGAGTCTCATGTAACACTAATTGCACGTAGAACTGTATAGATTACGGGGAAGTTGTAGTTGCTATGTGTATATTGATATGTCTTAGTTATTCAGAATTCTTTTCAAAGCATTAGAGAGAAGATATTCAATTTTGATGCGAAACATAAGAAAGTCTGTACGATAATAAGCTTTGGCTAGATTTGCATACGAAAGTGAATACAAAGCAACAAGGGTAATTGTGTTTCGGAACGAAAGTCCGTAGAAGCTTGAATAAGTCTAAAGAAATCGATGTATTTGTTATATATGAATTCACATACCTGGATAGGAATTTTTCTGACATAATAACAATTAATCAAGCGACATTACTTATAAAAGAACTCAAGTCTTGTCAAATGATATGCTCATTTCGGCAAAGAAGAGTTATGTACATTTACGATTTGGATCAACCTATTTTGTTCTTTACTATTATTCGGTACAATAGATTTGGCAGTAGGCTTTCGTATCATCATAACTGAAAACTTCCGTTAGCGTGCGTATGTAGTACCGATCACAGACACAAGTGTGTACATATCTGTAAATTGTTAACTGCTTTGTCATATTTAATCAAAACACCGTGGTAGTGGCAATACCTGCGTTTCAAGATTGTGTCTTACTTCAGTTTCTCATCCCTGTTTGTTAATTTATGTTCGTTCAGAAGGCGCTGGAAAAGATGTCAATGTTTTGTTTAGGTGAAACCTTGGGCATTGATTTGTTATTCAAGTTCTCTAGCATCTGATCTCTAAAATATTTCAGTAAGGTGACAAATGTAATGGCTTTAATGAAGGAAAGTAATGAATACTTCCGCGCTTATGTTGCTATCTCTAAATAAACTCTGTAGTTTGAAAGCTTGAATTCTACCAGAACTTGTTTCTACCCTAAAAATAAATATTTAACATCAATTGTATCTGACAAGAACGCCAGGTTAGCTATGCATTGTGTTTGTATGAGCTGGCTGTGGAATGTTGCAGCATTTTCACTATCTCCCGGGAGGACATCATATCCTGGCAATGGATAGTCCGTACTAAAGCACCTTTAAGTCCAGTATCGACGTATCTATAGGTGTACCTTCAAAACACATAACCTCTTTCAAGTACTACAGTATCCCTTATTAGTAGTTACCATGGAGATCCCTGGATGTTCATCGCGACTAAGGGCGTCTCACTCCGCTCCACTTCAAAATCAATTTCAAAAGAGGCTCCTTTTCTCCAATGGGCACTGCTACTGTAATGTATTTAATTGGTCACGGAAATATCTTAAACAAATGGTTTACAAATGACAATAGTCATTTTGGAAGAAAAATTCGATAATAGTTTCATATAACCTGTATCTTACCTGAACATTTTCGTGTTGGAAAATGTGTATCACTTTGTGTTGTATTTACCTTTAAATGATATACTCTCAAACAGAGTATGCTAAATTAAGGTTTTTTAATCATTGAAGATCCTCAATAAACAATTAAAGAAGTAGAAGAGGTAGATCTTACCCATAGTCAAATACTTCAAAGCGGTCGCTATGTGATGACCTACTTTCTTTTTATGGTGAATAGATAACAAAAACAAACGACTACTTGTAATTTGATAAAAGTAAAAATATTGATAGATTCAGTAAATAACAAGGAATATCTACAAATTAGTTGACTCCGTGACATAAGTAGTATGTTTTAACAAGATGTGCATTTTCTATTATCCCTTACAGTTTATCTGTTATACAAAAGTTATCCAGAAAAAAGAACATTTCTGAGGGCCTTCCCAGCAAATTTAGGAGCTGTTTTTTGAGAAATTCATAATTTTTTAAAATGTTTCCGTTTAGACAGTAGTGTGTTATTGTGATAATTTTGTAAAAATATACACGTAAACAAGTTTAGTATTTAACAGTCTTTCCAGTAAATAGTTTTGTGGAAAACGTTTTTTATTTCTATTTTCTTTTGTCAGCTTGTGCCGAAATATGTGCCTCCAGATTCGGTTTGACATTTAACTTTTGTACAGAATGCAACTCCTCCTCTACCTATTATGTTTGATGCGGTACAGAAAGTATTATTTAACGCTAAAATAAAGTCCAGCGAAGAAACCGCTCCAAAGCTTCAATTCAGATGTCCCGAGTGTCCTCTCCGACAACAGCGACACGCAGTGGAGGTGTCAGGTAACTCGAAGTACACGTAGGAGGTTACAGTTGATGCGGAGGTTGTAATTGCTATGTATATATGAATATGTCTTAACTGTTAAAAATTGAATAAAACTTTATAACAATTAAGCTCAGTTTTGGATTAGAACATACCCTAGATGTGAATCTTAATATGTTGGAGCTACAGTGTACACAAATATCAATATAGACAGACAAGAGGTAATGTGTTTCGGAACAAAGATATGCAAAATCCTATATATGTACCATAAATCCAGCCCTCATCTTGGCACAGAAAAAAATGTCCGCTACTGTCTCCCTCCGCTGCAAAGATCAATCCGAGCAATCGGCACGTGGAGCGAAAGGTGGAAGATGGCCATCAGCCCACAGAAGAGTTCTGTCCTTTTGCTGGGGAACGTCCTCCGCTGGCGCCCGGAAGGACACCTGCGGTTGAGGCAGAAAAGGATCCCTTGGGTCCGATCTGCCAAATACCTGGGTGTCCGACTGGACCGAGGCCTCACCTTCACCCCACATGTCCGTAAAAACACCAGCCTCGGCCATGCAGTGCTCAGGTAGTTGTACCGCATATTCCAATCGACCATGCCCACTCATCTGAAACTACGGGTGTATCGTGCGATCATCCCGCCCCTGATCCTGAATGGATGCGAGGTCTGGGGATTGGTGGCTCGTACGACCATCCGCAGACTGCAAGCCGTGCAGAACAGGGCCCTTATGATGATCTACGATACCGGACAGATGTTTCCATCACACATCCTACACACCCATTCTGGCATACCTTACGTTGAGGACATTGTGCGTGAACGCTTGTGCACATTGTATGTCAGAATTACATCCCAACCCACCCACCAAGTTAACACACTAGGGCAAAATGACCACCTTGTGCCCAGAAGGAGAAAGAGCTACTGCCTCCCCAAGGACGCCCTAGGATGGTGAGACCAGCCTCTCATCCCTTCAGTACTACACCCTGTTCCGGCCACAGAGGGCTGGACTTGGCCTGTTGGCTGACCCCCGGCAGTCAGGTCCCGTGGGTGACCCAAATGCGAACCACAACCTAAATGGTCCCTAACTACCTGACCTCGCTCCTGGCCCCGCCAGAGTGGACGGAATCTGCAACGCTGGACGCTCCCATCGAAGCGGCTTAGGCCACTGGCCTCCTTCTGGGAAGCTCATCCCTCCGCCAGGAGCACTAGCAGAGGTCGAATCAGGACCATCAGTTAATAAGGACATCCAAGCTTTGGAGACAACACCAATCCTATAAGTCAGCATGGGTATACCCGCTCAGCGGATAGGTAGCGTGGCGCTTTGTGCACCGTCCTGGAGTACCGGATGACATGTTCTCGCTCGTGGCTCTCTTGGCTTTTGTTCTTCTTTTGTTCCCGTATTTCTTTTAAGTATATATTATTTGAATGATAGTAGGTTATGAGCATTATGCCAACACTTGAGGATTCTTGTAGTCCTATCTTAAATATGAACGTCCAGTATAACGATGTATTGAAGGTGATGTTAGACATCTAATCTAGATGATATTATAAAAATAAGAATATCTCCAAGAACGGTACTTCTATAACCCGCTTATTGTTTGTTTCTGCCACAACCTGTGCCATAGTGGTCCATAGTGAAGGAGATTTCGAGGATATAGAGATTAGAATTTTTAGGAATACACTTTGAACATGTTTTACTTTAATCTAAATCTTTATTCCTTTTTGAGGATGTCAGAGCTTTAGAAAAAAATATTCCATATAAGGTATAGTCTGTGTGGAAAATTTTCTCAAAAATCTTGGTGTCACATCCAAGGAGGCCCTAAAATACAATATGTTGTTACTTGATTATTTAACCGAACTTTTAATACACAAACATACAAGCGATGTTTCCAACATGTACAACAGTAGCGCGATACGATCCTGGAAGTTGACAGCAACATAATAAACAAAATATTTATTTAATTTATAGCTTTAATTAATTCGTAAATTAAATATACCAAATTGAGGAGTGGTATGTACTCTTGCTTAAATAACTTTCGGTCAAATTTAATAAGTGAAGTATTACAGTATGTTTAAGTCAATAGCAAAACAGTTTAAATAGAAAATTAAAGGAAACAAAAATATAACAATCGCTACTTTAGCCTTGCTTATACCGAGCTGGATGGCTCAGCTGGTTCCGTTGTCGTCCGCATTCGGGATTGGGATTTCATTATGGAGGGGATTCGGTACGTAGGTCACCATGCTAGGCCCATTGTTCCTATGCCCCCAAGTGGAGCACCCCTGGGGGGAAGGATGAGGCGAAGGAGACCGAGAGCGGCCGACCCAAGGAGCCATGACAGACAAGAGGGCAGGGTCCCTACAGTTTACTTAAAGACTTGCCGCGACAGGCCAACACAACGAACGGGCTTCCCTACAACGGGAAGGCAACGAGCCCAGGAGCCGAAACCTAATGGTGCCAATGCAGGCGATCTGAGTCCCAAAGGTCCCAGGCAGGTGATCCGGGCCACAAAGTTCACTGGCTGGCAGTCCCGGATTGGTCTCAGCAGAGGAACGGAGAACGGCAACCGACCTACCGGAGGAGTTTTCCTTAGAGCATATCATCCTGCCATGCACCGCCGAGACACCCGCCGACATTTCTACCCTGAAAGACATCACTAGATGAGAGATATGAAATGATAATGGAGATAAGCTGGGAGAACACCCAAAGGAACCCGCGAGACACGTAGCATGGCCACGGGAATCGAACCCGGGCCTCCCAAATGCGGGTCACCGACGAAAACGCCTGAGATATCCCGCTCGGTTCGCAGTCGAGAGGTTCAGGTTTGATTTCCGTAGAAGATGTACCTGACCCGAGGGTTCTTTCGGAGATTTCCCGGGGTCATCTCTATTATTACTTCACATCATCTGAGATCTGATGATCTCTTTCGGAATAGGAGTGTCTCAGGTGTCTCGGCATTGTATAACAGGATGATGTGATAAGTAAAACTTCTTTCTCCGGGGCCGGACTGGTACGGCCGTTTCACGATCGGGGTCGGGTGATCTGTCGGTTGTGTTGCTCTGCCGGGAATTACGTGTACAAACCCCACTCTTGTATAGTCGTGACTCCTTTGGATTGACACGCGCTGCCTCCTCTCACCTTATCCTTACTCCTGTGGATGTCCTACTTGGGGCATAGGTACAATAGATTAAGACTGCTCGTAGCGTAATACAATCCAAGAATTATTTTATTTATTTTCGTTATAATTATAGCAGCTTTTGTCACTTTATTAGAGCAAAAAGTATTAGAAATCCTACGTTCACATAAAGCACCTCATACAGTAAGAATTTTACATCTCTTTAGTAATCATTTTAATCAATTTATTAAAACACATATGAATTCTTTAGTTTCAAAGTATTATTATATAGATTTAAGAATATTAAGATAGTTATATTAGGTGTTATATACTTTTAATTTATCTATATATTAATTCTACTCTGTACTCTTTGATTTAACTGTGATTTGTTAGGCAGTTTACGTTGTAGCTTTAATTTTACGGTAGTTTATGTTTTAATTACAAGATACTTATAGTCACATACATTTTGTGTTTTGTATTTATGTAATATTTGGTTTATACTGAGCCAATCCGCATTAATTTTATTTTACAGAATTCCTTTTGGTATTTATGACAGAGCATGGGAAAGGAGAGTTTTATTTACCTTTAAGTGAATATTACAAAATTTAATTTATAAGTACGTTAATATGTGTTACTTTCCTTGAATCTGATTTAAGCTTATTTAAATTTTATATTATTTTTATAAATTTGTATGAAGTACCTTCCCCCATATGGTAACGATACATTAATGCATTTAGTACGAAAGCGATTTTTATCATTATGTCCCAATTACTTCTCTTTCCGATTAAAACTTTTAATTTTAATTTTTTAACGGATAAGATAATTCGAAATTTTAATCCTTTCATTACGATGTTTCAAAACATAAGTTTATTGTTTATAACTTATTTATTATTGATAACGAATATGAACCCAGGGTTTATTAATTGACGGACTTAAAATGTAAGACATTGTCTGAGATTTTAGTTAAAGTGTGAGTTATACTTAAGGTTTTACATACTAGCTCATTTGTGTTATATATTAATAATGTTAACAACTGTAATTAAGGTTAAAATAGATAAGGTGGAATTATATTATAATCCTAAAGCTTACAGCTAAATTATTTGTATTGTTTCATATAAGTTTGTTGTATAATTGTAATTTGTAGCATACGAATTGTGTATTGGACTGTCAGGAGTTGACATTTGTATGTTTATGTCATACAACGCTTCAACTGTTTATTTATCTGTAGCATATTTTCGTGAGTAGTTTTTATTTATATTACATTGATTATCTTTAAATTTGTGAGTTTTGTATTAAATTGTAGTGTTAGGTCATGATATATTTGTTTTTATGTTATATATAAGGCGATGCAACACTTAATCGTTTAGTTATTATCAGAATGAAAAAGCTTATAATATCGGAATATTAACTGAAGTAGGAGATGTAGCTATAGCGTGAGTGCTGTAATATACAGTTATATTTGTTATTTGGATTATGTTATAAATGTTTAACCTCATTATTAGTTTTATTAGCGGAGATAGTACTCTGATTACCTGCGGCTATAGCAACTCCGACCTCAGTTCATTGTTAGACTTTATACTGTATTTATTAATTTGAGTTAGTAAATTGACTCATGTCTTTTTAAACTCTAAACCTTAATAATGTTAATCCTGTTTTGGGTTTTAGTCGTCTTTCATTTTTAACATATTCCTTAATACTTAAATGTTTACGAATAGTAATGGATTTTCTCTAACAGTTTATCCTTCAACAAAATCATTCAGAATGAAGAGGACTTCTGAGGATGTTGCTTGAAAATTACACTCTTAAACTCAGCACTTCATTAATTATAATAACAAACTTCAATTAAAGTCATTGAAGCTGATTTATATAACATCAAAGCTGCACTAAACACTAGTGACGCACTATGAGAATTTCTTGAAAAATTTCCTGTGTTAGCCTCAAAAAGTTGAACCTATGTAGATTTTGATGTTTAACCGACTTTCTTGGTTTTAATTTTGGTTCAAAGTCTCTTTTATTCCTTTTTTATTCAGATTCTACAGCAATATGTTTTACAAACAACCTCAGCATTTTATTTTAGAATAGAATGCAATCCCCTCCTTACCTTCTATGCATGTTCGTGATGCAGAAAGTAATAATTTAACACCAGAAATATGAAAAACAGAAGAAACTACCATATACGGACCCCCAGTTCAAAACATCTGCCTGTTTAGGGAGTGACTGCGATAACAGCGGCTCACGGCAGAAGTGTTGTGAAACACCAAGTACACGTAGACGTTGGTAGATGTCGCGCGAGCTATAATTTCTATGAATCGCTCGCTCGCTCGTGCTGGCTGGCTGTATACAGCCAGAAGGTTTTTGCTGCGTGCCCACCCATTAAGGGTTTTACCGCAGGTAGGATTATAAATGAAAGATGTAGGATGAAGGTGATGTAGGTTTTTGATTGGAAGTTAATTTTGAGGTTACCAAGGTACCTTCGGGTCGAAAGAGAGGATGCAGTACTTAGCACCCATTTTGTTTTGTTTTAAATATTTTGTAATTTAGTTGGGGAGAAATTTAGATGCCAAACAGCTTGGAAGAATTATGAGGAGCTCAGCTTTAGCTGCTGATAGGTTCAGCTCCTGTGTTATCTAGGGTGCCCGCATGCCATACGGGGGACCCGATGCAGTCTAGATCGGCGTCTAGTGGGGTCATAATTTCTCAGTGATCTGACAAGGGCGCTTCTGTGAGATGTTAAACTTGCGTATAATTTTGAAGCTCGGCGCCTAATTTCATCCTCCACGTATGGAAGACCCGATGCTTCGTGGAGCAACCTGGTAGGGAAATAACGTCCCACAGAATAAATAGACCGCAGTCCTTTATTCTGTGCACGTTGAAGCCATGCTAAACAGCTGTCTGCTGCCATGCCCCAGATCTCGCAGGCATATAGCATCACCGGGATTACCAGCGCTCGGAAGAGGTACAACTTCATGCGGACTGGCATCGAGGTAGACCCCAGCATTGGGTACAGGGAGGCAATTGCTCCCTGTACCTTCGCAGAAAGGTCCCTGATGTGCCGGCGAAAAGTTAAACCTCTGTCCAAGTTGACTACAAGGTACTGGACAGAGTTAGACCACTCTATCCTTCGACCTCCGTAGCTGAAGTTGGGGCAGTCTGCGGGGGTGTGGCGCTTTGTAAAAAGTATGGCGTGGCTTTTGTCCGGATTTACGGACATCCGCCAACGCCGGCACCACTGTTGTGTTAGGCGGAGATGTCTTTGGATGGGGTTGAAGGCTCTGAGAATGTGTTTGTCCTTGCAGAACAGAAACACGTCGTCAGCGTATTGTGCCATTTCGACTCGTGGTTCTGTGGGGAAATCTGCCATAAAGACGTTGAAGAGGGTGGGGGATAGCACAGAGCCTTCGGGGATTCCGCCTCTCACTGGCCTTAGTGTTGATGTTTTCCCCGTGACTGAGACTTTAAATGTGCGATGTCGCAAGAAGCTGTGTAGAATGTTGATCACTTGTGTTGGGAACCCAGATGGATCATTTTGTGTAGGAGTCCGGCATGCCATGTCATAGAGAAGGCCTTCTCGACATCCAATGAAACTGCGGCCGTGAAGGCGCCTTCCTGGAAGCCCAGGGCGGCGGTCTCCACCACACGCAGCAACTGCTGAACTGTCGAGTGCCCAGGACGAAAACCAAATTGGTGGTCTGGAATGGCTTGAATGTCTACCAATATTGGGGACAAGCGAGCAAGAATTAGCCTCTCGAAAACTTTCGAAAGGGTGGAGAGGAGGCTAATGGACCTGTAGCTGGATGGGTGTACCGGATTCTTCCCAGGTTTCAATATGCAAATCACCCGGGCCTCTCTCCACTCTCGTGGAAAGTACCCAAGGGCGAGGCACATATTGAAAATCCTAGTCAGAAAGAGAATCGCATTGAAGGTTTTTTTTTTTTTTTTTCTATGAATGTATCAAAGATTCATAGTTATTACAAATGTGTTCCTAAACATGAGAACATATTATATATATTTTGATCTAGAAGAAATGCTTTTATGTGAATAATAGTAATTTAGATCTATTTTTCTTATATATGTCAATGTAAAGTAACCAGAGCTATAGTATTTTGAAACATATGGCTACAGAATGTTCTATAAGTTTCACAAAATCAAGAAATTCTTTGCACATTCATCTCATTCCTAGGCTCTCACACCATAAATGGTTGTGATATAAATACTATTAAATAACCAAAGTTGTGAAGTAATCCAGCACTTGCCAAATGACAAAATCATAAAAGTTGTAGCCATTTGCAACTTCATTTTGCTATTTTCCGAACATTTGTATAATTAGTATTGAACATTATCATAAATTACAGGGCAAGGATATGTTTGGGTATACCTGTAAAATTTAATTAAGTCACAGATATACAGAAAATACCTGTCTTAAAACTGCATTACGCTTTAGTCTTATCAGACCTGTTTAAAAATCTTATTAACTTTTAGAGAACGCGCTGAAAATGTAGTCAAAATTTTTACCTTTAGCTGTAATTTCTGGCACTGAACACAGAATTTAAAACAATGTATCATAGGATATTCTGCAACTACTCAATTTTATGCTTTCGTTGAAGGAATATTGTAAATAGTTTCATGTCTAGCTTTGAAATCAAATAACAAACAAAATTGTTACAGCTGAATTATACCAAAGCTTGTTTCTTGACTGCAAAAAATGTTTAATATCAATTATATCCAACCAGAACGTGAGGTCAATTTATCCACTGCTTATTCCGCTACGGAGAGAACTTTTCAAGTAAAGACATTGTATACTCTCAAGGACTCAGTTTGTTCATGTGTCACCTGTTTTGTAGTGAATTATTGACAGGCTTTTTACATTATCAGGTTGTACATGTTAAAATTGTTGGCTTCGCCTCATCATGATTTTGTATCCTTTCGTATAAGTAATTGAGAATATCAAAAATTAATTAATAAACGAATACAACAGCTTAGTGGACCAGAACGTTCCCAATTTACATAAAGTGTAAAATATGTGCAACCAAAGCAGTATTAAATATTTTGAGGGAAAAAGCTGTCGTAGTTTTTGTTTATTAAGTATCCGCCATTTTTACTTTGCAAAAATTGTATGTCCAAAAAGAAAGGATTATAAGAATTGCTACATATTCCAGTGTTTGTCATATCGAACCCCTAAGAAAGAAAGACAACAGCGATACGTGGAAAATTCAAGCACAAGCCCTACTCATTCGCATTGGACTCTCTGACTTTGTGACCGGAGAAAAAACAAAGACGCCTAATGACGTCAAACACGAACACAAACTGATTCAAATGCAAAGAGAGAACTGAATTTTATGATTTCAGCTCCAGAATTAAAAGAAATAAAGCATTACTTAACCTCAAATAACGTAAAAGTTCGGACCCTGCTCGTAAAGCTGCGGTTCTGGAGCAATTAATTGTTCATAAAATGCACAGCACAGATAACATACCTGATTATCTCAACAAATTATTAGACATTTTTGACAAACTTAAAGAAATAACGTCGTGATAAATGAAAAATGATTGTTCATAATTATGCTGTATTCTCTACCATCCTAATTTGAATATTTTCGAACTGCCGTTAAATCAAGGGGTGAGCTAATCAGTGTCCAAAATCTAAAAATTAGAATCTTGGAAGTAAATTAAGCCAGACAAGAATATAATACTTCAAGTGAAGGAGCACTACATGCAGGTAATAACAGATATCAACAGAGAAGCGGCAATAATCAGATAAGCAACCGTTCACAAGGCAAATTGTAAGAGGAAATCTCAAGTAGTCTCTCTGTGAAGTCTGTTCGAAGACAAATGACAGTACATCAGAATGCTGGTCACAGAAAAAGAATTTAAAGAAACCTGAGCACACCTTCATGGTAGAACAATGTTCAGTTTGAGGCTGAATGTCTACTCGCGACTGTAGCAATACCAACACTCGCATGTATTTGACAAGTTCATCATTTTTGTTCGAGGTATGTTGCATATCTCTGTCCTCATTCTCACTTATTCGTACAATAGGTTAATTGACGTTTGAAACTTGCAGGTGTATTTTTACAGTAATTAATTTTGGTTGTTCTAGTATTTTTTATAGCGTTCCACAAGGAAAGGGAAGCGGAAGAGCAAAAACTTATAAATAGCTTTAATATAGCTGAAAGCAGCGCGTCTACTGGATTCTCCTAACAATAATCGGGATATTAAACATACATCTCAATAAGAAAATATTCTTTCCTGTGTTTAGCTTAAAGTTAGTTAATTCATGGATACTTGATATCAATAGTAATAGTAATAGTAATTTATTTCCTTTTACATCAACAAATGGAAATACAAAATCAAGATTGCAATTATAAAATCCATACTGAAATATGCCATATATTCCTAAATCCTGAAAATCCTATCATGTTATCATGTTGCCCACCACTGAATAGTAATTCAGCCCCCATACACCTAACCCTAGGTTTTTCAGTAATGGAGGCCCTCTGCTCCTTTTTACACTTTTTGTTATTTCACCTATCTCACTCTAACTTTTTCTCTTAATTGTTCTTAGCCATCTCTCTTTAACTTTCCCTAAATAATTCCCTATATTTCTCCTCTTCTTTTCTCCTTTTACTGACAACATTTTTCTAATTACTACTTCACCCCCAAACTGGCCCATTTACGTAGCCAACCCTGCTCTCTCCATATCTTTGTTTGACTACAATATAATATACAATGGAAATCTGCATTCTCTTCTCCACACAATGGACATTTATCTAGCTCCCTCTCTTGACCTATAGCTTTCAAGTTTCTCACTCCTGTTCTCGCCCAAGCAAAACCTTCTCGCCCTAACTTACTACATATATCTATATATCCTTCCCTCCCCCAGGTTATTTTTATTTCTCTATATAATCTTAGTGAGCTTTTGTCACTTTTATTGGCGAAAATGTCTTGTCTGTCAATATCTTCTAATCTTAGCTTAACTTCTTTCCAGAAGCCTCTATACCCATACTCTGCATTTATCCAAGAATGACCCATACCTATCTGCTTCAACAAGTCACACATTTTATGTGCCCAAGACTCATCCCAGTTAATTTGATATCAATATACAACTTTAGATATATTGCAGTAACATTTCTGTCTATAAAGTCGTGAAGGGACAGGCGTTAGTCGATTTTAAGTGAAAGTCAAATGTTTAAAGGTACTTAACTAGGGGATGGATTTGAATTCCGTTTTCTTTATATCTCCAACAGAAAATATAAGATTTTGTTCTTACATTCATATAGCTTTCTCCTACCTTTCCTCGGCATTACGGGCACGGCTGGATATAACTGTAAATACGTTCTAATTCGGGGGACTGTGTTGCTACCGAAACCTCGGTATTGAACTATTGTATGACAAGGCAAAACTTTCCAACTCGATTAAGTACATAATAGAAAGTAATAACGACTTGTCACTTTATAAAAATGTAACAAATGAAAAGTTGTGAAATATAACCAAGAGTAAATCTGAAATTGTTTACTGTACGAAATAAATTATATCAGACACATATCGTATATTAAAACAAGATATACATCATATGTGTAGTAATATTTTGTTTATATCTTACAGTTTATACTTATGTAAAGTGATTCAGAATGGAAAGCACTTCTTACCACGTTCCTTGCTAATGTAGCATATCCATTTAATTTGGCATAAACATATTTAAATCATATGCTACTTCAATGCAAGTTTTAGAACTGGTGTTGATAAATAAAAATGTCAGAAATGCTTCTAGTTAATTGGTGGTGCAGAACAGCACGGTTGTGTGTAATTCCTAGCGTGAAGATGTTGTACAGTTTCTGTATTTGAACGATTTTCTAGTTTTGAGTTTTGCTGAAAAATCTGTTTTTGTTTTACATACAGGTGATCCTAAATTATATATCTCCAGTGCTATACGTTACTAAATGTCTGGTTAGAATGCAAATCCCCCTCTGCCTTCTATGCATGTTTGTGGTACAGAAAATATAACAACATAACACTGAAGTAAAGCCCAAAAGCGAAACTGGGTGGATACCTGCAGTTGAAATGTCCCTCGTGTGTAGCGAGTGCGACTACAGCGCACATGGTGGAAGCCTAGTGAAATAGGAAGTGCACGCAGCAAGTTATAGATGTCGCAAAGGTTTTGTTGCTTCATGTGTATCAATATGTCTTAGTTGTTAGGAGTGACTTAAAAATATTAGAATTATAATGAACTTTTTTGGTTTAGAACTAATTCTGAATATGAAGGATATGAAAGTGGAGCCGCGTTACTTAAAAGCATCAATATAGAAAGAAAAATAAATATTGTTTTGCTGAACGAAAGTCTGCAAAAGCTAGTTTATGTATAACAGATTTAACCAGTTTCGATTGTCTTTTCACTTGAACGAAGTACCTCTTTTAGTATTTTTGATTAAGCATATCTGTGAAATGTGTGCATAGTTGCCATATAGAGTATTTGTTATGAAGTAACTCAGAACTCGCCAATTGAGATGTCATCAAGACACTGGTACCGTACCGTACCATTTAGACCTATTCTTGAGAAAGTTTTGCTCAGCTAATTTATCAATAAGAAGTCTAATTATATTTCTTATCGACTACGAAACTTATTGGATTTAGCTTCATGGTGGGCAATAAACCACTACCAAGGTAATGCTTGATCGGAAACCCAGTTAAAAAATAATACGAGTCACAATACTGTGCAATTTTGGTATTATGTGTTAACAGTTCAGTATTTGTCTATAGCCAAGCTGTCCTCTTGTCAACTCAAACACTGTCCCACCCAAAAAAACAAGTGAAGTGAGAACTGCAAATCCGGAGCAGAAGCAAGGCAAAACTGCCTGTGTGGAAGCAATGCGCAGTAAATATCTGAAACAAGCGGAGAAAATTGTCACCCCGACAATCACCACCATCTTCAGTTCCATATTGCAAACAGAAGTGATACCAGAGCAATGGAAGACCAGTACGTTCATTCTCCTTCACAATAAAGGCAACAAAGACAAACTTACCAATAGGTCTGATATCTAATATCTACAAACTCTTTTCCAAAATTCTAACACGATAGTTGACAATAGTATTAGATTAAAACCAACCACCGTACATCCCGGCTTTCGTTCAAGTTACAGCACAGCAGACCATCTCCAAGTAGATAACCAATTGATCGAAAAAGCGGATGAACTTCAAGTAATAGCTTAAGTAGCTCTTATAGACTATAAAAAGTTTTGTATTTAACTGAACTTTCCTTTTTAAGTTATGTTCTTTATACATAAACACACGAGCGATGTTAACAACTTGTAATTTCGATCAAACTCGATAACGAATGGAATTTAAATATTTGGTCAACTCGCTCTATGTACGTAGTAGAGAATGTAAAAATTACATTCTGTCGAATATTTCAAGTATAGACAAATAAGATATATAAGGTCGACGTGACAAGTATGTCTCATACATTTATAGTTTAATCTGTGACACAGTTTGATGACTTTAAGTGTACTTAATAGCGAGAGCTGCATTTTGGATTTACTGGTATGTAAATGAACTGCTGAAGGACAAACTTCCCCGATGTGTTTCTCATAATTGACAGCAGCATACTGAACAAAACGTTAATTTATGACTCCCACTAATGGTACATAAAACACACCAACTAGAAAATTTATCTTTAAAAAAAGTGAATTCATATTGTTTTGATATGGGAAAAAAGTTAAACACTTTTGGTCAAATTTAGCGTGTGATTTCCTTAAGTAATTAGTTACAATAGGTTAAAGTCAATAGTAAAGTAGTCTAGATAAAAAAGTGCCAGTAACATTTGAAACAAAAGCACATCAGCACTTTAACCTTGTTGTTAAGTGACGATATTTACGCCACAATGTATCGCTGTGAAAGGATAACGCCTTTGCGCCAATAATTCGAAACTAGTATGTGTACCGTTGTTCTTAAGTTTGCACCACTTTAGCATGGTGAGGCATGCTTTACGATTGAAATAATTTAAATGTTAAACGAAAGAATTTTCCGTCCCACTTGTAGACTGAGGACTTACGTGCGCATAATTGTCAAAACTCCGTAATTATAATTTCTGCTCTCATGTTGTCATGCGGAGGGAACGTACAAATTGTAAATGTATTTTACATAAGCGATACGTGATAGTTGTTTTTATTTGTATTACATCATTCTCTTAACTTTGTTCTGATTCTTTTAGTGGGTTGCAGGTAAATGCCGTTAATTTTCAGATATATTTTCATTTGAATCCGTATTATAAGTTAAATGAATTTGTATATATCTGGATGTGAACTGTATAACAAGTCGTGAAATGCCTCACATACGTTTGTAGTGTGAGTGACTTCAGACGATAGCTCGGCCCATACTGTACGATAAAACATGGCCTCCTCAGATATATAATAATCAACAAGGTAGTCGCTAAATTGTTCTATCTTTTGGCATAACAGCTTGTTATCAATCACATGAAATACAAAACAATCAGCTATCTCATGGGGAGGTCAATTAGACAAACCAAAACATTATTTAAGCCACTTACCATTTTCGGACGATTTGTCTTTGAATACACTTGCTCCTTCAATGCTTTGTAGCTGACGTCACTAGGTCTGGCCGTGATGGAACCTAAAACCCAATAGTTGAATTGTGTCACTCCATGTTGACATAATTGCTTCACCTACAGCAACCTCGAAATCTGCTACTATTGTCTTACATTGAAGTTTCAGCCCTAAACAGTCGCACTTTTTAACTATGGAACGAAGCACCAAGGAATACATATCTATGCTTTTATATTGCAGTAAACAAAAGACTGCTGAAATGTAATGTTAGTTATGAAGGAAATGCAATGTAAACAACTGAACGCTATGTCTGAAAGTTCCATTTACGTATGCGTTTCTAATTCACACAAATATTACGAACTACTTTCACATACAAAAATAATTACATTTTTCGTGGTCATTGAGTAGCATAAGATCTCCGTTAATAGAGGACATTGGCTACTTACAGCGTCGTAAACTTCAAGTATGCTTTTAGGTAATTTCGGTATAATGTGACGTCGTTCTCGTAATTGTTTAAAGTCACTGAAATCTAAGACACTAGCACAAGTCTCTGGAATTCATTCAATGTGTAGTGTTTAACGCCCGCTTTTACTACATACGGCACCACAGGCGCTGACGCTGATGATACATGAGATGAAAATGGAGCACCGGTGGAATGAGATGGCGGGGGAACCCGGAGACCCCGGAGAAAACCCGCCCCAGCGCCGTGTTGTCCACCACAAGTCTCACTTTGCGGTCGCCTGGGATCGAACCCGGGTCGCCTTGCTGATAGCCAAGCGGTCTAACCACTGAGCCACGGTGCGGCCAATTCATTCGGTGTTGTACTTAACATAATGTCTGTTCACTGGCATACGACACACGTACGACAGTCATGATTACGGTCGTTTACAGTTAACGTTATTGTTTTATCAGGACAACGCCAACGTATACGTCCATCTATTGTATGTGTACGCCTTACGAAACTTGCACATATATACAAGCAAGTCCTGTCCTGTGTTGTTGCCCCTTTCGACTACTTCCATGACAACCTTTACTGTTCGCTACTCTATCTCTCCCACTCGATGTGACCACTACTGAAACAAAACACGGCATTAAGGGTTAGTCTACTTAGTGTACTACCAAATTAAAAATATACAAATCCGCAGCCAAACACGTCGTTTGGCTGTGGTAACAAGTTGGGCGACATTGATTGAAGTTGTGATAATCTACACTAGGCACCCCAAAGTTGTGACGACAGTTTGATATTCGTGAGTGAATCCTGGTCAGCATTCGACGGTTCTAAAGTGCTTAGTTCCGTTTCATACATCACAAGTCGCTTCAGCTGGTTTCTAGGAACTGGAAACTTCAGGTATGCCTCTTCAAGAAGCTGCAGGAATAATAGAAAGTGCATTTCAGAAGTTGAGTGTTGTGTCAGATGAAGTAAGTCGTGTGGTTTCCACTAAACGGTAATCTGTGCTCAATGGGAACCCTAGGTACTCAAATCTTGCTATTTTGTCTCACTTATAGGTGGTGAAAATGTACAACCCCTGATAATGTTGCTCCTAGCACAATCACTTTCGCGACTGCCAACTGGTCTTTATTTAAGCGCTAAAATAACACTTTATATGAAACGTACATAGACGTAGGTAGAGAAGCTGCATAAAATTGCAGTAATTTATGGATAGGCTGTGGAAAAATGCTCTTTTTGGAATAACCTGAATCCAAAAAGGTTTTTCACCAAAATCAAAAATTGTAAATTCATTTAAATTCCTAACCGATATATAAGTTCAGCAACTTTAAGGGTGACACGTGAGCATTTTCAATACAATTTCAAAATAAGACTAAGCTACATTAAGCACTCTTATACACGCTGGAAAGTTAGAGTTAACCCCGAAATATTGCGCTACTAAATAAATCGAAACGCTTCTTATATTTTTTCCCAAATAGCTCTAAAACTTTAATTGAAGTAGCAGATGATTCAAATATGTTTATGCCAAAGGCAAGGGATTTACTAAATTTACAGGGAATGTCCTTAGTAGTCCTTTTCGTTATGATTCCCTTTATATATCTGTAAAATAAATCATAACCAAAGTCTTATTGCACATATAATGTAGGTCTTGCTATAACACACAATTTATATCTGATTCATTTTATTTTACAGAGTCAACCATTTCAGATTGACTCTTGGTAATATTTCAAAAATTCACAATAATCATATTTTTCTAAATTGACAAATCGTTATTAATTTCTATTGCGTACCTTATCGAATTGGAAAGTATTTAATTGCCGTCCAGTAATTCAGAGTCATATTTTACACTTTATGAAAACTGGGAGCTATCTGGGCTACTAAGCTGTTGCATTTATTCAATAATTTGGCAGATGAGGTAGATGCAGGGGGAAGAACTGATGCAGTGGTAATTGACTTTTCTAAAGCTTTCGATGTAGTGCCACATAGTTTACTTATTTGTAAGCTAGCTAATACAGGAATTGACAAAGGCGTAGTATTATGGGTAAAACATTTTTTGAAAGGGAGAACGCAAAAAGTTAAAGTAGGTAAAGAGCTGTCTGATAGTGGAACTGTTAGTTCGGGTGTGCCACAAGGCTCAGTACTAGGGCCTTTACTGTTTCTCATTTTTGTTAATGACATTGCTGTTAATATTAACTGCCAGATAAGGTTGTTTGCAGACGATTGTATCATTTATAATAAAATTCGGAATACAGTGCATGAAACCGCTCTTCAGGATGATTTAAATGAAATCTGTAATTGGGCTGCGGCTAACAAAATGTCAATTAATGCCAAGAAAAGTAAGTCGATTGTTTTTAGTAGAACTAAGGGCAAAATTATTGTTAACTATCACATGGGAGGGGTACAAATTCCACAGGTGGACAGCTGCAAATACTTGGGGGTGTACCTGGCAAGTAATGCTGGATGGGACGAACAAGTAAATTCCACAACTAGGAATGCGTGGAAGGCATTACATTTCGTAATGAGAATATTGAAAAACGGGAGCGCTGGATCCAGGGAAGTTGCCTACAAGGCCTTAGTGCGGCCGGTTATGGAATATGGAGTAGCATGCTGGGACCCGTATAGAGCTAACCAAATCGATCCATTAGAAAAAATACAGAAGAGGGCAACAAAATTCATAAAAAGAGGCAAGTATTTTGGGCCTATAAAAGGAGATGAGACTAAATGGGAGGAATTAAGAATTAGGCTTAAAAGACATAGGTTGGTAGCGTTATTCAAAGCTAATGCTGGTGTAAAGGCATGGGTGGACGTTAATGTAAGGTTAGATAATCCAGATTATTATGGACGAAACGCTCATAGGTATAAAATTAAGGGTAGAAGATACAGAACCGACGTAGGAAAATTTTCTTTTGTTAATAGAACCATTGAAGAATGGAATGAATTGCCTGTAGCAGTCTTTCAGGGCTGTCCCCTGTCATTGAAGAAATTTAGAAAAAATCTAAATGGTTTATAGTCTAACTTTTGAATTATAATGGTATATAATATGTAAATAGAGAAGTAATTAGATAAGTTTTAAGTGACTAAAGTAAAATAATATCATGTTTGTATTGTTTACTGTATTATTGTTGTAAATCTAGTATATGTAATTTGATCTGTATTCTTAACTCTGCCACCGGGTAGTACCCAATTGCAGTTAATAAATACATACATACATACATTAATTACATATTATTCTCAATTACACATATAAAAATACAAAAATCATGAGGAGGTCAGGCCAATAATTTCAGTATGTGAAACATGGTAACATAAAGAGCCTATCAATTATTCACTACAAAAGAGGTTACACAATATCAACAAACTGAATTCTTGAGAGTGTACAATGTCTTTACTTGACAGCAAGTTCTCTCCGTAGCGCAATAAACAATGGATAACTGACATCATGTTCTTGTTGGATATAATTGATTTTAAATATTTTTTGCAGTCAAAAAGCAAGTTCTGATATAAATCAGCTTTAACAATTTTATTTGTTATATGATTTCAAACCTATACATGGAAATATTGACCATTTTGCTTCATTAAAACCACAATATTTTGTTCTTGCAGAGTACCGTATGATACATTATTTAAATTTCGGTATCCATTGCCCGAAATGGCAACTAAACGTAAACATTTTGAATATATTTTCAGCGCCTTCTTTAAACGTTATATCAAATTCTCAAACAGGGCTGTACGATGCAGTCTTAAGACATGTATTGTGCGTATAGCTGTTATTTAATTAAATTTTACAGGTATACCCATATATAATGTACCTGTCTTAAAATTTAAGTCAATGTTCGATACTAAACCCAAATGTTAAAAAGTGACAAAATGAAGTCACAAATGTATACAACTTTGCATCTTTCTCATTTGGAAAGTGCTGGATTATTTCACAATTTTGGTTGTTCAATTGTATTTATATGACAACTATCCACAACCATTCAAAAAAACGGTGCAATGTCGGAGAATATACACAGCATATCTTGATTTTCATGCAATTATGGAACTTTCTCTAGGCTTTTGTTCCGAAGCAAAAGAGTTCTTGTTACTTTATATTGATTTATATAGGAAGTATAACTTCAAATTTCTATTATTCACATAAAACCCTCTTTTATGTGCAAACAGAACCTCAAGTTTTCTTATGTTTTGGAAAATATGTGCAATAAATGTGATATTTTGATACGTACATAGTAATCATAGCTTACGCGACATCTCCTATCGTCTACGTATACTTAGTGTTTCATATCACTTCCACGATGTGCCGCTGTGATCGCAGTCACTCCATAAACATGCGGAACATTTGAACTGCAGGTTGGTATCTGGTAGTTTCTTACCTTTTTTGTTTTTG
Organism: Mantis religiosa; assembly: GCA_030765055.1. Classification (NCBI taxonomy): domain Eukaryota; kingdom Metazoa; phylum Arthropoda; class Insecta; order Mantodea; family Mantidae; genus Mantis; species Mantis religiosa. The sequence goes on from CM060958.1 coordinate 128,132,958, forward strand.
GCGTTTCATTGATACTTTCGCTATCACAAACATACATAGTAGGTAAGGACGGCATTGCATTCTATCAAAAACTTAAACGCCGAGGTTGCTTTGCAAAATATATTGCAGTAGAATCTGAATCTAAAAAGAATAAAATAAGTTTTGAAACAAAATTTAATGCAGGAAGTTCGGTTAATTATAGATACTTTCAACATTTTCAGGCAGTTACTCAAAATTTGTAAAGAAAATGACATAATAAATCACTACTACTTAACTGCAGCTTTGATGTTATAAACATCAGTTTGAATAGCTTAAGTATGAAGCATGTTATTATGGTCGGTGTAATGATTAACGAAGTGCTCAGTTTATGAGTTTAATTTTGAAGCAATGTCCTCGGAGGTCCTCTTCATTCTCAAGGATTTTGTATAACTGGTAAACTGTAACTATTACTATCGCTAAACATTTAGAGATTAAAGTGTAAGTGAAAGAAGAAAGAAGGCTAAAATCCAAAATGGAAATAACATTTTCACAGTTAGAGTGGAAAGGGACATAAACGCGAAATAGTAAAAGTCATACTAAATGAAATTGATAAATACAGTCCAAATTCTAACAATGAACTGAGGTCGGAGATGCTGTAGCTGCTAGTAATCTGTGTACTATCTTCACTAATCCAACTATAATGAAATTAAACATTTATTATACAATCTATATAATAAATATAGGTTTCTCTTACAACATTCACGCAATAGCTACATCTCCTACTTGAGTTAATATTCCGACATTATAAGATTTTACATTCTTATAATAAATAACTAAACAATTAAATGCAACATCTGCTCATATATAATAACCTAACACTACAAATTAAAACAAAACTAACAAATTTAAAGGTAATCAATGTAATACTAATAACAAATCGTAACGGCAATAAGTTACAGATAAATAAACAGTTGAAGTGTTACTTTACGAAAACATACTAATGTCAACTCCTGACAGTCCAATAGACAATTCGTATCTTGCAAATTACTATTATACAATAAACTTACATGAAACAATACAAAATAGTTTAACTCTAAGTTTTATGATTATAATATAATTCCATCTCATCTATTTTAAACTTAATTACTGTGGTTAAAATTAATATTATTTCACACAAATAAACTAATATGTAAACGCTTAACTAAAAGTCATCCTTTAACTAAAATCTCTAATAATGTCTTATATTTTAAGGCCTTCATTTATTAAAACCTGAGGTTATCTTCGTTACTTCAATAAGTAAGAAACAATAAATCTATGTGTGGAAATATAATGAAAGGATAAAAAAATCTCCAATGAACTAATCGCTTAAAAACGTTGAAATTAAAAGTTTTAATCAGAAATAAACATAATTTGAATATAATGATAAAATTCGCTTTCGTACTAAATGCAGTAGTGTATCATTACGATGTCGGGATAAAGTACTTCATACAAATACTTAAAAAATAATATAAAAGGTAAAGTAATTTAAATCAGATCCAGAAAAATATTAATAAAATAATATTACTAAAATATTAATATTAGTAAAAATAAATAAAATTCTGTAATATTAACTTAAAAATAAATCAAATCCTCCTTTTCCATATTCTGTATTAAACATCAAAAGCAATTACGTAAAATAAAATAGACCCGGATTGGCTCATTACAAATCAAATATTATATAGACCTAAAAATGAAACTGTATGTGACAATAAGTATCTTGAAATTAAAACACAAATTAACGTAAAAATAAAGCTACAACTTAAATTGCCTAACATATATTAGTTAAATCAAGGGGCACATAGCAGAAAAAATATTTAGCTAAATTGAAAGTAAATCAACATCTAATATAGCTTGTTAATATTCTTAAAACTAAATAATAATCCTTTGAAACTGAAGAATTCATATGTCTTTAACAAATTGAATTAAAATAATTACTAAACAGATGTAAACTACTTACTGTATTAGGTCTTTTGTGTAAACGTAAGAAACTACTGCAGTTATATTAAAAGTAAGTCAAATGAATCTTGGATTTCACTACGCTACGAGCAGTCTTAATCTATTGTACCTATGCCCTAAGTGGGACATCTCCAGGAGGAAGGATGAGGTGACAGGAGGCAGAGGGCGACCATCCAAAGGAGTCACGACTGTAAAATGAGGTTTCCTACTCGTAACTCTTACCGAGGTTTATATATCATGTCGATCTCAGAACGCTGAGATAAACTGTCAAAGTAGGAAGAATTTGATGTACTGGATTAGAATTTCCTTTACTACTGTGTGACAGATAAATCCCTGCATAACAACCCAAGATTTTTGTCCCATTCTTCTGGAGATCATTCCTCTGTCACCTAGCCAGTAATTGTATCCATGAATAGCCGTCTTTTTAAACAATTTCATAACTGCTTGTCTATCATTCAGGGCTTTAATTATTAATACTACAATAAGACTGTTTGTTAAAATTGTCAATATTTTTAACTTAGACTATAAACTCTAAGTAATATACCTAGTCACCTGGTATATGTTTAGTACAATATAATAATGAACTGTTAATAGAGACAATCCCAGAATTGGACAGTACCGTGATCTCCGGTTAGATTTTAACTGGGAGTCAGACCTAACAATTACCTTGGGTAACGGTTAAGTAACTAACTTGACGCATACCACACAAACATTTAGTAGTGGATAGCAAATATAATTATACTTAAAAAGAAGTTTCTCTTATTGTGAGATAAATTTCATCTCCCGACTGATGCCAGGTAAACCGTTCAGAAGTGCTGCTATCAATTGTACTAACACTGAATGCGTGGTAGCGTCTTCCCTTTCTTCTGCTAATGGAGCATTATAGAACATTCCATAAAGTATTGAAACAAACTGCAAGTTTCAATAGCTCGCAGTGAGAAATACATGTGAATGAGGTGAAAGTACGCAACATATAGCTAAAAGGTGGCAATGTATATGTAGAACTATCCAAAGAATTCTAAAAATAAGAATAGTAAATATAGAAAGTTAAGAGCTTAAAAATCGGCTGTACATGTGTTACTTTACGTCAGTGAGTAAAAGTACGATAATAAAATAGACAGACAGAAGAAATAAGGTTCTAAATAAGAGCTGAACGTTGCTAAAGATTAGATCATATAAAATGTTAAGTACTAAGAATTGTAAATATATTGATGCGGTGTTGTGTATCTGATGTTACACTTACAATGTCGTGTCGAATCTGGACGACTTCACCGCCATCTTTCTGTTTTCTACGGCAGCTCGGAAGGACCAATCAGATTTCACCATCAGGGTATGCACGGGTGTCTAAGGAAAACACAGCCGATTGTTTCTGTTGTTAGTTTTAATACTTAGCACTCCATTGTATGTTTTCTGAGATTTGTCAAGCATAATTTTACAATGATTTCATTCACAAATGAAATAATACCTCGATAAACTATTATGTTTATCCGTAGATAAATGCTTTCTCTTACTTTATAATATATATTGCACAAATAATACATTATGTCTGCTTTTTAACCACGATTCGTCCTTGATGTCTGGTAGCCGCTTAGTAGTATTGAGGCTCAGTAAAAAATGCGTGTAAAAATTCCTTTAGCCTCCAAATTGATTCAAGACAATTTTTAATTTTGTTAGCTTTGTAATTTTTCTTTATTTATTTCTATATCTTTGGCTTTTCGTATTAGTAAAGCCATATGTTTTTAGTATTTTGTATTTACTTATCAATATACTTACCACTTAATAACATTTATTTGCCGAATTTCTGCTCCCAAATCTACCTATTGCCTGCATGGTTTACAGTAATTAATATTTAGCAATGTCTGATGACATTGTCTTTTTATTCCTAATATCTTGACTTAACACTTTATTTAAGCGCATTATGTTTGTACATTATTTACAATTTGGAATCTCTGTACTCATATTGGTGAATTAGTTGTGCAAACCGTTGACAAACATGGATCTGTGTCAGTGATAAACCAGGGTCTTGATGACATCTCATTTGGGGAGGTCTGAGCAATTTCATAAATGTCTAATTGGTTTTATATCACGACTATGCGCACATTTAACCAATATCACTTATTGGAATTGAACGAATATATAAAGAAATGTCGCTCGCTCTCACTAGTCGTGCTGGCTGGCTGTAAGTTTCAGGTTTTAATTTTCAGTTTCATGGCATGGTGGCGGTACAAGGGGGCCCGGTTTACAGGTTAAAATTTTCATGGAGGTTATATTTTGGGAATTAAATGCTTATTGTCTACGTGAGCAAATATAAAGCCCATACGGTGACCTTTCTTACCAAGTCCAAGTCGAACTCTGACAGGCTGTTAACAGCCAGATGGTTTTCGCTGCGTAGCCTTCCAGATTTTGGGTCTGACCGCAGGTTAATAATTTAGATGGTTACAGGATGATGTAGGATATTTTGTTGAGGAATTTTCTTTGAGGTAGCTTTTAGCTACTCTTTAAAGTTTAACAGGTTGCCAAACCGCTTTTTTGTTTACACCCTGGTGTTTTGTTTTCCCAAGTGGGGTAACTTTGTAGCTAAACAGCTCATTTAGAGATTCTGAAATTCAGTACTGGTTAAATCGGTTATACATAAATTAGCTTTAGCAGACTTTCGCTCAATAACACAATATATATTACTTGTCCATATTGATATGTGTATATAACACAGCTCCAGTTTATTATAATTTATGTGTCATATAAGTTCTAAGACCAACCGAAACATTATTACACTTATATTTTGTAAGTCATCCCTAATAACTAAGGCACATAATACATACGAAGCAATTACAACTTTCACGTCATCTATAACACATTGCGTATACTTCCTATTTCATGAGATTTCCACCATGTGCGCAGTAGTCGCCTCAGTAGACACAACGAAATTTCAACCAGTTTTGTTTGCCAGCTTTAATTTAGTGTTACCCTGTTTTATTTTCTGCACCACAAACATACATAGCCGGTAGAGGAGGAGTTGCAGTCTAACCAGACATTTAATGACGTGTTATTCTGGGTATCTTCACGCTAGGAAGTTAATTAAAACCCCGCAATACGGCACATTCAATTGACTGGAAACGTTTCTGACTCACTCTGTGTAAAATAGCTCTAATACTTTTATTGAGGTGGTGCATGATTGAAATATATTTATGCCAAACGAAATGGATATACTAAATTTGCCGGGTATGTTCATTATGAATCACTTTACATAACTGTAAAGTGTAAGACAGAAACAAAATTTTACTACACAATGTAGATCTTGTTCTCACACACAATATATGTATGATACAATTTATTTTGTATAGTGAACCATTTCAGAATTAATCTTGGTTTTGCTTCACAATTTTCGAATAGTGATATTTTTCTAATGTGACCAGTCGTTATTACTTTCTATTACGCAATTACTCGAGTTGGAAAGTAATGTATTATTGTCCAATAATTCAATACCGGGGTTTCAGTAGCAACACACGTTTCGAAGTCCTCGAACGTATTTACAGATATAACCCGTCCATGCACAAAATGCAAAGGCCAATTTCGATTTAAGAAAGGAATAAAGGGAACCTCCAACGTTAAGTCATATCGGTTGGTGAATGAAATGTTGTTCAAATAAATACAGGGTACATAGAGCTTAGAGTTACCAGACATTCATATTTCAGAATAAGAGAAAACCTCCCACGTTAAGTCATATCGGACGATGTATGAAATGATGTTCAAATAAATACAGGGTACATAGAGCTTACAGTTATCAGACATTCATATTTCAGGATAAGAGCAAACCTCCAACGATGTCATATCGGACGATGAATGAATTGATGTTCAAATCAGGACAGGATATATAGAGCTTAGAGTTACCAGATATTCATATTTCAGGATAAGAGAAAATCTCCAACGTTAAGTCATATCAGACGATGAATGAAATGATATTCAAATAAGTACATGGCTCATAGAGCTTAGAGTTACCAGACATTCATATTTCAGGATATGAGCAAACCTCCAACGTTAAGTCATATCGGATGACGAATGAAATGATGTTAAAATAAGTACAGGGTACATGGAGCTTAGAGTTACCAAACAGTCATATTTCAGAATAAGAGAAAACCTCCATCGTTAAGCCATATCGGACGATGAATAAATTGATGTTCAAATGAGTACAGGGTACATAGAGCTTAGAGTTACCACACATTTATATTTCAGGATAAGAGAGATCCTCCAGCGTTAAGTCATATCGGACGATGAATGAATTGATGTTCAAATGAGTACAGGGTACATAGAGCTTAGCGTTACCACACATTCATATTTCAGGATAAGAGAGAACATTCAGCGTTAAGTTACATCGGAAGATGAACGAAATTATGTTCAATTAAGTACAAAGTACATAGAGCTTAGAGTTACCATTCACCTTTTTCTATAAGGGAAAAGTAAATAAAACGTTATCTCCCTTGTCGAGATTAGGGCTGAGGACCTCCTGATGCCCTACCTCCGAAATACAGAGATAGACTTTTGTCGGCTAGTAAATTTACATACATATAAAATAAATACCTTGGAAGGAAATTGCGATAAACCGAGAGCACTGGTATTATGGTAGATATTTGGACTTTGTTTTCACACCCTTCTGAAAAAGCACAATAAAATTTCAAAAGAGCTGTGAGAATAAAGATCGAAACTTTTGCAACACTGGCATTGCCACTACCACGGCGATTTAATAAAAGTTATAAATATGTAAATCACGAAAAATAATCACCATATTTTCTTGTACTTGTCCTACTATGTATTACAACGTTCAGTACAACATACGCATGAGAACAGTTTACTACCAAATACTTTGTACCAAGTAATGGTAATCCAAATTTGTTTCATCTATTTCATAGATATACACAGATTTTGTTAGGTTGTTACTTGCTTAATGGCGGTTATGTAACACTTATTTTATTGCCATTGTGTCTTTGTGCTTTTGCAGAATTAAAAGTCTATTCAACAATTTTCACACAAAACGTTTTATTGCATTGAAACAAATACACACAAAAATAGTGGAATTTTATACAATTATTTAAATTTCTGTAGACCTTCGTTCTAAAGCATAATAACATTTATTGGTTTATATTGGCTTTTATGTGCAATATAAGTACAACATACAACTGTTTATATTTATGACACGTTCTTCATCAAAACAAAATGTCATTATTCCGATGTTTTAGGGAACTTTCTTAATAAATAAAACGTATTGATACATTTATAACGGTTCCAACCTGCGCGGCATCTGTAACATACTACGTGTACCTGTAATTTCATGAGACTTCCATTTTGTGTCGCTGTGATCGCAGGTGCTCAGGAGACACGCGGGTCATTTGAACTGCATGTTTGTACCAGATTTCTTCCCTGGACTTTATCCGTAGATATGAGGGAGAGGAATGCACTACGAAAGTTGAGATCAATGTACTTATTGGCTCAGGTAAGTGTGGGATATATTAAAACATATTTTAAACTGAGACACACGGTTACCTGATACTTGACTATAATAGGATACCTGATATGTCACTCGCATGTTTGGTAAATATACTCAAACCATTATAATCTCGTCGGGGACAGTGGATTTGCTACAGATTTCTTTCTTAACGAGTGCTTGGTGTAGTTTACTCTTACTATGAAATGTTATTGAAAATCCTCGCGTGTCATCTTAAAGTTGCTCAATTTTATGGAGGTTAGGAACGTAAATGAATTTACAGTTTTGTGTTTAGGTTAAAAAATCTTTGGATTCCGAAGATCCTAAAATAAGTATTTATATCACAACCTATACAATCAATTACTGTAGGAGATGCAGCTCCTCCTCAACCTACTTTGTATATACATGGTACAGAAGGTATTTTTTAAGCGCTAAAATAAAACACAACGAAGAAATCCGGCACAAAGCTGCAGTGCAAATGTCCCGCGTGACTCGTGCGGCCCAAGCGACACACAGTGGAAGTCTCGTGCAACACGAAGTATACGTAGAACACTACAGATGACGCGATAACCGTAATTGGTATGCATTTCACAATATGTCTTAGTTATTAAGAACCTTTCATAATTCAACAGAAAGATGGAACCTGTTTTTGGTGTACAGCATATCAGGAATGTTAGTGATAATAAGCTGTGACTATATTGCATACAAACATTTAATGTAGACCAACAATAATTATTGTATTTCGAAACGAAATTCCCTGCGACTTCTATAAGTGTAACAAATTCAATAGTTATTTTCATATATTCATTCCACTTATCGCTTTACAGATCGTAAGAATGAACTCGATACCTTTCAAATGATGGACTGAGCTGGACACAATCAACATTTAAGTCTTTGTAGATTCGTTTACTATTATCGGTACTATAGATTTTTCAATGGATATACGTAGCATCGTAACTGAAAACCTCTATTCGGATCAGTGTGTAGTCCCGAACCTTGATATACATTTTAATACAAGGACTTGCATTTTGGAAAGATCCTTAAGACTAACATCACTGTCAAATTCAATTAAATGAGGCTATTGTGGCAATACTTGTGTTTTAACATTGTGTCGTAATCTAGTTTCAGGGCGGTGTTTGTAAATTTGATTGCACATTTTCGGAAGGCACTGCAAATTCACTTAAAGCTTAAGTTTAGGTGCAACCTTCAGGATTAAGCTTATCGTTCAAATTCTGTAACATTTTGTTAATTCCAAGATTTATGTAAGTTCAAAACCTTAATGTATATAATAAATGACAGTTCTGAATATTTTCGGGTTCATGTAAATACATATCTTTTAATAATAAAATCTGTAGTTTTAAAGTCTGAATTCTATTTATGCCCTAAAAGGTTATATTTAACATCAGTTATATCGTACAAGAACGTGCGCTCAGGTATCCATTGTTGTTGTGCTAAGGTAGCTGTGGAATGTGGTGCCATTTCCACTACCTCCCAGTTCGTCAACATACTCTAGCGATGAATAGTACGTCCTATAAGGATCTTTCAGTATCGACGTCATTCCCTGTCACAGAATGCGGTGCGGGTTCGATCCCAACCCCCTTTTTTGTAATTTACGTCCTCCAGCTTTAAGTAATATCGGAGTATGTATGAAAATGGTGAAATGATACTCAAATGAGTCCGAGGTCCGTGCGGCTTAGAGTTATCCGAAATTCATCTTTCAGGATAAGGGAAAACCCCGGAAGAGCTTATCCAGGTAACTCGTCCTGACCGAGATTCGAACTCGGGACCTCTTGAACGTGAGGCAGACGCGCTACCGAGGCGGGCTATACCATACCTGAAGTGCGGATTTTAAGTCCCGGTTATAAAACCGGTGCCCAATCAGCATCGTGAGGAAATTGAGGAGCTCATGATAGGTCATAAAGTCAACTTTCCTGTTGGGTGCTGAGGTGCTGGTCACATCTGCTCCCTTTGTCGGCTGGATGATCGGCCAACTATACTTTCCGTATGTTGGCCTGAGGCGGGCAGTTGGGCTCGCAGGCCCCGACACTCTCTGGACGGTGGCGTCATGGGTCTAGTTTAAGTTTCTTTTCAGGAATAGGAATAGCTCTAATAATAATAGTTCTAACTCTTACAGTTTGCGAGTTACCCAAACTGATCCATAATGATATGGACTTCTGAGGCTATTTCTATAAAATGTATGATGTTCATTTTGTGGGACTGGAAGCTTTCACGACAAGCGCTATTAATGAAGGCTTCGACGGTGATCAGCCGTGTCAGGTTTATCATTGTCGAGCTTCGGGCCATTTTATACTCCATTGCTTTCTTCAGAATCTGTATCCGGAATCTTCCAGATCCTAAAGAAGGCCATGGAGTTACTAGGCTTACCAAGATCAGCACCTGGGGAAGCAGCTTCACTAGAATTAGGAAAGGCAAGAAGAAATGGAATAATAATGGAAAGAATAATAAAATTTTGGTATAGGAGTTTGGCCAAAGAAGAAGGAGAAATTATGAAATTATGCATGAGACAGCATAAAAGACTTGAGAACTCAAAGAGTTTTTGAGCACAGATATGAGGAATTATGGGAAAAATTGTAATGTGAGATATATGGAGATTAGAGGAAAGGAAAACAAGCGATGTGGGTAAATTGGTAAAATGCAGAATAGAAGATACAGAAAGCTAGGAAATATGGGGAAGTCTAGAAAATATGAGATCATTACAATTTTACTAGCAAATAAAAAGAAATTGGGGACGAGAAGCATACGTAGATTACTGCAATAGGCGAGAGAGAGAAGAGCTAGCTTGGATGAGAACAGCAAAAATATTTCTAAGAGGGATAGGAAGTAGGGAAAAGGGAATTGGTTGTGTGTGGGAAAAGAAAGCATAGAACACTATGTAACAGAATGCGGGAAGGCTGCAATATGAAGAAAAAAGGTTTGGGAGGAGAAGGGTAGCAAACAGAGAAGAGGACAGGAGCTTGGAGAATGTTAACGGGCAGGGAGGAAAAGAAAGTAAGAAGTATTAGTAAGTTCTTACAGGAAGTAAAAGAAAAATGGGCAACAAATGTAAATAATATAAGAAATGAATATGAGGAGGAAGAAAGAGGCTAATTAAGTAACAAGATGAATGGAGGTTAAGCACTACCTGGCAGAACAGAAGAACAGCGTGTCCGGTAAGCCAAGGTAGCAACAAGGTAAAGACAAATAAATGTAGCCAATTGGAATTTACATATTTTGTTTCATTTCGTAAATATTTGAGGGCGCATAGTTAGGTAGGACTTGCTTTGTATATGAAACTGAATATATGTAATGACGTATGTTACTTTATTGCAGCAAATGTGTTAGGAAATATTAATTTAATTAAAGGAGCTAACAAAGTAGGAACTTTACAGTCTTTTATTTGGTTATGTGAATAGGTATTTTGTATATAACGTATAAATCGCTTAGTTTCAAATGATTTTATTATATTTGGATGCTGCATTTTTATTTTATCATCAGTTTTATAAACATTAGAATATTACATAAGAGGTTTGTTTACTTTTAAATTAGTTAGGTTTTTTCTTATTATGCATCGGCCGGTGTAGCTGTGTTTTGTCAAGTAGTTGACGTTCTGTAGCTCAGGAAGTACGTTCAGCTTCAACGTTACTGTCTTATAATTAAAAGGTGTTTAGTATAAAATACGAGGAGTGTCCGTACAATAAGGTCTCCGATTTTAATTAATACAGAAAACATGTTTAATGTCAATGTTACATTGATGGAATATCGGAACTTATAGCTATATTTCAACGTAATCACCATTGCGATCGATGCACTTTTGCTTGCTCTGTGGCAGTTTTTGTATACCCTTGTCATAGCACTCTCCCACCAAGTTCCGCAGGTAGCGCTCAACCTCGCCTTTCAAATCAACATTGGTCTAGAAATGTGTTCCACCCAGGTGTGACTTCAACTCAGGAAACAGATGATAATCACTAGGTGCTAAGTCTGGACTGTAGGGGGGATTGGTGAGGATGTCCCATCCGACCTGGGCCAGGAGATCAGCCGTTGCAAGTGCAGTATGGTGACGAGCGTTGTCGGGATGAAAAATCACTCCCTTCGTCAGCATTCACCTCCTTCGATTTTGAATTGCACGTCGCAATCATTTTAAAGTCTTACAGTAGCTAGCAGTGTTTATTGTTGTGCCAGTGACAATTGAATCCGACAATCCGCGCCCTGTTCTGCATAGCGCTCCAAGAATCGGTGGGCCGCTTCAACACGTTGCCGCCTATGGCCTTCGGTGAGGACCCACCTTGCACACACCTTCGATAGTGCAAATTTTCGGTCAAAATTTTGTAAACCGTAGTCCTACTGACTTCAGGGATAATTTGGCACAGCTCGCGAACTGTCACACGCAGTTCCTTAAGCACTTCTTGTTCCACTTTGGCAATTCCTTAATTCGATTCACTTTCTTATTCAGAACTGGTATAATACAAAGTATGGGAAAGCAGTATTTCCTTTGATTTTTCAATTAAATATTAAAAAATTGTATTTACAGTTATTTGCATATGGGGCATTTTACTTCCATCGAACATATGTTCATTTATTATTTCTTAAAAATTAATTTTGTTGCTTTTGAAGATTAAAGAATATTCCGATCTCAAGAGCCATGGTCTGATGGAGCTTCGTTCACAACTGCGGTGATCATCATCAGTGATGTCACACATCACCGCACATGTCAACGTAACGTATGGATCTTCCAACTCCATCAGATAACGGCTCTATCTTCAAATTAGACTCCGGCCGTGAAAGCTTACGATTATTCTTAATTTTGTTCCTTTTTATATAGTTGTTTGAGATATTTCTTATTGTTTAGTTATTTATTATCAGAATGCAAGTTCTTATAATGTTGGAATATTTACTCAAGTAGGAGATGTGGCTATTGCGTCAATATTGTAAGACTGAGTATCACGCGTGCTTCCTGCGACCACAGCGGCACACAGTGGTAGTCTCATGAAACACATAGTACGCTTTGCACGGTACAGATGACGCACGTGCTGTAATTGTTAGGTATGTATCAATATGTCTTAGTTGTTAACAATGTTTCAAAGAAAATATAAATGTTTATGCATTGTATTGATGTAGGACATGTCCTTCGTGTGAAAAATACGAAGCTGGAGCTATATTGTTCACAGAAATCAATATACAAACCGATAGGAAATATCGTGTTTGGAACGAAAGCCTGCAGAACATGTATAAAAATAACCAAATCACTCACTATTGTTATCTAGGTTTCCCATTAAGTGGTATATTATTGCACTATATATAAAGTGTGCTTGATTGTGAAGTACTACCAATTAAACATAACAAAAGAAGTAAGCCAATCCTGCCCAAATGAGATGCTAAATTGTGTTCAAAGAGCTTTGTACATTTAGAACGATTTTTGAGTTCCTTTGTAGTATGAACCTGCTTTTACGTCTAATACGAAAACCACTGTTCATATATAACACTAATATTCACATATATTTTTACGACAAACTTCTGAATTCTGGGAAACTCCCATTGATGTAGCGACAATACTGGTCTTTAAGATTGTGTTGTACTTTAGTTTCTCCGGAGAAGTTTCGATATTTGATTTTACTTTTACATAAGGCTAAATGAAACGCGATAGAATCTTTAAATTAAGATGATATTTTGGACATTGAATTTATAGTTCTAATCCTAAGATGTTCACAATTTTATGGTTCTAATGAAGGAGAATTGTCAAAATTATCTTGTTTTATTTTCTCTTCACACAACAAACACTGTATACTGAATAACTGAATTCTACCACAACGTATTTCTACTGTGAAAGGTATGTTACGTACACGTCGTATTTTACGTAATGTTTAGTCATTAATATATTTATGTAACAAATACAGTAGACGTTAACAGTGCGGTTGTAGTAAATGACGTCTTTTTATATTTTGGTTAAATATGGCCTTTTTATCATCCCTTGCTTTTCTGAGTTAAAAATATATATGCAGTTTTCAGAGAACTAAGTGTGTGTGTGTGTGTGTGTGTGTGTGTGTGTGTGTGTGTGTGTGTGTGTGTGTGTGTGTGTGTGTGTGTCTGTGATGTGAGTTCATGTCATTATGTAATAGAAATAAATACTGAGGAAGATATATCCAGTGCCATAAGAAATAAAATATGGACAATGAGGAATTATAAAGGACCTGCATTTTTAATATAAACGGTAACGTAGATAAATGGCAGAAATATAAGAAAAAGTACAAGCTAAGGCATTTGCTAGAAGTATAACAGAGCCTTAGTTTTGACTAATTCAGTGAGGCAAATCATTTGTTACAATCTGTTTTCTAAAAGCTGCTTTACCTTCCAAAGTTGTATTACAAAATCTATATAAAGGAATTCGACACAGTTACTTTTAAAATTGTTCCGAATATACATGAAGTCAAACACTAAATAAACGATATTCATATGTTTCAAAAACAGGAAAAGTTCCAGAATTATAGACAAAAGTACATCACTGCAAGTTAAAAGACAAACAAGGATCTAAAGATTAAATTAGCTATCGTCGAAGTGCACTAGTGCCACCTGTTGAAAACCTTATTGTTAATAGAATACTCTCTGTTTGGAAAAATATGGCACTTGGACAAATATTAATTGACAAATATGGATTTAGCGCATAAATAACTTTGTAAATTTTTATAAACATTGTAGATAACAGATGTAGCAAATGTAGATAGTAGCTCGACGTATGACTCAGTAGAAGTTATTTGACATTTTAAAAGAATTAATATTAAGACAAAAGTCAGAAGATGCATTGTGAATCTTACATGAAACAGGGAAATTACATTACATTCAAATTTCCTTTTGACGATATTACAATAACAAATCTAGTTCTACTTCAAAGATCTTCATTGAGCCCAATCTTGTAACAAATATGTAACTTTTCAGTTTTCTGATCATTTATTATTATATTCAGGTTCACTCCAAATGCTGTCAAACACAGGGTTAATGACTTCCAAACTTGCATTAATAATTTATGTTTTTCAGGTTAGAGAGCTAATGTTCAGTATTTGTTAAAGTTTTTGGTTTAGTAACTTTAAGTTTTAATAAGAAGAATATCTATGTGCTTTCTTGATTTAGCTTTTCTTGTTCTTTGAATCTATGCCTTACTCTGGTATACATGTGCAGGAATTGTAATAGATTTTGTCTAACTCTTACGGTTTCTGAGCTATGCGTAGTGATGTACAATGAAATGGATTTCTGAGGACACTTCCAGAAAATCTATTTTGTTCATTTTATTTGCTATAAAAATATTAACATACAGTAGTTTAATTTGAATTCAGTAAAATTATTTTTTTACAAACTCAGAATTCGTTAAAATGTTTATTCTTGCTTCAGAATATCTTTAACATCTTCGTTTATAACCTTTGAAGTTCTTGGACCTAGAAATATACAGGTTTTGTATTTAACAGACTTTTAAGGTTTGAGTTTTACTGACTTTTTTATACTTCAGATACTCTTAAAACGAATATGTCTAGCAGAATCTATACAACGAATTTCTGCACAGAACGCAACGCCTCCTCTACCTACTTTGTACGTTCGTGGTACAGAAAGAATTATCTTAACGCTAAAATATTCCCCAAAAACGATAACTGGTACCAACCTGCAATTTAAAAGTCTCGCGTGTTTCCTGCGATCACAGCGGCACTCAGTGAAAGTCTCATGAAAGAGGAAGTACACGTAGTATGTCAGATGACACGCAAGCTCTAATTGCTATCTGTACAGCAATTTGTCTCAAATATTAAGAATATTTTCAGAGATGATAGACATCTAATTATTTGTTTTGGTGGAAGATGTATAGAAGTTGTGAATAATGAAAGCTGTGGCTATATCGCACATAAAATTTAACATATATCGACAACAATATTTGGGTTTCTGAACGAAAGTCTATAGAAATTTGTATAATTTTAACAAATTCTGCTGTTATCGTTACTGCGGGAATTCCCCGCCTGACTTCCCTCCGGTGGAAGATTTTTAGTGAGTAGTACCTTCAGGTGAAACTCACACTCCTGGCTGCACCATCCCAGTACAGTTGGGGTTAGTCCATAAATGGATTTTTCCTCCACTTGAAAAAAAGTTATTGTTGAACATCTATTCTTATGTAGTGAAATCATACTTTTCTAATTAAACAACGAAAGTTACTTATGAAGGATGACCTTCCAAATAATACACTGAGCTCGGTACGAAAGAACTTTTAGGTCGATCTAGTTTTGTTTACCACTATACAGTACAATGGATTTGACAGTAGACATTCATAGATCATGACTCTAAACCTCTTTTCGCTTTCATGTATAGTACCGAGCATTGGCATATATTTTAATACAAGTACATTACATCACCGTATTAGTGGTAATGCGTATCTTTAGTGTTGTGTCCTACATTAGTTTGACAGCCCTGTTTAGAAATTTGATTGTGGTTGTTCAGAAGGCGCTGAAAACAGTCAAAATATTCAGGCTTAGATGCACATTCAGGCATTGAAATTATCGTTCAAATTCTATGACGTCGGCAATTTTCCATGACCATATAAAGCTGATAAACATAATAACGTAAACTTGTCAATAGTTCCGCCTTTATGTTGATATTTATAAAACTAATGGTCTGTAGTTTTGAAGGCTGAATTCTATCACAACTTGTTTCTACCCTGGAAAGAAATATTTTACATCAGTTACATCCGACAAGAACGAGGTCAGCTATCCTTTGTGATACCGAAATTAATTGGATATCGTAGTGACAAATTTTATTTGACATCATCAGTATTGAATACATATATTATATACATATCTGTATTGTATACCCATTGAATGGGTACAAAAATTTTAAACGTAGATTAAAAGATAATGTATGCTATAATTTGTGTGAGATTAGGAAAGATTAAGAAAATAAACAGTGAATAGCTGGTGAAATGGGAAAGAATAAATAAAAAGAGAAAATAACAAAATGAGTTTTGATGTGAAAGCAGAGCTACCTAATGGACAGAGTTTGAAGGAGAGGCTTGGCGTGACTTAAACACTCCGTGTCTACGAGGACAGACCTGTTTCTTAAACTCTGTTCTATATTCGATATTTGTTTTAAAACAAGTTGAGGATATTATTAAGACAATTTTCATATTTTAAAGACTTCAAATCGAGTTATAAACTAAAACTTGAATTAAGAACTTTAACTCTGTGTTGTTTCTTAACATACCCACCCAACCCTGACAATTACGCCTTATCGTTCTACCGAGCTAAGCCTGGGATCGATGCGGACGTTGATGAAACCTTCTACATATTCAGAATATCGACGGAGAACCATTCAATCCCACATCAAATGTTCTTTTACTAAGGTGGCTGTGGAATGTTGTGACACCTTCACTGTCTCCCGGCTCATCATCATACCCTAGTCCAACAGAATCTTCCATTCCAGCAGGTTCATACCACTTAACCCCTTTCATGTACTACAAAGTCCTATATTATTTTTCAAAGCAACCTCAGCATTTGAGTTTCTGTTAGAATGCAATTCCCTCCTTACCTACTAAGTCTGTTCGTGATGCAGAAAGTATTAACTTAACGCCAAACAGAATAAGGTAAAGAAACTACCAGATACGTACCTGCAATTCAAATGTTCTCCCTGTTTACGGAGCGAGTGCGATCACAGCGGCACATGGTGGAAGCTTTAGGAAACACAAAGTACACGTAGACGTTAGCAGATGTCACGAAGCTATAGTTGCTGTGTATGTATTAAAACATCGTAGTTTTTACAAATGTTGTGGAAAACATGAGAATATATGATATATGCTTTGATTTAGAAGAAATGCCTAATGTGAATAACAGTAACTTGGAGCTATATTTATGATATGAGTCAATATTAAGTAGCGGATCCTGTTGCACTTTGGAACAAAAGCCTAAAGAAAGTTATATAAGTGCAACAAAATTAAGAAGTTGTTTGCGTTTTTTGTTTCTATAGTACCATACTCACTTGATATTTCTGATTAATTTACATGGTTGTCATATAAATACAATTACACAACCAACATTGAGCAATAATCTAAGACTTACCAAATGAGAAAGCCACAAAAACATTATACATTTGTGCCTTCACTTTGCCATTTTCTAAACAATTGTATTTAGTATCGGATATTGATATAAATTAGAGAGCAAGTATATTATGTTTGCGCATACCTGTAAAATTTCATTAAATGAAAGTTATACAGACAATACGTGTCTTAAGACTGAATCTCATATTATTCTTACCATACCGATTTGAAAATTTGATATAGCTTTTAGAGAAAGTGCAGAAAACGTAGTCATGATGTTTAGGTTTAGCTGTAATTTATGGCACTGAATACCAAAATTAAAGTTATGTATCACAGGGTATTCTTTTAATGAAGGAAAATTGTCAACAGATCCATCTCTATGTTTGAAATCAAATAACGAAATAAATTGCTAAATCTGAATTATAGGCATATCACAGCTTGATTCTTCACTGCACAACATATTTAACATCAATGATATGCAAAAAGAATGCGAGGTCAGTTATCCATTGTTTATTGCGCTACGGAGAGAACTTGTCAAGTCAAGACATTGTACAATCTCAAGGGCTCAGTTTGTTGCTGTTGTATAACCTGTTGTGTAGTGAATAATTGACAGGCTTTTTATGTTATCAGGTTGCACATAATAAAAGTGTTGGCTTCACCTCATTATGAAGTTTCTATATCTTTATACATGTAATTGAGACTAATACAAAATTAATTACTAAATAAATACAACAGCTTAGTGGCCCAATTCGTCCGCAGCTTGCATAAATTGTAAAATATGTGCAACAAAAGCAGTATAGTATATTGTGAGGTAATAAGCTGTATTTTTTGTTCGGGATTTAAGAGAAGTATCCGCCAGTTTTAATTCAGAAAAACTGAATATCCAGAAGTAAAGTTTTATAAAAAATGGCTATATATACCAGTGTTTGTCGTATCGAAGCTCTAAACAAAGAAAATTGCGATACGTGGAAAATACAAACACAGGCCACTCTTAATCGCATTGGACTTTCTGCTTTGTGACTGGAGAATAAACAAGGATGCCAGAATATTTCAAATCCAAACACAAAGTTATTCAAAAGCAAAAACAGAACTGATTGTTATGATTTAACCGCCAGAATTGAAACTATTAAAGCATTATTTAGCTTCAAAAGAGGTAAAATAACAGGCCCTGCTCGGAAAGCCACGCTTCTGAAGCAATTAATTGTACAGAAAATGCACAACACAAATAACATACGTTATTTTCTCAAAAAGCTCTTGGATATTGTGGACAAACTAAAAGAAACGGATGTCGTATTTAACGAAGAGTTGTTCATAATTATGCTGTATTCTATATCACCTTCATTTGTAAATATTCTAATAGCCATTGCATCAAAGGAGAAGTACCCAGTTTTCAAAACCTAAACATTAAAGACTTAGAAGAAAATGAAGCCACATAAAAAGGCAACACTTCAATTTAAAGAACACTATATGCAGGTAAAATCAGATATCAACAGAGAAATGGTAATAATCAGAAGAAACTACCGTTTAAAGCCAATGTGTAATGGGCGTTCTCAAGAAATCTCTCTGTAAATGTGTTCGATGATAAATGACAGTACATGTGAATGCTGGTGAAAGAAAAGAATTTAAAGAAACCTGAGCACACCTTCGTGGTAGAACATGTTCTGTTTGAGGCTGAATGTCCACTCGCGACAGTATAGTACCAACATTTCTATATATTTTAAAAGTTCATCAATTTTGTTCGAGTTATGTTCCATATCTCTGTCCTCATTCACATTTATTCGTACAACAAATCAAATGAAGTTTGAAACCTGTTGCAATATTTTCATTTTCAGTAAAAATTTTTGATTGTTCTAGTATTCTATATAATGTTCTACAAGGAAAGAAAATCGGAACAGCATAACTTATAAAAAGATTTAATATAGCTGAGAGCAGCGCCTCTACAGGACACAACAAGCAACGGTCCCTGCTTTAAACATACTTCACAATAAGAAATGAGTCTTTTTTGTGTTTAGCTTCAAGTTTGTTAATTCATGGATACTTAATATCAATATACAAACTTTGCATATATTGTAGTAACATTTCTGCCTATAAAGTCGTGCAGAGACAAGAGACGGTAGATTTTAAGTCACAGTGAAATGTTTTAAAAGTACTTAACTAGGGGATGGCTTTGAAATTTAGTTCTCTACGTATCTGCAACAGAAAATAAAATATCTCATTCTAGCACTCATATAGCTTTCTTAGATCGAAATTGAACCTCATTATTTTGTACACGGACGTAACGTATTTGTAAATACGTTCTTATTCGGGGGACTTCAAAACGTGTGTTGCTACTGAAACCTCGGTATTGAATTATTAGACGGTAACACAATACCTTCTAACTCGAGTAGGTACGTAATAGAAAGTAGTAAGGACTTGTCACTTTAGAAAAATATAACTATTGGGAAATTGTGAAAAATAATCAAGAGTAAATCTCAAATGGTTGACTCTACCAAATAAAAGTATCAGGCATAAATTGTGGGTTACAACAGGATCTAGATTATACGTGTAATAAGATTTTGTTTATGTCTTATAGGTTACAGTTGGGTAAAGTGATTCATAATGAAAAGCACTTTTGAGGAAATTCCCTAAAACTTTAGCATAGCCATTTTATTTGGCATGAACATGTTTCAAACATATACTTCTTCATTTAAAGTATTAGCGCTATTTTTGACAAAATTAATATAAAATATAGTATCGATTAATATGTCGTGCTATATGGCAGGTTGATTATTTATCTTCTTGGCGAGTAAATGTTGTATTAGTTTGGTATATAACCGATTCTTCAGTTTAAAGTTTTGCTTAAAAACCTGTTTTTGTTTAAGATTCAAGTGATCCTAAAATAATTATCTCCTGTAAAGTATCATTATGAAATGTCTGGTTAGAATGCAACTGCTCCTCTACCTGTTATATGTTTGTGGTACACAACATAAAATAAGGTAACGCAAAAATAAAGACGAAAAGCAAAACTGGTTAGAAAACTGCAGTTGAAAACTACAGCGCACGTGGTGGAAGTCTCATGAAACATAAAGTACACATAGCGAATTATAGATGACGCGGAAGTTCTAATTGCTCCTGATGTATGAATATGTCTTAGTTATTAGGAATTCTTTAAAAAAGTAAGAATAATAATGTTTCTTTCAGGTTTAAAGGTAGTTATAAATGTGAATGATATAAACTGGAGCCGTGTTACATACAAAAATCAATATAGACAAGCAATAGCTATTCCGTTTCGGAGGCGAAGTCTTCATAAGCTGGTTTATATACAACATATTCAAACACTTTCTATTATATATTCAAATTAATTATTGGGTATTATTTGATTTTTTGAGACTATTGCTGTACATTGTGAGTTCTGTTGCCATGTAAAGCCTAATACACATTTCTTAAGAATTCCCTCTGATCTCTGCAAATGAGATGTCACCAAGACACTGTTTCGGTACTGTACCATTTAGATCTATTCTTGAGAACCTTTAGGTTGACAAATTTACCAATTTGAGCACCGTGGTTAAAAATTGCAAATAATGTGCAAACATAACACTTAATGGGATGCAGCACTAAAAACCCGTAATCCAGCAATTTTCAACCAATCTTGCTGAAATGTTTCCCACTTGGTCCTGATGTATACTGAACACAGAATATGAAATTTGATTTTTGTATCTTTAATAGTTTTTGAGAGGTTATTTGTGAATTTCAAAATTTGGTCAAAATTCAAACCGCTCAACGTGATGAAAATTTTCAAAATTTTAGTTCCTCTGATTCTAAAAATATTCATAAAGTTATGAAGAAAAGATCTGACATATAAATTTCTTATACTGGTTTTGGATCCAGAGGGAGAAAAAAATAAGTTATGGAGGAAACCAAAGAGCCATAAAATGATTAAACCTTTGATTTAATATGAATAACTTTAAAAATATAATGAATATTAAAAATTCATATAATAGAAACCTTTTTTTGCTTTCTAAGAATGTGCTGAAAATTTTGGAGGGACCGAATCAAAACTGCATTGTCTGGAACATTTTGAACCACAAAAAATGTTGATAAAACTATAACTGAGTAAATCGAATTTTAAAATCCAAAACATTTTCCTTCTCAGCTGCATGTCTTGAAGCAGACTAGAACCCTCCCTTTAGGCACGTTGGATCCACCTGTCTCTTCCTACTCTCTTCTGCAGCAGTTTTCTTCATTTATAATTTCATTCTGGATGGTTTAGAAGTTACCTTCGCAGAAATTGCTGAATGAAGTAAGCGTAATTGGTCCGTCCCTAGGCTAACTTTTAGAGATGCTGCTGAAATCTGTGTCGTTATGTTTGACTGCAGCTTGAGTGAGGCAGAACAACCAAAACTGAGTTCACTGATGGCTGATGTCACAGCAACCTGAAGTCTCCTCTTTGAAACAAATATTTCTTTTGGGCAATTATGCTATATCATGTTATGTAAACTTTCATTTGCATTTTGTGTCTTACCCAATGTACATCTCCTTATATTTTCATCTAATGCCAGCCTTTGGTACACAGGCATTAGTTTTCTTACCACATCAGGCCTCTAGTATGTTCCCATTGTTGCGCTTTTATGTTTGTGTATCTTCCGATGTATCTTTTAGGCTTTTCGTGATCCTAACTATTTATACAGTCAGCAGAAGGTCGGTCGTTTCAAAATATGTGTTACCTATAACATAGATAAGATATATGCACGTTCTTATGTATAGAAATACATAAAACTTATAAATTTAGTTGGGTTATGGTACTATAACGTTCAAAGTACTTCATTAGCTCAAAAGCACATACTTTTTTCATATTTTTAGCCAATTTCGCTGCTATATTCCCTTAAAGAAAATGATAAATCAAGATATAAGGAACTTTAAGGCAATGTGATCACACATTGCTACATATTCATCATTGCAAAACATGAACACAATGAGAAATATTGGGTTAAATAGATTTGGCACCAGAAATTCGGAAAATGAGTCATATGAAGTCTTAATTTTAAATGCGAGAAACATATAAGTTTAATACGAACAGCCAAAGATATATAAATAAAAAGAATAATTAAAAAGCTAACAAAAGTAAAGATTTTCTGGAATCAAGTTGGATGGTAATGGGTTTTTAAACGATTTTGTTTACGACTCCTACAACAAGGTGGCGCCTTCATTGGGGACACTGACACCAGCGAACCTTGCACTGGAGGTGTCCTATCCCAAGACCAGGACGGCCACGAGCGCGTGATAGCCTACTACAGCAAGACGCTATCCAAGGCCGAGAAGAACTACTGCGTCATCCGGTGAGTGTTACTGGCGGTAGTAAAGACATTGGAGCACTTCCACAAGTACCTTACGTCCGCCATTCCACCTGAGGACTGACCATTCCGCCCTATCGAACCTATTGAGCTTTAAGAACCTGGATGGCCAGACAGCACGTTGGGGCCAGAGGCTGAGGAGTATGACTTTCTACTCTGAACATCGTAGTGGGAAGAGCCACGGTAACGCAGACGTCATGCCTCGAAGACCCTGCCCAGAGGAGTGCGGCTAGTGCACATAAGTGGAAGAGAAGGAGCGTGCCGCAGTAGTCCGAGGAGTCACGGCAGTGCCTGCGGATGGCTGCGACAGCGCAGGCCTGAGGAGGGAGCAGCTGGCGGACGCAGACTTGGGGCCACTCTTGAGAGAATTGGAGGTGGGATATGACCAACCAGGGAGGACATCGCAACGAGGAGCGCCAACTACAAGTCGTACTGGGCCCAATGGGATAATTTGAAAACAAGACAGGGCATGCTGTTCCGGGTATGTGAATCACCTGATGGGAAGCCCCAGAGGGAGCAGCTGGTACTTCCCCGAATTAAGGTCCCGGAAGTCTTGGTTGATGTGCACGCCGGTATTCAGGAGGACAACTAGGATCAAACCGAACGGTCGACAAACTCCGAGGAGGCTCTTACTGGCTTATGCTCCGCTGAGAGGAGCCGCTGAGAGATTGTGCCGTAACTGTCATGGGGGCGCGCTGAGTCGCGGCGCCCAGACTAGAAGAAGGGGTCACATATAACAGTACAACGTCGGAGCGCCATTCGAAAAGATCGCCGTCGACATAGCTGAACCATCCCCGGTATCCAACCAAGGGTCGTGGACTACAACACCAAGTGCCCGGAGGTGTATGCCATTCCGAACCAGGAGGCGAAGAGAATCACATACTGCCTTGTGGAGCAGGTTTTCTGCCAATTTGGGGTGCAGTTACAGCTCCACAGCGAACAGGGCACCAATTGTGAATCCAACCTGTTGAAGGAGCCACTAGAAAGCCTTGGGGTGAACAAGACCTGAACCACACATGTATATCCACATTCGGACGGCATAGTGGAGAGATACATCAAGACCTTAGAAGAGCACCTGAGGAAGTTCAGGCCAGCCATCAGCGAGACTGGGACGTCAAGGTGCCACTGTTCTTGCTGGCCTTCCGCTCGTCAACACGCGACACCACTGGGATGACGCCATCCAGCTTAATGTTCGGCCAAGGTTAACGCCTCCCGTCAGAACTTCAAGACGGCAAGCGACCGCATGTAGACCCGAAACGACCGGCCAGCCAACAGTCAAGGATTTCAGCTGGGTGACCTAGTCTGGTTGTACCTCCTACCCGAACCAAAGGACGATGCCCGAAGCTCCGGCAACCATGGTAAGGACCGTAACGTGTGGTGAAGAGCATTAACGACGTGGTCTACCGCATGTACATGATGCCCCGAGGGAAGCTGATGGTACATCTGGATCGTGTGGTCCGTTACGATAGTGCTGTTCTGGACGAGCAGCCTTGAGGAGGGAGCAGTGTCGCCAGGTCATTGCAGATAGGAGGTGGCGCAGGCAACGTGATCAAGGAGACGGCAATGCACCGCAGAGATGAAAGTTCGCCGAGGTGTTGGTCGGGGGGATTCGGATTTCTCGAGAGTTCGCCTTTGTTCAAGCCGGATCTCGAATGTCTTGGAAATTTCTGATGTGTTGGTAATCTATAGAAAGTCAGGCCGCCCGCCAAACACAGTTACTCGGTAATTGAAAGCGTGCGGGTAAGGAGCTGTGGGTGTTAACTTTGCTGTTGTATTGTGTATGACTACGAAGCGTATTTCGGCGGGAATAAAGTGCAATTTTGGGTGTTTTGTAGCCTGGACTTTTGATTGCACGATACCACAAATCCACAGTATGTTTACGTCAAGTAACGCTTCAACTGTTTCTTTATCTTTAGCCCATTTTCTTGAGTATTTGTTATTAATATTAAACTGATTACCTTAAATTTGCTACTTTTGTATTAATTTTTAGTTTTAGGTCATGATATATTGGTCTTTATGTTATATATGAGGATATATTACACTTAATTGTTTAGATACTTATTTACTGAATGCAAAATATTATAATGTCGGAATCTTAACTCAAGTAGGAGATGTAGCTATTGCGTGAATATTGTAAGACTAAAATATATTTATTATTTAGATGTATAATAAGTGTTTAATTTCATTATTAGTTGTATTAGTGGATATAGTACTCTGATTACCTACGGCTATAGCAACTCCGACCGCAGTTCATTGTTAGACTTTAGA
The DNA here is from genome assembly GCA_030765055.1 of Mantis religiosa. NCBI lineage: Eukaryota > Metazoa > Arthropoda > Insecta > Mantodea > Mantidae > Mantis > Mantis religiosa. The sequence goes on from CM060958.1 coordinate 128,158,036, forward strand.
CTATATTTGTTAGTTTGATTTAATAAGAATTTTACTATTTCGCGTTTTATGTCCGTTAAATCTAACTGTGATAATGTTTATTACATTTTGAGTTTTATTCTTCCTCAATTTTTAACGTATTCCCTAATCTTTAAATGTTTAGCATAAGCAATACATTCTCCCTAACAGCTTACGAGTTTTACAAAATTATTGAAAATAAATAGGAATTCTGAGGGCACTTTTTCAAAATTGATTTCTTAAGCTAACCACTTAATTAATCATAAGAACAATTCTGATAACATACTTCAACTAAAGTCCTTGAAACTTAATTTTACATCAAAGCTGTATTGATGTAGTAGTGATTTATTATGAGAATTTCATGAAGAGTTTTGAGTGTCAGGCTGGAAATGCTTAAAGTATGTACAATTTGGTATTTCACCGACCTTCGCTGTTTGACTTTTGGTCGAAAGCCCTTTTTATTCTTTTTAGATCAGATGCTAGCAATATATATTTTGCAAAGCATCCCTCACATTTAATTTGTAATAGAATGAAGTCTCCTCCTTACCTACAATGTATGTTCGTGATTCAGAAAGTATTAATTTAACGCCAAAAAAAGAAGAAACTACGAGTCACAAACCTGCAATTCAAATGCTCTGCCTTTGTACAGAATAACTGAGATCACAGCGGCAGACGGTGGAAGTGTTATGAAACACTTGAAATGTAAGTTCTGCAGACGTTAGCTGATGTCGCGCAAGCTATTATTACTATGTATGTATTAAAGTATCATAGTTATTAGAAATATTTCCAAAACATAATAATACCTAATGCACCGTTTTGATATACAAAAGGTGTTTAATTGCGAATGACAGAAATTTGGAGTTATATTTGTTATAAAAGTAAATATAAAGTAACAGGAACTATTGTCCTTCGGAACAAATACCTACAGAAAGTTATACAAGTGTAACGAAATCAAGAAATTAAATTTCGAGAAGGGAGGCCGACCCAGCAAGGACGTCAACGCTCCGGGCACTAGCTCGGCCGGCAATTGCCAGCTCGCTTCCAGGGAAGTGAACATGCACTTGGGTAGAGCAGAAAGGCCATAGCCAACGGTCTCTCGGCCGGCATCTTGGTGCCCCCCCCCCCCGGGGGATCGGTCCGCTGCTGCTCGGGCGTCTTAGCGCCCTTTGCAAGCTCTATCTCTCTCTATCTACCTCTCCTCCCTCCACCCTTCTATCAGAGTTTAAGGCCCCTTTAGGCTACGTTCTCTCACTTTCACTTCACCAAATCAAAACAAACTCATATCGCTATGGCTAAGACAGGAAGGACAGCCTCGGCTGCAAATCTTCTTCATCCGAGACCAAGACTTCGAAGAGCAAAACCCTCCCGAGATCACCTTCGCCCTCCCCCCCCCTGCTCCAACACACCAACACCACAACCCATCTCACCCCCCCTTACTCCCCCACCAAAGCAGAGGCACTCTCTCCTGACAGGCCCACTAGTCCCAAAACCAGCTCTTCCAACGCTACCGACCCAGGACCACAGACACTGACACTCTCTGCCCCAATCGACATCCAGGATAAGAGAACCGATATTGCGCAATTTTTGCTATCGAAACCCAGGCCGCGACCATCCGCCAACTAACTCAGGACATAGAAAAGTTTTGCAAACTTAAACTCGCCTACACAGTAAACACAGCCCGAATCTCCGGTGACTTTATTTTCAAGAATATGGTATTTACCATATGGTAATTACCAGAATATGGTAAGATAGCTCAAGACGAACAGCGTACAGCACTACCTAATGCCTCACCCTGAAGATACAACTGCCCGCTTTGTTGTAAAGGGGCTGTACGCTGAATTCACGCGGAAGGAAATCAAAGAAGACCTGCTGAACTACGGGTTCCAGGCCATAAGGGCAGTTCGGATGAGAAGGCGCAACAGTTATAAAGCGCCCCTGACTAGGCTCCTAGAAGAACTGCAGGATACATTTGAGAATAGAAATATGTTGGAACTAAAATACCTGGCGCATTTCGAAATTGACGTAGAGGAGTACAGAGCAGCCACAATACTAAAACTATGTTCACGCTGCCAGTACTTTTGGCAGGTGAAAAAGGATTGTAGGTCGCAAACCCCCATCTGCGCAAAATGTAAAGGTCCACACTACTCCGGCAAATGTACTGTTCCACATCTGGAACGACTTTGCGTACTATGTGGCGCTCAGGGCCATGGTGCAGCTTGGCGCGGTTGCACCGCATACTACGCTGCATGCAACAAAATAACGAGGAACTCTCGTGCAGTCTTCCAAACCCCAGACAGACCAGAGAACGCAAGCTCTATATTCTCAGGCTGTTGCACAACATAGCAAAGCGGAATGGTTCACCAGGAATAGGATAGGCCGCACGCGTCCAGCCTCTCTAGCAGAAGCTTACGCAATTGAGCAACCGCGTGTCAGTTCCGCAACCAACCCAAACAGAATTGAGCGACCCCCACGACCAAAACCAAACACTCAGGCAGGCCTCTCTAAGGTAGGTCCGCCTCCCGCAGCTACAAAGTCGCTCCAGACCCGAAGCAGACGCGATCCTACCACAGCTCACAAGGACTGCCAACACATAGAGCGCCACTTAGCGAGGTGGAGGAACACATTTCAATTCTCTGTGGCATATTCGCACAACCAGGGAATGACGTAGGTCAGACGGCACGCTACCTGACAGAATATATTAGGGACATCAACCCATACAGTCATGGCTAATTCTGAGACACTTAGGATCGTCTCCTGGAACTGCAATGGCATCCAAAAAAGATCCAAAGAATTATCAGACCTCTTACAGAAATACTCCATTCAGATAGCTTTGCTAAACGGAACACATTTAAACCATAAACATCGTTTCTCCGTTCCCGGCTACCAAGTTTATAGGAATGACCGCGACCGCAGAGAAGGCGGGACAGCAATAGTCATTCAAAATAATATTTTTCATTATAGAATTAACTCCCCTAATTTAGCTCGTGGAGAAACCTCGGCTATCAAACTAAACATCCACAACACGGATATAGTGATAGCCTCTGTTTACAGTCCCCCGGGGGATATAGACACACAAGACACCAATAAAATAATGAACCTAGGACACAGAGTTCTCGCTGCAGGTGATTACGACTGCAAGCACCGGCTCTGGAACTGCATAAATCCTAACCTTCAAGGGACCAAGCTACTAAACTATATGAGCAACAAAAATTATCTAATCTCAGGTCCGGATAAACCAACTTTCAAATCCCATATGCCAAACCATACGCCGGTCATCCTAGACATCGCACGTTTAAACAATATCCCATATGACACGCACTTTGAAGTCCTACAGGAGCTCACCTCTGAACACTTGCCAGTGTTAATAAACATTAAAACTCCCATCGCGTTCAAGCCAGCTACTTTATATTTTAATTACAACCAAGTAGACTGGGAAGAATTCAAAGAGTCAGTTAACTATTACCTACCCGAGCTGCAAATAAATTCTGCAGAGGAACAAGACACAGCAATAAATAAACTCGAAACAGCCATAAGGATAGCCACTACTGCCTGCGTTCCCTTATGACAACAGCGGGCTATCAATGCTAGATTTCCCCACGACATTAAGATTCTCCAGCAAGCGCAAAACAAAGCCCGACGCAAATGGCAAAGAACAAGAAACAACCTACATCGCGCAGATTACCACGAAGCTAGAGATTTAACTAACGCACGCGCTAGAAATTACGCCCAACATCAATGGAATAACACGCTGGAAAATTTAAATCCCCAACAAAACTCAACTTCGCGAATAGATAAATGCCTTACGCAAGCACGAACGAATATCCCTCCCCTCCAAATTAATAATGCAATAGCCGAAACACCCCAGGACAAGGCTGAAGCTTTTGCGATCACCTTGGAGAATGTCTTTTCCGCCAACCCAGTAATTGGCCAAGATGACTTCATAGCAGAAGTCGACAACGAATTTAGAGACGTAGGGTAAAGACCGACTCACAATAAAATGCGCAAGACAAACCCAGGCCACATAGGCTGGATCATACGCCATCTACCAAACGTAAAACCGCCCGGGCCAGACAAAATACCAAATGTGGTAATAAAGAACATACCACCAAGAGTACTAAAGCTCTTAGCAAACATTTTTAACCTCACACTCGAAAGTGGAAGGCATCCCCCATGCTGCAAAGAAGCCAAATACTCCTGTTCCCCAAAACAAATAAAAATCCAGCACTTCCAGTCAACTACAGGCCAATTAGCCTATTAAATCCGATAAGCAAAGCACTGAAAAAGATAATACTAAAGAGAATAAACAAACACATTCATAAGAACAGTATTCTTATACCTGGGCAGTTTGGGTTCAGAGCTCAGCACTCTACCAAAATGCAACTTTTGCGAATGCCCAAACAGATCACTAACGGATTTAACACGAAAAAGTCAACGGCCGCCCTATATTTAGACATCGAAAGAGCATTTGATAATGTATGGCACGCAGGCCTTATTAAAAAGCTAAAACAATACGAATTCCCTGATTCGGCAGTAGCCCTAATTGGGGACTACCTCTCCGGTAGGCGCTTTCGCACCACGGTAGAGGACGCAGTATCCAGCTTTAAGCCAATCAAAGCAGGCGTAACTCAAGGAAGTCTGCTGCGACCGACACTATTGAACTTATACATAAATGACATGCCCGATCTAGTAAGAACGAACAAATATATATATATATATATATATGCCGACGACACCACTCTAGTAACGCAGTAAACGCAACCGCGGATCATTCTTCAACGTTTTCAAAACGCCCTAAATACACTAGAACCTTGGTTCTCCAAGTAGAGAATTAAAATAAATGCACGAAAAACGCAAGTTATAATCTTCACGAAAAGACTCCTGCATAGGAAAAACAAGCGTGCCCTTCAGCCGTTAATATATCAAGGCGAAGAAATCGACTGGACGGACCAAGTGACCTATTTAGGCCTTGTAATGGACCAGGGACTCACCTGGGGCAAACATATTATTACGAACAGAGTTAAGGCCAATGGCCAGCTAAATAAGTTACTTCCAATATTTAATATTAACAGCCAGCTTAAAGTACATATGGACCTTACCCTATATAAGACACTAATAAGGCCTATAATCACGTATGCAGCCCCCGTCTGGAGATACGCTGCAATAACCCACTTACACAAATTGCAAACGCTACAAAACCGAGTTGTCCTAATAATTACAAAGCAACCGCCGGTAACACCGGCCAATCTGTTGCACGAGGAGCTAAGACTACACTCAATTGAGGAATTTATCAAAAGACTGAGCTTCAACCTATATAAGTGCAAAGATAGAAACTCTAACGCACCAATACAGCAACTAGGCAATTACGAAACCGAACACAATAAACTAAAAGACCGCTGTTCATATTTGTTAGGACCATAGGAACGGGAGGCCCAAATATAGACTTCCAAGAGTATCTTAACACTCTCGTAAGACTTCCATAGTAGTAGTAAGATTACCCATCACTGTACACCACACCCTGACATTTCGCAGTTCCACAAGTTCTTACTCTTAGGCAAGGCGGCTCTGGTGTGGAGGGAACACTCGCCCCCCATACTTACACGACAATCGCTATGAACAATGGTTATGCCCAATGTAATGCGACCAAATTCATCTTAGAATCAACTTCATACTAGACGTAGCTTACGCATAGAACTAACAATCATACAATATATACACACTAACTTTACATGTAAAGATAATGCATGACTAACGCTATCTTAGCGTGCACCACTAACCTTATTGACACGTTCTATCCTATCTAGGTAGACAATATATTAAATACGAACTATAAACTAATGCAAATAAAGTAGTATAACTCATACATGACTATTTCCTCTATCATTGAGGATGCAACCAGTATGTTAGGACCGTGTTTCCTATCGGTAACGACACTACATCCAACCACATCCCTCACCACGAAATCGCGAGGGCATATTTAGGGCTTCGGCCATACTTATGTCCTAGCATCCAATCTCACCTTGGTTAGGCCATACGGCCAACCTCTACACACTCTCCATGAATCCTCAGGTGCATATAGCGGTACTGATGGAATTCCGCATCTGACTTCCCTCCGGTGGAGGTTTTTTAGTGGGTAGTACCTTCGGGTGGAGCTCACACTCCTGGCTGCACCATCCCAGTACAGTCGGGGTTAGTCCATAAATGGATTTTTCCTCCACTTGAAAAGAAAAGGTTTTTATTGCTCCTTCCATTTTTGTTCCGTATATTTTGTTAATGTTCTTCAAAAGATTGTTAAATAATCTAGGAATTTTTTTCTATCAGATGTCGAGCATAAGAGCTGTGTACATTAAGGTCCATATTTGACGTGTTGCCGTTTACCAATTTTAGATCTGGCAGTAAACATTCCTAGGTTCAGCGTCAACCTTCTTATATTCTTATTGAAATTTAATATCGGCACAAATATTAGGACAAGTCCATGAAATTCGTTTGTTACACCTCTCTCTGCAATCACATTGCAATTTATGGAAAATGAAAACTTGTCTGTGTAATTTAGTTTCAGGAAAAATGTTTGACTGAAGGCGACATTTTGCGTAATGTTCCATTAGAACAAAAGCGGGAGACAACATCCTATTAGGGTTAGCATATTGGGCATCAGCGCCTCTACAGCGCTTAACCAGTAATAGTCGCGAAATCAAACTTACTTCAGAATAAGAAATGATTCATTCGTGATCTAATTACATTTGCTGTCAAATGTTGGTGTGGTTAGCTACATGTTAGGTACTTAACCTCTACGAAGGTAATACACGAGTCGGATAACGCTTTCTAACTCAAATATTCGTTAGGAACTACAACACTCTACAAATATTGAACACGTAGTTATGATATAAATCCATTTAAACATTTCTTATGAAAAAATCCACCACTTTCCAAATCAGATGCTGAGCTGTGTACATTAAGATGGATGTTTCACATCTTTATCTGTTTTGCTAATATTGCACCCAATTAATTTGGCAGATATACACAGAGCTAACAAGTCAGTGCAGATTTTTCTTTATGTCTCTGTTACACACAAAACCACTTGCTGCTTTGTCCAGGTATATGGCGTTTTGGTAACGTGTCAAGGGGTCCTGAAATCGAAACTCTGTGATAAGGTTTTCCCTTTTCCTTACAAGAGGAATGCCCGAAAACTCTGAGCTCCATGAGCCTTGGACTCATTGAGCATCGTTTCATTCTTCCAAAGTTATCACTTTAATTTGGACGGTTTCTCTTATCCTGAGAGATGAATATCTGGTAACTAAGCTCGATGTAGCCTGTACTCATTTTAACATCATTTCATTCTTCGTCCGATATGACTTAACGTTGGAGGTTTTCTCTTATCCTGAAAGATGAGTATCCGGTAACTAGAAACTCCGTGTACCCTGTAATCATTTGAAAATCATTCATCTGACTTTCTTTGCCACTGAATCAATTGATGAGGTACTCTGTGTTTTTAACCTAAAAATTGGAGTCTTGGAAGCAAATGAAGTCAGATAAAAATACAACAATTAAAGCAAAAATCACTATATGCCGGTAATAACACATATCAACAGGGAAGTGGTATTAATCAGAAGAAACATCCGTTCGCAAAGCAATTTGCAAGAGGAAATCCCAGGTAGTCTCCCTGTGAAGTCTGTTCGAACACAAATGACAGTGCATCTGAATGCTGGCTAAAGTAAAAGAATTTAAAGAAACCTGAGCACACCTGCATGGTAGAACAATGTTCAGTTTGAGGCTAAATGTCTACTCGCGACTGTAGTAGTACCAACACTGTCATGTATTTGACAAGTTCGTCAATTTTGTTCGAGTTACGTTGCATATCTCTGTCCTCATTCACACTTATCCGTACAACAAATTAATTGAAGTTTGAAACTTGTCGCTACATTTTTATTTGGAGTAACTATTTTTGGTTGTTCTAGTATTTTCTATGATGTTCCACAAGGAAAGAAAAGCGGAAGAGCAGAACTTTTAAATACGTTTAATATAGCTGACAGCAGCACCTCTACAGGATTTACCTAGCACTAGTCGGGACATTAAACGTACTTCACAATAAGAAATGATTCTTTCATGTGTTTAGCTTAAGTTATTTAATTCATGGATACTTAATATCAATATACAAACTTTAGATATATTGCAGTAACATTTCTGTCTATAAAGTCGGGAAGAGACAAGAGACGGTCGACTCTAAGTGACAGTCAAATGTTTTAAAAAGTACTTAACTAAGGGATTGCATTTAAATCCCTTTCTCTTTGTACCTACAACAGAAAATAAAAGATCTTATTCTTACATTCATATAGGTTTCTCATAGCTTTCTTAAATAAAATTTCGCCTCTTTATTTTGTGCACGGACGTCACATTTGTAAATACGTTCTAATTCGAGTGATCTCATAACGTTTGTTGCTATGAAACCAAGCTATTGAATATTTGGAGGGTAATGCGCTACCTTTCCAAGTCTAGTAAGTACGTAATAGAAAGTAATAGCGACTTGTCGCTTTAGACAAATATAACTATTGGGAAATTGTGAAATATAATCAAGAGTAAATCTGAAATGTTTGACTCTACAAATTAAAATGTATCAGACATAAATTGTGTGTTATAGAAAGATCTAAGTAATATTTTGTTTATGTCTTAGAGTTTTCAGTTATGTAAAGGGAATTGTAATTAAAAGAACTTCAGAGGATACTCCCTGTAAATTTAGCATATCCATTTCATTTAACATAAACACATTTCAATCATATACTACTTCAATTAAAGCATTAGAGCTGTTTTTTGGCAATATCAGTCAGAAATGTTTACATTTATTTAGTAGCGCAGTATTGCGGGGTTTATCTTTAACGTCTTAGCGCGTAAATGGTGTATTACCGATTTTCCAGTTTTGAGTTTGGCTGAAATACCTGTTTTTGTTTTAGATATAGGTGATCCTAAAATATATATCTCCAGTACAATATCGTCATTCAATGTCTGGTTAGAATGCAACTCCTCCTCTACCTGCTATAAATTTTGGTGATACAGAAAATACAACTAAAATAAAACTGACAAACAAAACTGGGTAGAAAACTTGCAGTCGTAATTTCCGTCGTGTGTAGTGACTGCGACTACAGCGCACATGGTGGAAATCTCATGAAACAGAAAGTGCGAGTAGCGAGTTATAGATCACGCCAAAGTTGAAATTCCTTCGTATGTATGAGTATGTCTTAGTTATTACGAACTATTTAAAAATGTGGGAATAGTAATGCTTCTTTCAGGTTCAAAGGTAATTATAAATACGAAAGTTAATAAACTGGTGCCGTGTTGCATTCACAAGTACATAAAGGGAAGCAATAAATTTTGTGTTTCGGAGGGAAAGTCTTCATCAGCTGGTTCATGTATAACAGATTCAAACAGTTTTATGTATATATGCATGTCAATTCCCAGGTCTGCTATATATTTTTGATTAACTATACCTGTACAATATGAGCATAGTTGTGAACACAACGCAATAAGAGATTTTAGTATGCCACTTAAAAATTGAGGTGCTGATTTGCTTGTTCCCGACGGGGATTGGCTGATTCAGGTTCCGCTACAACTTTTTAATTTGTACTGGCTTTGGCTTGGCCATAAAAATTTCAATGTGGAAGTATTTTTCTATGTTCCTGTTAAGGAATGAGCACTTAACAAATCATCGCGTAATCTTGGGTACTTAATCCAGGTACGGAGAACAATCAGTTATTTGTGTCTTAGATTATCATTATTATTGGAGGTCTAATCTTAATACTTTTGTACTGTAAGATAACACGCTATTCATTGCATTACTGCGAAAGACCATTCACGGAATAATAAAAGCTTATTGGCATTACATTACCTTGATTTTATTTCGGATACAAATATTCAGAGGTGTATGCTCCAATATTGAATTTCGTTGGAGATTACAGTCATGTACCTTCACTTGCAGGTACAACACCACTGTTAATTGCATTTGGAATAGCTTGTTGCTGCATTTGGAATTTATGAATACCATACCTAATAAAGGAGTGGTTGTAATCATAAAACATTGAAACGTGCAGTAGGAGAAACTCGTACAGCAATATGGACCCTCTAAAGTGCCCATAAGAATATTTTACAGGAGATAGGTTAGAATACCACCAACAAAATCATGCCGTATTTCATGCCATTTCATTTGCGTCAGATATAAGTTGTCATTTCTTATTTATGTTATGTTGCTGCCACTTTAAATGAAATGGTAGAAGTTAATTCTGGAAATTTCAAAGCTATAACTTCTCACTTTATGCAGAAGGTCTAAAACAATTACTTCAAAAAGCAATTTTTAGGAGTACTTCACCTTTACACCATAATGAAATGATGTTCTTAACAGCCCATGGTCCATATAGCTAAGAGCTACGCCGCTGTTGTACATTACTTTCTGCCCGGCTATATTATTTTTCATTAATTTATTATTGGTCATCTATTTTGCTTTGGATTATCTTTAGGATATTTCAACACGTTTGTTTGTTTATTCTTAACAGGATATTTATAGTACCAGAATTCGACTGAAGTCTTCCTGCAAATTCCCACAGAGTTGTAGGAGCTGTTATCACCCTCTAGGACTATGCAGCACGTATACCAATGTGCACTTCTATACACTTCCCCGGCAGCCAGCAATACTGCAGAAGTGGAAAGATATTTGTAAAATTTACAGTGAAAGTTGTGCTTCCTTTCGTGTATGCAAATGCCATTTTTTGGAAGAAGACTTCGAGACGTATGTTAAAGCGTGGAGTGGTACTAAAACATTTGGAAATGGTCACATGTAGGGCTAGGTTTCCACATGTGATAACGTCAGCTCAAGTGCTTCAAAAATACTGACAATTGTGAAGGTGGTGTGGAGTTGGAGCCTTTTCTTGACAGTGCAGCTGTGTCTTCAAGTATGTCCTCAAGTAAAACAGTGGTTTCACTTCAGTAAGTAAGAAAAAGGGTGTGTGGGTACCGGGGTTTCTAGATAATTTTTGCCTAAAAAGAGTCATATGTATAAAATACAAAGATATACGGTGGCATTTATTTACGATATTTAAGGACAGATGTACTGAAACCTCCAAGTTAACAAATGCTAGTGAAAATCTGATGCTACTATTACAAAACCTCCCCAATCAGTTATATACTTTTCTGGATGATATTGGCCATACTAGATCTCTGGAGAAACATTTTTTGACAATTTTCAAAGTTCTAGATAGCAAAGACTATTAGCAAAACATGGTGATGCCGTATTTATCAGCCGTATGATTGAATACGATTTTAACAATGAATAAAATGATAATTAAATTATAATGAGGAAGTAAGGTGAAAGAATTTAAGATAATGAATATTACAGATGGATAAGTTCATGAAACGAAGCAACAGCATTTAAATTCAATTACTAGAATGCGAATAAGTATTTTAACCCAGAGCTATATAATAAAGTTGCTGGTCTATATGGATGAAAATGTTCCGTCGAAAAGCTGTGGTCACGGGATGGGTCGCTACCTGGGTCATTAGTAGAACGGTCCAAACCTGGCCTAAACCAGTATTTCGGGGAAATGTCCGCGTGGTTGTAGCTCGCCAACTAGAGTTTTTCAGAGAAATCCAGCTGGAGGCGAGGCTATATCTGTTTTGGTAAGGAATATTAGGTTTTAGCGTCGGCCTTCTAGTCTGAGACGTGATACCGTGTAGACGTGTTTTGTCTGCCGGGGACACAAACGTCGGATTGCGCCGAGAAGTACAATCAGTAATGAGAATCTTATTAAGTGAACAAGATCTCCCAGCGGTGAATTAAGCGGCAAAGTATACTTTCAAAACAGTGTTAGTAATTTATTCCATCGCGATAGATTTCAGCAATTCAGTATAGTTTTAACGTGATAGTGGAAATCTAGAGTAATTCGATCTGAACGCGGCGGCAACTCCTGGTGAACTGTGAGGACGAAACAAACTGAATAGTAAAGCTGATCCTATGAACTGTGTTGTTTTTATTTCGTCAACCTATCTCACGCATACCCTGTAGATAGCGTGGTCTCAGCTCTAATGACTAGCCAGGGCAAAGAATAGTCAACTCATAGAGCAATCTACTAGGCGACCAGATCACCGGGATCCAGGCTGCTAAGGTCACATCCAGAGTGGCTGATACCCGAGACAGAGTATCAGCAGACGTAGCGGGGGAGGAAAAGGCTACAAACTTGGCGAACCAACGTGGCGCTTCGAGAGACGGAAAAAGCAACCAGCATCAGGATCGTCGGAAGCTCCAGCAGAAAACCAAAAGTACTGAGTGTAACATTTTAGTGTTGTTGTCGTTGTTGCAATGAACTGATGGAGAGTATTTTAAGAAACGGAAAGGTGAAAGGTCGGTCAAATTCACAAAGCATGGACGTGCAGGGGAGTACTATACAAATTGTTAAAGAGAAAGTAGCAGAAATAGGGGAAAGTGCTCAAATATACAGAATAGATTAGAAAAGACAATGGAAAGTAATAATGCTCAGGGTCTAGAAAATAACGTAGGAAGGGATACAGAATGTAGTAGTAACAATCAAATTGTACAGGTTAGTGTAGCTAAGGAAACAACTAATAATAGCCAGGGAGTAGATGTAAATGACTCAGATACGAATATGAGTATGGTAGCCATGATGAAAGCGATAATGGAGAAGTTAGAAAGTAATAACCTAGAATTAAGTCAGAAATTAGAAAGTACGAACCAGAAATTAGAAAGTACGAACCAGAAATTAGAAAGTAATAACCAGGAATTATGTCAGAAATTAGAAAGTACCAACCAAGAATTAACTCAGAAGTTAGAAAGTAATAACCTAGAATTAAGTCAGAAATTAGAAAGTACTAACCAGAAACTAGAAAGTAATAGTCAGAAATTAGAAAGTACTAGTCAAAAATTAGAGGCAGGACAGCAAGATTTGGTTAGGAAGCTCGGAAGTCAGCAGAAAGCATTAGAAACCTTTCAAGCAGAGGTTAGAGGGGAAATCAATCAAGTTAGAACTGAGTTACGGGGGGAAATAGAAAGTATAAGAATCGAAGCTTGTAATCAAGTAGGTGAGAAGTCAGGCAGAGAATACAAGAAATTACGAGAGGACGTAGCTAAGCAATTTGAAAAAGAGAGGGAAATAGTTAGCAAGGAATTAGACGAAATTAGAGAAACGGCTAGCAAAGAATCAGGGTAAAATAGAAGTAGATTAGAACAAGCAGAACGGGAAATTAGAAGGCAAGGTAGGGGTGTAGACGAAATAAATGAACAAATGAAAGAGGTAGCTACAGAAATTAATGGAATGAAGGAAACATTAGAAAATTTGAGGTTGTGTGTAACTGAACCTAATTCTAATGCTAGTCAGATAAGTGAAAGCTCTGCACGAAACGAAGCGAGACAAAGTGCCTCAGCCGACATTTCGATGCTTAATATGGGTCCAAGTATCTCCAGTTATGAACCCAGAGGTAATAATGTACATGTTGAAATGAGTGGTGGTCAAATGCAATGGCCAAACCACATCTTAAATGAAATTGTGCCACCTGTGTTTGAACATGAGGATTATGATAATCCTAAGAATTTTATGAGGAGTCTGCATGAATATTTTTCTGTAAAGTGTATTCCTGAACAGTATTGCATGACAATTGTTAGGAAATGCCTTAAGGGAAATGCAGCTAACTGGTTAGAGGTATCAATGGGAAACGATAATAACTTCAGGACCTTTGAAAGGTTATTTATGAACAGATACTGGGGACATAAAAGGCAGTCTAGCATCAGATTAGAACTGAGTAGTGGAAAGTATGACCCAAGAACTGATGAGTCGATGGTTAATTATTCCACGAACCTTGCTAGGAAATCTAAAATGCTGGATCCACCCATGAGTGAGCAAGAATTATCGCCATTATCACGACACACTTCCCAGAGGCACTCCAGAACTATTAAATTATAGCTAAACCCGCAAACGTCGCCTCCATGATCGATTTGCTGTTGGCATTGGAGACAAACAAATCAAAGAGTAAAAATGAAAGTTTCGCTAGGCCTGGAGCGAGCAACGAAAGGGAAATTTCAAATAATTTCGGGTAAGGGGCACATATCAATTACAATCAAAACCAGGATGTCCGAGATAGATACCGAGGTCCCGCACCCAGAGGAGGAAATTCGCAGTGGGAGAAACGAGGCCGAAATAATTTTGACCGCAACCAGAGAAACCGCAACGGGCACGACCGAAACAGAAATGTACAAGTAAATTACGTAAACGCGGCGAGACATGAAAGGAACCGAGGAGGATGGAACGAGAGAAAAAGAAGACATTCAGGAAATGACTACTGGAAAGTCGACAATGTACCAGAAGTTAGGCCGAGGTCACACAGGCAGGGAGAACGGAGCACGGGAAATGGTTACTGGAGGGTCGGCAACATTCCAGAATTTAGGCCAAAGTCGCCGCAGAACGGAGAAAGAAGCAGGAGCGGTAGAAATTCGCCGATAAATGGAGAAAGGGCCGAAGTCCTACAAGTAACCAGGCAAGTGTTCGAAAACCGCGGCCATCCTTCTCAGGAAGCAAATTTGGAAGGAAAGAATGCAACGAGAACTGGAGCTTACAGCAAGACTCAGGGAAACTATGTACCCAGTCAAACGCGCCTTCAGTGAAGACTGGGAGGAAACTATGTGATCCGTATGCGAAAAATAAGATCGTCAGAGGGCAAATGATGTTACAGAAGGAAACCAATCTGAGGAACAGAAGTGAAGACAGTGACAAAGTGTTCGAACCACCACGAATAGCAGTTGCCATTAACGGAATTCCGGACACTGCAATAATAGACACTGGAGCTAACAGTACAGTGTGCTCGCAAAAGTTTTATGAAGAACTAATCAACCGGGGTTTGAAGAAAATGTCTTTACCAGTAAGCGGTATATTTTGTTCACTAGGTGTAGGGAAGAGGAAAGAAAGAGTGAAATTTCAAGTCATGCTCAACGTAGAAATAAATGGTAGAATTATTGAGGTTTTGTTCCTGGTCGTACCCAGACTCGTTACCGACATAATTATAGGATGTGATTGCCTGTATGAATGGAAAGCCATTGTTAATTTCGAGAATAGATTTGTCAAGTTAGAAACAGGGCAAGAAACAGTAGTGGTGCCATTTGTCGACGATAGCGGTTCAGAGGAAGTTGTACGAGATGAACGTGAAGATGAAATCCGGGGAGACGTATTCTTTGTTGAGCACATAAAAGTTGGAGCAATGGAGCTTGGCGAAATAAACGTCGAAGAATATGCTGCCGAATCGAGTAACAATGAGATGTATGATGAAGATGTTGGAACGATTAGGGAATATGTGGAAGCTGAACCCCGAGAAAATCCCGCCAGGAATTGGAATTATGAGGCTACAAATTTGTACCACAAGGCGGAAAACTACGAAAACTTGGAAGATTTGTTCAGAGAAAAAGTCAGTCAGGCTAACTACCTGAATACAGCGCAGAAAGAAGAATTATTTAGAATTTTAGTACGACACCAGGAGGTATTTTCGGATAAACCAGGAAGATGCACGAAATATATTCACTCTTTCGAAATGACGCCCATAGATTCGTTTACACATTAAGCGAGACCCATACCATCCGCTATTCGGGAAGAAGTCGATAAAGTGATAGAAGACATGCTAGAAGACGGGGTTATCGAAATTTCAGACTCCATATACGTGAACCCCTTGTGCATAGTAAGCAAAGCTAGCGGGAAAATTAGAGTAACACTAGACGCAAGAAAGCTAAACAAGCATTGTAAACCAGACAGATTTAGACCCGAGAGCGTGGATGCAACGTTGAGCAAGTTGCACAAAGGAAAATTCTTCTCTACCTTAGATCTGACCGCCTCCTTCTGGCAGATTCCACTTAAGAGAGAATTGAGAAAATTTGCTGCATTTTTACATTCTGGAATTCTTTACCAGTTTACCGTCTGCGCATTTGGAATGAACACAAGCGGAGGCGCACTGTTGAGAGCATTGTATGCTATTTTGGGAGAAACCATAAAGAAATTCGTGGCTCAATATGTGGACGACTTTGTCATATTTTCGTCAGAAATTGGTGAACATCTGAAGCACCTTGATTACGTTTTAAACCGGTTAAAAGCTGCCAACATGACAATTAAACCAAGTAAAACTGCCTTCTTCGTCAAACAAACCGAGTTCCTAGGATATGTGATCTCCCAGGAAGGTATTAGACCAAATCCGGAACGGATAGACAGCATAAATAAAATTCCGGCTCCGAAGAATATAAAGCAGTTACGTCGATTCCTCGGAATCCTCAATTATCAATCCAGATTCATTCTCGACTTCGCAACTGTCGTAGCCCCTTTGAGACAGTTGTTGAAGAAAGATGAAAAATGACGATGGACGCAGGTTGAAGAAGAGGCCTTTCGGAGTGTTAAAAGATTATTAGCAGCTTCCATTTTGCTGGAAAAACCCCGGGACAATCTGCCGTTCATTATTTTCACAGACGCGTCGGGATTGGAATACGGAGCGATAATGACCCAAAGGGATGAAGATGGAACGGACCACTTAATAGCAGTAGCCTCCAGAGGAATATCCAAAATTGAAGCACGAGCGTGCACAAACTGAGAAAGAAATAGCTGCGATTTATTTTGCCTTGGTGAAATTCCGACAATATGTTTACAACAACCCCATCATTGTGTATACCGATCATGTGAGTCTGGCCTTTATGAACTCTTGCAAGCTAACCAGTACAAGAATATCGAGATACGTGCACGAGATTACGTCACACCATATAGAAAACCGTCATGTTCCGGGGAGACATAATATCTTCAGCGACCTGCTATCCAGAATGAAGACAAACTACCCAATACCAGACACGATCGACGACCACAAACACGATGTCATGATCTTGTACCTAGACACAATGGAAGGAAGATCACTCACGAAAGAATTGAGAAACTTGGCGAAGCTCCAGGAAGAAGATGAAGAATTGCAGAAACTTCGAGAAAAGGCGTCACCGATCACAGCAGAATTAAAGGAGAACATTGGAATATACAACGGAAAAATTTACAAGTTTCACGGACGGACAGAACCGAAGTGGAAAGTCATGATTCCGAGAGGGATCGAAAACCGTTTAATTACTGCATATCACAAAGCCTTAGCACATACCGGCAGTGAGAAACTAAATTTGCTAATAAGTGAACACTGCTACATAAAACACTTAGCCAGAAAAGTACGGAAAATATGTTCAACTTGCGACATGTGCCAACGAGCGAAACCATTCAATGTGGAATTCGATACAGAACCTCAAGCGATTTTAAGAGATGAAAAGAATGCGCTAGTCACAGTGGACGCTCACGGAGAATTACCTCGAGGTCAATTTGGGTGCCGATACATTTTTGTACTTCATGATGTCTTCACCAAATATGTAAAAATATACCCCGTAAGAAACATAAGCAGCAGGACTTGTGTAGGGAAGATAGTGAATTATTATATGCCGAAATACGGACCAGTAAAAGCGGTCTTGTCTGATAACGCGACCGTCCATCGGAGTAAATGCTTTAAAGGAACCCTCACAGATCACGGAATAAAATTATATTATTGCTCATCCCATTTTCCATCAGGAAACCCGACGGAACGAGTAATACGCGATATTGGGATCTATTTCAGGATACTGACACATCAGAATCACAAAGATTGGGTAAGATACTGTCCAGTCATTGAAAAGATAATAAATAACACCATTAATGTGACTACAGGATTTGCACCCGTAACACTTATGTTAAACGAAGAACCCGAGCCCATCTTTAAGGAAATTGAAAAAAAGTAAGTATTGAATATGAAACCCTAAGTGAAGAACAAAGAGCTAAATTAGCTTTCGACAGAATAAAGGAGAAGGCCGAAAAGAGGAAATCGAAGAGAAGACGAAGAAGGCACAAATGGAACCCAGATATAGGTGATCTAGTATTAATTAAAGATCACAAGTTGTCCTGCGCCTTGAAGAACAGAAACAAGCGCATGGAGTTACTATATAAAGGTCCTGGGGAAATTATTCAAAAATTTGGGGAACATACATTTGAAATAGTAGATGCGGTAAATAGAAAACTCATGGGTAGGTGGCACAAACTACTTCTCCGTCCGTACCGGACATAAACAAATAATCATGCAGAGGCATATAGGATAAGGTATAGATGAAAATTTACACAACTCAATGAAAATGAATTCAGACGAACAAATATATATAATCTTAATGGTATCCAATCACAAAATATCGAAATTGTGAAAAAAAACTTGTGGCGATAAGTACTTTTAAGACTTTAAAGTGAAGTGGAAGTGCAGTGAATCCTATGAAAATAACCAACTCAAAGCAACAAAACTGAGTACCAAAACAATTTACAAATCCAAGATGGTGCAAGGACTTTAGGCAAATTACACCTTTATATAGAATCAGAAGACAAACAGATTTTGTAAACTAGCTTAAGTTTTACGTAGTTCATAACTAATACGATGTAAACGTTCGTTGTATGACGCAAGAAAATGTAAAACTTTCAGAAGTGGAGTGTATAAAGCGTATGGTAAACTTATATGTATTGGATTATTTCAGATGTTTATAATGTGAAGTGTTGAAAACAAAAAGAAATTATGTACTAGTATTATAAATTTTGTCACTATGATTGTATGTAACGCAGCTGAAATGCAAAGAAAATTGTAAAGTGAACCAGAGTTGCCGACGTTTGGAGTTGTTGATAATAATAGTAATGTTATTCGGGCAAGGACGCTCCATTCTTAAATTATGGGATAATTAAATAAATGAAACGGGGGCAGTTTGATTTATCAGCCGTATGATTGAATACGATTTTAACAATGAATAAAATGATAATTAAATTATAATGAGGAACTAAGGTGAAAGAATTTAAGATAATGAATATTACAGATGGATAAGTTCATGAAACGAAGCAACAGCATTTAAATTCAATTACTAGAATGCGAATAAGTATTTTTACCCAGAGCTATATAATAAAGTTGCTGGTCTATATGGATGAAAATGTTCCGTCGAAAGGCTGCGGTCACGGGATGGGTCGCTACCTGGGTCATCAGTAGACCGGTCCAAACCTGGCCTAAACCAATATTTCGGGGAAATGTCCGCGTGGTTGTAGCTCGCCAACTAGAGTTTTTCAGAGAAATCCAGCTGGAGGCGAGGCTATATCTGTTTTGGTAAGGAATATTAGGTTTTAGCGTCGGCCTTCTAGTCTGAGACGTGATACCGTGTAGACGTGTTTTGTCTGCCGGGGACACAAACGTCGGATTGCGCCGAGAAGTACAATCAGTAATGAGAATCTTATTAAGTGAACAAGATCTCCCAGCAGTGAATTAAGCAGCGAAGTATACTTTCAAAACAGTGTTAGTAATTTATTCCATCGCGATAGATTTCAGCAATTCAGTATAGTTTTAACGTGATAGTGGAAATCTAGAGTAATTCGATCTGAACGCGGCGGCAACTCCTGGTGAACTGTGAGGAAGAAACAAACTGAATAGTAAAGCTGATCCTATGGACTGTGTTGTTTTTATTTCGTCAACCTATCTCACGCATACCCTGTAGATAGCGTGGTCTCAGCTCTAATGACTAGCCAGGGCAAAGAATAGTCAACTCATAGAGCAATCTACTAGGCGACCAGATCACCGGGATCCAGGCTGCTAAGGTCACATCCAGAGTGGCTGATACCCGAGACAGAGTATCAGCAGACGCAGCGGGGGAGGAAAAGGCTACAATGGAATGCACATCGATATAATAAAGGAATGTGTCCAAGTTTTAATTTATAAATGCATTAAAGATAACGAAATTAGCATTTTTGAAGAAACGACTGCTACCACAAGCCATGAAAACGATGAAAATATTGAGATCAGGATAAATTCAGTCCTTTCAGTTGTTTCTTCTTTTTGACTAACTAAAAGGTAGTTGTTTTAATATTTTTTCCAGATTTCCAATATTTCCAATTTATTTAGACAGTTATAGAAGCAGTAAATTACCTAATAAAATTTATTTCTTGAAATGCTGCATTTAACGTTAATTTTCAATGCATAATCTTTACAGTTCCTGGATGACTGGTAGTTAATATTATTTATCTTTTCTCGAAAATAACTCATTCCTCTCAAACTGCTTCATAAGATAGTATAGTGTAACACCGTTATAACATTGATTTGTTTGTTGTACTTTTATTTCCGTATTTCGTGACAGCTTTGAGGTTCTTTCTCGGAGGTTTTTCCTTAATCTCGGGTAAATGATAGGTAATGCATGGGGCAACTAATGTTATTATAATTGAAACACTTATTATGCTTAATGCATTGCTAAAGTGTTATAACGTTATGCTAAACTTTCCTGTAATACAATGAAATACTCATGTTATCACTTTAAACCCTTCAGCAATCCCGACAGTGTTATTACAGAACATTACATCAAGGCTTATTTGTAAAATATTACACCTTATCATTTATATCACTTTGTGCAACGGCTGCAGTTTTATGTTACAGCGTCTTTGTTTTAAAGGTAAGAGATTACTGTATTATTCATATGATTTAGAAAGATGTGTAATATTACACAGAATGTTCTGCTAAAGTTTCTTTGTAATTAAATGAATTAGCCATGTTGCATCACTTTTAAGTGTTTGGAGTTATAGCTAGTATTGTTCTATAGAATATTTGTACTTGATTTAGTTGAATTACTCATATTATTTAAGTAAATATCAATTGAATTTGTTTAATTAATTAGAAATAATGATAAAAGTAACCATTAACAGTCAAAATAATGTTATTGTGCGAATTTTCCCGTCAAGTACCACATCTTGTTGTTAATTCCTTGAAAGTTCATATACAATTTTGAGGTAATTATAGTGGAAAATAATACAGGTGCCATGCGGAAAATTCACTTAAAGATTCAGCTGATTATGTTCCAATATTGTATTGCTACAGATTATATAAGATAATTATGTGAGCTTTTAGCAAATGCAACAATTTTGAAAGTGCAGTCACAACTCTCAAAGTTCACCTAATTATCTTTGTGCGTCATCTCTAGCAATGCGGTATTGGAATTTATCACCAGCTGACAGATAAGCAAGTATGAAAACTACAGCTACAGTATACCGGCAACGTAAAACGTTTGCACGCGCAATTTTTCATAATTTAGTTCGCCACCCGAAAATAGAGGCGCTGCGATCACCCCGTGTTACCAACGATTAACATGGGGGGTTCACTCCTAATAACTTTATTTTCTGTAATGATACATCAATTCATTTAGTGCGAAAGCAATTTCTATTATGCGCAAATTAGTTTTATTTCCGATTAAAACTATTAATTTATAGTTTTTTAAGTGCAAAGTTAAATCGGGATTGTAATACTTTCGTTATGATATTTCGAGTCATAAGTTTATTGTTTATAACTTATTGACTACAGATAACGAATATAATCTCAGGGTTTAATAGTTGACGGAATTAAAATATAAGACATTTTCTGAGATTTCAGTTAAAGGATGAGCTTTACTTAAGGGTTTACATTTTAATTTGTTTGTGTTAAATATTAATAATTTTAAGATTAGAATGCATAAGATGGAATTAAAACACTGATTATATTATAATCATAAAGCTTAGAAGGGGTAGAGCCAGACTGAAAAATTCAATACCATAGCCGAGATATGAACCAAGGATTTTCTGGTCTCCGTCCAGCCGCTGTAAACCCTTGAGCTACTATGGCCAACGTGCCAACATGACATTAAGCTCTCCATCTGACTCGTGTTTTTTCCAGTAAACTTCCAGGAGTTCTCATAAACAAATGAGACTACTACCATAATGGCGACTTACTATGCTATAAGTACCTTAAGGCCCGGGCCGCTATTAGGTATAATTAATGGAAATTAATTGTTATTTCACACTAGCCGTGTGTAGGACGCACTATGAAAGTGTAGAGCCAGACTGAAAAATTAGACGCTATAGCCGGAATTGAACCGCGGATCTTCTGGTTTCCATCCAACCGCTCTAACCATTGAGATACTATGGCCAACGTGCCGATATGATTAATAATTAATTAATAGTTTACATTAAACTTACAATTAAATAGTTTTGTATTATTTCTTATAAGTTTGTTGTATAATTGTAATTTGTAAGATACGAATTGTCTATTGGACTAACAGGACATGACTTTAGTATGTTTATATCAAGAAAACGTTCATCTGTTTATTTATCTGTAGCTTATAGTCGTGAGTATTTGTTATTAGTATTACATTGATTACCATTATATTTGTTAGCTTTGTATTAATTTCTAATGTTAGGTCATGATATACTTGTCTTTATGGTATATATATGGAGATGTTGCACTTAATTATTTAGTTATTTATTATCAGAATGTAAAATCTTATAACGTCGGAGTATTAACTCAAGTAGAAGATATAGCTATTGCGTGAATGTTGTAAGATAAAATTACATTAATTATTTAGTTTGTATAATAAATGCTTAATTTCATTATTAGTTGTATTAGCTGAGATAGTACTATGATTACCTGCAGCTATAACAACTTCGACCTCAGTTCATTGTTAGACTTTAGATCGTATTTATTAATTTGATTTAGTAAGACTTTTACAAATTCGCGTCTTATGTCCTGTTATACTGTAACTTTAATAATGTTAATTGCATTTGGAGTTTTAGTCTTCTTGCATTTTTAACATATTCCTTAATCTTTAAATGTTTAGCATTAGTAATAGATTTTCTCTTACAGTTTACAAGTTTTACAAAATAATATAAAACAAAGAGGACTTCTGAGGGATCTCTTTCAAAATTGATTTCTTAAACTAACCACTTAATTCATCATAAGTTCAATTCTGATAACATGCTTCAACTAAAGTCATTGAAACTGATCTTTACACCAAAGCTGCATTTATGTAGTAGTGATTTACAATGAGATGTTAATGAAGAGTTTTAAGTGTCAGCCTAGAAATACTTAAAGTATGTACATTTTGGTATTTAACCGACTTTTCTTGTTTGACTTTTAGTCCAAAGCCTTTTTTATTCTTTTTAGATTCAGATGCTAGCAGAATATACCTTGCAATGCAATCCTGACATTTAATTTTTAATAGAATGAAGTCCCCTCCTTATCTACTATGTATGTTTATGATACAGAAAATATTAATTTAATGACAAAAAGAAAAAAGAGAAGAAACTAGAGATACAAACCTGCAGTTCAAATGTTCCGCATATTTAGAGAATGACTGCGATCACAGCGGCATACGGTGGAATTGTTATGAAACTCTTGAAATGATAGTTCACCTAGACGTTAGCAGATGTCGCGCTACTATGTATGTATCAAAGTATCAGTTATTAGAAATATTTTCAAAAACATAAGAATACCTAAAGCTCCGTTTCGATATAGAAGATGTGCTTAGTTGCAAATGACAGAAACTTGGAGTTATATTTATTATAAAAGCCAAGAAAAAGAAACGGGAACTATTGTGCTTCGGAACAAAAACCTACAGAAATTTGTACAAGTGCAACGAAATCAAGAGATTCTGTATATATTCATTTCAATATTGGGCATTCATTTCTGGTATTTCTGAGTAATGATAGATGGTTGTGATATAGATACAATTAAACAATAAGCATTGTGAAATAATCCATCACTTGCCAAATGAGACTAACACAAAAGTTTTATTCACTTGAGACTTCCATTTTTTATTTTCTGAACATTTGTATTTAGTATCGAACATTGACATAACTTACACCCAAAGTAAATTATACTCAGATATAACCATAGAATTTTACTAAGTCACAGCTATACAAGCAATACGTATCTTAAGGCTGCGTCGTCCATTAGTCTTAACAGCCGTTTTTGAAAAGTTGATAAAACTTTAAGAGAATGCGTTGAAATTAAGTCGGAATATCTACGTTTTTGTGTAGTATCGGAAAATGAATACCGAAATTAAAATTATGTATCATAAGGTATTCTGCAAGTACACGATTTTATGCTTTTAATTAAGGAAAATTTTCAATATTTCCATGTATACGTTTGAAATCAAATAAACCAACAAAAATGTTAAAGCTGAATAGTATCACAGCTTGTATCGTGATTGCAAAGAATATTTAAAGTCAGTTATATCCGGCAAGAACGTGAGGTCAGCTGTTCATTGTTTATTGCGCTACGGAGAGAACTTGTCGTCAAGTAAAGACATTGTACACCTTCAAGGACCCAGTTTGTTGATTTTGTGAAACCTGTTTTTTATGAACAGTTGACAGGCTTTTTATGTCATCAGGTTGTACATTCTAAAATAGTTGGCTTCACCGTATCGTGATTTTTGTATCTTTTGATATATGTATTTGAGAATACTCTAGAATTACTAAATAAAAAAACAGCGAGATGGCCCTGATCCTCCCTTGTTTGCATAAAGTGTAAAATATGAGCAACAAACACAGTACAGAGTATTGTGAGGGAAAAAGTTGTACTTTTTGTTCAGCAAATATCCGCCACTTTTACTTTGCTAAACTTGTATATCCAAAAGAATATGTTTGTAAAGGCTTTCTAGACTTTCTGGCTTTGTGACCGGAGAAAAACCAAAGACGCCAAATGACGTCATACTCAAAGATAAAGTGATTCAAATCCAAAGAGAGAACTGATTCTTATGATTTCACCTCAAAAGCACTTAGATAATAGATGGAAATTAACCATTTGTTCACACTAGTCGGACATAGCCCAAAGTTTTTGGTAGTTAGAGTCAACAGGAAAAATTCAATAGCATGGCCGGGATTTAAACCACGAATCTCCTGCTTTCCATCCAGTCGATCTAATCTATTGAGCCACCATAGACAACGTGACGTCTTGACATTAAATTGTCCATTTGAGTCGTATATTTCCCCCGTAGA